>CM050914.1:12963851-15441351 GCA_027742785.1 Vigna reflexopilosa
TGTGATAAAAAAATTGTCTTAAAAAATTAATTATTAATTTTTTTATGAGAATAATTTCTTTTATTAATATTTTATTATTAAATAATTTTTTCTTGACAAGAAGAAACAGTTGTACGAAAAGAAGAGGAAATAGTAAAAACAGTTCTCACAGTTAACTGAACTGAAACTGTTATAAGTTCAGTTTTTTAAAACTGAATCATAAAACAGTTAACTGAACTTTTAGTAAAAGTGGATCAGTTTTTTAGTATAATATAGTACAGTTAACTATAGTACAGTACAGATCAGTTATTTTTATCCAGCCCTAATTATGTTGTGTTGAAGCTACTGAATTTTAAAAGTTTAAGCTAGTAATAACTATGCGGACGAACTTGTTGTTGACCTTCACATGCTACGAGTTATGTGGAACGATTCTATGCGGGTCAATGAGTCAAAATACTCAATCCACCATCCAGGCCACTTGTATGACCGATCCTACATTGTCATCCTTAGATTTAAAAAATACCTTTTCTCTACTCTAAGTAAGCAAAAGATGATACTTTTTTCTTAAATGTATTTATTCTCATTATTGAAATTTGATTCCATCCCTTTCAGTACTTGCAAGAATATGTTAATTTTAAAATTTTAACATTTTTTAAATGCTTTTAGTCCTTATTATTCATTATAGTTAGTTTAAACTAAAACTGAAAAAAAAATGAACTTATATAATTAAGGTGATAAATAATATTTTAAATTAATGTACAAATAAGTATACATTATTAAATGAGGGTAAATTGGTATAAATTTTTTTGTCCAGAAACAACAAAATTTTCCTGTACGAAATTTTTCTAGAATCACTTAATAATACTTAAGAGATATTTTTTATATTCTTAAGCATAAAAAATATAAAGAATTCTAAGAGACAATGGATATTGAGAATATTATTGTTCTCATTAGTGTCAAAAGGACATTAATATTGTTTCGTTCTGTTTTTCCCGTTATCCCCATGGAACTCTATAAATAGAGTTTCCCTCCTTTTCCATTGTAATATGAAAAATAATGTGAATGTAAACTTTGTTTTTATTGAAATAAGAAAAGGTTGTGTTTTCCTTACCTTTCTCGTTGTCCTCTTCATGTTTGTCTTCTTTGTCATCTGCAATCGTCGTGTCAGAAAGTTGTCGGAAGCCCTTGCTCAGCCTCTTCCTTCATCGCCCTAGAGAAGCTTCTCGTGGCTCTCTTCTCTTTCCTTTCTCGAAAGTACGTCTGCCAGCTAACCTCCACCAGAGATATTTTATCTCTTCTTCGGGCCAACATAAATTGGGCCGCTTGCATAAGTGCACAGTGCTGGGCCACAATTTAATATGGTATCAGAGCAGGTCTAATACCTACTCTGCTTTCGTTGCCTCTGCTGTTAATCTTGGTATCTTCTTGGGTTGTTTCTTGTTTTTCTTTTCTTCCTTCTTACTTTCATGGCGTAGATGGATGAATCATCCAACCCAACCAGCCCTTTCTACCTACACCCAGGCGAGAACCCAGGTCTCACCCTCATTACTCAGATTTTAAATGAAAACAACTACTCTTCTTGGAGCAGAAGCATGAGAAGAGCTCTGCTTTACAAGAATAAAATAAAGTTCATTGATGGATCTATAAAGAAACCTCAAAAAATTGATGCCTTATTCGATGTTTGGGAGAGATGCAACATGATGATCTTGTCTTGGATAACGAAAACACTTTCCCCACAAATTGCTGAAAGTGTAATATATGTTGAAGATGCCAAAGAATTATGGGATGAGCTAAAATAAAGATTTTCTAAGGGTGATTACTTTAAGATTTCTGACTTACTTCAGGACATACATTCCATCAAACAAGGAGAAAGAGGAGTGAGTTAGTTCTTTACAGATTTGAAGATCCTATGGGAGGAATTGGAATCCTTAAGACCGATACCTACCTGCATGTGTGAGATTCCATGCAGTTGTGACCTCTCAAGAATTTCCTTGAAATATAGAGAAGTTGAACATGTGATATGTTTCTTAAAAGGGTTAAATGATTCCTACAACACTGTTAGGACGCATATTCTTTTGATGGATCCTCTCCCCAATATCAATCGCGTTTTCTCTCTTATTATGCAACAAGAGAGATAAGAGAAGCAAGGTTCTGCAGATACCAAAGTTCTGGCCAATGTTGCTGACAAAAGCAGTCAATGAAGAAGCCAAGGACGGGGTGCTGGATTTCGTGGTCAAGGAAGAGGAAGGGGCAAGAATCCTAACTATGGAAAACAATGCTCATATTGTAACAAAATGAATCATATTGTAGATGAGTGTTATTCAAAGCACGGTTATCCTTCTTGGTATAAGAAAGGAGACAACAACCAAGACAAAAGAAATTATTGGAGTTCTGCCAATGCATGCCAGAACAATACTGAATCAGAAGGGACTCAGAACACACAACAGGCCAATAACAGTAGCATTTTCAATTCTTTCACAATAGAACAGATGCAAAAACTACTCAGAATGATAGACAAAGCTGATGAACCCACTCACAAAGTTAATCAAGTTCAGAGAAATGAGACTGAAAACAAGCAAGGTAATCTTTCTTGGATTATTGACACTAGTGCCACAGACCATGTAACACATGATAAAACAAACTTTGTTACTTTCTATAAAATTAAACCTACCTCTATCAAACTACCAAATAACACTGCACTCACTGCTAAACACGCAGGAACTGTGCAATTTTCTAAAGACTTTATCATTTTCAATGTTCTCTACATTCCAGATTTCTGTTTTAATCTGATTTCTGTCCAAAGTCTTATTAAGGACTTGAATTGCAGTCTAACCTTTTCTTCTAAGACTTGTTAAATAAGGGAGAATTATACATTGAAGATGATTGGATCTGCTAATTCTTGGAATGGCCTCTATTATCTCCAAGCTTTTCCTAAACCCGATCAAAGATACATTTCAAAGTCTGCCTTTTCTTTTAAGAATGTTGATGTAAATTTGTGGCACTATAGGTTTAGGCCATCCAGGACACAAAGTTGTAAAACAAATATGTGAAAAGTTTCCCTATGTGAAAGTAGGTGCTGACATTGTTTGTGATACCTGTCATTATGCTAAACAACACAAATTGTCCTTTTCTAAAAGTGTTTCTGTTACTACTGAATGCTTTGAGATTGTTCATTGTGATATATGGGGTCGTCGTAATACCATTTTTGTTCATGGACATAAATATTTTCTCACCATAGTAGATGACTATAGTAGACACACATGGGTTTTTATAATGAATAATAAGGGACAAGCTAGAGATTTATTGCAGAACTTTATTGTCAAGATTAAAAATCAGTTTAACAAAATGATTAAAAATGTTAGATCTGATAATGGATCTGAATTTAATTGTGTGAATTTCTATGATTTGCATGGAATCAATCATCAAAGGAGTTGTGTTGAAACTCCTGAACAGAATTCTATTGTTGAAAGAAAGCATCAATACATATTTAATGTGACTCGTGGTCTCCTTTTTCAATCTAACATTATTAATGCTTACTAGTTTTATGCTGTTGGACATGCTGTTTATCTGATAAACAGGTTGCCTACTCCCATTCTTAATAACAAAACTCCTCATGACCTGCTTTATAACCTTCCCCCACTTATTTAGACCTCAAAGCTTTTGGGTGTTTGTGTTTTGCTTCTACTCTTGAGAACAATAGAAGTAAACTTGACCCAAGAGCTAGAAAAGGAATTTTTCTAGGATATAAAAGTGGTGTCAAAGGTTATATTGTGCTTGACATGAATACCAAAGAACTTCTTATAAGTAGAAATGTTGTCTTCCATGAAGACATTTTTCCTTACAAAGAACCGCAAGGCAACAGAGAAGACACTGAGACTGAAGAAGACAAAGTTGATTCCCTCAATGATCTTCTAAGAGACCACTATTCCACTAATGAAGACATACATGCTAAGGTTGACGTTGTTAATCAAGAAGAGGTGCAACATACTTCTGATGATAGAGACAACAATGACAACACAAGAAATAGACAAGAGAATCACAAACAAAGGAGGTATGACAGATAGAGAAAGACTCTTGAATATCTAAAAGACTATGTAATCCTTATCTGTGAAAAACAGTTTTAAAACTCCATATCTGATTTCTAATCTGTTGTGTTGTGATAATTTGTCAGAGAAACACTTAAGGTACACCATGGCAGTCACTGGAAATAAGGAACATCAATCTTACAATGAAGTAAAAGGCATGAATGAATGGGTTGAAGCCATGCAGAGAGAAATCAAAGCCTTACAAGACAATGATACTTGGGTTTTGACACAACTACCTCCAGGAAAAACCCCCATAGGGTGTAAGTGGGTGTATAAAACCAAATATAAAGCAGATGGTAGTATTGAAAGGTTCAAAGCCCGATTGGTGGCAAAGGGATACACTCAATAGGAGGGAATTGATTATCTGGACACATTTTCCCCTGTGGCCAAGCTTACCACTGTAAGATTACTCATTGCCCTAGCAACCTCAAACAATTGGTTTCTACATCAACTTGATGTAGACAATGCTTTCCTACACGGGGATCTTAATGAAGAGGTTTATATGGAACCGCCCCCAAGTCTGAACATCCATAATAAAGGACAGGTTTGCAAGCTAACTAAGTCTCTATAGGGTCTGAAACAAGCCAGTAGGCAGTGGTTTGAGAAACTATCCTCTTTTCTAATATCTGTCAATTATACCCAATCTAAATCTGATCACTCATTGTTTATTAGAACAACACCTACAAGTTTCACTGCACTACTTGTATATGTGGATGATATTGTGTTGATAGGAAACTCTATGGTGGAAATCAATTGCATAAAGGAACTCTTACACAAAAAGTTTCACATAAAGAACCTAAGAGAGCTCAAATACTTCCTAGGATTGGAAGTGGCCAGATCTAAAAAGGGAATCCAGTTATGTCAAAGGAAGTATGCTTTGGACATACTTGAGGAAACAAGAATGTTAGGATGCAAGCCTTCTTCTACCCCTTTCCTAAGTGACACAAGCCCACTATATAAAATGGACAGCTACCTGGATGATCCTGGTCCTTATAGAAGATTAATAGGGAAGTTACTTTATCTTACCAATACAAGATCCGATTTGTGTTTTTCAATCAATCTCCTTAGACAATTCATGCAATCACCTACTAATTATCATTATCGGGTTGTCCAACATGTTCTTAGGTATATTAAATCCAACCCATCCGAAGGATTATTTTTTGTTGTTGACTCTCCTATGCATCTAAAGGCCTTTAGTGACTCTGATTGGGCAACATGTCCCAACACTAGAAGATTCACTACAAGGTTCTGTATTTTTCTTGGATCATCTCTCATTTCCTGGAAGTCTAAGAAGCAGAGAACTGTGTCCAGATCCTCCACTGAAGTCGAATATTGTGCACTTACAGCCACTATCTCCTACAGGACCTTCAAATAGAAGAATCAAGGACCTCGGCCCTGTATTGCGACAACAAGTCAGCCAGGCATATAGCTCATAATCAGAGCTTTCACGAACGAACCAAGCATATAGAGCTTGACTGTCATGTTGTTCGTGAAAAAATACAGGAACATCTTCTGCATCTTCTTCCCGTTCGATCCGACGAGCAGCTGGCCGACATTTTCACCAAATTTCTGCATCGTGTCAGGTTCAGATCGATTGTACCCAAGCTTGGACTGATGAGTATACACCGTCCAGCTTGAGGGGAGGCTATTGAGAATATTATTGTTCTCATTACTGTCAAAAGGACAGTAATATTGTTTCATTATGTTTTTCCCGTTATCCCCATGGAACTCTATAAATAGAGTTTCCCCCCTTTTCCATTGTAATATGAAAAATAATGTGAATGTAAACTTCGTTTTTACTGAAATAAGAAAAGGTTGCGTTTTCCTTACCTTTCTCATTGTCCTCTTCATGTTTGTCTTCTTCGTCATCTGCAACCGCCGTGTCAGAAGGCTGTCGGAAGCCCTTGCTCAGCCTCTTCCTTCATCGCCCTAGAGAAGCTTCTCGTGGCTCTCTTCTCTTTCCTCTCTCGAAAGTACGTCTGCCAGCTAACCTCCACCAGAGATATTTTATCTCTTCTTTGGGCCAACATGAATTGGGCCGCATGCATAAGTGCACAGTACTGGGCCACAATTTAATAATGGTTACAAAAATAAAAATAAAAAAATAACAATAACTTTTACGTTGATTTTGATTGTATACTCAAATATACATCGAGTTACTATTTAAACAACTTGTGCTATATAAAGCTGGTCTAGGTGGTTTGTGCCAATCCAAACCAAAGAGAAAAAAAGAAGCAAGTGAGATTAGAAAGACCAAATTTGAAAAGGAGAACGAAAATTTGTATGGAACAACAACAGGAGGTAACAGTGCATTTTGCTGGAAGAAGAAAGTGAAGAAGACCTATTCTTAGGGAAGATTAGGTGATGACTCAACTAAAATCGTGTCACCGCTTTAACATAGATGATATTTTTAAGGAAATCGTTGTCATCTCCATCGTTATTTAGTGTATGTGCACTAATGATACAATCCCTAAATCATATTTTTAATTTATAGTAGTGACAATGAGTGATATTAAACAAGTTCATCTATAAATCTTTTATTTTGAAATTTAACAAAAAAAAAAAAACTTTAACAAAATACAGTCTATAAAAATGATTATATAGAATAACGCATTAAGTGCAACATATATGTTAAATAATATTCTAAATGTGATATCTATTCTAAACGCTAAAGAGAAGAGTTTAACATAAAGGTAATAGATTACTCTAAACATAATCATTTGATAAATATATTAGCATAAGCGTTATAGTACATGAACCTTGTTAAATGTTATAATGAACGTCTAACGTTTTAAATCCAAATAAAAATGTATAAATAGTACTCTTTTATCTATTGTGTTGTTTCTCTTTATCTATACAAGACAAATGCTTTATTCAAAAGTTTTGGTTCAGAAGAAGGTTAAGAGATATGAAGACATTCTAGAAATGTTTCTTCGACCTAGTATACATCAAAGTCAATACTTCTGAGTAACAAATCTTTTTTAAAACTGTCCATCTAAAGAAAACCGCATGAAGAGAAGAAATGAGAATCAAAATTGCATATATTCTTATGTTGTCATTCTCTTGTATTGATAATAAAATAATAAACCAGAATCAATAATAAAATAATACTAATTAAAAATAAATAAATATTAAAATATCTAAAAATTTAAAAAATAAGAAAAAATTATCTTTCATCTTTACATTTTTCGGTTTCTTTTTCGATACTTGTGTGGTTACTCATGTCATTTGACACTTGTGTGATTGCACGCATCGTTTTATTTTCTAGTACCTTTATTTTTTTTTCAAAATCCAAAAATAAATTCCTTTATTTATTGTAGGATGTATGCATGGTTGTCTATCATCTCGTATTTGCCAAAATAAAGATATCAATACTCACGTGACCATATACGTTATACTGACCTTTTTTTTCAAATAACTCAAAATAAAAAGGTTTTGAAAACTAAAAAGTCAATCAAAAACATAAAAAATATTTTTTTTTTCAAAATTAGAAATATCAATATTCTCGGCCAAACAATTCTCCATAAAAAAAATGTGACCCTTAATTTTTATTATAAATGAAAATGCGTAGAACGGGTTGAATTCACTTAAAAAAAAAATAAAACATATTTCCAATTAGTTTTACTTAGAACTAATATAAAAATTTCATCGTAAATAGAAATACGTAAGAACGAGGATAATCTTTACATGACCAAAAAATTAAAAAAAATATATATTTTTGTTTTTATGTACAATATTATCTTATTTTTGAGAAAAATAAATATTTTAAAAACTATATTTTTTTTCATATTTTAATAAATGTATTTTTGAAAGATGTTATAGAATGTTAATATCTTTTCTACATCTAATTGAGTCTGAATCTAAAATCTAATTTTGTAAATCTTATGGTTTTTTTAATAGACTATGGTAACAATCCTTAATTTTTAAACTTTTTAATTTTCGATAACCATTCCATCGCAACTTCAAATACCATAGCCAAGATCATTATAGTATTGAAATGTGTTTGAATAAGCTTAAAATGAGATGGTTTGTCCATCTAGTATTCTTGTCTATTATACTTCATACTTTTAAATGTAGTTACACATTATTAAAGAAAAAGGCGTGGGATGGGAGGATTTGAGTTTAACAAGGGTGCCCCACTCAACGATGAAGTTGAAGAGGTTAGAAATGCTGTATCATATCTAAATCTCTACATGACATAGAGTAATAAGAAAGAAAGACATTATGAAAGTGACTATAAATTTATTAATACATGTTATGATATTAGAATTTGTTATGATATCAAAATTTGTAGAATATACCATATCTTTTATATTTAAATTTTCACAAAGACAAAATGGAAAACCATAAAAAGAAATCAACATTATGGAAAACACCTTAACCAAAGAATAAATAAGGTTTAAATCTCGGTTGGTCCTCACTTTTGTAGGATAATCTCAGTTGGGTCATCATTTTTGTAACTGTCTCAATTGGGTCATATTTTTTGTAAAAATGAATACATTTTATCCTATCCGTTAAATTGTCATAGACGGCGTTAGTTGGTGCTGACGTGGTGTATGCTGATGGAAAAGTATTTTATTATGTGGAATTCTTTTTTAAATTAAGAATTTTTGATATGGCAAATTTTATTCAAACCAAAGAATTTGTTTCCAGATCTAGTCAGACTCTCTCCTCCACACACTTCACTCGGCTCACTCTCTCATGGACCTCGCCGGTCGCCGGTCACTGGCCGCCAGTCACGGAGCTTCCATGGCCCATGTTCTTTGCGAGCTCTGCGAGCTTTGATATTTTTGTCGGCGTTTTCATGGGATCAATATTTCTCCACTCTGACGTGCGATATTGCTGCATTCCAGCATCATAACAGTTGTTTCCGGAAAAATACTAATTATTCTTTAAAAAATATTTTCTTTTCCCCAGGAAGCTGGTGATAGTAATTGAATTTTTAAAGACTCCATAATTTTCTTTTCCCTTGTAAGCTTTTCTATTACAGACTCCATAAGTTCCGAAGCTTACTAGTATTTTTTTTTATTATTATTTTATATCACCCTTAGAATGGGGTTCAAAGTTCTCGGATCATCAGAAACTTTCACAGGGAGACTGTCAATCTTTATATTGCATTAAACATCAAGACCATTGCTGGTGTTGATGCTGCTATTAGGATTTTGCTCTTCTAGCTTTTTACAATCTCTTTCTCTCAGTTCACAAATCTTCACCAAACCTTTAACTAACCCTTACTCTCTCACATTTTCTCTCTATTTTTGAACCGTTAGTTTCCACAACACTTCACTTAATGGCCAACACTCATTGGCGCCGATGAAGATCTCTGACGAGAGCACCCGCGTCCCGCGCCCATTCCCGTCGACCATTGCAGTTCCCTCACCGGACTCTGATCTCCAGCCACACCGCCGGCCATCCCGCCCGAATCCCCGAACTCCAGCTCACCTCAAGCGGCTTGCCGGAACTTTGGCTGGAAAATGGAGCAGGCCAAAAACCTTGTCTAAGTGGAAGGTCCACGACGGCGGTGCTCTGCTCCAGGAGCTCGACAGGGAAAAGGAACTTCCGCCTCTTCCAACTTTTTTCCAAAACAATAATGTTATACCAACACCCTTTTCAGCATAATCCATCTTCTCTCTCTTTTCTTTTTAATATCTCTCTTTACACAACATTTTTGCCTTTTTGCTAATTGAGCTCCTTTTTATACTTATGTAATGTAGTAAGGAGAGTGGAAACAGAATACAAAGAAGTAATTTATCTAATCCATATGTTCTTCCTTCGCGCAAGTAACAGTGGAGGTGTGTGATGCAGTGGCGGCTCTCCGTCGCTTGTTCATCACTCCCTCGACACCATTCTCCAAACTCAATGGATTCTCTTCGTCTTGATTGCACTTCGTCTTGCACTTCGTCTTCGTCTTTCTCTCGCACACTCTGCAAATGAAACCCCCAATTTCATTATCAAATCCCTAATTTGCACAGTCAAGAAATTAAATCCCTAACGTAAATAATGCCACATCATCACTGTTTTTTTAATTAAAAAACACAGTTTAATTAAAAAAATCCACATCATCAAATAACACACATCAGCACATTCTCTCTGCACCACGTGCCCTAAATTTAATGTCGTCTGAGACCACTTAACGGTTAGGGTAAAATGTGTTCATTTTTACAAAAAAATATGACCCAATTAAGACAGTTGTAAAAATAAGGACCCAACTAAGATTACCCTACAAAAGTGAGGACCAAGAGAGGGTTTAAACCTATAAATAAAGAAAACAAGGGACTTCGGACAAAGTCTTACTATTCATCTAAATCTTCTGCTTCATCAATGAAAATATTGTTGATGTGTGATATTTTGGGCCAAAACTCTCCAACATGTGGCTCATAGTTTCTACATAAGTCAACTGCACAACCTTCAATCCTCAAACTTTCAAGGGCGCTGAAGAGATGGATGTTATCAGGGAGCGATACCAACTTTGGACAATTTTTTATTTTAAGAGTTTTCAAATCAGTCAGAACTAGCAGCCAGTCTGGAAATGATTCAAAATTGTGGCAATATGAAACAAGCAAACACTGTAAGGAGTTGACAGCTTCCTGAAACCATTTAGGTAATGTCACCAGCTGTGATAAGTTTGAAAATGCAACAAGTTTTAACTTCAGCTTGGGGCTTTGTTCTCCATGATCTCCCTTCCACAGTTCCAAATCTAAATTACTGCACTCTTCAACAACCAATGTTTCTAATTGAGGAAAATTTTTACCCTCCATCAGCAGAGACTTAAGACTCTGACAATCGTAAACGCATAATGTTTTAAGAGTAGGGAATTTCATCCCTCCAAATATGGATTCCACGTTATGGCATGATGCAACCTTATCTAGTTTGTTGTTGATGTCTTTAATTTGTTGAGCCATTTTACAACGAAAAACAAGTGGATTAGAACTTGAGAAGAAGTGACTGACCTTGTCTTTGGTGCTACCATGAGCTTTGACCACTTTCTTTCGTAGTATTCGGCACTCAAATTCATTCAAAACATCTTCGGCCTCGGAGAAGAGAGTTTTGAGTTGAGAGAGCCATCGACGGAGCTCATGGTTGTGCTCCTGCTTTTGCTGAGCATCTAACAACACATCTTTGACTAAAGAGAGAGTGTTTGTAAGGTCTTGAACATTGTCGTATAAACCCACCAATCGAGAAGCTTCTTGAAAAGTACGAGAAGCAAGTTTTGCTATGAGTGAGTCTGCAATGCTGAAGAGAAATGATTATAGTTGTCTGAAATGCAAACTGCGGAGATGAGATGGGAAGGCAAAACTGTGTTTCTGTTTAATCCTACCACTTGCAGGTCGTTGGCATATAGTTGTTAATTTGTTTATGTAGAAAGATGCCACTAATTGTAGTCTGTGATATATAAAAATGGATACTGGGAATTAAACTTCAAATTGTTGTTCACATTCCCACCTGCATATGCATTATCTCTTAGTATATTATGTTTCTTGATCAACCACTGTATTATACTATTTATTATGAGCTGGATTTTGAACTCTTCTACCTTGTCACTTCAGCAGGCTATTCTAAAAGACCATAATAGTTGTTGTAACAATACTTTTTGTTTGACTAATGCTTATGATGACAACATACCCAACCAAGTGGCTGGTATTGGACAAAATGGTGTGTCGCAAGAACCTAAGC
Source organism: Vigna reflexopilosa (assembly GCA_027742785.1). Lineage (NCBI taxonomy): Eukaryota > Viridiplantae > Streptophyta > Magnoliopsida > Fabales > Fabaceae > Vigna > Vigna reflexopilosa. The sequence goes on from CM050914.1 coordinate 12,975,590, forward strand.
AGAAACATCAAACGTAGTTTCTGCTCCATTATCTTATTCATGCTTCTAGACTCTACAGCAGTGTTTATATATTCTCACTTAGTTTAATTATCTTTGTTCATATGTTTTAGAAAAAAATTAAACTTTTTTATATCTTTAAAATATATTTATATATTTTAAAACTATTTTTTTATAATTTCAACCTATTTTGTGACGCTGATGATGAAACATATTTCTTTTGTAATGCTCATGAAAGTTGACTCTAAAGTTGGCTTGACAGGACAAGATGGTTTGAAAAATAACTTAAGAATAATAGAAAACTGTTTCTCAAAATATTATATTTTTTAGACACTTCATTAGCTTCATATTTGCACGAATTTTTGTATTTAAAATGCACCTATTATGTCTATTACAAAATGAATACACATTTCAATTATGCATGCATGATACTAATTAAAATTTATACTTGTATAGGGGCCAAAGATGTCAACATGGGACGACACAACATCAGACGACATATCAGACATCCCCACAGATAATATTGCCTTAAGAAGTATGACTTAGACAATAAAAAGATTTAGGATAATTAATCATGCAAAGAAACTCAAAAATGGAACAGACATAAATCTTACACCTAAGAAAGTTAGGTCCAGTGTTATAAATAGTCAATGTTCATAAATATGTCAACAAAATTATTTTAATTTAATGAAATTGATAATATATTATTTGAAAATAATACAATTAACATTGTCATAATAGAAAAAATACCTTAAAATGAGTGAGCTTTGTGTAGGTAAAATAAGTCAAACTATTAAAATAGAGAAAGAAAAATGTATATAAAAAAAAGAAAAGTTACAAGATAATAATATATATAATTTTTAGGTTACCTAATAAATTATAAATATTTTAATAATTTAAACTTTTAACTTAGATGAGTATTAAGAGGATTAGGGAGATGGGACGATTGTTTAAATATACTTATCCACACATTGAATTTAAAAAATGGTGTATTACCAATATACATGTTTCTATCCTATGATGAAGGGCTCCATCAAAATAGGAAGGATTTTTGTGTTAAAATATGTCAAATAATTTACTAATAAATATTAGGTAATCAGATATTGTGTTACCTATAATTTAGACATTATTATAATTTGTGCAGATTTGTGCAACTGTAATTCTTTTAATAGATTAACAATTATAGGACTTTTGTATGTACATATATGGTACGCTATTATTTAAAATAATATATCAGAATTATTCTTCAAACCTTTTTATATGGTATCCGAGCTAAACATCGACATCCTCTAAAATATAGGAATCAATGCTTCTTTATTTCGTTGAATATTTATGACTCCTTCCAATAAAAATCAATCGGACAAACATGATTCTAGGACTTTCATGGCTTCCAAAAGTCATATTTCTATTGTTAACGGATTTGTGACCAAGTCAGATATATCTAACTCTACTCTTAATCTTTAATGATCAGAAAGCTTGAGTAATAGAGAAGTTCACAGATCCAAAGTTGCAAGTGGAGTTGGGAGCATATTTCATTAGATATAGTAATCTGACTATATCTAGTGATTTTCTAAGTTTGGTAAAAGAGAAGCAATTCTTGGATTTTAGCTTGCAAAAAAAACCGTTGAGTGGCGTGACACAGAACTTGCTAAGGAGTTTGTGAAGGGATCATATGGTCTTTTAAGGTTCGGAGACAGAGTTTGTGTACCAAAAAGTTATTTGACCTGTTAAAAAGTGCAATGAAAGAAGGAAAGAACAAGCTAGGTCATCAAGTGTTAAGAAGTGAACTTTAAGCCTAACTCAACTCCACAAAATTGACTTGTAAGATGAGGTTTGTATTCACTTATATATTATAAATTGGCCTTATCTCTAATCGATGTGAGACTTTCAACGTCAAGAACTACAAAGAGAACTGAGAAAGAGAGAAGTTAAGTTCACTTTTTTTTCAAATGAAATAGAAGGTTTCCAAATCCGTACTCACACCCACGTGGCTAAGCAAAAATAATAATAAAAGCCATGTTAGCTGCCGCATGAGTAGATTAAAATGAAGTAAGAGAACATATGGATCAAAATATCACTATTGACTTTATTATACTTGAATTTACAGTTAGTTTAATATGAATTAATTTTTTCCACTATTCTTAAAAGTTAAAGTAACATACACATTTCACATACACTATAAAACACAATCAAGAATGTACACTTTCTTGAAAACTTACTTAGAAAGACATTAATAATATACTACTACTATTTCTTTTAATATTTATATTATTATTATTACTGTAACTCTTATTAGTATTACTGTTAAATAATGAGAATCATCATTCAAACCAAGTATTAAGATTGCAATATAGAGAAGAAAAACAAGAAGACAAAAAATAGTATGTGTATTATCTTTCTTCTGCATCATGCAGATGCAAATATTTATACATCAAGATTATAATAGAATTAGTTATAAATCTATCTAATCTATCAGCAATATACACAGAATAATAACAAACAAAAATAATAACAAACAAGATATTAAAACCTAATAAGATATTAAATTCTAACATATATTAAATCCTAACATATATTAAATCCTAACATATATTAAATCCTAACATATATTAAATTCTAACATATATTAAATCCTAACAACCCCCTCAAGCTGGAGAATGAATGTCAATCATTCCCAGCTTGGACAGCAACGGACGAAAGCGAACTAGCAGAATGAAACTTCAACTTGGACAGTAATGAACGAGGGTGAACTTCATAAAAAAATAGATGGTGACTTGCAGCAGCAAACAGCAACAAACTACAAGAATAAATGAAGGGCTTGCAGTGACGAATAGCAACAAACTACAGGGATTGGATTGCCATCAATAGTGGCGAACATCAACAAAATATCAAGGGACTTAACTGCCCTAAACAGCAACAAAACTTCAAGGGACTTAACTGCCCTAAACAGCAACAAAACTTCAAGGGACTTAACTGCCCTAAACAGCAACAAAACTTCAAGGGACTTAACTGCCCTAAACAGCAACAAAACTTCAAGGGACTTAACTGCCCTAAACAGCAACAAAACTTCAAGGGACTTAACTGCCCTAAACAACAACAAAACTTCAAGGGACTTAACTGCCCTAAACAGCAACAAAACTTCAAGGGACTTAACTGAAAAAGGAAAAAGAGCAACCTTGATGCTCTGAATAGTTTCCTGGAGGAGATGTGACAATCCCACTCTAATGATACTCAAACAAACTCTGAATTTGATAATACTGGAAAGAAAAGGCCAGAACTTGACTAGAACAATTGGGGCCCATTAAAAACACAGGTTAAAAAAGAGATTTTTAGGGGGCTGCCGGCGGCCATGACGGCCGACCGCCGGCAGACAGCAAAGACAGCGGAAGCGGATCAGACAAGCTCTGATACCATGTTAAATAATGAGAATCATCATTCAAACCAAGTATTGAGATTGCAATATAGAGAGGAAAAACAAGAAGACAAAAAATAGTATGTGTATTATCTTTCTTCTGCATCATGCAGATGCAAATATTTATACATCAAGATTATAATAGAATTAGTTATAAATCTATCTAATCTATCAGCAATAGACACAGAATAATAACAAACAAAAATAATAACAAACAAGATATTAAAACCTAACAAAATATTAAATCCTAACAATTACTATTGAGACATTCCATTAATAATGTAACAACTTGTTATTACTAATATATATACCTCTGCGCTTCACAGTTATCCGAAATTAGAAATTCGAGTAAACAGTTTAGTAGTGGACTTGTATCAATTAGGCTAATCAATACTATGTATGCATTTGATTAATTATTCGTATCGTAATTAGATGGCAGCAGATTTATCATTAATGTTTTAAGAATTACTTTTTATTTTTGAAACGACTACTTTATAGAGCTGTTTATGTGTTTCAATTATTATTATTATAACGTTGAGATAGAAGTAAATTCTGACATATTCATATGCAGAATTTGTTGTGTGCTCGAGGTGCTCGAAGTCAGCATAAAAATTGGGACGTTGAGTTGGGATAAAATGTACGAGTGATAGATAAATATTTATGTGGTAGATACAACAGCATATATATGAGTATAAAATCACTTCCTTCTACTCCTACTCACGTTACAAGGAATCTTGTTCATATCATAAATAACTACAATAAAATACACGAATAAGACAATGTGGTGAATGCTTTGCCATGTTCATCTAAACCTCCTTTTTGTTTCCCCATATGCAGCTACTCCCATCACAGTAATTGTGTATCCACCCATGCCTACAATAGTCACAGGGTTTCTGAATAGCAGTATGGAGATTACAACAGCCACTGCACCTTTTGCATTGCCTAACACCTGCTTAACATCATTGATGGTTTTAATGGTTAAAATAACTTGTGTCTTATTCTTTTAGCTTTTAACTAAACATGTTTCACAATTTGTAGTAGTGACAAAGAGGCAAACCTGGAGTGTGAGAGCACTAGTATGTTTAGTCACCAAGAAGTTTGTTAAGTTTGCTGCATAAGCTGTGGTAGAGTTAAGAAAAAGAAGAAGCCACATAGATTTATGGTCCTTTGTAAGCGTCAGTGTGACATCTACCACATTGGGTTCCATGATAAGAGCTGCAGGCAACAAAACTAGGATGGCGATTGGAGACATATAAAGGAGCAAATTCATCGAGTTCAACTTTTCCCTGTTAAGTTGAAGTATAAGAAACATTATTATAACAGTTGGTACCAGCTAAGGAAAAGACTTATCCAGTTCTCGTTAACTAAGTCCAAGAGGAATCACAACTTCTTCTCATTCTCATACTGATACTATCTTTCCACCACTTATTGCAAAAGAAATATCAGGGTATTAGAAGTTCTATTTTTCGTTTTCAATTGTATAAGAGCAGTGGAGAGGAATAAAAAGAGAGAGAAAAGAAATGCACGCTTCTCAGGCAGGTAGCACTGTTCTACCAGCCCGTTTTTCATTCAAGTAACAATGATATATGAGAGTCTGATTGAAAACAGAGTTGGAAGACCTTCTCTACTAGAAAATGCTCTATATTTCCAGTAGAAAAGCTCACAAAAGCACTTCTAACTGGTACAAGTCCAAACATGCTTAATTACACAAGTTGGTAAAGAGGCCCTTGTTTTACCGAATCTATTTTGGTTCCTGAAAATGCAGTAGTTTGCAGTAAAAGAAAAAGTGTAGTTGAACAGTTTTCTTTTTTCTCACATATCCCAGATGAATAGGTTAGCTACTTTTTTCTAGTGTTAAACTTAAGCAAGCAACATCAGCTACACAATTTTCCACTGAACAGTTACAATACCTATAACAAGCTGAAGACTAAACAATATCCATTAAAGCAATGTTATAACATATGTTCCTGAATCAACAATTCACATAACTTATCACTCCACAACCTTCCCTAATGATCAATCATTAGTTGCAAATACCATCGTTGATGTATGTTTATCGATCACAACACCAATTACAGTTTTCAGCATTTTATTAAAAAAAAAGTAAGCTGTTGTATGAATTATGAGTCATGACATCATATCTTCCAGAGACAGTAAGGTAAAAACTTCATAAATACATCCTTCAATGGTTGTTTTCCAAGAAAAGTTTAGACCGCTAGCTCCTTACAAATGCAAAAATTACGGTTTCAAATAAGCAAGGTGAAGGGGACCATATGGTTGCAGATTTCAGTAATCTTAGATATAATTTTCAGCTGGATAGCTATTGAAGTTAGATGAAAAAGAGACAGTCGGAAATACTAGCTATGGTGTAGAATATTTTACCCTTCAGAAGAAAGTAAAAGGCCCTGAAGGACAGACTTGAAAGCTCTTGCTGCGGTAGCACTTAGGCACATAACGAATCCAAATAAGTGAAACCCTGGCTCACCCTGTAATCACCAAGAAAAACTTGATGCTCCATAGAGGCAAAATGAATAAACACGGAAAACAGAAAGGAAAATATGCACCACGCAGATCAAGGGAACTACTACTACTATCCAGTCATTCATCAAATCAACAAATTATATTGGGTGTGCATGCAATACACTGAATGCCACAACAATTGAGAAGCAGATAACTAAAAAGAGCCTAATTCATGACAAGCTTCAGGGAGATATCGTAATCGTATATATAACCTGATTAAATGAAAAAAAAAAATCGTATATATATATATAGCTATCTGATATAAGTTGATAAACTAGAACGGTGCAGATCCAAAAAGAAGAAAGAAAAGCATAACAGAGAACAATGTCAAGAAGCACCATTTTCCCAGTGTCCTGAAATTTCACCATCTATTTCATGTGAGAGAAAAAACAGGAAAAGGAAAAGAAGAGCCCTCCCCTTGTCATTGATTTGCAGTTCTTGAAAAGTTGAGATCTCATTAGCTTCTCCGGTGGCAATTCATGACAAATAATTTCCTTGTAATTTTCAAACAATCACAGACCAACTAAATCGCACAAACAATCATAACCCAATCTGCCCAACATCACTTCAGATCTGGAGTGGCACATGAAACATGATACAGTATTGAAATGTCTCCATAGTTACACAAACACCCTTCACAAATCAGTAATCAAGGCCCCTATCCCAATCTCAAAAGGAAACGCACACGCATGATTAGTCACAACATTCAAATACAAACAATCGAAATGACTGAGATTAGGGAGAACCGAGCATACCCCACTTGCAATGACAACCCCAGCAACAACAGGAACAAGGGCAGCATACGTAACCCAAGCCTCTCTCTTAAGGGTAGCCAAATAGGCAAAGACAGCAGTGAAAAAGGGTGTGGTTGCCCCGACCGCCTGGTTGAAGGACACGGCGAGGTACCTGAGGGATATGTTGCCACCCACCACAGAGGCACAGAAGACAAGACTCAAAGTTGCAATCTTCATGAACTGGGACCTCGATTTGATCATCTGCTGAGGCACCACCTTGAAGAACACAATGGAGATATAGCTGAAAACAGCACAGGCTGACATGTGGCACATTGTGAGGAAGATGGGGAATTTGAACCCATAGTTTGAAAGCAGGTACTTGTTGAGAAGGATCACACCAATGTTTGAAGAGTACCAAAGTGTCACCAGAAAACATATGAACAGATTCTCCTTGCTGTTGGAGGACATTGTCTTCCCGCTCTTCCCTCCACTCCCTCCTCCCTGGATTTCCAATTTTTCACAATATCAACAACCTTTCATCATTACATTCTCGATACTCAAAACAATAATAATTAAAAAAAAATGTACTTTTTTATTATATTTAATCTCTTTTTGTGCTTTTCTTTATTTATCGACTTACCCCACTTTCTTTCACCGTGGCCTTGCCTTCATTTTCAAAGGAGGCTTTGGATCTCATGCTGTAAGAACCATGTGTGCTCATTGAAACTTTTTGTTGGTATGTTTCCTGTGGATGGGTCACAAACCCTGCTTTTATTTTGTTAACAACGACAATGGGGTCTTAAATTTTAGATGTTCTCGGCCATCGCATTCAGCATTGGCGATCGTGAACGTTGGTTGAAAGCTTGTGGAATAGAATTGAGTGGGATTTTGGTAACGTTATTTGCAATGGTGTTGTTCCAAATTAGAGGGGAAGGACCATTTATAGAAAGGTTATTGTTTGACATTTTCAATGAACCACTCAACAATCTTATGCATCAAGGGCTACCAACACTCTCTCTTAACCGATCATTGTGCCCACATTTTTAAAACTAACAGAATACCATCCAACAAAAATCTTTACACAAATTTTAGATATTTTCTAATGAACTCCGGTTGCTTCATTAGCTTTTAAATTTGTTGCAAATTTCAACTAAATTTAATAAAAGTTAATGCAATTGTGGAAAAGTAAGCTTTTTTTTATCTCTTGGAATAATATGAGTGACAAAATTGAAACAGAACCCTAATATGAAAAAAAAAATTGCGATGGGAATGCGAGAAGCGGTGGCAAACGACACGTTGGGAATAAAACGACAAAGATCTGACAGTGTCGTATGATGTGATCTTTCTTTTATTTCTGTTCCAAACGCAAACTCTTCCATCTGCCACCGACACTCATTCTAAGGGATTTTCATAAAAAACTATCTAATCAATTTCTTTTTTTTCTTTATTCAAATTCATATATTTCCTTTTTGGTTTAAACCATTTAGACATCTTTATCTTCGTTCGGTCTTCCACTTTAGTTACCTTTTTTTAAATTTTTTTAATTGAGTCCTCAAAACTGCTAATTTGAAACAATTCAGCCTCTGTCGTTAAAAATCGTTAACGGTCGTTTAAGTATTGATGACGTGACATTATAAATAAATTTTATATTAAAATTTTTTAATGAATATTCGTGTAATCAGGAATTCAAAAGGGCAAAGTGGGAGTAAGAAAGACTTTCTTCTTCCTTTGAAACCCTAATTCCTCTACCATTACCCAAACCCCAACCGCCGACCACCATCCACCATCCCTAATTAACAATCTATTCTATGGATGACAATTTTCTGCACTCTGCTTATGCAACATAGGTTTTCCAGAGAGTTGTCAATTTTGATTGCGTTTTACTGTAATTATTCAATGTAAATTTTTGGCTTTGCTTCTTCCTGTGAAATAATATTAATTGCTTCTCCATTCAACACTCACATCCACTAACTGCCAATGCTGTAGTGAGAATCAGGGTTTTGCAATTGGGGTAAAGGGATTTGGAAGCTCCATTTTGCCTTTGCCTGCGGCGCGAGAGTGGGAGAGACGTTTCGCTCTCTGAGTTTTCTGTGGGTTTTGATTGCAGGTGCAGTGGTGGATGGAGAAGAACGTTGTTGCGATTAGAGACGACATCCATGGAGGGTTGGTTCGCTTGGTTTTTCTGAGTGCAGGTGGTGATGAACGAAGGAGAACGACGGTATTGCTCAATCGCGCGGCGATCTCGATTGAGATTTTTCTGCAGGTGTGTGCGAGAGCTACCATCGCGTTTCTGGGTGTTGTTGGGTTTTCTCTGGCAGGTGCGAGGGTGGAGAATGGCGTCGTTGTTCGGTGATTGTCTGATACGATTCTAGGTTGATGGTGATTGGCCTTAGATAAGAGGAAGATGGTGGCGGTTTGGCTGTGTTGATTGTTGCGGGCTGCGGCGGCTTGGTGGTGGTCCGGTGAAGCGGATAGCGCATGGTTGAGGCGGAAAGGTTGCTGACAGCGTGCGAGGAAGAAGATGGTGGATGGTGGTCGGCGGTTGGGGTTTGGGTAATGGTAGAGGAATTAGGGTTTCAGAGGAAAAGTCTTTCTTATTTCCACTATGCCCTTCTAAATTCCTAATTACACGAATATTCATTAAAAAAATTTAATATAAAATTTATTTATAATGTCACGTCATCAATACTTAAACGGCCGTTAACTATTTTTAACGGCAGATTAGTAGTTTTGAGGATTCAATTGGAAAAGTTTAAAAAAGAGGACCAAAGTGGAAAGACCGAACGAAAATAAAGACGCCTAAATGGTTTAAACCTTCTTTTTAGAGACGTGACTATTTTCTGTTCTTATATTAAAATATATGATATTTAACTCACTTTTTTTTTATTGTTTTGCAAAAATTTTGTTAACTTTCCTTTTAAGAAAATATTATTCAATAGCTTTTAAGTACTCATCAACTAAATGTTACCCTATTATTTATATTTATGCGAGTACACACTTCTTTTATAATATTAAAAGTAACAAAATTATTATTATAAAATTAAATATAAATATTTTCTATGATTTTATTAAAAATATTTTTTATTTATTTTATAGATAGTTTTATAATTAAAAAGATAGTTAAGTTTGAAAAACGATAAAAATGATTAAATTAAAAATAAATTATTTAAAAATAAAATTAATAAAATAGTTAACTTAATTTTAAAAGAAAAAATTAAAAAATAAATATAAACACTAAAAGAAAAATCCATATATATATATATATATATAATTGATTGATTGATAGATCAAATTTAATAATTAAAAATTACAAATACCTCTTTTAAAATAGTTAATGTTGTTGTTAGTCACATCATATTTTTAATTTTGATCAAAGGCTTGTTATTTGTTGCTTTTATGTTCTTACTTATCCTAGTATTTTTTTTTATAATATTCACTTCCTTCATTAGTGTGTGGATTTAAAGCATACATGTTTATGCAAGTTATTTGTAACTTCTAATGATGCATATGTATATTTCAGGTGTTGTTCTATTTTTGAAATAGATTCATTGTGGTTTAGTTATTACTATGAATGCTATTTTTCATATTCGACCATTGAATTTTTTAAGAAATACTTTATTTGACTAGCATTTGTAATATATATATATATATATATATATATATATATATATATCCTAAGATATTTAGAAAATAATTTGTAATGTAAATATGAAAGAAAGGTAAATAAACAATCTTACTAATAATTTATTAAGATTAAAAAAATCTTAACATATTTTTTAATATTTAAAAAGAAAAAACTTAAGCAACACATACAAAAAAAGTATTACGTGTTGATATAAGAAAACTATGTTTAAGATTAATCTCTCTTGTTGAATATATACATAGGTCTTCTATTTATAATAGAAGAAATATGGACTAAGTCCAAAATATAAAAATGATATAATAACAAACTAATTAAACATAAGAGATAAAGATAAGATACACATAATATATCTAACACTCTCCCTCAAGCTTGTGTATACAAAAATAGTATATATTAAGCTTGCTACTAATATAATCAATAGACTTAGTGGCAATATTTGCTTTTGCACTTGAGTGACACCAAATTGTTAATGATTTGCGAAGACGAAATACCAACTTAGAAGACTACCCTTGAGCAACAAATCTGGAAGGTTACTCTATGTAAATCTTTTCTTGCAAATCTCTATATTAAGAAATACATTGTTGACATCTAGTGGATAAAAAGGTCAATGTTGAAGAGCAACCATGACTATAAATAAATTAACAAAAGGCATCTTTTCCATAGGAGAAAAAACATATAAAGATAGGTCAAATGCAATTTTGACAAAAGGGAAGTCAGAAGAGACAACAGTGGAAGAAGTTATGGATGAATAGGAGAGATAAACCTTAAAAATCCATGATTCTCCAATCAAGGCACTTGAAAAGGAAAAGGAGCAACATCGATGCTCTGCATGGTTGCCTAAGAGGAGACAATACATGTGACCACGCATAATAAACCTAAAAGAGAAAAAAAAGCGACCTCAACACTCTAAATTACTACAAGATGTGCCACCATGCACGATGGAAAAGGGAACAGATCCACAACTTCAAAAGGAAAAGGCGTTGAGAGCGCATAAGAGTTTCAATGAAGGTGTCTGATGGCACGATAGTCACTTGGCTAAGACGATCAAAATCATATGATTGTTGGTCAAAACTATAACTCTGGTAGTGGCAGCGATAAATAACGGTGTTGCCGGCAATGATAGGTGTAGTGGAAAAGGCAATAGAATTTTTTTCTCAAAAGAAGTTGGCTCTAGATAACCTATTGAATATAGTGAAAACTATGTATGGAATTAATCTCTCTTATGTTGAATATACACATAGGGTTCTCTATTTATAATAGAAGAAATATGGGTCAAACCCAAAATACAAATAAGAAATATTAACAAACTAACTAAAGATAAAAGATAAAGATAAGATCGACATAGTATATCTAACAATTATAATAAATAATATTAAATAATGATATAATATATTTGCTTAATATTTCTCACACTAAATGCGTTAAAAATCGAGTACCTTTTTTAAGTCTTTAAATATTAATATTTTAAAGAGTATTGTCAAATAATTCTTAAAAATATTTTGAAGAATATAAAATTACTCTTTATTTTATAAGTGTCTTGTTTTTATGTCCTTGATGGAACACGTTGTATTATAGATTGGACAGGTTGGTCAATTTCCAAGTTGTATATGCTTTGCTATTCGGTTTTCACGATGTTCACGGTGTTCGGATGGCTAAGAAGGTACTTTGATGCTAAAGTCAGTAGATAACTATTTGGTTAGCAATTGATGCATATTATGTGCACATTATGTTAAAGTCATACTTGAAACCTTTATATATATAGTTGTGATGAACATTTACCTTTTGTCGATCTAATGACGGTCTAATCATACCTTAATATGCTTTAAGAGGTTAATTTGTCATTATCATTATTAATTTGATCATGTTACCATTGGTCGACCATGTTGTTCAATCCAAAAATGTTGTAACTGGTTAGTCATGCTGTAAATGGTCGATTTAGAATGGATGGCCAAAGGAACTCTACCCGGGAGGGGCTAGAGAGCTTGGTTAGACCAAGTCGGTCTTGAAGCTTAGTTGAAGCAAGTTGGTCATTGGTTGGAGCAGGTCGCTTTTTGGTTAGAGTAGGTCGAGCTTTGGTTGGAATAGGTCGAGCCTAAAAATCTTGATTGTAGCAAGTTGACTTAGAAAGCTTAGCCTAAAGAATTCAATATGTAGAGATCGCCCTGGAGAGGTTGGTTGAAGCATGCTGATTTGGAGAGTTCTATGAAAATTGATCTGGACAACTCGACCGGAGTTGATTACCTTAGAGAATTCAACTTATAGAACTTAGCTTATAGAACTCACTCTAGACAACTTGACCAATAAGAGTTTGGTCTACAGAACTCAATCTCAAATGCTCGACATACTGAAAAAAGTTGGCCTAAAAAAAGTTAACATAGAAAAGGTTGGCATGAAAAAGTTCAACAGTAAAAAATACTATACATGTTTTAGATGTTGAAATGTGCGAAATGTTCATCTATTATTATCAATTTTTAAGAAGGACTTGATAGCAATTTAGAGAAAATTTTTCCTTGCATTTCTAAAATTTGAACTTAAGATCCTGTTATTAAGATATTCACAATCAATTAATGTTTTTTTCCTTCTTTTATGAAACATTTAATGCCAAAGTCAATGAATGGCTAAGTCATCCATCCTTAAAAGAATTTAATACATTCCTACCACTAACAGTTAATAATTTGGTTTGTAATCAATACACATGTTAAATACCAGTTTTAATGACTACAAAAATTAATATATATTTTTATTGTAGTTTAAACTGATCACATAATACTTACATTGATTATTAATTTTCCTTTTTTTTTCTGAGCTCTTAATGTAACATCCCAAAATATAGTAATACCATAATTCAGAATTAATTACAATTAACAGTGAACAGTAAACAGTCTTAATATAAAAAGAGCAGAGCTCAAAAGCCGAACGGCTGGAAATACAGAAGTAGCGTACGCTCAAACAGAAACAGAGTTAAAACAGGACGAACGGCTTTACAAAAATACTAGCCGAACGTATAAGCTACACGGATATTTACAGTACTAAACTAGCGAGCGCTCTAAGGCTCGGTCTTCACTTCCACTTCCACCAGATTTGCATCCTCCAAATTTTCTTCTTCCAGCATGACTTCAAGGGAAGCATCACCATCTGCTCACATCCACAACGGATGATCATTGCATTTGACAAGACGAACGTACATAGACAGGACAACACAATGGAAATGCAAGGGTAAGCTTATATTGTTTAATTAATACAACATACATACAGTTCATAATTCAATTCACACATACATCAAGTAACTTAATCATATAATTTAACATAGAAATATATATATGACAGACCGTCCGGACTGTATGAACCATGTAGTTACAGGCGTCCTTGCACCCAAGTAGTGTAGTAGCCGGGATATACCTAATCAGCTTCCACTTGAGGTTAATCATTCGCCCCTGCTAAGTGAGAGATACGAATGACCTCCTGCCATTCCCACACATGACTACCCCCTTCTACGTGAAGATGAGCATCACGGAATATCAGGATGGACCAAGCCAGCATTAACTTATCCATGTTCATACTTTACCAAATTCAATCTTTAACACATCTGAGACGTTCCTCCTTGGAACGCTCGTTCAATTTCATAATCATATAATCATATCACATAGTGTTCAACCATCATATCCTTTCATAGTTATAATATTTCCATTCTGTGTTCCATTCTCGTAGCATTAGCAACATACATCATTTACTCAATTTAGAACGAACTTATTACAGTACATTTTGAATTCACGTTTCTGACCAAAAGAAACGAACCCTTGTTCAATTACAGACGTTAAGAATACTTAACTAATTTAAATGGGATTGAGTTTAGAAGATCATAATATTATTTAGAAGATTTTGAGTACAAAGACTTTAGGTTGAATCAAGAGAATAAATATCTTACAGAATAACTTAGATAAATAACCAGAGTATTTAAAGTACAGAAAACAACTCTTACTGTAAATGAAAGAACGTTCAGAAATTTACTTTGGACGAACATCAATTACGTTCGCTCCGAATTCAATAATAAGGACGAGCGTTCAGTTAGAAACCGAACCCTGCTTTGGACGAACGCTAGGTCAATGACCGAGCACGAATTAGAACGAACGCTGGATATAAACCGAGCGCTATTTAGGACGAACGCTTCGGTATAGGACCGAGCGCCAGTTTGGACGAACGTTCAGTATAAGGACGAACGCTCTGTAGAACGAACGTTCGACATAAGGTCGAACGACATTAAGGACGAACGCTCAACTTAAGGCCGAACGTCACTTGTTTATAAAGTTTTAAATATTTAAATATTGCTGAGCTAGACGAACGCTCAGACCATCAACTGGGGACGCTCGTTCTCGAGCAGAATTCTTTCCAAATGAAAGAATTCCAATCTAAGTAATTTTACTGAAAGCCGAACGGTTTAAGACCGTACAGGTACGAACGTCATTTATCAGTGGGGAAACATGAAAATTTCAGATTTCTCGACCTTAGCAGAATTTTCCAGATTTCCAATTTAGAACTTTATACTTTCATTTCCAGATTTAAATCACTTCAAACATCATCATCATACAGATTTCAACATTTTAATCAATCCAACCACACCATAACCATACTCCATTCATACTTGATCAAATCAACATGCATTTAAATCAAAATCAACATCAAATATAACTCATACCAGCAGTGTTCGTTCATAGCAGAGAAATCAAAACCAGAAATCATATTAGTAAAATTTCCATAACAGTGGTCAACCATACAGCTCAAACATCATGCAGTTCATACATGCACAATAACAGTGATCATCCATACAACTCAAACCTCATATTTTTTTCATTCATACATCTCAGATCATACAACATACAGTATAAATTAAACATATAAGCTTCCCTTACCTGGATAGCAGTGTTTGTTCTAATAGTATCACTTGGACTTGCCCAACTTATGGTTTTCTACCCTCCAGATCTTTCTTATTCTCTTCAACTAAGTCTGACCAAAGAAACGTAAACGATATCAACTTAAGCCCTTGCATGTAACTGAATCTGGGTTCGAAGGAATTCCAGAAACGAGCTTATGAGTTGGAAATCTTACCGTCAACAGAATCTGAAGTTGTTCGGACCAAAATGAAGTTCACGACGTAAGGAACGTTCCTACGGTTCTGAATGTTAAACGGAGAAGAGACGAATGAGTAACAGTAGAGAGAAGTTTTAAGGTTTCTAGAGAGAGGTTGGAGAAGATGAAGGATTTGAGTTCTGAGGAAGAGGATGAGTGGTGCAGGTAAGAGAGAGAATTCTAGGAAATCCAGTTTTGTGAAATTCACGTTCGTTTGAGCGAACGTACCCCAAGCTGACACGTGCCCACTAAATTCTGAACTGGAAGCTTCTTCTGCAACACGTGGCGGGTGTGCATGTGAAGCCATGTGCGTTTTCAGAGAATGATGGGCGTGGTTTCAGTGTATGTCAGAGAGTTTATCAGATTTGGAAATGGGTTTTAAAATGAGATAAGCATGGATTGTGGGGTGCATTAATGGTGATGTGACGGGTAATTTACAGAGTAAATTTTCAGGGTCTCACACTTAAAGTTTCTTTCATTCTTTATATATATATACACACACAACACTTTCTTTATAGCAAAAGCTAAAACTTAATTTTAACATCACCCTCTTTTTTCTCTTCCATCTAAAAATAAATATACCATATACATGAATACTTTTTTTTTATTCTTATGATTAGTTGGGTGAGAAATTCACATGAGCTCCATCCTTACAATTTTTATTATTAAAATTTAAGTTTTATACTTTGTTTAACTACATATCACTTGTGCAAATTATTTATTCACATTTAATATACTTTTTTATTATAAGTCACTCATAATATGTTATTATTTGTCTCTCTTCTTTATTTTTTCCTATTTATATTGATGTTTTGTATTTATTATATTATATTTTCGTGTGTTATTCTCTAGGTTTAGAATTGCATTGTAATAAGTTATATATGAATATATAATTTTGACTGTGGAAAAGGATACGAAACATATTTAGAGCGGACTTGAATCCCTTAAAAGGAGACATGTCTGCAAATAGGAAAAAGGTTATTGCTTCGTGCATCTTATCAAAAATCTCTCAGCATCCTATCATTCTAGATTTCATTTTCTGGAACACATTAAAACAAATTTGGAATTTCTTTTTCCGAAGAAAATCACCTCTCTCTTATTACAGAAAATAAAATTTCCAAAGCTTTTAATGGGAGGGAGAAATTTGATAGATTGGAAGAAGTTTTTGCCTAGGAAAAAATGCATATTTTTGAGATGGACTATGTAGTCTTTCTAGGGTGTGTTCTTCCTTTTAGTTTTCATATTTAATTTGTCATGTTCTTTTATTCTTATCTTGATCATGCCAATTTTTTTTAAACTGGTTTTTCGCAACAACAATCTACACTCATTTCATGTTTGTTGGTTCTCTATAATAATCATGTAACTGGAGTTGAAATGATTTTGTCAATGCTTTTTCTTTAATTATATTTTTATCCAATAAAATTGCATTATGTCTTTGTAGCAATTTTTTTATGTATTATTTGTATATTACCTGATAAAGTTGAATCTACTTTATCTGGACAACAATATGATAGAAGATTTAAATTAAAATAATAATGGTTTTAGCATGTTTCGCTTGCTTTATGGGTTGCTGAGCTCAAAAACACATTAAAGAGAACAAATAAAATGACAAAGATGAAGAAAATCATGAGGTAAGAGTAATATATATAGTCAAATTAGGAAACTATGAAAGAGCTTAAAAAAATAGTTTCTGAAATCAAATCAAGGTTCCAACAGAGTTGGTTCCATGTGAAAAAGAAAGTATTGGCCAACCATAACCATAATCATAACCATAATCATGACTATGACCATAATCATGACCATGACCATGACCATGATCATGACCTTCGTCCTAAAACGTTTTCTTTTACCTAAGGCTAAAAAAAAAGAAAATTTTTAAGATATTCATTTTAAAAAAAAAATCAAAATACAAATAATAAAAACACATTTAATATTGAAAGTTCCACATCGACTAGAGATAAGACCAATTTATAATATATAAGTGAGATGCAAACCTCACTTTATTACAAACTGGTTTTGTGGGGTTAAGTTAGGTTTAAAAACTCACTTTCTAATATTTAATTTTAGTTTTATTTGTGTTCGATAATGATTGATATTACTTTTACGTTTTTCATTTATAATGAAAAATGAATGTTACGTAATTCTTTTTTAAAAAAACTATTTATAAAAGTATTTTTGAATTTTTATTTATTTATTAAAAGTGTATCTAATAATGAATAACCTCGTCCTTACATATTTTCATTCACAATGAAAAAATAAGGTCATGTAGTTTTTTTTTTCAAAAAGTTATTATTGGAGAAAATGATCTATTTTTTTTTGTTTGGTAAGCTCATTAAAGATTGATCTCATTTGTACATATTTTTATTCCTAATGAAAAATTAGGGATAATGTACTTTTTAAAAGAAACTATTTGAGAGAATGTTGATTTTTAATTGATAGAATCCAAATTATTTGTCTGAAATTAAGTTAATTAGAAATTAGTCTCTTGTAATTAAACTAATCAAATCCTTGAAAATAGGTTATTAAATATTATGTAATTATGATGTGCATAATTACATTATTGATTTAGATCATACTTGCATATATACCTATCTCCAATACACAATGACATACATTCAAATCATTTTTCTTTCTTACATGGTATCATGAGTCTCTCTGATCTAGATCTCGCCTCTTCATTTGACATTGTGTGCTCCTTATTTTTTCCTCATCACCTCACGTCCAAGGCTCTCTTTTATGTTGCCACGGTTCCCAATTGTCGTCACCCCTTCCCTCTACCAACAACTTGCTTCCGCACCTTTACTCCATTCCTTTTCCAACTTGCGTGTTGCCCTTCCTTTTTTAGTAGCCATGAGCCACCCCTCTCTTCCACTTATGTGTCGTCTCTTGGTCACAAAAATCATGTGATGCCACTTGTTAGCCTAACTGCCACCTCTTATTTTTGTCATACACTTGTGTACCACCATTGACGTCATGTCTTCAACCAATTTTGATCTTGACTCCTCATTAGGTAAACATGAATTTCACCCAATACTCACAGTTACTAATATAAAAAATAACATTTTTTTATGTTGAACATAGAGAAAGACCATTGTGTTATGTAGGCTTAACTTTTTGAAACTCGTGCTCAAGCTACCAAAGCTTTTCACCATATCATTCTTCAACCTAGAAAGAAACGTCCAACTTCAACTGATGTTAATCACAAACAATGGACCACTCTTGATTCTATTTTACTTTAGTGGACTTACTCTATCATCTCTTTTGATCTCCCCGCCAATGTCATGGAGAAAGGCTCCACGACTATGACTACCTAAATCGTTTAGCTGCCATTTTTCAAGACAACCAAAATTCTCGTGTTATTGTTCTCGATTAGGATTTCTCTTCCACTCGCATGGATAACTTTTCAAATGATTCTACATAATTAAATATTCTATAATTATGTTGTGCAAATTACATTTCTGATTTAGATCATACTATTATGTATATGTACTTATCTCCAATACATAATGAAACACAATCAAATCATCTTTCTTTCTTACATTAATTTTTGAAAATTTTATATTATTTTGGTATTTTAGATTTGTTTAAAAAAATAGGTGTCATGCAACGCGATTTGTCGAACAAAAACAAAAACAAAAAAATAATAATAAAAAGTGGTTTTTATAATTTTTAGGAAAAAAATTGTTTTTTTTACGATTAAAAGAATTGGTGTTCTAATAACATTTTGGCAAGTGAACCAATTTGTTTCAAATAGTAAGTGTAAGTCCAAAGTATCATTCTCCCAAAGAACTTGTATTATGTTGTCTAATTGAACTTATTTACCAAAATCAATTTTTAGATGATAACAATTGGAATCATTTTGATTATACTGAATTTAAATAACAAGAAATTAAAGATTACTATTGAAAATTTAAGAAAAGCTTCGTTAGAATTGGGTTTATGAATCACATTACAATAACATTCAGACAATATATCTCACGTTCAAACATTCACATCAATGTTTTCTTAGTTTAATCCCTTAAATCAAGTTCTAAATATATATGTTAAACCATTAATTCCTTAATAAATCCAACATATAATTTGCATTAAAATATGATGTTAGAGAATGACCAGAAGAAAATATGTTATTCTTAACATCGTTCCTTTTGGTTGCTCTTTCTTATGTTAACATTCAAATTCACTTTCTAGTACACACAAACAATTAGAAATTCATTATACTTCCATATAATGACAATAAAATCCATAAGAACATTTGAACAAAGAGATATATTGAACAGGAAAATTACATCAAAGTGAAGTCATTACATCCAATTCCAACAAAAGAGAAATCTAGCTACTCATAGTCATCTAAAACATACACGTTTAAAGCAATTCAGTGAAGAATGGTGTCCATAAGTCTTGAAGGAGCCTTCCTGGAGTTCCTGAAATGTTTTTTGTATTTTTCTTTACCAAAAACTGTCTGTTTTATGTCTTTCTCGAACTAAAAACAATCCAGAATTAAATAATTCGCTCAACGCACAGTTATGCATGCATTGAGCGAAACTCAACTAATCATCTCTTAACTGATCCAACTCGCTGAGCGAATGATACTTAAGTGAATGATTGTCCTTGTAAATGAGCACAAGATGATTGACTTAACGAAAAATTGTTGACAACACTCCAATGATGTATAAGAATCTTGTACAAAGAACTACACCACTTTCCTACTAACTATTACATCTTTTCTATGAAAGAAACACATAATTCATGAATAATCACAACTTTGAGCTAATTAATAAGTATGAAAACAAGTTTACTCGATTAGTGAATTGTGAAGAATATGGTATGGAATTGAGTGATATATATCGCCATTACCTCAATCCTTAATATATATTACTATATATTATAATGAATTTATTTATTTTAAAACCATTTAATATTAAAATAATTTAGTCTCATTATTTTCAAATTATTACCACTTCTAAAATACCATTTTCTAGGTCTTTACAAGTGCCATACCAGAAAATATGCAACTGTTTAGTTTTGATCTGATGAACTCAAGGCTTATTCAAATGACTAATTTAGTATTCCTGACTTATAGCTAGGTCTAAAAACGAGTTTCAAAGTCAAATAGGATACCAATTTGCCCATATGATTATAGACCCAGTTTATCAAATTAACACCAAACCAAAACAAATTCAAAACAACACACACTATCCTATTTCACAATTAATTTCATAAAAGATTTCAGACTTCAATTTTATTCATTCAAGACAACAATTTCCTTCATTCAATTCTAGATTACATTCATCACGTCATCAAAACATAATTCACAACCCAACTACAAATTTCAGCTCAAATTCAACACGTAGCAAAGACTAGAAATGTGCCATTGACCTTAGAATACAATAATTAACTTCTCTTACCTACTAGAAACTCAAACCTCTTTATGAAATATAGAAATAAACATTTCAAAGAACTCTATCTACTCCTACAAACCACATAAACATGACCAAGGTATGTAACTAAAACCATTTATCAACAAAGTCTTATAGACTCAGAGGACACATGTGACAAAAGGGTACACACATGCATGGGAAAAAAGAGAGCATAAACTAACATACTCTTTTGAAATAACTAATAGAATAGACTTGAAGACCTTGTCTCAGTGATCACTTAGTGATCCTTAATCTTTAAATATATGAACAGAGTAAGAAGACTTAGAGAGAACAAATGTTTCTTAAAAAAAAAGTTTTAAAAAAATAATGTTCTTTTAAATAATGAACTCGTTAATTAAAATTTTATTTATATTTTAAACTTTTAATATTAAAATACAGGAACCTCATTATTTAGAATATCCTTTCACAATTAATACTTTATTTTTTTTTCTGAGATTGACCCTAATAAAAAAACCGAAAATTAAGTTTAAAATTTTAAAATATAAAAAGAGAATTAAAAAAAATAGCAAGACTTTTCCGATAAAAAAATCATAATTACGTACACGACTTTATATATATATATATATATATATATATATATATATATATATATATATATATATATATATATAAAATACCAATACGTTAAATTCGTGTAGTGAATTATGACTTTCAATATAACAAAAAAAATCTTCTTCTAAAAGTTAAAATTTTATTTAGAAACATGACTTCAGTAGTGTTTCTTAGTTAAATTTATCTATTTTTGATTTTTTTTAATACCTGTTTAGATAATAATCATACATAATTAAGTGGCCAAGATCTTAAGCAATTGTGTTAATTGAACTTACCCCTTACACAATTTTGCATAGTCAGAAGTTAATATAATTAATAATCGGTTGGTTTAAGTTCTACAATATAAATTATTCTTATAAATTTAATATAATTAATAATACAAAACAACTCTTAGATCGTAATTGGATTAATTTTAATAAAAATTTATTTCAAAATTTATAAATACAAAAATAAAATAAAATAAGAAGATAAATAATTATATTTATTAAATATTAAAGATTTAAATATAATAACTAATCTAATTAACTATGAGAAAAATATCACTTAAGTGGTGTACACTTGGTAGCGAATCGTTGGGCCAATTTTAATAGCAAAAATAAAATTTTAGTAAAACTTTACCTTAAAAGTTTCGGCCCTTGTTAGTTCATCACCAAGAACAGTTTCTTCTTCTTCTTCTTTGCTTCTGTGTCTTACTTTCCAATCCACCATAACTCAAAATTTATCCATCCTTTTGCTGAATAGGAAGTTCATAAGCATTCTTGAGGCCGCAAGAAACATTTCTACCGTTCGTTTTTCCGCTTCTCGCAACAGGTAAGCAAAACCCCTTTTCTAGGTCACTTAAGGTTCAAAATGTACAACTAAATTTGTTGCATGCAACTAGTTGTGTGTTTCCCCTATAATTTTTAGCTTCAATCTCGTGCTCATAGTCATTTTCCATCACCGAATGGTGATTTCTAGGTACTTGTAGAATTTCTTAAGGTGCGAGGTCTTGTTAGCTGTCCTGTGAACTTGATTGTTGGAATCAAAGGTAAGGGAAGCTAGGGTTCTTATTCCTGTTTTGAAAAATTGTGGTTGCTTGAATTTGATTTCGTGTGGCTTTAGTGATAAAGGAAATGTGAGACTGTTTGATGATGCTATTGATGTTTGAATTGAAAACTGGTGATACTTTTATATAAGAACATGTATGGATGGGTGTTTGTGTTATGAACTGTTAATTGGATGCTTTTGATATGGTATTGATGTTCTTTAGCAATTATATTGGAGATTAGATGAATTAAATGTTGTAGTAAAACTTAAACTGGAAATAGGCAAGTGAATTTGGTATCCCAGGTGGTTTTGGTCATTCAAGACCATTTAGATAAGTCAATAGTGACTTGTTAGGAGCCTTAAAAGTGGTAAAAGCAGTGTCCAACTGGTGGAACTAGAATTGGGTATATAGGTTGTTGGAGTTGAGTGATTTGAGTGCAAATTGAGGTTTGATCTTTAAAGAATGATGTTAGAAACGTTTATGGTCACTTAAACAAGTTTAATTCAACCTGTAGGACGAATTAGGGGTGGAAGAAATTCATAAAAAGGTCTGAAACGAAACTTAGGGGTGTGAGTTCTGCAAAATCTGCAGACGCCACGCCTGGGCGCCCCTGAAGGGGGTTGAGCGCCCTTCAACGCGCTGTTTTACCTTAATTATGGCACCTGGGTGCCCCTAAAGGGGGGCGGGCGCCCTTTTCTGCGGCTGTTTTTGTTTTTTATTGTTTGTAGGGTTCCGGATGTCCGTTTTGGACGTTCTTTAGGTCGTTCTAAGGGTTTTTGACCCTTCCAGAGCCATTGGTGAGTGTTTCCAAGCTTTTTAAATTACTTAAGAGGTGGTAATAATATGATATAAAGAAATTTGTATTACTAAATGATGTTTTTGTGAAAATATGTAATGTATGAGTTGTTTTATGACCTGACTAAGAGGTGTCTTGTATGTGTACATGTATATAGCTTGTGTGGTTGGGAAAGAATACGATTGTGAATTGTGGTTCAAATGTATGTGACTTGGGAAAGGAATAAAACATGATTTTCTAATGTGTTGATGATGTTAATTACAGAATCTCTCGGTGAGATTCTTAGTGTTTAGAATGAATGTAAGAGGCTTCCATATGGGGGGTTATCCCAACACTCTAATGCTCTTTCATTCTCACTTAGAGAGGATTGATGCATGTGGTGAGAGTAGTGGGAGGTCCTAGTGTAAGCGCTTCTTGGAAGGCCTATTGTGCGGTAACGGACTAACCTTGTGTGTGGTCGGATGAAACCCCTCGGCAATGGCTTTGAAAAGCATTAGAGGCCACCATAAGTGCACAACATGCCCCAGATCGACATTCATTCTAAGTCCGGACGAGTCTAGAGAGTCTTAACATGATAGGATTGTTCACTTGATTACCTGTATTATGATGGTTTCTATTTGATGTTATTTGTTAACCTGTATGTTTTGAAAACCTAGCTTACCCTTACTCTTATGTGTGTTGTATGTGCGGTGCCTTTTCTCTTTGCGATGATCATCCAACTTTGGATGTGAGCAAAAGCTGACCCTTAGAGCAAACATTGGAGAATGAAGAAGATACAACTCCTAGCTCTTAGGACTTCTGCTAGTTCTTATTTAGATAACTACTTTATTTTGAAATACTTATAACTTTCATTTTGATATACTTTTAGTTGTAAAACTTTAAATTTCCAACCTTATTTGGATAATTGTATGCATTAATACTGTTATTTTATACTCTCAACTATTTTTACATATCATACTAGCTGAATCCTATTATATTATATGTTATATAATATTTTGGGATGTCACGACTAATTTGAGTATTGAAGTGTTTTTAGAAGTTTAACTTAGACTTTTAAAAAAATAAAAACTAAAAAATATTACAAAAGAAACTTAGATAAGACGCAAAAGGAATAGCATAAAGTTTAAAACATCCCAAAGAATAAGTATTGTAAATTTGAAAACAGACAGTGTCTTTATCTCAAAAGTTAATTACCATCTGTCACCATAAGTAACTTTGTTTTTTTTAATTGGATCACTGATGCCTTTTCCAATACACCACCAACCTGTTTCGATTTTACTGAATTATCACATCATATAGTGTTTGGACAAAGAATTTAGAGTGCTTTTTTTAAATTTTTTTTATTAAATATTATGAGTATTTGTGTTTGTATTATTCAAAAGTATGAAAATAATTAAAAGTTTATTTATAATTAATGATAAAAATTAATTGTTAAAGAATTCAATTCCATTAATTGTTATTTTATTAATTTATCCTATTGCGTTAGACGTGTATTATTGTACAAACGATAAGAGGAATTACGTAATCAGTTGGAAATTATTTAAAAAGAAAAACTTTTGTTGAAAGAATTAATTGTTGTATAAATTAACACTACGAAAGTTATTAAAATTATAATATACTCTAATGGAAACTATGAATGCAATAATCAATTGCAACACTACAAAACAAAACATTGACGTAAAACTTACGTACATGCTTAGATGGCAAGACAAATAGAAAAAATACGTGGCAAATCGATCTTGGAAAATTAAATCTAAAAATTTTGTTTTTTTTAAATGTACAAAACTATTCCAACTTTAAAATAGTTTTATACCAAAAATCGTTTAATAAATCATTGGTTAGTTTTATTTAATTAATAACAAGGATATATTAAAAATACGTATAAAGTGACATGCCCTTTTCCTTTCGTATTAAACAATAAATCCTTTTATCTTAGGATTATGTTTAAAGTAAGATACACCAAATAAATTTTTTAAAATGCTAAAGAAATTATATTTTAATATGATAAATAAAAAAGTTACTAATCTTTATTTTTCTCAATCACTACATCTGAAGAATAAGGTGAAAAATGGATTTCGATTAATGTATAATGTATTGGAAACGTAACAAAAAGAGTAGCATTGGAAAACAATTAACATTTTAAATATTTAAAAAAATAAAAAGAAGTCAAGACGAAAACTCCAAAACAAAGAAAATAAAATAAAAGTAAAAGTTAATATAAAGGAAAACGATGTGAACACTCAATAAATAAAGAATAAAAAGTACGCAATTGAATATAATTAATAAGCTTAGGTAAGAAGAATATAAAATAGAAACTTTACTGTATTTTAAATATAACTTAAATAGAGAGACATTCTATATTTGACAAAGAAGACGGGAAGACCGAGTCACTCATAAATATTTGTTTATTTAATTAAAAATTTAATAATCATAACATTTTTATTTTAACTCGAAATATTTTTTAATATTATATCTTATGGAATTAAATTTAATATATTGAAAACATACTATATTTTTCCTGCATTTGGTAAATAAAATAAAATAAATGTAATAGGAAAATAAAATAGACTTGTGGGCCCTATTGGGCACCGCTTCGCCGATAAAAATAGCACCTGAAAAAAAATTGATGGCCCATAACGGGCCCAGTTAAACAGGGCCCCACCCCGAGGCAGGGGCCCACGTCACAGTGGGAGAATTTACAAGATAACCCTCTCTCACCGCTTTCATTTTCAGTTGCAGCTTTTTCGCTGCACAGAAGGTGCACGCACAGAGAATCACACACTCCAATTTCTTCTTCTGCTGCTTTATCTATGGCGAG
This sequence comes from Vigna reflexopilosa, assembly GCA_027742785.1. Taxonomy (NCBI): domain Eukaryota; kingdom Viridiplantae; phylum Streptophyta; class Magnoliopsida; order Fabales; family Fabaceae; genus Vigna; species Vigna reflexopilosa. The sequence continues at coordinate 13,001,651 of CM050914.1, forward strand.
GCTCTGAATTTATGGGGATTGCGAAACCCTAGGTGTTCATTCACTTTCGTCGCATTTCGCGGACTCGTTTTCCAGGTGAAGTCAAAATGCGGTTCCTCGTTTTGCACTCTACCGATTTACTCTGGTTTTGTCCCCTTTTGGCACCTTCGTTTTCATAGTTGCATTGCATTTATGAGCGTGACTCGGTGGATGCGGAGAGAGAGTGCGTTGTGGTGTGTGATGTGACGATCATTCTTAATGCTTGCTTCTCTCTTCATTCATTATCAATTAATGCCATGCACTTAGCATGGTTGGTAAGCACTAATTCCACCCCTTTTAAATTCCTCGCTCACTCTTTCTCTTTTCCAATCCCCTTCTCTCCTTCCATGCCACTGATGCTTTCGTCGTTCCAACTCAACAGCACTAGCAACGAAAACAACCGCATGTTCGTTTCATTATTATTTGCATTTCTTCCTTTAATTTCTGTGCTTGCATGTTGTCTACTGTTATTTCTTACTATTCCGCTTCCGAGGACCCTGCTTTTTGTTTTCTCCAACTTCACCTCTCAAAGGAATAACTTTTTCCTCAGGTTATAGGGACTTGCTGTTCATGGAGTGGGATCTGTGGAGTTCGACGTATGACCAAGGTTTCTGTTTCTCCCTGTCTCCACTGCTATACGCATTCTTGTTAGTTTGAGCTGCTAGCTTCTGTGATGTAATTAATTGATCGTTTTGTGGGTTGATAAGTTCTCTGAATGTCGCGTTAGAATCATTCTGTGTGAAAAGGGCTTGTTTTCATTTTTGTGACGAATTTCTTCAATGACTCCGTGTATTTATTTTATTAGATTATATTAATCTATCCGCTAATTTTTTTTTGTGCGTATACAGGTCTTTGTGCTTATGTAATCTTAAATTTGACATTTACTGTCTTATTAAAAAGTACTGCATAATATATCTTGAATTTATTTAATGAGGTATCGAATAGATTTAGAATTTTATGAAAATTCGTTTATTTGATATAATCAATGAAAATTTTAAGGCTTAATTGCACTCTTTGCCCTCAATTTCCCAATTTCGTCGGTCGTATCTCCAAACTGTTCTCTTTTTCCAAACTCTGAACCTAATTTCCAAAAAATATTTATAATTTGTCTTTATTTTGAGGAAACGTAGTCTGTCTTAATTGTGTAAAGCAAAAATCACCACACAAGTTTAAAGGAAAAGTAGCCACAAAATTGTCTCAGTTGTGGTGATTTTTCAGTGTCGAACAAAGGTTGCTATATTTTGTAATTAGGTGGGCAAAGTTCTGTGAAACTTTGGGACACAGTATAATGAAGTCAAATTTTTTATTTATGGATTGAGTTAATAAAATTTAGTATAGAGTTGTGGAGCTTTTGAAGGGGTAACTTCACCAGGAGTATATACATGGTAACTTGATCCCTCTTATTCTCTTGTTTCCTCTAAATGATTGTGGACGACAGGTTTATTCGAACAAATCAAATTGCTTTTGACGTGTAATTTATTTATTTACTTTTCTCAGATGCGACCAGTAGTAATTACTGGTCACCGCAACATGAATGTGACTTCTACTTTGGGTGTGGCCCAGGTAATCATTGTTTTTTACTCCCTGACGTTGTGCATTTTTTGTGTTCTCGTGTTGTTTTTACTCTGGCTTTCTGTTAATTTTGTAGATGTTATAGAGGAGGACGTGTTGAACATGGAATCCTGTATTCGGGTTTTGAGAATATTGATCACCAAGGCGGATACTGAGATTGAGGAACTTGAAAGAGATCTCTTGTTGCTTCAGAAGGAGTTGGCCTGTTTTGAGCATGAAAAATGGCCTGATATATGCTGTGGTGTTCTCAGTGAGAGAATCAGCCAGCTTGATGTGGCGATTAGAACTTTAAAGAATGATAGTGCTGATGAGGCTGAAGTGCAGTTACTGCTAGATAGTGAACCTGCTGGGACGCTTCATGAAATACTAGCCCAGGTTTGGAATTTGGAATCCTGTATGGAATTCAATTGTTTTATTCTGATGATTGAAAAAGAGGTTGCTACATTTACCCGTTTTACATGCAAACTGGGTATTCACCAGCCATATTAGGGATTATTGTCTTTAATATTTTCCCTGCAAAATGTTATGTAGTCTTTTGTTTTGAGTTTCTGTTGATAGTTAAAAGCTTTACTGTGTACAGTTTATCTTCTAAAGTTTTTTTGTTTTTTTTTTTTTTAGCAAATGGAGTGAGTTAAGGGTTAATTTGATCTGTAAAGCATTTTCTGTAATCATTTTTTGGAAAAGCGAAATAGAGAGGGCAATTCTAATATTTTTTTTTTTTTGCAAAATGGTTTAAAAGTTTCCAGATACTGTAGGAGATATAACATTACAAAATCAGTAAAGTTAACTATTGTTTTTAAAGTTTCTCTCATAAAATTTTAAAAAAAATATGAAAATAAGATGCCATTTTTATGATTAAAAATTGAAAACAGAATATGGTTTGGGAAACCACACATTCCCAAGTCCTTTTTAAACTGCTCATAATCATGTCATTATATGCATATCAAAAGTGGATATACTGGATACAGCTAATAAATAAGAAACCTAATGCAATGCGATCCTTGTGGAATCTAAATCTAAGAAGTTTATCTTAGGACGTCAGTGTCAGAACAATTTTGTTCCTACAATAATTCAGTAAGCTTGGTTGATGATGTTTGGTGTTTTGTCCTTTACAAGAATAAGCCTGTGAATGTTTTAAGAATGGTCCTAGACAGGAAGATGCAGAAAATCTAACTGATCATTTAGAGTCTAATCAAAGACAGAAGCTTCAAAGATTATTGAAGTTGCGGATATTGACTGATCTATGAACCCTGCATGCCTTGTGAGAAATTTCACCTAATTTTACTAGGAGCTGTAAGAGAAGGTAGAGGGAAGATTGAAAATAGTTGGCTCTTTCGGAAGCATGAGACACTCCCATATATTCCTAATTTCTATTATTCAATTATTTATGCTGGAGCACATGACTGTCATGCTATTATTGATTATAATTTATGCTACTATATATAATAAATTATGCATTGCACAACTGTACTTTTTTAATTTTTAATTTAAGGATGGATTTTCTCGGCCTTACATTTGCTGGATAATCGAGCAATACATATTAATTTATCCCCTGCTTGCCATTTAGGAAATATATTTTACTCCCGACTCTTTTTTTGTGTATCTTGTGGTTGTACAAGTATTTAACTGTTAACACTTGGTTTTTGAATGTAACCGGTATCTTTTTTCCCTCCCTTGTCTTTTCGATTTGAAACAGTATCTAGATGTGAATGTCTTGAGTCCAGTTGTGAATGTTACTGAACATGCACCAGACAAAGATTCTAGCACCCTTAATATGATCATTAAAGAAGAAGGAAAGGATCTTCATGGAACCTCAGAAAGCTCTGGAAGCTTGGAACTTCTTTTGGAGATTCAGAAGTCAGATAATCCGGAAAAGATTGAGGTAGAGAAAGATGTTACATTATTTAATTTAAAAACAAATATTTATATTTTCCTGCATGCCTTAATCGAATTAGAAAACATTTCTTTTAAATAGTTAATTGCTGCACCAACGTTTTTCTTTCAAATCTTTTAGTATATGGAACGTGTAATATTAGACATTATTTAAGAATAATGTTTATTTTATCTATTCGTGTGATGATTGATTGCTTGACATCTCATATGCATTTGCTTTTAATCGTACAAGTTTAACATAATGTGCAGTGATTCTTTTTAAGGAGAAGCTGTACCAAACACATTTAAAGGATAACTCTTAAAAAACTAACGACATTATTTCTGTAAGAGAAAAGGGGAGTAAATAAGTAGGCTTTTGAACAGCTTCACACTTAAGCCTCCTCATCTTGAGCTAATCAATATAGGACAAAGAAGCAGGTTTTGTTTTAAAGGATCTTTTTTAAACTGTCATTGTCAAACAGCTTTTTATTTTTAAGCTTTTCTTTAGAGCTGTAACTTTTAAGGAGCATTTAAGAAGGGATTCACATGACAGTGTGAACTTGTTTGGCTTTGAAACCTAAGGTAAATGGAGTAAATCCCAGCAAGTGATAGGCCGATACCAGGTTTCTGAGTTTACGTTGAGCTTGCGATGGCAATCCGTATTGTTTTATTTTTACCTTTTTTTGTAGGTCTAACCTTGGTAGCCATTTTTACGCATGATAAATTTGAATAGTATTTTTTTTCTTCTTTTAAGGAATTGTCTGAAGAAGAACTTGTTAGAAGTCCTGATTTGGCGGGCATTATCCTTGCATCCTACCACTCTGATGGTATAAAATTATCAGAAACATTTGATGATCAAGTTGCTGGAAATGAAGTCAGAAAAAGCCAACTCATTAATTCAAATACAGGTCTAATGTTGGATTTGTTTTCGGCCAAAAGTGAAGCCAAGGTGCAGGAAGTGCTGTTCTCCTTCTAATTAATTTAAACTTCTTATATGTATCAGTTAGCATTTTAGACAAGGTTTTTAGTGCATATTCTTCTTAAATTGTGCAGAAAGAAAATGAATTTGTCAGAGAAAAAGATGTTAGCCCAGATGAATTTAGACCTGCAATTGACATCAATGGGAAGAAAACGGGTCCACATTCCATATTAGATACTTCACAACGACAGAAACGAGCAAAACCTAATTTAGACAAAGAGCCATGTGATTTTGCTCCAAAAGCTGCACAAAGGGACTGCAAGAAAGAACCCAAGGTTGCTCCAGACGAAGATTTGAACTCCCTGAATTACCCTTTACAAGTTGTATATCCTAAAACATTATGTATCACTGATACAGAATTTTGCTCCGTTAAAGATAGCAATGGTAATAATTCTGGACTAGTGTTCAACATTGAAAACACCACCCCTTATTAATGCTGAAAATTCTGCATTGATTTCACTGCTAGGGATGCATACCAAGAGTTCATTGTATACTGGGTTACAGCTGATGGATGTAGATGAAGATAAAGGGGAAGAACATGAACAAGACCTTAAATCCCAACTGAGTACTAACCTCAGAAAGTCCAAGATGAGTTTCCCTTCAAAGCTTAAAGCTTCGGAAAAGCAGGAACTGGAACTAAAGGCATTTTCTTCCAGAGAACCATTTGACAGTTGTACGGAAGTTATTCCAAGTGCATCCATAGTTGTATCAACTAAGAGTCAGCGAAGATCCAAATCCTGTACTGATGTTACCATTTTAAACGAGTCAATGAAGCGGAAGATTATTACTAAAGGGGCAGTGCAACCAAACAAGCATGAGACTGAAGGTCGTGCTATTGTTCTTTATGACAGTAAATTTTCTGAATTACAAAAGAAAAGAAGAGTTACAAAGTTGCCTATCACCGTTGGGATACAGAATTCAAGTGTTAATTTGGACGTACCAAATTCGGACGGGGTTTCTATGGACAAAAAAAGCCAGTTAGCTCCTCGTACTCACAAGTCACATTCCTTGGTGGATTCTCATGATGAGACCTTATCTTTGAATAGCTTGTCATTGACTGATTTGAGGGCTATGGCAAAGGAACACAATGTAAGAAAATATTATAAGCTTCGAAAAGTAGATTTGGTTGAACAGTTAGCTCGGCGATTGAGTAGCTGCTGAATTTAGTGGTGTTAACCCATTTCTGTTCTGCCTTACTTTTTTGGGTTTCTCTTGGTTGGTTAGGTCCAGGGCTTCCCTGTAATTTGGTATAGGATCCTGACGTAGTCATGAATGATACATAGGCATCAAAAATGGTTTTTGCAACAGGATATTGTACAGCCTATAGATAGAATTCTTAGGGTACTTTGTAAATGAAAGGAAGTATAGGTTTTCTTCCTTGAAGCTGGTTACTCCTATAGGAGACTTAAAACTTAACGTTGTGCACCATTCGCGTGCTACTGAGATTCATCGTTAAATATGAAGTGCAGGTCGCAACATAGTCAAATTTGGTCATGTATGTGTCTCATTCAGTTTCTACTTTTTCTCCAATTCTTTTTTATATTTTCTTGTACATAGAACATCGTTTTAATTGGAGCATTTGCTGATAACTTTCAATACATCAATTCGTTCATTTTCTTCTTGGATTGAAATGATATTTTAAGATCTTTCTTTGAAATTTTCCTTACTACGTGACTCATCCTTGCGTAATTATAATTGTCACAGTCCCGACAATTACATGAATCGATTTTTTAAGTAACATGTGAGCAAGTTTTGGATAATTGAATTATTAATTTTAGTGAATGTTATTTTTAAATAAAATAAAGGTGAGTATGACTTCATTGGAATACGACTAGACTCGACTCGAAAGGAAAGAAGTAACAGTGTAATTATTGTACAAAGCTCTAACCTAACATTAGATTTTTAGTAACTAAAATTCCAATAGAATCAATTTTCAAAACTATTTTTTCTCAACATCAAAATTCTTACCTGGATCTCGCCATGTTTGATTCAGGCAACTTTGATTGTCGGTTCTCCATGACTCTATTATCTCCAAAGGAAAGAAAAGGACGGTATATGCAAAAACAGTAATGCTTAAGTGAGCAAGGACCTGAGAGGTTTTTGAAATGAAGATAGTTGAATTGGATTCTTGGATCTACCCCACTTATATATGAAGGTTGTATCCCAATTAAATTGGATAACTACCACCTCTTCATGAAATTAGGAAAGTGCTGGAATTTAGCAACCTTATAATTATCAGGATCATTGATCTCGATATATTTCGCACGTGAGATCCTGAGTCGGTGGATTTCAGTACCAATATAACCAAACACCAACCTAATTTGAGATATACATTCAAAGACTATCTTAAATTTGTTAGATTTTATTGTGCAACTTGATATTTGAGTAGTTCTTGATATAGTTTTAGAAAAATTGCTTAAATATTGCACAAATATTTCAGATTCACACACAAGGGATGAGTGGAAGAGTAAGAACCCTCTAGTTTTGGGGGTTAGAAAACGAAAGGAACCCAATGGTTGTTCTCCTCAAATATACAATTTAGTACTCCAAAATGAGGTGGAATTTGGGCAAATAAACTTCGTAAGAAAACAAACATATTAAAATAATTTGGAAGCTTTGTTTCATTCCTTTCCTTACTTACTTATTCCATTCCATTCCATTCCATTAATGAAAAACAAAAATAATCCAAAAACAGTGTTTCTCTCATTTTGGCCACAATGTTGTAGTTCCCATCAGGCAGTAGTGAATTCTCTGCCAAAGTTTGCCACATAAAGATAGACTCCTGTTGGGTAAGCTAATGTCGTGTTTTTGGGAGTAATCAGTACAATTGCACAGTGTCTTATATTTTAACATATGTACATGCAACATTGTAAAGCAAAATCCTTCAAAAACAATACATTCATGCTCACGAAAAATATTCCCTTTCACAAGTGTTTTCCATATATGGTTCTCTTCAGTTTTTGGTGCGGTTTCTCTACTGAACCTTCAAAGTACTATAATGGACACTGATTTCTTTTATGTTTTAAAATATATTAAAAACTCTTTTAATATACTACTATTACTGTATTTTAAAGGTTCATTAGAGAAACAATACTAAAAACTCAGTAGAGAATTTGGACTTTTGTTTTTTCCCAAGAGAAAACACTTAGGATTGTCCAAGAAGTGAAGGCTTGTAGAAAACATGGCTTTGTGCAATCTCAATTCGTTCGCGAGGATCATTCAGATTTTCATCCCTCAAGGCTTTCAGAATAGCTTGTGATGACTGTTCCCTGAGAAATTCATCAAGCAACAGAAGCCATAGAAACTTGCTTAGTACGTTGGCAAGGTGATAGAGATTTGCAAATATAGTAGATGGAGTTGGAGTGTTCAAAGCTAACAAGCATAATAAGGTAAGAAAGCAAACAACCCAAACATGAGTGAACTATTGCAGGATATTACCTTGATATCAAAATTTTGTATAGTGTCTTCAAGATGGGACAAAGCTCTACAGGAGCAACAGGCTTGTTTTCTTCAGGATGCAACACATTCAGGCTAGATTGGCTAAGAAGTTCAAAGAATGCCTCAACTGCAGAAACACCCTATAAATCGAAGGGATAGCATTTTGTTTAGTTATTGGAATTTGATTGAAGGAAAAAACATGACTCTAAGGAGGAACACACAAGGATGATTTCTATTTCTTATGTGACTGATATTAGTTCCAACTCTGGTGTGGCTTATGTCAAGTAAAAATTGTAACATTATATTCATCAACCCATCTAAGAATGACCACATAAACCTTTGAAAATGAAGAACATATGTACAAATTTCCAGTGAGAATGGTACATAGCATTGTTGTGTTTTGTCCTTATAAGTTAAAAACAAACAACTACTACTAAACTATGAATACAAGTGCAAGCTGAATAGCAGCAGCCCCTGCCACAGGATCCTGCTAAATTCTCTGTGATGCATAATCATTGAACTTTCACATTTTAAAGATGCACTTGGAACTCCTCAAGAACGTAGCGTGGTTTTGGAAGAAACAAGGACAAGAAAAAATTACAAAGTATACCTGAATCATTCCTTTGCCACTAATGCTGTCTCCCATGTCTGGTCTTAATTGACCCTTAGCTAACATCTGGCCGTACCAAGCGTTACGGCCTTTCAACAATGTTACATAAGTGTCAGCCAGTAACGGTCCTGCAAGTTTCTCTGGTTCTTCAGCCAACAAGTGAGTGATGAATATCATTTCCGATGTGCAGTGTGCAAAGTACACAGATTTGCTTGTGGCACTCTCATTAGTAAGGGCAGCTACCATTCCTGACAACATTAATAATGAAAAACAGGACATATATATAGATTACAAATCAGAAAGCAAGTGTAGAATAGAGCATGGAAATTCTTATTATGAAATTAGAGGTAGTTAAACCCTTTTCTTTTCCAAGTTAATGAGAACTAGAGCTAGTCTCTATAGCATGTGAAAACACATAAATGCCTTGATTCAATTTACAAAAGTATGCATCAAACTTTATCTAGATACGTTCCATGCATGGAAAAATTGTATGACTATTTATCACAGATGTTTCCTTTTCTATTATCTTCGGATTGTAGAATCTTTATGAGATTTTGTGCATCAGTTTGTTTTCAAGTATGTGTAAAATAGGAAGAGAACCAACTTGTCAAATAGACAACATTACACAAACCAAAACATGATGATGATATGGATAATGGACTACTTCTAGTTTGATATTAGATACGTGAAGTGATAACAATTGTTTAGAAACTTACCAGCTCCAATTGCATAGACGTTTTTCAAACCACCCATGACTTCATGTGTGACGAGGTCACTGTTATCCCAGACAATAAATTGTGGTTGTCGTAGAAACTTTGCCAGAGGTTTTCTCCATTTATCAGCTCCACATATTCTTGCATTGGCATACTCCTTGTTGTAGATTTCTGAGGCAATATTTGGACCTCCAAGATAGAGTATGTTCTCCATTGGCACTCTAGCTATCAAGTTTGCAGTGCAGAGAGTGGTGAATGAGTGAAGAACTAAAAATATTATTGCTTAATAAGAAAGAAGGCTATGACCTATGGTAATACAATATCAGATGAAGGAAAAAAAAGAGTAACTGCTAGAAAACAAGGATCTGAAGTAATAACTCAAGCATGAAACTTTTTGGCTTGGCATCAAATTCTTGGTTAAAAATAGATGTAATTGGGCTAGAGAATTGTCACAACTGATCTGTAATATGCTTCGGCATGAATATGAACAAGATAGATTTTTGTTGTTAAGTACAGGAAGGCTGAGTCAAGAACAACTCCCAAGATTATTGATAAATTTTCATATGTACAAATATGGAAGATTAACTATAACAATATGGACTAAAAGATTATAGTTATTTTAATCATTTCATATTTAAAATGAAAATTGAACATTATAGTTATTTTATTCCTCATCAAGATTTCATGAGATGATTCATTCCCATAAATTGCTCATTTATCACTGATAATGAAGCATGTTTGGATTAGATTCTTCTTGAAGATTATATCTGCTTGACAGAAAAAAATACTGGTGTTACTATTCAGATGTGTTCGTTTTTTGTAATTACTTCAACTAACTTCTTACCCTTTTTCTATTTTTTGTTATAAAATGTTATATTAAATAAACCAACCAAAATAACCAATCTCAGAACCACTTTTTACCTAATATATTCAAATGTAAAACTTGTTTCATGTAATCAATTACAACATTAATAGATTATATTTATGATAGGTGGTTACATAATTCATTTCCCTCGAGTCTCTAAAGGAGCACTAAATTAGAAGAGGGAAGAAGAAGCACAAGTGACAAAAATGTAATCATCACACTTTTCTGGTTATTCTATTCTGGCAAATGCATGATGTGGATGGATACTTATTTTTTACTCATTAGAAAGGAAAAAATGCAGATAAAAAAATGGACTTTAAATTTAACTCGTCCTCACTCACAAAATCAGTTTATTAGATCAGATTGCATCCAGTTATAGATTGGAAATTGGTTTTATCTCTAATCCACGTACTTCTCACAAAAACGTAACATGTAAAAGGAGATAAAGAAAGGGTCTTACTTGCTTGGTGAATCATCTTTGTGGGAGTAATAATATGTGGTAGAGGCTCCAATGCAGCCTCTATACCCTTTGACAAAGAGATAATTATAGGCACTGTGATCCTCTCCTTCCAATACTTACTAATCTCTTCAAAGATCTCACGTGTTTCTGTAGAAGGCAAACCATTGACCACAATATCAGCATCCCAAACAGCTTCCTGCAAGTTTGTGACCACCTTCAGAGGACAAAGTGGGGTATCAATCATGTTCAAGCAAAAACCATCTTTCAGAATCTCATCTGCATAAAGGGTCCTATCACCAAGCCTTGCCTCCACATATTTCAGATATGCACAACGCCTGATCAACCTTCTCAGCACATCTTCCCTTGAGTTTATGACCTCAAAGAGATGTTCTGCAGTGCCTCTATCCACTGCCCTTCCTGCTCTTCTCCAAATCCTGATTTGTATCTTGTCCCTGAATTGACCATAAGAATCTTGCAACAAAGCCGCAAAAACACTGCCCCAAGCACCAGCTCCAACACTCACTATTCTCAAAGGGTCACCATCACCCTTCCCAATAAGCCTCCTCAAAGTATCAAGCTTCTCCTCTACCCCATTACAATTCTGACCACCAACACTTCCATTTGAGTATGCATTATGAACCACTCCCATTATGCTTCCCCCCACTATGCTCTAAAACCCCAACAAAGTCTTACAGAAACAACTAGAAATGAAGTATGAACTTCAATAGCTCTGTCTGCAAACTTGACTCAGACTCTTATATAACCTCCCTCAATCTTGTGCCTCTGACTTTCCCCTTACCGACCAATGAATAGTTTTCTTTCAACCAGAATTAGATTGAGTTAACAAAACACACAGCAATGGGAAATCAAATCCTTTTGGCGGGTGTTGCTTGACCAAAGCTGAACATTAATTTTGGTCTGAGCAAAATTTCTAACCAGAAAATGAAGTCTATCCTACTCTGAAATTTATTGAAGCATGCAATGCATGAACCATGGTTACTTATATATATATACACACATACATATAAAGTAGTGCTCTTCAATCTTTCTTCTAGTTCTGAAGAATGGCACGTGGGAAGCCAAAAGAATAGGTATGAGGGATGGGAGAAAAACCAAACACGAAGAAAACTTTGTTTTCTCCGTCTCTTGTTAGTTGATCTACCCAACTATAAGACGCGGCTAGTGCCAATAAAAAACCAATCTTTCGTGCTGCTAACTGCGAAGTTATGGTCCTACACCGATGGGTTGAATTACTTCAACTCATCTATCTCATGACCCCACTGTATGTATGATTTCTACCTCTCTATTGGTTGAAGTTTAGACACTAAAACCAAACAACATAAAAAATCAAATTTGTAATAGAAATTACACCAAAATGCATTTTAGTTTATTCCCTACTTTAAAAAAAATGTACTTAGACCAAGTTTTGTTGTTGTATTAAATATTAACACTTCTCTTAATAAAAGTTCAAACGTTTTGAGAAATATCTCTTATGTTTTAAGCATTGATCATTTCATTTATGTTGGTGTATATATATAACATCCAAAAGGTGCATGGGGCAACTCTAATGGGAGTTGTTCTTTCACCTTAATTCAAATTGGTAATTTGTAGCAACTAAATACTTTTAGGCAAAAAAAATTATTTGATTTTTTTTAAGGAATTAAAATGATAAAACATTATAAAAAAATTTCATTTAATAAATTTCATGGTTGAAGACATTTTGAAATGCATGTTTAATGTTCTCTTTGAATAAAACTCAACTCAACTTTCCTAAGTAAGGTCTCAAATTCAATGGAGGAAAAAACATATTTAGAGAGATTTCATTAAAAAGATCATCATCAATGTAAAGAAGTGAATTTGTGCATTGAATAAAACTCCAAATGAAGAAAAATAAAAATTTATATTTTTCGTTTTTGACATGTAAAAAAAAAGTGTAATGAAAATTGTATTAAGCGTCTCATATTAATGTGGAGTGATATTGAGAAGGGTGCCACCTATATGAATCTATTGGCATTAAAAGTGTTTGGGTGAGGCCAACTTCCCCAACGGTAATTAATATTAATTAATGTATGACTTTGCTCAAATGTTCATGTGAAGTCTCCTTCCCAATCTTTGAACATGACATGTAGTCATACATTTGTCCTTTTTTTTTTGTGTAAAGGGACAAATATTTAATGTTCTGCTTCTTATGTCTATGCCTAAGTTTGATTTCCTGAATTTGTTGTTTGATGGAACATTTTTAGCTTGTGGATGAATGTAATTAGATTCGGGTATAACTAATTCTCAAGTACTATGCCAGTTGAATTTAGGTGATCCAATTGATTGATTTTGCAACTATGCATTTTAATGTTCACGTGATTATCTCTCTTTGATGTGTACATTTATGCAGTATAGAGATTAGCTGTCCTTTGTTACACATATCTAATTCTTATTAATTAGTTCAAATTTTTTATCTGCAATACCTTAATTATGATGAAACAGAGTCCATTTATAAAGAAAATCATAAAAGATAACATATTTTAACTAAGGAGGTGAAGTTACTTCATAAAAATCTTGCATAATTAAGAAGTTATGAATCTTAGTAATATTTCTTATTAATTACTATTACTATTATTCTTCTTCTTCTTATTATTATTATTATTATTATTATTATTATTATTATTATTGTTATTATTATTATTATTGAAGGTACTATGAGAATTACAAATATTAGTGATTTCAATCTATTTTAAAAAGTTTAATAATAAGATTGATAAGAAAAGGAGCCCCATGTCTCATTCATTGACAACCATACGCAAATTCTCCTAGTTAAAATATATAAATGATGTTTAGCATAAGTTTTTTTATTCAAAAAAAATTCTAATTAAATGTATGCATGGGAAAAATTTAATTTTGAATATATTTTTTATTCTTGATATATCATTAAGACATCTTTATTCATTATAAGAGTTATATATATATATATATATATATATATATATATATATACACGATTATAAATTTAATATTTTAAGATATTCTCATTATAATATATCAATATAATATAAAATCGGTCTTATATAAGAATATGAAACTATTCTTTATCTTAAGAACCAAATAAAAAATTAGTTAAAAATGTGAATATTATAATAGAAGTTGCAAAAAATGTAACAAAATGATGTCACTAAGTGAAACTTAGAAAAAACAAATTAAGACTATAAAATAATTTTCATAATAGGTATAACCTCCTTATTCATTTTATCATAGTTTATTAAAAAATTATAAATAAATGAAATTACGTCACTCTTAATCTTAAAATCACTAGTATTAATGATAAAATAGAATATTTGAGTTGATAATTGTTTTAAATTAATGAGATTAACTTATTTTAATGTTAAAAATTCGATAATATAAATAAAATTTTATAAATTCATCTTATCATAATTTAAAATTCTTATTACTTTTTTAAAACTTTTTTTCTAGACTTCATTTTCTTTTTCTCTAAGTTTTCAAATTTTTGAGTTATCTTTTTTATGATTAGGAGGTGTCTAGACGATCACAACAATGAAGTCTACAACTTCTTCTTATCAGATTGTCTTATAGAGTAAATTAGTTTCTATTTCTTTTTCTTTGATTAGCTGTTTTAGACACATACAAGTAATTTGGCGGCATGTGTCATCCAATCTTCTTTTATAGTTTTTTTGTTGATTAGTGGTTCTAAGAGCTTACCCTTATCAAAATTTTGTGGTCTATAGGTATCGCTAGAGTTATCTAAGTTGAGGCATGAGTGTTTGGTCTAGTAGAACTATTTGAGTTTTCCACCAAGAAGCTAATATATGTTTTAATTTCTTGTGAGAAGTATAAATTTATGTTTGATAGTGGTGAGATTGATATTTGGTTGAATATGCTATTAATTGAGATGCTTGTTGAATGACTTTGTATCTTGATGAACGAATATTTGTCTATTGATGACTATTACGGTGTATTCTTGTGAAATGGTACTTACTTGAACATGTGATGCTGCTGTTTTAGAGTTCCATGAGGTACAAATCTGTTATAGAATTGAAAGTAGTGAAAATGAAGTGTTGTTAGGCTGGTTTTCGGTCTAAATTGAGGATTTGGTATGTGAGTTTCTACAAGAGTGATTTTGGAACTAAAGCTAATGTTTGGGAGTTATTTTTATATCACTTAAAAAACTTTTATATAACCTTAATCAACCATAAATCTAATGTTGAATTGGTAAGTAGTTAATAGGTTGAGTTTATGTTGTTTTTGGTCCATTTTTAGGGGTTTTAACAAGTGATAATCTAAAGTTGAAGGTTTGTCATAAAAATGAAGGTTTAAGGTCTGTTTTTGAGTCAATTGTGACTTGTTCCAAATCTTAGTTTTCAAATTTCTAGTTTACAATGTGTAGAATTAGTTATAGGTGCTTTTGAGTTGTTAAATTGGTATAATACGTCTTGTTTCTAACCAAATGAGAAAAATTGTATTCAATTTTAACTGTAAACATGTTTTGCATTAATCCTAGTGTTAAAGAAACCAGTTTGGTCATTTGGATAGATCTCAAGTGCACCTAAACCAGAAAATCATGTTATAAAAAACTAACAAGAATAATCGATTATCAGACTTGATAATCGATTATTTTAGTCTGAATTTTATCTTTGCTGAAAAACTCTCTGGAATAATTATTTATCATATTTGATAATTAATTATTTCAGTAGGTATTGTTGTCTTTGCTTAAAAGTCTCTGAAATAATCGGTTATCAGGTCTCATAATCGATTATCTCATAAGAAAATGGATATTTATGGTTTGTGAACATGTTTATGGTAGATGAATATGCATGATGTTTCAAGAAATGCAATTTGAATATTAATATGTATAGTAGTTGTTCATATATGTATGATGTTATGATGATGATAAGTATATCTTGATCATGTGCATGGTAGATGGACATAATTCCATGACTCTCTTGGAGAGATTCCATGGTGGTGCCCAATAATGTATGTATTATTGTAGGAACTTAATCTTGAGGGTTATTCTGAAATTCTAATAGTCATTCATTCTCAGGTAGAGAGGGATGAGGCATGTGGTGAGAGTAGCATGAAGTCCTAGTCTAGGAGCTTTACCTTGGCCTAAGGCGTTAACAGACTAATCTTGTGTGTGGTAGGGTGAAACCAATTAACAATAACTCTGTTGAGCAATAAAGGTCACCACAAGTGCATAACCCACCATATCTCGACAATAATACATGTATTTAGATGGTCAAGTCTAGAATCTATCTGTATGCTTAGGCTGTTCTGGTTTGAAAGTAAAATGTGTTGTACGCTGAATTATAATTGCATGATTTGAATTTCTTTGATAATATTAACTTATCCTTTTTTCTCTGTGTTTGGTTGTCTGATTTTGTTCTTTTCTTTTGAAATGATCATCTTAATGGTGTGAGTTTAGAGGTGAAAAAGTGTTGGGAGGAGATGGAGATGAAACATATACTAGGATGATGTGTTTTAGTTTCATCTACTTTTTGGAAGACTTATTATACTTTTGGTTCAGTTTAATATCTCATAATTGTGTATGATCTTCTATATCTTTTGTTATTATAAGTTATTTATGCATATTTATAATAGAATCTATTAACTTTTCTGAGTTGACCACTTTGTAATATTGACAATGTGATAAATCTCATGAGAGTTGAATGTTATAAAAAAAATGGAATTTTACATTAGTCTTAATTTTTTTTTACATTTTAATTTTTTTGTGAATTTCAATTCGAAACAAATCTTCTTTACATTATTTATTAAAATGTTGCTAAAATACTCATCTTATAATTAATTTTATTAAATTATTGATGTTATTAATATAAATGTTATTCTTATAATATAATGTTTTATTTAATACATTACATTTCATGTCATAGGTATAATTTTTGGATGCCACAATGATAGGTTTTGTGTGGCGATGAGTGAATGACATGCCTACATGTACAACTGGCAGTGTGTGGCATTGTTGTCGTCAATTTATTGAAACAATTGTATAACAAATTAAAATTGTTAGGTAAGTTCTTTGTTTAACTTCTTATGTAATAACAAAACCACAATATGGTTCGAGACAAATAATAATAAATTGCCAATGAAACCTATTAAATAAGGTTTTTAGTTAATGATTCAAAATTAGTTAGATAATAACTAAAGTGATTGAATTCAACTTACGCATGAATATAAGGGGCGATGTAAATATTTTTCTTGGATGCATGAATTTATCCTTGAACATAAGTTTGAGGGTGCATTGTTCTATTCCCAAAATTTTGTATAATTTAAGTCTCAAGGAAACCATAAATATCAATATTCCTCGTATTGACAATTAATTCATTTATACCTGCATTGATACAAATTCACAAGGTTTAGGTTGATTTCACAAAACATAAGTTAAATGCAAAATATAAATTTAGAGTGTACTTACATCATCCAAAGTTGAATCAATGCATTGTTCAACATCTAACTACCCTGGATTATTTCAAACAAATATGACATGTTTATATACAAAGGTATAAACACCAAAGATTGTTATATCCCAAGGAATTGAACAAGGTTCTTGAAACAAATTAGACAAAGCCCAAATCTATTCCTGAATTGGATTAACATCCTGGTGTGGTTGGGGCTTAGGGTCAAGCTCGGGCTCAAGACTTGAATGAGATGCAATTGCGGATTTTTGTGTAATTTTAGGGTATACAAAACATACTGACAAACTTAAATACAAGGTTTTGTTAATGGCTATGTAATAATGTGATTAAGAAAAACATATCTTCTTTGTTGAAAAATACTTAATTAAGTCTTTAGGCCATAAGATAAAGGTTTCAATTGTGTCACGCTACTTGAACCTTCATTATGGGCACTGGTATTAGAGCAGTGACATCTCTAATTTCTTCAACTACCACCTAACCAAATCATTGGGCATTGGCATAGTATGCATGGTGGACCTTCCTGGATAAACTCTCCCAATGGTCACTACACGAGGAACATCTCCAACAAACATATTACAACAATAGGAGATATTAGTTTCTATGTCCTCATATTCATCCTCTGCAACATAACTACCTTTGGTGTTACAAGGATTCATTTGATCCGGATGTACCACATTATACTAAGGGGCATGAACTCCCATCATAGGTCCCACTTGCATCTTAAATCTTCGATAACTTGTCTCCTTACTTGTTGAGCAAATTGCTTCATAATCTTCTGAGTCATATGTGCTGCAGAAGTGTCTGGTAAAGGACATGATCCAAAATATTGTCTGAAACCCACACCAAAACCAATAGTACACACTTGACCAGGGTGTTCTTCAATACCAATAGTAGTGGTCAATATGTCACAACGACCCTAATAGACAAAACTACTTTGTGAACATTGTTCTACAAGTTCATCTTTTAAAGAAGAATACATGTATACACATAATACAAATTGGAATAAGTTATTAACGACATCTCTATAGTAACTTACAATTATTGAGCAATCATTAGTAATTTCTCATATGTCATTTACCTTCCTGGTTTTGTATGAGTCATCTTCCATTTCTCATGATGATTAGGAGAAGATGAAAGAGAAGGAACTACTTCACCGAAAGATATGTCCATTTGTTTCTTTAACTTCCCTTCCATCATTCTATTTTCCTATAAGTCATACATTCCTTATGAAAGTCAGTGAGAAGTAACATGCTTTCGTTGGATAACTTGAGCTTTCTCTCTCTTTTCATGTTAAAGAAATAATATTCATAAACATTGAATGCAACTGAGTTCATAAAGTGTAATGTCAACAAAAAATAAACCTGCCAAGAAGAATCTAGTAGACTTTGAACAAACAATTTCCATGTCTCCTCATCTATGCCAATGTAACATGTCTTCCTCCTATATTTTAGTTGATGATAACTTGTGTTTTCTTCTCATATCGAACAAGTATAATGTTCATTCAAACTATAACCGTTCAAATTTCCATACACAAGATAGTCATTAATGATGCAAAATAACAAAGCTCGCAAATTGGAATTGACAGTTCCATATGCATCAAACCCATCAACTCCTTCATCCCACAACAATCTTAATCTTCTACCAATGGAACTAGATAAACATCAACTTCGACCAAAAGTTGAGCAAATTTGACCTAGTCAGTGTCGATCAAAATTCAACTGAAGCGACTTTTACCAAAATTCGATTGAGGTGACCTCGATCAAAACTCAACCTGACCCTTAGTCATAGGTAAAGATAGGCCAAATCAAATTGATTTTGAATCAGACTAAACTCTAAATTGACTCAAACCAAATGTTGACTTAGACTAAAATTTGAAACGGGTCTACCTGTACAAAAGTTTAAGACAAGCCTATTTAAACTAAGGCTTTGTTCACTTGAATGGATTTGGGAAGAGTGATTGAATGTATTTAAGAGGATTTGAAGATAAATTTTTTGTTGTTTATTTGAGTGGATTTAGAGGTAGGTGAGAATGGATTTGGAAGTAAATTTTTTTAATCAGTCACATAAATCAAATCCTACACTAATTCTCACAAACTTTACTTCTAAATCTACTTTCACTTACTTCCAAATTCACTTAAATAAACAATAAAAAAATTTACTTTCAAATTCATTCAATCACTCTTCCCAAAATTCATTCAAGTGAACAAGATTGAGATAAATCAACTTAGTAGAAGGTTTAATAATATATTCAAGAGAATTAATATATTTTTTAATATTAAAAAAAAAAATCCATGAACTGATCCAATTAAATTTTGGACATGTTGATTCTATAGACTTTTTCAATTTGGAAACTTTTTGACCATATTAACTATTTTAATCCCAACTCACGTTAGTCAAGACCAAACCCTTTGAGATGAACCAAATTTGCAGCTCTAGTCATCTTCAAATAAACGCCTTGCAGTTGCATGAATGGTGATTAAAAGCATTATTTAGGAAAACGGGAAACTAAAGATGAATTACTACAATTTACTGTATGAGATGATTTGCACAAGTTTGATATTTTTGTAAAGCAATACTAAAAGATGGGAGTAGAAAAATTATCCCTGCACTTATGTTTTTCAAGCATAACATTTAGCCATCACCGGCTTCTAACTTTGATCAATTCCACCACTTCTTTATCCAGATTAATTGAATAAGTTATTTTTAAACTTGATCAAGAGAGATTCAAATGTATATTACTCATGTGAAATAAATATTGTATGTGGCGCACAAAAATCAACTGGAGTAAGGATGGCCCAATCTGTACAAACTATCAGTATACCATTAAGGACTACTATATACAACCTGAACCTAGGATATACACTTTCCTGTCTTGACTCAGCTTTGCCACCAGTATTTGTAGTTAGACGAGAACCAAGAAATTGGGAACTAGAAACTGTTGATCAACAAGGGAGCCAATGTAGCAGTCCCCACAAAAATGTCAATCCACAGGGCTGGAAATATGAGACATCAGTTACAAAATCTTTAGTTGTCTTGCCCTGATTCTGCTTTAGAACCACCGGCACTAAAATCACGTGGAGGTGGAAATTGGCTCTGCTCTGGAACAGTGATAGCAGTCCCAGTAAAAGTATCTTCAACGTTCACATTCTTCTTTACCCTCTTCGGTCTCTTGGGTTTCTGACCCACTGGATCGACATCATCCAATTCGCTGTCCATGAATGCAGTACTAAATTCATTCATCTTTTGAGAATTCTTTGGCCTCGGCTTATCCGAGGCAGCTTTTCTCTGCACAAAGACATTATTATGTTTACCAAATTCACATAACATTCAAAATACAGAAAATATTTGGATTCCATGAACACGAGTACACCTAAAAATTCAAGTTACTAAAATTCACACAAATGATCAAACTAGCAAAAGTATGAGATTTTAAAAAATCATCGTGTTGGAAAGAGATGTTCTGTTGCGTATGAACCCACCATCATGGGTACCACGATCGATTAAATGGTGAATTAGTTTTATTGAAAATAAATTGTCTATCTCTTTTCTGTCATGGTACAGTGAAGAGTTATGGGTTAACTAGTTTTAAGGATAGTTACTCTGTGACATTTGTGCATTGCATATAAATACACTACTCTTTCAAAATTATTGCATACTTGTTCTGCTCTAAAGGTAAAGAGACTCATAATCAACATCTCCAAAAAAAAACACAGAAAGTTCCCACTTCGACTACTAAATTTCCTTTCAAACAACAGTACGTACCATATGGATAAACTTAATGCCACTAAACTTACCCTAAGAACTTTTATCACAGAGGAGTTTCCCGATTTCTTTTCAGCTATTTACATAAAATCAAGCAAAAGTATGCTCAACCACATGCAGCAGATCATTCCATTCCAATAAGAAACTACAAACTTCCAATATAAATTAACAATTTTCTTTACCATGCAACGAACTGAAATGAGTATCTAGAATTTTTATAACCAATAAATTAGAGATATAATCAATCAGCATCATCACCAACAAAAAAGACTTCTTGGAGGTTAAATCCTCTCCAGAAAATACATTGAAGGCTTATAATGATACCTTTTTATTACTGGACTTTGAACCCTCTGGATCCACGGCAGCATCATAATCTGAAGTACCCTGAGCTGCAGAGCTTGTTAGATCTTCCAGTGATGCATCACCATCTTCATTTACCCTAATGCCTTTCATAGGTTGTTTTTTCTTTTGCTTATCCTTTACCTGGAAGGATAAACAAGGTCAAACAATCAGAAAACTTCTCAAAATTGTTCTAGGGTTTAAAGAACTTTTTCTAAAAGTGTTTCTTTTAGTTAGTCTAGAATATTCAATACATAATAAACTAATGAAGTCTGGTAACCAGATCCAAAACCAACCTGGAGAGGGATCTCCTTTAACTTCTGCTCCAACTGAGCATCATCTAGAAGCAAAGATACAACATCCTCAGGAGCTAAGAGATCACCACCGACAGATCCACCAGTCATGACAAGGTTCTGCACAGTACTTTTCTGACTCGCTCTAAGAAGAATCTTCTCTTCAACTGTCTCTTTACATATAAGTCGGTAAACAGTAACCTGCAAGTTCGAAGATGCATCTAAAATCAGTTAAGCACTTGCAAACTAAAAAGGAATAGCTTTAATGTCTGAGAAAGAAAAAGGTGCATGATCCAGAGAAAGGCAAAGCATCAATTCCAGATATGCAATGAAGGAAAATCCAGAGGCCAATTGTTGATATTCACAAAAAATATGTAACGTTAACATCCATAGAACAAGTAGTTTGAGGGAGAAGTTGGTGAGAGGTGGAACTAACATCTTTTGTCTGGCCCAAACGATGAGCTCTGTCCATTGCCTGTAGATCCAATGTTGGATTCCAATCACTCTCATAAAATATGACTGTGTCAGCAGCCGTCAAATTGATACCTAACCCACCAGCTCTTGTACTCAATAAGAACACAAAAATATCATTCCTGCAACAAATTAATAAGAAATATCAAAAAACATACGTATAATAAAATAAGTAATGATCAATAGTTGAACTAGAATACAATATGAAAAGATTACAAAGAAACTAGAAGAAGACAATACCTATGCTGAAAGTCTCTGACCATGTCTCTACGATCCTGGATAGTGGATGATCCATCAAGTCTAAAATACTTATATTTTCTATAGTTCATGTAGTCCTGAAGATGATTGAATTACAAGTCAGAATGTACAAGAAAAAAAGTGAGTGTTAAAAGGACAAATTGATCATGTTGCCCCGTCCTCTGTATACTTGGCAGGAAGGGTTTCCAATTCCAAATCACTGAAAATTTGAACTTTACCCAGAAATTCCAAGTTCCCAACTTCTTAAAGCATAATTGAACCGAACTCATCTAATACCTTTAGGGCAATAAAAACATACATGTATACACACAAAACATGCAATTTCTAGGTCTCCTCATAAGTCGATTTCATTTGAGTAGTAATCACTACATTTAAGGCAAATAAACTCATTCTAAAGGGTTCTAGTAAGTAACTAATTTTGTTCATTCATTATTTACACATGTTTCACAACTTTGACTTGGACATCTCAAATATACAATCCTGGATTTTTATATTTATTTACACACAATCAATATCAATACATTGAACATCATGAAATGTTGGAAGTACCTCCAAAATATTCAACATTTTGGTCATCTGAGCAAACAAGAGTACACGATGATTTCCTGCTCTTAACCGTTTTAATAATATATCAAGTGTTTGGAGCTTTCCGGAGTCCTGTATGAAAATTATGTAAATTAGATTATCTATTCAACATGAAAGTTGAGAGAAGAGAGGACAATCCCTGAGCAAGAGAATCAACAAAACTAAAAGCAACTCTTACAGTGAGCAACTTCGAAGGGTCAAAATTGCGCATTGGTGGAGAAGTTCCAAAAATGCTATGTGTTAACTGAAGCGCAGGGTGAGAAACAGGTAATTCAGAATCTATCTCTTGAATTAAATGGTGAGGAGCATCTGGCTTTCTAGGTCCATTATAATCAGATGTACGTGCAAATCCCACAAATAACCTCTTAACCGTGGGCTCATGTAATTCTTCAATCATTTTATAGTAGAAGTTCCTATTTGAGCAGTGAAGACCAATCTATGAAAACGAAAAGAAAATGGTCAATGACAAATTATCATTCTATTTAAAAAGGAACTAAAAACGAGGCAACAAATTTTGGAAAATCATAAATGAAGAGCAGATAATAGAAAAACATAACATACAGGAGGAGCTCTACTTTGTGGGATATATGTGTAAGCAGAGTGAACAAGCCTGGCGTTTGATAACAGCCTATCTTCATGTGGGACAATCAAGGCCTCAAAAGGAGCATGGCTGGGTCCAGTCTGCAATCTTTCCTGCAGAAACTGAGCCTCGGATCTCGTTGGCACCAATAACATTCTTGTAACCGCTCTGACTTTTTCTTTCTCAAGGTAACTACATTCTGGGTCATCATCTATGGACTCAGTTAGAAAGTCTACAGCTTCATCAATGAATTTACGTTCCCATCTCGTAATAGAAAATAATAGTCGCTCCACAAAAGAAGCAGTAGCCAGAAACATCACCTCTTGTGGAGACAAATCCATCAAATGGGTAAAACCTAGGTTTCCACTTGTACTGTACGCATCTTCTGAGAATACAGATCGAAAAACGTTTTCTGGTCTAAATATACTAAAATGTTTCTGAAAAGATTCTCTGGAGACACCACGACCAACAGCTGATCCAAAAATCTCTGAACTTTGTACAATTTCTTCATAGACAAGTTTTGGCATCTGAAAGATCATTGGGAAATTAACAAAAGCAGTAAAAAGAATTAAAGGAAGCATAGTTGTCATTAGATAGTAGAAGCAACTTAGTAGGGAAAAGAAAAAACCCTAATCCAAAGAAAAACAAATATCAGCATGACATGGGATATGGAAAATACTTTCCTTTCACAGTAAAAATGCAACAGGTTCCATGCATATCATATTTTACCATTAAGGCAGCAACACAACACATGGAACCCACTAACCTTTTCGTTACAGCATTAATTTACCCTCTATCATCCCTCAGTTTTACATTATTTGTTTCTTTCTATATATAAGTTCTCACATTAAAAGATATAGCATCCCTCTATATTCCATATCCTCTTTCATTCATCTCAAATCTCAACATTGAGTCAACCAGTGTCAGTGTTACAGTCTAATACCATTAAAAACCTTCTTTACAACAACAACCACTTATTATAGACTATAAAAGTTACCAATTCAACAGATAACAGTGTATAAACTAAAAAGCACACTAAAATTTCAATTGGTGCCCTTCTAAATGAATAGGAAACTGAACTGCAACATTTCAACATTGTCCAGAGCCCCAAATGAACTTACATGTATTCATGGATCAAATTAGCTTTTCTGATAGGATATAGGGTGATAGGTTATAATGGGTTTAAATGAGTAGGGCAGTTAAGAGGAAGAGTTATTTGACAGTTAGTTAGTTAGTGGGAAGGAGAAGAGAGACTTTATAAATAGAGAGTGCGTTCTGTAAGGGGAGGATTATTGAGTGTATTTTGTGTAAAGTCAGGTCTTAATCCTGTAAAGAGAGGTTATGCTCTCAACCCAGGGAGGTTATGCTCCCAAACCCTTCTTGTAAAAAGAGAGTTCTTTCTTTGTGAATAATAGAGAAACCCCATTCTTTCTTTACTGTTTCTATCTACTTTTACTGCCCTTGTTAGGTTCCAAACCCAAGAACCTAACAAATTGGTCCGACCTGCCGAATCAAAGTGGGGGTGAGGGATCAAGAAGTGATCAAGAAAGGGTGGAGGCATGGAAGGAAGAAACAATACCTTGGAGAGGAGGACTAGCGAACAGAAAATGAGCATGGCACGATACAGAAGAAATGTGCAAGAAATAAGAGAAATGTTGCAAGAAATCAAGATTCACATAAAGGGCTTAGGAAGAAGTAAGGAATCTGTCATGAAAGGGCAGAAAGAGGGTTCAAATGAAGAGGAGATGGAGGAAGACAGGGGTGAACAGAATTGGAGGCAGCAGGTAGAATTGGCCAGGTTTGAGGGGCTGGACCCATTTGGATGGATCTCTCAGGCAGAGAAGTTTTTTGACACCCAAAATGTCACAGAGAAGGAGAGGCTCAGGTTGGCTTACAGCAGCATGGAGGGAGGCACAATCTATTGGTTCAGGGCCTGGAAAAATAAAACCAAGAACCTTTCTTGGAAAGGGCTGAAAGAGGCATTAATAATGGGGTTTGGAGGAAGAGATAGACGCTCTGTTTTTGAGAAGAAAAGAGAAACGGAAGCTGCAGTTTGGAGTGTTGATGGTTTTGCAAGAATTAGAGGGCATGATAGGAGAGAAGAAAAAATACGTGGAGAGGAAGGCAATGATGCAAACTGTGATGGAAACATGGTTGTGACTGCTATTGGAAAAGTTGAAAAAGTGGCTGTTTTTACGGCTGCTGACAAAGTAGCAAAAGCTGTGGCTTTTACTGCTGCTGAAAAAGTTGCAAAAGCTGCTGTTTTTACTGTTGCTGAGAAAATTGCAAAAGTTGCTATTTTTAGTGGAGATAGTGTGGTAGGTTGTGGTGTGTATGTCAAAACAGTGAAGAAGGGGGAAGAATTGTTAAGGCCTGGGGTTAAAACAATGGTGTCAGGAAGCAACCTAGTTGAGGCTGTTTACAGAGCAAGAGAGGAACTCCTACAAGACATCAAGAAAGGCAAGAAATTCTCTGAAGAAGGAGAGTATTGGGCCAATGATGAAGGGAAGAAGGAAGAAAGATGTCCACAAGGCAGTACACCAAATGAAGAACCACTTTTCCCGTGGGTTGAAGGAGGGGAGTTGTCCACAATTGAAGGGAATAGCACCCAAGGTCAAACAACAGGGGCAGCAAATGCTGCTGAAGTTCAGAACACCAAAGGATCAATAATAGTACACCCAAACAGCAAAGAAAATGTAATCCAGGGGTTCAAGGCCTGGCACCAAAAGTCCAATAACCTTTGTTGGAAAAATCTGGCAATAAATCTACTAAAGAGGGTTGAAGGGAACAGGAGAAGCATGTCATGTGAGAGTTGGGCAGCAATAACACAGATTGGAAGAGTGGAAATTTTACATGAGAGTTTGCAAGTAGATGGAGCAGCTGCCGAAAGTGTTGTTGCTACAAGAGCCGATGAAGTCAAAGTTGAGATTTTGAAGACTTCACAAAATTGGGCTAAAAGAATCCAGAAAGAATGGAAGTCAATGGAGGAGGATTTGCCACCACCAAAGCCTCCAGACTTGAATTGGAGGGCAACATCCAGTAGGTTTCCTTCGTATGGTAACAGGTTGATGAAGAGGAGCCATGAGATCCGGTTTTCTGGTTCCAACCTTGAGGACAAGGTTGTTCTATAGCGGAGTGTAATGATAGGATATAGGGTGATAGGTTATAATGGGTTTAAATGAGTAGGGCAGTTAGGAGGAAGAGTTATTTGACAGTTAGTTAGTTAGTTAGTGGGAAGGGGAAGAGAGACTTTATAAATAGGGAGTGGGTTCTGTAAGGGGAGGATTATTGAGTGTATTTTGTGTAAAGTCAGGTCTTAATCCTGTAAAGAGAGGTTATGCTCTCAACCCAGGGAGGTTATGCTCCCAAACCCTTCTTGTAGAAAGAGAGTTCTTTCTTTGTGAATAATAGAGAAACCCCATTCTTTCTTTACTGTTTCTATCTACTTTTACTGCTCTTGTTAGGTTCCAAACCCAGGAACCTAACATTTTCTGTCTAAACTACTATAGCATCAAGGATAGTTTAAGCATACAAAACAACATATCATACAACATGAAGATTTCCTACAATTAACACGTGATCTAATAGGAATGGAGAGACATAATTCCTAAGAAACCAATATGCATAAGTTTGCAACAAAACATAACCAAATAAAATTGAAGGTTTTGACATAGTGAATAAAGCATTATGAGAAAATACCTCATATGATATGGGGTTGTGACCACCAGAATAATAAATATCCTCCAATTCCCCAAATGGAGGAGGTGGAAGGGAATTCGGAATCTCTGCAAAGTAGAGGTATGTGCTTCCCTCACTCCTTTCAAACAACTCAGGATGGTTGCAAACCTATCATATGTGCAAAGAGTAATATTTTTTTACAGGCTCTCTTGGTGGAAAAACAATCCTTATTTCAAAATGAATTAATACAAAACTCACATTAAAAATTATGAACAAAGAGAAAAGAAAGCCAGAAGTATTATGGATTGTCTACCTTCCTTAGTTGAATAACAATGTTCATTAAATTCAGAATTCTCTTCTCATTGAGCTGCCCACGATTACTGTCAAACAATTCGGCAAGAGAGATCTTGTTCTTAATTGCTTGATAAAAAGCCTGTTGCCGAGAACTGAGCTTACAGTGCACAGTAACCTCAGTTTTTCTAGTTAGCTCAGAAACCACATCCTTTTTAACACGGCGCAGCATGAAAGGCTTTAGAATTGAATGCTGTGAGGAGAAGCAATAATTAGAGCTCTAAGATAAGGATTTAAAACGATAAAAAAAAGTTAATCAGAGGCAGTGAGCAAAATTATAAAATAATAGTCACCACATAACAAATCTTTTTGTAATTTTAATCATTATATCCCAGACAGAATTCTACAAATTGTGAATATAACATACAATTCCTACAACAATCAAAATAAGAACTTGATGAATTGCACCAACAACTTCCCCTATTGTGAAACACCAAGCAATTAACCTACATTCCAAAAAATAGGCTATTTAAATGCCCATAAAATTTCTTGTACAAAAAATCCAGTATAATGTAAATTATAATAACACATCGTAGTCATCTCGTTGTGCAATCAACAAGAAACTTACCAATCGATTAAGCTGATGCTCATTCAAAGTACCTCCATGTTCCGCATGGTTCTCAATTCTGACATGGGTAGATCATAAAAAGATTAGACCATAGTTAAATACCTACCTAACATATCCAGGGACTTTAAGGTGGAATATATACCCTTTAGAAAACCACTCATTAAACTGCTCATGGCTGTCAAATAAAGTTGGCATGATGAAGTGAAGAAGAGCCCATAACTCAGCCATGTTATTCTGAATGGGTGTACCAGTCAGCAGTAGGCGATTCCGACAATTAAAACTGAGAAGTGTCTTCCATCTTATACTGCGAAATAAAAGAAAATTAAAGGGGAAATCACAAAATGTTAATATAACTTCTTCACTGACTACATAATCAACACAATAAACGCAAAACTAGTGAAGATACAATCCCTAAAAATGCAAAATATAAAATAATTAATCAGATCTTTTTCAGTTAAAAGGATGGAATAATGATCAATTAACAATAGATTTCATTAACTAATGCACCACAGAAACAAGATATCAACAAACCTTGTCGAACTTTTGATTGCCTGGGCTTCATCTAAAACCATATACTGCCATTTCACTCGACGAAAATACTTCTCATCAGATACTAATAGCTGGTAGCTTGTGATGAGAATGTGAAATTTAGCTTCCCTGGTAAAACAATTACAATACAAAAAAAAATGAAAATTAAAGACCAAGCAAATAAATTACAATGGAGCTTATAGCTGTAGATGAGGGACAAAATATAGATTAGATCTATTACACAGTCCAAAAGGTTGAAAAGCAAGATGATTATACTTACTAAAATAAAAAGGAATTCCACCATTGGCATCCTGTTTTTTTTTTTACTTTGTTCAAAGCCAATTGTTTTGTTTAACAATAACTTAAAAGTGAGAACCATTATTCCATGTCAATCACAAAATATCACCCATTAAATAAAGCTCAAATTTTAATGAACTTCAAAATTTACAAACCATATTGCAGTTTTACACCAGTTTTTTCTTTTTTTCAGATTTCAAGTTTTAAATTAAAGATGGGCAAATTTCTGCAAAAAGAAATTAACATTACCTACGGTATAGATCCTTTGGGTTAATACTTTTCCTAAGTACTGTCCGTTCTGAGAGTCCGCCCCAGTATGGAAGTCTTTTCAGTTCCGGGCAGAAGCGCTCAAGCTCCTCATTCCAATTATTTAATACTGAAGCAGGTGCAACAACCAGAAAAGGTCCCCATATGTTTTTTTCCTGATAAGGACAACAAGGTTACAATAAAGTCACAAAAATGTACAAAAAAAGGTGGATGAATAGCTACCTCAGCTAAATGAGCCAAGAATGCCATGGCCTGAATAGTCTTTCCAAGTCCCATTTCATCTGCTAGAATACCATTTAAACCCTGAAAGTAACCAAAATCCATCAAATTCACAACCAAATGAAATAAATCAAACTTTATTAAGGATTGCTCGAACCTGTTCGTAACAATTTACAAGCCACTGAAGACCCTTTAGCTGATATTCTTTAAGAACCCCTTTAAATAATTCAGGTGTCCGAACTGTGGATGCCACTGGCATGGTGGAGCTGTAACACAAGAATTCAAAACTCAATTCAAATTAATACAATAATGCTTAACACATACCTAATTTTATCCAAATGAACATCAAGAAAAATTTGCATGTACATTGTACATGCACTATAGAAGTACATTTAAATGGCAACAGATAAAGAGAGAAGAAACTCACGGGGTTTGCAAATCAATATTACTCGCTCCAGCAACATCTGGTGGAAGTGAATCTGTTTCACCAGCTTGGCGCAGCCTCAAGCATTCAGTGTCAAAAGCACTTGTCAAACTTCTCTGCTTAAAAACTGCTTCTTGTGCAGCCTTCAAAGCTTCCTTCTTCAATTCAGCCTCTTCAGGATCTTCCTCGTCATCAGGCTTAGCATCTGAAGAGTCATCAATCATTGCATCTTGGTCATTTGCATCTTCATCTACAGTGGGTAAAGTTTCTGAAGATAGCAAGTTTGACTTGTTCTGCATAAAGTGACTGTACAGCTCAGTTT
Source organism: Vigna reflexopilosa (assembly GCA_027742785.1). Taxonomy (NCBI): domain Eukaryota; kingdom Viridiplantae; phylum Streptophyta; class Magnoliopsida; order Fabales; family Fabaceae; genus Vigna; species Vigna reflexopilosa. Next base: position 13,031,557 of record CM050914.1, read on the forward strand.
GTTGTATAAGAAAATTAAGCCTTTGTTGTTGCCTCTTTGCCTCTCGAAGCTCCTGTTCGCGCCTCAAAGCTTCTGCAGCTTCTTTTTCCTCCCTCTTCCTCACTTCTGCCTGCCAAGGAAAGAAATGAAATATTTATAGTGTATCCAAGTCTAATGTACGAGTTACAAATGTACACTAGCACAACATATTCAGATTCAAAAAATAAATACAGGTACATGTTGCCATATCTGCACGTCTCCACCAAACGGACCACCCATTTTATATTGTGTCAAGACCAACAACGTGGTCTGATTGATATCTATTGAAAAACATCACAATTCATTCATCTTCTGTATCTCAGATGGACCAAAAACATCTAAATTCAGTACCTTAGAGCCAAAATTAAATAATTTAGTTTGAAAGAAGTGTACAATACTGCCACCTTCAACAATCATTACCACTACATGTAAAATACAGTAACATCACTCCAATGGTAAGAGATTACAAGACTATTATGCAATAGACAAAAACATACATCTATCCATTGCAAGCAGAGATACACAAGTGGGTAAAAACTAGTCTTGACTATCATCCATAAAACCTGTCTTCAAAGGTGAAGGTAGTGTGCAAGGGAGGTATGCAGCCATCATGACACACAAAAGTCCGCACAATCACATCTAAAAGATTATCTCTTGACATCCATGTGCTTCCGGTGTTCAATACTCAGAATCGGAAAATCAATAAATTTCAGAAAGGAATTAAAATATACCATCTCTTTGTCTATTCGTTTCCAGAACAGCAACATGTCTCTAGCTAGTTTCCGGGTGCGCATTCCAGCAGCCCTTGTCCATTTAAGGGATCTACTAACTTTCATTCTAACCTGAAAGAGCAAAAGGTCCACATAAGTTAGTGTAGACAAAGTGCCATGTACAAAGCCTACCAACAAAATCTTTACAGCAACACTCAAGGTATACCACAAATCAAAACAAAAATATAACAGACAAAATGTATTAAAGGAGTGAAATAAGGGACCATGCCTCTCTTTGACAAATCTCTGAGACTCTCTTGGCATCAATAAGCTGCTTTCGATGAAAAGTAGTGAAGTTCCTATGATGCTTTGGTATGTCCCTTCTGACAATATTTACCCAAATCTTACCACATCGTTCTGTTTCCTCCTTCTCGATCAAGGCAGGATCTTTTTTCACTTTTTGTTTCTTAGGTAGGCTTCTTTCAATGATCTAAAACAATCCAAAACAAAGCTAAATGATAAAAAGAAATAGATGGAGAGTGTAAAGAGAAAAACATCTTCATATTATATGATAGATACCTCATAGGTGTCACCTTTCTCCAAAACTTTCACATAATAAACCTGCAATACACCACCCTCGGACAAAATAGATCGCCTTATGCTTCCCGCTGCCCCCTCTGGAATGGAGGAATTCAAATCAGCATCAGACACTTTCAGACTGAATTTATGAGCAGAATTTGAAGCTCCCATGACCTTCAGCCGTGCCTGTAGTGATTCATATTGCGGTAATGCTTCACCCATGCCAGCTCGGTTTCTATTTCCAAATCTTTTATCAGCTGCCATCATCTCAGCCAATGAACCCAAATCCAAGGTGCCCTTTAAGTAAAAATCATCAACATGGATATCCGAGAAGCTTGGGAGGTTCAGAGCTCCAGCCAACTTATCATAGATTGGAGGAATCTTGTAAATGATTCCATCCCCAATATCCAAAGATGCAGGTTCATACATAATCCTGAAAGGAGTTCACAAACGCAAGGTAAATTTCACCTTAAATAATGGTTCGTGATTCCAAAAACTTAAACACCATTAAAAGGCAAACCTATCAGCAGTGCCATATTGTGGGGTGAAATCTGCTTCACGGTAGTTTCCTGGTTTCTGGGAGCTCGAATCATTCATCCATTCTGACGTAGTCTCCACAGCATGTAATCCTCCCCTGCGCTCATTCCCTGACTTCCGAGCTTTCAACCCTGTGCTGCTTTTCCCAGGTGCAACAGCAGCTTGATTTTGGGCAGGACTACTTATTGTATCCTTTAACCTCCTCTTGTATTTTTGAATATGCTCTCCCAACATTGATCGATATCGCTCCTCTGTCATGTGTGTCTCATAAAAACCGCTCCCATCCTCACTGTCACGGTTCAGAGACCACCTCCTCTTCTTCAACAAACTCGCCTCCCTTCCATGCACATTCCCATTACTGTGATTTGTAATCCCCCCACCTACTCATGGAAGTATCAAAAAGATACACAACACACTTTATTCAAGTCCCAACTCTCAAACCAACGAACAAAACAACCACTCACTAGCCAAACAGTAAAATCTACAATAGTGAAAATTCAAGTAATAGTGTCTCATATAAACAGAAAAAATATATATATCGAAATAGTGTCTACCTTGGCTGCCTCTGCTCTCATCCTGACTACTATTCCCATAATAATCAAAATCATCATCGTGTTGTGGAAGTTGAAAGTTCACCAAAGACTACAAAACAATGCAGTCAGAAAAAATAGCAAAATCGTCAATTTTTTTTCAAAAGAAAATGCAAACTGTTAAAATTAAATTCAAATAAATTCCACAAGTAAATCATAAGAAACCATGGAAAAGGTAATTAGTACAGAAACGATGAGAAGAAGCGCAAAGGTTTCGTCGAAGAAGATAACTGGTACGGACCTCGAGATTGAAAAGAGTGGAGTAAGGGAGTGAATCCTTCGATTTCGGTCGGTGATCCATGTGGTGCGACGCGACTACTTCGAGAACGAAGAAACCCTAGTTTTTGGACGAAGCATGAGAAGAAGAAGAAGAAGATGAAGTAGAAGAAGAAGAAGAAGAAGCGTAACCCTAAAAGAAAAAAGGGGAACGGAGTGGTGCGCAGGATAAGGCGAAGGAAAGAGACGAGAAAGAGTATCGAGAATGGAAGCACTGACGTTGACTAACGTGCGCTGGACAGGTGACACTAACGCTAAAATGCGCTTCCCTGTGTGTTACGATTGACGGTGGGATTTCCCGTGTCTAGACGGCGAGATGAAACGGAAGGGAGATGGAATTATCTTTTTTCGAATATAAAAAAAATATATATATCCTTACAGTAACAACATTAATTGTAAATATTTTCTTAGTGGAATTCAATCTTTAATTTGCCATAAACTAATTATTCTTTTAATATATATATATATATATATATATAATAATTGTTTGAATGATATATTTTAAAATTGTTTAACATGAATTCGACTAGATAAAAAGAATTGGTTGAGTTTATGTCAACTCTTTTAGAGTCGATCCAACAAAACAGTTGTTGAGATCACAATTAAAAAAGTTCATTGTGTCTCGATGAAAAGTTCTTGAAAATTGACTGGTCAATAAAATTATCGATCAGAAATATAGGTAGCATGGTTAAGCCTAGATGAGAAGATTAATACAAAGTTGGATAATTGTAATTGAATCATAATTAGATTAGTGAAAAATAAAAACTTGAAATTCAGAACAAGGGTGTTCTGCATTTTTGTTTTCTAAAGCAATAGCTTTGTATTTTAAAAAGAAGGATTTACATTTTATTCAATAACAGAAATGTTTGTCCTCAAAAATTCACTAATCAAGTAAACGATAAGCTTTTGTTTTTCCCATTTTCTCTTATAATAATCATATAAACTTATTTAACTTATCTTTCATAACACCTTAACCAATTAAAAACATTTTTTCTATATTTGTAATATGGTGTTCAATAGTATAGATTGGCCTAGTTACCACACCCAATGACAACTTCTCAACCTCAAATCTAAAGTTGAATAATTCTTTAAACTTGACTAACAATTTGTAACTAATATATCGAACCCATCTTCCATATGATTTCCACTATCTTTTGTAGATTTTTACCAAAAATCTAAAGATAACTTTAGGTCTCAGTCTAAAACATGCTAGTTAGCACTTCACATCATCTTATTCTCTTCTTGATGTACAACTCGACCAACTTGATCATACACAACTTTTAGCACAATGACAACAAGTGAACATTTTGGGTCAACCTTTCGATAGCCACCCCCCCATAACATCATGCCTCTTTTCCTAACTTTGGGTAGTAGGTAACATAATTCATAGCAATGTTATCCCACTTCTAACTAGAACCTTCAACTGTTGTAACGACAAAATCGATTCTGACAATCCTTCCTCACTTTCTAATCCACTATCCTATAACCATTCCTCGACAACATCTTGGTTAATTTTGAAATCACTAACTTGATCAGTATGTAACAACTCTAAGGTACATCTCAACCTAGGATTTTCTAATTTGCTTTTTCCTAAACCATTTTAAAAAAACTTGCTAATTATAGTCAAGTGGCTACATTAATGAAGTCTTTCTCACATCAATTTTAATTCCTTCATCATCAAACCAGCAAATTAAATCCTTTTTTTGATAAATTCTATTGTATTTTCAGTTTTAAGGAAACACCACAACTTAAAATTATAGCTCAATTCACCTCATTTTCCTCTTGTCCAATTTCCTTTATTGTTTTAAAGAAGTCCTTACTACATTAACCACCAGGTCATGAGTAAGATAGTTTCTCTCATGCACCTTCCATTATTTAGAAACATACCCTACCACCACACTGTTGCACCACTTTAATTAACATACATTCTCACTTCTAGTGTGTTGAGTCACAGTAAACCTCGAAAGGCTCCCTTGTGTTAAGATTGATCAACACTGAATTGTTGATCCACCTCTTCCTCAATAACCTAAAAACTCTTTTCACACCTCTTGGTTACCCTTAGAATATTATCCTTCAGTGTCAATTGTGACAAAGAAACAACCACCCTTGAGAAACCTCCCACACAACTTTTTCAAAACCAACGAAACACATGAAGTTCCTTACTTTAGTGACACCTTTAGGACTTCCCTTCCTTCACCTTGTTTCCACTTGTTAGAACCATTTATCTTAAGAGACACACCTCCCTTAACATAAACTTACACTTGGATATCTTGTCACACAACTACTTCTCCTTCAAAATCCATTAAATTGTAGTTTTTCACATTAACACACTAAGTCTAAATCACTGCTTCTCTAATAGTTTCTCCACCCGTTTCTTCAACTCCATCAACTCGATAGGGTCATCTTATAAGAGTTATTAATGTCGGCTATGCTCCAAGCATCAAGTCAATAGCGAACTCAACCTCTCTTTTAAGTGGTTATTTTGGCACTCCCTTTGGAACACATCTATGACTCTTCCGTAATTGAGATCCCTTATGTTTGTTCTTCATTGACCTTTGTCAAACAACACTCTACCACATAATACTCTGCTTCAACTTTTCAACTTGTTCCAAATTTGATGTATAATTACTTACTCATCCTCTTGAATCAACAAACATCACTTGATTGGATAACTGACAAGAATTGGAAAACAGCTAATTCACTCTAAAGATTGTGTCCCAAATTTCAAATGAAACAATTCAAATTGACTTCAAATTTGGATCCCTTGACCACCATAAGACATATCACACACCCAAGCAGTCTTCCATTAATCTAAGTTATAGCAAAAACCACCAACTCAAGCCCTAACTTCCTCGTATGTAATCTACCATGCATGTGACACAAAGTATTGTGTTGTTTCAAACCAAACCAAAACACTTAACACAACTTGCATTTATGAAACAAATATTTTGAATGAGACGATCTATGCTAATTGCTTTAGCACTAGCTATCACAAACACCCTTTCTAGCTACTCAAAACCTTTCTTAGATTTTCCTCTTTAATTATATGTTGACAGCACTAGCTTGCCTTTCCCTTTGAGAATAATCCTTATTAGTGTGCCTTCCCTTCTAGCACTTGAAACACTTCGCCTTAGTCTAAGGACAATCCTTTCTCCCGTGTGAACCTCTACACCTGAACATCTCTTTTGTTATCATCTTTAATGCTAGTGTTGCTACTGAAAGGATCGAACCACCTTCTTCTTTTGTTGTTTTGGCACAAGGCTCCTGTGTTAATTTACCTATACTAGCAGAAAAATTTTCTCTCTTGAGAAAGCACCATCATACTTGATTGGTCATCAAAACTCTCAATCAATTTAGTTACCTTCACTAGAATGAACCTCCAAAAACTACATAATGCCCACTAACCTCTTCATCTCTATACTCAAGTCTTTCACAGAACTTCTTATACCTCTAAGCTTCAAACATTGCTTTTGATTTGCACTTTGTCATATTCTCAAACCTTGTTGCTTACACATACAGTAACATCTCACTTTGCATTAACCTTACGAACTCATCTTCTTTTGCCTACTCTTACTTTATCCAAAAGAAATTACCTTTCCAAAAACCTCCTCTTGAAGCTCATTTGATCCAAGTTCTAGCCTCTAGACTCCACATCTTCTCTAACCCATATAACTAGCACTCCTCTTTCCTCACCCACTAATAGCCATCAATAACAACTTCATATCTATAAGGCAAAAGATTGCCTTATAAGCGTTCTCCAACTATTATAAAGGTAAGTAGATCAAGTTTGTCTTGAATTTGTATTTCTTTACTACTATTGAACACTACACACAAACCAAAAAGGCGAAAACATGCCTAGTCTTATATAAAAAACACAACTCAAACTCCAGCGATATTTCATCCTCTAACAAATACAACTTTTCTATACATACTCTCTCCACGTCTATTAATTACATAACCTACTTTACCAACTATTTGATGTCTATCACTCTTCTTTTTCCAAACTTTCAAAATTAAGAAAGGAAACTATATTTGATATAGTGGTGAGGGTGCACTCTCATCACTTTATCAAGACTTTTTATGTTTTTAATACTTCTAGTTTTATAAACATCTCTACAATCTCAACTTAAACACTTATACACACAAGAAGAAGTCAATTATATGGGAAATCAAGGCTACCAAGGTAATCATGGGAACTACAATCAAGGATGGAAATCTCACTAAGGCATGGGACAAGTTGGATCTTCAAATAGACCACCACATCCACAAAACCAACAACAATAACCTTCCTTGCACGAAAGGAAATCAAAGCGTGAAAAGACATTTCAATAATTCATGCAAGTTTTCATTTCTAATCATAGAAGCATGAAAGCCTTTATCCTTAATTTAGATACTTAAGTGTGTCAATTAACAAAGAAGTTAGAGAAAAAATTTGAGAAAAAGTAATCTTAGATAGAAAGATTAGATTTCAATTTGATCAACAACTTGATAGATTAAACAAAGTTTAAGATTTTTTAGAAAAAATATGACAATAAACATAATAGATAAGAAACAACTGGTAAAACATTTAATTAATTTTCACGGTAATTAAAAAATAATAATGACTCAAAACACAATCGGAATTGGGGAAGAGAGTTGAATTGGTTGCAAAAGGTTTTTTAAAGATTAAAAATATAGCTTTACTTAAAATTGTTGATAATGGAAGAAATCCAATGCAATGGTTAATGAAAATCAAGAACAATTGAGGAAAATAAGCAAAAATATAACTCAAGTGCATACCACATTTTTAAACTGGTTTAATTTTTTCTGAATTTATATATAGTTAATCCAAACAACTGGACTCCAAACACATGCATGAAATTCAAGTCAAATTACAAAAAAAAAATTAAAAAAATAATAATTTATTAATATGTCTCCTTATAACTTATAAACCATTTTAATCAACATAATTGATTATTATTAATGATTAAACATAACCAATTGTTTAAAATTGATATTTTTTTATAAATATCTAACATTATTAATTATTACATGAAATAATCAATTATTTTTAAAACATGTATAAACAATTATGTTTGGATTATTATTTATAAAGATTTAAACCCTCATTTGGTCCTCGTATTTGTGTGTCAATCTCAAGTGGGTCCTCATTTTTTTCGGTCTCAATTGGGTCCATAAACTTGTAAAATTGATCTAATTAAGTCATCTCCGTTAAGTTTTCAGTAACACCGTCTAACTTTGATGACGTGGTACACAGAAAATTCGCTCAGTTATAAGGATTTCATTACGTAGATATTTGTATTTAAAAAAAAAACTTTTGTCGTGGCAGGGAGTGAGGGAATTAAGGATTTTTATTGGGGTTTTTTAAGTGAAACAAAATTACTTAAACAAATGGTTATTGACCATTGCTTTATCATGTTACTTTTGCACTTTCTTTAACTTATTCTGCCCATAGCAAATTAAATCAATCAAATAAGATAGTATTAAACATAATTAGAAGTCACCTTTATAAATAAAACAGACAATAACATTCCAAATATCAAATTACATTACATAAACTTCCACTAACAAATCAACCTAGTTTCATCAACATTGATATCACAATTACATTACAAACACATATAACAAACACCATCCCGACTAACACCTTTAACCACTTCTCCAAAATAACAAGACTTTTCTCCAAACAAGCTATTCTCAGCTTTTCAACATCTCTTTCTTTCATCTTCATCAGACTTTGTTCCATCTTCATCGAACTTCCACCCACTTCTTCATTTCTTACACTTGCACTCCTTTCTTCAACATTCACCACATTTCGTTCATGAAATACTTCTTCACTGCACCATTGAAAGAAGTTGCATCCAACGAAATCTTCACTCCCACCTTGTGGAAGAAGAAAACACACTCCCTCGTCAACGAAATCAAAACTCCCACCCTGTGGAAGAAGAAATTCACAATAAAAGTCAGATTTCTACATCCATTAAACTTCCCTTGAAGTTAGGGCAACCCCAAAATTTTTTGCCCTTATTTTTAGGTGTTCTCGCAATGCGAAAGATGACATTGTGACCACAAAAGCAAGTGGATTTTACACCCAACCTACTCCCACTGGCAGAACTCTATTGAAAGCCCCAACCCGTGCATTTATAGAAGAAGATGAAGCAAACATTTCGTGAGCTGAACATTGCTTCCAGAACTCTTCTTCCCGAACACGAACATGTATAGGACTTTGGATGTCAGGGTTCTTTTAAATGGAAAATGTTAGGGCTAACAACATAACACGTGTTTGCCACGTGCAATGGTTCATTATACAACAACACACCCATTCAATTTAATAAACATTGTCACGTCGACTAAAAAAAATTACAGCTCAGCATCTGCAGACGACGTTACTGAAAACTTAACGGAGATGACTTAATTGGCTTAATTTTACAAGTTTATGGACCCAATTGAGACAAAAAAAAAACAACGAAGACCCACTTGAGATTGACACACAAATACACGAGGACCAAATAAGGATTTAAACCTATTTATAAAAATGTAAATGTATAAACATTTATAATCATGATTTGTTAACATAACCAATTATTATGTTCAGATAAGCATGAAATAAGTTTTTCCAATACAAATGTGCTTAAAAGTATCTTTGAAACTGATTCATGCTTTACAATTTGATCAAACCAAGATAATGAGTCATGAAGAGATAAATAAATAATAGGAGGGTAGACATAATCAAATCAATATATCATGTTTTTGCCTACAATGGTTTCATAAAGAACATAACAATCAAGATCACATTATTTATATTAGATTTTTTATTTGAAATTGTAGTTCTTTGGTAGCAAAATTATGATGAAGGAGTAAAAAGTTGCAAAATCTAGAAATGAGGATTTTGAGTCTCACTTATAATACTACTGGATGTGGAAGAAATTGAAATATATATTCACAATTAGATAACCATGGTTGTGATATATTGTTGGTTGCTTATGGTTTATGTTTTCATAGAAATATTATTGAATGCTTGAATATATAGTGTTCTGAACTCATTTTTAGTTTGAACTTAATATTGTTTAGTGATGGTTGTAGTTGTAAAAAGGAATTTGTTTATTGTTGATTCATTCATATGCATGTGTTTATGTTAATGTGTAGATAATTAATATGACTGAAGAGCATTATGCAACATACTCCAAAGTTTAACATAATCAATTATGTGAAGACACAGTTGATTATATTTAAGCACACAAGTAATTAAATTAATTAAGTGTCTATAATTGATGATAAATGTGACTATAGTTGAATTTAATCAATAATGCTAGCTTGCAGTGGATAATTATATTCAAGTCAAGTAGTATGTAGGTTTATCATAGAACTCCGGCTAGCGGGTTCAATATATAAGATTAGGGAGGGGAAAATCTTTTTTTTTTTCATATACTTAGTAATAATTTTAACAAACTCTCGTGTATATATATAGGTCCGCCACTACTTGCTTGCATAAGTAAGAAAAAAATTATATATATATATATATATATATATATATATATATATATATATTAGATTGGAGGTATGTCCTAAATCAAGTATGAATAAAATTGTGTTTATTGTTATTTATTTTATTGCCAGATTTGTTGAATTCAGGTTCTTGATTAAAATTAAACACTTGTGATTATAATAGAGATTATAATAATAAGAAATAATAAAGATTGAAAAGATCTCATTTTTTTTTAAATTACAAATATAAATTGTACATAAAAAAATATGATCATTTAACTTATTCAAAGAAGAATTTCTAATTATTAATATTACCTTTAAATTGTTAAAGGAATTTTTTTTAAGAAAATATATATTTTCTTTATAATTGAGATTATAATAGAAATTAACAAGTTATTTTTTATATTTTGATATCGAAAATGATGTTATTTGAAAGATTATTAAGTATAATTAATTTGTTGTGAAATTAATGATGAATCAAGAAAAAATCTTTTAATAGTTTCTTAAGCTATTCTATCATGTTAATTTATTAGAATTTGAGAGTTATATTAATGTAGCTAAATCCAACCTCTATTAATAAATTAATGAGTTAATTTATTATTAATTTTAGTAGTGAGTTTTGTTGAACCAAAAAAATATTATAAATTAAATTAAAAGGGTTTAATTTTAATATATTAACATATTTTATCTAAGTGAAATACAATTAATCAAAAATTGATAATAAAATTTTAAATATGATTTAATAATATTTACTTTGTTAATGAAAATAAAAATTAAATCTGATTTCTAGTAGATAAAAACAAAAAGGCAAATGTGGGTCTTAAATGGTTTTCTATATAAGATAGAATAAAACCAACTTAAAAAATAGAGATATTTAAGTGAGAGGATTATTTTTATAAAACCTAAAAGGGGCTGCGGCAATTTTTTTCAAGAAAGAAGTTCTCTCTTTAAGTTTTCCATTTGGTATTACGGTCAATTGGTGGCACGACAAAAATCAGTCTCACTATGTAAAACCTTCAGATGTTTGAAGATATTTCTCGGAACCTTCATTGTCGATTAAGGTATTTTTCTTAAATTTTGTCTCCATAGTATCTAGTATGCATGATTTAACAAAAAAAAAAAAACAAATAGATCAAATTTTTCACTGTGCATTTTATGAATGCATTTTATAACATTCAATATATACTACCATTTTACATATTGGAAGGAGAGAAAACAAAGCATGAGTCCCTCCAATCTAATTTTCTCCCTCATACAAAAGGTCAAATCATCGCCATCTCTTAAACCAGAAACAAATCAAAGCAACTACTGCGAAAACAACCACACTAAAAACATAACTTATAACACTGTAAAGATAACATGTATCATTCCAAGTGCTTCATCTGTGAATTCCTTCTTATACAAATATCTAAGTAGTCTTTGCATTCTCCTTAGGTCTATATAACCAAACTTCTCTTCCATTAACATTCTGTGTCGGTCTTGCATTGTCGTCATATCCCTATGGAATAGTTGTGATTTAGATAAGGATTGTAATGGTACTTGCATGCTCACTTCTTCATCATTATAAAGTCAACAACTTTTAATTATATGATAATCCAATAATGAGAATGTTAAAATGTCTTTAAGCATCAGTGGATTTTTATTTAAATTAAACAACATCTGGTATAGGATTTTTTCTTTTGTTTCTGAGAAATCTACAGTGTGTACTTAGTTACTTACATGATGAAGAGCTCCTTTCAATGCTCTCAACTGCTCCCTTGAGACTGTTCTCACCTGTAATACACATTCAATCTGAGTTTACAGAAAAAGTGTTTGGTACAAATCAGCCTGCACTAGTTAGTTAAAAACTCATGTGAAAGTACAAAACCTTCTTCACTATTGTCCAAACAACACCTTCAGTGCATGGTGGACTTGTAAATGAACCAACATATCTGTAGTACTTTCTGCTTCCAAACTTGATGATTCCTGGGTTAATAACTCCTAAATCTATGTCCTTCTCTCCAAGTGATTGTAAGTTCTTCAGAAGCTGCCCAAAAGAATAAAGGTTTTTCTTTTTAGAAATAAAAGATTGGGATTGATCACTCATGCACTATACACAATCATTTCATCTGCATAACACATGTTTGAGTAGTCTATACTCTGTACAAATATATTCTTTTCACAAGCAATGTTGAGAAATATTGCAAACCTTTGAAAGCAAGCGATCAGGACGACCAATTTTATACCATATTCCAATAACAGCAATCTCTCCTTTAGAGTTTTGATGGACTGCATGGAGTTCCAGCTCAAACCTACAAAACAAATAAAAGAACCATGTCAGTACAATGCTAAAGAGGTTCATCACCACTACATGAAGTTGTTAAATTAGCCAAATGAAAAACGGCAAACTCACTTTGTTCCATTAAACGTGTGCTCTGAAGGTGTGTGCCAATGACATTGAACCAGTTTGTAGTAAGTTCCATTTATGTTAAGCTGCCCTGCATTCCCATTCCATTTCACCTGTCAAATCATTAAGCACAGATATCAGTTCCTCATGCAAATGTCTCAGCTCTTGGGAAAGTGTTGATCCCTATAGGTGAGTACTTCTATATGTGATTAGAAAAACTGTCCTAAACTTTGTCCTAAGTTGGTATTAAACTAAAACAGTGACAGGTATTTTAACTTAACATACATCTCAGACTAAAATACTTATTTACCAGATATCCAAAACAAGAATGAATTATATAATGACAATCTCAAAATCAATCTTAATCTGCTATCAATTTTGGAAAGGGTGATACTAATACTCAAGTGTGATGGTTTAATGGCTCACCATGATGGCATGACCGGTATTCTTTAAGACAGAAGGAGCTGGTTGGTAATCTTTTTGAAGTTTACCCAATTCAGGAAACACCTGCACCCTTTTGTCAAGGATATCAATGGGAGATTGTAGTTTTCCATTCCCACAAGCTTTCCATTTTGGGTTGATACGCCACCAATTTTTTGGCCCTTTGTCACTCTCTTCTTTGTAGTTATATTCTTCATCTTCTGTTCATACAAAGGACAAAGTTCATGCCAGTTAATCAGTTAGAAATCACACAACCAGGTTATATATATAATATGCATTCATTTGGAGAAAGAAGGGAAATCATAGTTCAATTATAGTGGGGAAATTAAATTTTATTAAAAAAACAATTATCAGGAACTATGCATATAGCAGCGTTCAGAACACACAGACAGACAAAAAAAAAACTGGCAAAACATGATGTTGTGAGGAACAGAAAGATCAAGATATTACTAATATCCTAAGTTCCCTTTGCCAAACGATGTATAACAACAATGATACCTTCTCATTCTGAATTTCTAACATGAAAAAGAAAAAGAAAAGTATTGTTTATCACATGTATATGATTCATACCAGCTTTAGCTGATGCAAAGAAGGAAGAAGAAAAGAGAATGAAGAAGAGGAGGAGGAGCACACAGAAAAAGTTGAGATTGATGTGGCGATTCATTTTGCTTAATGTGGCTATTGGTGGTGTAATAATAGTGATGAACACCTATTGCATGTTGCATGTGGGAATGTTGGTGTGTGCCTCTATATATATATATATATATATATATATATATATATGTGGTGTCTTGCTATGTTCAAGATTTATATCACCTATTTTCCATATGAATCAATCACAAACTTTTCCTAATAGTATATGAATTAGAATTAAAAGTGATGTTTTGAAAAATAAATAATATTGGTTGTGAATGTGCTACTATTCATATTCTCCCACATTAATGTTATATTAATCTTACTTAGGAAGTTACAAATTTATGTGTTGGTTTCTTCTTATTCTTTAATTGGTGTATTGGTTTGGAATGCAGAAACGAAATGGGCATTCATTTTTTATTATTAACTAATAAGTTATAAATTGGTATATTGCTTTTTTTTTATCCATGACAAGTGAAAACACTTACATGTTATCTTTACATCTCAATAATCATATTAATTTACATAAATTATAATTTAACGCTGATTTGTATTCTAATAATTAATTATTTTTGAAATTATATATACACTGGATAAAAGGATAAAAATTAACATTTGAGAGTAATTTTGACAGAAAAAAATAAATATAAAGTAATCTATTTATTATTTTTATAATTGTTTTATAGAATATGTATTTATACTAATTTATGGTGCGGTTATGGCAGAGATAGGGTTTTATTTCCTCAGAAGACACACAAAAAACTGTCAATTAGTTATTGCTAATATTAATGAGTTCATAATGCAAATAGATACACATTGTTGAATTCTATTTAAATAAACATTCTTTATCTTCTAAAATATTTTAGAGCATTAATATAGAAAATTATGAATATTTTATATTTAAATTAATGTATTTAGTTTCCGTGACTTTTTGTTTCGAACATAAAAGAAAAGAATCTTGCTTTCACTATATGGTAAATCATTAATTTTTTTCTGGACAATTATATATTATGATACCTTTATTTCATTTTAACCAGACATATATGTATAGAAGTCGGCTAATTTGTTATATTCTTTGCATTAAGAATGTTTTATCTTCTTGTCTTCAATTGGATGCAATGTAAGGAACAATTTTCTTGACTAAAGGTAAACAAAAACATATTCCATATCACTCATTTTGCTTAAAGTTTGAGTTACCATTCACTTCTAATTTACCTTTTGAACTTTTTCTCTTTATCAATATGTTTTATATACTATTTTTCTGTTTTTTGTTTCTATAACTAACTTGTATATTGCGTTTAGCGTTACAGTCCAATCATTGTAACACTGAAGTGTTTTTCGCTTCTAAATGCTATTACATTAGTGCACTGAAGAGTCTTTGATCCTTGCTGTTACCCTAACGTTCTAAATTTTGAGTGTCACCAATTATTACAGAATGGAACATTTCAAATCATTATTATAGTGAGAAAATAATTTTTTCTAAAACCTTAATATTTAAATGTGTAAAAATAATTCAAAATAGTATACGTTTCAAAAGTAATATATCCAAATTACATTATTCACAAATTAAAATATTCAAAGAAATAAAAAATTCTGAATTACAATGTCTCAAAAGTTTAAACAAAAGAAATTTTTAAAAAAAATTCAAATATTTCTTTGTCATTTATTAAATCTATCATGTTTCTAGAACATCTACAACATCATTTGGTCCCTTTTAATATATTATACGATCATCGTTGATAATTTTAATCACAAACACAAATAGAAACAAGGATAAGATAAGCTAACAATAACACCAATCATAACAATACAAGATATGATTAACAAATAACAATATATGACATCACAAGCAACCCAACCCTCATATGTAACATTATCTACACAAAGAATCATGAAATGTCATCGTCAAATGCAAAATTGCAGCGATCCCTCGATCCTCGATTTCATCATGAACATAATGCACATAGACCACTAGTCTATCCACTCATCAACACTTATGCTAATAACACTGCGTTCATAGCCTAATCACCATTCTCTAGAGCATCATCGTCATGTACCTCTATAATAAATATCCTCATCATGAACTCATTATCATGAACATCACCATGAGCATCCACAATACCATGAACTGTGTAGTGAAAGACTTAGTCACACTCTTGTACCTATGTCACACACTTGTAGCTTCCCCATACAGGTCATCAATAGCTTCCCCATACAAGTCTGCTCGAGTCGTCCCGCATTTGCAACTGAAGAACATAATTCCCTATCACACAAGGAATAGGAAAAACATCATTTCCCCTATACAAAGAAGGTTCAGCACTCGAACATCACTCCATTTTTCGCACACAAGGCCAAAGAGAGTTGTTATCCCACATCACACGACATATAGTCTTAGGATTTACTAGGTACAATAAGTAGACACATGTCCTTCACCGCTCATGCTCATTAATTAACCATACACCTTAGTGTCTTCCATCACATATACATGCTCCAATATCAAACAAGAGTCCAATTTGACCTAGCCATATCAAACAACTTCATTCCTAGCTCAATATTACGTTTTACAGCCCTTAAAGCTTGTCCCTCCTTCATTCTTCTCAAAACAAACTTTTCCAGCAAAAATACACTGATATAATCGATTATAACTGATGATAATTGATTATTCAGAGAGGTTCACACATAAATTTTCCATATTTATAACGTATGAAAGGATAATCGATTGTTCCAATGACGAGACTCAAAAACAACACATAAATAATCGATTATCACTTAAGATAATCGATTATTGTTGAATCCAAACTTATTCTAGACAAATATCAAAGGCTCAAAACACACAAACATCATCCCCAAAACCACGAGGAAACATACTTAACACATCATCCATGCATTTAAGCTTCATATACCCTTGTAAACATACTCAAATACATACATTACATCATTTGAATCATTCGAAACTCATCATTATGCATATTACAACCTAAACAAACCCAACATACTACATTTGATCATGATATCATTCTTTATAACAAATATTTGCATGGTAAAACCCTCAAACAACATACATTTGTCCCCTCTTAGCATCAATACATATTATCATGGGAAAATCCAACAAAGTCATTCATACTTTCATAAGGAAAACCCAAAACAAACATGATACAAACTCTACCACCATGCAAAGCATATTCTCCTATGTACACATGCATCAAAGACAAGTTTATCATTCCAGATAATTAAAAACACACACATACAATAAATACAAGGTAAGCTTCTCCATACCTTGGTCAATACCAAGGCTTTATCTATCCTCAAATATCTCATCAAATGCAGTTGTACTAGCCTCTCATGTTCACTCTCTCTTTGGCTCTCACTAATTCACGTAGGGTTTTAAGAATGCCTCCCCCTCTCCTTTTCTCTCTTTAATTTTCCAGTCTATCTCTATCTCTTTCTTTTTAATAATATATATTTTAATCTCTAACCTATCAAGATTATATCTCTTATTTCTCCTCAACTAATTTTTAAAATAACAACTACCTAATCTTCTACAAAATTCATTTAATATCCTTTCAAAATTCAGTTTATAATCTCTAACTTTGCATGCTTCTCCTTTCTACACCCCCTTATTTAATTTATATACCAAATTAATAGGAGTAAAAAGAATTTTTTGCCCCTAAGCAAAAATAATACATGAAAACTAAGGTTTTCCCTTAAACTCTCTCACTAGGAGTTGAACCTGCACACATTCAATCCTAGACAACCACCTCTACCAACAAGCTAATACATCATATTGGTAATAACACACATATCAAAATCGAACAAACATACCAAAACATGTGTTGCACTTTATTAAAATAACATCAAAGAAATAACAGAGCAATTATTTTTTAACAAAGATGTACACACAAGACCACTTAGCCCATTGAAGGACTCTCACCAAGTGAGCTACACAACACCTTATTAGACTTATCAACTCTTAGAAGAAAACATACTCAAGTCTTAACAAAACTTTATTTCTAAGACCCCTAGTTTCTCGTGTCTTACATTATGTCTTTAAAAATTTTATATCATAATATGTTATTATTATTTGATTTATTTATTTTTTGAATATGTTGTTTAGTTCTTTTAAGAAATCATTTTATTGTATGTTTAAATTAATTGAGTAAGTCTTAGTTTTCTATTTGAAATTCAATAGAAAATTTATGTATTTGATTGAAAAAGTTGTATATTTTTTAAAATGTGTTAGATATATTATCTTTATCTTTTATCTTTAGTTAGTTTGTTATTATTTATTATTTGTATTTTGGACTTAGCCCATATTTCTTATATTATAAATAGAGGATCATATGTGTATATTCAACACAAGGGAGATAAATCTCATATATAGTTTTCACTATATTCAACATGGTATCAGAGCCTAAGGTTCTTTGTTCGTTGGCCCCGTCCACTACAATCGTCGTCGTCACCGCCATTAGAGTCGTCGTCGTTGTCACCGTCACTAGAGCATTAGTTTCAACAGGTGACCACAATTTTTCTCGTCTCGGCCAAGCAACCATAATCATGTCAAGATCGCTACCATCGGAGTCCAGACACGTTCTCACGCACCGATCATAGTTTTCTTCCGCTATACTTTCTAGCCGCTTGTGACAACACATGTGTCGTTGTCTTTGGCGTCGACCACCTTCGTTGGACTCATCACGACCTCCCCTCCCTGGATCTGGCCTGGTTGTGTTGATTTGGCCTTTTTTAAGTCTTAGGTTTTTATTCTCTCTTGCTTGTTCATGGTTTCTCACTCGCTCATACATATTAACTATGTCAATGTGCATTTATCTATTAATAATTTACATGGTAATAATTATACAACTTGGGCATCATACGTGACACTTTGACTTAAGAGTCAGGGGTATCTTGATCATATTACTCAGAACGTAACAACTAATGATTTTGTTGCAATTACCCATTGGTTGAAAATTGATGCCCAATTATGCATTGTTCTCAAAGGTACCTTTCATTCTTCTTTAAAACAAATTTTTTGTTTTTACGAAACATGTCTTAAAATATGAGAACACGCCAAATTATTATACACCCATGATACTCAACGTTTTATGGTGTTTGTCATGATCTTCTCAATGTTGTTATTCTTCGACATCAGGAGTCTAATTATATGGATAAAATTCATGCTCTCTTTCATTAATTTAATGAGTTATTGCCTCATATTTTAGTAAATCATTTTAATTACCATTAAAGTAAAAAAATTACTTAACTATCAAATAATTTTCAATAATTTAAATTATGAATATGGGTGATATTTTCTTTATCTTGGTTGACGTTATTGTTTTGTTTTTTCAATTAATATTGACAGTTTTCTCTCGAGTAACGTAGGTCGAGATTATTTTTCAGTTGATATTAATCATAAAATTATTTGAGTTACTTTTATTTTATATATATATATATATATATATATATATATATATATATATATTACTTTACGATCGAATGTTTACTAAAAATTATTGACAAAAAAATAAAATTAGAATCAATAATTAAAAAAATATTGTAGACATCAATAAAAATAAGCACAACAAGCATCAATAAAAAAAAACTAATTAACATTCATTAAAAAATAGTGGCCCGATAATAAGAGAACACTTATTAATATCAAGTATGAAATAACAATATTTAACAACAATAAAAATAATCTTAAAAATTTAAACAAAAAAAATCTTAATAGTGTTGGGATAGTATAGTGGTATTTAGCTCTTTGTTTTATCAATAAAAAGAAGAAGAATTTGTTTGATTAAAAGTTCAAAAAAGCCACAATTAGAAATTATATACAATTATACAGTGGATAAAAAGATAAAAATAACATTTGAGAGTAATTTTGAAAAAAAAAAATTCACCAATTAAAGTAATCTATTTATTATTCTTATAAATTGTTATATAGAATATATACTGGTATACTCATTTATGGTATACTCATTTATGGTACTTATAAATTGTTATATAAAATATATCCATGGAAGAGATAGGGTTTTATTTCCTCTGAGACACACAAAAACTGTCAATTAGTTATTGTGAATAATGAGTTCATAATGAAAATAGATACACATTGTTGAATTATATTTAAATAAACATTTTTTATCTTCTAAAATATTATTGAACATTAATATAGAAATATATGAATATTTATATTGTTAATTAATATTTAAATATATTCAAATTAGTTCCCATCACTTTATTAATATTTATTCATTAATTTTTTAATACTTTATATTTAAATTAATGTATTTAGTTTGGAACATGAAGAAAAGAATCTTACTTTCACTATATGGTAACTTTTTTTGGGACAAAAGAAAATAAGGTATTATATATTATGATACTTCTATTTCATTTTAATTAAGCTTCCTAATTTCTTTTATTCTTTGCATTAGGAATGTTTTTTCTTCTTGTCTTCAATTGGATGCAATGTAAGGACCAATTTTCTTCACTAAAGGTAGACAAAAATAATATGCCATAGCACTCATTTTGCCTAAAGTTTGAGCTTCCATTCACTTTTATTTGAATTTATCTTTTGACCTTTTCCTCTTCATCAATATGTTTTAAATAATGATTTTTTCTTTTTATATGATTAGCAATATTATTTTAGTATGAGATTAATTTTTACTTGAAATATAAAATCATGTTTTATTTTACATTATTGGAATTTCTAGGTTTGTCCCTAAACTTTTATTGAAAAAGAAAGGGTATATGTAATCATTTTAAAAATGTATTTGAGATATTGATAATAGTTTTGGTTGTGTGTTATTATCTGCAAATAAATCATTAAGTTTCATATGCAAATTCTATCCAATGTGCATTTACTTAAAAAAAGAGTTTCCCATTTTTTTAATATGAAAAAAAGAATTGATACACATATTAAAGACGTAAAAAAACAATTTTTACATCAAAATTCATGTAACATAAAAAATATGACTGCATCGGTTATAAATAACTTACCATTAAAAATGGGTGCATTTACATTGGATAAGTTTAGACCGTAGTTAACGTAATAAGGATATAATAATCAAAATTTTCCTTAGATTTGTTAAACACAATATACAAACCTCTAAAACTGTATGTTTGCATCGTTTATGGTCAGAATTGACCTAAATATTGACTCTCTTTTTTAAATTATGTTTTATTCGGTATCAAACTAAAACCTAGAAAACATAAAGGTAACATTACAATTAAACCACTTCAATAATAATCTAGGAATGTAATGTAAAACAAAACATTTATAACTAAAATTATTATTTCTAACATTATATATCTACTAAGATTTTAACTATTTATTATTATTAATTTTAAAGTAAAAACTAATTTAAATTATGATAGCTAAAATTTTAATAACTAATATTAAAAATCAATTTAAATTATAATAGAAACTATTTTAGATATTAATATTTTTACTTTATAAAATAATATTTAAATTAATCAATATATAACGGTTATAATTGTTTTTTAAAATTGATTGTTATTTAAAACATTTGTTTCAGTTAGTTATATCTTTAACTAAAACTAAGTATATATAGTATACTTTAAGATGTAACAGAAAAAAAAATCCTAAGGTAACTCTTTGCGATTTAATTTATGCGTTTGCGATTAACAAAATCAAGTGCACTGATTTTAAAGAATCAAATTATCAACTTTTTATAAGGATAATTATTCCGACTTTCATGTTCGCGGGACACGTTCACTGAAATGAAACAACTGTTTACTAAACCGTTGTTTGTTTCGCTGCAACTGTTATTTCAAAGCACGGTTGAAGGAAATCATCGTTGATATGAGTTTTGTAGTTTTTCGTAGTTCGTTTCGATTATCTTTTGTTCTTGTTTAATTATTTTGACTTGTTTTCTATTTTTTCATTTTTTTTTTATTTTGGAGTTGTTCTGTTTTTGGGTGTTATTTTAATTTTGGAGACCTTATTTGATGTATTGTAGATGTGATTGCAATGGAAGAAGTTGGTGAACAAAGTAAACTTTATCATGGCAGGAAGATGTATGCGGGATTATACTATATTTCAAAAAGTTTGGGTTTTTTTATATTTAAATAGAAACCACATTTTTGTATACAATTAGTATATAGACACTCATGTTCCTAAGTGGTTTGAACCAAAGGTTGAGTAGTGAACATAAGTGTTATATTAAGAACACAGTTTTTGGTTGGTTATTATGGTTGCCAGAGAGTCTATTAAGATGGGTAGAAATTTGCTATCTGAATTATGTGGTAGATGGGTTGATAATAGAGGTGAGTTTTATTTTGAGAACAAAATTGTTGAATTTAATGAATTCGATGTATGTTTAATGTTAGAGTTGTCTCTGGTTGGAGAAATAATAGATTTAAATAAAATTGGTGTTCATAGTATGTGTAAGAACTACTTAAATATGTAAAAGTAGATGTTAAGATGGTATATATGAATTATTGTTCGAGAAACATAAAACTTTTCCTATAAAACATTTATGCAGCGTGTATATATTGGAGGAAAGGGAAAACTCTTGTTCTATAGGAAAATTTTCATGTTCCTCCAACAAGAATTCATATATCATCTTAACATCTACTTTTCCATCAAATAAGTAGTTCCTACTCACTATGAACACCAATTTTATTTAAATATATTACTTCTCCAACCACACAACCCTAACACTAAACATATATCGAATTCATTAAATTCAACAATTTTGTCTCTAAAATAAAACTCACTCCTATTATCAACTCATCTACCACATAAGATAGCACATTTCTACCTATCTTAATAGACTCTGACAGCCATAATAACAACTAACCAAAGATTGTGTTCTCAATATAAGCTTCTATTCATTACTCAACTTTGATTCAAGCCACTTATGAACTTCATCTTACAGGAGTGTCTAAAAACTAACTGCATACAAAAATATGGTTTCTATTTAAATACAAAAAAAAAAACTAAACTTTGAAATATAATATAACTCCACATACCTTCTTCTTGCCATGACAAAGTTCACTCTATTCACCAACTTCTTCCATTGCAACAATATCTACCGTACACCAAATAAGGTCTCCAAAATCATAATAACACCCAAAAAACAGAACAACCCCAAAACGATAAAAAAAAATTGAAAACAAGTCAAAATAATCGAACAAGAATAAAGGATAACCGAAACTAATAGCGAAAAGCTACAAAACTCAAGTCAATAGTGGCGGTTGGAGATTCGATGAACAAAGGTTTCTTATTTCGGTGAACGACAATCCAAAGCGCTCTCTCGCACAACATGAGAAATGAAATTTTTGAATCTAAAAATATGAAACCCACGGAACAACAAAACTCCTGAAATCTCTAATTCATCTCTCTTTCCACATAATTTACACATGGATAAAGTTGTAAAAAAAAAATGGGAGTAAGAATATAATTATCCTTTTATAAAAGGTCACTCAAATATCATATATATCATCTTTCTTAAATATAATGCTTCTGTTTGTTTGGATTGAAAATAGTAATGGTTAAAATTGCTTTATTTTAAATTATTCATGTGTAAACAGAAATGGTATATGTATTCTTATGTTATGATATTTTTTTTTAATTAAAAACATCTTCTCTTTTTTCTACTATATCTCTACTCTTTCATAGAAGTAACTTGGTTACTAAAAGAAAGACATTTTTTTTACATACACTTCTTAAATAAGTTTACCCCAAACATATGAAAAATTATAGTAAATAGTTATTTTATTAAAAAGATTCTTATTTGAAAAAAGGGTTTAAACAAACATAACTAATATTATAACTTCGTTGTAAAAATTAAGGTACTAAATCGATTTTAAAAAAATAAAGAAACTCAATTGAACAAATTAAAATAAAAAAGAGACTAAATGTTAATTTGACATAAAACTGAATTTTTCTAAATTTAGAGAGGTGCTATTTTTAACACATTTTTTTTATCTAAAATTAAAAAATATTTAAATGAATGAAGTAGAAAACAACTATTTATTTAAATAAATAGAATAGGTAATAAAAAGAAAAAAAAAAGATAAAATATATGCAAGATACTATTTTTATTGCCAATTGGAATCACTGAAAATTACAAGTCCTCATTATATTATCTCCTAAACCAGCCAAAATAAACAAATCAAAAAACTACCAAGCACATCTTTATACACATATTTAAGTATTATGGTTGTATAACCAAACTTGTCTTCCATTAAGTTCCTGCGTTGGCCTTGCATTATTCTCATATCCCTGTCAAACAGTCCGCAATTTAGATAAGGTTTCTAATTTTCTATGCTCGCTCTTGGTCATTTTAGATTTAATGATCATATAATAAAACTAATAAAATTGATTTGTTTTATGAGATAAGGTTTATATATTTTATATTAATTTTATTTATAAATCGATTTTATCTTTATTCAATCAAAAATTTAATAACAAAGATAAATCATGCCTTTTGTAAAATGTAATATACATAGGCTAGAGACTTTTATAATCTAAAGTAATTAAAATTCACTTTATATATAACTGTTAAAGTCATTATAAGTTATTGTAAAGTAAGATTTATAAATTATTTATATATTATAGATTGTTCTTATCTAGTATACGTTTCCAATATAATGTGAGTGCTTAATTGGCTTACATGATGAACAGCTTCTTTCAGTGCTCTCAACTGCTCCCTTGATACTGTCTTCACCTGTAATACACACAGTATGAGTTTACAAAAGGGGTGTTTAGTACAAATCAGTATACACTAACTGGTTAAAAAATTATGTGAAAGTGAGAACCTTCTGCACTATGGTCCAAACAACACCTTCAGTGCATGGTGGAGTTGTAAGAGAACCAACATATCTGTAGTACTTTCTGCCTCCAAACTCCATGATTTCTGGGTTAATAACTCCTAAATCTATATCCTTCTCACCAAGTGATTTTAAGTCCTTCAGAAGCTGCCCAAAAGAATAAAGCTTTTTTGCTTTTAAAAAATTAAAGATCGGGATTCATCACTCATGACTAAACACAATCATTTCATCTGCATAACACATCTTTGAGTGGTCTATAATCTGTACAAATATGTTCTTTTCACAAGCAATGTTGAGAAATATAGCAAACCTTTGAAAGCAAGCCATCTGGACGACCAATTTTATACCATATTCCAATAACAGCAGTCTCTCCTTTGGAGTTTTGATGAACTACATGCAGTTCCAACTCAAACCTACAAAAACAAGGAGAAGAATCATGTCAATACAATGCTAAAAAGGTTCATCACCACTACACGAAGCAGTTAAAGCAGCTAAATGAAAAACAGCAAACTCACTTTGTTCCATTGAAAGTGTGCTCTGAAGGTGTGTGCCAATGACATTGAATCAGTTTGTAGTAAGTTCCATTTATGTTAAGCTGCCCTCCATTCCCATTCCATTGCACCTGTCATTAACAGTAATGTAACGAGTTCATGCTAATAAGATTTTCCAACGTAAGATGCAACTAATTCTTGGTCTAAAGTTGATTCTGAATTAAATCATTGTTGTGTTGGATAAAGTATTTTGTTGTAACTTTTAGAATAAAAAGATTCAAATCACTTACTTCAAAATGAGTTTTATTCTAATACTGAAGTGGTGGTGGTTTTGACTCACCATGATGACATGACCCATATTCTTGAGAAGAGCAGGAGCTGGTTTGTAATATTTTTGGAGTTTACCCAATTGAGGAAACTCGTGCACCACTTTGTCTGAGAGATCAATGGGAGATTGTCGTTTTCCTTTCCCACATACTCTCCATTTTGGGTTGAGACGCCACCAATTCTCCGGCCCATTGCTACTTCCTTCTGTGTAGCCAAATTCTTCATCTTCTGTTCACGAAAAAGAGAAGGCAAGGTCAAGTTCATTACACCCAAATGAAGAATTGTTAAGGATTCCATTCATCTATGTAACCTTGATTTTACGAAATGAACAACACAACATTAGAATTGGAAGATCATTAAAATGTTTCAAGAAATGTAAAGTTTGTCATTTCACCTCTATTTTTTTTTTCTTTTCATTTTATCAGTAATGGATAGGTATGAAAAATTGCACTGTACATGCACTTAATGAAGATATGTAATAAGATATTGGCCATTCAAAGAAAAAACCATTTTTTTTTTCACAGTCGTCAAGAAATTGACCCCCTAATAGGAGCAAACGTTGGGAAACAACAGATAAAAAAAGTGGGAAAACATAATGAAAGAAAAAGAAGAATATAGCTTCACACATATGTGAAGAGACTACTGATCTTTTATATGGTGAATGATCTATGATGACTCCAAAAGAAAGCTGTAAAAAAATTATGAATGTTCAGTCGTAAAAGAAATGCAAAGCGTTTCCATTTTATGGTTCTTTTCTTAATTCCAATTCACAAAAGTAAGCCAAGTGAATAAGAAAATCAGCTAAAGTGGAAATAATTTGCTGTCAAGAACTGCATACAAAGACCAAAGTTGATTATCTTAGTTCCTGAAAAATTCATCACTAATGAATCATAGATAAACGATAATACATCAAACACTTCAATTCTTTATAAACTAGTGTGATATAATTTTGATACAATAAAAAATCAAATAAACAATTTTCAGATCAAGGTCTTCAATCACAAGATAAAACTATAGTATAATTAAGATGGTGATTCAATCACAGATACCAGGTTTAGAATGAGAAAGTGATGATGCAGTGATGGTAGAGGGGTAGATAATGAAGAGAAAGAAGAGAACAAAGAAGAAGTTGAGATTGGTGTGGAGATTCATTATGGTAGTTGTGACTGTTAGTCTTAAGGTGTGGTGTGGTAGTGATGATGAACACTTATATATATATATGTATGGTGGCTCTAGTTATTTTCAAGATTTAGAACAATATATTCTCACACCCTATAACCTAGTTCCATTTGAAGGCTATCATTCACACGTTGCCATTGAATGTGCCTACTTTCAAGAACAATTTTACTATAAGCATTGAGCAATGCATAATTAAAAACTGTTTTTATTTTAATTAGTGACTTGTAACTTGTATTAAGAAACATGTAATAACTCTACCTTAAATCAATTATGTCGTGTTAGTTTATGATAAGATAAAGTTATGGAAGCAGTATCAACCACCATGCAAAATATTTTGGTCTACATATTTTAATAAATAATCAATAAACATTAATGGTCGGATTTATTTAAATTTAAATACATATAAATTAATTTAATCTAAGCATGTATAAATTTAAATGAAAAAGTAATAAAATAATGACTTAAA
This sequence comes from Vigna reflexopilosa, assembly GCA_027742785.1. Taxonomy (NCBI): domain Eukaryota; kingdom Viridiplantae; phylum Streptophyta; class Magnoliopsida; order Fabales; family Fabaceae; genus Vigna; species Vigna reflexopilosa. The sequence goes on from CM050914.1 coordinate 13,058,466, forward strand.
CAAGTTTTATATATCTATTGATAGATTTGTTTAACTTTAAATATAATTAATTGATCTCAAAATATTTGTAATTTTATTAATTGGAAAGTTCACATTAATTAGATATATGACTAAATTTATAATATATAATAAAGTGTAAATTCCTCTGATAAGATAGTTTCTGTGAAATTGAATAAAACTTACAAATAAAATGATTTTTGTGAAGTTGACTTCCAATTTATTTATAAGATGGTATTAGAGTTTATTATAATAAAGTCTCTTAAAATTATTTTGTCACCCATTATCGTATCTCTTTATGATTCTCTATTTTCATACTCAAGATATTCGATCCTTAGTAGGTGTGTAACGGATTTAATATATCAACTTAGTGAATATATGGATAGTAGAATATAGAAAGATAACACATATATACTTAAATCAAAGTTTCTAATTTATTAGTTATCTAATTTGAAGAGAGAAAAAAAGTGCTCAAAACAAAAAGTAATTATATAACAGAAACCTGAAATACTTTAGTCAAAATTAATATAAATTATTATAATCTAATTGAAAATAGAATACATAATGTTATTTTATTTTAATTTGAAGTACAATAAAAATTATATTCATAGTGTTATTTTTTAAAACATACATGTGTCTTGTATTTATGTGTTGTAAAATATGAAATTATATAAAATTTATATTTCTTTCATAAAACTTATTACAAAGTATTACTATATTTATTGAATGTAATAGTTAGGCACCTTCTAACACAAGTTAGGCACCTCTTTAATACATGTTAGTATTTTCTAAGATAAGTTTGGCACCTCTTAAGATAAATAAATATTACATTTCAACGTTTTCCTTCAAGTTTGATCATACGAATTGTATGAACCAAGTTTGGAGTAGACAAACTCAATATGAGAGAATGTCAATAAACCAAATTGGAGTCACAAACCAGTGTAGCCCAAGAGACTCTTCAGCAGCATATGGAGAATGATATTTGACAAGCACGAACTAGCATCATGAAACAAAAATTCTTGAAATTATTCATAGAATTTTACCAACAAAATGAATGAGTCGGTAAATTTGAATTATTGACGAATTTTATCGATAAATTTTTATTTTTTTACTGATGGATTCATTACCGACAAAAATATCATTACCAGCAAATTTTATCGACAAATTTTTAGTTTTTTTTTACTGATGGATTCATTGTCGACGAAAATATCATTACCGAAGAATTTATCGATGAATTTTGTCGTCAGTAATTACTGACGGAATAAAATATTCATCGGTAAAATTTATCAACAACACTTTTACCAATAGATATTTTACCGTTTCATCGATAATTTTGTTTTACAGACAAATTTTATTCATTACCGACCGATTTTGACAATTGATAATATCAATGTTTCTTGTAGCTTGGATGACTTCGACAAAAGAGACTTTCTATCAAAAGTGGATGACGGCCTACAACGACAAACAACAACAAACTACAGGGATTGGATTGCCATCAGTAGTGGCAAACAACAACAAAACTTCAGGAACTAGAATGTCATCAATAACAGATGAGAGGCTTGCAACAACAACAACAACAAAACTTCAGGAACTGGATTTCCATCAATTACAAATGGGAGGCCAGCAATAACAAAAAAAATTGCAAGGACTGAAAGGATATTACTGATTGATGGGGGTCTGTAGAGGCTAACAATAACAAACCTGTGGGAACTAAACTGCCTTGTAGGGGCTAACAACAACAAACCTATAGGGGCTAAACTACCCTGCAAAGGTTAATAACAACAAACCTGCAGGGACTAAACTATCATCACTGATTAATGGGGCCTGTAGTGGCTGAAACAACAGAAATAATTGCATGTAAATGACAGAACGTAAAGGTGGAAGATTTGGCTCTTCAAAAGACTTTTGCTCAATAAGTGCAATTGATGTGGACTGCATTGACTGAAAAATATTCTCCCTCATGGCAAACAGTGGAAATGACAACTAGTGCGCTTCTCGAGGCACTCTTAATCTTGACTAAAGAAAATGCGACAACTTATTACAGCGACGATTGTTGATTGTGGCAGCGACAACAACTGATTGTGGCAGTGGCGATTGATTGTGGCTATAATGGCTGATTGTGACGGCAACGATTGATTATGGCAGCAATTGACTATGATAGCAATTGACTGTGGCATATGGAGACTTGTAAACTTGTGATATGAGCCAAGAGGAACATCAAAGCTGCTAGAACATTCAAGGCTAAACGTACATTATTGAAGGAGACTAAGGTCATTAGAGTGGACTAGTTACCACAACAAAGAGCTAGAACAAATTAAACAAAATAATCAAGAAACGATGTTGAAACATAGGCATTTTTTTTCATTTTTTCTTCTTTTTTTCCATTTTTTTTAAGAAAAGAGATGACGAAAGAACGTGGTGATGGCAGAAACCAAAACACCACTAGGAACCATGGCTAGATTGTGTTGAGCATCGTAAGGTGATAGATTTGAGGAACAAAGATTAAGACTTATGATGGCATCAAAATGCCAAAGATAGGTTGGAGGTCCAAAGGTTTTGTGCTGGACTACTCCCAAATGATGATACTTAGCATTGTATCATAAGAAGTATGGGCTAAACAAGTTAAACTCAAGCCCAAGAAGAAAGTGACCAACAACAATTGAAGAAAGAAGTGATGTAGTGGCATCAAGAGCGAGTTGAACATCCCTTTTGAGAACAATTGAGATCTTTCTAGGGGCGAATCAAAAACCCCTAACTTCGAATGAGTCAACTCAGCGAGTCAGAGTGGGTCTTGAAGGACAATCCTTCGATTCAGTACATGAGCTATTACAAAAAGCATTGATGGTGCAGAGAGCCTTTCAGAAGATGTAAGAACAACAACAATATTGCTTGTTTGATAAGACTTGGAGGTTTCAATATTAGAAGGTTATGTGAGACCGAGAGTGGCACGTTCGAGAGTATTCAACATGAGTTCCCTCGCTGAAGAACGAAGAGGAAATGTGGCGAAGTTGAAACGTGAGGTGAAACCCACAAAGGTCGGTTCCTTTCCTCCCTGCGGTTAAGCTAGATCGTCATTGACACGACGCAGAAGCGTGTTGCTAATCTAGTGAGAAGGAAAGAAGACGAAGATGTTGCGAAGCAACAAGGATGGTGGCAATGGCTTCTATGAAGGGTCAAAATAGAGAGATGGAGGTCTAGCGAGACAACCGAATGCGGTGCAGTGTCATTCCAACACCGGGAGGATGGCGCACGCCAAAAATGGACCAGAGAGAAGTCGTGCGTGGTGGCGCATGCAGAAGCTTCTGGGAGGAGGATCACCCAGGTTGAGTCGTGTTCCTTGAGGCACTCTTAACCCTTGTCTTCGCAAGAGAAAAGGACAACTACGACGACGGTGAACATCGGAAAGATGTGGCATTCGTGGCGGCGTGTGAGTGAGAAGTGGCCCTCAGCACCGGCATAGTCGGTCATCGCTCGAGGATGCGATCCAGAGCCACTGGTCGTTGACGAAAGTTGTAGTAGTGGCCAACGGTGGTCAACAACGGAGAATGACAATGGACAACGGAAAAACAACGAAAAATAATTTTGTAGAAGGCAATGAGAATGCCAATGATTGGGCATTGGAGAAGGGAGCTCGTTCTAATGTTGTTAGGCCAAACTCTAGAACACAGCTTGTGTAGCTGTTATCAGAGGAAAGAAACTTGTTGTTGGAAATAGAAGCCTGATCTTGAGCCTGAGAAAGACAAGATTTAAAGAAGTTGGTGGTTTCATCCAAGTTAGATGGGTCAACAGAAGTTTAAACTTGGTTAAGGTAATAGTAGTTGAACTGCTCATTGAATTACTAAGACATAGGTTGAAAAAAGAGACTTTTAGGGGGCTGTCGGCAGACAACAAAGATTGGAAGGAATTCAAACAAGCTCTAATACCATGTTGTAAAATATAAAATTATATGAAACCTATATTTCTTTTGTAAAACTTATTACAACTTACTACTATATTTATAAAAGTGTGAATCTAATAATTAGACACCTCCTAACACAAGTTAGGCATCTCCTTAACACTAAACACCTCCTAAGACAAGTTAGATACCTCTTAAGATAAATAAATATTACATTTCAACAATATGTCAAATTTCTTATTAATCAAAATTTATGAATATTTAAACAAAAACAATTAGTAGGATGAATAAAAGAAACAATAAATAAATGTATTAAGCAAGTTCAATTAATAAATAAGTTACAATATATTTATTTGTAGTTCTCTAACATTTTTTTGTTACACAATTAAAATATCATGGAACATTCTCTTATTGAATGTAATTTTGACATATATTAAGATACTTTTGTATTAAAAATTAAATTAATCACAGTGATTTGATTAATATTTGCCTATTAAGATAATTCGAAGATTATAATTTTTATAATGTTATATCAAATTATAAACAATGTTAATTGAAATTAATATTATTCCCGACATTTAGATTTTTTCACGTAATACATGTATATTTATAATGGGTTAAATATATTTTTAATTCTCTAATTATCAAGCGATTTTATTTTTCGTTCATCTTTCAAACTTTGGCACACTTTAATCCTTCTCCTTAAAGAGACTATAATTTTTCGTCCTCCAAAATCAACGACGTTAAAAATAAACTGTGCCACGTCATTTTCTTTTTTCTGACACTGAGTCAATGTCTCCTTCCTTGCATCTTCACGCTGAGCTTCTCTCCCTCCCTCCATCTTCCACTCTTCTTCCTCATCAAACGCAGTCACACACCTCCCCTCCTTGGCCACCACCACCACATCACCCACTCTGACTCCACTTCAGCATAGAACACGTCCCCAATTGCCATGACATCACGGCTTCTTGTTTATTCATTGCTCCTAATTCTAAATTAGGAAAATGGGCAGAGGAAGAAGGCCAAGTGGAGGCTGAAGATGAACATATTTAAGAAAAAAAATATCAAAATATACTAAAGTTTAAAAAGGGACGAAAAATAAAATGACGTAATAGTCAAAGAATTAAAAACATATTTAACCCATTTATAATTGATATACATATATATATATATATATGAAAGATTAAAAAATTTAATCATAATAATTTAAATTATGGAAAATGAATGGTTAAACCTTAGAAAGAAAGAAGAAAAAAACATACTCGTGCATTGGGCAGTGTTGTGATTATTGTTAATTAGGACAAAATTTAAGAAATTTGGAAAGTCTTTTTTAATTGTGGTTCTAGAAATGTAATATTTCTGGGGTGCCAATCCGGATCATAAATTTAGAAATGATTTTTAAATAATATAATTTAAATTGGTGAACCCTGGAAAAATATTTATTTGGATGAACTTGGTCAAGCATACGATACAGTAATAGATCTAAAGAATGAATATCAATATTTTTCAAGCTGTTAACTCAATCATATTTTCTGTATTTATTATGACTTGCATTTCTGGTCGGCAGGAAACAATTCCTATTAAGGATCTCAATGATAAAGAATAACAGAACCTGTGACATTTGAGAAAGTAGGGAGGCCCAAATGCATTGGATCCTTTTTTATCTGAGTTAGCCTGACTGACTTTATCTATGAACAATACCTTTCCCTATGAAAAAAGTTGTCCAGTAATAAGCATGGAGAGCGCAGGTAAAGTATACACCATTTAAGTTGGTGAAGCACATAAATCACGTTAGTGGGGTCCTGTTCTTGCCTCATTTTCCAAGCCTCGCTTCAGGGAATACACAGCTTGCATAAATCACAATGGCTTGCTTGCAAATTCTACGTACAATCTTATTTCAGTAATGGCCTGGGCTCCGACCCGAAAAAATAAACAATCATTGCCTGAATTACACCAAAACAAAATTATATACGTATGTATATGTTATGTATGTATTATTAGTAAAGTTCAGGGTCAGTTTCAGCCAGATTGAGTATAGGAGACATAATATACCTGCAGAAGCAGATTTAAGCCTCTTTTCATACCATCATGAAACTGGGGCACATCAATTATGGAATCTCTATATCCATGACCTTAGTATCCTCTTACCATCGAGAATATGAATGTCCATATGTCTTCCAATGATCCCGTCCGTTTCGTCTGTTAGAATTTCTGTCAGAGGGAGATTTGTAGCCATCACATGGTCTTCCAAACCCATAAGCATCTGAAGATCTTCTGCTTGTGCCACCTCTGTTATTTAACTTACAAGCTTTCCTTATATCCTCTTCCAAATCATACTCCGAGCGCTGGTATCAATAAAGGTAGAAACTTATCAGTTTTATATAATTACAAAGAATAGACCCTTGATGAAATTATGGAACTGAACTAGTTTTGAAACTTTAAACAACTTCCACCGCAACCAAAGCAGGAAAATGGAAACAAAGGAGAAAACCTTCTGCAGTAATTGTTCGATTCCATAATAAAATCACATGCATTAGAAGTTATCTTGTGTCCCAAGAAAGCGATGCAGGACCTCCCAACACTAGATACAAAAAATTATGCTTTCTAAACGAAACAGCGTGTAGGCATGTTTCCGAATTAGCAAGGCCAATCATGTCTTACGGTCAACATTAACTGTCATAGTCACATTTTCACCACAATTCCTAACCCATTAAGAGGAACCTAGTCCAATACTAGCTGAAAGAAGAAAAAAGGCCATCTCAAGGCCACAATAATGCCTAAACTACAGGAAACACCTCGAATTCAGATGTAGAGGAGACAAGGAATGCGAGGCAGAATGGTCCATCACATATTAATAATGAGAATGAGTTAAGAGATATTTTCAAAATAATGCCACCTATATGATTGCATTCTGATTATTAAAATATTCTGCGAATATGACTGTATCCCTCACGCAGAAATAAGCTCTGCATAGCCACATGAGCACAAGAAATGCCTATCCATAAGATAAACCAAAATCAAACTCTGTATGGATGACATCCAACTAGATCAATACATACTACTAATGTTTAGGTTGTTAAAAACTCAATAAATCCAATTGAAAATTTATTATAATTATACGCTAAGATAATTGGGTATACCTATCCACTTTATAGGGTTCAATTTCAACCAGAATATAGAGTCAAGTATTGCATATATTAGTTGTAGGAGCAACACAGATTTTACCAAAATTATCATAATGGGCTACATTACACAAGAAAACTCGTATAGATGTAAAAGCTCATTAAACTACTGCCTAACTACTTGTTAGCTCTGTTAGCAAAATAGCTAACATAAATATGTTTGCTCCAGCTTGAAAACAAATGTTTTAAGACAGGAATGAACTTAGGCTTGAAAACAAATGTTTTAAGACAGAAATGAACTTAGGCTTTTAAGAAGAGTATGTTAATGCAAGAATATAGTACAGTAAGCCATTCAATCATTATTTATTAAAAATGCATTCAGATTCATTAACTAGCAAAAATAATCAGGCACAGAACCTTAGTTGGGTCTGAAAGCACAGCATATGCTTCTCCAATCATTTTGAAAAGCTTATCAGCATCCTTGTACACCTCCTGTGAGATTTCCTTCCAAACTTGGCCATCGTCTCCAACTTCATTTCTTGCCAACAACTGACCAGCCTAGATTCAAACCAAAAACAGATAAAATAAATTTGAAGTACAAAAGTTTTTAAAGTTAAAAGAGTCGCCAGCTCTCTTTTATCCAAAAGCAAATGAAAACAGTTATACAATGATAACTATATTATAGGTAGAAAAAGACTTGAACCTTGTCCGGATGATGTCTGAGAGCTGCCTTATGGTATGCCTTCTTGATATCTGTTGTTGTATCAACTGATTTGATTCCTCTGGTGTTCACATAATAAAACAGAATTTAGATTTGGTCTTTGGAAGAATTTGCAACTACCAGCAATAGAAATCTGGAGTTAAATGCATGATTGAACATTGAGGCACGTATTGGTATTCATGAGATACAGTGACAATAGAATCGAAAAGAATTTAGTTGACCAACACAAAATAAATAGATAAATACTCTGAAATGCTGTTCCACGTGTAACTAGTTACATTCAACAATGTATAATACACTAACGGTTTGAGATGAAACTGTGATTGGATAGTGGGATCAATATGATCTAGTGAGAACCAATTTAGTTGCTCATACTCATCACATCAAATGGGTAAGACCTTGATAATTTTGTAAACTTTTGGGAATCCATGACATGTCTACAGGATTGTTTCTTAAATTTTACCTTAAGGACAAGGTGATAGCTTTAGAGCATAGTATTGATAGGAAACATCCTACAGTGACAAGGATTATAGCCTGCGGTGGGCAGGGAACTAGAATGAAAGGGGGTATCTAAAAACCATTGTAACCATAATATACAAAGAACTACAAAATGGGAGTAGGAAGTAGTGATTATTCAGTGGATGTGAGGGAAAAGGATCACACAGATACCCATTGCTTTTTTTGCAGTCTATTGTAAATCTAACTATACAGTTGTTGATATCAGTGGATTTAGTGAAATGTTACAGTACCTACATAATTTTCTAGTGAAACGGTTTAATCTCTACCACATTAGCATCCATGTCCAATGAGGGTTGGCTCAATTAGTATGACCAGACTGTATCAATGCAAACATCTTAGGTTTGCATTATGCTACTGGTCCTTCATTTGCAGGCTGACCCTAAGTATTACAGTAAACCTTTATTGAGGCTTGAGGCTTGAGGCTTGAGCCATGCCTTGATGTAGCAATAAAGCAGCCTTCCCTCTTAAACTTTGAATCGATTTTACAGGAATTTAGACCTCATAAATCACAATTTCATTTGTTGTACGGAAAAAATTTAGGGCAAGTAATCCTTAATTGAATAAAGAACTTACAAAATGAGGTAAACATCCAAGGGTGTCCCCTTTTTGGCTTGATCTTCCACTGAAAGAAGACGTTGACGAGCTTGCCTTGATTCTTTCACACCTTTTGATCCATTGGGTGAGTCAGACTGTTTGTCCCTTTCATTGGATTGAGTTTCAAGAACAGCTATAAGTCTCTTAAGGTCACAAGATGCTTGTTCATAATCTCTAACCATCTCAAGTAAGGTGGCTCTTCTTGAAATTGCCTACAAAATGAGATCAATGAGATCCCCTGTCCCCTCATGAGCAAGTCAAACAGAAAAACAATCATGATTGTTTCAATGAAACTTCTATCCATAATCCATATTACTATAATACACGTATATTTCAATAGGTGAAGCTAGATTTAATAAGAAAATCCAGATAGGCACTCGTGATTTTACCTAATTGAAGGGACCTTAGAAAGGCATACCTTTGCATAACTTCCATCAAGAGCAATAGCCACACTACAGTCTGCAATTGCATCGGCAATTTGGCCCAGAGCTTGATGAGCAGCAGCACGGTTGCAGAAACATATTGCCATAAAAGGACATGATTTAATATTGCATGATAGAGCTGCAGTGTAATTCTCTATAGCTTCTGTATAGTTTCCCACTTTAAAGTTTTCATTCCCAACCCTCTGTTGTTAAGAAGAATAATAAAGATCAATTTATTAATAGCCATACATTGGGCCCTGAAAATATAAAGAGCAGAATTATTGAAATAAAGACATTTATAAGCAGAGATCTACTGCCTCCTTTCCCAAAATAGCATAAACTTCAAATAATTTCCTTCAAATAACACAAGATTGTCTGACTGACTTTCCACCCCTTTTTAATATTTTCCTCAACAACATCCTAGGTAGTTCTATATTGTTATCAATTTCCGAGGTAATCGTATATGTAGTCAACTTCCTGATAATCCTATCCCAAATCTACATGTCGGAACAAAACAGCAATATATAGCAGTACTTAACAGTCCACAAAGTCCTTATATGAAATTTTGAAAAAAAAAAACAAAGCAGTAATAGATAAGCGTCCTGAATAGACAAAATATTCCAATCTGTTATTTCTTGCTCCACCTAGAATAGACGTTTCAAACCTTGGGCCCACTGTATCAGCATAATTTCTACAGTTACCTGGAAATACTAAACTAAAATCTGAAAACCATTCAAATGAAAGAATAAGAAGCCAACCTACTTCCTCTATTGTATAAAATCCTGAATTAAATGGATTCAAGAATCAACAATATTATTATTAGTGATTAATAATTTCAAAAAGAACACCGAAACAATCTTATTCATCCAGGTGTCATGGTATTTATGCTTTAGCTCACAGAGAAACTAACTCTGAGGACGGTCAAGATAATTCAGGCACTAATTTAGGAAAAGGGCGGCGTTGTGAAATTACCTTGTGGTCTAGAAGTTCTCTTATTGTAGAAGCTAATGATAATGAGTCTTCAATATTATCAATCACACACCTACAAAATTGAATTGATCATAATTCGCAAGGCTCCCTAGCTTTTGAAAATTAAAACTTATCTTGATTGAAATGAAAAATGAGAAATTAGCCTTGATCAGTAATCAATTGAATTACTTGTCACTGACAGACACGGCATGCTGTAATTGCTCTAGAACATTAAGTGATGCCTCAAGCCTTCCCAAACGAAAGTAACACTTGGATATCAATGACCACCTCCACAATTTTACACCTGAGTAACTATCACACAAGGAACTATCAGAAACCTGAGCATTGTTTGCCAAGACAAAATTTTTCTCTGCAAGATGCTGACTTTGTTCACAAAGCTGAATTGCTGCTTCATACTTTCGTAGCTGCAAGACATTACAATAAACAAACGGCACATTTTACTATCCATTCAAAATAATTCAGAAAAACAACAAAACAACAGAATAAGAATGCAAAAGGATGAGAGGAGAAAACAGTTGGTGTATAAAATACCAAACATAGAGCCTCTGCCTTCATTTGCAGCAATTTTTCTGAGTATAAACTTATAGACAATGCCTTAGAAGCTAGTTCCAACGCTGTAGCAGCTGCATCAGAAGTCCTCTCTTTTAAAAGTTCGGCAGCATTATTTATACACTTGAGAACTTCCTGTTAATATTTATTAACACTTTTTAGACCTCTAATAAGATCATGTACACCTTAAAAGTTAACCAGGAAAAATAGCAGAGTTGAAGATTAATTGCTCCTTGAAACACTAATAGCTAAGGTAGTAATAGTAGCTGATTGTAATATAAAACTGATAATAATATCAGTACAAGTTCACAAAAGTTCACCAAATCTATAATATCAAAATTGTGCTATCCACATAAAATACAAAATCATTACCTGAGCCTTTTGTAAACCTTCAGCTGCTTCAACTATAACCCTCCGATCCAAACAAATAACACTACCTGATTCCATGCACTTATTAAAACACTGCTGAGCATTTTCTACTTCCCCTAGCAAAAGGTGGCAGCTGGACAGGAAAATCATTCTCGTCACTTGAGTGGGAGAAAAATTCAAGTTCTATATATTTTATGATCTAAATAAAGGTACAAGTACAAAAAAAAAAAAAAAAAAAAAAAAAAAAAAAAAAAACCTCTTACCTAGCAGTTCTCATCTGCACTTTCGGAAAGGAAGGATCCAGAGCAGTAGCCATCATGCAGTCTTCTAGAGCCTCTCTAATTCTTCCAAGACTCATTCGTGTTGCAGCACGATTACTATAGCATAGTAAAAGAGGCTGAAGCGAGCACCCAGATCTTTCTCTTGAAGGTACAGAATTTATTCCTAGTGTGTAGAAACCCTCAGCTTTAGAAAGATCTCCATCTTTGTAGGCCTGGTTTCCCCTAAATAAAATCATGATTTCAGATAAATAAATCACGCAAATTTCAGGAACATTAAACAGAAATCAGCATAACAAAAATCAAAAACACTAATTAAAATATATTTATGAAGGAGATGATTTCTTTTATGGTCAGTACCCGATTCTCCACTTGTCACAGGCTGATGACGGAATTGCCTCTGATGATGCAACATCCCCACCCTTGCAATAGCCATTTATCTGAGATCTATCCATCCCATCAGAATTTGATGACATGTTGGCAGTGCTATGTGGTGAAAATTGTCCAGTAGATACAAACTTTCCATTCACATGAGGCGAGATAACAAAAGAGTTGCACCCCCCTTTCCTCCTAAATTTCTTCTTTTGTTGACGCTTTACTGATGGAGTACCAACCACAGTTGAAGATGCAGAAAACGAAAAATCTTTCCCCTTAGATTCATTCAGACCAGGAGCAAAACGAAATATATCATCCTTTTGCCTTTCAATGTTTGAGGTGAAGTCAACACCAGCACCAACTGAAGCTCCTTCTGCACTACCACCGCAGAATTGCTCATTTTTCAAATTAGGCCAGACTATCTCAGGGCCAGAAGAATGAGAATTGTCAACAGACGAATTTTCAACTCGTTTACTATTATCCAGATCTCCATGTCTTCTATCAGTTGTACTCATATCTTCTCTCCCCATAGTAGCCAAGTTTTCACCTTTACAATCAGTAGGAATTGTTGAATGCAGATCATTTAATCCTTTAGAAGCATTTACATCTTGACCACTTGCTGTTGTTTCCTGATACGGAGAAAAATCCATTGGTGAGTGGACACCAGAAGACTCAGGGGTTTTGAGTGAACTGTTTTCTTTTGACAAATGATCTGGCCCTGTCTCTTTCTTGTTTAAAGAATGAAGCTTTGATTTTCGCCTTGTACATTTTGATCCTTTTTCCTTACATGATCGACCCTTCTGTGTGGATTCAACTTTTCTATTCAACTTTGGAAATAAGTTATCTTTGAAACAAGAAGGATCCCATATTGGGGGTTTGAAGTCAGCAAAAGATTCTTTGGAAGCCTCTGGAGTACTTGCAAAACAATTATCGTCCTTATCACCATCTGCACTTGAGGGATGGCGCATGGAAGCATAGTTTGGATGGGAATCAAGTCCAAATGATGAGAAGACAAATGAAGCTGCAGCTCCATTCACTTTCGAATCTTCAGACACAAAACATCCTGGATTTTTGCCATTCTGGAAATCTGTGACGCCTTCCTGACTAGTGGATGGCTTAGAATGTATTCCTGTAGAATCAGAGGACATACCGCAAGCAGTTCCATTTTGAACGCCAACATTCCCAGAAGCAGCATGGGCACAGAACTGCTGACCACCAGCTTTGGTTTTTGAACAAACACTAGAATAACCAAAACCCATGTCATTTCCTCCAAAAACAAAACCAGCAGTACAATCATTGGCATGTGAATTCTTCGAATTCCTAGTAATATCAGCACCCTCAGAATGTTTGATATTAAGTTTCTCCATCTCATCTGATAAATTACGCACTGGAACGCCACCAGAAGTAGCAGAAATACCATTAGCACTCCCACATCCACTCTTACACTTAACACCTTTGCCCAAATGATCATACCAATCAGCACCTGTGTCACTATTAGCATTCATTCCCATCTTGACACCAAAAGCACCCATTCCAACATCTGAATTCCACCCACACCCAGCAGGCTCTTTCTTCTCCACCTTAACACTCGACTCCCTACCACTATAGCTACCACCAAAGCAATCACGTTGTCCACACTTAAATTCATACTTACACTCCTTCACCGCACCCGAATCCCCCAACCCGACAGAACATTTCCCCTTTTCTGTACTCGAGCCAGAATCCAAATTATTTCTAGAAGCACCAAACACAAACACCCTACTCTTCAACTCCCCCTCCGAATTTGACCCCACCTTCCCTCCCTCACCACAAACCGTCTCCGCTACACTCACACCGTTCTTTTTCAATCCCTCGTCACTCTTCCCAGCACCAAACACAAATTCCAAACCACCACTCCTAACTCCCCCCTTCAAATCCCTAGCTGAGTCAGACTCAACCTTCCCAGCGCCAAACACAAAACCATCGTCACCACGAGAGTTCGAAAAACCACCCTCTAATATACTACCATTAACGGTTACCTGATCGGCGCGAAACGGATTGAAGCCAGCGCCACCGTCGTCGGCGCCAGCTCTGTTCCGGGACCTGGCCTGCTGAGACGCAGACTGCTTGCGTAGTTTGACTAGCCTCGGTCGAGGCTTCGTGCGCGCGGCGGAGACGGAAGGGTTTAAGCAGTCAGCATTAAAATGAAGGAAGGAAGAATGCGGCGGCGCCTCCGCGGAGTCTATCGGAGATTGGAAATGGAGCGCGGCGGAAGACGACATTGGAGAAGAGTAGGGTTTGAAATTGTTGGTTCCAACGGGTTTGAGAGTTCAAATTCTCAGTCTCCCACAACACAAGGTGATGGAAATGGTTTTGGGGTAATGTATTGTAATTTATGATTTGGGATTGAATTAGCTTAAATAGATAGAAATGGTTTTGGGTTAATGCAATTTAGTTTAGGATTTATGATCCGAAATTAGATTAAATAGATTTAAATTCAAATAATATAATAGAAAGAGTGAATAAAAAGAATGAACAGACTTTGGAAGGCATGTTAAAAGGGTCAACCAGTGTGGGACCTACCTAGTTAGGATCCTTTTTCTTTTCACTTTCCTATCTTCCTTCTATTTTACTCTTCCTTTCATTCACAGGAGAAAATTTTCAGATTTAAGAAAATAAGAAATTAAAAATAATTATTTTTATATTTGGTTTCTGTTTTAAACAGACAAATTGAAAAACAAAATATATATTTTTAAGTTAATATATATATATATATATATAACAAGAAAAATGTGAAGAAATAAAGATCTATCTTTTCTTAATTATAATATTACAATAAAAAATGCATTGGTACTTTTAGTGTATTATTTAATTTCATAACTAATTAAAACATATGTAAAATTAAGATGTAAAATATGAGATTTGAACCAGTAGATAGATCTTTTTAGTTCAGTGGACTACGACGTGGAGTCAGCAATCCGTTTTAACTTATTTTCTTACGTAACTAAATTTTTTTTTATTGCATGATTATAAGAAAAAAGTTTTAAAATTTCATATTTTAAAATAATATTATTTTTATTTTTAAAATATAATGATCATTTTAAGAATTTACTGGTTAAATTCTATTTAGGTTGTTTTTTTAAATAACTCCTTTTAGAACCTTTTATTTTACTGAGTCGAGTATAGTTTTACAGCTAGGTTTAAAAAAACATAAATGTTTGTTGAAATTTATAAATATTTGAAAAATTAATGAAACTACCTATAAAATTTGATAAATAAAATAAAATATAGTACACAGTATAAATTTAAATAAATATTAGCTTATTTAATTCCATTAAAATTTTCATTTTGGGTCATAATTAAAAAAATATATAATAAGTAAACTATGTCTACTAATTTGTTTGTGGTAGTGAGGAAATAGTTTCATCAAAATGTAGCGAAAAAGAAAAATAACTTTCTCTATGGGATTTTCTTCAATTTTATTATAAAAGGATCATTCCTAAATTTTGACAATTCTACATATTTAGAGTATTATCTTAATAGAACATCTAACTACATTATTGACACCTCACAATCAATAATACATTTTAATCAATAATTTTAAAAAATCAAAATAATACATTTAATGTATATATTTAATCATGATTACTGATAAAACAAAAACAAATAATTAGTTAGTACTATATTTCATAATATATAAATAAATTAAATTTATATTTTTTTAAATTTTCATTATCATTAAATTAATATTTTAACGTCTGAACTAGATAATTTTTTTTTTCATAATAAAAAAATGTTTAATACCTATTTTAATTTATATTTTTTGTGGTTCTGGTCATCATTTTTTTCAACATTTAAAAGTGATTTTAATTTTCGTAATTTTTGTTTAAGTTGGTCATTTTTTTGTTCAAATCATTAATGACACAGTGTCCATGTCAGTATTGAGGTGTAAATCTTTTGATGTATGTGGCAATTGCCAATTAAGAGACTGTGACATGGCAGTTTCATCTTTCACCAAAAAAATTAGGGTTTTATTGTGTTGTTCGAAGATGGAGGCACGAGAGGCCGCGAGATTTGGGATTTTCTAATTTAGTCTTTTTTCGATTCGCAGGTTGTTCTTAGTGGATAAGATGACATGTGACATTGTGTGTGGTGATGGCAACTAAGTTTCGTCATGGTTTGGAAAGGGATATTTGTGGTGGTGTGAATTGACATTGCGATTTGGGGTTGCAAGTTCGGGATGTGATTTGCGATTTTAGGGTTTTGATTTCTTTTCCAATTTGGAGCTTTCTAATTTGCAAATTAGAACAAGTGATGGTAGTTTTGTGATGGTTGTTAATGGTGTAAATGAAGGTTGATTGCGATTTTGGGTGCTCGCAATTTTGGACTTTTGATTTCTTTTCCAATTTAGGGCTTTCTAATTTGCAAGTTTAAACATGTGATGGTTGTTGATTGCATAAATGAAGATTGATTACGATTTTTGGTGGGTGTAGTGGTTCACGGTGGTTGATAGAGTGATGTCGTGGCATGGTTCATTGTTGATGGGTGGTGACGTGATTCTAAATGGTGTTGTGGTTCACGATGTTTGATGATGATGTACATTGGTGGCTTGTGGTGGCTTTGTTGCTATGTGGTGGTTGACGAAGATGGAAGGTGCAAGGATGGTGAATGTGAAAAAGAAACCATGATGATCTAGTAGTGGATATATAAGGTTTTGGGTGGTGAGAGATTGAAAATAATGAGATAGATAAAGAAAATGGACAACCTCAGAAAAAATGGACTGTGTGAGACTCACGTGAACACTGTATCCTTAACAATTTAAAGATCGTCATAGAAAATGATCAAAATGAAAAAAAATTACAAAAATTGTGACCACTTTAAACTTCGAAAAAAGTTGATAACTACTTTAAACAAAACAAAAAAAAATAAAAATCAAAATAGGAATTAAGTCAGAACAAAACATTTGAGATATAAAAACATAAATAATGAATTTGTATTTAATTTTCATTTTTATCAAGTTAAAGGAAGAGCAAATAAAAAAAATATCTTAATAAATATTTTATTCTTTATTATGTTTAATTTTATATTTTATTATTTATTAACATTAAATAACATATTTTATAAAAAAGTAAAAAAATCCTTTTTACTTTAATTCTCATTATACATTATTTTTAGTATAGAATCACATAGTTTATCCTTTCATTACATATGGTTTTACTTGCATATATATATATATATATATATATATATATATATAAAGTACAATAATAATATTATTTGTAGGTTGATATAAAAATATTTTAAAATTTGTTCTAATACCTTAATAAATCATTTCAAATTCCGTTCTCTACTTTAAATATTTTAGTGACATTGTTTCATGTAAATCTTCTTAAAAAACAGATTATGAACTTCACGTCATTTATCATTAATACTCCTTTGTTTTTAGTTTTTTTTACATTATTTTTTTGTCATCTTTTCCAAATTAGTCTATCTTAAGAAATTAGCCATGTTTATATATTGATGGGTTATCCAATTATCTTTCACTAAGTTACGTTATTAATTTAGGTTTTATATATATATATATATATATATATATATATATATATATATATATATTAAAGTGATTTAGTTAAGATAAATTTATTACTAATGGCATATATATATATATAATGAGATATTAATTATGTAGAGATCATAAATAATTTTGTAATTTGATAAAGAAGTAACTAATAGAGAAGTACATAAAATGGTTATGATCTTCATATGTACCTATTTCTTATGTTAATTTTCATAAGAGAAAATCAAGAGAAATCTAAGGTGATCTAGAGTTAGAGATAAAATATCATCTTTCAATCTATTTTCTCTCGTACTTATCTTAATATAATTGAGGATATTTTATTATATGATAAAGTTTGATTGCTCTTCATTATTGATCGATTTTAGTTTATAATCTAACAATTGATATTGAAATTAGATTAAATTTATGATCAAGTTTTGGTCCTAATTGCATGAATCCTAATGTGTTTTTCTCCTAATTTTCATTAAAATCCTAATTATAAAATTTAGGAATTTTAATTTTACAGAACCTTATGAATAAATTCAGTTTTCCACTCCCTAAGAAATTATATTAGTTGTTGTTACAAAAGTTAATGTTTGTGTTTATCATATTACGTGAGCATATGGTTAGAATTTGCAATTGGAATTTAGCCTGATGTTTTCCTTTTAATGAGAACGTGTATGCCTTGATAATGCATGATTGAATTGCTTTTAGAGGTGAACATTTGTGTGCATCTCGTGTGGCCAATTCCTATTAGTTTATTCTAATTAAGAAAAAAAAATTCCGTTTAGGTAGGATTTGATTGTTTAAACATTTGAGTAGGATATCATATAACTTATGAAGTTTTCGTCTTTAAATAAAATAAATCGTTTGACACAAGATATTGTCTAGCCTATGTAAGGCTTTTTTACTAAAAGCTCTTCAAGTTATCTATGTTCTGTTTAACATCGCGTTTACAACATAACTCATATGTTTCTACTTAATATTATATAGTTATTAGAGTATCAGGATAACCTCCAACGTTAGGACTCCCACATCAATGTGTACACTAATCAATTACAAACACAAAATCTTTCTATGAGATCTTTGGCCAATCTCATATCATGTTCATTTTCATCAACCAATTCATCATGCAATATAAATTCATATCTTATTTCAAAACCAACATAAACCTTCATATTTCATTATAGATTTTCTTACCACTTTCTTAGATATATTATACAATCATCATAACAATGTATGCATGAACTATTCGAGACTTTAGAAAGACAGTTACAATTTCCACAAAACTAAAAAATGTATGTTTTTGCATTTAAATTAAATATATTTGAATGAGTAATGCAAACCTAGAAGAATCAACTCAATTAGATAACTATGGAAAAAGTTATGCACTAAACAAATAACAAGGTCAAGGTTATCAACCATCTAAACTACTGGAATATTATGTAGAAAATTGCCTTGACTATAGGTCTCTAATTAAAGATCCGACCAATAAAAATAAATAACAATATATCTAAAATCCACGATAAAAATTCCAGTTTGATTCGACGATTAATGAAGTGGAAATCTTAATTTTATTAAGATGGTTTAGAGATAAAACTAAGGTGGTAATCAAGTTTCTCAAAATGCGGAACAAATTTCCCTAAGTTGTGGTCAAAGTCAATTAATATGTCTCACGAACTACATATCTAGGTCAATCTAACGGTTAACTAAATAAGAATTAAGGTTTTACTGAAACAACTTAAAGATAAAGTTCAAGTGATTTTCAGCTCCATCTAAAATGTGAAATTAATATCTATAAGCAATATTTCAAATTAATAATCTGAACAGTCAAGATAAATTGACATGCCTTATGAACAATATATCAAAATTTCAGATCAATCTAAAAGTAAACAAACTGATAATTAAAGTTTTACTTAGATAACTTAAAGACAAAATTAAAGTGACGATCAATTTATTCATGCGAAATTAATTCTTCTAAACATATACCTCAACTTAATAATCCAAAGAATAAAAATGAAATAATATATCTTAGAAACCAAAACCAAAACTCATAACTATCATGTTTAACTTACTATTTTTTTATATAAATCCTTTCTTCACGTATTCACTTAAAAAATTATTACTAAAAGTAATAATAGAAAAATGTTACTATTTATTATTAAGTATTAAGGTAACTATTATTTTCATGGATTTTCCATAAGTTTTCTACCTTTATTAGATTTTCTAATTACAAATAAAATATTTGCTATGCACATCCTCGTAATTAAAAATAAAAATGGACCAAAATATTAATATCATTTGAAGCATGAGGTCTATTCTACCTATGAAATCTAACCTTCGCTATTAGTATGCGTTCGCCCATCTTTAATCATTACATATCCATATTATCTTCGATTATGTAGTTGTACTTAATCCTTAGTATATATTATGTGTTGCACAATACGTTTTGGTTTATAACACACACCAAACTAAATAACCATTAAAGCTTATGTTATTTCTCTAATTTATCTAACAAATACAAATACTTGTTAATTTAATAAAATATTTTGATTTTTTTTGCTTTTATTAACACTTAAAAGATATATTTTTTTTACATCTAAAAAAAAATTCTACGACAAACAATTAGCATTATACTTTCTTTTATCTCTTCATGATTTTCATTACAAAGCACCAACAAAATAAACAAATAAAACCATTTTTACAAGGATAATGATACTTAGATAATATTTTTTTTGACAATATTTGAACATCATCTATTTATTGATTGGTTCAAATTACTCTATAATCAATAATAATAATCATAAACATTACCATCAACCAATCACAGAATGACACATAAATAATATTCAAATATTATTAAAAAAATATTGTTTAAGTATCATTATCTTTTTATAATATCAAACCAAAAAGATATTTTGTTAACGCAACACACTCACCAGCGTAGCACTGAAGCTGCCCCCGGAAGACACGTGGCGCGTCTCTTTCATTTGGTTACCGACCTTCTTAAACCCTACAATTTTCAATTGAACCCTCTTCTTCTCGCATTTATTTATGCAGTGTATGCTGATGCTTCATTTTGTTTCATTGCTGTGTAAGTTCCTTGCATTATATTTACGATGTATATGCTAATGCATCTATTTCCTCGTGAATCGAAAGTTGCAAAAGTCTGTGTTAAAGGTCCATGTTCTGTTTTCTTTGCCATGATAATGATAGATACAAATAATTGGGGCAGCTTCTTATTCAAGTTTCTGGGTTTTTAAATATGTCGATTTGATTGACACACTTAGTATTTTACTTGTTTTCTCTCCTCTAGGGAGTGGTGGTTCTAGTTGCTTCAAAATTGTATAGAGAAACAAAGTGTGTGTGTGTGTGTGAGCTTTAAATTCAAGCTGGGCTCTCTCCAAGGTGAGTGAAGCTTGCCTATCAGTGTAAAGTAGTGATACCCTATAAGATATTCCCCCAAAAGAAATGGATCATAAACCTGTCTAGATAAACTAATCTGTGAGTGCTCATAGAAGAAGAAAATAAGTTTGTAAAATGAATTGAAAGTTTTCTGCGTTTAAACTTAAAACCATGTTATGCTTTTAATAGCAGTTCTCCTTGTTTACAGTAAAAACTTAATTAATTTTATTTTTTATTTTCTTTTTCTGTTAATATTTGACGAAGAAAATTTCTTCATAAATATTGGACGGGTGATGTAGAAATGGATAAACTGGTTTTCCAAACATAGTTTATCTATTTTTGTGAGTTTGTTCCTCATGAAAATTGAGCTTGGAGGAATGTCCAACGTTGTTCAGAATCATAAGCTAGCTGCACTGCTTATGTTCTATTCTTTTCCAAATCTTCATTCTTGAAGTTGCTGTTGTTAGGAATAATTTAAGTGTTTTTTGAGGTTTTTGTTAAAAGTGGTGGCTTATGTCTCATATATATATATATATATATATATATATATATATCCCCCTAAAGAATATTCCTTAAAAAAAGTCCATCAATGATGTAGAGCCGATAGTTTGTCATAATGACTTCTTAGACTGTTATACTAACAACAACAAAATAAAACATAATAACACCATAACTACAACAACAGTAATAAATAAAGGTTATCGGATAAATATATCATATGAAAAGCATTTACTTTTGAGAGGAGAATGTTGAGCTGGTAGAAATGACAAAGTTAAATACGATACATAAATCCATTGTTTCATCCATTTAGGTTTGCATGTTGCAAGTCGTGGCCTAAACTTTCTAGTCTGCTTCTGAAAATGACTTGGCAACCACACATTGTTTCTTGCTTTATTTTGGAAATTGGGTTTTCTCCTATTACACCTTAATATTTTGAATTTGGACATTTGTTTAGATTGAGACCCAACTCAATTTTGCATTCGTGTAGGTTATTACATGGGTATGTCCCATATCTTCATATAGAAGATATTGATATGCAGCAATGATGGATTCCACGGGGTAATTAAACCACTCTAGTGACTATCGCTTTGAGCTTGCTGTAACTGACTAAACACTCTCTAGGAACAAATTAAATTTTTGGATGAATCATCCTTATAGGTGCATAATATTCTCATTCATTTTGTGATACATACTTCTATACTTGTTTGCCACCCCAGCAGTAGAGTGAGTCTCTATAATATCTGGAAAATGTTACTGGGGATTCAAATCCATGAAAGTAAGTCTACATGAGTGTTACCTTGCATCCTTGTGTTATTTATCCTATGATTCTATATATGGTATTGCAGAATAATTCACTTGTACAACTACATAACATAAAAAATAAGTACTAATAACTAAAATGGATACTATTTCAACAAGAGGAATCCAACATTCCAATTCCTATTAGTGTTTTGTCTCATTATTAGGCAAATGCCAATACTTTATTATAAATATTGATAGATATTGTAGTCACAGTGGGGTGTTTCTCCCTTTTTACTTTCTATGTCAGTTTTTTCTCCATTGGTTTTGAAAGTCCTCTGTTTTGGAGTAATTGTATTAGGCAATCATGTAACTTGTAGGTTGGACATTGATCAAGTAATTTACTTCTTTCTGTGTAGAAAGGACTTAAGAAAATTCTTTGGAACGTGCAGGGTTTGGCTCTGTAGAGGCAGTGAATGAACGTACATAGGAATACAACGTGCATCTATTAGTGCAAACTTTTATCTTTCATGGAGAATAAATCGGATAAGATGCTGAATGGTAAGGGCTCATTATTTTACGTGAGCTCACTTCAACCACTTGTCCATCTGGAATGAATGTTTGATATTACTATGTAAAGTTGATACTTGACAGTGCATCCAACAGTATATATTCTATCAATCAATTTACTCTGTTGAAGCTAGGCGCAAATGTTTGTTATATATATATATATATATATATATATATATATATATTGATTTTCTAGCAATGTCATGCTAGAATTCTTTTGACCATCCATCTGGAGGCAATATTTGCACTACGGGATTTTTTTTTCTTTCCGTTCAAACTTCTCCTCACTATTTTTGCCTTTTGAATTGTACGGGTTCATTGACATGTATTTTTCCATTTTATTTGCGAGCCATTTGTTCAAATGATATGTAACTGCTTCTCAAAGAGTCAAAGATTATAACTAAAATTAAGAATTTGGATATGCTTTTGGTGCAAACATTTATTTTAGGATTTGCTTTGAGGTAGGGTTATTTTTAAGAGGGAGTGTATAGTCTTCTGCTGCATGATACGTTATTTGAATTTTGTTTCAAATTCAAACTACTTCAGAGACAAGGTTGAAGAGGATGTTTACCTAATATGACTCTCTTTAGTTACGTGAGATTTTTTTTGTACTTTTATTTTCATTTGATGTGCTGATCATGTTACATGATGCCCTTTGATTGTGAGTTTAACAGATAATAAGGAGAGCTCTCATGTGGACAATGTATTGGCTGACACCAATTATCCAAAGATAGGAGTGGACAAAGGTGTTTTGAAAAATTTTACACAATCTTCAGATGTTACAGAAACAAGGATAGCAGCTGATTGGAAAGGTGGCGAAAGTTGTCCAAAGGGTGCACGAGCGGAGGAAATTGATGCAGCTGGAGATGTAAACATGGAGGCATCCATAACACCTGATGATGTTATAAGGGCTGGAGGATTTGGTGCCAGGGATGATATCAGTAGCTTTCTTCCTGTAGCAAGTGACTCTACTGACTTTGAAGCTTCAATCCGTGATGCACGAGATTATGAAGAACCACAGGGTCAAGTGAGCAGACCCGGCCTTGGATGGACTGGTGCTGCTGCTGAGGGGGAATGAATATTGGTGCTGTTATATAGGACCATTATTCGCAACTTGTTTTTAGCTGGAAGAGCATGCGTTTCTGGCTAATAATAGCTGGTAATGGTTAAAAATCAAAGTTCTTTGATACTGAAAAAATCTTGTTAGTAATATCAGCAGATGATTTTTCTCTTAAAAATAGTTGGTTGTGAACCTAGTGTTTGATTTGTCTTTGTTAAGTGGGATGTTACATATAAAAATTTCGTTATCCTTGAATCTTTGCAACTCTTTATTTTGGTTAAACTTAAATACGGAAGTGGTCTACTGCTTCTCCAATTTTTAAGAAGGGAAAGGATAGATGGAACGAAAATTACGGATTCTATTGGTCGAGGGCTATTAAGGAAAGGTCAGCAGAAGTAGATAATTTTTTTGTTTGTCTTTGAACATGTTTTCTTTTGTGATGTATGACAAAATTTTGTTGTACCATGTACTTAGGTGTTTCATTATTTTAGGTTAATTTCACAAGGTGATGAAGAATTAAGTGGAATCTTGGTAGGTAGAGGAAGTGAGATCCTTTGCAGTTGCATTTCAAAATGGATTGGTCTTAGCTCTTAAATATATAGTTTGTTATATTACATAGTTACTCATTGTGTTAATGAGCCTATTGGATTCGAACTGCATGGAGGTCAGTAAAATAATAACAAAAATTAATGTTTTTCAATAATATAATTATGGTGCAAAAAGTATCACATTATCAATATTTTCTGATTAGATTCTCAATAGATTATACTTAATAATTATTCCATTGAGGAGTTGATAAAATTATGTCGAGATGGTATGATCACATCATCTAACAAAAAAAGGAAGAGATAGAAAAAACCATGACTACTGAAATTTGACTTCTGATTATGAATCAGAATCCATGAACAATATAGCTCACTTCTGGTAGAATAAGATTACAAGACTTGTGCATACATTTGGGAAGTGATCAATAGAAAATTTGACCAGATAGAGTTTTCCCCCTCTCTCTGAAAAAGCTTGCTTTGTGCTATTTGTATGATTATGGCAGTAGAAAGAAAGTTTAAGCAAACAAATGGATAGTTATTTCAGTTAAAAAATCAGAAGAAAAGGAAACAATAATTTCTCTTTTTTTAACCTTTTCTTTACATTTAATAATAATTTTCTTTGCTGATATTTTTGTCTTATAAGGGTGGCCCTAAATTTAGCCATACAATTTCCTGCAATCAGCTTAAAATATCACCACTAACTGACTATTGGTGTTTTCCTGAGACAATCTTGTAATGATGACCTAAAAAGCAAGCCTCCTTTTGAATAGAAAATGCATTGGCCACACTCACAATTATTGAGAGGAAGGCCAGGGAAGAAACATACATGATTAATTAGCATTAGTTCACAACCTCACGCACACACTAAGACTAGCATGAAGCAGACACTGCCTTTTGAAAGATTCTGTGGCCAGGGGCAAGCAGTGCTAGTGGGTCATAGGCCCTTTTTCTTTCCACGAATGCCTCCCATTGTGACCCAAAGTGGGCTTCCCATTCTTCCTGTGTGCTGTAATGGGGAAGGTATTGCTTCACTTTCAGCTGTGCACTGGTGTAGAATTCTATGATCCTTTTGTTTTGGGCTTCAATCTGTTCTAAACTGTTTGCACCAGTAGAATTTGGGACTGCCGAGGATAGAAAAGCCACCAGGTAAAAAACATCTTCCTCTGGGGTAACCAAAGATGTCTTACTGTTCCATCTGTAACAACAAAAAGTACAGAAAAAGACTCGGATCATGAGAATTCAATTGTTTGACTACAACTTCTTTGGAGGAAATCATATATTTTCAAAGTAAATAATTTTTATGCAACCATCGGATTACAAGTTGCCATATTTGATATGTTCATTGACTCTCATAAAAGACAAACTTTGTAGTTACTCTCATAAACGTGTAAAAAATATTACTCTTAATCCATAGAGTTAAACTGGTTCGTTTGAGTCATGTTTGAAAAGCCATATGCGTATATGTACCTTGTTTGGTTGACGGGGTAAATGAGTATGGGGCCATTACTTGTGTCCTTAAGAATTTTGCCAAATACTTCTTCAGCAAAGTCATGAATCTCTCTTCTTGGGATCAGAAGGTTCAGCCAGGGATGGGGGACTTCCCACAAGCCTTTTGCTCTTAGCTTTTTCTCAGAAACATGCACTCTGTCGAGGAATTCCACGTAAGAAACTTCTGATCTGAAGAGAGTTGGTTGGATGTAACTCAGCTTTGATAGTAGGTGATCAATATTCTGCATATGAGCGTAGGAGATGGAGATGAGAACTTTTTCTTTACAACCAATGCTATAATTCTGATCATGCAGTTAATGAGTTGCTTGATGTGGTGTACCTGACTCATGAGTTCTGCTTCATCAGGGTTGAAGTATTTTGCCATCTCAAGACAGTAAAAGGTTCTTCCATCAGAATTGAATTGGCTAGCTTGAAGTGGACTTTTGGGGTCAAAGGATGATCTCCAATTGTTAAGGATGCCAGTTTTGTTTATTATCACAAACCCTTCAATATAATCAAATGTGTTTTTTAGTGATATTAAATGCTCTTGATCCCTAGTAAATATAGAGAATTCTGAGTAGAGCACTCTAATCCATTTCACCTGCCAGAAAGTCATGGATCATGTCATAAATAAATACTACTGGGAACAGATTTTTTTTGTCTTACATTAGAGTTGTGAATGTACACTCACCATCTTTGGTGCTGTTTCAAGAGAAATTCTAGCCCTTGTGATGATACCGAATTGACCAAGCCCTCCAAGTACACCATGAAAAAGGTCAGCATTTCGGTTCCCTGAGCAGGTAACCACCTCTCCTTTTCCTACAACAAAATTTTGCAAACCAGATTGATGTGATGAAAACCAAAAGTGTTTGCCACCAAAAATGGTTAACTGTCTAGAATGCACCATTTACACTCCAAAGAGGGCACTACTATTCTCACTAAGCAAGCCAACATGTACCAACTTTTACTATTTTTGTGAAGTAGTTGCTTGTTTTTAACTCTTACTGAGAGTTATTTCTAACAAAAATAATTTACTATTTTCAAACTATCCCAAAGAAGCACTAAAACAAAACCTTTATCACTACAGAATACAACACCAAGTTGAGTAGACCGTGCTTGAGCAGCTAGTTACCTGTGATGACTTCAAGCTGAAAGATGTTATTGATCTGAGGTCCATGTTTGAAGGCTTGCCCACTTATACCAGCATTTGAAAGAGTGCCTCCAACAGTGAGGTGAAGGTAATCTGTCCATGACTTTGGTGCCAAGCCATGTTTAAGAGTTTCATGCAGAATGTTTATCCACAACTCTCCCCCCGAGACATCCACATAAGGGAACTCTCCAACGTGAACTTTCATTTCAGGACCCTGCAGTGACTCCATGTTAATGACTAGACCCCCATTTACCTGTGCCTGGCCTTGCAGGGAATGGCCATGGCCTCTGGCAGCAACCTTCAGCTCTGAGGCAAACCCCATTTCAAAAACATGCTTTATGGTGCGTGATATATCAGAAACTGTTTTTGGATGCAGCACTGCTAGGGGAGGAAAATGGTGTATGTTGCCAAAGTCCTTGGCAGCATCCTCATTGTTACTTAGGCTAAAGTAGCCATCTAGAGGAAGTGTTTGCAATGATGAGAGAATCTCATGAGGTGGAAATGGAACTATGGAACTTGAAGAAGAGTTATTGCTGCAGCCTGAGTTGGCTTTGTGAAGTATAGAATGAAGGAGTAAAAGTATGAGGATTTTGATTGATGGAAAGCTCCCTTGTTCATAGAAGCCACCAGGTTTTGACACCATGCTTTCTATTTTGATGAAACAATTGCTTTGTATAAGAAAAGAAGGTGAGAGAGAGTAGTATTGGTTTGGAAGGCAGGGCATAGAAGTTGAAGGAATGGTTTGAAGGAGTTACTCCTTTTATAGCCATTCCTTCTAGTGCTGCATCTTACTCTTCTTTTTCAAAAAACCATTCATTTCGTTATAAAAGTATTATTCTTTTTCCAAAAAAATAGTTTTTTAATAATATCTTAAAATATTGAATATTTAACAGTTTAGTCCTAAGACAATCCAGTCAAAGGTTAAGGAATTTTTCTTCTTATCGACAATGATTATATTCTGAACTCAAATTGAATTAGATAACATTATCAAGATTACTGATCATATTTAAAAAATTATTCATTTTTGAAACATGAAATTTTGTTTTAGTTTTGTCTTAAAAAATAATTTCTGAATATTAAAGAAGAAATATGTATTTAAATTATTGTTGATCTTGACTTTAAGTGATAAAGTACCATTAGGTGGTGTTTTGTAAGAGTAATTTATTATTCAAATCTTATTTTGCTTAATCGTTCACAAAAGCATCAAATTTCATTCGTTAAAAAAATTAAACCTTTCCAAATTGCATTCATAAAAAAAAAAAAAATTAAACCTTTTCATTTTTAAACCTTAATCTTAAATTCCACCTTCCAGTTTTATTAAATCCCTTTGAACTTTTGATTTTCAAACTTTTTAAAGTTTTCATATTTCAAACCTATCATTAATAAAACTCCAAATATATATAGATGTGTCATAGATGTGTCATGACAATTTGTGAGTTTAAGGAAAAGAAATTCAGAGGTGTTTAATTTAAGAAAAAGAAAAGTTTAATAAATTTGAAATCCGAATAACTAAATTAGTATAATCCAAGATTAAAAATATAACTAAGCTTTATTTTTTTATTTAAATAAATTTTGTGAAATCCTATTTACGAAAAACTTACGAAGATAATAAGGTTAATAGCACTCTTAAATGTTCTTGTACATGAGACTTGATGGTGGTATTGAATCATTGGTTTATGCAATGACTTGTTAATATTGAATCCGTTTGAGCCAACCTTGCAATTGATTACACAAATAACATATTATATATCACTTTTATATATTTAACACTTTGATTATAAAACATTATTATGTATATATAAATGTTGACAACAGAAATAGTTGAAAGTCCACATTGACTACAGATAAGTCCAATTTATAATATATATAAGTAAAGTGCAAACTTCATTTTACAAGCCAATTTTGTGGGGTTAAATTAGACTTAAAAACCCACTTTCTAATATGGTATTAGAACCTATCCTAACGAATTTTAAGTAGAGGTACAAACCTCACTTTACAAACTCACTTTCTAATAATAATATTATTATTATATCATATCTCAGAAAGAACTAATATCTATCATCTTCGTACATTAGTAAAAAATGTTTATTTCTTACCAATTACTTTTTCTATTAATTAATTAAAAGATATAATAATAGACATGAAAACTTAATGTACATTTCTTTGTCTGTTAAATGAATAACTTTGTTTATTTTTCTTCAATTTGAGTGCATAAATGTATACTATTTTCCTTATCACTTGAGAGGTGTATGGTGATGTAATTCCAAATAGTATATACATTTTTTAACTGAATAACATTATCATGCATGTTCAATTAACACAGTAAAATATTTCTACTTTAAACTTGAACTATAATAATGTCACGGGGTTCAAAATATATTTTACACATATAATTCGATAATATTTATGATAGTTTATTTTGATGTCTCCATATATTGATTTTCTTTTGTCTTGCATGTCGAATCAATTCTTGCAAATTTAATTGCCAACATCAAATTAGTTCTGGCGAGAGAATGATCAATCTTGGGTATTAAACTATGAGAAACATATATTTTGAATACATCTTTTACTATTGGTTGAAATTAAAAAATAAAATTATAAATTTTATGGATCTTATCATTTTCTATTTACGAGTTTTTTCTTAAATTTTCTTGTCTTTAATAACTTAAAACATATCAGAAACAGTATTTATCATATTCTAATTATAAAATAGAGCTTAGAAACCTATAAAGAGCTATATCCAAATGAGTTTATAGGGACAAAAAGTGAGAGAAATTTCACTCAATACTTTTTACATGTAACTGTTTTATCTGTGTTCATATATGAAGCAAACACAACAAATTTTCAGCATTTATCTCTTTCACAAAATATAGACATGGTGGTCTATATATATTCTACTACACCAAAACTGTATTTTATATGTTTCTTAAATTACTGGCCAATTTAAACTGATGACTCTTTTATTCAACTAAGTGGTTTTAGTTATATTTTGGAAATATAATTATATATATATATATATAAAATTATTTATATAACAATTTATATATAATAATATTTTTGTTGGTCCATTAATCTTTCGCATCATTTATTACATCTTACATTTTATTTTATCTCTTTTAATAACATTTTTTTTATATATTGGGTAAGCTGTTTAGTATTGAAAAAAAAGTCATTCTAGTATATAAAGTAAACTAGTGATTATTTTTCAGAGACTATGAAAAGCATAATTCAATTTATATAATAAAATTAAGGATAAAATTAAAGATTTTGATTATATATTTTAGAAAGTTGAGAAAACAGTCAAAGTTTTAAAAATAAATTAAAAAAGGTAATTTTTCAGAAAAGAAGCTGTAAAAATTGGATTATTGTCGCATTATATTGACATAGTAAAGTTAATAACGAAGTGAATATTTAGTATTTGGCTATAGTAATGTTAGAGAAGAAATAATTAGAAAGAAAGTTTGAAGAAATAAACACTCATCACTTTTTCTTTTATCCCATTTCCACTGAAATTTGGTTTCATTTTCTCTTTTCTTCTATCACATCTGTCCCTTTCTTCTTATGCATGTTTTTTCTTTGCATTTCTCTCTTTGTTCTTCTTCAATTCACTCCAAAATAAAGTGTACTTTTAACATACATTTTCCAAATGAAAGAAACGTAAAGAAGCACAGTGTAAAGTGAGTGTGAAACCTAACTAAATTCTACCAAAAAGTAATATTCTCAAGTGAAAAGAAAATGTAATGCTTCCCTCACATGCGTTGGATAGGCTTCT
Source organism: Vigna reflexopilosa (assembly GCA_027742785.1). NCBI lineage: Eukaryota > Viridiplantae > Streptophyta > Magnoliopsida > Fabales > Fabaceae > Vigna > Vigna reflexopilosa. The sequence continues at coordinate 13,089,062 of CM050914.1, forward strand.
TGATCGAGGTTTTAAGTTTAAGATTTTATGTATGTGGACGAAATACTTATAAACGGTTCTTAGAGTAAAAAAGAAAAAAAAAACATATAAATGGTTCTTAGAATTTGGCTAGTTTTGGTCAAGAAGAAAAAAAAAAGTAGGAAGAATCTTATAAATTGTTTTTGTGTAATACTTTATACTTTTTGTAATTTAAAATTTAGATAAGAATATGTCTTAAAAGACTTAAAATTTGAGGTGGAGATAAATAGAAGAGACAAATATATTTTTTTTTATATAAATTCATGTTAAAACCTAATTCATACTTGAAGGAATGACGGTTAAGAAACCAAATATGAGTTAGAAGTTTTTATCTTGGATATCAATAAAAATGTTAAGAGACATATAAAAAAAAATAGAAGATCCATAAATATTAATCTTATAAAATTTAAGGTAAGATTTGCATCCACTCTTGTACATGATATTAAACATTAATAATATTGACTCGATAGTGGATAACATGACATGTCCAACATGTTGAGAATCTAAGTGTGAGTCTAAGTCTTACATTGGATATAAATGAGAAAGTAGAATACTATATAAAGATGAAAGACTTATTAATCCATTGTTTTAAGTTTAAATCTAATTCAATATTACAAAACTGATTTGCGAGATAAAATATACACTCACTTACGTACTGTATATCTGTATTATTTTTAATAAATGTGGGTATCCGATATATCTAAAAAATAAATCTTGGATGTTTTCCAACATAAATTTGCAACATGTGGTAGGGTTTTGAAGTGGGAAGAAGAGGATGAAGGAGTTTGTAGTTATGAAGAGAGTATTGTGAGGTATGGAAAGAGTGGAATAGAATTCCATTTAGAGTTAGGAGAGTGATTGGCGGGTGAGGCCCCTACTATAAGGGTGTTGGTGTTAGAGTTGAGTGAGATAGTCAAATTGGGGTCCCCTACTCTAAAACTAACCTAATCAAAATGTTTCTTCAGTGCTTTTCCTCCTCTTTCTTATCTCACCATTTCTAACATTATAACTTCTTTCTGTGCTTTTAGTCAAACTCTACTTCAAAATCAGATAAACATACTTTCCATTTCTATACTTTTTCTCATCATTCGTCAACAACATTTTTCAACACACTCTCTTCGTCTGTTCACAATCAAATCTCTAACATTTTACACACATCTCTAAAATAATAACAATTAATATACGCGATATAATAGTTAACAGATACCCAATAAATTCTTGTATTATTTTTTTGAAAGTAAATTTCAGATTCAAAGTCTTGTAAATGAAAAATATAATCAAAAGGTGGGAGACATCACTAAAAACAGATAATCATAATTTTTGACAAAGATTAATCATTTACAAAATTTAGCACACCAAAAAATTGGTGGCAAAAAAGAATTGCCATTTCTTTATACTAGAATGACAAGTGTAAAAAAGGAAATATTAAATTGAATAAAAATAAATAAATTTGATGAACGAGTGAGAATAATCATATTTATACCTAATTTTTTAAATTTTGAGTTAGATATATATGATTTCTATTTTATTTGTATATAACTTGTTTATAACATACTATAATGAAGATTTTCTAGTGTTTTATATCCTTTTATTTATAGTAATGTAAAAATTACCCGTTAAGTGTTCACTAACAGTGAATTGAAACCCTACCAAGAAACTGTAGACATGATAGAGTATGTTCTAAAATCCGGCATCAAAGTCTCTGCTATGACTAAGTGATAGACTTTAGATCACTATTGAAGTACAAACAAATTGTGATGGTTTCTTATGAGAAGGGAAGTACATATATATGTATTATAAGTCGTGCTAAAATCTAAATCTAATCAACCAAAACAACAAAACTTTGGTTAAGGAAGAACATACACATGAAAGAGACCTGCATAATAATATGGGAAACTACTCAGGCAAGAAGTTTTAAAGAAAAATGTGAGTTAAGAAGATTCATTATGCATGTAATGTTTTGAAGATTTGATATTAGAAAGACAGTTCAATAATTCACAAGTAATCCATTGATTCAATAGGAAGTATGGATCATACATGTATAATTATATATGTCCTGATTCCAAGTCTAGTGATTTACATTATTAAGATCAATCACCATATATCTGAAGTATTGTTCATTTTTGAGCTTTCGAGTCTCCGTCACTGTTTTGTCTTTAAAAAACATCTTGAAGATAAAATGAGAAATGTGTATTTAAACTATCTTAACTCTTTGTTTTTAAACGATATGAGACTATTGAGTGTGATAAGAACATATAATTTTGTTTTTTTTTTTTCGCAACAATGATACAGATATTGAATGAAATTATAATGAGATGATGAAGATTGAAGGGGTTGATTAGAAGGTGACAAATTAGGTTGGGTGGTTTGTGATATTTTGTTGTTTTGGTGATGTTATGATGTTGTGTTTTCAGGAAGATGTGGAAGGGGACATGATTTAGGAATGAGTTTGGGGGAAGGGTAAGATGTTGTTAAGGGGAATCATGTAGGGACTAGAACACGTGATGCTCACAAGGGATCACACGGGCACACAATGGAGTGGAAGAAGAAGAAGAAAGCATCTTCACTCCTAATTTTGATCCTACACAACACAAGTGGACACTCCTGACATGGAGAATACAAAAGGACACCTAACAAGCTAACATAATCATATACCTATAGCAAAATCCTACTTTTTTTTTTATTTTATCAATAATAAAAAATATATATTAATAGAACAAATATGTAATACTTGATCTCACCTTCTAAAAATTATTAAATTTTGATTAATAACTGATATATTTATCTTCCTATAAATATATAAAATGTCCTATTATGAGTTCATCAGAACAAAACTCTATGCTTAGTCATAGTTTGCAAACATGTTTATATCTCTTACAAACTATATATACATGCAAATAAAACACTAATTAAGCTTCATTCATTTCACATAATCCTTCTTATATATCTCTCACTTTATCACATAATATTAATAAAAAAAACTATGAACTCTACTCAATTTTATCACACAAAAACAATGTCGTTTTTAGATTATGTCTTCGTTAATTATATGACTATATAAAGGGATATTAATTCTTTCTTTTTCTTGATTGTTTTTAACCCTATGCATTGTATCATAATTTTATAGCTACATCTCATTGATATATAGGTGGGTATTCCCTGTACTTTTTCTATCAATATATATATTTATCGATAAAAAAATAGTTGTACTCTTTCTTTTTAAATAAAATCGTATTTTAAGTATGACCAATAGATGAAACATGATTGAAAATGAAGACTTGGTTGGATATGTTATTAAAGCTAGTTTTATGAGAAGTCGATGAATACATTACATCAAGAACACATTTATAAACAAAATTAAGAGAAAAGAACAGATAAAATTTTGTATTTGAAATATGTTATGGTAGGACTAAAATTTATCACATGCTGATTAAGTTTTCTCCAATATGATAAATTTACAAGTTAGTTCTTCTTTTGCTAGTTGAAAATATTGGAATGACTTATGTGAAGGCCTATTTTTATTGTTTTTTTCTCTTTCTCTCTTTTAGAGAATAGAAAATTTTTATATATTTTTAAAAGAATCCCATTACACTTGATTAATGCACTCAATGTGGCTAAACATGAATTATTTGAATCTATATTTTCAATATATGAGTGTTAGATTGAACACACTCGATGAGTGATATGGACAGAAGAAATTTATAGGTTTAAATGTAGATTTGGAATCATTATGAAATTATTGGATCGAAAATGGTTTAGGAATTTAGCAATGATAAATTATTTGTTGGTATTATTATTCTCTAGAACTCTCCCCTACTTTGGATGCTACATGTCTATATCTATACGTACAAAAGTTTGTATATGGATTGATTGAGACAAGAGGCTTAAAGATCAGTTCACACACTCTTCCTTCTCTTTTAAGAACTTTTCTGCGTTTCCCATCCATCTCTTTCTTTATTTGTTCTTCATCTTTCTCTCTTGTTGCCATATTCCCAGCGATTGATTTAGACCTCATAATCATAATGCATCTCAATGATGGATACTTCACAACAAGTTCGCAAATAATAGTTACATATCTAGTCGAGCGTCGAAACGTAATGTTTCTATGATTTGTTATCTTTTTATAAAAGTTATTAATTGTTTTTAATTCTCACTTTTAACAAAAATAACATGGTTTTGGATGAATGAAATTTTTAAAAATTAACGTAATATTTTAAGAGTAAAGATGAATGAAATTTTTAAAAATTAAACCAATTGTTTTATTTCTATTTCCTTGAAAAGCATATAACTAGAATTATTGGAGATCTCATGTGGACTAAAAATATGATGAATATACAGTGTATAAGTGGATGAAAATCTCACTTTATAAATTACTTTTATAGAATTGAGTTAGATTTAAAGTTCATTTCTTAAGATGATATTAAATTCATGTGACACCTATTATAATGAGATTCGTTGTTTGCTAGACTTATTGAGTTACACACTATCGGATCACCCATTATTATATAATATTATGTTTGAAATAAATATGTTTTAGCATGAAAAGGTGTAGTGATGGTCATTCATAAACTAGAGATGAAACGAATTTGCACTGTATAAATAAATGAAAATCTCATTTTACAAACTAGTTCTGTGGATTAAATTAGATTTAAAGTTATTTTTTTAAGGCAGTTATTGCTATCAAATTCTTCATCTACAAAAACTTATATCAAATAAAGTTGCTACAAAGGAGAATTTGGAAAACAAGGGATACTAACAGATTATGTACTATGTGTGGATCAGTAGAAAAAATTGTTATTAATATTTTCTTTACTTTAATGTGGCTTGAGAGTTAGATTTCAGAGCTTATAATTTTCATGCAAGGTAATATTAATGTATTGGATTTGTATCAAATTTTGCCTTCATATCATGACTTTGTTGCTGTGTTTATGTGGTTTTGTTTGAGGTGTAATTTGCCGTACAATGTTGATGTTCTATAAAGAAAGAAAAAGGTAATCTTATTAAAAAAATTGATGTACAACAAGAATTTATTAGGAAGGAAACCAAAAGGAAGAACATAATAGCATAACATGCAAACGAAGTAAACCAAGAAATTGCATAAGCAAGATTTATCTTCTTCTTTGTATTCTTGGAACAAATTGGAAAAGTGAGTATTTTTTTTATAAATAATGATAGTTGATATGATAAGTAGATATTAGTGAAGGAGGAAACTTGTTGGCATGGATTAACAGGTGAGGGGCTAAATATAAAACAATGTTATCTACATATTAGTGTACATTTGTCCTGTTTAATACAATATTTTTATTGAAAAATAAAATAGAAGTATTTTTATTTGTCATACGATTGTGTCTTACTCATTATGTGTCAATCCATATAATTTTTAACTTTTTTTAACTCTTAAGTATCTTTAATTACGAAAATCCATCCTTTATTCTTTGTAAATCTATCTTTTTACATATATATATATATATATATATATATATATACACACTGTAGACTCTTGTATTATTAATCGTACAATTATTTAATATTATACAAGTATATTGGAAATGATCTTAATATTTTATAATATTATTTAAACGAGTTGGTAAGCTTGCCGATAATTTAACAATAGTTTCTTCCACTCAAACTAATCCCTCCTTCACTCGATGAACTACTGCCATGTATGTATGATGCACCCATCTACCTCACTCTGTTACTCTAACATTCTTCCTACTTGCATTTGACCTTTATACATAAATCTATTGTGTGAAGAAATATATAGTACATCTTTGGATAGTTCCATTATATCTATTTTAGCTAATAATCTATTTGATCGATAATCTATTTTTACACCATTTATTAAACATATGAAAGAAGACATTAAAAAAGTTGAGCATATTATACATACATATATATATATATATATATATATATATATATACACACACACACACATTTGCATCACATTCGAATTCTACCTTAAAGCATTATATATATATTATTCAATACAAAACTTCACATTTATAATTATGATGCTGCTAGTAACTTACATAGAATTGCTATTGTATGAGACTTATTGCTGTCATTCCAACACTGTAGCTTGATTGTTAAGAAAAGATTTATCTCTTCTAATGATGCTTTCTATACGCAAAGAATTCGGTCGGGTCTATACACGACAGCGTGCGATAATATTCTTATCATATTACATTTACATTCCTTCTTCTATTTTCATTCTTTGTTTAACACATGAACGAGTAAGGTATTTATTGGATAATAATAACGCATGGAAAACAGATCCACGTATTGCATTAATGCATTTCCTTTCTCTAATGATTTAAAGGTTGATGAAACTATTAACAAGAATTGCAAGTATGAATTTTCTATTTATAATCGTTGTACCACAATTTTTTCCGACCAAATTCACTAAATGGATAGATTCATATACATCGACTATGTCAATAGTATTCAATGAATATGTACCACGGTTAGTGGTGAAGGCCATTCATAAAATGATGGCAAAAAACGAATCATTTTTTCCATGAAAGAAAAAAAGCACCATTTTTGTTAAGATAATAACATTGCATATGGATGATAAGTAAAGTTTGCGACAAACATATATAGTAAGGCGTGACAGGTGCAAATGCAAATGGAAAAAGGTCCCAATCAACCTTTGTGTTAGTGCTCCTCACATTCAAACTAGATGAACATATTATAACGTTGTTTTTTTCCTTGAAATCATATTATTCAGATGTTGAAGAAATATTGAAAGTCACATGAATCGAATCTTTCTTTATTTATCCTTGTTGGACCACAGATATATTTTGACCAAATGTCGCTATATTGACGGATTTCTGTATTGACTATTTTCTTGTCATTACCAATGAGCATGTACCGCTGTTAGTGCTAGAAGGATATCCATAGATGACAGAGAACAAATAATTTTTTCCACGAAAGTTAAGCTACCATTTTTGTAAAAACATGGCGCATGTGGTGCTAACTAAAGTTGTGACAAACATAATAAGGTGAAAAGGCAGAAACAAATGGAAAAATTTCCTAGCTAGGTTTCATGTTTGTTAAGATTACACATAGACTAAGTGCTATATGTAATGTGACATTATAGTCTTTATAGGGCTTCAGTGCTATTTTACTTGTCTTGCAAGGTAGTCTCGTGCGCACAGTTGAACTAAACCTTAACCTAAATTTTGTAACTTTGTTTCATACATTATGTCAGATTCGTGTTATAGGATGATGATGATAAGTTTTATTGAACAATAACATTTTAGAGGTACTAATAGAAAATTTTACAACCCTATGTACATTTATGTTTGATTTGGAGAATGTTTAAGAAAATACCAGAGACACTTTCTATTTGCACTTATAAACTTTTTTTCCCACCTTTTCTTGTTTTTCACTAACTAAATATTGATACCTTTTCATCAAAGAAATTCAATATATTATATGTCAGTCAACATTTTGATGATCAGAGTACTGTATATGTCCAAATTCTCTCATCCATACAAGATTATTGATACACTAAATCAACATGTATCAATGTGTATTTATTTGATTAGGATCACGTCACACCAATCATTTATTATTCATAATTTATAATATTCAATCGAATTTTAATTTTTATTAATTTTGTTTTCAATTTTAAGTTTTAGAAGAAAAATATTTATTATTTTTAAAATTAAATGAAATATTTTTCATTATTTTTAAAATCAAAAGAATTTTTTTTCATTATTCTTAAAATTAGAATGATAATTCTTCCTTATTTTTAAAATTAGAAGAAATTTTTTTAATTAATTATAAACTTAAAAGGAAAATTTTTCATTATTTTTAAAATTAGAAGGAAATTTTTCATTATTTTTAAAATTATAAAAAAAATTCTTTATTATTTTTAAAATTATAAGAAAAATTCTTCATTAATTTTAAAACGAGAAGGAAAATTGTAATTTTTTTTAAAAATTAGAATGAAAATTCTTTATTATTTTTAAAATTAGAAGAATTCTTCATTTTTTTTAAACTAACTCTAATCCTATTTTTACATATAGGAAAAACCAAACTTAAATATAATAATTATATTCCAATAGTTAGAGTTGGTTTAAAAATAATGAAAGAAATATTTAATAAAAAATAAATTTAATCTCAATTTAGAAAGGGACAAAATAGAGATTGAATTTGAAAAAATTAACAAAATTTGAAATTAAAGTGAACAAAATTAACATAAATTAGGACTGAAGTGAATATAAGACACACATACATAACACTGACACTAACACTAACACGTGACGCTAATATTAATTTAATACGTGACACTGACACTGACATTTCCATATGACACAATATTGGATTGACATGTGGAAAACTTTTTTTTAAAATTAAGAAAAAATTCTAAAAAAATTAATGAAAAACTAAAAAAATTTAATAAAATCACAAACTGACACGTTACACATCTAATGTTAACAATTTAGACGATGTCATAAAAAAATGATCAAAATGAACATAAATTACAAAAATTATGATTATATTGAACACTAGAAAAAAATGAGTCCCATATTGAACAAAGTCCATGAAAATAGAGACAAAAATAATATTTAAGTGACTAACTTATTAGTTTCCACTTTTATAAATAGATTTTAAAATGTTAAGAAAAAATCGTCTATGCGCATAAATGCTCTCATGTTTTGAAGTTTAATCAAATAACATTAAAACGAGATAATGATGAGAAAATGACTTGGGGTGAAAACACAAGACTTAGAACCAAAATCCTAAACACACAAAACCTAGAACCAGAATTGCTAATATAGAAAAATTTAGGAAAACACTTAGGTTATTAGGAAATAGAAAAACATCTTGGTCAAACACCTTGACACATGGCTAAACAATGTTATGCCTAAAAGTGTCTAAGAGAGTTGAAGCTAAACGCTTGATGCTTATCATACATGAAAAAAATATTCAATAAAGTTCTCGAGAACAGAATAGGCCGAGACAATGTCTTTGACAAAACATTCTAAAATACATAAAAACAAAATACAAAAGAAAGCTTAAATGAGTTAAACTCTATATGTCTAGAAAGAGACAAAAACAGAAGAAACATTTACTTGACTAAATGATATCGTGAACTTAATCAGTACCTCGTCTAATGACGAAGTACCAATCCACGCTTGGTATCTTTAGATAAAAAGAGCTTAATTGCAAAATACTACCTAATAGTAGAAAATAAAAAAGCACTTTGTTGTTCTGAGTAAGCATTAAAAGACATTAAATGCTCAACATTCAAAAACAACAAAAATAATAAAAAAAGACATATCTGCTACATGCATAAATTACTTTATTCTTGCATATAAGTTATTCTACACGTAGAGCTACAAATCAAATATAAAAAATGGATGTTAGATAATAAAGAGATATTCGCAGAATGTTCCTCACATGAAATCATACATAAAAAGATCGTACAACCTGCTTCAAGGAAAGTTCTAAAAAAAATTGACTGCTCTGACAAGTTGACTTACCCAACGACTTCTGTACGAAGACAAAGAAAAAGAAAACACGTGTATCAAGGCTACAAACTCAGTGTAACGAACAAATATCCATGGGCCTTTAAATAGAAGAACTCTTGAAAGAAAAATCAAGAAGATAGCTTAAGAGGATAGTGAAGAAAAGCTTACAACGAAATATTCATCCTGAAAAGCAAAAGAGAAAGAGCTCAAGAAAAAAAAAACTGAGTTGAAGAAAAGAGAAGAGAAGAGAAAAAGAGAAAATAAGTACTCTCACGCTTCATTGTCATATTGCTTACTGTTGTAAGAAAGAAGAGAGAAACACCTGCGAGTGTTTAGACTACTTTGTATTGTAATCAAATCCTCTCTACGAGAGATATAGTCATAACTACTTGTAAACAATCGTTGATTGCAATACTAATGAGAATTAAAATACTTACAATTGAACTCTGTTTAAGTTGAGGAATCTTGGCAAGGTTGCTAAGTACCAAGAATGATGCGAATACTCAAAGGAAATCTTGGCTATGTTTGCTGAGTATAAGGAGTGGTGTGAATACTCAAAGGAAATCTTGGCGGGGTTCTTGAGTACCAGGAGTGGTGCGAATACTCAAAGGAAAACTTGGCGGGGTTACTGAGTACCAGGAGTGGTTATAATACTCATTTGTAATCGTGTGAAGATTATAGTGGAACCCTCTATGGAGGAGACTAGACGTAGCTCAGTTGGAGTGAACTAGTATAAAATCTATTGTGCAATTATCTCTCCCCTTGTCTAAACAACCCTCTTACAAAAACTTGTAGTTATACTTTAATTACTAAACTTAAGAATCTTCAAAACTAAAACGCTTATTTCTCTCAACAAAATTTCTTACAAAATGCTACAATACATATTCCGAATAACATGCTAAATTGTTTGTATTTATTTATCAAGTCGAACATCTAAATGTTTAAGAGTAAATTTTAAAATTTCAATAACATAAGGTTGTGAAAAATTTTCCACTAATAATATTCAACCCTCTTTTAGTGGAAATTATCTAATACACTAAATATAAATATGCCATTCATTCTTTTTCGTTTCATCATTATATTATTTATTATATTTTTCACTTTGTATTCCTTCAACTTATACACCTCATTTTTAGATATACTCTGTTTTGCTCAATTATTTTCTTTTTAGTTAATTATATTTTAAATTCTTAAATATAAACGTTTTTATTCTAAATTTTAATATTGGCCTTCAAACTTTAAAAAAATAAATAGATATAATCTTTATAATTTATTTGTGTTAAATTATTTTAATATGTTAAATGATATTTTCGATTAATATTTCATCTGTTTACTTTATTTGACGAATTCTAGTTTAAATATTAGTTTAAAATGTGATTTAATTTCGTTGGATAATTTGTTTTTTTATCGTAAAGAATAAATGAATAGATATAGAATATGTTAGTCTTCTATATAAATTATGCAAAGAGACGAAAAGATATACTGCTTGAAATAGAGCTTCCCGCACGAGAAAGATGAAATATAGCACTTATGGATAAATTTATTGTTAATTCATTTTAACATCCATGCACACTTGCAAAGTGAAGAATCTGATGACGAGGTATTAACATTAATAGAGAAAAAAAAAACAGTTCATAAAAATTGTTTTAAAAAGATATAATGAACTCCATCAGAAACAGTAAATCTAATGCACCCATATTAGTAGTTAACAGTGTAGATGTATTGGTTCTTGAAAGTTCAGTTTTTATTGTTGAAACGTCGTCTGGTGTGCAATCCTTCTCCACACAGAAAAGAAGGGCAAAAACTGTTTGATGTGCAAGTAATTGTTGCTCAACAAAGAAACCTTCATTATCAATCTATTTCAGAGCTTCATTTTGGAGAATGTGATGAAAGGTATGACTCCACTCACTTACAATTGCAACAAAGTCAAGAAACTTTTATTGTGACCTTTGAGCCAAAGCATGTAATTTTCACATAAAGACTGGTGCCCTAGTTTAGACACAACACATGCACCTATGTTTTTTAGTGTGAAGAACCTTTGGACATTATAGCTTTGGAAGTGATTGTTTACCACTTGTGCTTCACTAGTAGTCAAAGAAAAGGAATCATAATTCAAATATTTTCTACAATAATATCAAAATTATTTAAAATTCATCTGATTAAGAATTTAAGTCTTATATTGGATAGAAACGAAAACATAAAACATGAAAATTCATTAATCCTTTTTTTTAATGTTTTAGGTTATAAGTAATGTCAATATTTTATGTAATTAGACTCAGATCTTATTAAACTCAGATCTTATTAATATTATGGTTTCTATTAAATTTCATTATCAATAAACCTATAATTATATCATTTACTATCTAATTAAGTATTGGATAATGTAATATTTATTTTTCCAACATTAAACTACCTAATATTACATTTTTATACTATAAGTGCATATGTATTTTCTCCTATCATATCAATTTAAATTTTAATATGAATGATTTTTTTTGGAAGATTAAACAAAAGTTGGGTCAAGGAGTACGTGAAAAATGATGACATGTTGCAGTATTTTGCTTTTGCATATACAAACAAAACAAAGACTCGTTCCATTGAATCCATACCATGAAACCAGAACTTGATAAACGATCAAACCAGACCATCATTACTCCAACACCATTAGCTTCAAACAAAAGATGACAACATATGAAACAAAATGGAAGCTATAAAACTAAAGAACGTAAGTCCAAAAATAGTGTGTATATAGGTAAGAAGATTGAAAAATAATAAATTTTGTTATAATAGGTTTTAATTTATTATTTTAATATCATATTAAAAAATAAATTTTAAATCTAATCCAATGTTTGAAGATTGAAATTTCAAGGCACAGTAACAGAAAATAAAAGACTTGACGTAAGTATGAACAAAAGAGAGAAAAGAAAACCACATTGGATTGACTGTAAAATAGCCCTGGAAGTCAGCATCTGATGAGAAACAATATTCAATATTCAATCATATATTTCTGCTTTGTACCTTCAATGCACCATGCTTCCACTTCCACTACTCACACAGATTCTGAACACATTGAACCTATTTTATGCACTGCACCAAATCCATCAGTAAGAAAGAAGAAAAGTGGCTTTCACAGCAGCTTCTGCTATGACAGTATCAGATGCATAAAATATCACATCGAAAGACAAAACTTGCAACGACAAAGCAAATGAATGTATTTCAATTTCGTTTCAAAAACATGCTGTTAGCAAGGTTCTGATATTCCTTCTGATATACAGTATTACATATATTATATCACTCAGTTCACTGCATATCATTGAGTTGATGTTATTACAGTAAAATGAATCACCATTCATTGAATTTTCATTCAAAGATTCATTTAGTGGGACATTCATGCTTCTACTTTGGAGTACCTATCTACAAATAGAAAACACTTAAATGATATTATTTTCTCCATAATTAATTACTTCTAAATATTTTATTTCAGAAAAGATTAATTTTCACAATTAGTTATAAAACATCATATTATTTATATTCTTGTTCAAATATTTACAGCACGATACTAAAAAAATTAACTTTTTTCGTATCAATATATACAAATAAAAAATAAAATAATTCCGTATTTTTAATTATTTTATAAATAAATATTTTTCTCAAACCTCTCTAAGAGATGGGTAAAATATATTCATATATTATAAATTAAAATAAATAATTTAGAGAATATGATTCTATTTTCCTCTTGATTAATCATTTTTCATATTTTCTTTTCTGTTTTTTACAACTATACAAAATATATTACATTTGTATACTTAAATATCTATCTCTTTTAATCATTTTTTTTATCTCTACTTCTAAGTTGAATTTGAATATTTAGTTTAAAGAAGTTTTTAATAATTAAGAACCTTAAAACGCATTCTTTAAATGGTTTAGTTATAATAAATTTCATATATTGAAATGATTTAGTTTTATAAATTTAAATTTCATATCAATTAAAAATAAAGTAAATTTAAAATATATAAATAAATGTAAACTTCATTTCAATTATAAATTAATTTTGTAAGATTAGTCTAATTTCTTAACTAAATATATATTAATAGTGATTATATATATCAGAGGATATATTAAGTTTACATAAAATTTTATACTAATTCAATATCTCATTTGAACACAATAAAAGTATATTTAGTACAAATTGGTGAGTTCAACCACTATACAGTTTCATAAAGATCTACACTGTTAATCAATTTAAAATAATCTTTAGTATGACTTTTCAAATGCTTTCCATTCCAATGATCAATTTTCAATAATTTGTGATTAGATATTGCAAAAGAACTTTAGATTACATACATGCATTTCTTATTTTCTCGTGAGGGATTCCTTCTTTGGAAGATGTTTAAAGGAGAAATAGAAATGGTACTAAATTAATACAATTCTTATATCTGATTCTAAATTTTCAAAAGAAGTTTTGAAAAGCTTGTAGACCAATTTGGGGTCACTAATTAAAAGTAGTCAAACTCACTAAGAAAGCCATTTGAAAGCATCTTATTTTCTTGCATTTTATTTTGTTGATGGATTCCAAATATAGAAAAACAAATGAATATCCTAAATTGTTTAGGAAGTTGGTTTGAATCCTAAAATGGTTAATGCACCTCTTTTTAATTATTTATTTATTTATCATTTTACTAATAAAAATAATTTCAGGTTCAAGGAATTGTCCGAATGATGGAGTAATTAATCGTATTTCTTGCCTTCATGTTATTTAACACTTTTAGTGTTATTTGAATTAAAAAATAAACGTCATATTTTTTTAATTATTGGAAGATAAATAGACTTAGTAGGGGATCTTCATTTGTTATCTTTTATTATTATCTTAATTGTTATTTTTTACTTTGTAATATTATAAGTCACATTTTAGGACATTTTTTCTTCAAACTCCTTTTTTTTTCACAACATGCTAGCTAGTTATTATGTATGTATCATTTTATAATTCATGCCCTATTAAACAAAGTATTTTCTTCGTCTTTATAATGCTTGGGTAACGTATTTTCTACGGGAAACATGTCCTTTCATAACTCAAGTAATTTCATGAAACTTATTTTAGTCTGATTCATTAATTTTTTTTTCAAATTCATTAATTTCTAAGAAACTAATTTCTTCAACCCTTGTATTTTTACCATTTAAGCACTTAACATAAGGATGCCTAGATTTTCCTCATTCAACACCAGTGCAATCATTTTCTTCAGAAAACTATATAAATTCCTCCACTTCTTTCTTACTCATTAGCTATACAGGCTTTCTTAATCAATCTTTAACCCATATTTAACTCTTATATGTATGAGATGGACATTTCAACTCACTTCAATTTCACCTCTAAAATCAAGGTGTGACTTGATTATATTGGTGATGACATACTCTTTAGTCATGACCAAACACTTTTAAGAAAAGTTGAAGTCATTTGTGGAAGATGAACCTAAACTCTATCTCTTGGGATATCTTGACCATCACGAAACTTTTAGAATAAGAATAATTTTGGGTCTTGTATTTTAGACTAAGTAGTCTAGGATATATTTGGGCTTTATGGGCCTAGTAACGTAAGATTTAATTTGAAAATTGTATTTTGGGTTAAGTAGAATATGGTTTTGACCACCTAAGTCAACAAAGGGTCAAAGTCTAATGTTGACCAAGGTGGACTTCCATACCAGGAGTTGACTAAGGGGTCAACATTTTTAGCTAGCTTGATGGACAAGAGAGAGTGGATGACCTTGACAAGTGTCACCCTCCTATCAGAGAGTTTTTCCTCCTAGTTAGTGACCACATGTCACTCTAAGAATGGAGAGTATTTTTCATAGATGGTGGCCACATGTCACCCTCTCATTTGAGAGGATTTTCACCACTTGTCTCCTTCCTATTAGAGAGAATTTCTCCTTGCCCTCCAAGCTAGCCAAGGTGACTATTTTAAGTTAAAGCTTTTGCCCATTTTGAGACACCTTAACTTATAAATAGAGGTGTCTCTCCTTCATGTAATTATCTTTGAATTTGACTTATGTTGTCATTTTTGTGTCATACTACTCATCTTAGGTCACTAAAGGCTAGAGCATCACATGTGGTCTCCTCTAACCTCCTTCCTCTAGAGTTGGCCTAACCTCTCTAAGAGCACCATTAAACATCACCTCCATCATCACCAAACATCACATAACCATGAGCTTAGCTCCCTTCTCCATCAAATCTTCTGCACCATATCATCCTTCACACATCTCCATGGTTTTTTTTCTAGTTTTGGTCCAACCTAGCTAAGAGATTGTCATCAATTGGAAAAAAAACTTTATAGTTGACAATTATGTAATTATTAACAAATATTTATTTTCATAAAATTTTGATAGTATTTTGTAGTGATCTCCATGCGACATCAAATGACAATAGTGATATTAAGTCAGTTACACTTAAATATGTATATGAAAATTAATATAAAATGCAATCATCCAAAATTTAATGAAATATAATTAAAGCATATGTACTAATGAACTAATAAAAGGTTATCAATCTTTTCAAACTATTCAACCACAAAGTTTAAAATTCAATACAATTATTGCTACTGTATCATTTTGTTTTTATTTAAAATAAATGGTATTGTTTGAAACTAGATATAACAATTAATTTTGTATAGAAAAATCCATTTTTTGTACCATGACAAAAAATGAAATCAAAGTCGTGCTATAAGAACGATTTCTTCATATCAAAATTGTCTTCCCTCACATGACTTATTCATTCTCGTAATATATAAAATATATTTCTTTGTCTAAAATACTATTAGATTTGAAACATTTTAATAAATTAAGACAATAAAATGTCAATAAACAAATAATGTAGTAAGAGACATACATGTAATCCATATCTTATAATGTCAAACAACTTAACACCCTTAACCATTATAAAGACATTGTTTCCTTTTTGCGAAATTATGTCCAAAATTTAAGGCGTATACACAACTTCATCCTCCTTATAAAAGATGTGTCAAATTATAAAAGATGTGTCAAAGTTTGTAAGTTTCACTATGAGTTCAAAACCTAAATGAAAGAGTGTGAATAAGATGTTTTAAGAAGTGCAAAAACACAATTATCCTATAGTACTAAACATCTTTAAACTAATTGAATCAAGAGGAGGGAAATGGTTTGACTCCTATATCGTACATTATTAGGAGGGAGGTTTCTTCATCTTTCTTCGATTAGTTTGTTTCATTTTTTCTCTTAAATAATTTCTAGGCTCATGTTTTCTTGTGTTTTGTATGGTTATTAGTGTCATTTCTCATTTTGAGGTCGTTACCTTTCTAGAAGAATGAATGGAAAATGGGTCTACTATAATGAGTTTTCTAAGAAGACCTCTTGGAAGTAGAAAAAGAGAGCATCTTAAAACTGGACAAGAGAGCACCTTGGAGTGGGGTCACTATGCATACTTGGAGAAGAAAGAAAGTACCTTTTTCATGAATTTGTAATGAGTGCAAAATATTCTCTCACCCTTTTAACATTAGATTTTAGAAGATATTTTTTTATTTTGCCAAAGTGTCACCTCTCATTTTGTATTATTGCTAAGAAGTCCATCATGAGTGCAAAAAGATTATTTAACTTTGCATAATAGACTTCGATTTCAAGAAAAATGAAGTCTTTCAAAACATGGGAGCAATTTTGAAATTATTTGTATAACTATAGGCTTCAGTGATTAAAGGAATCCTCATTCGTCATTCCTTCAAACTGATTCGTAGTGATCGATGACAATAGGGTAGATTTTATTTCCACACACTTGACAAGTCTGACTTGTTGGGTTATTGGGCTCCCTTCCTATGTGGAGAATAGGCCCAAATAGTGTGGTCCATTATGTCTCATTAGGTTAAAATGAGATGGGTCAGATTAGTAGAGGATAAGAGAGTCATTTGAAGAGAGACAAAAGCCAAGGGAGAGAAAAAGAAAGAGAGAAAGCCATTCCCGCAAAACCCTAAACCTGCACTGGTGTTTTCGTCGCTGTGAAGTCGTTCACCGTTGGATCGAGCTGATATTTGGAGAGTAGGTTCCAGACATATGGTTCTTCATTCTGACCGTTCGGATCGTCAATCGGAGGTCTAGATTGGGAGAAATTGGTCCCGCACCAGCAGCCCTGTTTTGGAGAATTTTCATCTTCTTTGTTCTCATTTGTAAGCATTTGTGCTTAGTTAATTTGGCTTATTGAAAATACCTTTTGGTATTATTATTGGAGACTCTTTTGTACCCTATTATTGATCATAGTGGATTTTTCATTGGTCTGGACGACTCGTGGTTTTTACCCTTGCATTGAGGGGTTTTCCACGTTAAAAATTGTTGGTGTCTCTTTGTGCTTTGGATCCTATTTTTGTTCTATTTGTTTGGTGCTCCTCGCAGATTCTCGCAAGAAGGGGGATTGAATTTCCGCTGCGTTATAACTCTTTGTCAAGTTGTTATATTTGTTTTGGCCCTTTCCCCCATCAGAGTGGTATTAGAGCTCTTTGGTTAAGGGACTGTTTAGTTTGCGTGAATGATGGAGGCACATACAAAATTGATTCCTTTGAATGGAGAAAATTATCACTTATGGAAAGGCAAGATGAAGGACTTGCTATTTGTGAAAAATTTGCATCTTCCTGTTTTTGCTTCCGATAAGCCAGAATCCAAGTCAGATGAAGAATGGGATTTTGAACATCAACAGGTATGTGGATTTATAAGGCAGTTTGTTGATGACAATGTCTATAATTTTGTTGCTAATGAGACACATGCGAGAACCCTATGGGATAAGCTTGAGTCCTTGTATGCCTCTAAGTCAAAGACTAATAAATTGTACTTGCTGAAAAATTTTGTGGAGTTAAAGTACAAGGAAGGAACTCCTGTTTCAAATCACTTGAGTGAATTTCAAGGACGCTATGATCAATTAGCAGGAGTGGGTATAAAATTTGATGATGATCTATTGGGCTTATTCTTATTAAACTCTTTACCGGATTCGTGGGAGACATTTCGGGTTTCTATGATAAGTGCTACCCCTAATGGTGATATTTCTTTGCAAATGGCAAAGAGTGGTGCTCTTAATGAGGAGATGAGAAGGAAGACACATGGTACTTCATCTCATTCAGAAGTTCTTATTACAGAGAATAGGGGGAGAAGCCAGAAGAAAGAAAACAGTGGTAGAGATAAAAGCATGAGCAAGTCCAAGTCTCGGTACAAGAATGTGGAGTGTCACTATTGTCATAAAACAGGGCATATAAAGAAGAACTGTTTTTTGTGGAAGAAAGAGAACAAAGACAAAAAGGGTAAACAAAGAGAAAGAGATAATGATGATGGTGATCGTGTTACTACTACTACATGTGGTGACCTTGTTTGTCTTCGTGATTATGACACTATTAATCTTGTATCTGATGAGAGCATGTGGATAATTGATAGTGGTGCTACACTGCATGTTACATCCAGGAAGGAGTTCTTCACATCTTATACACCTGGTGATTTTGGAGTATTGAAGATGGGTAATGATGGGGTGTCTAAGGTTATTGGTGTTGGTGATGTTCACTTGCAAACCAACATGGGGATGCAGTTGTTGCTTAGAGGAGTTAAACATGCTCCAGATGTTCGCTTTAACTTGATTTCTGTGCAGGTACTTGATGATGGTGGATATGATAACCACTTTGGTTCTGGAAAGTGGAAACTCACCAAAGGTAACTTGATTATCGCTAAAGGGGAGAAAAACTCTAAGCTTTACTGGACAAAAGCTTTGGTTGCTAAAGATTGTGTGAATGCTATGTATATGGAGTCATCTTTGTGGCACAGAAGGCTTGGGCACATCAGTGAAAAGGGGCTTAACTGCTTAGCTAAAAAGGATGTTCTCTCAGGTTTGAAGAATGTAGAGTTGGAGAAATGTTCTCACTGCATGGCTGGTAAACAAACCAGAGTATCCTTCAAGAAGCATCCTCCCTCCAAGAAGTCAGAGTTGCTTGAATTGGTGCATTCTGATGTTTGTGGCCCGTTGAAAGTAAAGTCTTTTAGTGGTGCACTTTACTTTGTTACTTTTATTGATGATTGTTCTAGGAAGCTTTGGGTTTATGCACTACAGAGAAAGGACCAAGTGTTGGACAAGTTTAAAGAATTCCATGCTTTGGTTGAGAGGCAGTCAGGCAAGAAGTTGAAGCGCATTCGTACTGACAATGGTGGTGAATATTGTGGACCGTTTGATGCTTATTGTAGACAATATGGTATTGCACATGAGAAGACTCCTCCCAAAACTCCTCAACTGAATGGTTTAGCGGAGAGGATGAACAGAACATTGATTGAAAGAGTTAGGTGTATGCTTTCTGAAGCAAAATTGCCTAAGCATTTCTGGGGTGAGGCATTGTTTACAGCAGTGCATGTTATTAATCTAAGTCCTACAGTTGCTTTGAACTCTGAGGTGCCAGACAAGATTTGGTTTGGCAAGAATGTTACTTATGATCATTTGCGTGTCTTCGGTTGTAAAACATTTGTTCATGTTCCAAAGGATGAAAGATCCAAGTTGGATGTGAAGACAAGACAATGCATCTTCATTGGTTTTGGTCAAGATGAATTTGGCTACAAGTTGTATGACCCCATTGAAAAGAAAGTTGTTAGAAGTCGTGATGTGCAATTCATGGAAGATCAAACCATTGAAGATATTGATAAGGTGAAGAAGTCTACACCTAAGGAAGATGGTATTGTGGCTAATGTTGATCCAATTCGGTTGTCTATTAATGATTTGGATATTGATGCTCATGATGATGAACAACATGGTGATATTGATAATCAGCAGGTTGAAGATAACTTGAATGTTCCTATTGATAATGTTGATGAAGAGGAACATGATGTGTCACATGATGACAGTCTTGGTGATGTACCTGAGCTACCTGAAGCTCAACCCAGAAGATCTGGCAGGCCAAAACAACCTCCCAAGAAGTACTCTACCAATGAGTATGTGATGTTGACTGATGAGGAAGAACCTGAATGTTATGAGGAGGCCATTAAAAGTGAAGAAAAGCAAAAGTGGTTGGATGCAATGCAGGATGAGATGAAATCTCTGCATGATAATCACACTTATGACTTAGTAAAGTTGCCTAAGGGTAAGAGAGCCTTAGAGAACAGGTGGATTTTCAAGGTGAAGCAAGAGAGCAATTCTACATCTACCAGATATAAAGCCAGATTAGTGGTGAAAGGCTTCAGACAAAGAAAGGGCGTTGACTTCAATGAGATTTTCTCACCTGTGGTGAGGATGACATCCATTAGAACTGTGTTAAGTTTAGCTGCTACTCTTGATTTGGAGGTTGAGCAAATGGATGTGAAGACAGCTTTCCTTCATGGTGATTTGGAGGAAGAGATTTACATGAAGCAACCAGATGGTTTTCTTGTTGAAGGCAAGGAAGACTATGTGTGTAGGCTACGAAAAAGCCTATATGGTTTAAAGCAAGCTCCGAGGCAGTGGTATAAGAAGTTTGAGTCTGTTATGTGTGAGCAAGGCTACAAGAAGACTACTTCTGACCATTGTGTTTTTGTCAGGAAATTTTCTGAGAATGATTTCATTATATTGTTGCTATATGTTGATGACATGCTTATTGTTGGGAAAGATGTTTCCAAAATTGACAGGTTGAAGAAGCAACTGGGCGAGTCATTTGCTATGAAAGACATGGGAGCTGCTAAGAAGATTCTTGGTATAAGTATCACTCGTGATAGAAAAGAGAAGAAACTTTGGCTATCACAGGAGCACTACATTCAGAAGGTGTTGCAAAGATTCCAAATGGAGAATGCTAAGGTTGTAAGTACTCCTCTTGCTACTCATTTTAAGTTGAGTGTTAAACAAAGTCCTTCAAATGAAGCTGAGAAGATAGACATGAGCAAAGTTCCTTATGCTTCTGCGGTGGGTAGTTTGATGTATGCAATGGTATGTACAAGGCCTGATATTGCACACGCTGTTGGTACAGTTAGCAGATTTCTGTCAAATCCAGGTAGAGAGCATTGGAATGCTGTGAAATGGATTTTGAGGTATCTTCGTGGTACTAGTGGTTTGAGGCTTTGTTTTGGAGGTGATAAGCCTACTTTGGTGGGTTACTCAGATTCAGATATGGCTGGAGACATTGATTCCAGGAAGTCCACTTCAGGCTATTTGATTCAGTTTGCAGGGGGAGCCTTGTCTTGGCAATCAAAGTTGCAAAAGTGTGTGGCGTTGTCTACTACTGAGGCAGAATTCATTGCACTTACTGAAGCATGTAAGGAGTTGTTATGGGTGAAGAAATTCTTGCATGAGCTTGGTTTTGTGCAAGGTAAATACTTGTTGTATTGTGACAGTCAAAGTGCTATTCATCTTGGTAAGAATCCAACTTTTCATTCTAAATCCAAACATATTGATGTAAGGTATCATTGGATACGTGATGTTTTGGATGCTAAGTTGGTGGAACTAGCTAAAGTTCATACAAATGATAATGGTGCTGATATGATGACTAAGGCATTGCTAAGAGGAAAGTTTGAAGTTTGTTGTGAGATCGCCGGTTTGGCGGATATCTCCACATAGTCGTGAGGGGGAGATTTGTTGGGTTATTGGGCTCCCTTCCTATGTGGAGAATAGGCCCAAATAGTGTGGTCCATTATGTCTCATTAGGTTAAAATGAGATGGGTCAGATTAGTAGAGGATAAGAGAGTCATTTGAAGAGAGACAAAAGCCAAGGGAGAGAAAAAGAAAGAGAGAAAGCCATTCCCGCAAAACCCTAAACCTGCACTGGTGTTTTCGTCGCTGTGAAGTCGTTCACCGTTGGATCGAGCTGATATTTGGAGAGTAGGTTCCAGACATATGGTTCTTCATTCTGACCGTTCGGATCGTCAATCGGAGGTCTAGATTGGGAGAAATTGGTCCCGCACCAGCAGCCCTGGTTTGGAGAATTTTCATCTTCTTTGTTCTCATTTGTAAGCATTTGTGCTTAGTTAATTTGGCTTATTGAAAATACCTTTTGGTATTATTATTGGAGACTCTTTTGTACCCTATTATTGATCATAGTGGATTTTTCATTGGTCTGGACGACTCGTGGTTTTTACCCTTGCATTGAGGGGTTTTCCACGTTAAAAATTGTTGGTGTCTCTTTGTGCTTTGGATCCTATTTTTGTTCTATTTGTTTGGTGCTCCTCGCAGATTCTCGCAAGAAGGGGGATTGAATTTCCGCTGCGTTATAACTCTTTGTCAAGTTCCACGTTTTTCCATTTGTTCTTCTCGGTGTTATTGAATTGGACATGGAGAAAGTAATTCTTTTCTAAGAGCTTCCCTTGTTGCTTTTTCTTCCTATGCTTATTATTATTAGTCTTCTCAAAATCAAACAAAAAGGTTGTTTCTTGTCTTTTTTTTATATATCGTAACATTTATGTAACTATTTATAACATATAGATATATCTTTTTTATTGTTTAAAAGGAAGGAAAATTTTATTTATTCACAATTCTATTTTCATTACCTTATTATTATATTTATAAAATTGATGAGAACATATTTATCCATAGAAGCTTATTGAAGTATCTAAATCTATAAGAAAGTTAAAGGTTGATATTATATTAAAGAAACACTTCGAGCAATCCAACCTTTATACAAACAAATTTTTTTATATAGAAAACAAGTAAAAATAAAGAAGGTTATATTACTCATATCCTTAGTAAATGTGACTCTATATATTCATTTTGCAGTTTATGGTGAGATATATGGTTAGGAATGACAAAACAATCCGCGGATACGGGTATCCGCGGGTAAAATCTGCAGCAGATAGTTACTATCCGCAGATATTTACTACTCACGAGTAACGAGTAGCGGGTATTTTAATACCCGTTTTTAAACGAGTCGGGTACGGATAGTATACTACCCGTTATGCGGGTAGTATACTACCTGTTCCGCGGGTAGTCGTTACCTGTAAAAAATAATAAAAAAATTAATTTATATATATTTTGATTAAATTTAATTAAAAATAAAATAAAACTATATTTTATTAGGTTAAATTTAATTAAAATTAAATTTTAATTTATATTTAATTTAATATAATTTATATTATATATATATATATATATTTGTAATTTTATTTTAAAAATGTATAAAATATTTTTTTTGTGGGTATCTACGGGTACCTGCGGATTTTAAAATACTCGCGAGTGTTTTTTAAACATGTACTCGCACGGGTAGCGGGTACAATTTTATCCAGTGGATCAGGCTGCGGATAAGCATTATCCGTATCCGACCCGATCCGTTATCATCCCTATAATAAATGGATTTGAATAAATTGACATGTTTATCTGTTTTAGTTGGTATTATAAAAGTTTATTTTCTACAAGGTACAATAAAAAAAGAGATATAATAAATGTCGTATGACTAAATTAGATAATAAAAATAAATAAATCACAGCACTCATATCATTTCACATTTTAATTTTATTTTTATATTTATTTTCAAATATTTGAGTTATTTTTGTAGTGTTATAATTGGGATACATGACTTTTATCATAGTTAATAAGATATGCAAGATTACTTAATATTGTGTAATACTCAATTAAATCTCAATGTTGAATCTTTAACTATAAATTATTCCAAATATTTATTTTATTATTATTTAATAATTTCATTTTATTTTTTAGTGAGTTATTACAATCATCATCATCATCAAATTTAGAATTAATAGTTATTTAGTTTATATACTATTTAATAAATAAAAATATACTATTTATTAAATAACATGAAATAAAATCAAACAATAAGAGATTTCACCACTGAACAATAATAATTATAAATAGTATAAAATATTTAAATAAGACAAGATTATGAACATTCAAACCAAATAAGATATATATAAATAACATAAAGTAATTAAATAAGATAAAATTAGAGACTTTGTTATCCCTTATTTGTAGAGAACTTTTTCATGATTTTACATGTTTGAAATTGAATTTAACTTAGTAATTTAAATGTTGAAAGTCATGAGAAGATTGTTGGAGTGTGACAGAAAAGAAAATGGGATATCCTTTTTGATAAGAAAATTTGTGCACCCCGTTGTCTACAAGATTGAATACAACAAACTGTTCACGATTCAAATTTCAAAATGACCAGTTTGCTACATCACATTATAGTTTTTTTTTTTTTGTCTTTTTGCATAATTAATGTTCATGAAATTGGAAGTGTTTAATATTAGTCTTCTACGATGGAATATTCGACTATATATTCTCGTAAGGGTGGAAATCAATCTGATTTTGGTATTTAGTGATAGAAAATGTTAAAAACTAAATTTTAAATCTAATTTAATTTTATAAAATTAGATTACAAAATGAAGTTTGCTCTTAAATATATATTAAAATGATCTTATTTTTAGTGGATGTAAATCTTTTAACAAGAAAAAATAGAATATCTTAAATCCTTTTGAGTTTATTATGCATTGTTTCTTACAAAGTATCTATCTATTGAGTGGAGTGGGTAATTTCTAAGAGTCTCAGGTCAACCATTATTGTCTATAAATATTAGGACACTTTTGTTATGTAGGTATGTTTTTTCTTCCTTTAGACATGCTTACTTTGCTAAAACATCTTTTCACATGCCACCATCTATTTCACTTTCATATTCCACATATAATGTTGCTCAAACACCTTTGCACCAGATGAAGTAAACGAGTAAGATATTTATATATAATATTCAGAAATTAAATCAGCAATGAAGAAAAGTGAGTTTCAATGATTTTGCTTTACTGAATTTGGAACATTTAAATCTGCCGCAAAATATAATTTTTAAAATATCACTCGGAAATACTTCTTTCCAAAGTTCAAAACAAGTTAGGTTATTAAATCTTCTATAATTATATTATGCATAATTACGTACCTGACTTATATCATATCATTATGTATATATTCTTATCTCTAATAAACAATAAAACACACATTCAAATTATTTTTCTCTCTTATAATATTAGTGAAATTTGATTTATTGACTTGTGTCTTTAAGTTTTTACTTCTCACTTTAGGAGGACTTTTCTATTTTAAAAAATATTGGAGTTCTCTTTTGTGATTATTATTGTCATTTTCTATTGTTGTTGCTCCTCATAAATTCTTACAAGTTTTGAGGAATTATTCTGCTACATATATACTTTGGTATTTTGGTTGTTATGTTGTTGTTTCCATTGTAAGAATGATATTAGAGTCAAGTTCATTCTGATGATCGACTTAGACAAGTATAATATGGTATATAAACTTATATGTAAAGGTTTCTTGTATTGAAAATACTTTTTATAAGGATTTCATCCAAGCGTATCCCATTTGTGATAAAACAATAGTATAAGAAGGTCATTGATACTCATGGTTGAAAATTCTTCCATTTGAGGAGAGTATATCAAGGTGAAAGAGAAATTGTTAGGAATTCAAGAATGAGTTTAAGTCCCACATTGTATAAAATGAAAAAGTTAAGCATCTTTAAGATAGAACACTAGTAAATCTATTATCTTAAAGTGTTGAATTGAAGGTGATGAGAAGCCAATATTTGAGTTAGTTTAAATTTTATTGTTGTTGTATGTATTCAATAGATCTCTCTGGACCAATTAATTGGTCATAGAATAAATGTGAAATATTTTACACGTTTTTGAAGAGTAGAATTGTTTGTGAGTGGGGACATAGATTAGAAGATAATACAAGGTAGGAAGTCGTTGTCACGTGGTGAAGGTGACTACAGCTATTCTGAAAATGATTGACAAAGAGATCTCAAACCCTAAAGCTTTTGGCAGACAAGTGCTTGCGTTGATAGAAAATCTACTCATATTGTGCATGTCATGCGTCCAAAGCACACAAAATTTACACCTCCATTATTATGCTTTTACACACAAACAAAAAATATTCGTACTTCAACATCAGTGTTATGCAAGAGTACCATTTTTACATTCAAAGTCTCTGGACTCAATTTATCTGATCTGTATGCCTATGTGATCTAACTCACGTAGCTATTCTCTTACTCCTCAACATCAAACATAAATTATGCGAATCTCTGTGTGTCACTTGCTCACAGAAATTACCTAGAATCTGTCCAAAATAAATATTACAACGAGAAACCAGTCACTTCTTTCTTTGACTCAACTAAGGTTATTCTTAAGGAGATGATTATCATGTGTGGCAAAAGAAAATGACAGTGAGAACAGCACTCTTGATAGCGAAGCTGAAGAGAGCAGAAGATGTGAAGTTAAGAAACTTTGAAGCATAATATTATTAGGTAAGTAGTGTCGTTATTGTAGTTAATCATGGACAAAGGTAGTTGCGATGACATTAATTACTTTTAATATTAAAAAGATGTGTGTGTAGTGATTTAATGTTACTATGGAAGTATTTGGGTACATGATCCAACATCGAATATGATTTACACCTTGTTTCACATGCTATCTTATCTTGTAGGAAGCTTAAGAAATAGCCCTCTTCTCTTTTTCTGTCATTATTTGCATATCCCATGTGTGGCCACTATGTGTTGTTAAAGTTCACCATGGTGAGACAAAGTTTTCAAGAAGAAAATTATGCAATTCTATCGTACTTACTTAGCTAGGGTTTTGTGGTTGGAGATATGCAGCTGCAACTTTTTCCCACAAAATTATTCCATTATTATATAGCAGATTAATATGTTACGGATCGAATATGTGTCCATTCAGAGACACCTTGATTATCGAATTATCTTAAGCTAATAATAAATTATTATTTTCAAGAAAATACTTCGGATGTGTATATAATACATTTTTAGAAATAAAAATAAGATAATAAAAAATCTTTATAATTTCTATCATATAATTTCCATAATTTATAACAATATATAAAAGATAACATTTTTGTGTACAGATTTTCTAAACTTATTTTACCCTTTAGTTAAACACTGGTGGTTTTCTGATTAATCTCCTTATGCAGGCATTGACATGTGTCTCAATCATCACTTTCTTTCCTTTCCTTTGATCCAAAATCATTTTTAAGACTTTTTTTTAGTTGTAGTAACAATTAAAAACATTTATTGTTTCTAGATGGTAAAAGCTGAAAAAATTTCAATAAAAATTATAAGATTTAAATTTTAAATATTACAAAAAAAATTTATTAAATAACAAACAATAGAATTTAAAAATAAAATAATTAGTCATATTGATTAGATATCATTTCATAAACTAAAAGTTATTAATATTTAAAATAGTTTTTAATATAAGAATTTAAAATTCATATTTCATTCTTCGTAATGGACCAACTTAGAAACGACCAAAAACTTAGTTTGAAATGGCTTGACCTATCTCGAACCAAAACATGTCAAACTGGACTTCACGTAAATAAAATATCCTAAAAATAGTTTTCTTAATACAGTTGCAGATAAGATTAAAGCAACAACAAAATGTCTATCTTCCAAATCATTTAATACAGAGGCACATAACATTAAACCAACAAAAAGAATATCTCTATCTTTCAAATCATAATTGGTGAATCAATATACTTATTTCCTTTCGTGTAAATTTACATGCACCGTGTTAGTTTGATCATCATCCATATACCCCATGTTTGTGTGCTGTTTCTCAGCATTATTTGCATTTGTAATTGTTCCACTTCAATTTATGTGCATAAAAGCACATTCAGTACTTCACCAGTTATTTTCCGTTTTTCCATTCCTAACACTAAAACTCAATTTACACTATACAAAAAATCTATTTGTCATTGGACAAAACTCATCAATGATAACAAAAGTTCGTTACTAACTTAGATTTACCAACAATTATCGATAAATTTTATTGATGAATTAAAAAATTTGTCAATAATTAACTATCCAAATTTTGTCGATAAATATCTATCCCTTTTTTACATGTAGTCTAAAATTCTTTAGTAAATATGTGTCAATAATTATTGATAAATGTAATAAATACTATAATTCAGTTTTTTTCCTCCTTCTCTTCATTTTTTTCCCTTTTTCTTCCTCTCCTCTTCACCCTCCTCTCATACTTCTCTTTTTTGTCATGTTCTTTCTCTTTTTCATCTTCTTTCTTTTTCTCGTGTTTCACCTTTATTTATCATTGTTGTTTGTCACCACCATTGCATCATCGTAGCACCTCCATCGTTGCTTCCCTCGTCATTTTTCTCTTCTTCCTTAACTTTTTTTTCTCCTCTTCTTTTCACCTATTCCATTAAATTTATAAAAAAATCTTGTCAAACTTGGTGAAAAATTTTTTTTTTTTTTACTAATGAATTTGCTGGAAACAAAATTGTTAGCTAAAAATAATTATAAATTAATGATAGATTTTACTGACAAATTTTAAAATATAATTATCAATAAATTTTATAAGAATTAATCAAAACCTATAGTAAAAAATATGACATTCTTTTTATCGATAAAATTTATTGATGGATGAATTTGAAGATAATAACAATTATAATTTAATGCTGAAATTTATTGATGAAATTTATTAACATATATGTTACCAATAAAAAATATTTGTCAATAATGCAAATTTCAATTGATCCAGAATATTATTAACAAATTTTACCTTCATATTCATTATCAATTAATATTTTCATTAGTAATTAAAATTATAAAATTAATTACTAAATTTAATTTTACATTAATAATTACAAAAATTATTATGATGTTAATTTTACGTTTATTTAGAAAAGTTTTACATATTCTATCCTCCACCCTCTATCCTTCTCGCCTTTTAACATATGAATTTTACTCATCACCACAATTTTGCTTCTGGAAAATCACATTTTGATTGCTTCATCGAGCATATATATATATATGACATAGTCAAATGGTTAACTATAGGAAGAATAGATGAAATTTTACGAATATATTAAAAGTATTTTATGACTACATTGGTAACTGTCACGATAAGTGAATTTTTTTCAAGGGGGAAGAAAAATCATTTATTGTTATACTAATCAGAAATCACTATTAAAAAAGTAAATTTATTTGTCAACAAAGCTTAGAGAAATTAACATAATTTAACGAAAATAGATTCGAAATAATAAAGTCTGTAACAGCTTGAAGATCTTAATATATACCATATTATCTCTCATACTTCTGATATCAAATAATTATGGAAATTAAAATGTCAGACAAATCTTCAGCTACATCTGATAAAGATAAAAACAGTACAACTAATAATAAGAATTTTCCAATACTTGTTTAATAGAAACCCTCGTCCGTGGTTTGTTTCCCTATTATTATGATATATGTTAATCATAACTTGTACCTATTTTATTTTTTATCCTTTTAAGTGTATGGAAAACATTGCCGTTAAATTTTACATTGGGAATGAGGAAAGATATAGCCATTTTTTAACAGTGAGTTATCTAGTGAGAGACAATCATGGAAGCCACCTTTAAGCAGAAAAGAATTTCACATCCCATCAATGCTTTGTTAATGAGAATAAAGAAGAACAAGAAATAAATAACTTGGGTTTTCTTGGTTCGTACGAGGGAAGGAGGAAGATAATTTGAATGGATTTGGAGGTAATTTGTTTGTTGTTTTTTTGAGTGGATTTTGAAGTAAAGTTTGTGAGAATTAGTGTAGAATTTGATTGATGTGATAAATAAAAAAATTTGTTTAATAGGTAAAAATTAAAGATTATTAAAATGTCCCTAAGTATTAAAGTAATATAAAATGATAATGATTAATATTATATTTAATTGTAAAAAATGTTTATAAAGAATAAAAAATTAATGTTAATTATTATTATTATTTCATCCTGTAAATCATTTTAATCAAATACACTGTATTTAAAAGAAGGTAAAATTGTAAATGCTGATAAATCCTCGCAAATCTGCACATAGATGAAAGATTGGAAAATTTAAGTATCCTACAAATCCGCGTTTTCAAATCCACGCAAATCTTTAGAAACGAACTCAAAAATAATCTGAAATCCATATTCACATTTCATCGTATACAATAAATTACCCTCAAACGAATAAAAACTTAATCTTTGAACATAACTCAATTTGATTAAATTTTTGTATCACGTAATTTAAACTTAATTCAATCTCATAAAATCGATGAAATTTATAATTATTTATATATTATAAATTAATTTTATCTCTCATTATTAATATATTACTTCCAACTTGTCATCATGTTCTACAATTTCTTCATAAGTGCCTAGTTACCATTTTCTATCAAGCATGCTTTTCAAAAGTATGCAAGACCTAAACTTTCAAAGACCTACGCAACTTCAATAGTACCATACTTCTCCTATCTCAATATAACAACAATTTTCTTCTTTTTAAATTATTCATATTTTAAGTTTTGACCGAACCTCACTTTTTTCTCCATCTGTTTCAAATTAAATACTCTTACTATGTGTCAATAAAAGTAATATAATTATTAAAAATATTAAAACGACTTTTTTAGCAAAATCATTTTAAAAACTGGCATTTATTGTTGCTTTTAATTTCTAATATTCTGAAGAAAAAAAAAATAGTCCAACAATCTAACAACAGGTCGAATCAAATTATAAAATTTAATCCATTTTTAATTGCCTGATACGTTTTTAGCAAAGCCAATATAAAACTGGACTTAAACGATCCGATTGTCCCTTTTGCCAGTCCTAGTGGGATCCCTATCATCATCTTTTCTTTCACCATCTCCAAATCAACAACATGGGTTACGCATATACATACATATATAGTTGTGTCATATCTCATCAAACCCTCACAATACATCCACAACAGACAATGTTCTTCTATATATATATATATATATATATATATATATATATATTCTCACCACCATTGAAGGTTGTGCTTGTTTTGGTAATCATGTTCTTGGGAACTGGATGACCTATAGTTGGCATCCAGAATATATAATGACATCTGATATTTACTATTCTTTTTGCTTTTCACATGGTCGCAATTAGATAATGCATCCACACCCACAATTGATCGACAACATCCACCCAAACAGTGATCATCATGATCTTTGAATTGCATCTGTTTATCATCATTAAGTTGCTGTTCATCCAAACCTTTTTCATGTTAAATCCTGCTGAATGTGCGTTCAAAAATGCAGAATAATTGCTTCTAAAAATACTTCTAAGAAGTTCTTTCATTGCCCAGACAATGTATGTCCCACGTATAGTTAGCAGATCTTCTGTTAAAAAAAATGTAATTATTTACATCTCTTGTTATAATAGAGATATAGATTTAGCAATTTCTTTTTAATATGTTTCACCACTAAATCCATTGCTCATATAGTTTAATTAGGAATTTTGAATTCAAATTAATAAGAAGGTTATAGCTTATTTATTTCAAGCACAATTATCTATATATATATATATATATATATATGTATATATATATAAAATTAACGGTTAAATTTGATACAAAATTTTGTGATAAAAATGTTTATTTTTTAAAACAAAAAGAGATATATGGGATGAAGAATATAATATAATAAAAGCAATAATATAGGGCCAAGTGAGGTTCCTAAGGCCATGGAACTAAGTCGAAGAGAGACTAAAAAAGTGAAGCTGCATTAGTGATTGTCTAGTAAAGGGGCATTAATGGAATTGAGTATTTTCTTTCCTGCAAATTCCTTTTCTCGTTCCAAAACCCTAGAGATCAGATTTATAACCTAAAATTTTGATATTCAATGTGACAAAGATGTCAATTGTTTAGCTGCATTGTATTGAAAAATACTTTTGTTGAAAAGGAGACAAGAGATACGAAAGATGACAAAAGTGGTGCAAACAATGAAAGATTATATGCTCCCGAATAGGGACTGTATCGTAACCTGGAAATCCTTTACCATTGCATTTCTTTGGTACAATATCATAACTTGAATATTGTTCACCATTCATTTGTTTGATTCTTATTACAAACATTAAAACATCATACTTTAATGCATATGATCGAGAATTTATTAGGTGTTCTTAGACTACCCTTTGTTCATGATTCAAATAAATCTTTATGAAACACGTAATTAAGCATTATTAATTATTTTATCCTAATTTAAAACTTAAGTCATTATAGTTTTCATTAATCTTTATATAATACATATTATATGTTAATAATTCTTTTTACAAGTTTGGCAACTAAATTCAATTCAAACAATTTAAATTGAGTATTTTGAATGGTCGATGAAATTCAACCTAAAATGTTATAGTTTAATTAGTAAAATAAATTTGCATAAATGAAAGATTATGATTAAGTAGGAAATATAATATCATAAAACTTACCAAATGATATGCTTTTTTTTTCTGCATCTTTAGTTTGCTTAACTAAGTAATTCTTTTATTTTGTTCCATTTATGGCTATTACGAATAATTGCATTGATGGCAGTGGTTGTCGGGTGACAGTACTCTTTTTGTTTTGAATAGTTTTTGTCCAGTTAACTCCATCACAGTTCTTATGGTCATTACAATATCAAGGTAAAACAATTTTTGAAATAAACCACGAATCGAAAACATAAGGAGATTGGTACTTTTTTTTTACTTTTTACTTTTAAGTTTTGACTAAGTTTAGGTCTTCATATCTTCATTTCCCAGCACACCTTAAGAAACAAGGAAACGTAAGACATATTTAAGCTTGCAAGAAAATATTTCTATTGAGCATAAATTTTGGCCTCGAGTTATCTTCAATAATTTCTTTTAATCCCAAACACATTGGGCAGAAAGCACGAGATTCATTCTTAATCATACCAAAATTAATAATTACAGGATATTTATTCATTCCACGTGCCCTGTAAGCAAAGTATCGAAACTACGTAGTTGTCACAAATAAATGATCTTTTTCATCAAATTTCATATTATAAGTGTATACTCCACAAAAGCCCTACGAATCTAATGCAGTAATCACAGTTGTACCTCTTGGCTGACCTATTTTCGAAAGCAACAAGGCCAAATTAGCTTACAGCCTTATTTTCAATTCACAGAAAAATAAGATATTATATCTCCATATTTTATAAGCTAGTATAACCTTGACTATCTCATCATGCAGTGCTGGAAGATGGCTTCAATTTCTTAGGTGGGGGATTTCCTCCAGAGATAAGCACATAGAAATAAAAGCAGAGCATTGCAGAACTGCGAAAAAAACAAAAAAATCTCGAAGCATAAATGAATCAGATCGAAATTGAGTCAGTCTAACACCCAAGGGGCAAAAAAAAAAAAAAACAGTTATCAATCTCAAATACAAAGTATATAATTAAATAGGGTTAAATATGATTTCAAATTATTCTAAAATAAATGAATTTCGTACTTAAACTAAATTATATACTATTTTGACTCTGCAAATAATGTAAAACATCCTCTTAACAAACGGCACGTGAAGTGTTTTCTGTAAGAAATGAAGTTCCACAATAAACTATAATATTATCATCATCGTTTGCCAAAGAAGATAATTTACATGACTTTTATAAAATGAAAGGATGAAATAAGTATATAAATTTAATTTAGGGACAGAACACCATTTTTGAAAATAGTTTGAAAACGAGAAAACATATTTAACCCAACTAAATAGGATAAAAAGCAATGGATTGAGATACCTTATAATAGCACTAAAACCAGTAGGAAATATTTTCTTTGCCTGCATCATCCAGCAAAGCAAATAAGTATAGCAATTAAATGAGACACAAGATAAGAACAGTTTTACAAAAATAGATGTACTACCAATGAGTAACTCTGGAAGTTCTTCCAGATAAGAATCCCTGACAATGCTACAAAATACCGAAACAAGTCAAGAGAGTATATAACAATTATTCAAATAAGATCGGGCTGCAGCCTCTTTAGCTTCTTTCTTTTTCTTCCAAGACCATCACTATATTAATACTGTTTAAATCACATACCTGCTTGTCCTAGAATAAATGGTAAGCTCGATTTTCCTTGCCTCCAGACCTTCAAGCTAAGGGTACTGAGGAACAGTAAAGCACCACCAAAGAGCACACCACTGCTCAGTGTTGCAGGACTCCGTGAAAAAAGGAACCCAACTATCCCTCCAGTTAAAACAAATCCACCTAAAACAAAAGATAAAGATGGGATATAACATCTTTAAGGGGAAGAAATGATTTCCTAATGGAGTACGATATATATTTTCTTTTAGTACTGAAATAATGTACCACACCTCTATATTTTTTATGCCACGGGTCACAGAATTTAACCACAAATAATATATCCAGTACAGAATAGCGTTCCGTTTAAACTGCCAGGTAGGTGGAAAAAGTTTAATAAGTCATAATCTAGGTAATACTAAACTTCATAAAGCCTATATGGAGGTCAATTTTTGGACCCAAGGTTCAGATGAATAACAAGTATCGGTTGGTGAACAATAGAAGAGATGAAACAAGGGTCTAGATAGAAAGTATATGACAAGAGAAAGAACGGACATCAAGATGCAAGTTAGTTAGCCAGCGTAAGTTGAGCTGGCAATAGTTGGATTGACACTGTTGAGATATGACCAGTTAGTTAAAACTTGAAAGCAGCTGCGGGCATGTAGGGTTGATCAGAGACTTCTAATTTTGTGGCAGAGATACAATCTCTGAAGGAGCCTTAAGCTCTGGTTTTCTTCCCAAGCTCTTACGTAGTACAGTACTTCCAATTTTTCTTCCTAATCTTAGTTCGTCTCTCTCTCTTTGCTTTATCCTTGTGACTGGTATGCCAACATTGGAGAGCATCAACAGAAAAGAGAAAACGGTTTCATCATCTCTTTTACCTTGAGTTCATTCGGTGAAAAAAGGCATTTGCTTTCATTGTGGTGAGAAATTCCACCCTCTTCTTACCTGTCCTAATAAACAGTTTAAATTGATAATTCTAGAAGAAAATGACTGGCCTTGGTTGGAGAGAGGACAGGGAAAGTCAAACCTGTTCTACTGCTATATCTTTTGGGTTGGCCAGGGAGATGTCCAGGACTTTGTGAGGTCCTGTGATGTCTGTGAAAAGAACAATTGTGAGGCTACACGTGCTGGACTCTAATAGACTCGAGATTCCTAAACAGATTTCAGTAGACACAGATTTCTTGGGTTTACATAATATTAGAGGCTTATACAACTTATTTGCGTTGATGATAGGGGTTTAGTTACAATATAGCTCCTTTTTGGTTGCTTAAGCCTCCTGGTATGGACAAGACAGTCACTGAGTTATTCTAAAGATATGCAGTAAGGCTAAAGGGTATTAAAAAATCCGTGGTTAGAGACTGATTCCTTTTCCATTAGCTATTCTTAGAAAGAATTGTTTAAGTTGAGGGACATTAGTTAGATGAGCTCTCTCATCATCCTGATTCAGATGGTCAAACCAAGTCTTAAATAGGGATTTGGAAACCAACTTGAGCTGCTTTAGCTCATTGATGAAGTGAGCTTAGCAATGATGAGAAGCCAATAGTTAGTTGACATAGGCACTGTTCAGAGCTTCCTAGACAATCATTCTGAGTGATGTCCTAACATAAATAAATTCACTACATTCAAATATCTTTCACCTAGTGTACTACACTCTCTGAAACATGAACAGAAGGTATAATAGTTTTCTATCTCCTTTGAACGAGCTTTAATTTCAACTTACCTAGATCAGACCTAATAAACGGGATAATCTAACATCTTCCATCAAATTCAACCTAAGTAGTTAATCTTTGATACCAGCATGGAACTGTGACCCCCGCAGAACACTATAGTTGGGATCTCAAATCACAGGATGGCCTCTATTGCGAAGTTTGAAAAACAATATGCATATTTAAAAATATTATATCACACACATGAATATTGAAAAAAGGGAACAAAAGTCTTCACGTTCACACATTATCGTACAAAAGGGGGACTTAATAGGGGAGACTCAAGTGTTACACTTCAGAAAAAAGAGAGGAAGAAAGAAACATTACAAGGGGCATTTTTGTTAACCTTTACAATAGGAAAATGTAACTGATCAATTTATAAGGGAATTTAATTGAAATGGTTTAAAAAATAAAAAGAAATCAGAATGACAATCTCGCGGCAAAAAGCAGCTGCACCTGCTGCATAATAAGCACATGCTGCACCAGTGTTCGTGTCACGCAAAGGTCAGAAATTCCTCCTGATTTTTGCCGTAGACACGGTGCTATCAACTAATGAGAAATTTTCAGGGAACAAAAATAAACAGTGTATGCCAGACTTAACTTGTCAACAACCATCGAGTCACTTTTTTCTCTTTTTGTTTAGAATGACAATTAAAGGGGATAAAAGAGCAATTAAATCAAACACTGTCATCCACACTAATAATGTATTTTGTTCAAAGTAAGGGAGGGGACCTTATTTTGTTTGCAAGAGAGGGGGAGAGAAAATACTGTCACACCCTAATAAACAGTAATGGTGGAGATGGGAAGTAAATAAATTGAGAAAATTCATTCTACACAGTCCAAAAACTATAATTCAGCTTCGCTCTCCTCCAAACATACCCCTCCCCAAGGTAGGCAGAGAGGAATTTTAGCTCTCCCATTTCTTATACTTTTCACTCTAAGTTTCTGAATTAAATAGGATAAAATTAAAAAAAAAAAAAATTCTCTGCCCGTCCATTTGCCTCCAAACAAGCACAGAGTATGGGAAATGCATCATATAACTTAACTAATGTGCAAATCATCTACACAAGGAAACACTTACCAAAGGGAATGCCTAAACAGAAGTCATGGATTTTTGCAGTCTTTTTCGGTTGATCAACACTTCCTTGTATTTCCTGTCCAACCCCTGTTTTTTCAGTATCATGGTCCTCTTTTGTTGAATACGACTTCTGCTTTTCTTCAACATGTAGCTTTGACACATCAGCTGCATAACTCAGTGTATTTTTGGTATCAGTCCCAGCAGTATCTGTGTCATGCCTCTCCAGACTCATAACAACTGATAACTAAATGAGATATGCTTCCAGTTCAGTATCAATGTCAAATAATTGCTCTAGAAAACTTTTATTTAACAAAAATATATTATTTATGCAGTTATTCAAGCTTAACCGTATTGTCTAGCACTACGGCTTGCAATATCAAAGTAAAGATATGTGGAAGCACATAGACTTAATATGACTTTCCCTATATGTGGAGAAACCTGCCAATCTATCAAACCATCAACAAGGCCAACTTGAATACTTCATCATATTGACTCCCAGTACTCTGCTATATGCTTTTTACTTTGGGTATTCTCACTACAATTACATAAACCAATACAAGCATTTATGAACAATAAACCTTTCCAATCCAGTACTTGCAGAAAAACACGTCACTGACCCTGCTTAAATAAACTTCTTTATAAACACTTAAAGGAAAACAAATGAAATAAGTTTCTTTTATAAGTTTAAGTTAAAATTAGTTTATGCATAAACTAATTTGTAGAATCCTTTTATTTTGCTCTCTAAAAGTTTATTTTAACTTATGCATAAGCTAATTTTACCCTATGGAACTTATTTCATATATTTCTTCTCCTCTATATGAAAAAAATTAACCACATATATATATATATATATATATATATATATATATATATATATATATATATATATATATATATATAGTAATGGGCGCCAAATCTGAAAGATGTAGATTATGTGTGCATAGCAGCAACAAAGTCAATAGTAGAAGGGAAGCAAGGCATAGAAGGGCTGAGTGATACCCCAAAAGGAAACAAGCCACAAGAGAAACGTGGATGATAGATATGATGGAATGGGACACACAGAGTTATAACTGTCATACATCCATATTAAAAAATAATAACATACTGCTTATGATAACAACATACTGCTTTCTTTTTTCTACCGAATTCCAAAATATAATGGATTTATGTTAATGCTTCTTCTCTTTTTCTAGTAATCTGGTTTGTAAGTAATACAAATTCAAAAATTCCTGTGACTGAAACCAACAAAATTAGAAAACCAAATGTATGAACAGAAAGCACCATATTCAACACTAAATCATGTTAGGAAAATACTGGTTAAGAAGTAACATTAAAACAACCACCGAGAAGCCGAAAACAAAACACGATAACATTTTTTTCCCTAAGAGAAACCAATTAGTTCAAACACGCATTAAAAGTTAGTCAATCCATAATAAGAACCTAAAATTGCGATTCTAACACAAAGTCACTCTGGACACTAAGTCGTCGACGTTAGAGTTCCTTTAATTTTTAGCAAGCGGCGCTTTAGATCTACGCAATACCTAGTACATTAGCGAGCCTGATGCACGCAATTTTTCTTACCGCGAACCCTACCAAGTTACAGTGACGGTGGCAATAAACTATTTGGAAATAAGAAAGAGGAGAAAGACCTTGGAGCGAGGAGAAGGAAATAGAAGCGAGCGGCTGCGGAGGTGTATGCTACGGTGGACGGCGGAGAAGCATCCGAGCTGAGAAATCGTGGTAGCCGCGGCCATGTTTGCACTCATCACTGCTTTCGAGTTGGTTCGGTGCAGAACACAAACAAGATTTTATGGAAAAGAGAGTGAAAAACAGACCAGTCAACGATCCGCCACCTACCCATGAACGAGCCTTTGGCTCTATAAATTTAGATACCAAAATAACTTTTTGGTTTACCAAAACATATTGGAAGTAAAATATTAATAAACAGTTATTCTGAATAAATATATATTTTTGTTTTAAAAATTAGTTCAAGATGTTTTTAGTGATATCATCATATTCAATTGTTAATAATCATTATAAAATACTTATAATAACTAAAATCCACACTTAAAATGTGTAAGTCTCTGATTTTTTATTTACATTGTTATTTTATGTATACGTGTAATACTTTTTATAATAATAAATAGTAAAAAAATATTATTATTATAATTACAAAAATAAATATAAATAACTTGTATAAATTTATTTTAGATATTTTTTTATTTTATAAATAGTTTTTTATTATAGGAAGTAATTTTAGTTTTAGAAGATGATTAAATTAAAAAAATTTAAATCAGAAAAAAAGACATCAAATTTTAAAAAATATATACTTAAAACGGATATTTAAGAGTAAATTAGAAAAGAAGTATGTATATCATGAGAAATCTCTTTATATAATAGTATATATATATATATATATATATATATATATATATATATATGTATGTATGTGTGTGTAATTTTTACGGTTTTAATTATTATTTTATAGATATTATTTATTATAAAAAGTAATTTTAGTTTTAGAAAATAATTAAATTTAAATTAAAACAGTTAAATTAAAAAAAATACTTGAAACGAATATTGAAGAATAAAATTGAAAAAAGAAATATGTAGACCAAATAGGAATTACTCTTTATATAATATCTCTCGTAAAATCGTATAAATGACAATACATGATTATTTTGTTTTATGTTTTCGTATTTAAATATTAAGAAATTAAAAAGTAGAAAATTGAATGACAAATTATAATTACATTTTGTTTAACTTAAACACTCAGTTGGTATAAATAAACATAATAAAATTACAAGTTTAATTATAATGTTTACGATGTTTACTCAAATACAAAATTATAATTCAAATATACAAGTCACTTGTTTTTTATTTTTTTTATACTCGTTTTAAGAATATTAGTCTAAAATTGAAAGTAACCAAAAAATTGTCTTAGTTTATCACAGTAAAATTAGTTTCATCTCACTATTTTTTTCCCTGTTGAAACACTATCTTAAGTTATAATGTAACATGGTTCCAATTCTGACTAAAATAAAAAACCATATATACATACAAGTTTTATCTAAGAATTTTTTGTTTTTATATATTTATTTATTATTTTATTTTTCTATATTTCTGTATATAATTTCAGATGGAAATGTATTGGAGAAAGAGAAATAAAAAACAAACAAGTTTAGAAAAAAAAAAGTGGAAAAAGAAAATAGATGAAGTTTTAATTGTTTTATTCTTTATCTCTTAATTTTAGCTAACTTGAGCGCCAAAAACCCTTGTTTTGTTTTTTCCTCTCATAGCTAAGCTGGGATCGAA
The DNA here is from genome assembly GCA_027742785.1 of Vigna reflexopilosa. Taxonomy (NCBI): domain Eukaryota; kingdom Viridiplantae; phylum Streptophyta; class Magnoliopsida; order Fabales; family Fabaceae; genus Vigna; species Vigna reflexopilosa. Next base: position 13,129,463 of record CM050914.1, read on the forward strand.
GAACATCATGAGCAACAGCTAGTTTCATGTTGTGCTGTCTCAGCCAGTGGCACCGCGCGCTTCCGTTGTCTCATCAAAATGTCTCTTTTGCCTCGTCTCCGTGTTTTCGCCATCCCTTTATTTTCATCTTCTCTCCTCTCCTCCTTCTCTCAGGTCCTCTCTCTATATATATACTTTCATTATCGTTGTTTTTATTTTCGTTTTCCGAAACCTCTCACTCGCATATTTTGTTTGCAACAACTTACCCATGGACTGAACATAAACGTGTGCTTCTTGAATATGATAGGGGCTAAGTCTCGTCTATTAAATATGTAGGTACTATGTTCAATTAGAAGGCGAATTTGAAGTGTAGTTATGCTCTATGCAACGGATTTGTGGATTTGGTTTGATAGTTCCATCGAGCTGGGTGCTTCTAATGTTATTAATTCATAGAATTGTTATTGGTTCAGTTTCTGATAGGATAAATTTTTGTATAAGCACTTAACTGGAAGAAAGTGAGAAAGAAAAATAAAATAAGTTTGAACTAAATTTTTACATTAGTTAATATCTTTGATGAACTATGATTAGATTATACATGAACTAATTTATGGAAGTTCTGTCTTGTTTTAACTTATACACGAAATTTTTAGCTTATGGGAGGAGTTTATTTCCTTGAAGTTTATCGAAACTTGGCCTTAGTGAGTTTTTGGTTTGGGGTTCTTTCAAAATGTTAATGGGTTTTGGCATTTCATTTTTCTTTCTGTCTCTCTAGACTGTGTATATGTTCGTATGCTTTTTCCCTTTCCCCCAAATGATCACTGTCTAAACCATTTTCATCTCCTTTCGTGACAAGTTATGCCTTTTTTTTCCACCTAGAATGGAGGTAGACAAATGATGACAAGAATTGGCATCAATAACTGCTCGCTTTCTTCCACAGGTATTAGTTCCATGTTATCTCTAATGTACCTGTGTGTGTCTATTTGGCATTAACTCGTGTTTGCCTTTTTCTGTGGGCATCTTTTTTCTTTTTGAGTATGTATATATGTATGAATAGAAGTATGGTTTCATCTTTGAGAATAGAATTATCTTAAATGATGTGTTAATAATAAAATTGGAAGCATTTCAGCTGAAGCTTCAGATTTAGAATGTGATGTGACTCGTGATGATGTCAAAGCAGCAGAGAGAGCCAATGCACTTTGCATGGCTGTATCACAGCTTGCTAGTGAGTTTAGCAAGGAATCAATGTTGTCTCTGCAGAAGTTTTTTGGTGTACGTCGTGCTCGTGTGATATCTACAGGCTCCTTGAAGCTTGACCTAGCCCTGGGAATAGGAGGATTGCCAAAGGTAAAACAGGATTTATGCAGTTCCTCTTTAAAGTTTTGACAATTGTTTGGTGGAAGAAAAATGTGTTTTACATCCATAAGATGCGATATGTATTATGTGCTCATAGTTTTCTGGTGGATGACCCAGTGATATTTGTGTAGCAGTAGCACCGGAACATATATATACTTTTACTCTGATATTTAGATGGCCTCAAATGCCCCGAATTTACTAGTCAATATTAACATGAAACCAGAGCTTGAAAAAAATTCTTTGCAATATTTAATTTAGCTCCTAAAAGTGTTGAATATTGATATTTAAGTGTATATCCACATATTCAGATTTCATACAAGGAATCTTGGGGTCATATTCCTCATCCTAGTTCCCTTTTTCCACTTAATAATATCTCATTATTAATCTGCAAATGTAAAAGCTTAGAATGGTTTCTCTTTATGTTGTTTAGTATTGTTGGAAGTCTCACATCGATTAGAGATAAGGCCAATTCATAGTATATAAGTAGATGCAAACCTCACCTTACAAGCCGGTTTTGTGGGGTTGAGTTAGGCTTAAAGTCCACTTCTAACATGGTATCAGAGCCAGGTTAAAGCCTATCCTAGCAATATTGTTGTTTGTTGGGCATATTGTTCCACCCGCTATCGGGCCGTTATCGGATCACCCATTAATGTCTAGTCCCACGCTCGAGATATATATACCTCGGCGTGAGGGGCGTGTGTTGGAAGTCCTACATCGACTAGAGATAAAGCTAATTCATAGTATATAAGTGGGTGCAAACCTCACATTCCAAGCTGGTTTTGTGGGGTTGAGTTAGGCTTAAAGTCCACTTCTAACATGGTATCAGAGTCAGGTTAAAGCCTATCCTAACAATATTGTTGTTTGTTGGACATATTATTCCACCCACTATCGGATCACCCATTAACGCCTAGTCCCACATCGATTAATAAGGCCAATTCATAGTATATAAGTGAGTGCAAACCTCATCTTACAAACCGGTTTTGTAGGGTTGAGTTAAGCTTAAAGTCCACTTCTAACAAGTATTTATGATAGACTTAGAGAGACTCCTTTTATATTATGTATCCTATACGGGTGTTTTCTACTGAAGTTAGAAAGTTTATGTTTATAAGAGCTTTGATTCTGCAAATGGAGCTGCAATGATTTTTTCATAGTAGCTCCTGAAAGGGTTTTATTTTCCCTCTTTCGACTCAGCTTTCTGCTCTTGAGACAGCCGTAAAGATTCAGCATTTATACCATTTGCAGCCAAAGGGGATTTTTCTTTAAGCCTGATAATGATAGTATAAGCATTATTCACTTTCAGAATTTCTCAGCTGCGTAAAGCAGTAAACCACATGAACTTGACTAATAACATTTAGTTATTTACCTATAGCAGCCTTTCTCTATTTTTGAAATATACTTTCTTTCTTATTCCTTTTAATTTGAAATATGTAGCTATCAATAGTATATTATTATGGTTTTTGGTTGATCAACTCATTACAGATGGGCACTTTACTAGCTTGGCTGGAAATGACGATTCTTACTTCTAGTTTAAGATTCTTTTTCCATTATATTCTTGAATTTTGAACGTAATTGCATTTCACCATTTTAGGGTAGAATTGTGGAAATTTATGGACGGGAAGCAGCTGGGAAGACTACACTTGCTCTTCAAATTATTAGAGAAGCTCAAAAACTTGGAGGTACTTATCAGCATTTCAGCTTGTTAGACCTTCTTCGAGTATCTAATAAGTTCTCAATTAGTAATATAATATTATCAGAGAAAGACAGTCTGTTCATGGAGATTTATGTTTGAGTTTCTTAGGAGTACTATTGATGTTGTTAATAGGAGTAGGAATTATGACCAGTTCTTATCAATGGAGTAGTTGTGAACTTTTGGAACTTGCTATGGAAAATTATTTTATTTGTACTCTACTTCCTCCGATTTTTTATTTGTTGTATTAAAGAATCTATATCAACTAGATATATGGTCAAATTATGATATATATAAATAGATGCAAATCTCATCTTACGTATCGGATTGTGCAATAAGTTAGAATTAGAGTCCACTTTATTAAGATGTTCACAGGAGGTTTCTTTTCCTTCTATTGATCTGTCCTCTTAGAAGTTCAAGAGTACATTAATAACTATTTCTCAATCATGCCCGTATCCTAACTTAATTTTTAAATACTTTACACGCTTTTTATAAATGAGAGAATAGGAAATCAAAAGGAATTAATATGAATGAGAGTATCGATTGCAATTCTTAATACGCATTCCTAAGTGAACAGATTAAAAAAATGTAGGGGGATAAAATAATGATGCTTTAGAGGTCAAATATTCATCAAAGCATATACATACACTTCCTATCAGGCTACATTAAGTTTCAATGTCTGTAAATTCTTCAATCATGTATTTGCACATTTATGTTTCCTTCAAGTGGTAAAATGTGGAGGTTAAAGGCTCTCTGTCACTATACAGAAACTTCATAATGGACTTGCAAGTTGTAAACTGTCATCAATTATTTTTTCTATAATTGACATCATATCGTTTCATGCACCCTCTAGTTAAGCATAGAAAAATAATAATCTTTTTTGAATTTAAAACTAAGCAAATAATTAAGAGGTAAACCATACAAGAAAAATTTACAAAATATGAAACATGTATAGGGGGCAGCTAGAAGTCGTTACTTCATTTGGGAGTGGATTAGTTTCTTGGTGATGATCTAAGCTTTTATACTTAATTGAATTAGCTCAGCATAACAATGGTAGAGTGTAACATGCATGAAATGCACTAAGCTATTTGTCTCTAGAACTGATTTTCTTTTACTTGTTTCAACCTAAATATTGACTCAAATTTGTGTTATTTCTTATCAATTGAAGCAGGCAAGATGCTCAATCATACTCTTCACTTGTGCCCTATTTCTGTTGGATCGTTCTTTTTAACTTATTGTGTCCTGTCAATTTGATACCTTCCATTTCTTCTGTTGGCAGGATATTGTGCATATCTTGATGTAGAAAATGCTCTGGACTTCTCACTTGTGGAATCTATAGGTGTAAATACTGAAAACCTTCTCGTATCACATCCTGATTGTGCTGAAAATTTGTTAAGCATGGTTGATACATTAACAAAAAGTGGAGCTGTAGATGTGATTGTGATTGATAGTGTAAGTTATTGTATTTTGTCTATAATACCTATTACATTGCAAGATTGCTTTTAATCGTTACCCTACTGGTTCTTATTCTCATAACTCATGTTGAACTTGCCTTAAAGTCTGCATTTCTGTTCTCTTTTCTCCTGTTTTTTCTCTATCTTTCCCGCTGGTAAAAACAAAGAAAAAGAATCTGCATTATTTTAGAAAAGGTGAATAAAATTCTCTTCAAATGTAAATTAGGCATTCTCATTAGCTTAGCAAAACTACATTTTTGTGAAATTCGTTTACATTAAATCTTTCATGAGTGTCTTTCTCCCAGTTACAGCAGTAACCAACCTTCATCCAATAATTTAAACAAGCTATGTGGATCCTCCTATTCTTTTATATTTTCTTTCCATCATTTTGTTGAAATTGTAGGATTTAGGTTGAGAAGAAGGAAAAGAGGGAATAAGACAATGAATAATCTACAGTTGATGTGATCTAAAATACAAAATGCCCTCAATTCCATTTATACTAAGACTATACTCCTAATTCTACGAACATAAGGAAACAAATGAAATACATGAAATATGAAAGTCACTCCTAAGAGGGTGTCTGAGTACTGTAAAGTATTCAGTTACAATAGTGTTATTATTTCATCTTTTGTTTTACTCACATGCATATAAGATAATTTTGTCACTCCAGGTTGCTGCCCTCATCCCCAAATGCGAACTTGATCAATTAGGAGTTAGTCCTAAACGAGATTATCAATCACGAATGATGACTCAAGCACTGCGGAAAATTCACTATTCATTATCTCACTCTCAAACTCTCATTATTTTCATTAATCAGGTTGAAGCCTTATTCACTTGAACGTTTGTGCGCCTTGTAGTTTGAAAAGTCAATTAGTAAGATATACCAAACCATCAGATATATCATTCAACATTATCTTCATTTACAGATTAGATTGAGTTCAAAATCCATCAAGGAACATGGACCTGTGGAAGAAGTCACTTGTGGTGGAAATGCTTTGAGATTCTATGCAGCCGTTCGTTTGAGACTTTCAAGAATAAGATTGATCAAAACTGAGGATAAGGTTAGTTCTTAAATACTGTTTGAACTATGACCAACTGGGTAGTTTGTGTTATTCTTTTGAAGACTTCTCATTCCCACTCCTACCACCTTTAGCACGTGACTTTTGTATGCTTTTTTTATTTAGTAACATGGAAAGTTGCCCAATTTATCACATCCTTTCCCAAAACCTTCTCTTGTCTTGTTTTCATTCTTCTATTTTGATATCTGGTGCTTCAGGTAGAGGGTGTTCTGATCTGTGCGCAAGTGGTGAAAAATAAACTAACACCAGCAGCAACAAAAAGGGCTGAACTGGGTATCAAGTTTGGAAAAGGCTTTTGCCATGAGTCAGAGGTCTTAGATTTGGCCTGTGAACATGGAATCATTGTTAAAGATGAGGGAAGCTACATTATTGAGGGGGGGATTTTTGATAGTAGAGAAGCAGCTGAACTGTTTTTGGCTCAAAATGATGCCATTTGTGACAAGTTGGTTAAGGATATGAGAAGACTTTATTTTTAAAACCATTTGAACTTGCTCAGCGTGGATTTACTAGGGCAAATCTCTTTCATTGGTATCATGGCTAACTTTCTGTATTGAGCATTGCCAATATTATATGAAGGCAATTAACATTGCCTTCTGTGTGATTCCAGTATCAACCATTGTGTAGATGAGCTGGGGGCATTTGAAGTAACCTGAATGCGATCCTCTTGGATCTAGCACATTGTAAAATTACACTACCAAATGAGAAATTTGATTGCTCTTTCAAACCATTTGACAACTTCCTTTGTGTATTTATAGGGAGAATTGGTTATATTCATTAGTCAAAGAAACATGCAAACTATGGAACTACATTGTAAATGAACTGTCTTCATTTCTTGTTCATCCTCTTAAATTATCTATAGATTCCTCAATAGCACACTATTTTTCTGAAATTAGATGGCCTTATAAGAGTGATTCTAGTGAGAACACTTATTCATGAAAAAAAAAAACTAATAACAATCATTATCATAAAACAGTTTGATATTTCTTCGACCAGTTGGTTTGCGTTTACAAGAATTGTTCCAAAATTTGTAAAGAAATATTCACAGTACATCAACTGATAGAATGGGAGAGCAATTAAAGATTCAACGTTAGCAACAGAATGAGAGATCCTGAAAGAAGTGTTACCTCAAGTGGCAAGTTAGCCTCTTATTTGCAAATCATATATCTAGACTAATATATTAGTTTTAGAATTGGGAGGCATAGTTAGCCTTAGCCAGAACAAGTGGCAAGTCCCGAGCCATTAGTTAACTGTAAAAACACACACACACATATCTATATATATATATATATATATATATATATATATATATATATATATAGTTTTAGCATTAGTGTATTCATTTATTTTTGTAAGAAAATTTTCTTTGTACATTTTAATCCAATTAAGGAAGATTCATTGTTCGGTGTCCATTCTATTTTGTGAATTCTCTCCTCTTTTTTTGGTTAAATTTTGAGTTCCTTCCTTCCTAGACCAACCATAACACTCTTATATGTACCTCTGAAATAAAAGAAATAATAAACAAATTTCACTAAATGATATTTTATAGGATTAATTTTTCTCATTTACTTATCTTCCACACATTTCAATAAAGTTAGAAAAGACGGTTAGATATATTATCTTTATTTTTATATTTATTTTTTATCTTTATCTTTTACTTTTAGTTAGTTTGTTATTATCTCTTATTTGTATTTTGGGCTTAGTCCCTATTTTTTCTATTATAAATAAAGAACTTTATGTGTGTATTTAACACAAAGGGAAATTAATCTCATAGATACTTTTTCAATATATTCACAAAGACAATTAAAAAAACCTTTAAACACTTGTTAATTTATTTAGGAAAGGATTTGAATCATAAGGAAGTTACTTGAATAATAATGTGAGTGAGAGATTGAATTTAAAAGAAGAAATAAATAAAAATAATTTAAAGAAATAAAAAAATTTAAAGGAAAATTTTTTTAAAAAAAACCTCAATATGAAAAATAAATCAGAAAGTAATATTATTTGTAATTTAGACTATTCAATAATCTCTTATAATATCAAAGGTTGGATGTCAAAAGGTTGGAAAGACATTAGGAGTTGTAACTTCTTTGATATGTCATTTTCAAGCATGGTTATAATTTTTTCTACATGTCACTTTCAAATATATGTGGTAATTGTAACTTCTTTCCGTTGTTACTTTATAACATCTTTTAGTTGTTACTTTAAAGTGCATGTTGTAACTTCTTTCAATTGTCACCTTGAAGTGTATACGAAGGTGGTAAGTATTTCATATATCTTTCTAACTAATTGGGCATTTCATATATGATTAACATATGATTAGTTAATTAACTCTATTTAACTATAAGGATTAGTGTCATGATTAAGTGTAATCATTAAGTTAGTTAACCATTAATTTTGTGTTTATACTTACAGATCTTTGTTCTCGTTTTCATATTGTTTCATATGAAAAAGTGGTGACATGTTGAATGAATCCGGTGGCTTGATGTGGTTGACGATGTAGTGGTGCTAGAGTTTTTGTTTAATGGTGAGAGGTTGAATAGCATGGTGGTTCAAAGTTCGTATTTGCATTTGGTTTGTAATGTGTTGATTTGCGATTTGGGTTCTTATGGTAGTCTCATTATACGTTTTTGGTTTTGATTTGGAGGTTAAGTGAAAGAGACATGGTGGTTGATGGTGTCTTGCACAATGAAACTCTATTGTCGCAAGGTGAAGCATTGATGTTGTTCTATTGTTTATAGGTGTGACATTGTGTGTGGTGATTTTGTTCCAAGTTTGGTGGCACATGAAGATTGGTGGTGACTGAGGATGAGGTCTATGATTTAGGTTTATATTTTGTGATTGTTATAAAATCTATAGAATTTAGAAAATTGAAAACAAAATTTGAAAAAAAAAATGAGAAAATTGAAAACAAAACTTTGGAATAATCTAGGAAAATTGGAAACAAATCTGAAAAAACATTTGGAAATAATTTGGAAAAATTAAAAACAAAATGTAGTAAAAATTTAGGAAAATTTTGTGAGTTTAAATAACTTCACTTTCTATTCCGATTATACCTTTAATAATAAAAAGTGACATTTTTTATATTAATTTTAAAATTGGTATAAAAAAAATCAATAAAAAGGTTTTTATGTGTTAATGCTAAACTTTTGTTAAGCTTATTCACATTATAACTATTTGGCAATAGTGTTTTAAACCTGGCAATTTAAACATAATATGGATTAGGCCATTAGTTTATCCAAATAAAATTTAAAACCCACTTTGTTTTGGAAACAAATAATCCATATATATTTGAAAAATTATTGTCAAATAGAGGTGTCATTATCAAATTAATATGAACGTGATTTATGCCATATAGGTTATAGTTTAGGTGACTGGAAGACTTTATTGGTCTACCTTCCAGAAAGAAAATAAAAATATCACTTTAGTTTAAAATAGAGGGAAATTGAAGTTACACTCCTTTAACTTCCACACACAGTAAGAAAAATGTACACCACCTATACATTGAATCATCTGAACAATAGATAAATTTATTTATAGGTTAAAATTAATTTAAAAACATAAATTAGAAATTAAAATTATAAAAAAATATGTGATAAATTTTACAAACTATCTATTTCATAGGTTAATTTTTTTTCTTTTAAGAATATTTTTAGTGAAATATAGGGATGCAAAAATGGATTAGTCACTTCACTTTCGTTTGATCGGTCAAAAAATTAGACTGAACATGTTCATTTGTTATGTTACGTGGATTGAAAGTTCTTACTCATTTTACTAGAAAACTGAAAGATCGTTATCTTTTTTATAATAATTTTTTTATTTTTTAAACTATATATAAAAACCACAATAATTTTAATTGGTAATTAAAAAATATTTGTGTATGTTAAACTATTATAATATAATTGGCAATTTATAAGTTATATTGATTTAAGTTAATATATTATTATATAGTTATATTATTCAAATAATATAATAAATAATTATTTTTTAAAATTTTAATTTATAAAAAAACAAATGTAGGAGTCAATTCTCCTCACTCCAATTTTGACCAGCCCAATTAATGATCAAATAAAACAAACAAAAACAAGTTGAGGTGATTAAAATATAAATTCTTCCACCAAATTATAATTAACGACAAACCCTAAATAAATAAGATCTATAATAACAAAAAAAGGGTCACTATCACACTTTAAGGACCTTCCACATTCGGAATATGGACTGTTTTTCCTTTTCTAACTTTTTCTTACCTTCTTCTCTCTTTATTCCTTCTCATTTTTTAATACTTTTAAAAGAAATTATCCATCCTAAATATTATTTTTATCACAATACAAATTTAATAAACGAATTACTAAATTGTATTTGCACGGTTTAAAACATACAAATTTTAAACACTAATTTAATTTTAGGAAAAAAAGGAAAAGTAAAATTTTATAATCTAAAATAATTTATGTATAATATTGTTTATGAAATGTACTATACAAGAGTAAATATATTTTTCGTATGAATATATTTTTGCGAATTGTATTTATCTCTAAATTAAATTATATATCTCTTTCTATCACTACATTTTATGATCATGTAAAAGATTCTCCATAATAAACTGTACAATGATTATATTATAGTTTAATGTGAAAATACATTAATTAAATAGTAGTTATAGATTGTTGAAAGAATATTTTACATAACTCTTATAAAATATAAGAGAAAAAAGAGATATATATTTAACTTAAGAATAAAATACCATTTTTGAAAACAATTTCAAAATAAAAAACATGCTTAACCCTACTACATAAGATTATTTATGCCATGTGATCACAGGTTTAATTGGAATTATTTATTATTTTTGAGTTAGTCAATGTAAAAACTTATTAAATAGTATTTTAAAAATGATAGTAATTTAAAAATAATGAAACTCAATTATTTTAATGCTAAAAGATTTTAATATAAATAATTTTGTTAAAAATGAGTTTCATTATTTTAAAATACATCATTTATCTAGAAAATACTTTTCTAGAGTTCTTTGACTTCTTTACGTGAGTTCTTTCTCTCTGTTTGTCTAATTAAAGAATCAAGACCTTAAGATTGATCCTTGCGATGAATTCTTCAATTTGGACCGATCAGTTTCTTCGTTCGTGTAGGTTGAGTTTCAACCCCTTTATTGGTGTTTTTCTGTCATTTGTTGCATGTGATCCTTCTTCCACTTGCATGCATCTTTTTAGTAATCTATATGAATCTTTACTGATCAATAATCATAATGATATTTTCTAATCATTCTTGTGATGCTTCTATATATAGATAGAGCATCGTATGAGTTGGAAAAAGTTTCGCTAGTTAGGATCTTGTGAGTTGTTGGTCAGGACAGGAAAACTAATTATTTTGTTTTGAAGTTATAGATATCTTGAAATTTGTTATTTGCATGATTGAATATTATGATTAAGTTTGATTTGTTGAATTTGGTTGTTTTTGATGTTCACCTTGTGGTTTGTCTTGGTTGAGTTTGTGTTGATTAAGGAACTTAAAATCTGATTAATCGAGTGAATTAGTATGTCTTCTGACAGTAAAAGTTGTTTTTTACCAAGGTACTAAGAAGAGAATACTAATTTGATCATTTGAATAGGTTTCACTTTCACCAAATCAACGAAATTGGTATGTTGTTTTCTAATACAACGCTGAGCGGTGACAAGTTAGCGTTGAGTGTCAGTTTATTATGCAAGTTTGAGAGCATTTTAGCTTTAGATCATTGAACACTACTTTTGTATTGTTGAACATAGTAAAATGTGAATGCTTTGGCACTAAACGATAGTAGGCACCACTAAGTGTCACTTTTCATTATAGGTCTGGAGCAATTTTAGTTCTAGGACATAGAACGGTAGAAGGGGGTCACTAAGTGAAAATTTTTGCGAGAAGAATGACATTGAGTGCCAAGATTATCGTTGAGGGCAACATTTTGCAAAAGGTTTGGTGTTGAGCTCCTGAACTGTTGTTGAGTGTCACCTTTTGCAAGAAGCCTGACGTTCAGTGCCACTTTTGAACATCAATGTGCATGTTTGATATAAAGTTTAGAATGTACTTTATGCATGTCTAAGAGTATTATGGTGTTTATTCATGTATGATATTGTGATGATAATAAGTATGGTATATGTGTTGTTGTATTTCCATGGATGTCTTGGAAGATTCTATGGTGGCATTTCCCTAGTTTTAGCATTGATGTGGAAGACGTTGGAAGTTATCTTCTCACTCTAATAAACATTCAAGCCTAGGTAGAATATAATGCTATATGTGGTGAGAGATGCAGAAGGTCCTAGTCTAGGAGTTTTATCTTAGCCAAAGATATTAACGTACTAATATTATGCGTGGTAGGGTGAAGGCTGTAGAGCAATAGAGACCATAATAAGTTCAAGACCTCCCCAAGATTTCACATTAAAGTTATCTAAATAATTGAGTCTTTATATGTGATATGGTTGTTTTATGAATGTATGATGTATAATGATATTTCTATGTTTGTTTTATGAAAATGATTTTTGCACATTAGCTTATCTTGTCGTCTCTTTTGTGTTTTCTTGTGTCTATGTTTTTTTTTGTGATGATCACCTTATTGGTGTAAACATATCAGAGATAGATGTTGAAGTATTCTAGCGAAAAACAATGATGCAACAAAGTTTTCTTCATAATTAACTAGTAATTTTTCTTAATTTTTTGAGATATATTTTATTATTATGGTTATTTAATTTTGATAATTATATTAATAATATATATATATATATATATATATATATATATAATTTCAGATAATCTATTTTCTATCAAATTTATTCTATGTATTCTTTGAGATATTATATTATTTTAGACAATCTATTTTGTTCTATCAAATTTATTATACGTATTTTTTGAGATATATTTTAGGGTTAAATATGTTTTTAGTCCTTATACTTTTGGGTGATTTTGGTTTTAGTCCATTTTTAAACTAAGGTACAATTTAGTCCTTCAACTTTTGAAAACTCTGGTTTTAGTCCTTTTTACCAAATTTTTTTAACTTTATTTGCTGTTTCAAACGCGTTTCATTATAGCATTTGGATTGTTTACACTGTTTGATACATTTTTGCTTCAATGTTAACTGAGAAATGCGTTTGAAACAGCAAATAAAGTTAAAAAAATTTAGTAAAAAGGACTAAAACCAGAGTTTTCTAAAGTTGAAGGACTAAATTGTATCTTAGTTTGAAAATGGACTAAAACCAAAATCGCCCAAAAGTATAGGGACTAAAAACATATTTAACCATATATTTTATTATTATGGTTATTTAATTTTAATAATTATATTAATAATATATATATATATATATATATATATATATATTATTTCAGACAATTCTATTTACATATTCTTAATATTTTTAAAAAGTCTACGTATCCTATTTTTTTTATACATGCAAGTTTACTTTTTAAATTTTACAAAATTTACTATTTATATTTTTAAAAACGTATTAATATTCTTAAACTATAAATTGCTTTTGACGATTCCATTCAAAACATAATTATAAACTTAAAATATTTATTACTTTTAATTCTAATCCTTAAATCTCTTTTAATTAATATATAAACAAATACCAACCCGAGTTTCAAACTAGTTTAAAGTAAAAGATAATGAGCATTTATTTTTTGATATATAAAACTATCTACGTAATATAATTATTCATATAAAATATTTTTTTAACATATATATATATATATATATATATATATATATATACCATTAATAATAAATATTATTTCTTTAACTACCTTTTTGGATCAGTTTACTTAACTATTTTTTAAAATTAAATTAACCACAATATAAAATGTCATTCAATATAATTATTTTGATGGAAAAACTTGTTTAATAATATTTTAATTTTTATAATTATTATAATAATTAAATTTTGAATTATAGTAAACATTTTTATTAGCGTAATAAAAGTTGAATACATATGGACCTATAGACATATGTTTATAATAGTAATACATATACACAAGTAGATTGGCATGTGAGTTTGTAAGAAAAAATGCGAAGTGAATTTTGTATTTTATTTTATTGACTTGTTTAAGTCGTTTCTACACAATTTATAGTCTTTGTAGTTTGTGTAGGTTAACGACGGATGGAGTAGCTGTCCTTGCATTATTCGAAAAAAAACAAAATTCATATTTTAATCTATAACTCAAGCATAATTCTTTTACTTTTATTTTATTTTTGTTATTTTTTTACTTTTTATACTTGAATTCATAAGTGAGTTTTCTTGGTAAATTTAAATTATCGATGATTTATTAACGATCAAAAGTTTGTCAGTGAATATATTGTCAGTAAATTTTATCAACAGACTTTTTAATTCGTCGATAATTATCGAAGGAAATATCTATCAGTAAATTCTTCGATAATTATCGAAAAAAAAAATCCATCGATAAATTCTTCGATAATTATCGAAGAAAAAATCCGTCGGTAAATACCGTGATCTGGTTCATCTTCTTCCTCTCTTTTCTTCTTCTTCCTTCCATTATTTTTTCAATTCAAAAAATGAATACATTATAGACGAATGTTACACAGATTCATACAATTTTATGCACAAAATTTCTTCATTTCGTTTTTATTCACTATCCCGCTTTGGTTTGTTACACAATGTGTGGCATGGCGGTAGTGCACGACACGAGGGTGATGCATTGCACGACAGCGGTAGGCTTGGATGCGTCCTTGCATGAAAGAGGAAGAACAAAACCATGAGATCTCTCCCTTACACCTGTTAGAGAAGAAGAAGAAGAAACGAAAGATCTCAAGCTTGACGACGTGAATGACGACAAAGATGACACCTTTAGCTCAACAAAGATGGAGACACATTAAAAGGACTTGAAGTTGTTGTAATCTAAGCTTAAATGGAAAAAATAGGAAAGATGAGGAGCTACCCTCACAGGAGAGAAAAAGAAAACGAAGGGAGTTTTGAAAATAGAAGAAGAGTTGTGTTTAAGAATGTGAAATGAGAAGAAATAGGTATAGAAAGTGACATACCGACAAATTTAACGACGAAAAGATCAGTCGGTAAGTAAAAATGGACGAAAAATTCTCGTTCTTTTACCATTGCATTACCGACAGATTTACCGACGAAAGAATCCATCAGTAAGTGACATACATATTGCTAATGAATTTTTTTGTCGATAAATCCATTGATAATTTTAAAATTTTTTATAATTACATTTTATAAATATTTTTTAAGAATTTATTTATATATGCTCACTTATATGCTTGTAGGACTAATCGAGCATAATTATGATAGTGAACAGGAGTAACTTCGTTGTTATATATATTTTAAAAATAATAATTAAATTAAATTAATGACAATGGTTATATACATTAAGTAAAGAAATCTCTTCATATATTATTATAGATATATACATTTAACTCGTTTAAAATGACTAAAATATAACCACAAAACATTATTAAAATCGATTTTCTTTTTCTCAACTGAACAATACTCAGATTTTAAAGTAAAGAACAAAGTGAATATAACCACTTCTTATATTTAAATACAATATTATGCGTTTAAAATTAATTAGCAATGGAAAGTATCTCTTTAATGTTGTTTATGGTATTTTTTCAATTATAATATTTTTATACTTAATGAAATATAATCATAAATTTATATCATAACTTTTAATTATAAGATACTGTTATTTATTTATTTATTTATTAATATACAATAAAGTTAAAATTATGATTATATGAATAATTATAAAAAAGAAATCATATGGTAGATCTCTAGATTCACAAATTATAAAATATTTAATATAAAAATGTTTAACAATTTTATTTTTGTAAAAAGTATTTAACAAGTAATAAAAATCACAAAATGAAATCAAACTAAAACTAATCACTCATATTTGAATTCTAAGTTTTTGAGTATTCCATTCAAAACATAATTATAAACTTAAAATATTTATTACTTTTTTTTTTAATCTTTAAATATCTTTTAATTAATATATAAACAAATACCAACCCGAGTTTCAAACTAGTTTAAAGTAAAAGATAAGGAACATTTATTTTTTGATATATAAAACATATCTACATAATATAATTATTTATATAAAATAATTTTTTAAGATAAATATTATTTCTTTAACTACCTTTTTGGATCAGTTTACCTAACTATTTTTTAAAATTAAATTAACTACAATAAAAAATATCATTCAATCAAATTATTTTTATGGAAAAAATTGTTTAATAATATTTTAATTTTTATGATTATTATAATAATTAGATTTCTAATTATAGTAAACATTTTTATTAGCATAATAAAAGTTGGATACATATGGACCTATAGACATATGTTTATACTAGTAATATACAATGAAGATTCTTATACGTCTACACAATTTTTGTTCTGTTTTTACCCTTCACTCAAAATGTTAATATTTTAAAATTTTAATATTTTCATTTTATTAATTGTGTCAAATAAAAGAAAAAAAAAATACTGAAGAAAACTAACACTTCAATTACAATGCACTTTTTTCATTCTTTGAGTTGAGCTATTATTATCATTAGCCTTCATATTCCTTAAAAAAGTAAATGAATGCAAAATATAGTAAAACATTTTGATTACCATTTTTTTTTGTGATTATGACCAATATAGACATTTCTTTGTAACAGTAGTTTCTTTTATTAATATGATTACGATTTTATTTTTAACAACTTTATTATTAATATTTGTTTCAATCAATTTGCTTATCATTTTGGTCTTCTGGGCATTTCTTAATTCCTTGCTAGGAAACAACCTAGTTTTCTTCTAAAGATTCCCTCTCATTTTTAATCATATTTATATCATCCACACACTGACTTTCTTTGTCCCATTATTATCTACACAATACAAATTTATCTTCATTTTAAATATTAATTTTTTTTATAAAAATAAAAATTACAATAAAAAGATACAATAATATTATTAAGTATTCAATCTTAAAAAACTATATTTTTTTTCTCTAATACCAAATATTAATAAAAGAAATTATAATGAAATAAATATCAAATAACAATAAGATAAAATTAAATAATTATATAAAAAATATAAATGATTAAATGTGTATTTTGTCAATAAGTTATAAAATTAAGACAAAAAACAGTAAATAAAGTTAAAAAAATTTGGTAAAAAAGACTAAAACCAAAGTTTTCTAAAATTGAAGGACTAAATTGTACCTTAGTTTAAAAATGGATTAAAACCAAAATCACCCAAAAATATAGGACTAAAAACATATTTAACCTTTTTTTTAATTATCTAATAAACTAAAAATATTTTAGTAATTTAAGACAAAAATAAATATAAAGATAGTAAGAGATAAAGAGCAGAGGATGAAACAAAAACATATACACACTCATCTTATTTGACAATATTGGAAAAAACCCATTTGATAATATTAGAAGAAATAGATTCACGTGTTATTTCTACTCATTTATATCATTGACTATATTTGTCTTTCTTTTCATAATATTTATTCACCTCCATGTATTTCTGTATTTAAATTTTTTTCATTCATGAAGCATATTATAAGTTTGGTATATATATATATATATATATATATATATATATATATATATATATATATATATATATATATATATATATATTTTTAACAAAATTTATACTATAACAAATAATTGATGACTTTGGAATATCAGCTTAAATGATATGTCAAAATTGATACTGATGATGACTTCATTGAGACTATTCTCATAACAAAATAATTGTGTTGGAGATTTATCATTATTGTTCTTAGATGTTATTAACAGTGAGAAGAGAAGGAAGGTGAGTGAGAAGAGCATGAACAAGTTGCTGGGTAACCACCATGTGAGATATGGTATCCTTCATTCAGTCTAATGAGCTGTCTTTTGTTGTTATTGAAGCTACTTGGTGAATGATGCAATGCTTGACCCGTCGTCCAGATTGACGTCATAGAAAATGCAGAACAAAAATCCAATCCTCCAACTTACCAACCCAACTTCTTTCTCTATATATACCAACTAACTTTGAAGCCTAAATTGCAATTACCTCTTCTCTTTTCTTCTTCCTTATGACATTCTTCTCATCATATATGGCTACATCTCATTCTTCCATCACTTATGCACTCATTCTCTTTATGCTTCTATCCACTAATTCACTCATAACAGGTATCACCCTCTTTCAACACTCACTATTTCTTTTACACTTTCCATGCATTTATGAATGGAAGTAGGATCACAACAACATATGGGTGGTGTCACTTGTTATCTAAGATTTCAAATTTCAAATAAGCTAAATATTTATTGGTATGTTATCTAGCATGAACATTTACTTTTACCTTGAATAAGATATTATTGGTGGAAACTAGATAATATATAATAGAGTGTTTGCAAGATAATAATTGAAGCAATATTATCAATTATATACATATAATATCAATGGCATTATATATAAGTCTCAATTTGAATCTGACTCAGAAGCACAATCTGGAGTATGTTATGGAAGAGTTGGCAACAACTTGCCATCTCCCAGTGAAGTTGTGACACTATACAATCAACACAACATACGCAGGATGAGAATCTACGATCCAAATCCACAAGTTCTTGAAGCATTGAGAGGTTCCACTATTCAGTTACTGTTAGACATCCCAAAGGATAACCTCCAAAATCTAGCAGCTAGCCAAGATAATGCAAACAAATGGGTGCAAGACAACATTAAAAACTATGCCAATGTTAGATTCAGATACATTGCAGTCGGAAATGAAGTGAAGCCTGAAGAGTCATTTGCACAGTTTGTGGTGCCTGCAATGCAAAACATTCAGAGAGCCATTTCTGCAGCAGGCCTCGGAAACCAAATAAAAGTTTCCACTTCCATTGAGACTGGTGCCTTGGCAGAATCATTTCCTCCATCAAAAGGCTCCTTCAAGTCCAATTATAGAGCTTCATATCTTGATGGTGTCATAAGATTTCTAGTGAACAATAACTCCCCATTATTGGTTAATGTTTACACTTATTTCAGTTACATCAACAACCCTACTGACATCAGTCTTGATTATGCACTTTTCACCTCTCCTTCGGTGGTGGTGAATGATGGTTCACTTGGTTATCAAAACCTTTTTGATGCTTCAGTGGATGCTGTTTATTCTGCATTGGAGAAAGTAGGGGGTGGCTCAGTGAACATAGTTGTGTCTGAGACTGGATGGCCCTCTTCTGGTGGGACTGCAGCTTCACTTGCCAATGCTAGAACACACAACACAAACTTGGTTCAGCATGTCAAAAATGGAACTCCAAAGAGGCTTGGTAAACCTATTGAAACATATGTGTTTGCCATGTTTGATGAAAATCTGAAGCCGAATCAAGAATTTGAGAAATTTTGGGGGCTCTTCAATCCAACTACTAAACAGCTCAAATACTCTATTAATTTTAATTAGTTAATAGAAGCAAATTTTATAAGAAATAAGGGCTATGATTCCAAATAAAATGATTCCACAACAGTCCTCGATGAGGCAGGTTTATGTATGGAGCTTTATGTCAATTGTTGGAATTATTACCATCTATTGGCAGAGTTTGCTTTCAATAAAACTTTTCTTGGCAAAGTTATATAATCTTTAACTGTTATTTATATAATCAATATTTATTTAGAAGTATACACTACTACACGAAGAGATACATTAACGATTATTTTAAATAGTAGGTAGTTGTTCACTAATCTAGATATATTTAAATGAGGTAAAAAGAGTGTTTTAGGACTTAGTTATGAACCCAAAAAAAAAAATGAGAATTGTTTTCTTCAATTATAAAAAAAATGAAGTAGTAAAGCAAAAGAAAATAAATTTGGGTTTTTGGGTGTGGTTCCATAAACCCTATCAGCTTTTAAATAATTATTTAATCTTAAGGATACATGAAAAAACTACTATTATAAATCTTTAAAATTAAATAATTATTTGAAATCTATCCGGAATATAAACCTCGAATGCTTTTGAAACCGTTACCAAAAACATTTTATGCTCTAGTTATTAGTATAATCGTTACCATAAGTCTAATTTTATTTAAAATATTTTTTTAATTTAAAGGTTTAAGGCCTTTCTTGGGGCTAAAACCAAAGCCATATATCCTTTTATGTTGTCATATTCATGTTATATAAAACCAAAGGAAATCATCAAAAATAAAATGTTTCTTAATGTCGGTTGCATTCAACTTTCTTCCATTCAAACAGTTGACACAATGAAATTTAAACTTCACTTCATCATCACTTCTATTCTAATTACATTGTACAAATTGTATAAAATTTTTTACTCCTCTCTCGTATTCAACATTGATGTGTAGTGAATTAATCCAATATCAATCTATACGTATATATACTGAAATTTTTTACACAATTTTAGTAATCTTGAATGATCACTTTGATCGCTTTTGTATTCAATGTTTGACCCTATCGCATTCCAGAAGATTCACTTTCTTTATTTTATTGAACATATAAATTTTAAACAACATATCTAAAATTTCACGAAATTTATAAATCACAATCAAATATGCACTCGAAGATCAACACAAAACACCATTGCAAATATTTATGAATTAAGATATGTATATTAAAATTTATATGCTTTAATAAATTATGAAAAAGTACTTACTCTTTTTAAACTGTCCAACCAAAAAATTCAAGATTCAATACGATAAATTATTATTACTGTTTCCTCTTATATTCATTTTTAAAAAATACATTTCTTCAAAAAATTTGGAGACAACAAATAATTTTTGTATTGAATCTCAAACTGGAAACTGAGGTTAATTCAATACAACAATATATTTTAGCATACAATTATATAAAATTTAATTGCAAAATTATATAAAATTATTTGTTCATATTAAAAAGTAAAATTTAAACATAATAATAGGAACTTGGGAGGGTGAAAGACAGACAACAATGGAGAACGGTGCAACAACTAGCGTTTTGGAATGAACAAAATCCCACCGCAAAAAACAATACTTGGACACAAATACAAACAACATATTAATCTAAGGAACCAAAACTAACTCACTGCGAAGAAACGCATTTACGAATAGAAGACCAGTGAGGACGGGTTCAAACCATTAATGACACTTGGAGGCAGTGACCACGACATTTGGAGTTAATGGAGTAGGATCAGCGCTGGTTCGCGAGCAACGAAGAAGAAATTGTACATGGGTTTATGAATTTTTCCTTTTCTTTTACCCATACAAACACATATTGTCTCAGTTATTTAACCGAAACAATAAGTAGTCTATGACATCGGTTTTGTTAAAAACCACTGCCTAAAGTCACCCCAAATAATTAAAAAATAAAATGTTTGGACATAAGGGGTCTATGGCACCGATTCTCATAACAACCGAGGCCATAGGTGCGCTTCAGAACCTGAACAATCTGAAATATCACTTTAAAAGGGGCACAGTCAAGACCCTATGACACCTATTCTAAAAATAACTGAAGTCATAGACCTATTTAGAATTTGAACAGTTTGAAATATCTCTCTACATGAGGGAATGTAAAATCCTATGGCATCAATTTTGAGGAGAACTGAAGCCATAAACCTTATTCAGAGTGTTGTCAATTGAAAAGATCAAATTTGTGCTTATGTTGCATCACTTTAGGCTTCGGTTAAAAAACAACCAACACCAACAAGTACATATGACTCAGATTTTTATTTAACCAAGACCAATATATTCACAAAAATTGCAAAAATGTCACCACATCTTTTTATGTTTTGGTTTCATCAAAATCGAAGTGTAATAGACAAGTTAGAAGTCCTTTTATGTACTAGTGATATATACAAACAAATTTAAAAAAAATAGTAAAAATTGAAAAAAAAAGGTGGTGGATCAGCTCATTAAGCCGCTAGTCTGTCGACCTATATAGTGGCAAAGCAACTTGCAATATATTCACAAAGATTGCAAAAATGTCACCACATCTTTTTATGTTTCGGTTTCGTCAAAATTGAAGTGTAATAGACAAGTTAGAAGTCTTTTTATGTACCAGTGATATATACAAACAAATTTTAAAAAAATTGTAAAAATTGAAAAAAAAAAGTGGTGGATCAATGTTAATCCGCCAGCCTATCGACCTATATTGTGGCAAAGCAACTTGCAATTTCTAATTCGTTTTTTAGTGATAGAACAATTCGACGTGAGTCTATTTTTGGTAGGTCAAGCCAAAAGGGATCGGATTGACCCGTTTTGCAACCCTCAATAAAAATATCCGTCAATAATAAAATTTTACAGTTGATAGTTAAAACTCTTTATTTTTGTTTCTTAAGACAAAATCACTTAGAGAGACTAAACTGTCTAGCAATTCAAAGTTTTGAAGTTTAACATATATATTAAATGAAACATTCTTTAGAAAGAAAGAGCGTCTAAACATGTGGTAACTAACAATATTAAATCATCTAAGCATCTATCAAATGAATCATCTAGATGTTTGCTTAACCAGAAACAAAAAACTTGGAAGACTTATGCCAAAAGTGTCTACAGCACAAACCTAAAAGTCTTATCACAAGAAATCTTGCAAACAATGTCTATCAAGCTACAATTTCAGAGATGCTACCTAAAATAAAGATGAACTAAATAACATAACGTGTTCTAGGCAGAAACATCTAATTAGTAGGAGAAGCCTACACAAGCTTAGTAAGACACCATGCTTAAGATACTTACACACAAAGTGTCTGAATTACTCTTGTGAAATAATGAGCGTGAAAATCATTTCTAATGTAGAAACATGTTTTGCAAATATTATTCATGATAAACATTATCTGAATATGTGAAAAACTTAAGGATAAGTTCTCAAGCACTGAACTTAAAATGTCTATCCTTGAGAAAGACAAAACACTAAAGTTTAACTCTTTATAGTCAATCAATGTTAATAAAAGAAGAACTAAAGCAAATATATTGTCTAAATGAACATAAGCTCTAAACAATAAAACGTGGTCTCAAACATCTCATCAATGAAAATTTTTTATAGAATAAACAATCTAATGAAAAGCATTCCAAATATTATACCTCATTTTTAGTAACAAGCGTCTAACACTTTATATCGTCTGTTAATATTTGAATGTTGCATTAAACAAAATGCACTTATTATTGACATGACATATGATAAAATGTTTTTTAACAAGAAATAATACTTAACGTATATAAAAGTTCAAAAACATTAAATGTCAATTAATGCATGTACTGCAAAGTGCTATTTTGCTTATATGTTTTGTCCTCGCTCACTATGCAGGTAAGAAATATATAATAGATTAATCAGAATCAAAGCACACGTTGGATAAAGGCCTTGAGAGAACTATATATCATTTTAGGAATGTTTCTATTGAAGACTTCTGCTCTGACAAGCCGTACAAGTTGCGCATCAATGAAAAACTCAGATAAAACACTATACAACTACAAAATACACCTGAGTATGACTTAGAAGTTAAAAATGCTATCAACCTAATCTATAAGAACAAACATATTCTCAAGAAAGCTATAAATAGATAGAGGTATAAAGAAAAGACGAAAAGGATAACGAAGTTAATACATTTTCTTGCTCTAATCTACGCTTATAATTCATTAATCGTCTAAAGCTTTCAAGTGAAAAAAGAGTGAAACACCATCAAGATTTATAGATTATATTGTATCAAAAACATATTCTCTCGTAGAGAGTTAACCATTTGTATCTTGTTGTACATCTCATTGTGGATTTGTTGAAACTAGAAGTGGTTAGAATACTTGTAAATAAGAAGTGGTCAAAATACTTGCAAATCAGAAGTTGTGAAACTTGACTAGGTAGCATATAGGAAAGATGCCAAAATTGTCTAGGGAACCAGGAGTGGTGAAAATACTCATTGTAAACCAGAAATGGTAAGAATACTTATGTAATCTTCGAAAAGATTAATAAAACCTCTTAAAAGTTTTTGAGGGAGAACTGGATATATCAATTGGAGTGAACCAGTATAAAAAATATTCCTGTTTATTGTTTTATTTTACAAACCTTTTCTTGAAAAATTTCTTATAAAACCTATCATTCGCACAACTCTTCTAAAAAGATCTTCACAAGTCATTTTCTAATTGCTGAATTGAGAAACATATTTCTTTATGATTACTATACTGTTTTATTGAATATATTATTATTCACAAGTTTTTGCAAAACAAACATATCTAAATAAATATTGATAAACTTATTTATAATACTGATTAGACGCTGGATTATGAAAGCAATTTTAAAACACTATTCAACTTGTGTTTTATTGTGATTTCAAAAAGTTCGTGAGGATATAAAAAGTTGAAACCAATTATCAATTATATGTATAATACCAATGACATTATAAGTCTCAAAAACGAATTTGTATATCAAATATATGCTACCTTTGTTTTCCTTAATATTTATGTTGAGAAGTTTATGTATTAGATGTATAGACAGAGGGACCGTTTATTTCTCAAATTATAGAAGTTAAACAAAATCATAGATATTTAAATCTTCTTAAGAATAAAAAACATTATTTAAATATAGACTAACTTTATTAAAAACTAAAAACGTTTTAAAACTAATTATTGCTTGGATTTCAATGCCAAGAAAATCATGCAAGTGAGTTATTTCATTCAGAGTTCAAGTATTAGTATTTTCATGTACTCATATGTATTATGAAATACTATTTGTTAAAAAGGACTCATTGAAAATAAGGCCTAATATCATGAGAAAATTGAAACAGAGATTAATTTATAATTAATAATAATAATAATTAGTTAAAACATTACCAAGACATCAATTTAGATTTTAATTAATAGAATAATTAAAAATTTTATTAATCATTTATAAGATGGTGTCTTAGTCCAAATAAAGACAAATAAAAACATGTTAGACATCATTATCAATTTTAATATTTGATATTTTAGATATAATATTGATACTTAATGTTCATCAATAAATTATAAGAAAATTTATTTTTAAAAAATAAAATAAAAGAATATAAAACATAAAAGATCGTATCAAATCTATGATAAAAACATTTAACGAAACATCAAACAAACTATATTTATAATAAAAAAAATTTAAATAAATACATGTAAGTAAAACATTAAAAAACTTATATTGATCTATATGAATAAAAATAAAATAGATAATTTATCAGTCATATAATGTTTTTTTCTTCATAAAAAATATGAAAAACTTTGAATTTTATATATATAAACATTATCTCTTTCTAAGATTCCAAAAAACCATTCATTTATCTAAAAGAATTATTCTGGAATCAATGTCTTGCTCTAAACGACGGATATTTTTTATTTATAAATTTAATTAGTATTAAATGATTTTATTGTATTGATTATTTCCAAAAACTCAAAGATAAATATTTACACGAGCATTTTGAGTTAAAAAGTAATATGTATTGAACAAGTGAACATTTATTTATTTTTGGTATATAATAAATATACCTACATAATACAATTATTTATATAAAATAAAATATTTTAATTATATATATATATATATATATATATATATATATATTCCATTAATATATAATGGAGATTCTCTCTAACTGCCATTTTGGACCATTTTACCTAACTGTTATTTTAAAATTCAATTAACTACTCAAAATAATAAAACTATCATAAATAAAATTATAAAAAAATAATAAAAATATTTATTTTAATAATTTTTTTGTATTATAATAAATATTTCTATTATCATAATAAAAGATAGGCACAATTGGCCCAACACACTTATGTTTATACTAGTAATAATATCCACTGGAGATTCCATGTATGTGGTCAACACAATCTATTTTAAAATCCTAATATCTTAAATCTAAAAAAAGTTATCATTTTATTACTTTATGTAAAATAAAAGAAAAAAGGTAATGAAGAAAAAAGTAACACTTCACTAAAATATAAAGCAGACTTTGCTCATTTGATAAAATAAACCATGAAACTTAGTTCCAGTTTTTCATTCTTAAGTTGAGCTGTTGTTTACCATCAGCCTTCAGACCTTAAAAATAGTTGCAAAATATTGTCAAATATTTTTATTACCTCTTTTTTGTGGTAATTATGATGGACATTTCTTTTCTAACAGTATTTTATTTTATAAATAAATCAAAATTATTAAGATTTGAACTTTGGCTACTTGATTAAAAGATATTTGCGTTAATCAATTTGCTTATTATTATTTTTTTGTTTGTGTGTGCATTTGTTACCTCCTTGCAAGGAAAACAACCAAGTTAGCTGTTAAACAGTAATTATAACTTAAAAAATATGAATATATGAACTTTTTTTTTTCTTTCATCTAAATTTTAGCCTCATTATTTCATGTCATTAATCATTGACTATATTTGTCTTTTTTTCCACCCTATAAAAAATTATTGAGTCTTTAAATGTTTTTTAACACTGAGAAGAACATAAACAACTTGCTGGGTAACCACCATATGAGAAAAAACATTCAGTGTAATAAGCTGTCTTTTGTTGTTATTGAAGCTACTTGGTGAATGATGCCATGCTTGACGCCATAGAAATAATGCATAACAAAAATTCAATCCTAACCCAACTTTTTTCTCTATATAAACCAACTATTTTTGAAACCTACATTGCAATTCCCTTTCTTCTTCCTTTTAACGTTCTTCTCATCATATATATATATGGCTCCATCTCACTCTTCCATCTCTTATACACTCCTTCTGTTTATGCTTCTATTCACTAATTCACTCATAACAGGTATCACCCTCTCTTTCAGCACTCACTATTTCTTTTACACTTTCTATGCATTGATGAAAGGAAGTAGAATCACAACGACACAAGATATATAATATTTATCCATTATCAGATATTTGTCTCATTATCTCTTCTGTCATTCATTGGCTACATGTAAGAAGAAGAAAAATTGTACGAATTTTTTCATACATGTCACTATCTTTTACTTTCATTTTTTAATTTTAAACAAAATTGGATAAATATTTGATTCAGTATAATATGTATTGACATAATTCGTTGCTAATACGATAAAAAAAAATCAACAATATTTTAATTTTTATTTTTGTGAGTTTTATTTAAAGTAGTCATCGATTTTTTCATATATTCAAAGTAGTCTCAAATTTTGTAATTTTTGTTTAATTTAATCTTTTTCTATGACAGCGTCTAAATCGTTAAAGACTAATGGTCTATATGAAACATTAATGAATGAGGAATAACTTTTTTACATATGCAGCAACTTAAAATAAGATTGACGTGGAAACGTGGTAATTGAATGTGACCAAGCCATCACCTTCAACCTCTCACTGCCCAAAACCTTAGCCACCATCAAAACAATCACTCGTCATCTGACCACTACGAAAGTCGTCAGGCATCAGAACCCACCATCATCATCTCCTTCAACCTCGCAAATCAGCTAGCAATAGCCACCGCGAGCCTGTTCGTTTTTATCAAACAACCATTAGCAACATGCATTTGAAAACCCAAACCCATGTTTGCTCAAATCTCTTCGTACCAAAGAACGTGAAAACAAAAAACCCTCCTTAACCACCACTATAGCCACCGTAGTAGTTTGAGAGCATTGCAAAATTTCAAATCATGAATCCTAAATCGTGAGATCTCCTCCACCTGTTCGAATTTTTCATCTTCGTCAACCACCATATAACAACACAATGTCATCAGGAACCATTATCTTTGCCTCAAACCTACAAATAAATAAACCTAGAACCAGAAACCAACAACCATCAGGAATAAAAAAACTCAAATGGTGAAATCATTGTGTTCATCATCACACCACACAAACCTACAGAAAAAAAAAGAGTCAGTCCAAATCATAAAGTCATTTTCATACCAAAGTCACAAAACATTACATTATTGCGATGAAGTGCAAGTTCATTCAAGTACCTACCGCAATCTCTCGCATCTCCATCTTTGAATCACTAGTGGAAAAATGTTGTTTAACGTCACCCATATGACGTCGGTTAGCTCGTAGGCCGACGTATATGAGTGCACGGTGACATTAGCGTAAATAAGTGGTAACCTAGACGTCGGTTTTAAGGGGACTCGACGTCTATTATATAATACACGTTAGCTCTGACGTAAACCAACGTCCAATGTATGGAGGTAGGCGAGAAGACAGACTTCTCCTGGCCATTGACGTCGCGTATGCTGGGGGCTCGACGTCTACTAGGGATGCAATTAATGCTCACCACCTGATTCTCAGACGCTTAGACGTCGCATGGTCAATCATCGACGTCTATTTTCTGTCCGGAAGGAGGGAAGACAGAAATTTCTACAAAATAGACATCGCATTTTCTGAGTGCGCGACGTCTATGTGCCTGTAATTAATTATGTTCACCAAAATCCGAGGCACGTCGACGTCCGGTAGCAGTGACGGACTATAGACGTCGGCGCCCTTTGTTAACCGTCGTTTACTTCCTTGACAGGAAATGAAACGTCAATCGGTTCAGCACACTAGACGTCGGCCCCCTTGGACATTGACGTCTAATGTTATTCAAAAAGTCACTTTAAATGTAATCTTGGACGTCCAGTTAGTTAGATAACCGACGTCTCGGTGACTATAGACATCGGTGTCCACGGGGAACCGACGCCCCATTTCATTTTAAATAAACCGCAGACCATTCGCGACATTGCAGTTTCTTATATCGTCTTCCTCTTCTCCTTTTCCTCTTGCGGCACCTCTTCTTTTTCTCGCTTGCGGCACCTCTTCTTTTTCTCTCTTGCGACATTCTATTGTTGTTTCTGATGTCTTTATCGTCTTCCTCCTCTCCTTTTCTCTCTTGCGGCATTACATCCCAAGTGCGTGGTTTTTTTTATGCTTACCGTTTAAACTTTGTTTAGTCTTTCATCGATTATCTTCTGGTTCAACTAATTAAAATTTGCTTTCTTTGTATTGTGTTTTAGTGCAATTTTGTTCCTTTCTTAGGGTAACGTAGTAACACATTCTCCATTTGCTAGCTGCCTCCTAGAAAAAGCGGCGTCTTGTGAATTTCTTTTGGTCGTTTCAACCCAAAAACGACCATGGGTTGCCTAGTTATCGTTTCACCGTGATTTTTTCCTCTTGCGGATGAAAATGGAACTAACCCAGGTTCGGTTTTGGGTTGAAATGACCCATAAGAAATTCAAAAAACGCAAGCTTTTTTTTTGGGAAAACTAGCAAAAGGAGATTGTGCTACTAGGCTATCCAAAGACGGGAACAAAACTGCACTAAAACACAACCACTGTATTAAACGTCGGTTAATGTGTACACCGACGTCTATAGTACCTTATAGACGTCAGTCAGTGTCAATTTCGAAGTTTTTAGTGCCTCTTCGACGTCAGTTATTGCGAAGACCGACGTCTATATAATGTCTTTAGACGTCCAGTTAGTCCTACTTCGACGTTTTAGTGAAGTCGGACATGTCAGTGACTGACGTCACTATAGACGTCGGTTATATGTTTGTCCGACGTCCCATTGACGTCACCAGAATAAACGTCGATTGTTTTGTAGACGTTAAAAACCCAAAATAATCGACGTTAAACATCGTTTTTGCACTAGTGAATAAAAACCTCCACCACAACAAAATTTTAATTTTTAGTGAAAATGAAACTGCCATATACATTATTACGTTCCATCTAGTTGTTTGCAACAATGATATTATATTTCCTTTCAAATAATTTGAGCTTATAGTATAGAAAATAAGTAATTACAAAGAGAGATAGACACCGATTAGGTTTCATATTGATTATTTATTAATTAATTATATAATTATTTTGTATCAATAATACAGTTATTAAGAATATATGAAGTATTACAACTATTAACAATTTTGTTACAATATATTTTGTTGAATGAGACTTTTTACATTAGTTTTTCATATTTTTTTAAAAAATTTATCAAAACTAACCATAACTAACGAATTCTTATTTTTATTCTTTATAAATAAATAATTAACATCAATTTTCAAATATAGATTATTAAATGATTTTGTATTAATACAAATAGTTTTACAAGAAAAACAAAGTATTTAGCATTGATAAAAAAAAGTCAATAATAATAAACAAAAGACAACACTAAATAGTTAATAGTGTTTGGATTTATATCGCACAAGCATATGGGTCTTAAATCGTGACCGTTACTATGTTAGCATTGATTTTTTAAAGTTGATTCTAAGAATGTCCCCATAATAAAGTTGAAAGTCAGAGTGAAAAAATGTGAATGAAAATATTTATTATCTTTAAATTTAAATCTTTAGATTAAAAATAATTGACACTAACTTTTGTTGTTAAGAAAACACACGTATTACTTAATACTAACTTAAATAAATATAAATATTAAAAATAAATAAAAATACTTTCAGTTCGTGTACACTAACTTATTATCATTTTAATTCTTTTGGTTTACATTTTGTTAAGTTGACACCAGCTTGATTATTTTATAATATTTATTTTAGTTAATATTTATTAAGTTAATTCTTATTTTATTATTTTTTAATAATTATTTCAGTTAGTTTATATTAAATCGACAAAAATATTATTTATTTTTAATATCCAGCCATTTACTTTTGGCTTGAACAAGACATTATTGGTGAAAACAAGATACTATATTATCTACTAACTTTTTATATGTATTAAATTTTGTGAATTTAGTTGATAATAATTATTAATTAACGGTTTATTGATAAATTAAATTCTTGTTTTACAAAAAGTTTGTAAGGATAAAATATTGAAGCTAATATCAATTACATATATGTACCGGTGACATATAAAGTCTCAAATTGAATTTTGATGTCAAATACATGCTTTGTTTTCGTTCTAAATTATTTATTTTGAGAAGTTTATGTATTAGATGTTTAGATAAAGGGACTATTTAATTTTTTCAAATTATATGTTAAAATATTATCTTCTAAATTTGAGAGATAAAAAATATATTTAAATTTTATTGAAAATTAAAAATATCATTTAGATGGAATACTTTTATATGTTATTAAAAACTAAACACATTGTATGGGAAGACAATCATGCAAGTGAGGTATTTCATTGAGAACCCAAGTAGTAGAATTTTATCTACTCACTATTGTTACTGTTTTGTTCCATCTTACTCAGAAGCACAATCTGGAGTATGTTATGGAAGACTTGGCAACAACTTGCCATCCCCCACTGAAGTTGTGGCACTCTACAATCAAAACAACATTCGTAGAATGAGAATTTATGATCCAAATCAACAAGTTCTTCAAGCTTTGAGTGGTTCCACTATTCAGCTACTGTTAGACATCCCAAAGGAAAACCTCCAAAATCTAGCAGCTAGCCAAGACAATGCAAACAAATGGGTGCAAGACAACATTAAAAACTTTGCCAATGTCAGATTCAGATACATAGCAGTGGGAAATGAAGTGAAGCCTGAAGAGTCATCTGCACAGTTTGTGGTGCCTGCAATGCAAAACATTCAGAGAGCCATTTCTGCAGCAGGCCTCGGAAACCAAATAAAGGTTTCCACTGCCATTGAGTTTGGTGCCTTGGCAGAATCATTTCCTCCATCAAAAGGCTCCTTCAACACTAGTTATAGAGAAGCATATCTTGACGGTGTCATAAGATTTCTAGTGAACAATAACTCTCCATTATTGGTTAATGTTTACACTTATTTCAGTTACATTAACAACCCTACTGACATCAGTCTTGATTATGCACTTTTCACCTCTCCTTCGGTGGTGGTGAATGATGGTTCACTTGGTTATCAAAACCTTTTTGATGCTATGGTGGATGCTGCTTATTCTGCATTGGAGAAAGTAGGTGGTGGCTCAGTAAACATAGTTGTGTCTGAGAGTGGATGGCCCTCTTCTGGTGGGACTGCAACTTCACTTGACAATGCAAGAACTTACAACACAAACTTGGTTCAGCATGTCAAAAATGGAACCCCGAAAAGACCTGATAACCCTATTGAAACATATGTGTTTGCCATGTTTGATGAAAATCAGAAGCATCCAGATTATGAGAAATTCTGGGGGCTCTTCCGTCCAGATAAACAGCCCAAATACTCTATTAATTTGAATTAGTTAATAAAAGCAAAGTTCATAAGAAATAAGGGCTATGATTCCACAATTGTCCTCGATGAGGCAGGTTTATGTATGGAGCTTTATTTCAATTGTTGGAATCTTATTGCCCATCTACTAGCACAGTTTGCTTTCAATAAAACTTTTCCTATTCATTGGGATATTTATATAAACTTTTGACCATAGTATAATTAAAGGTTTTTAACTCTTTGCAACAGCATGGTGATCACAATCATTTTAACTTTACTTGTTCCTGAGTATTAGGATTCTTAAGAAAATTTTAACCAGGTGCATCGCTAAAGAACAAAGCATGGAGGTGCGATGGTTGAGGGAGGCACAGACCTTAGAAGCATAGAGAGGAAAAGGATTATTGAGACTTTGTACTCGAATACCATGGCAATGATTGATACTGTTTTTGGTCTTCTAGCTTCATCTTCATTTTAAAGACATTGTTGTTATAGTTGTTTCTACTAAGATTGTCTTAGAACATATATGTCAAAATAATTAAACATGTGACAGTTACATGTCAAATCCTTTCGTGATATATTTAATGTTTTTCCATGTTATGATGTTAATAATTACAAAAAACCATGACGAATAAAAA
Source organism: Vigna reflexopilosa (assembly GCA_027742785.1). NCBI lineage: Eukaryota > Viridiplantae > Streptophyta > Magnoliopsida > Fabales > Fabaceae > Vigna > Vigna reflexopilosa. The sequence continues at coordinate 13,161,650 of CM050914.1, forward strand.
AACGTAAGTACAAATTTAGTTTTCTAAGGTGCATGTTTCCCTGCATTCAAGGAAACTACCTGGCAAGATGAGAAGCTTATTAATTGTTTTGAACACTAAAATGGAAGCATTAATTAGTGGCTGCAGTGCTTGACCCGTCACTGCTATTCACGACATATGTACACAAATTCTCAGCCAAGTCAAGTCTTTTTTTCAGATCTATATTACCCATTAATTATAATCTATTATTATAATATAAAAATATTAAAAATTTTAGTTTATTATTAATCTTTATTTTATCAATAAATGTTTCAAAAATTGATTATTTAATTATTTGACACTTTTAATTTTTTTATATGTATAAAAGTTATTTTAACTTTTATATTTATTTTATTTTAAAACTAGTTTACCTATATTATTTTTTTATTCTTTTATAGCTTCTAACTAATTAATCATTTAATAAATTATTAAAGAATGACTTATATTTAAAACATTAATTTTTTATAACAGTTTTTCCTTTTTAATTTTATCTTTCTATCATTTATAATTATTTGGTCATTAATAACATTAAATATAAAAAATTATATTTTACTTTTATTTCTTAAAATAGTATTATTTTAAAAAAATTATATATATATATATATATATATATATTAATACAAATTTTTTATTTTATTATTCATATTTATTTTGTGGACAAGTGTCCCAAAAATTGGTCTTTATTATTTAACATTTATAATTTACTTTGTATTTATATTTATTTTATTGTCCCATATACATGGAAATTATTTTATTTTGTTTTTATCTGTTTTATTTTATATTTTCTTTATTTTCTTTTTTATTTATATTTATTTTATTGTTCATAGAAGTTATTTTTTATCTTTGTTTTACTTTTAGACTAATTTTCCTAGACTATATTTTTCATCCTTAATTATATATGTTTATAACTTCTAATTAATTATTCATTTAATAAAATATTACAAAATAACTTATATTTAGATTAATATTTTTTATACTATTTTATCATTTTTAATTTTATCCTATTATTTGTAATTGCTCGGTCATTAATAAAATTAAATTTAATATATATATATATATATATATATATATATATATATATATTAATAATACAAATTGTTTACACTAACATATAAAAAATTATTTATGTGACGATTTATTTTACTCTTTCATCTATTTAATTTGTTTTTAAATTGATTTAACATAAAAATGTCTATATATTTCAACTTTATCATTATCTAACAATTTATATGAATTTATTAATACATATTAGATGAGTTTGTTCATACACAATAAACAAGTCTTCTGATACCTATTAAATGAGTCTCCACGTATATTGATTGGACGATTATGTTTATATACTAATTGTTTAGATAAGTCTATCAGTATACATAAATAAGTTTGTTTATCCATATATTAGACATTAACTTATATTTAAATTATCAAGTTTTATACTATTTTTTTCGGTTTCAATTTTATCTTTTTATGATTTATAATTACTTAGATCATTAATAAAATTAAATTTAGAAAAATATATTTTATTTTTATTTCTTAAAAAAATATTACTCTAAAAACAAAAATTATATATATATTAATACAAATTGTTTACACTGTTATATAAAAAAAATGTTTCTCTAATGCATTATTTTATTCTTTCATTCATTTGATTTGTTTTTAAATTAATTTTACCATAAAAATAAAAATATATTTCAACTTTATCATTTTATATTTAATAAATTATTGGAGTTTATTAATACACGTTAAATAAGTTTGTACATACATTAAGTGGACAAATATGTCTATACATTAATTAAACAAGTATAATAATAAATATTAGTTTGTCTATATATATTGATTAGACTAAAATTGATTAGACTAACAATACGATAGATAGACAAGTTTGTCTATACACATATTAGACACTAATATTTAAAGTATTAGTTTTTTATACTATTTTTTTCTAATTTTATCTTTTTATGATTTATAATTACTCTGTCATTAATGAAATTAAATTTAGAAAAATATTTTTTATTTTTATTTCTTAATATATATATATATATATATATATATATATATATATATATATATTAATACAAACTATTTACTCTGTTTTATAAAAAATTATAAAAATTTGTTTCTCTAAACAAAATCATGAAACTTAGAGCTCATCCAGCTCCTTGAGTCTCGATTGCCTTCCTTCGAGGTCGATTCCACCAAAAAGTGTTCCTACCACCAGAGCATACGATTAGAACTGTCAAAATGGGTCACAACCTGCGGGTTAATCCAGTCCACCACGGGTTCGAGCCGGGTTGAATTTGAAAAAATTGTACATTTTTATGCAGGTCTGATTTCAATCTGGCTCATTTAAACCTGGCTCATATAGGTTGAATCCGTGGTAGGCTGGGTTGGCCACCAACCCACCTACCTAATTTTATTTTATTAAAATTTAATTTTAATTTTATAAAAATAACTTTTTTTTTGCTTAAAAAAATTATTTAAATTCCCTATTTTCAAAATTAATTAAACACCATGTTTGGAGTGAGATTTGGGAGTGAGATATGTTTTGGTTTGAATTATAGAAAGTTTGTAACTTTTTTATTTAAGAAAATTGTAATTAACCAGTAAGCTAGTGAGCCAACCCGTTTACCCACCAACCCATGGTGGGTCGGGCTGGGTTCGAATTTTTCTGACTCGCTAATAAATGAGCGGGGTTGAATTGACTCACTAACTGACCAACCCGTGGTGAGCCAGGCTGGTGACCCGTTTTGACAGCTCTACATAGGACACGTCACGGAGGAATGTCGCCAACTAAGGGATCTCATCAAAGAGCTGATCCAATCTTATGCCTTGGTCTGTTTCATTCAACAAAGAAATGATAGTTGAGGCAAAGGACGCAACAACTTCTTGGGTCGAGAAGTCATCATTGAAACCATCGTCAACTAGCGCTTCCATAAGTAACACAAATAAAAGCTCACAAACGTGGCACTCGGGTTACTTAGATAGTAACACAAACAAAAGCCTGTATGCGACACCTTAGCCTACCTAGATAGTAGCGTCAAGTTAAGCTCGCCCAGTCGACACTCGAGCCTACCTAAGGTAGCACAAAAGCTCGCAAAACGATAACACCTAATAGAGCCTACCTGGGTCGACAATACAACATAAAGCCTATCTAAGTCAACAGCACTCGACAAGTCGGCAACATAAAGCAAAAACTATCCTTAGATAATGACACTCAAATAGCCCGGCCAAGCAGCCAATCCACCTAAAACTCTACAAGTTTGGCATAGCTCGATCAAGAGATTAGTCATGATCACCCCTCATATGCTAATCAAACTCTTGAGACTATGGGACTTATGTACCCACCCAAGCTAATAGATATACTAAAAAGTGGGGCCCAACGAGACCCATTAAGTCTTTTCATCTTAGAACAATCCAAAATACCTAATAGGGGAATATTCATATATTCTCATAACTAATGTCACTAGTTTGATATTATGGTTATTATTTACAGTAAGGTATCATTTTGTTATTATTATCCATTTGATGTCAACATTATTTCAATGATATTATTTGATATCACAATATAGATAATATAGATCCATGTTAATCTTATAAATACAAATTAATATTCTCCGAGAATACTAATTCATTCTCATACTTATTACTTTATTAACATAAATCCTAAAACTCTCTAATTAATTTGAGTATCGAAAAATCTTTTACGATTAGATTTTCCCACGTATTCCAATCCTTGAAATATACGTGAGAGACTTCAAAAACATTCGAATCACTCACTCTGTCTATCTACATAACCACATTCAATATACTATGCTAAGAACACATTCCATCATTATGTTTAAAGGATTGAAAATTTTAAAGGTTTAATAATTCAGGAAGTCCTTATTTTCGCGTGAAATCTCAATTTTGCTCCTTTTTTTTTATTTCTCAATTGGGTCCCAATTTTCTGAAAATTGCACCAATTGGATCCTTTCCGTTAAATTGGGTCTAACAGCGTTAGTGTGTTTGATGTGGCACGCTGAAGTCAGTTTCTTAACTGACATGGCTGACTGAAGTAGGGCACCTTGATTGATGTGGATAATTCAATTTTTTTAAATACAAAGAAAAGGAAAGTTCCAATGAAATATTGGGATTGGGATTAAGATTGAATTTTATCGAATTAGGGATTGGGATTGGGAGAAGTTTGTTCTGACATTGGGGGATTCTTGTAGGGTTCGTGGAAAGTTCAATGAATTTCACAAATTGGGGTATGAATTTGGGGATTTAGGGTTTAATCGAAGTTGACGTTGACAGAGAACGTGCAGTTGTCGTGGTCGTCGGAGTTGTGGGAAGAGTGGAGGCAGCGGAGGACATGCGGACATCGAAACCCAACCCGCCATTTAAAATCCCTCCCTCAAACATATCAGAAAACACAAACCATTGTCGTTCCACCTTTGTTTTTCGTCTTCCCTCGCTTTTTTCACTCTTCTTCTCTACGCACCATAGCACAGTTTCTCAATTCCTCTGTTATTCAATTCTTAATCGGTAAAACATAGCTTTTTTCACTCTTCTTCTCTACGCACCACAACACAGTTTCTCAATTCCCCTGTTATTCAATTCTTAATCGGTAAAACACAAACAACGATGGCCAGCGATCCCAGGCAGAACGAAGCCCAAGTAACGCTAATTCTCGGCCTAGATTCCACTCAACTTGAATCCCTAATTGCACACTTGATGTCCTCCTCCAACGACCAGCGTTCTCAAGCTGAGTCTCTCTTCAACCTCTGCAAGCAGACCCGCCCAGAATCCCTCATCCTTGGCTTGACCCACCTCTTCCACACCGCCCCCAAACCGGAGACCCGAACCATGTTCGTTATCCTCCTCCACCGCCACCTCACACGCCACCACGACTCTTTCCTCTAGCCACTCCTCTCCCCGGCTGCCCACTCTCCTCCCTCCACTCTGTCCTCCTCTCCTCGCTCCAACAAGAGCCCATCAAATCCATCTCCAAGAAGCTTTGCGACACCCTCCAAACTCGTCGCCGCAATTCTCCTCGACGACCCCTCTTCTTCCAGTGGGTCACTTCTCCCGAACCCAGGCTCCAGGAAGTCTCCCTCCTGATATTCGCCCAATTAGCGCACTACAATAGTCAAACCATACTTCCTCAATTGTCCACTCTCCTCTTTGTCCTTTAACTTTTCTCCCAGATTTTTCTCCCAAATTTTACAAATTTTTTTAATTTTAAAACTGCCTTAATACACATCATTAACTCACATCAAGCAAAAAAAATCAGTTGAGACTGCCACGTCTATAAGAGATTGACGCCGTTAGGCTCAATTTAACGGTAAGGGCTAAATTGTTGCAATTTTCACAAAAATAGGACCCAATTGAGAAATCAAAAAAGAACAGGATCAAATTGAGATTCTCCCCCGAAAATAGGAACCTCTAAAATTATTAAACCAATTTTAAAATATCTATTTATAAATTTATAATTTAAAAATGTATACACACTTCTCAAACTCAAATGGAAGTACGGTAGATGGTTGGATTTATTAATTTATTTATTAATTTCATTACATCATTATATTATTTGTCCTTTTTTTTTCACCCGAATCAAAATTATTGAGATGGAGATTAATGATTACTCTTCTTAAATGTTTTTAACAGTGTAAGAGAGGGAATAAGTGAGGTGAGAAGAGCATAAACAAATTGCTGGATAATCACCACTGAGATTTGATATCCCTCATCCACTCAAAGCTGTCTTTGTTGCTATTAGAACCACTTCGTGGATGATACAGTGTTTGACCCGTCATTGACATTGACGCCATAGAAAATGCAGAACAAAAATTAAATGCTCCAAATTACCAACCTACCTTATTTCTCTATATAAAGCGACTACTTTTGAAGCCTAAATTGCAATTCCCTCTTCTGTTTCTTCTTCCTTAATTATAACATTCTTCTCATCATACATGGCTCCATCTCAGTCTTCCATCACTAATATACTCCTTCTCTTTGTGCTTCTAATCACTAATTCACTCATAACAGGTATCACCCTCTTTCGATAATCATCATTTCTTTTACACTTTCTTTGCACCAATGGCAACCACAATCCTTATTGTTTTCCACTTTGGCATCACTGTTTGATGTTATGACTTCCTTTTAAAACTTGTATTATGTGTTGTGTTAAAACATTGAATATATATATATATATATATATATATACATACTAGGTTTTTTTTTTCTTCTAAACTATTTATTTTGACAAGTTTATCTACTACATGTTTAGATAAAGGGGCCACTTATTTTTTTTCAAATTATAGAAGTTAAAAAAACGCTGTTTGAAATTTGAGGACCGGAGAGATATTTAAATCTTAAAAATTAAAAATACTATTTAAATATACAAGACTTTTATATATGATGAAAAAGTCTAAACACATTTTAAAAGTAATTATTGGTTGTATTTCAATGCTAAGAAAATCATGCACGTGGGGTATTTAATTAAGAACACAAGTTGTAGTACCTTTATGTATTCATTAATGGTACTATTTTGCTCTATCTGACTCAGAAGCACAATCTGGAGTATGTTATGGAAGACTTGGTAACAACTTGCCATCCCCCAATGAAGTTGTGGCACTCTACAATCAATACAACATTCGCAGGATGAGAATCTACGATCCAAATCCACAAGTTCTTCAAGCCTTGAGAGGTTCCACTATTCAGTTACTGTTAGACATCCCAAAGGAAAACCTCCAAAATCTAGCAGCTAGCCAAGACAATGCAAACAGATGGGTGCAAGACAACATAAGAAACTATGCCAATGTCAGATTCAGATACATAGCAGTGGGAAATGAAGTGAAGCCTGAAGAGTCATCTGCACAGTTTGTGGTGCCTGCAATGCAAAACATTCAGAGAGCCATTTCTGCAGCAGGCCTCGGAAACCAAATAAAGGTTTCCACTGCCATTGAGTTTGGTGCCTTGGCAGAATCATTTCCTCCATCAAAAGGCTCCTTCAAGTCTAATTATAGAGCTGCATATCTTGATGGTGTCATCAGATTTCTAGTAAATAATAACTCGCCATTGTTGGTTAATATTTACACTTATTTCAGTTACGTTAACCAGCCTTCCATTGGTCTTGATTATTCACTTTTCACCTCTCCTTCGGTGGTGGTGAATGACGGTTCACTTGGTTATCAAAACCTTTTTGATGCTATGGTGGATGCTGCTTATTCTGCATTGGAGAAAGTAGGAGGTGGCTCAGTGAACATAGTTGTGTCTGAGAGTGGATGGCCCTCTTCTGGTGGGACTGCAACTTCACTTGACAATGCTAGAAAATACAACACAAACTTGGTTCAGCATGTCAAAAATGGAACTCCAAAGAAGCCTGGTAAACCTATTGAAACATATGTGTTTGCCATGTTTGATGAAAATCAGAAGCAGCCAGACTTTGAGAAATTTTGGGGGCTCTTCAATCCAACTACTAAACAGCTCAAATACCCTATTAATCTGAATTAGCTAATAGAAGCAAAGTTTATAAGAAATAAGGACTATGATTCCAAATAAAACAATTCCACTATTGGCCTAGAAGATGCAGGTTTATGTATGGAGCTTTATCTTCATTGTTATAATCTTATTAGCTTTCAATAAAAGTTTTCCTATTGATATCTTATGAATGTTTTTCCATGTTATGATATGTAATGTAGGTTTTATGTTATAAAAAAAATATAAAAGAAATATTATAATTTAGCCGAACACATTTTTAACATTACGTGGAGATTTAAATCCACTATTATATGTCGTAATAATTTTTACCACTTCAGTACTTTTATAAATTATTTTAATTTAAAACATGGATAGTAAAATATCATATTATACATTTGATTAATTTTAAAAATGAATAATGGTTATTTTAAGATCTCTATGGAATCTTAAAAAAATGAAAGAATGGAATATTGTATGCATATATGATGAATGTTAAAGAGAGTATTAGAAAGAAGTAAGATAATTAATTACATATCTTAGGGTTTATAATTTTTTTTTTTATTTCTGAATACATACACACAAGTAGATCGGCATGTGAGTTTGTAAGAAAAAAATGCGAAGTGAATTTTGTATTTTATTTTATTGACTTGTTTAAGTCGTTTCTACACAATTTATAGTCTTTGTAGTTTGTGTAGGTTAACGACGGATGGAGTAGGCTGTCCTTCCATTATTCGAAAAAAACAAAATTCATATTTTAATCTATATATAATTCAAACATAATTCTTTTATTTTTATTTTATTTTTTTATTCTTTTACTTCATACTTGAATTCATAAGTGAGTTTTCTTGGTGTCATTCAGCATTAATTAGTTGATATAGTCTTTTGTTACCTTTAACAATAATTTACTTTTTATTTTTCTTGTTCATAAAAGATTTAATTGATGATGATATTAATTTTATGTGTCAAGGGTTTCCTTATGAGGTGCAGAAAAAAAAAATATGAAATATTTAAACAAGATAATTATTACAACATTTTATAAATATTTTTGAGAATTTGTTTATATATGCTCACTTATATGCTTGTAGGACTAATCGATCATAATTATAATAGTGAACAAGAGTAACTTCGTTGTTATATATTTTAAAAATAATAATTAAATTAAATTAATGATATTGGTTATATACATTAAGTAAAGAATTCATACATTATTATAGATATATACATTTAACTCGTTTAAAATGACTAAAATATAACCACAGATCAATCAAAACAACAAAACATTATTAAAATCGATTTTTTTTTCTCAACTGAACAAGACTCGGATTTTAAAGTAAAGAAAAAAGTGAATATAACCACTTCTTATATTTAAATACAATATTATATATGCGTTTAAAATTAATTAGCAATGGAAAGTATCTCTTTAATGTTGTTTATGGTATTTTTTCAATTATAATATTTTTATACTTAATGAAATATAATCATAAATTTATATCATAACTTTTAATTATAAGATGATCTTATTTATTTATTTATTAATATACAATAAAGTTAAAATTATGATTATATGAATAACTAGAAAAAAATTCATATCGTAGATCTCTAGATTCACAACTCTTTATTATAAAATATTTAATATAAAAACGTTTAACAATTTTATTTTGTAAAAATTATTTAACAAGTAATAAAAATGACAAAATTAAATCAAACTAAAATTAATCACTCATATTTGAATTCTAAGTTTAATTCAAAATAACTTTTAATGGTATCCTTTTGTTAAGCACAATCTAGAGTTTTTATGGAAGACTTGGCAATGGAGTTTGCATGTATTTGTTCTTTAAATGGAACTTCTCTTTTTAATATTTATAGTATGCAATAAATAATTTATAGATATATTATATTTCCTTCAATTTTAATAGACTATTTGTCTTTCATTGTTGTATGAGATGAAGTTAATGTATTACCATTTTGTTTGGATTTTGAGCCATATATGGTTGGGAAAAATATATTTTATTTCATTATGAATTATCTTATATTAATAGATATTTAATTAAATTAAAGTACTGTATTCGTAACCAGTCAAAGTTAATTATAAAAAGGTTTCTCAACAAAGTACATAAAAAAAATTACAAATTAAAATTTTTAAATATCATTTTCTATTTAAAATTAGTCACATATTGAATTTACTATTTTGTTTTAACTTCATCCATTCAAAAATCTTGAATCAAAATATTAAATTATATTTACAAATTCTAAATTTAGTTAATTTAAATTTCACTAGATACCTGGATCAATGCTTGGGTGTAGTCTATTAGACCGTATTGGACAGAATTCCATGAGATGGGCTGATTTGACTGCCGAGGAATTTCAATTTGGGCTTTAAGCCCTATTTATATAAAAAAATAAGGGCATTGCTCCCCTTCACCTCCCCGCTTTGCGCCCTCCACCTCTCCAATTTTCTGTAATTTTTTTAATTACAAAAGTAACCTTTTTTATTTATCTTTTTTAACATTTTACTTTTTATTTACCAAACACTACATAGTTTCTTCATTTTACACTCTACTCAGAATCCCACCCATGTTTTCTCTTATATTTTGAGATTTGTCTTTTCTTTTCTCGCTTTCGTTACACGGTAGTATGGTTCTTTTTACTGTTTGTGGTGCGGTGGTGTTTCGCTGGAAAGTTCGCTTATACTGATTGGTGGTGCTTGGTTTGCTGGTGTTTCACTACTGCTATGTGCTGCCTTTTCTGCGTGCAGGAAGACGATAATCGCTCAGTCACGAATGTCAGGCACGGATGTCGCATATTTGATCTTGAAACGGATGTCGCATATCCGTCCACGGATATCAAACATCCATTTAAGGTTAATCGGATATGAGACATCCATTTTGGCTTTGGGTGGTACGTAGCTCAATATACCATTGTCTTCTTCTCCCAGAATATCACCCAACAATGTTTTAAAGAAGCTCCAAAGTTTTATAACTCCCTCACATGCGACACCCTGCATCACCACCCGAATGACACCTACCCCAAAAATACAGTCCACGTGGCAATGTCCTTGGACGCGGCATACCTACGAGGATCCATGGAGGTACCCTCTTCCCATTGCACTTGCTAATGCCAGTGGAGGGTACCCTCTTCCCCATCGGCCAGTTTTACCAGTCCCTACACGAAGACAAACCCAACAACCTTCAAAATTCAAGCCAAATTTTTTTACCTCCACAATCTCCACCACCTCCTCCTCCTTCTTTCCATTTGGATTCACTTCTCCAACATCTTTAGCATCTTTCTTCAGTCCCCATCACCACTCCCATGTTAACCCTTGTGCCTGCTTCCAAGATAACAACACCCATTTTAACAACTCCCTTCATTCAAAGCAAAAGAAACCCTCTTTAGCTTCTGCCCCCGTTGTTGAACAAGACCAGCTTGATGATACAAAGTTTGGATTTTTATCCGACAAGGGTAAGTTGTTGCTCGATTCAATTGTTGGGTCACCTTTGCATGAATTGAATGGTTTTATTCAACTCTGTTGAGTTTGAGTTGCTTGAGGTTGATTTTCTCGGCCTGTTGAAAGATTTGGACCTTTCTGGGAATTGAGAGAGGGCTCTTTTGTTGTTTGAATAAGGATGGTTGCATTTTGGGAGTGAACAAAATTTGAGGTTGGACAATCATGTTGTTGAATTGACAGTTTGGATATTGGGGAGAGAGTCATAACATTATATTGCATCCAAGTTGTTTGATTTAATTCCTGTGGAGCAATACTCACTTGATGTTCGCGCTTACACCGTGCTCCAACACAGTTCATGGATTTGCAGAAGAAGATGCAGATCTATGAGCTCGGGTTGCTTCCGCCATTCCTAGTGGTCTTCGCCGGAAGGATTACGGCGGTGGATCGCCGTTGGAATCAGCACGGACTCGGTGGGGACAATTTTCGTGGGTTTTGCCGGAACTGCATCCTGGGCCGTGAGTCTGCTGCATTGGAGTGGGAAGGGGATATTCCGCTGCATGCATAAGATTCGAGTTAAAAAATATTAACCTAAAGAAAAAACTTTACTTAAGGATAAAATAAGAATAAAGAAATAAAAAGTGGAATATAAGTGGAATGGGAAGGTGGAGGGAGTAAAGCGGCGAGGTGGAGGGAGCAACGCCCAAAAATAAACACATCGAAATTAAATGTAAAATAAAGCCTAATTTATTTTTTAAACAAAAAAAAATGTAAATTGTTTAACTTTTCACAGTTCTAAGAGAAGAAAAAAAAATACATTCTTAATCAAAATTAAAATTTAGAAAGATAAAATTTATAATGAAATGAATAATAAATACTAATAATTAATTTATAAAGTTTTTATACTTTTACCTATTTAAAATTTATTTCTATTAAAATCTTACCGAGCTTACATTCCTTAAAAAGAGATTGCTATTTGCCATGAGTTTGATGTAATTTTTTCTTATAAAATAAACTTCAACTTGGCAAAATTCTTATATTTATTTAAACTTTATTTAGTGTAAAACCATAATGAAAAATAGAATAAAGGACTTTTTTAAAATCAAGAATCAATAATCTTCTAAATCTAATAAATGTGGATAAAACATAATATGACAATTCATTTAACCTTACTAGAATGGATGTAGTAGTACAAAATATAGGTAACATCATTACCACATGGTTGCACAAAAACTAGCATCTATTTAATTATTAATAGTCTTTTTTTGTCCTTTTCGATTTAAATTAAATAAAGGTGAATAAAAAAATAAAGAAGATAATCGGCGTTATTAGTTGTTTGAGTACTGAAAAACCCTGCTCATAGTTAAAATTTATTAAAATATTACAAAGTTATAAGTAGTAATGTTCATTAAATTAAGAAGTGAGAACTAAATGTGTGTGGGCAGTCTAAGAAATTAATATGTATAGTGTATGAGAGTAGATAAAGCCAATCAATTGTATTGCATTGAATTGAATGCATTTTAAGACTTTATCTCCACACTCTTTAATGATTGAAAACGTTTTACCACAAACAAACATTGCACATGAAAGTCTATTTTCGTGTCCAAAAATTTAGATATTTGTCTTTTGTTCTTTAATTAAACTTGAAATTTTATCTTTAAAATATGTAATTTATTCAATGTAAACTTTTTTTTTTATAAAATTTAAAGCTTAATTAAACAATAACACTAATTATAACCAATGTTGTTAGAATAAATTCAAAAGTGAAGATGAAAAGCTAGACTCAACAAATTTTAAATTTTGTTATCATATTAAAATGTGGGTTTAAGTAAAACTTACTTTTACAGCACCATAAAAATAGGTTAAATATGTTTTTGATCCTTTAATTTTAAGTGAAAATTATAATTAATTTCTTTTCGAAATTTTAGAATAATTTAGTTTCTCATCTTTAGAATTATGTGAATTGAGTTTTTTTAACCACATTTTGTTAAGTTTATTTGAGATTTTAAATGTGTTTTTCAACTAACATTGAAAAAAAGTGTGTCAACAAAGTTAAGGGATAAAAACATATTTAACTCTAAAAAACTCTATATACAAATTGATATTATCTCTCATGAATGTGAAATTTTTATTTCTATTACTTCAAGGACAAATCTTGCTCTTCCACATTTAGACATAACACCAATGAGACTTAGCACAACCACATAAGTGATTGACATCACTCTCTACCTAAAACCTTAAAACAATAGATTAATGGGTATTCTCCTTTCTATGATATTCTACTTTCTTATTTTTATTCAATGTGAGACTTAGACTCACACTTGAATTCCCAACATTGATATCCTTCTACATGAATTCAATTAAAACAGGACACATGATTGGGTCTGAAACAATAAACACAATTGAATGGATCATGATGAAGCCTCCATGTAACCAGAAGAAAGACGAAATTACTTTAGGCACAAGAAGTAAATGTTGAAGCTTTCGAATGGTGATACCTAACCTTTCCCACATGACTATGAAGTTCCCAGTCGGTGAAGCAACGATCCCAACACAATATGAAGAATTATGTGTGTTAGGGGCAAACCTACACACATTCTTCGTCCACACACAAAAGGAATCGACCCAAAAGGATTTCCCATGTAGTCAATCTTCTTGCCATTGACAAAGCGTTGGGGTTTGAAGTCAAAGGGTTGTTCCCATACATAAGGTCTCTCCCGATGGCCTAAGCATTCACCAAAATCTAAGTATCTTTTGAAGTGTGTGTCCTTCATGGCCTTTCGAGGAACAACAACGAAATATAAGGGTGCAATCGAAGTGTTTCTTTAAACATGACTTACAGGTATAAAAGGTTGTTTATGTCATTCTCTTCAACTTCTCTTCCATGACTAACCACTTGATCAAGCTCACATTTCACTTTTTCTAGACACTTTAGGTTGCACAAAAGCTTTGCCATCACCCAATCAATTGTGTTTGTTGTTTCTGACCCATCCATGTGTCATGTTTTTATGAGATCATGGAAGGAAAACACTCTTTCCAAGTATCTTTAGATTTAAGGATTAAAATGTTTGATATTTTTCACATCATGGAAGGCTTTTTGTGTTTCCTCTTATTTCTTTTTCTTTGGTAGAAAATCAAACAATAGATAGTATTTTCTTCGAGCTTATGCAACTATGATATGGTGGCAATATACAATAATGTTGCAGCTCATGAAGGATGTATAAAACATGTGTATAATTAAAAGATGTGAACTACTAAAGGATGGACATTTGATATAAATCACGAGCACATAACTGATAGAAGAATGCCAAACAACAAATTATTGGACATAAATAATAGGCATAATCTTAATTAGAGACCTCATATTTTCCTAGTATTTATTTTGTAGATCAATTTCAAAATGTTAAAATTTGTTAGACTTCATCATCTATTTATTGTATTGTTTGTTTAATACGATGATTTATACTGCTCAAATCAATAAGAATTTAAATATTCGTGTAATATGTAATAGTAAATAACACTATAGAGAAAGAGATATAAATATGTTAAATTAAATGACATCTTTATAAAATAATAAATTATGATATGATGATATTCCTACAAAATATGTTACAATTAACATTTTTAGAATCCCACTAATAAAGAAAAATAAATGCATTAGCATCAATTTTGTGTAGGGTGTGACCTCTAATTGTTGGGAGGTTTTCCACACTCACACATACACATAAGTCTCCTCATTGGTAAGATATTGTCCGCTTTGAACCAAGCTGTCACGGATTTGCTTTTGGTACTATTCCAAAAGGTCTCTTATCAATAAAGATATCTTATGTGCATATAAACTCATATTCATTTCTTATTTTTTCTGACGTGAGACTTTGTTTGTATCCAACACTAATCAAGATGGCCTTCTAGTTAGGATGGCTAGTAAATTTTGTAAATATCTAAAAAAACATCAATCACACAATAATAATTTATATATTAATTAATAATTGACGAATACTAAGATCAAAGCCTCAGCTATTTTTTTTTTTTTAGAAAAGACAAATTGGCAATAGCATGAATGTAACTCACTCTCAACCCTCGCTAGTTGTTTTCTTTTCTAAATAAATGTAGACAACCTGATCCTCGCTAAACGTCCTTTTAAATAAATATTATAGTTAGAGACGGTTTGACCCTCGCTAATAGAAATAATTTAAAAGATACAAATAAATTGTGTTTTTTATAGACTTTTAATTGTAATGTCAAATCCAGGCATTCAGTTTTTCCATAAAATCGACTGGGAAAGTGAAAATGAGCTCGTGAAAAGTGGGAAAAAGTGGATAAGCAAAATGTATGAAATATGAAATAAATACATCCCTCATCTAATTTTTAATTCATAAATAGTTATTTAGTGGTGGTCTAACCACATAATATTAAATTATTATTTTTGAATTTATGTTTCTTTTAGAGTGCATCTAATCCACTCTATCATTCTTTTTTTTCTTTTTTTATTTAGCGTTGACTTTTTGTTTATCTATATTATTTAATAACAACTAATATACAACCTTCTCATATATCATAAAAAATTAATATATAATAATATATTATTTGTAATAATGTATTGGAAGATGGTACAATATATTTTTGCTAAAAGAAATACATAATTTAATCACGGACAAAACGTAAGTGCATAAAAATCTTATTAATTATACTCTAAAAGAAATAAATTAGAATAAATTATACCTCACTAAATTATCTTTCATGAAAACAGTAACCAAAGCACTGTTAAAGAATAATTTGTTTCAGAAAAAAGAGTTGAAAAATAGCTTATGATAAGTATATAATATCAATTTACTTTAAGTAATTCAAGGGACTTAATCTATACCCTTAAGATTACAACAGTAGAGTTTATCATTTCACGTCTATTACAGGGAGAGAGATTATTACCGTTCTTTTGGTTCTGGTGAGGTAATTAATATATTATAATGTAAAATATGTGATTAAAGTTAATTTAAACACAGTTTAATTATATTTAACGGTTGCTAATTAATTTGACTAGAATCTAAATAGCTAGGTTGGACTTTGACATAAAGTGGGACCATGATAGGTTGATGTAGTTGAAAAAGGAAATACAATGAATCCATTTGCATTGCATGGGTTTGGCAAGAATCTCAGAAAGGAATAAGAACTCTAAGGTGAAATATGCATTGTTATTTGCATTTGATGATTGTATCCAAAGCATATGCATGACTAACCCTCTCTCATTCACCATTCGCCCACCTTTCTTCCTCCTTCCATAAACATACAATCAATCAATCACATTCTACAATAATTCAACCTTTTTTACTCAATCACAAGGAAAAACAATTTATTTAGAATGCTAATACGATTATACAATACATAGTATACCATCCCTAATTAATTAAGTCATTAAAGTAAAAGTGACTTAAAAATTCAAATTACGAAATCTCATTCATTATTCACAATTGTAAAAATTTATATTAATTATCTTAGACTTAAATTCATATTTTTATATTTTAAGTCTAATTCATTTATTGGATTGAATATAAATTGAATAGTTTTTTAGATTTTAAAAATCAAAGGTGTATTTAAGTATTTCAAATTATGAAATAGATGATTGAGTCGAACTCTTGAACTCACGCAAGGTCGATTCGAGTTGGTCTGACTGTAAGTCAAGCCAAGTCGATCTAATTAGCCAAAGCCTAGTAGAGTAAGTTATGGACCTATCTCGAGTAGAGTCAATATGAGTCCACATTCACTTATTTCAGAGTAGGTTCATAATCATCTAAGTTAGGATGGATCCACGTTCAATTGAGTTGGGCTACATCTAGGTTGATCATAATCTAATCAAGATTAGGTCGATCCTAACCTAATCAAGAAGAAGTTGAAGTCTAGCCTAATCAAGACCAAGTTAGCCCTAACTCAATCAAAACCAAGTCGAATCTAGTCAGAGTCAAGTAAACCTAGATATAAGTTTAGCTAAGTAAACATAGACCCATATCGAGGTGAGTTAGTTTGGGCTTAGGTCTATTCGGGTCATCATGGGATATAGTCGAGCCAAGTTGGTCTTAGTCTAGGTCGAGTCAAGTTGGCCTTAACCCAAGTTAATCCAATTTACCACAAGCTCATGTTAAGTTAAGACAACTTAAACCCAATTCGAGTCAAGACACTTAGGCCTAAGTTGATTATAGTAGCTTTGAGTCCAAGTCGAGTTGAGTCACTCGAGCCTATGCTGAGAGGAGACTACCTAGGCCTAGGTCAAGACAAGACTGTTTATGACCATGTCAAGTCAAGATAGCATGGGCCCTAATCAAGCTGAGTCAATTTGTAGTAGGTCAAGTCAAGTTGGTCTGGACCCAATTAGTCAAGTTGAGACAACCAGAACTAATTTTGACATGAGAAAACTCAAATTAAAGTTGAGACGAGTCACCCTTTGAGTCAATCAAACCCCACATTCGTTCAAGTTGTGTTGGACGTATGTTGAATCGAGATAGATCGAGATTAGAGTTGAATTATAGGTGAGATCGAGACAAAACTTAGATCAGACCAAAACAAATTCAATCCACATTCAATCAAAACATTAGACCTACCTTAAGTAGAGATTATGTTAAGATAAGTTGAGTTACACTAATCTAGGTTAATCATACATCATATTTAATCTAATTAATCTAATTGACAAACTCGGCTTATTTTAAATTTAATCTAATTTATATCAAATTAAGAAAAATCTAAATCAAATTAATGTAATTAAAATAGATATGAATTTTATGTTTTATTGCATTTCGTATAGATTGGATTTTGAAAAATATAGTCCATCGTAGCTTTTAAGCTAACTTTTATTCAATTTTGATGTGTTTACGACTTTGACTAAATTATAAAGTATAAATTTTAATGGTGAGATTGCTCTCACACAAAATACCAACTTATGTTTATAAGTTATGTGATTGACTGCATTCTCGTGTTGTTGAACCATAAAATTTTTGAAAAGCGATGCTGAAATAATTTTGTAATTTTAATTTATGCATAAATAAATTTTAAAATTTAATTTATTCATACATACATTTTAAAATTTAATTTATGTATGAAAATGTTTAAATAAATTTACAAGAGAACGAAATGTTTACTTGGGTCACGAATTTATAGATGAAGATTGCCTGTTATAGGAAATCGATTCTTTGTATATACACTATGCATAACATGCTTCAGTGTCCATATTTTGCCCGAAATCAATGGTAACTAAACAGTTGTTATTGTTACAACACATAGAATATTATTTCTATT
Organism: Vigna reflexopilosa; assembly: GCA_027742785.1. NCBI lineage: Eukaryota > Viridiplantae > Streptophyta > Magnoliopsida > Fabales > Fabaceae > Vigna > Vigna reflexopilosa. The sequence continues at coordinate 13,179,846 of CM050914.1, forward strand.
TTTTTTAATAGCTGCATATATTTTAATATTTTTAATTTTAGTTTTGGTTTAACTTTAATTTTAATAATATTTTAGAAGTCTCACATTTAATTTCAGTTTGGAATATCATTTTATAATTAAATTTTATGATATTGGATTAGATTTAAAGTTTATTTTTAATATAATATCTAAATCATAAATTATAACTTATTCTAATGATATTTATATTTATTAAATATATCATTATCTATTATTGAATTATTATAAGATCATCCATTATTTAATTTTAATATTTGAAGGGAATATATATGATTATGTTGATATCTTGTTATTTTTCTCTCTTCTGGATTAATTATTCTTTTTCTCTTAGTTGTTAATTAAGAATAAGACTTTCAAGAACAAGACAAATTGTTAGCAAAAAAGATTAAGATGGACATATTGATTTAATAAAGGATTTTGATGATGATGTTTCACGGAGAAGTGTTGGGAATTTAAAGGATGTTTGGGTTTAAAAGATACATTAAAGTCTTAAGAATTAGTTATTAAAGTCTTATAATTTGTGTATTGTATTCAATTTAGTAACTCAAGAGTCAATAAGTAGAACTCAAGCAGTAGAGCTCCCAAGAAAAGTTTTATTTTTCATAAAATCCTTTATGATAATCGATTATCACTAATGATAATCGATAATCTAATTAAAATCAAGAATTTTTTAAATGTCCTTGTGATAATCGATTATCATCAACAATAATCGATTATCACAAAAAGAAATTGTCATTTGAAAACGTTTTTGGAATAATCATGTATCACTTATGATAATCGGTTATCACTCAGTGGCAGTTGTGAACCCGACTCTTAGTTTTCTGACCTAATTTTCAAATGTAAGAGTTTATAAATACTTAATTTAAACCTAACTTAAAAGAAATTCTCACTAAGAGTATTAGAGTTGTGTGCCTAAGGAAAACTCTCTGTTTTTGTGAAAAGGGAGCTTGTGCACTTAGTGCTTGTAGAAGGAAGTGCTTATCTTAATGGGTCTAAGTGGTGAAACATATATGTAAAGTAGAATCAAGCGGTTTATCCTTTTGTGTGTCAAAAGGAGGTGTCTTCATCTCTTATTTATTAGGAGAGGTGTTTTTTGACCTTTTTGTTATTCTATTATTGTACTTGTTTATTCATTATAATTTATAAGTTAATTTCTTTAGGGAGATTAACAACTAGACGTAGCATCTTTTGATCTGAACTAGTATACAAATGCTTGTGCAATCTTTTTCTTTTCCTGTACTCTTTATTTTTACTATTGTTATCGATTTTATTTAAAAAAACAATTTATAAAAAGGGAAGATTTTAAAAAGGCTTAGTTTTTCTAGGTATCCCAATTCACCCCCTCTTGGTTGTTGTTTACACTCTAAATATTTCGTTGCACGTTTTTAACAAATAAGTGGATTTTAAGTCTAGTTCAACCCCACAAAACTAGTTTGTAAGGAGAGATTTGCACATAATTAGATACTATAAATTGATTGTATCTTTAGTCGACGTAGGAGTTTCAACATTATTCGTATGATATAACCTCCTCATTCATATATTCATAACACATATCCATAAAATATATATAAAATAATTTCATCACGTTGACATGTTTTACACTTCCAATCACCCATATTTATCATTCCTAAAATACATATTTTCTACATACCTCAAATAAAAAAACTCTCAACATTTTCCTTTCATGTAGTTCAAATTTTAATAACTTTGAATTAGTAGTCGTACCAACAAGGTGTAATTGATTACGAGACTATAGATTACAAATCCTACAATTGTTAATCAATTACCAATAAACATAATCAATTAGAAAAGTCAGATTGGTTTACAAATAACAAAAACTTTGCATATTTCAAGCCAATATAAACCACACCAACCAATTAAGCAATACAAGCATAATTGTAAGCAATATTTTGAAATTCAATCAATATCGTAGCCAAAAATCAATCATTTCCAATTGTTATTACCATATGTAAAGTCAAATCCCATAACCCATTACAGTCTAAATTTTTTAAAACACACACACCCTTATGCTTTCTAATTCATTCTCAAATAACAGTTTGATCATACCATATACCTCATTCAAAACTCACATCAAAATACGTACACATTCATGCATATGGAATTATTTACTCCAAATTACCAATTTACACAAATAAAACATGCCAAAAGCAACCAATAAATCACAAGTCAATTCCTAACATGAAATTTCAACTCTTCATCACAGTATATTAGTAAGATAACTCCAACCACATGTAAAACATATCCAATTTCATGACCTCAAGAAAAATCTTACCCTAAATGACAACAAAACAAAACTATAATGTAGCTCCCCTCGCTTTAACCAAAGATGTTTCTCTCAAACAAGGTTTCCTATAACACCAAAATGTACACGATTCCCAAGACAAGCAACAAAAATCCTAATTAGAATTCTAACCCTACCATTATGATCAAAGAGCAATAGAAAATCACCAAAAAAAAACAAACTTGAATCTTATACATGATTCTAAAGTCACATGCTCAAAACCTAAAGAGAGAAAAAAAAAGACTTACTTTATTTGACTCTTTATCTAATAAATACGTAAATTTCATTAGAAAGATAACAATTATAATTTTTATCGTCAAAAAGATGAAAAATGAATTATATAAACTAGAGATGAAGTTTAAAAATTTTGGTTTAGTTGTAAAGAGACTATGGTTTTATAAAATAAACTTTAGTTATTAAAAACTTTTATAATTTTAACTCTTTAATATTAAAATATTTTAGTGTTTTATTTAAATTTAGATGCTTCAAGATTCACAATTATATTTTTTATAATAACTACAAGTTTTCGTTATGAATGTTATCAATTTTTAATTTTTTTTTCCTCATGCTAACTCATCTTGAAATATAAAGAAAATAAAACAAAAAATTATTAAGCACGGAAATAAAGATTGAATAAAAGAATTTTGGATAGAAATTAACTGGCCTTAATAATATAAATATAAATAAAGTTTAAATCCTTCCTTGGTCCTCATTTTTGTATGGTAATCTCAGTTTGGTCCTCATTTTTTCATCAGTCTCAATTGTGTTATATTTTTTTAAAAAATGCGCGAATTTTACCCTAACCGTTAAATGCTCTCAGACGGCGTTAGTTAGTGCTGACGTGTTAATGCTGATGTGCATTGTTTAATCACGGGAAAATTTTATTTAAATTAAAAATGATGACATGGAAAAATTGAAGCTCTCCAACTTCCAAAGCCCTTCACACGAACACCAATCCTTTCTTCTTCCTCTTCCCAACAGATTCCAACGCTGCCATTGACACGCTCCTCCACCTCGAAGCCAAGTTGCACATCGTCTTCTCCTCCCACCCTAACCTCCGCAACCTCTCTCGCATCCTCTCCTCCCTCTCATTGACAAGGCCTAAGGTTGTCGTTCCCACACCTCACAGATCTGTGAACCTAGAGTTCCATTAATGAAACAAAAACCAGAAGGGAAAATGAAATTAAGAACATGCAAATATCAACTCATTAAAACACATTATTGCATTTTCAGAAATATGCGGTCATAGCCAAGTAAGAAGAAGCAAACGAATCCTATAAAAATGAATGATTTATTATCACACAGTTATATAAAGAAAGAAAGTACAACTCTGATATTGTAAGCATGAAAGTAACAAGGTGTTGAAATCTAGAAGCTCATAAGAGACCGATTTCTCAAATATGGCTAAATCCATATTTCAATCTCAGAACCTGGCAGTATCAGACTAACCAAACTACTGAAGAACAAATCCTAATGTTTATCTCGTATAGAATTAATAGTTTTTTATTTCAAAAACTTTTCGCTTTCTGTTTCAAACACAAAACAAACCAATCCAAACTATACACCCAAAACTCTCTTGAACCACCAAAAATTCAAGCTTCAGTACGTAAAAAACAACAATAGAACCACTGAACGCGGATTGAAAATTTGAAACAAACCACCAAATCACTCCCCAGATTAAAACAAACCCCATAAAAATCAACGGAATATTCAATGCCCAAGCCAAATTAATTTTCCCAATTTCAAATAAAGGGTCACGGTCAAAATACCAAATTCCCAAACCCCAAATTCTCCATACCTCGTCCAAAACACCTTCCTCTCGCGAATGAGACTCCATGGAGGAGTTGCAGGAAGAAGCATGGTTGTTTTCAACACTGTCATCAACAAGGTCACCGGAAGACGAAGCCGGAGCTCCGGCGGATCCAACCAGAATCTCCGACAAGGCGATCGTCTTCCCGAAGAGCTTGATCCTTGGGTCTTTTGCCTCCGACAGTAATAAAAAAACAATCTTTTATTTTTTTATTTGTCTGAAAGGGGAAAGAATATTTTAAGAAATCCAACTTACCCTCTCTCAATCCCGCAGTACCCATAAAATAATCTCTTTCTTATTTTCCAGCAACCTCCTCTCTGCAATTAAAATAGAACCAGAAAGACAAAAGGGAAGAATTTCCTCCTTACAACGCGGTACAACAAAAAAGAGAGGGGAAAGAAGAAGAATGCTCAACACACCGTCGCGAGCCACCACGAATGATGTTGGGTTGTGCCATTACGTCACTTTCCTTGCCCCAGATGGACGATCAAAACGAAGAAGAAGAAGTGTTGATGATTTCTAATGGCGACCAAGAAGACGAAGGGTATTGCCATGTCATAATTCTTTAATTTAAATAAAAATTCCATAATTAAATAATGACATCAGCATAAACACATCATCACATGTTAACGCCGTAAGAGAAAACTTAACAGAGAGGGCTTAATTGTCTCATTTTTACAAGTAATAAGACCGGATTGAGAAAAAAAAATATTGACCAAATTAAGACTGACACACAAATATGAGGACCAAATGACGGTTTAAACATAATAGTGGCATAATAAATTCTTATTAAAGTAGGTGACATTTCTGTATTAATTTAATGACAGACTAATAAAAACAAAAAAGAAAAGAAAAGAAAAAAAAGGTCAAATAAAAAAATCATGACACTATTGATTATATACATAAAATAAGGAGGTATAATAACACTATTAATTATATAAATAAAATAAGTAGGTAACCTAATAGTTATATAGGAATAATATCTAATTCTAAAAATCATGAAATGCAAATACTGTTACATAAAGTAAAATAAGAACTCTTTCCATTAAAAAATATTATCATTTAATATGTATAAAACCAAATCTTATATCTTAAATGAAAAAGATTAGATGAAAAATAATAGAATTAGATATTGCTGAGATTTTGTAGGGATTTGTTAGTTTGATATGCGATGAGAGGGAGAGAGAAAGGGAGAAGGAAGAGGAAGTTGTGGAGAGATCATTAATAATTAATTAATTTTTGTATTGATATTAGATAGAAGGTGATAAAAGAAATAAATAAAGAAATAAATAAAATAAGAAAGAAGATGATGATTCATGAAACTGAAACAAAACAAAGGAGAAAGAAAACCATGTGCTATAAATAGAGAAGCGAATATGATAGGGTCTCACTTCAAAGAAATTGCTTCCAAGGTGTGACAAGAGACCTCAGAACTATTCCTCTGTCTGGGGTCCATTCACAATTACACATATTCATTCATTCTTTGCTTCCTGCTTTCATCCTAATGCTTCTTCTATAAACATCCTTAATTTCATGTTCTTCTTCTTCCATCAATCAATCATCCTTTTCTTGGTTGCTTTCTTGGTCTCATGTGCTGGGGTCTCCATACACACATATAGATACGGGTAACTCTCTTTTCTCTCTCTTTCTCTCTCTGCTGAGGTAATTCGTGAAATCCGTGCCCGCTTCTCCCTTTTGCCAAAGTTTGCAAATTTTCTCTTATATTGTGCCTCTGCCCTGCTTGCGACCGAAGCTTTCCAATTTCCTCTTCTGGGTCCTTCGCTTTTTGGGTCTGAGAATGGCTAATTGGAGAAAACAACAAGGTGAGAGTCATCATCAAGTGGCTCACTGGCGATCCTATTCCAACAGCAGAAAGCCTCCTTTGGGTTAGTACACTTTTCTTTTTCTTCGTTTGGGTTCTGAACCCGCGTTTAATTCTTGTTGCATGGATTACTCTTTTGGTGTTTTCTTTTTTCCTTTTTTTTTCGTTTTCAGACCGTTTTGAAAATTGGGTTGCGGTGGAATTGTTGCACGTTTTTTATGATGACGCTGCTTTCTAGTGATTATAATTGGGGTTTTGGTTTGAAAAAGTGGGGTTCCCTTTTTGAAAATGGTCGGTTTTGAGTAATCATGGCTCATTTGCCTTTCTTTGCTGTGTGATGGAGTTCTAATTTTGTCCTAGTCGTGTGTTTCTAGGAACTAGCTTTAGTTCGATACAGGTTTGTATTGGTGTTCTTTCATTTGTTAAATGTATTAGTTATATTCAATTTACTTAGTTGAGTGAGGAGTGATTTGATTGGGCCGCTGTGAAACTCTGCCTCTTTTGTGTTTGAAGGCTTAGAGCTTGATTATTCAGTGTTGGGTTTGTGTTGTGTGCTAAAGGGCGGAGTTAAGGGTTATGATGGAGGGTTTAGGTTTCATTTACTTGTCATTGAAAGTAACTATGAGCTTCAATTATCAAAGGGATGACCTCTAAGGTTATAAAGTGCTGTCATATCTTTGGTTGGTAGGTTGTTGTGTCGTAGTTTGTTGGTATTGATGCTTTGCATGGCCAATAGATTGATCGGTTCCAATGTCATTGAATTATTTAAATGGACTGGTGTAACATGCATTACTAACTATACTTTTGTAGTGGATCCAGGCAAGTTCTGCTATGTTATAATATTTGTGTGTGCTTTGAGCCCAAACTGGTGTGCTGTATGATAAAACTTCAAATTAGCAGATTGTCGAAGCCTAGTCTAAACTATTCCTATGATAGTCTCTTTTACAAATGTAGCAACTATGATTTCTGTCATGTTCTGAAACTGAAAATGTCTTGATTTTGGCAATTTCTAAAAAATATCTTTAGACTCATCCATCCAATTATGCATGGTATTATTTAAGTGAAATCCAATTACTGCAAACATAACTGAATCTCCTTTTTTTTAATAACTTGGTATGTTGTGTTCTAAATTGAAACTGTCAAAGTATATATTAATGGAATCTTTTGGAAACATATTTGACTGTTTGAAGCAATACCTACACAATTCAATTATTGAAAGAGTAATGTAGTTATTGATCCTTGGTTAGTTAAAATCTCTATTATCTCAAGTTTGAATTGAAACTGTTGATTTTGGCAAATGTTACTAGTTATTAATTGAATATTTCATGATGAGAGTATAATGGTTTGTCACAACTTTTTCTTTCCTTTAAAATGTGTTAAAGTACTAGAATGGTAATTGCAAAAAAAGAAATTGAGAATGTATTAGTATCAGATCTGAACTGCATGAAGAGTAAGACAGTTCTTTTGCATGAGATTTTACATATTATTTATTGTCTTTCCTTGTGTTTTTATTTTGTTTAGACTGCAACACCTTCTGTTATGTGATTTGGCCATGATGGTAGGAGTTTCCTTTTATTGACAACTGATCTGCTTAATTTTCTTGGTTCAGACAATTACCATTCAAACATGCCTGCCTGGGAAAAGAAATTTTGTTCTTCAATTGGCTCAGTTCCATGGCGAAAGATTGTAGAAACCAAGCAATATATGCATCTGTTTGATAATGTGGTGAACTGGGATGACTCTGCTGGCAAGGAGGCATTTGAAAATGCAAAAAGGAAGTATTGGGCTGACATCAACGGCTTTCCCTGCAGCACACCGTTGCCTGATCCAGACATTTACATCGATAATGTAGATTGGAATGCAATTGTTGACCCTGAACTTATTCTGGATTTGGAAAGAGAAGCATTAAAAGTCCCTTGTAAGGGAGTGGTAAGAAATGATCAAGATGTTGTGATTATTGGTGGTGCTCTATACTTAAATGATCAGAAGCTTCCATGCACTGGATGGGGGGATGATGAAGAGGAAAAGCCAAAGCCTTCTGCTCCAACAACTGCTATCACATGCTGGGGGACAAACCTGCATGAACACAATGAAGTAGAATTTGGACAACAACAGGATCATATCGACCCTGCAAAAGAAGTCGAATTGCAAGGTTGGAAGAATGATTCTTGGGGGTGGAATCATAGGGAACAGTATGGTGGTGGTGGTGGTGGCATGAACAAAATGGGAAGAGGAAGAAACGGTGGCGGATATGGCAATTGGGGAACATGTGATGGCCATTACAGAAGGAGAGAAAACAATGCTTGGTCTAAAACCCCTCATGCATATAATGGTAACAATAATGAGAATAATGTGAATAGGGGAAGAAGAAACTATAGAGGTGGAGGAGGAAGAAAGGGGAATTTGATTTATGTGCCTAAGGAGGTTCTTCCTACACCTGCTGCATGGTAAAAAGAATACAAAACAAAGGCTAAGTGTCAAAGACCTTAGACTGAGACTGCAATGACTTTAATGAAATTTCTAGGAGGTTAGTTTTGTGAAGGTGGCTAAAGATATAAATTTTGTTATGTTAGTAAAACATGTAAGATAAAGTAGCTTATAAGAAGACAAGACAGCATTTTATATTTGAATACATTTGTATGGAAGGCCTATGGTATATTTTGGAGTTTATAGTCTAAGTATAGTAGTCCCTTATGTGGTGATAGGTTTATTATGTATATGCTGAGAAAGTATGCATAGATGAAGCAAAATCGTTTATTCTTGTTTCCTTCATGATGTGTGCTACTATTTTTTATTTCTTTTGCTTAGTCTCATATGTGTTGCTTTACATTGTTATATCTGACATGACATTAGTGGAAAACTGGGTCCTGTTTATTTTTATGTTTCAAAAATTATTTCCAAAATTTCTGAAATTAAAAAATAAAAACTTTGGAATGAAAATTGTTTTTAAAATTAAATAAATTCAAAATATTATCTTCAAGTCGTTTTCACTTTTATTACTCTATTTGTATTTCTTTTCTTTTCTTTTTTTAACTCCATTTTAGTGTATAAATATAAACATTTATATTCTTATTTTCATCTTTAAAATTTGTTTTTGGAAATAGTTTTATATAATAGCTTTCAAAACACCTTTAAGCTGTTTTAACTTATTATATCAGACTTTATTGTTCATCTTTTTCTTTTTTGTATTTTATCATCTTTTTCTCTCATTTCAATCCTCAAATTATATTTTTTATAAATTGTTTGATAAGTTTTTTTTTAACTTATAAAGAAAAAGTAATTGCACACTGAATCTTAGTATATAAAGATACATACATTTTTATTTGAATGATCTATTAATATTCTAAAAACAAAACTGAACATTACAGGTTATTTCCAGCATAAACAAATAATAATGTATATTAATATGATATTCACTTGCTTGAATATATGATGGTTTGCTTAAGAAATTGGCTTTCAAAGAAACGAAAAATAATATACTTATGTATCATATATTTAAAGAAGAAAACTTACCTACAAGCACATGTGTTTGTCTCTTCATGTCATCTTATTTTAATGAGTAAAAATTTAATTATCATATTTATTTTAATTATTCCATATATTAATGTATACATTAATTTTAAATTTAGTTTATCTTTTAATGTTGGCAAGAAAAAATATGATGGAGATAAATTTTAAGAATAAATTCGGATGATGATAAAAGAAGTCCAAGAATTTAAAGTGATGATAGAAGATATTTGAAGACTTGTATTTTATTTATCTATATGATTAAACATTTTTAATAAGTCATATATTAGTAAATAAATTGTGTATAACATAAAGTAACATTCACAATCGATCACCTAGAAAAAGATTTTATCTATGCACAAAGTTTTATGTATGATAATCACTATTGTATAATAGATTATTATAGTAAAAAAAATGTTTTAAAAAAAATTACGTGATAATCGATTATAAGCGGCAATTTTGTAAATAAAGTGGTAGACTTTTATTTGAAAATAAAATTAGAGAAGTTTAAGTACTTGATAACTCTTTATGGAAAGACTTCGAAAAACCTATTGTGGATAGAAAAATAATTTTCACCAAGTGAGTTCTTGTGTGATTTAGTGTTGATGTTGTTGCTAGGAAAAGTTGTTCATCTTTTATGTGATTCAAGAGATGTGTTTTCATTCTTTGTGAGACTCTAAATAGGTGTTCATTCTTTCTGGATTTTAAGGGACGTGTTAATCTCTTCTAGCTATAATAGGAGTGTTTTCTATCTTAAATTAATGTTTGAGTCAATTTCTTTTTTTAAGATATTAACAATTCGACATAAAATCTTTCTAAACTAGTATAAGATTATTTATGCAAATTTCTTTTTTCCTATCCTCTTTATTTATATTTTATCATCTTAAATAAATTATTTTTATTATTAAGTCAGATTTTAAAAAGAAATTAAAAGAAAAGCACAATTTTATTGACAAATCAATTCATCTTGTTTATATATATATATATATATATATATATATATATGAAATGAAATTAGAATATCCAAGAATATCCAACAATCCATGTTTTTAAATTTATTAAGTAAATACTTAACTAAATATTAATGTAGAAAGAAAATTTCAAATAATTAGGTTTGTTCTAAATACTTAACCAACAAAATCATCTACTTTAATCATTAGGACAAAATAAATGAGAGTAATTCTAATTGTGAAAATAACATCTAATGTAAATACTTACTGTAACGATATCAGATATCAAAACTATATATAAAATAGGATTAAATATGTTTTTAGTCCCTAAACTTTGGAGCCATTTTGGGTTTAGTCCCTCTTTCAAACTAAACCCAAAATCGCCTCAAAGTATAGAGACTAAAAACATATTTAACCCTATAAAATATAGTGTATTAGGATAAATTATAATCATCCAATTAAGCAAAATGTTAGTTCAAGAAAAACCTGTGCTAAAACTATATGAAACTCTTAAGAGTGTCTATACTCCATAGCTTTATATAATAGTTTAAAAAAAACACCTTTAATCTTTTTTAACTTATTATATGAAACTTTATTGTTCATCTTTTGCTTCTTTGTATTTTATCATCTTTTTCTCTCATTTCAATCCCCAAAATACATTTTTTATAAATTGTTTCATAAGATTTTTCTTTTAACTTATAAAGAAAAAGTAATTGCATACCGAATCTTGGTATATAAAGATACATACTTTTTTATTTGAATTATCTATTAATATTCTAAAAACAAAACTGAACATTACTGGTTATTTCCAGCATAAACAAATAATAATGTATATTAATATGTTATTCATATGCTTGAATATATGGTGGTAAATACCAATAAAGTTCAATTTCTTTTATATATAAAATTGTATTTTACAATTTTTTTTTCTAAAATTATGTGAGGAGAATGATGGTAAATACTTTATTTTAATTTTATAAAACTTAAATTATTTTCTTTAACTTTCAAAGAAAAGAAAAGTAACCACCAATTATTTTAAAGTCGTTACCAATTACAGAAAAAATGAGGCGTGATTTGGTGTATTACGAACTCTTGAAATAATAGATATAAACATTCTAATATTTGTTTATCATTCTATTGAGTATTTTATTTTAATCTCTGGTATTCTTACTATTTTATCATATTAGAATTTATTTTAATATGAAAAAAACTTTAAATTCTTCACACAAAAAAATACCTTTCTAAATTGTCTCATCCAAATACAATGTAACATTTTTTAGACTTTTGTTTTCTAAATATTGTCTTTGTTGAATTTGAATTTTTGCGAGTTATTCAAAAGTGTTTGAGAAGCTTTACCATACTTGTAATCAACATTAATTTGAAAGAGAAAGGCATTCCAATCCATGAAAGGCTTTTTGCCAATAACTTTGCGTAATGTGTCTTATAATACCATTATTAAAATTATTGTGGTCTAGACATAGTGCAAACAATATTAGCTCAAAAAACAATTTCGTATTATACAAAGAAAAATGGATTATCTTGCCCAATTGGTGGTTATAAGTTGATAAAGTTTAATACGAAAATTAATAAAAAAGAATTGAAGAAAAAAAAATGTAGTTACTTTATTGAGAATTATCTATAAAAAATATAAATATTGCTTAATTTTTAATTGATGAAGACGTTGTGAGAGGACGTGAAACAACCAAAAATTGGATGCTAGATGCGTCACTACAATAACAGTGACAAATGAATCTCTAAACATGCGTAGTTGAAGTTCATATAAATAAAATTCAATTATTTATTCATAAATTTATCATTTGTAATTAGAGGGGATAAAAGTTTATTTTTTTACTGAAAAATAGACAATAATATTCTTAATTACTAGACTTTAAAATTTTCTTAAAAATTATATTTTCTCTTTAGTAATTTCTTACATTTATATATAAATATTTATAAACAAAGTTTATCCAATTGAATGAATTTGGTCCATGCATACTGCTAGCTTTAACGAGACAAGGAGATTACAAACAAAAATCGTTAAGTTTTCCGTAATGGTTTGGGACCACTTAATCCAATACCTATCGGAACCACACTTTCTTAAACAAAATCTGGCACCGTATATAAACCCAAACACAAAGTTACTACAAAAATAAAAATCTAATGAACTGGATTACTATTCAAATTTGTATTAAAATTTATTTAAAATAAATGTAAAATCTAAATGGAGTTTAATTTTAGTTTAACATAAATTTTAAATCAGACCAAATGATTTTCAATTTTGTTTATTTTTGGTTTTTTTATCATTACAACATCATTGATTATTTATGATAAAAAATGGCTAAAAATATAATCTTACATTTATACATAAATTAAATAACCTTATAGAATTTTTTATTATTTTTTAATAAATATATAAAATATATATAATTAAACAGTAAAACTGTTTTAGAAGAACATACTTATCTATATTTACAACTTATTAATTAAATATAAATATATAATATTATATTTTATTGATTTAATGGGAGTGTATTTGTGTTTTTAATCTGAAATTGAATCAAACTGTTCAAAATTAAAAAGAAATAGCTTAAATCAATTTTTAACTTTTGAATCAGTTTTAGATAATTTTTTAATCCGCCCATATATTTTAGTATAAATTTTTCTTGTAAAACCCTTTTAATTTATAAATATTTTTTTAAAATAAAATAAAACCAGCCACTTTGGTTTTTAAAAATGCAAAACCTCTTTTTCTCTAATATATTCTCTTTCAATCTCAATAAGATTTCTTCATTGTTCTCACTTAAATTTCATCATCTTCATAATCAGAAGTTGGAATTCCAATCGTCGCAAAGTTCTCTTAAAATCTAATAAAACAAAATCTCCACTCGAATAAGTAAAATTTTCAATCTCTTACTTTATATTGTTTATTTTTGCTTTGCATGCAATATCTCTTGGATTGCATGTGCTCCTTGTGTCTTTTTTTCACTCTCGACTAATTAATGGTTTGTTTAGTTTGATTCAAATTGTTTCTTCGTTGTCTCTAGGTTGAAGTAGAGCTTTCACAAGTTCCAAGGCGACTTGGGGTTCTTAGAGAGTTTTGAGTTATCTTCTAAGGTAGGGGAAGCTAGGTTTTTCACTCATTTCATGATTGATTTTTTGCTAGTTGAATTGTTTGCATGTTAAATCTGTGTTTTGATACATGAATTGTTTTTAATGATACTCTTACAATGTGTACTTTGAATTTTTGTTATGCTGAAAATGGAATTGGTATGTTGGTTTGGAAATTATATGAATTGGGTTGTTTTTTAATGAGAAATTTTAATTGTTGTTGATAATGCTAATTCTTACCATTATCTAAGCATCATTATAGTAGCAAAATCAACTCTTTTCTAGCTTGAAACTTGCTTAAATCCTCCCTTTTATCTAGTTTTAGTATTTATCTATATTTTGAGCAGTTTTACGTAAATAATACTCTAATCCCTTGTTTTTGATCTATTTCGATGTTAGGAAGATCCTCCATTACATTGAAGAGCCTCGGTGATCCAGGAAGTCATTGATTTAAAAGTCATTTTCGCTTAAGCGAGAATAATTTAGCTTAAGCAAGATCTTCTCCAAGAAGTTTATTCTCGCTTAAGCGAGAATAATTTAGCTTAAGCGAGAATTCGGGCAGTATATATACTCACGAGGCAGAAAGAAAAGGGGTCTTTGGTTATTTGGAGGCGCGATTTCACGTCTGGAGCTCATGGAGGGCGCGAGGAGCTTGTGGGAACATCTCCTCCTCTTCCTTTGGGTCTCCTTCTTCTTCCATCTTCCATGTTTGTAAGTTTTAGGGTTCTCCATGGAAATGGAGAACCAGATTCATCTTGTTAGGGTTAGATGTAGCCTATGAACTCTTGTGTAATGAATTATAGTTTCGTATTTATAAATGCCTTTTCTATCTATTACTAGTATTCTTGTTTCCGATCTTAAAGCTTGCATGTAATGGGAACGTTCATGACTTGATTTTGGGGTTTCATTGAGCCAGGGATGGGATATGAAATCTTGAACTGAAACAAGAGTCCTTGTGGGTCATTGAGCCAGGGATGGGATATGATTCACATGTTGTCTTAGATCCTAGTTCTTAATGCGGGTTTGCTTGTTAGATTGTCCAAGGGATTGGAGTTTGATAAGGAAAACCTAGGCTCTTTCACCTAAGGAATTAGGGCTAGAGTGTTTTAGTGGATTGACTTTAGTAAATTGATAGAGAGGAGATGAAATTGGTTATACACAAGAATGCATTGGTGAAAACTAACCTTAACAATGTCATTTCATACCATTTCTAGTCTTTTCCATTTCCAAGTGCCTTCAATACCAAAGTCCAACCTTGTAATTATTTGTGAAGTTATTTTCTTGCACATGCTTGTAAATGAATGTTACGTTCTTGAGTTTAAATGAGTTGTTAATCGCACAATTTTCTAATATTACGAGTCTCTTGGAAAAACGATACCTGGTCTTATTACGGTTTATTACTTGAACGATTTGGTGCACTTGCCAAAGTCCTAACAGTTGCAATTGGTCAATTTGGGTATAAATTATAAAACATTTGAAATGAATTTGAGTTGTGAAAAATGCAACATATCAAACTGTACAATGAAACTACCAATGGCTAAGTACTATCTTTAAAGGTTATAGCTGCCTATCAAAGACCGAGAACTGCTCGCCTAAGGTCAACATTTTTCTATCAAAGACTAAGTACAATGCGCTACATGTCGAATGTCGAATATCACGTACTCCCTACCAAGGATCAAGTGTTGTTTGATGATGAACACATGCCTCTTACCATGGGTTAAGTGTTACGAACTACAATCTGGTGTCGCCCACGGGTATCTAACTGCCATTTGTCGGGAGTTGTATGCTTTCTATCGTTACCAAGTGCCACTTACCAAAGATATTGATGAACCATGTACTACATAACTTACCAAAACCGGTTAACCATAGGCGCAGGTAAAATTGGCTATTGGGCCATTAGGCCCACACCCAGGCCCATTCAGGTAAGGGTCCATAAGTATTAAAATATTACTATAAATATAATAATAAACAGATTTTGACTTTATTTTTACGCATTAATTGTCATTTTGACTATTCTTTGATTCTGAGAGCTAACTTGAGCTTTAAAGAATCTTTTATAGACACAACATTCATTAATCTTATGAAGGACAAGTACCAAGAAGAGGAGGAAAAGTAGTCTACGAAAGAAAAATTAAGGAATTTATAGAGTGAAAGTCTCTTTATAGGATATCTTTTCGTAAGTATAATTTTAAACAAATTTTCAATTGAGAACCAACAACACTCAATTCAAGCATTCAAACAAATTTTCAAGTAACTAGAATCCCTCCATAGAAATAAAAAAAATTTAATGACCAAATCATCATTACATACAAGTCATCTATCATATGATTCTATCAAAATAATGAATAGTTTTCCTTACTTGTAATCTTTTATATCTATTAAATTTCTAGCTTAAATACGAATTTACTCAAAATCTAATACCTAATTAAGATACACAGAATAAAATCAAATTTTAGTGTATGGTAAAAAAAATTGAGATGATCTCTTTTCTTTGTTGATCTCACCATTGACAAAATTATACCCAAAAAAAATCTATAAAATAAATAGAAAGATTGATATAAATACTCTTTAACTTGTTGGCTATTATGAGATATGATAAATATTATGAAAAGAAAAATAATGAGATATCGAAGAGAAATGTTAAAAGAGAAGGAAGAAAGTAAATTGTAAAGAGAGAGGGAAAGCAAGGAAAAGAAAAACATCAACCATAATATGCCTATAAAAATAAGAGAAAAAGGATATAAATTAAACACATTCTATTAAGAATAAAAGAGCATGTATCACAACAATTTTTATTTTACTTTTTCTTTGTCTAAATACAGTTTGATATTTTATCTTTGATGAAAAGCTTTCTTTTAATAAAACGATCATTAGTTTTTCTTTTTCTTTATTAAATTTTTCCTAATGCATACAACATTTGAAGTTAAAACTCCCTATCCATCATCTCATTCCTTCCATACAAATCAATGGAATTTAATTTATTTTATACATATAATACAAGCCGCATAATACATTATTTTTAAATAATTAAACTAAATTATTGTTATCGTATAAAAACTTCCAAAAAGTTAAAATTATATTAACATGGATTTTTATTATATTGCTTTCAAATACGTTTTATATTATGAATTACAATTAAAATAACACGTTATTGAAATACAATATTTAGAATAAAGCTATTCATAACAATTTATGTAAAATGATAATTAACGAAATAAAAAATAGATACACAAAATAGCTAAATTGTTATTAACTTACTTATATTATATTAGTATACATCTAACATTTTTGTACTTTAATTAGAATTCATTTCATAAACAAATTATCTTAATTAAACTATAATTTAACATAAAACTTTAATGAGTTATTTAATGCATGCATATGAATGTATACGTGTTGAAACTTTTTAACAATAGGTTTTAAGATTGATTTTCAATAATTTTTATTTTCACAGAACTTCATCCTTTAGGCTTTGTTTACTTGAGTGGATTTGGGAGAGAGTAATTGAGAGAATTGGAGAGGATTTGATGATAAATTTTTTTGTTGTTTATTTGAATAGACTTGGATATAAGTGAGAGTGAATTTGGAAGTAAATTTTTTTAATCTGTCATATAAATTAAATCCTACACTAATTCTCACAAATTTTATTTTCAAATCTACTATCACTTACCTCCAAATCTATTCAAATAAACAACAAAAAAATTACCTCCAAATTCTCTCAATTACTCTCCTACAAATCCACTCAAGTGAACAAAGCATTAATCTTTAGTTATGTGTATTGAAATTAGTTGTTGGTTCTCAATGGCATTGTAATTTCCTTCTATCAACAAGATATAAGTTGAAACAACTATATGCTTCTAGGACTCTAATTGAGATTCATATAATGAGAAACTAAAGCATCACAAATATTTCAAAAGTGGAATATTTAGGGCTAAAGTGACGTTTCAAAATGCATTGTGTTCGTATGCTTAAGAAAGAAAAAGCCTTAGATTAGTGTAATAAATCAAATATAATATCGTCCAACTTGAGGAAATAAATGGAGAAAAAAAAAAAGTCTTCGATAAGGAAAGAATAGTTAAAAAAATTGTTCTCAAGTGGTTAGATTATGACTTTGCAAAAGAATAAAGAAAAACTACAGTTCCATTTAAGATATTTAAACATTTTTATAGAAGCTATTGTAAGTGTTATACCACAACTCAAATCCTGCAAAAGCTAGAAATCAAAGATTTTAAGCTTGACATGTTCGTTAAGATCCAAGGACATTTCAAGTACATTTGGGCAAGTAATAATTATTTTCCATAGTTTATTTCTCTATTATTTTTACTCTAGAAAGTAGGAAGGAATTACGTAACATTTTAGTTATTCATAATGCAAATTCATTTAGAAAATATTGATAATCTTATTACAGAAAATTACTTGGTTTGATTTACATAATATAACCAACAGCTTACCGAATGATAAAATATTAAGTGTGAAATTAGCAATATTATACATTAATAAGTAAAATGAATAGTAATGATAAAAAAAGTTAAAATACTAATTTAGTTTTTATTTTCATACGGTTTTATTAAATCTTGTATTTTTTTATTTTTTATTTTTTGGTTTAGTAAGATTTCAATTTTCGTCAATTTTATTTAATTTAGTCATTTTTTCACGTTATTTAAATAATTAATGGATAGTGAACCGTGTATGTTATGTGTCAGTTGTGATTTTTTATTTTTTCTTAATTTAAAAGTAAATATTCACGTGTCAAACCACTATCGTATTACATGGTAATAGCACTGAATGTCACGTATTAGTATGAATGTTAAGTGTCAACAATATTTGTCAATGTTTTATATTCAATTTGGTCTCTAAATTCGTTATTATTGTTCAATTCCGTCTCAATTTTTTTATATGGTAATTCTCTCTTTCCAATTTACACCAAATTGAAATTTTATATAAATATTATACTAATTTTTACGTTAAACTATTTAATTGGTTTTTAACCTATAAACCACATAAAAGTATTAAATAGTTATGTGATTTTTAACCTCTTAAAATTTTAAACAAATGGTGTTAATTTCCATTTCTAAAATTTTCGTTTTTATTTTAAACCAACTCTACCCCTAAATCAAAAATATTTAATAGAAATGTGAATTTTAAAAAATTAAATTTGGTCTCAATTTGAAAAGGGACAAAATTGTTCTATTTTAAAACAATGATACTGAATTGAACAAAAATAATAAATATAAGGATCAAATTGAATATAAAACACTAACACATTATACTAACACTCGCATGTGACACTGACACAGATAACATCTACATTGAGCCTATCACATGCTATGATACTACATGGACATTTTTTTAAATTAAAAAAAATTAAAAATCAAAAAAAGTCTCGAACTTATGCATAACATATATTATTCATTGTTTGTTAATTATTTAAAGAACTTTAATAAAAAGAATTAAGTTGAACAAAATTAAAAAAAAAAAAAGACCTTATTGAACAAAAAAAGTATTATGACTAAATTGACAGAAGAAAAATAAAGACTAAATTAGAATTTTAACCTAATAAAAATAAGTGAAAAGAGCTTCTTTTTTTTATGATCTCATTCTTAATTGGACAATTGTTTATGAAGTGCTGAAAAAAAGTAAAATCTTTTGCAAGAAAAACAAACAATAAAAGAAAGAGGTTTAAAGGTTTGTTATTAAAACTAAGTACTCTTTTTAGAAAGGTTTAGATATAAGTTCTTGAAAAAGTTTAGATATAACTTCAATCCAATAGGAAGAAGGGATAAAGAGAAGATTCAAAATGAGGTTTGATAGCTTTGTCATTGAAGGGGATGAGAAGGAATATATTTCATTGGGTAGAATAGAAGATAATTATATTAGTACAAATAAGAATTAGATAAATAAAAATTTAGGACATGTACATTATGTTTTATTGTTATTTTAAGTTTTGAAGTTAAACTTATCATATTTTGATTTTATATTTCTGTTATTTGAAGTTTTTGACATTAATATATGATTTCTTTTAATTTTATTATTTTTTATATTACTATTGCATTTCTACGTTTTGTCAGTTATCTATAACGTATTTTCCCGAAACTGGTAATTACTTTCATATGGTTCAAAACTAACGCTTCACGCAAAAATTGACTTCAAGTTTATTGGTTTGAATTGGAAACGTTATTAGAATTGTTATAGAGAAGCGGAGAAAGTGAAAGTGAAACTAAGACGTGTCATGTTTTCAACATATGTTATGCCATTAGATAGAATGCTACCAAACAGTAGTAAATCATTCTAATCTATCAACACATTTTAGTACGCTTAAAGTTCTAACAACCATCCAGTACACAGATTCCGAAAACTATACCAAGTACTAAAGTTATATTAGGGGAAAATAACATTTTTCATTGCATGAACCATTTCCACTTCCGGGGAAAAGGATCTTAACCTGTGTATATATCACTGTCTCTCTCAATGGGTATAAAAAAATACAAACAGCCTCTATTTCCATTACAATGGCATCCAATCTGCTGAAATGACTCTAAAAATGGGAGGGGTGAAAGAAATAAAAACAGATTAGAGGTAAAAAAAGAATAATTTAAAATGTTAGCAAAATCTGCTTTGTATGATTTCTACACTAAGGCTACGATCTATACCTGAAATTTACATAAGCGCTTGGGTAATGATCGGGAAAAACCCCATGAAGTCAAAAAACTGGAATGCCCGTCGTGACAGCCAGAAGAGCTTCTATCATTGTCTCTTTCTTCCTCACAATTAACATTCTCTTCAAAATAATTTCTGGCCATGGCAAGGAATCAGTCAAAAAATTAAGTAATCAGGTCAGCATGATCGTAGTTTGGTGGAGACAACGGTGGGATTGCAGATGGGAGTGAATCATCTATAACTTTCAAAATTCTTCTCCCAGTTGCTTGGGATAACCTGCCGGCATCAAATTTTCTAGAAGATAACATATCTGATCTGGAATTCCTAGTTGAATTGCTACTGTCAACAGATTTTAAAAACTTCTCTTTTGATAAATTCGTTTGAGTAGCTTTTGCAATCACGGAGCTAAACACACCAGATTCCCTCAAACTTTGAATAATAATCTGCAAAGATAAGTTTTGGGTGGAAAGATGAATACCGTTTCTGACAACTATGTTGACTATGTAAATTGTTTGGAGAGAGACCAGAAAGCAAATTCCATGTATGTGAACTTACCATGGGAGCATAAATACGAGTCAAGATGCCTTTCCTCATAAGTCTCATGTTAAGTGCTTTATCAGTCCAGACAATGCGTTCACGATACCTACGTGAAAGAAAAGGCCCATTAAGAACAAATAGTTCAGCTGCTTAACTACCCTGAACCCCCATCAAGACTCTAGTAATTCTCATATCACTACTTACCATTGAAGCATTTCCTCCTCAGTTGCAGTGGAAGCAATTATGAATGCCTAAACAGAAGAGTTGTGTCCGATTAAAAAAATATAAACGATACAGTGTTAACCCACACAGGCCAACAAGCTAGGAAGTAAAGAACAAAAACATAACGAAGAAACAACTACTCAAGTCATTAGGCAAGCCACCAAGAACAAATAAAAAGGATAAAAAGGACGGAAGGGTATTTCTGATTCACAAGTGCACAACAAAAGAACAATTTTTTTCTGAGAAAACTCAGCGGGGAATGTCACAAAATCATGCAAAAAAATAACAACAAAACGAAAGTTCTGGTCTAGATTCAACTCAGAAAACTTTGTGTGGGCTTAGAAAAACATCAAATTGTCAAACCCATAAGATAATCTTTGGAATATAAGAATGTAATTGCAACAAATAATTTACTTTTTAAACTAGAAAAAACTGGTAAAATTTATAACTACAATGAACTAGTGCGTGTAATCGGCAACTATAACTTACAGATCTATCAAAATCCAACATGAAGCATCTTTTAACATCTTCTTTAGTAGGCTTGCAGCCACATCGATCACGTCTTGAAGTCAAATCAGAAAATTTGGTGTAGGTGTAATGCAGAACAGCAGCTTCTTCCAATTTTATCTCTCTGATGAAAGATTTTGCATACATATCAGTGTAAAATATATACACAGAATTATGCATTCTTCACTATTAAGTATTCACATAAGGAAATTAACAGCAATAAGCAGCTACCAAGTATTTCAGAAAAAGATCAAGAAGAAAAAGAAAATTCAGCAATACATTCACAAGGAAATACTTTCAGCACACTATGATTGTATGAAATTTATTTGAGATGAGACCTACCAAAACAGTCTACACTAAGCTCGAAATAATTATAGGGTAATTTATACATGATAGACGACTCATTTTTTTTATGTTTAACCTTTCAACTCGTAAACTAGACTTATTAAACTCCAAAATAAATGCAGATTCAGTACTAAGTACCCTTAACAATGAAATCATGTTGGTAGTCTAAATGAATACATATGCACATGTATTACATAATACACACTCATAAATTAATGACAGGCAGGATCAACGTACTTGGGTGTCTTCATATAGTTGTGCCATCTGTGGGCACCATTGGGACGGAGATGATCCTGAATCCTGGCAGCTGATTTCCCATTTCCATAAGTAAGAAAATAGTTTGGATTGCCACGGGTTGATTCTTTATAATTTCCAAAATATACATCCTTGGGAAGATGATCGTAGTTCTTCTTGAACATGGAAACCTATGATAACATGCAACTTAAATGTGTCAATAACACACTTGATTTCGAAAAGGATAAAGTTGGTACAGAGAACAACATTAGCGAAAAGGCTACAAGATCATTTCCTTTTTTTCTTCTAGAAATCTTTATGGAAAAGTTTGTCCGAACAGGCCCTGAACTGTATTAACAGGTTGGATTTTGAATCACTCAATCCTACCAAGTTAGCTTCTGCCTCACTTTTATTCAATAGACATTAGAAGTTAAAAAAAATCTTGTAATAAAGTATAAAATTCTAAACAGCGCATCTTCATGGCTAAAAATACATCATTTCTGCGCTGTAAACATTCCATAAAAGGTTCATTGTAAAACACATACGGAACTCCTGGGTATGAATGCATATGCATGCCAGCTTTAGTATAATAGAAGTTATGATAAGCATTAATAGGTTTTACTGTTTTTACAAAAGACATTATCATAAACAGACATTAAACAGTAATTAATAAAAGCAATAATCATATCAATTCAATACTTCTTTCATTTGATACTAGACACCAAAGTTAAAATGATGGTCAAATCAAAGTCCATGTTGAACCACAGTATGACTTGCAGATAAAACTACAATACACACACAAAATGTAAATATAAGTCTCTGTGTATGACACTGTCGTTTACGGTTCATTTAAGTTGTCAATTAGGTCATTTCATTTTTCTGACAGGCTAGAAATACAGAGCACATGATTTGCTCACTGCGGCTGTCATTTTCTTCAACTTTGGAAGTGAAAAGTGTCATTCCAGGCAGACCCGACAACTCTTGGAGCATAAACTTGCCATTGCAAAACTTACACATCCTAATCATGTGATGCAGCCAAAAATCGTGATTCATACACAATTCCAAAACGATTCTGGTGATCACTACGCAAGACATGCCCAAAAGAGATACAATCTCCAATTCGCATCACTAGCAGATGGAAACACATCGTGTTGACTGTATCACATTTAGATTTAAATATAGATGATACACTGGCTTAAAACTTAGGTAAGCTATTTAAACAAATACCTCACTGAAAGGCTCCTTGATATCATCTCTCTCGACGCTGCTTTCCTGAAACAAATAACATTTCATAACCAAGTTTAAAATTATCAATGAATATCAAAAGGGCAAAAAGAATACAGTTCGATCAACTAATATCAAATAGTACAGTCAGGATCAACATAAAATTCCTGCACTCACATAATTAGGAAAAATGACCATATCAACATTTCCAGGCACATCAGCTAATAACTGCCTTAAAGAGTACTCTGGAGTTCCTGCTGGATGCATCAGCTCATCAGTGTCCAGATGGATGATCCAATCCATTCCAGAATCCTGAACAAAAAAATATCATCCAGAAAAAAAAAATCATAAAAAAAAAAAGTAAACTACAAAACTGAAGGTATGATAATGATTAATACAATAAAAATCATAAAAAAAAAATCACAACCCATACCCTTGCCATGACAATAGCCATTTCCATATTCAAAGATTGCTTCACAAACAACTCATAGTTACATGGTTTGTAGAAGAAGCTTGCCAACCAAGTCTCATTCCATATTCGGCTGAAATAATAGATAACAGACATTAGAAATACGCAAATAAGGAACAAATCGTTGTATTAAACTTTAGCATGTAATCTTAAAATCCAGAAACTCCATACAAATAACAAACCAATGAAGATTATTGGAAGTTACTGATCTCAATATCTTACGCTGTGTGTGAAATAAGAACCCCCCCAATGATGAATTTTATATTTTAAACCTACCCCATCACTTTAAGGTGTTCAGTACTTCATTATCCATTATCCATTATTCTATATAAAAGAGAGCAAGATTCAGAATACTTGGCTCCCACTAGTGCTATGATGTTCTTCACAACTAAAACCCACTGAAGGGTAAACTAGACAATTCATAGAAAAGGTTTCATGTCTGAGAATTACACGATAACAAGTGTGAGAATATTATGACAAACAAAAATCAAAGCAATAGAGCACTTGACCAATCAAGCCCTGATCTGAGGTCGAAGAATCATTTGACCGAAACAGTTTAACTGTTTTAGCCATGATTTAACTGTTCAATGCTGGATTTCGTAACAAAGGATAAAATGGGAAAGAATTTCTATGTGGATCAGAACCTTGGTGACGTCAATTTTTTCATATGCCAGCAAGATCTTCCAAGACAAGCATTTGATCATATACATATTCTGAATCCCATCATTATGTCACCAAATAGGCATACATTTAGATTTAGATAAAAAAAATAAAAAAAAACCAAGCCAGAACAAAATTTGTAAAAGATGCAATAACTATTGCAATCCACAACACAAACAGTGATATAGTGGATAACCTAAGCTCAATCCTCTACCAAAGATCTCCATCAACAAACTAACCACAAATCAACAGAATAATTTAAACAAAAAACCACCACCAAAAGATCCGTATCAACAAACTATACACAGACCAGATCCAGATCGCATCTCGAACTTCAAACTCAGAAAAACATACCACCAGCACAGAAGTGCACTTAATAAAACAGTCAACACCATCTAAACAAAAGAAAAAAAAAGCATTCAAAAACCACGCGCAATAAGTTCGTTTGAAAAAACTCTCGCCACTCAAACAGTAAAAGAAAAACTTTTTCAATCCAGAACAAGTCTCAAAGTGGAACAAAACAAAATACCTTTTAGCTTGCTGCTCCTCTAACTCCCTCGTTCTAAACACAACCTTCACCCCCTGATTCAAAAAAAACAAAAACACGTTTCAAATTCCAATCAAAGATCCAAAAAAAAAAAAAACGAATCCCCGGATAACAATAAAAAATAATAAAAAAGCTAACTCACGGGAATGCTCTCTAAAACCCTAGTGACATTAGGCAACGCAGCCTTCCCTTCGACGAAGAGGAGGAAGCTGGAGACTCCGATGACCTTGTGGTAGAAGATCCACGGCAGCGTCTGCTCCAACCCAGCGGAGGTGCTCGTGGTGACACATATCTGAACGAATTCCAAAATTTAAAAGAGTCAACAAGGGAGAATCAGAAATCCCAAATTCGCTAAAGAACGATGATAATGATGATGGTAGTGGTAAGACGAAGGGTTTATGACAGGGTAGAGGACCTTAGGTGAGAGGTGGGGGGAAAAATCAAAGTTCCAGTCGCGGAAGTAGGGGAAAGAGGGGTTGAGAGACTGGGAAAGGGGGTTGGTACAATCGGAGGTGCGGCGAGAGGGAGTGGAATCGGTGAAGGACATGCCGGGAAACTGGGGTTGATCGGGTGACCAGCGGGTGAGGGGGTCGGTGACGCCACCACGCCATTGGAGGACGAAAGCGATGGAGGCGAGGGTGAGCGGGAGGAGAGTGAGGAGGAGGAGGAGGCGCGAGAAGGAGGATGGTGGTTGGTGCTGGAATTGTCTGTGGGAGAGTGCACCCGCCATCGGTGGAACTGTGAGGGATCAAAGTGGTGGAAGGTTCATGTGATGTGATGCGATGAGATGAGATGAGATTAGAATGTTGTTGTTTATATATTGTTTGGTTTGGTGTGTATGTAAGAGTGTGGTGAGAGGAATGGAAGAGAAAAGGAGAAAAGAAAAAAATGAGAGAGACGACTCACTCGAAACTGAAATACACGTTAGGAATAACAACAGCTGAAAGGAGCCGTTTTGTAGTTGCCATTTTCGTTTCTCTAACCACTCTTTTTCACCATTTTATTTTTAATAAATATTTTATTTATTATAACAAATAAAAAAAGCTGGAATAGCTCAGTTGGTTAGAGCGTGTGGCTGTTAACCACAAGGTCGGAGGTTCAAGCCCTCCTTCTAGCGCTTTCTCTTTTACCATTGTGTACTTGAAATGTCACTTTTCAAAGAGTTGACTTGTGACTTACTAATATTGTAAAATCTTTAAAAATGCATAGTGATTTTAGATAAATATGTGTTCTAGTTTTTTTAGCTTTTTGTGTTTATGACAGGTTTGAAAGGGACTGAAATTTTATGATGGGTAACTTTCATCCTTTGTATTGGGATTTGGTTAGATGGTGAGATGAAATTGGATGTGGCATCTTTCTATTTTGGTTATTAATTAATTATAATGTTTATTATAGTTGCCTTCTTAGTGGGGGAAAATTAAAAGGGAGATTGTATGGTTAATAAAGATACAATTAATGTCATTACGTGAATGTTCAATAATTTGGCTCAAGCTTAAAGAGAAGGCAAAAATTAAAGGTTGAAAATGTATCAATCAATGTTTATAGTGCATGAAGCAACCCTATTTGGAGGGCAACTACTATAGACAAATCGCATTCAATAAATAATTTAACTTTTTCTTCTAAAGGATCTTTGTAAAATTAGACACAAAAAGCTCTCATCTTCAAAGGGTTTCTTTAAAGTACTCAATAACGTGTCACTTTATCGAACCTTCTCTTTTTAACACAAGTTGCTTCCCAAAATCATACTATGGGTGGAAATTTTAGGAGATTCCAATAGAGTATAATTAAAATCCATTATAAGAAACTTTTAATTTAAAAAAGAAAAAAAAAATATATATATACACACACACATGTTACCAACTCTTTCTTCTACCCTTTTAAAAGCTTGTGTGTGTTTTCTATTTGGAATTAACCCAACATTTCCTACACAACTTTTTGAAGAAAATCTCAGTTTAAATTTACGATTTCGAAGAGTTTTGATTAGCAAATCTAGTTAGTTACTTTCATTTTTCCTTATTTATTTCCTTTGGCTGTGCTATGGTTAAATACATGGCAATGAAATATGCTGAAAATGATGATAAATTTAACGTGGGAAGGAATGAAGTAATTTTGAGATGTGATCAAGAAAAAAATTACTATAAAAAATTAGGATGGGAAGATTCATGTAATTATTATGTACTTTCACTCTCTAATATATTTTTATTTTAGTTTGTTGACTTTCTTTTATTAATTTTTGCCATTTATCTTGTTCTAGATTTCAATTAGTGCAATTTATCAATTATGGCTGTAATTGAAGTTGTTTACAAACAAAATTTGTCATAATCCATAAATTAGACTAAATTAAAAGTAAATAAAAAGATTAAAAAAATGGAAATGAAAAACAGAGTTGAAAGATCAAACCTAAGAGAAAAAAGGCAAAGCTAAAGAACTAATTCTACCTTAGTGTGTGGGTCATGAATATCTCTTAAGTGCAATTAAAAATATCTAAGTCAAAGATTAATTCATATTGGAGGCATTCAAAAATCAAGCTCGTCAAACCAATTCATATCTGAGTTTGATAAATAGAAAAGTACCCAATTTATTTTAGTGTGTGCACGCATTTAATTGATAACATTATTGGTAATAACGTTTCAATTAGTAGGAATTTGTTTTTTTTTTTATTTGAATGAAGCTTTACGTGTGATTAGTTTAATAAAATAAAGAGTTAAGAGTTCGCATAAGAATTATTTTGAAATTATTTATATATAAAGACTGGTTTAAAAAATGAATTTTAAAATTCAAGAGGACTCAAAATTCTTCTTTACTTAACAAAATTCAATTACGAAAAGTAAACACGCCTTGAATATGTTCACATTATAAGATTAGTCCACAGAATCTATAAACGAAGGCCACAATATACACCACAAAGACGCGGGTTATGGGTTAAGAATTTTATAACTTCTAATAATTTATTAATATCAACTACCTATTATATTTATATTTATATTAGTTATTAATACTTAAATAGTTTGGTATGAGTACTTTAATATAATGTAGAGAGTATATTAGATTTTTAAGAGAAAAGTGATAAGGATTTAATAACTACACAATTAATTTAATGAAAATCTTAATAGGTCAAAACTTAAATCATGGTTATGGCCTCAAGACACCAAATAAAAGAAGCATGATGTCGTTTTAGTTTATGTGGTAAATGAATAACAAAATTTATAAAAATGTCATTGCATGTAATTGTTGTAACACAACACAATGAGAACCAACTTCAAAAACTTAAAAATTGAAAGAATAAAAAAGTTATAGAGACAAAAGTGTTGATAAGAAAACGAATTTAGCACTTACACTTAATTAAATGTGCCAATAAAATGCTAGTCTAAAATACAAAGAAATTTTACCTTATTTTATTTAATTACATTTAAAAATAATATTAATTTGATTGAAACTTTAGTTTTAATAATGTGTTTTTTTATTATTTTTGTATAATATAACCGTTTAATAATGTAATTTATTAAAATTTATAACTTTATTTTATTTTCTTTCAACATTTTATTATGTCTTCTCTTATTTTTTTTTTCAGAATCTTTAACTTCAATGTAATAATTTAAGCTAACAAAATAATTGTATTCTTTCTAAACAAAAATTTAAAATAATTGACATTTGGGGCTGATGAATCGAGATGTCCCAAGTCTCGATGAACGTTGACTTGAGAACATAGTATAATGCTCTTTGGAATTTCCGCGTTCCCAAGTTTCATTCCTTATTAAAATTCTCAACTTCTATTAGTATTGTTCATTAAGAAAAATTAAGTAAAAGAAAATGATGTTTACACAATATGATATTTCTTGCTTTCTTGAGAATATTAGAGAGGTTTCTAGTGAAAGAGATGGTCTGCTTTGCTTACAAAGAGAATTGCTTTCCCATTTATAAAAATAAGAAGCATGAGAATTGAAAGTTTGGACCAAGGAAAGGAGACAATACGGAATATTTTATTCAATAAGAAAGTTCTTCTTGTTCTCTAGAGATAAGCATCAACTTAAATCACTTCATGTGTGTGAGAATTATGATGTTCAGGTCTTGAATAATTATGAATCCCTTCAACTATTTTGCCAAAAAGCGTTTAGAGGAGAAAAGCCTGAAGAATCTTACTTAGAGTTGTCTAGATCTCTCAAAAGGTGATAATTTGAATGAAAATGAGGTTTTGGAATCTTTAAATGCTATTAGGGAAGTGCCTTCGTCCATTGTTCTTCTAAAAAATCTCAGACTGCTTTTACTTCGTGGGTGCTAAGACTTGGCATCAAACTCATGGAGCTCACTTCTTCTCCGGTTTAATAGTCATCCAACACATGTTATCAAAGCTAGGACTGAGCAGCATGAGGTCTATTGCTTCCTGGCATTGGTGGCTGATGCCCTGCAAGTTCAACTTCCTTGCCTCTAGTTCCTTCTTGTTTTTTCACCTTATTCTTCGGATGAATTCCAAATTGGTGTGTGAACTTGAAGGAGAAGATGCAATGTAAGTATGCTTCCTTAGGTTCGAAGCAGACCTCAAAAAAGCTTATTTTAGAAGAAGGCATTTCATGTGTTTTTGTTTTGGAAATCTTATTTTTAAAATTCTATCCTAAAATTTTTGAAGAACTTATTTTAAAATATTCTCAAAATAGATAATTCAAATATCATTTAATAAAAAATAAAGTGGTTATTTTAAAAATTATTTTTATAGAAGTCGTCACTACGTAACTTGTTTTCCCTATATATACATTAGAGCGTATCTTCCTGCATTTCCTTATATTTTAAAATTCTAATTTTATCTTTTTTTCATTTTGAATTCCAAACTATAGAATTCGAAAATGTTTTGAAATATTATATTTCGGATTATATAATTTGGAACAAAAACTGTATTTTTTTATATTTCGGATCAGAATGGAAAATAAAAAAATGCATTTCGAATTATATAGTTTGAAATGTATCTTTTAAAGCTAAAATGAACTATGTGTGGAATTGCAGGAAGAATGAAGGGGCTTGCAGGAAGAAGATGGGGGTGGAGGTGGAAGAAAGTATGAGGAGAAAAGATGAGGATGGATTCGGCTTCTCCATTTTTCTTATGGAGGTGCAAGAAGAAAATATGAGATCCAGGAAGAAATACATGTACATTAATTATATGCATTAGTCCAAGTGTACTGTCAGTCTAGAAAATATTTCTAAATTTGGAGTGACACTTCCATCTCCATACATTTTAAAACTCCACTATTACCATCTTCTATTTGAGTTGCGGAAACGCAATCTAGAAATGTTTGGGTATATAAAAACTGTATTTCGAAATAGATAGTTCAACATACAAATTTTCAATTTCGAAATATTCAATTCAAAATGCAAAATTAAAAATACAAAATTTTTATTTTTATTATGCATTCAAATTATGCAAAATGCATTTTCATTTTATATTCTATTGAAAATAATGAAAATATAAAATTTATTAAATTGTGTAATCGAAAATCTAAAATAACAAGTGCATTTCGAAATATAACAAAAAAAATGACAGTAGTGAATGTTGTTGGAAAACATCAGTTGCATGCTTCGGCGTCGTGAATGCTCACGATAGCCCTGCCGCGATTTATGAGGGAAAAAATGAAAAAAAAACTGAAATGGAGAACGGGGATGCAACGCGATGAGTGAGAAGGGTGTGGAAATAGTATGGAAGATGGAGGTCTGGTTTACGAAGATGGAGATGAGGTTTAAGAAGATGGTGATGAGCAGGTGCGCATGGAAGGAAAAGATAAGAGTAAAAATAACTTTTAACCTTGCCCCTCAATTTCTCACAAACTAAAGAATGATAAATAAAATTAGTAATAAAATAAACAAACGAATTATGAAATCGTTACAAAAAATTATAGATTGCCTATAAGAATAAGTAGCTTATACCATATAAAACTGTGTTTAGTTTAAATTCAAAACGATTACAGTTTCCACAAAAGATCATAAAAAAACTTAAAGCAAATCCTTCACTTCAGCCGATGATTTGGGATATCTATCATTTTGCTCCCTCACAATTTTAATTTTATATTTAGTCTTCCGATTTTATAAAGTTAGACAATTTCAGTCCACTGTTAACATATAATTCAATGATTCACATTAATGCATTCATTAGAATAACACAATTTATTAATATTTTAGATGGATAAGTAATTGGTATTATTAACATTTACACATAATATCTATCATCAATTAGATATCTATTAAAAGTGAACTGAAATTGATTAATTTTAAGAAAACTGAAATACGAGATCTGCAAGCTGACTTGGATAAAACATAATAAAAAAAGTAGATTTAAAGGAAAAGGTATAAAAGTTTGGTTTGCAATCCTAACCCTACCTCAACAACGAGTTATCTACGGTATGTGTTAAACCTAATGATATTTATATGACTGAAATTGAGAAATTGTTATGTACAAGATAAAAGATAAAAGATAAAAGCATGTGACATACTTATAAGGTCTCAGCAAACTGGGGGGCTTCCAAGTCAAGTTCTTGTCTCATGACACAGTTCATAAACCAATCGCAACTGAAAGTTCGGATCCCTTTCTTTGCGGCTACCATTGCTTCTTCCGTGTCTTCTTCGCCCGTCACAAAGATTGTTGTTGATGTTTCTTTTACTTTCTCCACTCTACTAATTACCTAATACAAAATTAAATAAAATCAACATTTTTTAAATGCCCACACATGCAAAACCCTTCTTCTCTATACATTCAGAATTTGTCAGAATTTTATACTATTATTATCGAAATCCTACATTTTCGAAAAATGCTGGACTAATATTTCAAAGGGAAACATTACGGGTAGAAAGAACTGCAAGAAAACAAAACTAAACTGTGTGCCATGACCTCGATTAAGAAACTTGGAAGCTAATTTCTGAAACTAAATTAACTGAATTAATTTTATCAAGAAGCTTTTTGGAAATACCGAAGGTGGAAAATATTCTCTACAGTTGCCTCCAAATTAGAAGCCTGAAATGTAACGTACACTATCATGTACGAAAGATAGACATTTTTAAAAGCTTGGATACCATGTGACCATAATTTATTGTTTTAGATGTTTCACGCTTTAAACATGTCGAAATGATAAGAAATAACACATGCAGCATTGTTTAAGGTCTGCTTAAATTTAGGTTTCATTAAAAAATAATCGGACTTACATTACCACCTGCGGACATGACAATTGCAGACAATGTTTTAGCGGGAGTTTGAACATGAGCTGCAATACATATATTATATCCCTTGAACAATGTATGAGAGCTAGCTTTTGCCCGTAAAACTGCACTTTTTAAATCACATTTGTACTTCAGCGAATAATCCGTATCGTTCAGTATGTGAGGCAGTTCATCTGCAGATTCAATTTTAAAAATTAGTGAGTATGCTATCTGAATAATAATAATAATAATAATAATAATAATAATAATAATAATAATAATAATTGGATATAAACAAAAAAGTTTGATCCAGTTTACCAACAAATCTGCCTTCACGAAAACTTTCTTTTAACCAACTTGATGAGATCACCCAAGCACTGTGTAGTCAACAATAATTCCTTGTCATAAATAATCATCACGAGTAATACATAGAAAAATGTAGTAGACATGTTGATGAATAATATGAACAAATTCATAACCACATTATAAAAACATCTTTTACATATTTAAATATAATTCTCTTTTAGGCTATACCATTTTTTCAATAGCTCAATTTGATTAGAAGCTGTTTCGAACACAATTCCAGAAATTTATTCACAAATCAAGATGCCAAGATTTCAACTAGGTTCATATTAAAACTATATCTCAACTTAAAATTTCAGTATGACACTAAGCAAGTTAGCATTTGAAAATATTATTTTGAACCTACCCTGAACAAAGGGCGGTACAGAAATTCAGAGTTTTTCTCACTTTTCCTGTGACAACGTGCGTGGTCATACTTCCACAAGTGGATACAGTTCCACCAAGGTCTTCAATCACCTATGCAAAGAAGAAATGTTTAACAGTGTTAACCTAATAATAACATCCAGAACTCATCGTGTTAGTTAATTTCCAGGTTCTATCCTGTTACAAGAAAAAATTAGAAAGCTTAAAATTAGACCCTTTTTCGATCGTGGAGAAGAGAATGGCAATACAGTCGAAAAGAAGAGCCCAGGTCTCTCAAGGGCAGTTAAAAAAATGTTACTCTTCAATTTATCAAAACATCTATAAAATGCTTGGGTAATTAAACATACCTTTGTAAGCTGTGTTTTCTTAGCATCATCAGCGATATTCATCAACATAATTCTAAAGCATTGTTTAGTAGACGGAGGTTCCATGTTGATAGGAGCTTCTAAATGTAAATAATTATCGACACATTTTTCAGAACCATCTGTAATAGAAGGATCGTAGACGGCCTCTACAAAACAGGGATTGGCCTCATCAGTCTCTAAGATAAAACCGCAGCTAGAACCTGATTGATTGTCAACCAGCTGGCTCCCCTTCACTCTTTTTGACTTCAATGAGGATAAAGAGGCTTCCCAGGTCCTCTTTGCACCTTTTGTAGATTGAGAACAATAATTCACATTAGCACCAACTCCATCCTGTGAACTTTCCGAACCAGTGGCCTGTCGATCATCGTTTACTTGGGCAAATGGAGCAATACTACTACAGAATTTCTTAGGGTTACGACTGTCAGATCCTGTTCATAGAGTTAGAGGTTACAACAAAAAATACATAAAAACATTAAATAGCCCCTATATAAGATATTATGTTTACTACCTTTTTTCATACACAGAAAGGAAATCATTTAAATTATAAATTATATATTCACATGTAGAAATATGGGAGATACTAATATATGCACTACCACTCAGTTTGTCATATTCTGCGGAAGATTCATCTTTCACCAAAGATTTATGTTGACTTTTACCTGTTGTTGTTCTACGGAAACATTTATCTAGAAACTTCAAATCTGCGTGTAACTTACCTGAAATCTTCAGCTGCTCATCTTCAGCAATGGCAGGTGTAAAGGAATTCTGATGAAACTGTGAAGAAGGGAGACACTTCGTAGTGTTATCCTCATCGGCTAAGCATTCTTTCATTACGTGGCAAACCATGAGAGTTGAACCACCAAGAAAGCATAATGATTTCTGAATATCAGCTTTTACAGGTAACCTGCGGGCCCTTCCTTTGGTATCCACCTGTGCTATTTCTACAAAACCCTGTAATTGCAATACAAAATATGAAACATCATAACATCAGAGAACAAAGGGAGCATCTTTTACAGGACCACTAGGATGATCGCATATCAATAAAGTAGTCTAGGCTCAGAAATGAAATATCAACCATTTATAGAATAAACCAAAAATGACTGTATGATCTGCTCAAGCTTCCAGGGAAGTCTTATTTATAAATTACCT
Source organism: Vigna reflexopilosa (assembly GCA_027742785.1). NCBI lineage: Eukaryota > Viridiplantae > Streptophyta > Magnoliopsida > Fabales > Fabaceae > Vigna > Vigna reflexopilosa. Next base: position 13,214,178 of record CM050914.1, read on the forward strand.
GTTTAAGCCAAAACCCTTCTGATTCTTTGTCTCCCCAGCATAAAATAGAACGAATGCCAACACTTTGAAGTCTTTTCCGTAACTCCAGAACCAATAAATGACCAAAACCCTGCAGGATATTAACCAATGACTAAGATAGAAACCTTAATTGAATCATATTACAACGAGCACACATGTAAACACAGACAACAGATGACATGAGAAAGAGAATTAGGAGAAGGCTTATCATGCATTATAAGTTACCAAGATCAAAACAATTACACACATAAATGAGAAGAAACAAAATCCAAACACAGTATATCATTTGACACCCAAAGAAGAATTACCTTAGCTTAACATTAAAATTCAGGTAACTTCCAAAACAGCTAATACCTATAAACTAAATGACCGTGTAATTTTCACTATTTAATTTCATTGTCTACTGAACATTATTGTAAGATAAAAAGGAGAAAGACAAGCATATTACAATTGGAGCTAAACCAGAAGCTTTATTTAGTCTTGTAATCAATACCATATAAATGTTTTTGTGATTAATCATTGCAAGTTTACTTCTTAAAGCTGACTCCAAATGAGACCTTTTCATAAGGGGAATAAAGAAGAAAAAAGTAAAATGTAGGAAAGACCTTTCGTTGATGGATTGCATTGACAGCTGCAAGTGGGACCTCTGCAAATTCTGTATCTGCAGGGATGATTTGGTATGTGATTGCGGCTATAACCTGTCAAATATCAATTAATCATAATTTAGGATGTAATAATGCATAACTACAATACTTCTCTAATTTCCACTGCTAAGCTTCGTTATATAGCTCACATTAGAAGATGGTAAGAAAAGTTCTAACCATTTTATTTCTATGTGTGGTGGTTTCTAAAGATGAAAAGGGAGAATTATTGGCAAAGATCGATCAGGGCAATTATTGAGACAGTGTCTACTTGTTTGTAGAACATTCCATGATTAAATATATTCTGTGATTTGATTACCAGTCCAACAGACTCCACTGAATCTCAGAGCTAAAACTGTCAAGTTTTCTCTTTAAGATATAGATATGTTGTGCTCCAAAAGTACAGCATCTCAGGGCTAAGTTTTTTACATCACACTTTCTCTTTAAGAAATTGATACGTGTTTACTATAGTTTGTAAACGGTAAACATACTAAAGCAAATATCCAAAATTTTAATTTATAGGATATGAATATCGTCTGGCATGTCCGCTTAGAAATATAACACTGACAGAAAACGTGCTCCAATCTGTTACTTAGTTGTGTAGCAAATATATATACCTTTCCTGAATTTCCAACACGAGTGGATTTTACCAGTAGGGTTCGATATTTCCTGCTAGACAAAACCAACTGTTAAAACAAGTTCACAATAATAAATAAAAGAAAAACTGTGAATGTATATTTTGATTAAATCATCACATTCAATGAACTAGAAGCAAGACAACCAAGGAAGCATTATGAACATGCAAGCAAAAGAAGCAGAATAAGAGGTTAATACCCATTAGTCACACATCTCTCAAGAAACTTGGATTGTTTTCCAGTATTTGCGGCATAATTCATTCCAGGTAGCTCTGTCCTGTACATTTGTAATACTTCCTGCAAACCCATTTACAGGCACATTTCAGATAGGGAAAATAAGGAGGTTAATTTATTACCCAAAATTTATAAATTTTCAAAGTATTTAGAAAAGTGAATGAGTCGTGATATTTCATTCGAAATAGTTTACAGCTTATTTATAGAGCGCTATAAAAATGTCAGTTTTGGGAGAAAATTCATGTTTTTTAGTAGTTTTGTTGGAGTCAGCCGGATTCTGAAGGTATCCAAACGCACTATTAGACTTATCTTATGGCATACTGCATAATTATTTGGAAACGAATATGAAAATAAGAATGATGTTACACAAAACACTGTTCCAGTTAAGGAAAAGATTTGGCGAGCTATTATGGGAAAGAGTTTAAAAATAGCAATTAAGCCTCCTTTGTATAAGCTGGGTGACACAGAGAGTTTGTCAGCCTTCTGTGTTATACAAAGTCTATAAATATTCTTTTTATTTGTTTTAGGCTTTTTCATCTTCGAAAATTAGCTTTATTGTGACTGGGCTATCCAGTGTAAAAGGATAAAGTTCCTTTGTGTAAACTTGTTTCTATTTCGTGTCATCGATAAATTCAAGATTGAATCTTTTGTAATTTTCATTTCTTGATAACTTACTTACATGATCTGTCTACAGATTGATATAAAATCAATCTTGTCACGTACAATATCACTACAACAAAGAGTGGACCCAAGTCCCAATGAGTCATGCACAGCACTCTCCAATTGTAGAAAGAACTGACACAAATGGTCGAATAATAAACACTTACGATAAGCAATTCATCCAATTAGACCCTAAATAGGCATGGAGACGAGATTGTTACCTGAAGGTAGGATTTAATAACAGAATCAGCATCTTTAGGATTAACCAGCACGAACTCATGCTCTATAAAATCATAACCCAAATAGTAAATTATTTACGAGTTACTATTAATTAAGCAAGATTAATGTAAAAACAAACCACGCATAAATGTAGCATTATACCTTTATCACCGGATCTAAAATCCTCAGAAGCGTTCTCATGGTTTTCAATAACTGCAGCTTAAAGGAGCACAAGTGAAAACCGTTAATCAAATCGAACAAACTCAAACGGCCTGCGTTTTATATTTTTTGATAAATACCTGACACTTTGACCTTTCCGCTTCGGGGAAGCGAGATTACGACGGCGTTTGAGTCAGAGTTACAGGTGAAACGAGTGGCCTGGACAGTAACCTCGCAGTTACCTGCGCAATGGAAAGGTGAGAATCGAAGTTAGCAATGAGCATTCAATGACGTTGTGAATTCTAGGGTTTGAAGAATCACCGATGGAGATTGGAGAAGAAGGTTTTCGTTTTGGCGCCATGCTCTCTTCCTGTTTTTGAGTTTTTGGTTTGGATTCGAAGAAAATACACAGAGAGGTGAGCCCATTTTATAGTCGAAGATGGAGGGACTCTGCGCGCCGAAAACGCGATCAAATTGTAGGGTATTTTTGTCAACAAGAAACTAAAAAGAAAATGTTCACTCTCCTTTTTAGATACTAAATTCAAAAATTAACTGAGCAAATATTTAAGATAAAAATGGAAAATATTTCTTTTTGGAAATTTGCGCTTTTATTTGTACTCCTTCCTTTTGTGTCTTCTTTTCTATTACATAATCGACTTAGATGTTCAAATGTTACATTTTATTTTATCGTGTTAAATCTTAACTTTTAGCAGACAAAACAAATAATTACTAAGCTAATAATTTAGTGGGATTTTAAAATTATTTTCTTTTTTAGAAACTAGTATGAGTATTTGTGTATGGCACAGAAGGCGTATTAATAATTTTTTTCACCTATGATTAATTTTAAATTATATTAACAAAAAGGAATAATGTATTTTCATTTCGATTAAATTATTTTACTCTTGGCACTAAATATGTTTGTCACTTTTACAAATATTACTCTCAATATAAAACTAAATACAAAAGTTTATTTTAAATTATAAAGAGTAAGCAAATTTATATTTTTTTTTTCGTAATAAATATTTTTAAATAAATTAAAACCCAATTAAAAATAGAAATTCGAAAATTAATATTAAAAAATGTACAAAAAAAAACTAAAATTAAAAAGAATTCAAACTCAAACTCATACAAAACGAATTTCAATGTACTATTTCCTTTAAAAAATAAGAGAAACAGAAAACATGATTTGATGTATTACTTCAAAGTATATTTTTTTCACTGTCAGTCCAAGATCATGCTTAGATGCAGGAATTTTTCATTTTAGAATCATGCCCTAAAGCAGGTTTATCCAAAATGGATTTTTTTTTTAATATATCCATTTGCATGATATTGAAAAAAAAAATTACCTAATTTCTTTAAAAAAATTCTGGCAATAATATAAGCCATTTAAAAGATAATAATTTTCTTAAATCATAAAAATCAGTTTTATTAAATTTTAACGTACTCAACACTCCTGCCTTACCCTCTTCACTCTTCTCAGCATTAGCGCTTGGGACAATTTTGTCTCTCGCATTCCTCATAGCCATGGCTATGTTGTTGTCTACAAGTGTTGTTCCTTCTACCATGCTTGTCATCTTCAACAACAGTACACAAGAGCGTGCACTTCCAAGTTTTCGTCATTTTTCAGGTAAGTCCCTCGATTAATTAGTCTGTTTAATCCTTTTCGCTTTATCAGTCTACAATCGTTTTGATTTTCGTTTTTTTTTTTTTCCACTGCCCCAATTGCGTTTTATGTGTGTCGAATGTAGATAATAGCAAGCACTTTGAGAAAGTGTCGTCCTTGATTGCTTTTGCGGTGAAGGGCGACTTCACTCACGCCAAAGCCACTTGGAGAGATAGTAGAAACCCATTGCTGAGTGAGGGGAGAGATGAAGATGAAGCTAGAGGACCTATTTGTCCTGGTTGTGGAGTCTTCCTGCAAGATAAGGACCCTGACCTTCTAGGGTATTACCAACCAAAGACGGTGAAAGTGGAAGAGTTTTCAGAAGAGGATGATGATTTGTTTGATGATGATGATGTTGGTGATTATACAGAAGAAGAAGATGACGGTGAAGTGGGGTTTATGAATGGAAGTAAAATTAAGCTTGGAGAAGAGAGTAAGGGGTTAATCGATGAGATTGATTGGGATTCTGATGACTGGGAAGCTAATTTACTGGGTGAAGATGATGAGAAGTTGGAATTGGATGGGTTTGAACCTGCTGGGGTTGGGTATGGTAACATTACTGAGGAGTACTTGGAAAAGGTAAAGAGGAAGAAGGTATCCAAAGCTGAGAAGAAGAGAATGGCTAAGGAGGCTAACAGGGAGAAAGAAGAAGTCACTGTGTGTGCTCGGTGTCATTCCTTGAGAAACTATGGCCAGGTGAAGAACCAGACGGCGGAGAATTTGATACCAGATTTTGATTTCAATAGGTTGATTTCGACGCGGCTGATGAACCCTTCTGGAAGTGGCAGTGCTACTGTTGTTGTAATGGTTGTGGACTGTGTTGATTTTGATGGTTCATTCCCTAGGATTGCTGTGAAATCCTTGTTTCAAGCATTGGAAAGAATACAGGACAACTCCAAGCGGGCCAAGAAGCTGCCGAAGCTTGTTCTTGTGGCAACAAAGGTTGATCTACTTCCCTCCCAGGTTTCTCCTACGAGATTAGATAGATGGGTTCGAAACCGTTCAAGATCTGGAGGAGCACCTAAACTAAATGGGGTTTATTTGGTCAGTTCAAGGAAGGATTTAGGTGTAAGGAATTTGTTGTCCTTCGTGAAGGATTTGGCTGGTCCTCGTGGGAATGTGTGGGTGATTGGCGCTCAAAATGCAGGGAAGTCTACACTGATCAATGCTTTTGCAAAGAAACAAGGAGCTAAAGTTTCCAAGCTGACAGAAGCTCCAATTCCTGGGACAACACTAGGGATCTTGAGAATTGCAGGAGTTTTGCCAGCTAAGACTAAGATGTTTGACACTCCAGGGCTCTTGCACCCATATTTAATGTCAATGAGATTGAATCGGGATGAGCAAAAGATGGTTGAGATCCGGAAGGAACTCCGGCCTAGGTCATATAGAATTAAGGCAAGTTACTTATCACTATTGCTGTTCTCTATCCTGGTTTTAAATTGTCAGGGGTTCTTTTGCTTTCTTGCCCAGATTTCAAATTCGCTTTGTGCATATTCATAAGCCTTCGGAGCTAACAGATTACTTTAGTATTATGTCTTCTACATAACAGTTATGGCCATTTTTTTACCAGAAGATTCTGAATTATAAATATGCATACCGAGTCAAGAGTGCAAGGGTTTTATGTATATTTTGGAAAAGGAGTAAAGTTCTCACATGCTGCTTTTAATTTACAGGTAGGACAAGCAATACTCATTGGTGGCTTGACAAGACTTGACCTTGTTGGAGCCTCTGTTGAAACAATATATGTCACAGTTTGGGCATCACCAAATGTTTCTCTTCACATGGGGAAAATTGAAAATGCTGATGAGGTTTGGAGAAAACATGTTGGTATCAGGTTACAGGTAAACCTTCTCCTGTCCTCCTTCCTACCTAAACATGTTTCAAAATTATTTTACTGAAGAGGTTCAAATCTGTAGTTTGTCTGAGCTTGGCCATCTTTATTTCATTTTATTAATTTTCTCATGCTAATACCATCTTAAAATTTCAAGCAACCAGAGAGAAGATTCAATATATATATACTTGCGAAGAAGGGTGTATGTTAATCTTGCCCCCAGCTACCTTCTCTTATAACGGTCTTCTTGTCCCCAGTTAACCTTCTCTAGCAAAGAAGCTTTTTGCATCATGTCTGTAGGTTTTACTTAACTAGTGTATATACCTCGAGTCTAACAAGAAACACAACTTCTCATTTTTCCTTTGGGGGGCAAGGCTTGAGGAACGAAGATTGGGGAAATGTGCTTTTGCACCTATTTGTGAATTTTGAACATCATAATCAGTTTTTCCTGTACAATGTGGGCACAAGAAATGTTAGAATTGACTTTGTTTTGCTAATCAAACTATAATATTCCTATAGAAAACCAACTACTTACTGTGTATAAAATAAGAAGATCATATATGAATTAAATAAGCTTAAACTGTACCTAAACAACCAACATCTGTCAAGTCCAATTTACGGAAAATAAAAATAATATCACACCTTGGCTAACGTTGTAAATAGATATTTGAATCTAAACGGGGTAAATGTTGTCTGGATAAGCGGGTTTGCTCAGGTAGATTTGCTTGAGCGATGATTGATATAATGGCTGACTGAAATGAGGCTAAATATGCTGATTTTGGTTATAAATTATTTGCTTCTCGAGTTAGAAACTATGAGAAATTTGTTTTTTCAGAATTCAAAACCATTTACTAATGGTTGGGATCCATTTAAGTACTTGAGAGTATTGAACTTCAAAGTGGGGAGCGCTGCTACTATTTGTTTCTGGGAAATATTTAGTGCTCCGATAATGGTCACCTTTTACTTTCTGGTTGATTTTTCTGTATGAAAGACTTGGTCTCACTGGTTGAAAAATAGAAGCCCTGGTCCCATTATGAGTTTACTCAGCAAAAAATGCTGTCCTAAATGTGAATGCTTCCAGGTTGAAAAAGGGAATGTTGTGGTGTAAATGTTTTGAAGACAGGAATATTAGTATACCGTTGAAGTTCATTCAGTATTTTTAAACTGTTCTAAATTCTAAGTTATATTTTAGAAGTATGGGCAAGTAAAACATGTCCAATGATGTTAAGTAACTGTTATAGGGTTGCACAATGAGGTGTTTTTCAACCACCTTCAGGAAATTTGTGAAGGGATATCCATGCCATGGGCACTGGTGTGTTTATGGTAGAATTTTGGCCTTGGGCGATGGATCTGCCGTTGATAACCTTGGGCCTATGATATAAGCATTTATTTATCTTTGTTGTGGCCACCGCACAGTTTGCATTGAATCTTTTGTTAGATGTCATAATCTCTATAAAAAAAATTGATTTCGGTTTACTTTTTTTATAAATTTATCATGTCCCATATTGTGTTTTTATGATCTTAGGTCTTGTTGGTCCTTATATATGTTATAAATGTTTTTAGTATTCTGAAAACCCTTGTGGACCCTAGGGTCTAGCCTATTACGCCTAAGAATAAATGTAATAAATTAGTTGCTACTGATTTAAATAGTTAAAAGCAGAAACTTCTCTGAATGTCGTTTTGAAAGTCTTGTATAATTTAAAACTTTGCGGAGGGTAACTCTGTAGTGTATATTTTGGGATTTTAGATGTGCTTTATATGCATGTGTGTGTGTATTTGTTGCTTGGCATAAAACAAAATTGACCTCTGTTAATCTTTCTTTGTAATGTTTTACTAATATGATGGTATTCTTATTCCAGCCTCCCATTGGTAATGACCGTGGTGCTGAATTAGGAACATGGCAAGAAAGAGAAGTAAAAGTGTGTGGAACTAGTTGGGATGTCAACAGCATTGACATAGCAATAGCAGGTTTAGGTTGGTTCTCGTTGGGCCTCAAAGGCGAAGCAACCACGAAATTGTGGTCCTTTGATGGGGTTGAAGTAACTTTGAGAGAGCCTTTAGTGCTTGACCGGGCACCATTCCTTGAGAAGCCAGGATTTTGGTTACCTAAAGCCATCTCTGATGCTATTGGCAACCAAACCAAACGTGAAGCTCAAAGAAGGAAACAACTTGACAATGAGGATTCGGAATACGTGGGAGCAGGGGCAGGGGCTGAGTTATCGGCATGAAAAGAATTTTGCTTTATTTTCATTAAGGATGTAACTGAACTGACGTGTTGCATAGGCAATAACATCTTTGCAACTAAAGCTTCTACATCCATTTCTAGCTACTGGTTGGTGTGTGATAGCCCCCCATCAACAGATACACATAAATGCACTCCTGGTCATTGTGTAATTTTGACTGAGATAAGTCGCATGACCTGCGTATTTAATGTATATAATAAATTGGCACTTAGTGTTAGGAGGTAGTTTTTCAAATTTTCTGTATTGATTGTCTTGGCACCTAAAAGAGAAGTGTCGGAATATAATTCATTTATTCGTGACTGATTAATTACTCTTGGCCCTTGCTTTGTCATGTTTCATGAAGCTTACACGCATATCTCTAGCTTTTAATAGTAAAATCAACTTTATCAAACTCTAAACCAAATGAACATTTTTAAAGTAATTCTTAACTTTTATATCGAAAATTAGGGTGCCAAATGCGGCGTCGAATCTGGCAACTGAGTTGGATGCGTCTATTTTTTGTTGTTTTTCTTTATTTTAGTTTTCTAACACAAGAATGTGCCCATTTTAAAGTTCAGGTGAAAGTCATAAGAAGAAAACTTTACAGAGAAGTCTTTTGTTTTTTTTTTCTTTTTTTGTAATTTGAATACTTGCTTGTAGCAGCTTTTACAACATCAGTACATGAAACAGTTACATTTTTTCTTTTTCATCTTTCTCCTCTCCCTGTTCACCCATACATTTTGACAACATTCAGAAGACAGATTGAAAGTTGAAACTTAGCCTATACAAGAGTTAAAGAAACTTGAAGCTATGGATAACATGGTACAATATTAGCTAAATGACCGCAAACTATGGCCTCTTTGGTGGGTAGATGCGTTCAAAGGTTTCATCTCTAGCTCATGCACTTACTTTGGGTCCAGTTTCTTCAGAAGAAATTCATAAAAAGAAGAGTTAGTGAATGAAAACCAAACTCAAGCAATAATTGAATCATCAAGATAAATCATATAATATGATCATAATAGCACTAAATTTGAATTTTGAATTCAACCCTTTGTTATTTACCTTTGGTTTCATAAGATTGAATGAAGTCTTCAAGCTGAGCGTCCAAAACAGCAAGATCTTCACCGGCATCAAGATCAAACGAATCCGGCAGCAAATCAACGACATCATTACCATCAAACTCATCCTCCTCACCATAATAGGCTCCATCCTCCTGTTGCTGGCTTAGCCAGAAGTCGTGGTACCATGTGAATGTCGTCACCAGCTGCCACCATTCTGGAGAAAAATCCTCCACTTGGCGGAACGCAGCGGGAATGTAAAGCGGGGCATTAGGGTTCAGCGTTGATCTTCCTCCAGATACTAGTGCCATCTTCCTCAATTTGTTTCAACGATTCGGATCCTTGTGCTGCGTCTGCACCACAACCAAAACAACAAAAAACACGACTCATAAACAACCCACCAAACACCAAATTAACAAACACGTTTTCGATTATGAGCATGGACCTTCACCAAATTCCACGGTTTAATCCTTTACGAAAAAAAAATCGAAAATCTATATAGGGAGTTATTATCATGATTGATTCCATCAACTTCACAAATATCTGAAAACTTGTGAAAAAAAATTGGTTTAGGAATCGCAAATTCGAAACTCTTGTTTTCCCCGATGGAACAACATGAAACGATCACACAAAAAAAAACGGAAAAAAGGTCAGATCTCAGGTGAAAAATCCAAAACCATCTCAGTATTGACTCCTTCGAAGTAAAAACCGCTAATCGCTACGTAATAAAATAAAATAATTCAAACAGTAACATCAGCAAAGAAAAAAAGAAGAAAAAAAAAAAACCATTGTCTGACTGAAATTTCAAAACCTAAAAGTTTCAAACAAGAAAGAATCAAACATTGGTCTCCAAGAATCAATCAAGCAAAACATCGAACAATTAATCAATTTCTCACAATTTACAAACAACCAAACCGATCGCTGGAAATTTTTCATTTATTTTCTCCCTCCGCGTTCCCCAAAACACAAAGAGAAAGCAACGAAGAACACAACGAAACCTCGTCTGAACAAAATCCTCGAGATCACGAAGAGATCGCGAAGAGAGAGAAGAGAGTTACCTGAGAAATTTCGTAATCGACGAGCGAGCGAGCGAGAGTCACGCGTCGAGGAGAGTCGCGAGGGCGCAATATAGAGGGGGCGAAAGGATCACTCCGAAGCTAGGGTTCGGGAGAAAATGGGGCCCACCGAGATAGGTTCGGTGAACGCACCGTCCCGAGTGCGTCTTGGTTCGGACGCAACGTTGCTGAGGTCAATGTCAAGTGTGCGCGTATTCCTGCCCGTGTTTGTTGACCCCAACGCGTATTTATTACGGTTCTCACCGTTTCAATGTTTTCCGTTTCGTTTCTACTTTTACGGTTTCTAATTGTTTTACCGTTAGTAATTGTGTCCTAACCATTCAAAATTTTAGCCAACAAGTCAAAGGACTTGGACGATGATGCTGTCTTAATTTCTCTTAACTTCCTTCTTACGTAAATAACCTTTTTTTTAATACTTACAATTCCAATTTTTATTACCCTTTGGATTTAACTTTCCTCACCACCCCAAATCTTAGCACTAACTTCAAAGTTATTAAACAACTAAATATAATTCTTATAATAGATGGATGTAAGTTGATAAAGGACATGGAGAATATTATAATACATAGTTACATGACCATTTAATTTTATTATTGTCAAAATTTATGGAAAGTTTTCTTTTAGACGTAAGACTATAATAATAATTTTTCTTCTAAACCCCTATATGACAAGAATAATTTAATGGGTTATGAAAAAAAATCTTAAATAAGTTATTTTATAATTGAATTTGAGTGTTAGGTTTGCTTGAAGTCAAGAAATCTGAAAAGTTTCAAAAGTATATGAATGTCATGGAAGAATGTTGCTATTTTAAAGTTAGTGTGAAAGAATCTAAAAGTTAGTACGTAATTTAAAATTGACCAAAGACATTTTGGAACTAATAAGAAGAATTTTGAAGTCGTAGGTGTAAGACATGAATTTTATAAAATAAAGTTTGATATAGGGTATGATTAAGAAAGTGTCGTTGGCTGATGTTCCATTAATCACTTTTTATTATCACTTTATTCATATTTGAGTTCTATATTTTTTTTTATCCTAAAATATTAGTGTTTTTTATCCATTTAATTTATAATTTTGAGTATGGTGTATTTTAGTGAGAGTTTTATTTTGACTTGAGTTAGTATAGTTGAAAACTTATTAAAATTTGCACCTCTACTTACGATACCAATATGAACAGCAACACGATCAGTAGTGGACCCTCTCGCTTATTTTAATTACTAGATTATATGAAAAATGTATAAATATTTATCATCTACTTCTTCTTATGAAAGTTATTTTTTAATTTATATTCTTTTTTTCTTATGAAAACACAAAGTTTAATAATTCTAGTTATTATAAATAATATTATAATTGTGTGACTATTTTTTCATATATTATTGTTAATCTAAATAATTTATTAGTTGATTATGTATGATCTATTAAATAATTAAAAAGTTAATATTTTTTGGTTGACAACTTTTTCATGGGTACAAATCTTTCTGTAGGTAATTAAAAAATAAATTACTTATTATTTATTGAAAATTAAATTCATGTTGGTAATTATTTACCCGACTGAGTTCATAAAAAAATGTATTTTTCAAACATTTTTACAATTTAAGATAAGTTTTTGTAATTGATAATATATAATAATAACTGTTATGGTGTAAAAAAGAAGTTCATGCACATCAATCCAATATTAATTATATTCTTTCTATAATCACTCTGTAAATATTATTGAATATATTTATATTTTAATAATTCAATATTTACTATACTCTTTTTCAAATTAATAAATAAAAAGTAATTATTTTTAACTTGTCTTAAATATCTTAAAGTCTATCTTAGAAAACTCATTAGTGATCAGGATTTTTTTTCTAATTTGTGGCATCTCAAAATTGGAGTGTTACTAAAAACCTACGAAGATGGTTATTTAAGGTATGCATTGAAGTAAGAAGTCATATAAAAAATTATCTTGATATTCAAACTCGTATAAAGAATAATGAATTAGAGGTTGAAAGTGACACGAGATCCTAGTTAAAGAATTTTTGAAATTCTAGTGATCTACATAGGATCAATCTTGTGGGTAAAGGGTATCCATCACAAGTACTAAAACTTCTTTGTACTTCAAAATCAATGCATTTTATCTGAATGATTGGTTTAAAAAGAGTCATACTTGATGTAGCTTGTGTTTGAAAATTGTTTGTATAGCTTAGTTTGTCAATATTAAATTTTTTAATTGATACATGATAAATCTTTTGTACATCATCATTTTTTCTTTGTTTGTATATTTTGTGTTTGTGTTTATGATACTAAAATGTTTATTTTTATTTTCTATTTGCTTTAGTTAAATATCTTCTTTTATCTAATTTTTTGAATTATTTATTTTACAATAGTTGATGTTAGTCACAATATAAATTTCAAGAATGTTTAGAGTTCCTATGGATAATGAACCAATGGTCTAAGTTGTATGATGATATTAGATCCTATTAGGCATATTTTTTGGAATTGAATCATAGCTTAGAAGTTTCTGGTGTAAATGACTTATATTATTACAATTTTATTTGTTGAAGGATTGTACCTATATAAAATATATTTTGAATAAATTACTTTTAAAATATTTATAATAAAATGTTTTATTTCAGTAATATTATCACATTAAAATTAGATGTTACAATATATATTTATTTATATTAATTAATTATTTTTAAATATTTTGGCATAATTATGTAATGATTATCTGTACAATTATTATCTACACTCTTAGCTTATAATTTTATCACCGATTTATTATATGTTTTACCAATTTTGTCATCAATTATTATCTTTAGTGATATTTACATTGGAATACCTTCTAATGATAATTTACAAATACAAATAGACAAATGGTAACTTAAAAATAAACATTTGAACCTTCGATAACTCGTAGAACAATAAAAATTTGACTTCGACCCATTATATTACAAAATATAAGAGAATTTTTAAAAAAAATTATTAGAAAAATATATAAAAATAACATAAGTGAACACGAGTTTAAAAGTAATTAACAGAATCTCAATATCTAAAAATTGAAGGTAATGTATTTTCCATTGAATTCCTAACACACATTTATCTTTAATTTTTGAGATTAATCTAAACATATGTTAATTAAAAATTATATTTAAATGGTGGTTCAAATTAAAAATATATAAAAACATATTTTTTTAGCCTCTTAGGAATGATGGAGTTTGAACATGATATTGCTTTTTTTTAAAAGAGAGATAGCATGTGGTGGATGGTTATGAAAAAGCATTTGTGAGTTCTTTGGCATGTTGAGCAATTCCTTCACTTGATTAATAATTCCATGTAGGATGACGTGGCAGCAACACGGAAACATGGATGTAAAATGTGCCAATAATTAGTTTAGTGCACATGGCTTGCTTCATTTTGCCAAATCAAAGATTGGTTAGATATTCATAAAAGCAATTCCACACCACTAAAACTTGTATGCATAAATCATTATCATACAATATTCTCATTCTTCTCTCAATTATCTCATATTTTGAAAAAATAAATAAATAAATTATGCAACTATTCTTCAAGCCATGCCATGTGGTTCAATTATTAACTTTCATTTAAATAAAGAAAGAAGGTTGCTTTCTTGAGATGTGCTAATAATAGTAGTTTCTTTTGTAGATAGAGAAATCACAAAGTATTATCATTATCATATAGTATACATTCCAAACATGATTAATATGCATTATTTTCAATTCATTTTCAAAATTAATTACATTTTAAATATCTTATAAATTTGATTAAATTTATAAAAACTGGTTGTTTTATTAAGTTTTTTAAATATGTTTAACTTTTGTCTAAATTGTTTGTTGTTTAACAACATGACTGTTGTTTTTGTTTTTTTTCGTCTTTATTACACTAATTAATTCGATTATTTGTTTTTTATTGTTCTTCAATTTGCTCTTAAAAAAGGAAGAAACAAATTGACAAATAAATTAGAAATTGAAAGATGAAAGTGATGATCGTATAATTTCACTTTACACAAAATCAAATGATAAAGTCTTTACAGGAAAATAAAAATAAAAACATATTTTAAATATCCATTATACTGCAATTTTACACATTTAATTAAAAATATCTAAATTTATAAAGTTTTTAAAATTTAGTTAAGTTTTTATTTATAAAAAAATGTTAGAGTTTAGGAAAAAGGTCTTGCAACCGGTAAATATGTGTTAGTTAAACTCAAAATGGTTTTTAATACGTTCAATTTATAATGTTGTCAGTTTTTCATTATTTTAACCATAATCTGAATTTTAAATCCCTAATTAATATCCTACCTAATTAGATTTCAGTTGATTTTCGTGTAAGAATTTCAATCTGATTAGTCAAATATTAAATATAAAGCAGCAGAATTTAATTTATGAACTCATTAAAAATATTCATTTAATTTTACAATGCACGTATTAAATTCACCTTCGTCAACCCTCCATTGGTACCTGTGATTATGTCTGTATTTGTTTGTGGTGGACCATTTTTCTTTCTACAAAAGATTGTTTTTCTTGTCTCTTTTTGTATGACACGCGTGGTCCCTTTAGCTTAATATATGCCATTTTTTTACTATTTTTCCTTTCTTCTCGTGATTGTGTAGTGGTGAAATTAATTGAGAATATTGGAATATAAAACAAAATGATTGTGTGTTGGGTTCGTGCAAGTCTAATGATTATGATTTAATTGAGAACTATAATTGTTTAGGGTTCAAATAGTAGGAAATTAGGATTAGATTCTTGAAATTAGATTATAATGTATGTCTAAAGAATAATGGTATGGTTAAAGAACAACTTAAAATACCTCTTTGTGTCTTATATATGGTTATTAGAAGAGTTTTGAGATAAAATATAAATATTTTGTTACAACATCTTCAATCCAGACTTTAAAAGTAGAATTTTAAACTTAAGAATGTGAGTCTTACTATTAATAATAATAATAGAATAATAAGCATATCAATTTACTTAATTGTTTTTAATTAGTGTTTTATTCATAAGTCTTACTTGATTTAAAAAATTAGTTCAAAACAACCAGAAGTGAATTTATCAAATTAACATGTCCATCTCAAACAAGTAAAAATCAAAATTAAACAATAATATAATTTTGTTGAAATTAATACACAAGTCAAGACAGTCATAATAAAGTGTAAATTATTGCTAGTTTTTCTTACCTTATAGGAGGCTTTTAGACTCATGATTGTTCATAAACTCTTTATCTCACATGATATTTTAATTATACAAAAAAAATGTAAATTAATGATTTTAATACAACTTTGTCATAAAAAAACAAAAACAAAGAAGGGTATAAAACTACTAAGGTCACAAGCAAACTTATAAATACCACATACAACTACACCAAGGATTATATATTTGCAAAACTGATCAATTTATTGTATTATTCTTTCTGTCAAGAGTAATAAGATGTCATAAAAATTTAGGGAAAATGTTTTATAGAAATACAGTTTTGTATAAAATAAATCATGTTTTGGGTAAGGGGTTGAGATCCCTTACTTAAAGCATTTCAAACTGTCTTGAAGATCGGATGAGTTCTCTAATGATCCTCCATCATCCGAATTATGTTGTTCGCTCTCTCTCCTTGTTATCTTAACTGTGTGGGTGAGTACCTTTGATACTCAAGTAAGTGATTTTGCATGATAATAGTGTAATAAGAAATGGGTGAGCTCCCTTATTTATAAATTTTATAATGATCGTTTAACTCATTAATTACCAATAAATGACTTTTATTATTCCCATTAATTTATAATTAATGACTATTATTCTTATTAATTGTTTATTAATAACTTTTATTGTTCAAACTAATTATCAATTAATTACTGTTTTGAACCTATTTGGCCCACTGACTAATTATATAATATAAATCCGATTTTAATCTGATTCTATTTATAACTTGATATTTTAATAATAAAATATCTTATTATTATTTATAAAAATTCCTTCTACACTTAACTATTTTTTAAATTCTCACTATTATTTTTTATATAAAATTATTAATTATATGATGTATAATAAAAATTACATTAACGAAAAATAATAACAACTAACTAATACAAAGAGAAGCATGTTATGTCCACATTTTAAAATATATTTAATATAAGTTAATAAATTTTACAATTTTATTAAATATGTATTTATTGCATAAAATGTTTTTAAATTTTATATTTGAATAGTATATTATAATACAATGCAAAATTTGTAGGGAAAGTAAAACTAAATTATTAAAATAGCATAAATGAAGTGCTTGTAATAAAAATATACTAATTATATTGAATGCCATTCACATGAATGTTAGGTCCATAATGTTTTTGTGACATAAAACTATAACCTATTATGCTAAATATATATAAAAAAAGTATACTCAAAACAAGAATAAAATGTTTTGCGAAAACAAAAATTACAAAGAATATGAGAAAATGTAATATTTGACGAAAATATTTTTTAATTGAACAATATTTACATCACACGCTTTGATTACATGAAGATTGAAGGAAAACCATAAATAAAATATTAAAACTGTTATAAATTTAATTTTGTGATAAAACTACACCGAGAACGTTTAATATAATTATATAATAAATATAAAAATTAAATAATTAGAGAAACATCACTATTTTTCAAGAAAAAAATCACAGTACGCAAAAACTACTATTATAAAAACAAAATTCTCATACGATTGTGCTTTACTTTGTATACTTTGTATGCATATCGTGTGATGATGGCAAGAGGAAAATACATCCAAAATTAAAAAGGATAAACTAGACAAATTCTAACAATATATAAACTCAAACAATTATAACAATTCAAATATTCAATATACAACATCATTCAATTTAATCATATTTAACTTCACCGAGAAAGACAAACATGATCTAAATTTAATTTTCAGAATATATATATTGAATCGAGTATAAGTAGAGTCTCATTTATCATATAATGTTATAGTAGATTGCACTTAACGACTTTGATTCCACTTGACTTAAATTTTTCATGATAAGGTTAGTTCATTTTATTCTATAAGCCGCAACATTAATTCATAATGATCCCACAAATCATGAACATCTTTCCAATCCCATCATCTAAACTTCGTTCTTTCTACGAGTTTGTGAGTTTAGTAAACTTGTGATGATTCTACATTTGAGACTCTCACTCAATACATACCCTAACTGGACAATGTGACTAATTCACTTAGAAATAACCACATTCATATAACACATCCAAAATAAGATAAAACAATTCATATTAGTATATTCATACCATAAAAGACCTTGGTTTAATCCACCTTCACACTTAATTCATACAATTCACACAATAACGAAACAATTTAACCACGTCTCTATAGATATTTCTCATTAAATCTTAGGCTACATTTAGGTCAATGTCACCATTACCATTAAAACTTATTTCTTCCTTTCCTATCCATTCGAGAAAAGTTTTTATGAAAACCTTTTATCAATTTTTGTTCAATGCAGTCATCCTCAACCCAATGAGCCATTGTACAAGGAAGGTTTGCCCAGTGGACAACAAGGCATGCCCAACAAAAACAAAATAAAGAGTTTTGTTCCAACTAGCACCTAATGTCTCTAGATTCATGACCAATTACCAACTTTGCGCTCAACGAAATAGAGTTAGCTCCCTGAAGCTCACTGGAATTTGATTTTTCTTTGACGCCCAATGGCATTGAGGTGCCACCAAACGCTAATTCATATTTATGAATGTTACCTAGATAAATAAAATTAACCAATTAAGTCTTTATGAGATAATTTCTCTCCTCTTACATCAAATGAGTATATGTTAACCTCGATTAAACTCATGAAGCATTAACTGATTTGATACATCGTGAGTATATTCATTCATCATACAACCAATGCATACATCAATTCAATATTTCATAAACCAACTAACACATATTTAAACCACATCAACCAATAACACAAATCAATTTAGCACACAAATTCTTCAATTCTCCACAGTTCATTAAATTCAAATCACAATCATGCATGCATCAATTCAATATTTCATAAACCCACTAACACGTATTTAGACCACATCAACCAATAGCACAAATCAATTTATCATACCAATTCTTCAATTCTCCACAGTTCATTAAATTCAAATCACAATTATGCATATGAAATTAACTGATTTAATACATCGTGAGTATATTCATCATACAACCACTGCATGCATCAATTCAACATTTCATAAAACAACTAACACATATTTAAACCACATCAACCAATGTCACAAATCAATTTATCACACTAGTTCTTCAATTCTCCACAGTTCATTAAATTCAAATCACAATCATGCATATGAAATTTACTAACTTTCCTTATGTGGACTATGAATCACTAACAGAAAATTCCACTACCTTTAAAGACATTTACTCACGCAAGAAACAATATATACACACAAACAACTCAAACTAATGATCTAATCACATCCTAATTAGGAGTATCAAATTGGACTATAACTTTTGAGCTAACCCACAAAAATGGACGAGCCAAATTAAAAATTAGAATTAAAATAATTAAAAAGATTGAACTTTCTATATTATATTTTTATAAAAAATGTAAATACATAACTATTATAATTTAAATTATTAACAATTATAGATAAAGTTATAATGAGTATAATAAAATAATTTAATATAAATGTAATAATTATTTTAATATATTTAATTAAAAATGTTAATTAATCCATTAGAAGTTTAGAATATATATATATATATATATATATAATAAAAAAATAAAAAATGATAAGCTATCCCATTAATTCATCGATTCGTCACAAGTGAACTAAAACATATTAAACTGACTCGTTTTGCCACTCATAACTTTAACAATCATAATTAAATAAAAATTTATTAAATCCTTAAACATCACGTACAAACCACAAATTTAAACACCACATACAAACCACACATTTCACATATAACAAATTTCTTAAAAAAACAAAGAAAAAGAAGCTGACAAAATTGTAATTCTTAACACTAAAAATCCTATTCCACACTCAAATGTTTTAAACAAACAAATAAATTCATCAAAATTTTAAAGAGAAGTAAATAAATAATATATTTAAAGATGTGATGTTTTTTACAAAATAAATTTTACTTAACTAATAATTTTATTTAAAAACTAGACTTTTATTAATGAAATAATCAAACTCCATTTTTAAATATTATCTTTACTCTAAGTTATTTTCTATGTCTTAACACAAGCTGTATTTACACAATGAAAATATTTTAGAGCAGGACAATAAATTGAAAATTCAAAAAATACCAAAATTTAATATACAAAACAGAAGGAACATGCCAAAGAATAACTCCTTTCTATTAATTGTCTGTTTTATCCAAACTCCATAATTCATTTTTTATCCTCTAAAATTAAAAACAACAAACTAAATTCATGTGATTGCACCAATTCTTTTAAATTTAAAAGATGCTTCTTTTATATTTATAAATTCAAATTCCATAACCAATACAAAAGGATAGTAAGAAAAAACAAACTAATTTAATTCATATATAAACACAAAATAAAGAAACAAATGGTTGAGAAAAAGGAAAAGAAAACTTGTAAAAAGAAATTAGGAAAAAGTGTTGTATTTGACTCCAATATATATATATATATATATATATATATATATATATATATATATATTAATATATATATTAAGTGTTGTATTTTTTTTAAATGTTAAAATATCAGAATCAGATATTAAGTTCGAAACAAAAAAAGTAAAATTTTAGTTTGTAATAATTAATATTTATAAAAAAAGTGACTCATTTAATATTTAAATATAAAAGTAAAAGTAAAAACATAATTGTCAAAATAAAATTAGAAGAAATAATTATGTAAACAAAAAAATGTTAAATAATTATTTTGATTTAAAAAATAATTAAATTTAAATAAACTACATTTAAAGTAAAAATAATTATTTTAGTGGTAATATAAAAAAAAATATATACACTCTTTTTTTTATTATAGATAAAAGTAAAAAAAAAACTGAATTTAAATAAGTAATGATTTAAAATAATACAATGTAAAATAATTATTTTAATTAAAAAATAAAATAATTAAATTAAAACTGACACTCAAGATAAAAATAAAAATGCAATTCTTTTAGTTTAAACAAAAAAATATTTAAAAAAAATAAAACAAAAATGTAGACACGTATAAAATATACAGGTATAAATAAATCGAAAATGTTTTAAATTTATCCTTAATTAAAAAGAAAAAGGAATTTGAAAACATATTTCTCTTTTGCCCTAACGACAAGATATTTCAATCTAGCTTCAGTCGAGTCAAGGAGCTCCAAGTCGTGCCCTCGAAATCCATTTCCCTCTGTCAAAATTGCAAGTCAGTGGGACGACGACGGTGAGAGCTCATTCCTTTTCTTTATCTTTTGCCTTTCGACATTATCAATTTTTCATTCCTTAACTGCACATAATCCACTGTTTTTAATTGTAATTGTTTTGTTTTGGTTGGGTTTAAATGCTTGTTTGGGAGGTAGAGTTTAGTTGGTCCTTTAACGTTCTTCAACTGTGTTCTTCATTGTTATAACAGGTTGGTCCTTTACTATCATCTTTATCTTTGCTTGTGCATTGAACTGTTATTCCTGTTTTATTTTTCCTCTGAAATTTTATATACCACTTTCTGATTTTGTATATACATTTATGCAAATTTTTAGACATGATTTTGTATATACAGCCTGTAAAAGTGCTCTGTCTATGCTAATTGATGGGTAGAGTGGAAACCAGTGTTATTTAATACCATAATGTTGCATGCTTGACATTTGTTTGTTAATTTTCATGTTTTTTATGATTGTGTGTAGCTTACTTTGATTAACTAAAATGATGATTTAGAAATTATAATCCAAAATAGAGGTTGAAAAGTCCTCAAGAAAAGTGGAAATGGGAAGAAGACTTTGAAATGCAGGAAAATGTGTGCATTGGAAGAGGGTGTGCGTGTGAAACAGAACATGGGAGTTTTATGATTGGGAAGTGATCTCTCATAGCAGTTACCACATTTATATAACCATGGCATGGGAAATTGAGGATGATGGGGTTACACATATTAACACTGTCAGTATAATAAAGTGTTGTTTCAATGAGAAGATCCATTTCTTTTGAATGTGCTGCTTATTTAAAAGCCTAGATATACCTGTTAAGTCTGTGGCTGATGTTTCCCCAACTGGTGAATATCTGAGTGCCATAAAAAATGTTTGTATAAATACCTGTTAAGTCTATTTTAATTACACTTTCATTCTGGTTAATACATTAATATTAGTAACAAGGTAAACGGTAAACAGTGTCTAAAGTGTTATTTAAGAAAAACGTTTAAATTGAGAGAGGAAGTATATGTATTGTTTGCTTTTCGTGAAGTAGTTATTGTAATGATGATGATAATGGATGGTGATTATGATTGTTGAATGATGACCAAGTGGTGTAAAAAAATCAGTTGCATCATTTCCTTGGAGACTTAAGCTTCTGTGTATTTAATATTATCGTTTTTCTAATCCTCTTTTTCATTTTAGCCTTTTCAGCAGTTCCTCAATGCAAACCTTCAACACTATGGCCTGGCAGATGTAGAAAAGCAATCAAAATAGGTGTCCTTGTTGGAGGTAGAACCTTACGAAATTCAGCCAATATATGATCCTCTATATAGTATAGTTCATAGATTTATTTTATTCAATGCTTTCCTGATAAATGGACCTCAAAGTTTCTTTTTAATAATTAGTTTACTAGTATTGATTATTGAATGCATATCTTTATTAAAAGATACTAAAATAAGCAAAAGTTGGAGAGAACTGAACAGAGAGTAAATCACCAAGAGTTGGAGAGAACTATGCACTAACTGGATTTTTTGTTTTTCTTGATTGAATTAGTTCTCTATTCCCATTATCCGGATACATAATCGATTCAGTTAAAAACATGCAGTAGAATCTGAACAAGTGCTGCATTGTTGTTTATATTGGTTGTTTAACTTCTGTTCAAAACCTTTAGCAAGGACTTTTACTTACTATTACAAGGAGTGTAGGGGATATGTTGGCTGAGACTATCGGTGTAATTGCTGTTTCTGAGGTGTCAATGATTCAGCTTACACCTAACCATCTTTTCTTTGTTGTTGCAAGTGATGGGGTATTTGAGTTCCTATCCAGCCAAACTGTTGTTGATATGGTATGGGCTGCAATCTCATTCTGATTTATAAACTTTAGTAATTATTTTGATAATATCTTCATTGGTTGAATTGTACTTGTATTTATTGTAAGACCTATTTTCTGCTCCTTTTGTAGTTTTAATGATGTTGTATGTTTTCTTCTGAGGCTTGAAGAGTGCAAGTTGCAATTTTTTTTTTCGTGATGTAATTATGTTTTCTTGCTGTACAATACTGCTAAAGATTTTCTGTTATGTTGTATTTTTCTCTTTTGATGCTTATTTTTGTTGGTTGTGTTGCGTGGAATAATATTTTTAACCCATTGCCGTATCCTATCTTACAACTCAAATTGGTGTTTGCTAACATCATCCAATCACATGTCCTTTCACTCTCATTCTGTCATAACTTTTGCGTTGTATTCTTTTTTAAGATGAATTTTTATTTGGAGGTTTATCTTTTAAGGCCTATTTATTTTCATGCGTATTAGCTCGCATAATTATGTAAGCTTAATCTGTAAATGGTTCACGGGACTAAATATTGATAATTAATGATTCATATAACTCAACCTGTGTAGGTTGTTTTGTGAGAAAAAAAAATTCCACATCTTGCTTTTGATCATTTTGATTATTTGCATTAGCATACACAAATATCCAATGTTTGTTGTCATGTTTAATACATTTTCACAAATTATTGTGAGCTGTTTATGTACAAATTACCTCCCACTAGTTAGCACTTATAGTTTTTGTTCTATGGTTTCTAGTAAATCTGATAAGTATAACTATTATTCAATGTCTTATCTTGATGAATTCCTTGATTTCTTTTATTGTGCACGCAACAAGTTATTCAGATCCCTGTGATGTATGTGCTGTCATTGCTGGAGAGTCATATAAACTATGGTTAAAACATGAGGGCTTTTAAGAGTTTTGGCTTTTAAGAGTTACTGATAAAATGATGAACACATCTGCAGCAAATATTTAGTTTTTCTTGGTATTCCATTACTATTTGTGTGTTTGATTTGCCGTTGATGAGGGATATGCTTCCTCAGGTAAAGTGTGAAGTACTGTCTCGTGTTAATTAGGCATACACTTCCCTAGGTAAAAATGTGAAGTACTGGCTCTGTGTTTGATTTGCTGTTTTGTATATGATAGAATTTCAATTTTGCTGTTATGCATCTGAAATTGGTGGAAATTTAAATGAGTTTATATTTTTTTCATGCTAAATAGAAAAGCCCATGGGTTGGCCATAACCCATAGGGTTTTGGGAGTATTTGGTCCTATGGGTTTTTTTAATAAAAGATTTTTTTGGCCCTGTGGGTTTTTTTGGCCTCAACCCATGTGGGCTAGGGCCAAGTCCTATGATGTGGGCTTATTTGACAGGTCTAGATATCATAGGGTGTAACCAGATGTAATGTTACTCTGTAATGTATAAAAGGGTAAGTATAGCATGTAATATGACTTATGCTTCCATCTAAATTTTATAGTTTTTATTAATTTGTTACATAAATTGAATTTTGATTTGCATCTTTTTTAATCTGAGAATTTTTATTGAAGTAAGCTCATGCTTGTCTCTGTCTACTGCAGGAACTTCATGAGCAGTAACTCAGTTTATGTGAAGATCATAAGAGGAAGATGAAGAGACATTGTAGGCTTTGGTGGCCAAAGCAACTTATATCAAATCAAGAATCATCCCCTAGTATTTTGTTCGGGTGGTTTGTCACCTGTTCACCATCATCCTTTGACGTGATTGTAGCCTTTACTTACAGTGAAGGCTTGCTTTCTAGTTCTAGTACTAGCATTGAGGTACAAAACTGAATTTGAGTTCACAATTCCTTTTCCTTGCATACATAGAGTAAGGCACTAGGAGGCACTAACACTTCTATAAATATCGTTTTGCCATGTCCCCCACTTTTTGGACACGACAATTGTCAAACACTCCTTCAACACATGGTTCAACATGTGTCCAACGCTCCTCAACTGTCAGAAGTGAACAGTACCTTTTCAGATTAGACACCTTCTGGATACATTTTGGACACCTCTTAAAAACGGCTTGAGTATGAATACAAAAAGTAAACTGACGTCTATTATTGGTCAAACACTTCATAGATGCTATTATTGTAAATAAGTAAAAAGAAATTAAAGAAAACAACTTTTACTTTAAATAATGCAATCCTAATTATTAAAAATTGAACTTTTAAGTCTAACTTAACCTCACAAAATCGGTTTGTAAAGTGGTCTGCACTTGCATATATACTTCAAATTAGCCTTATCTGTATTCAATGTTGGACTTCCAACACTCTTCCTCACGTCGAGGTATATACATCTCGTGCGTGGGACTAGACATTAATAGGTGGTCTGATAGCGATCGAATAGCAGGTGAAACGATATGTTCAATAAATACAAATCTCGTCAAGATAAGCTCTAACCCATGACTCTGATACCATGTTAAAAAGTGAATTTTAAACGTAATTCAACCTCACAAAACTGACTTGTAAAGTAAGGTTTGTATCCACATGTATAGATATACTCTAATTGATCTTATCTCTAATCAATGTGAGACTTTTAACAAAATAACATTTTCTGAAGTTTGTATCTATTAAACTTAACTAGTTATTTTAGCTAAAACACATGTTTCTTAATTAAAATTCTATTGTGAGGGCTGCTATTATATGGAGAGTGCAGCAAATATGTTTATAAGGAAAGTGTGAAGTATATTAATGTTAAATTTCAATTGAGATATTTATCATTATTATATATATGTATGCATGAATGCATACATACATGTGCTTAGATATATGCATGCATACACATATATATGACATCAGCTTTCGCCACATCCACTATTTTGGATATTAGCGGTGTCCCAGTATCTGTGTAAGTGTTGTGTCTGAGTTGGAGTCCATGTTTCTTTGGTAAATTAAATTGACTAGCAATAGAAGCACTAAATGTATTGGTTGTATGTTTGTTAGAATTATTAATTGCAGAGGAAATTTTGGGTTTCCTTTTTTGTTATAGTAGTCTAGTTATTGCAAGAGTTTAATGTTTATTTGGGCACGGACATTTTTCCTCTTAGAATATTCAGTTTGGTTTGCCTTTGTGTGTGTGTGCGTGTATATATGACGTCATTGATGTCGTCATGTCCTAATTTTTTGACACTAGCATGTCCGGTGTTCATGTCTGTTTCGGAATCTGAGCCAACAAATGGAATAATAATACTAGGAATGAATATATTGGTTGTATGCTGTCACAACTATTAATTGTAGAGTAAGTTTTGGGTTTCCGATCGTTATTTAAGTAACAACAAGAGTTTCAAGTTTAAATGGACATGATTATTTTTCCTCTTAGAATATTCAGTTAGGTATCAGTTTCACGGTTAATATTTACCCAAATATTAGGTTCATGTGTGTAAAATTTATTGGAATATGTTCACAAATTTGTGGAAAAGCCATGAAAAAGTTTAATGGTAAAATAAAATGATCTGGACAGGCATTAAATCATACTCGAAATGGTGCATAAGTACTTTGTTTGCGTTAGTTATTAAAATCTTCATTCTATGACAATATGAATGTGGTGGGAGAAATCCCATTGTTAAGTCCTTTTAATGATTCTCTCTTTCCTACATGTTGTCTTTGGTGGTTTCTGGAATAGTCTAGTGTAACAAGAATGACTGACATAAAGAACTTCTACTCTCTCTAGGGGATCATTCATGACGCATGTGGGAGAATGCCTTCATCTCTTGAGGATAAGTCCAAGTTCTCTGTACTTGGCCTGTCTGTCACTGACCCTACTGCTAGTAATAGTTTGATGAATGAGATGGAGTATGACAAAAAGAAGTTATCTGAGTATGGCAATGCATTGGAAGAGGGAAGTACAGATACAAAGAATAACTGTAGGAGTTGCCGTTGCTTCCAGTTAGATTGTTCATTGAGGAAAAGTAGACAATATGTTCTTGGAAGAAGTAACTGGGTCCTGCTCACATTTGATTCTCCTGGGCATAATGATCTAGGACTGCAAAGGCTTCCAAATCTGCACCACATTCATTGGAATGGACAAATTCTGTCACAATATGATGTTCACGTATGTAAGTCATTATTTCTTCTACTTGCTTTGCTGCAAGTACTTGTGTTTTCTGAAGACTTTTACCGCAATCTCAAACAGATATATATGATATTCAACCACTTGTAGGTCATAATTTATGAAACACCTGCTTATGGTACTCAACATTTCTCATTGTGTCATTTGAGTTCGTCGAATGAGCAAGCTAAAGTTTCTATTAAAAATCCTAAGTGGGTCGAGAAGCTTCATGATAAGAAGCAATTCATTGATTTGGTAATGAGTTTACCTTATTCATTTTTGGGTATGCTGGTTTTTTTCTTGTTAACCTGCCTTTTTGAAATTTCACCCCAGGATACAGTTGTTCTGGCAATTAATTGCACAGCTGCTGCTAAAAGAACTTTTGAGACACACCTGGTCCCAAGATCCCCAAGCCGGCTCTCCATATTTCCTGTGTACACACTTTAACTACTGATGCATCATCTTTGGCTCACTTTTTTCTTCAAGATCTAATGATTTATTCTGTGACTTTTCAGGCTTGTTGTCATAGGGCATCTGTTTTCCAAGTTTTTGGCTTCATTCTCCACTATGCTTTATATTATTCTCCAGTTTTTCCAAACGCATTTTAATTATGAATCCGAATCATGGATGTATGTGACATCAGCAAATGTATTCAAGAAAACTGCTTGGATAAATATGCAAATCCGCTGTCAGATATTATATTGGCCAATCGTTCTTCAGAAGAATGCCCTCAGGTAATATTAAATTTTCGGTAAACTATATCACTTTGTGTGATTGGTGGTGGGTTTCAAATTTTGGATATGTCTGGCTCTGATATTTGACAAAGTCATTGTAAATTAGTTTCCGTAGAAGACAAGTTTTAGTGGGGGGTTGTTAACGGAACCAAACCCATCTAAACTGGTAAAATTTATCATGTTTCAGTTCAGTTTCTTTACAGTACAATAGGGGCATAAGGCTCCACCAAGCGGGGTTTGGGGAGGATAGAGGTGTTTAGTCTTAACCCTTTAAGTCAGTAGGCTGTTTCAAGGATTTGAACCCATAATATCCTGGCCATGATGTGGAAACCTTATAGTTATCCAAGGCTCACCCTTTGTTTCCTTACTGCTATCACATAATTTTGGAGGTTAGATTAAACCATGTGAACTGAATCTATTGTGAATACATTCTGATGGGGTATGGGATTGGAATAACATAACATATAATATTGATATTAGTACTTTTAGGTGTCTTGACTATGGTAGCTGAATGAAGGTTCAAATTGTAAATGGAGGGGTGGGCTTTTTCCCTATTCATGAATCATGTGGTTTATGATTAAATATATCAGATTGTCCTTTTCAAGGTTCAAATTGTAAATGGAGGGGTGGGCTTCCAAGATCAGATTGTCCTTTTCAACCTGTTGCTTCAAATATATCACCGTAATCTCATGGTATGATGGTGACTTAAATTCGGCACCATGTTTGGCAACCAACTCAAGCATCCTCTTGAGCTCTTCACTTTTTGCTACACTAAAGGGAATAACATTGTTGCAGGATCAGTCCTTACACCAATCCCACTAACTCTTATAGGAGCCTCACCTAAACCACTTGATGCCATTTTTTCCCTTCAAATTCTATATAAACCTGAGCTCCCAGCAGAGCAACCAAAGCAAGCTAAACAACAAAAGGAACAAAGGCAAGGAGCTAAACAAAAAGTAGAACAGAGTGTAAGCATAGCTGATCACAAGGGCAGGTATCGAGCATTGGCGACTGCAAGGGCAGAAAGTGCTGATGACTGCGATGGTTGGGATCGCTGGTGACTGTGACAATGACAATTAGCACAAGGGATTGAGGTCAGCAAGCACTAATGACTACGAGGGTGGCGAGAGCCACTAAGTATGAGGGTGGCAAGTGACAAGGACTGTGGTGTCGACAATGGTCATCACTCGTGAAGTTCAAGCCTCATGTGGGTCTCTTCCTTTGGTTCTGATATTCAAATGTAACCGTAACAGTCTAAAGGTAAGGTTTTTCTTGGGTTGGGTTGGCCAATTTTTCTTATTAAAAATGGGCCATCAAACCCTAATATCATAGGAACAAAAAGGATCGACACAACACACGATCCTTTGATTTAGTGACCTCCTTGCATACTTGCTCTGATCTGCGCCGCTTCAATCCACCCTCCGTGTTAGCTTGCTTGGTGGTCCAAACTCACATCGTGCGAGTTTGTGAGTTTACTTGCAATTTTAACAACACTGGATATATGAGTTGATTAAGTTCAAGATATGATTTATTTATTTTTATATTAAATAGGGAGATATGATAGGGAAATATCTTAACCAGATATTTCCCATTGTTAGATATTGATTTTGTTTTAAATTATTCTTGCCATTGAGTAGTATCTTTTTGAGTGTATTAAAATATTTTGCAAGGTATTTATTATCTGAACCACACCTAGGAACTATGGTTTGAAACTGAACCTATCCCAGAACAGTGTTTTGATTTGTGTATTTCTTTAGAAACTCATTGTTTGGTCCCATTTTTGAATTTCATGAATTGTAAAAAATGGTTAAGTTTGTACTTAAGTCTTAAAGCTTAATAAGACCTACCAAACTGAACCTTACCAGTAAAAACCTACTTTTGGTGTACCTCTTAAGCCTAAAATGACATGGTTTAGTCTGAAACAAATTTTATTGGTTGAAATTGAAAACCTTACCACACAAAATTTGTGTACCTCTTAACTATATTTTCATAGCTTATCTTGGTCCTTTTCACCGCGCCATCTTCTGATAAATATAAGTTAATTTATCTAATAAATTATATGTTTATATTTTAAGGCAATTATTTACTATTCTTAAACTTATATAACTTTTGTTCTTGATTTTATGTTTTCTCCATGTTTAATACGGTTCTTTTGTGTTCAAGGTCTGAGTCATGTGTTGAATATGTAGAGAAAGCTGCAATGCATAGGCATTCTATGTGGTCAACTTTGGTTGTTGATATTCTCCTTGGAAACTTGGTTGGCTGGACATTTTTATATCACAGAGAACCAATTTGCCTTTCAGTTTTGAATTTCATGCATGGATTTTCAACGTTTTTGCGCTCTGGGTGTGTGTGGTTAATGGGAAACCCTGCAGGATTCAAATTAAATGCTGAGCTGGCTGGAGTACTTGGCATGGTTTCTTTGAATGCAGTCCAGATATGGTCAACACTCTGGATCTTTGTGGGTGTGGTCTTCAATTATATTATTCAAGGGCTTTCTGTTTTAGGAATCCTTTGTGGATTTACTGTACCTGCTGCTTTGATCATAGATATGATTGCTCTTGCAACTCTTCATGTTTCAACTCTACATTGGTTCATTTCACTTATATATTCATCACAGATACAGGCATTGGCAGCCTTGTGGCGGCTTTTCAGGTAACAATTTATGGTATATTTTTTTATTATTGCCATGAGTAAGGAAGTGATTTTAATGAGTATTGAATATCGTAATTTGCTATTTGTTTTATAAATTTGTAGTTTTTAACAATTCATTAAGATATTTGCAGAAGGGGTCTTTGTTTGCAATTGATAATATTTTGAAACGATTTCAGGAGGCATATACTCAACAAATAGAGACTAGTGAAGTGATATTAGTAGTAAAAAAGTTTCCTTTTTCTTGTGGAGAATTATAGTATTATACGTAGACAATCCTTATGTTTGCTATTACGTGTTTAGTAAATTTGTAAATGACTTGCGATATCAGAAAAGTTGAGATCATAAGAGTTCCTAGTACTTACTAAGCCATAATATTTGCTCCACATCTCTATAACTCTGTTATTCATTATCCGTTTTGAAGAATAACTATTATAGATACGCAATTCTTTTGCATACATACTTCCTCTTCCTTCCATATTTTCATGAAGTTGCTTGCTACATTTGCAGGGGTCGAAAATGGAATCCTCTGAGGCGGAGGTTGGATAGCTTTGATTATACAGTGAAGCAACATATTGTTGGATCTCTATTATTTACGCCACTTTTACTTCTTTTACCAACTACTTCCGTTTTTTATATATTCTTTAGTATCGTGGACACAGCCATTAACCTTATCTGTCTACTGATTGAAGTAACTATTTCGATTATTCATACTACCCCTTATACCAAGATATTTCTTTGGTTGGTGAGGCGAGGAAGATTCCCTTCTGGAATATGGCTTGAAATTATCGGTTGTCAGAGTAACAGTACCGTGTCTGCACCAAGTATTGATTTTACGGATGAAATGACCTTACCCAAGGAGTCTTTGCATCTAAAGGATTTCAATAGAGAAAAATCTAGTATTCTAGTTTCAGTTCTCCACAGCAACTACTTGAGCATAGGTGAGGCCTGAAGCTATTACTTGTGGGTTCGGACTGATGCTTCTATTCGGTTGTCAAGATATGTATCTATGTTGATCAATAGGGAAATTGAATATGTGATATCATGCGGTCCATGTGTACTGTAGCGTTTTTTTATTTATTAAAAATGTGTAGACTTTCTCTATTATTTTCTGGGGCTGTTGCTTGAAGAATTTAGATATATATTGTGAATTATCTGTGGTGTGTAAATCTAGCAGCAATGTCTTCTGTTTTGTTATCGTAATTTCCCTTCTGCCTTGTTGCATATCAAGTTTAAAACAACACATCATAGATCCTGACATTTTAAAACATTTTTAAGGAATATATTTGAAAACTTGATTGATATTTCACCTTTACGTCAGACTTTTCTTCGTGATTTTGATAGTTGTGACCTGGGAGTGGCGACAATTTGTATTATATGCGACTATACTTTTGCATGGACTAACATTATGTACTTTAATTGATTAAATTTCAGGGAAAGTTATCTTGCCTCACTACAAAACTGTATTTTTGGGAGTTTCTGGGTCATCCATCTCCACAGTGGCTTATGGAATCCTTATTGGGCAAAGGTGTGATATCCTGGTGCCAAGTTCTGTATGGTTTTATTGATTTCACGATCCTGTTTCTCTGATTTTTTGTTTAGGTTTATTTAATAATACTTTTGTTTTTTCATTTCTTTTTCCTCCCTCATTGACCAGAATGCCATCTATGCGGGGCACCCTTCTACATTCACCAACGCCATGGACGTCCATGCCCTACAAAGAGTATTGGCGCCTCTGTCATGATTCACTTATTGCATGCTTCGGATGATAATGGATTCAATTATCCAGTTTTCACCCAACTTGCGCTACTCATGTCATTTTTTTTAATGGGTTAGAGGATGCTTCATATTTCTTCGATTCTTCCACAGTTCAGTATTCTCTTGAGTATGGTACAGTCGGAATTTTTTTTCTGCTTTTCCCATGCTTAGAATGATGTGTGCTCTAGAAGAGCAACATACTTTTAGTTTACTATGTAAATACATTGGTTCTTCTCATACTTTCTTCTCTCTTAATTGTGTGGTGAAAAATTGAAGATCTGTGTTATTACTGCTACTCTACTCTAAACCAGAGATGGATTCAGCATCCAAGTGGCGCCCATTTTTAACTTAATACACAAGAGCTGAACTTTATATCTTCTATAAATATTGAATATTATTAATTCAACTGTTAGTTTGAGAATTCAATGCTATATGATTTAAAAATTAATTCATGTTTTATCAATTAATTTTATTTGTGTATGGTATACTTTTTAAAATATAACATGGGTCATAACTGCTGGGTACTCATGTTACCTTGCCCACCCTAGTTTTATTTGATTTTCCAATTAACTTATTTAATGTTGCTAATATTTTAGTATTAATATTTTTTATTTATTATGGTCTAATTTTATAGATAATAGTGTCTAAGTGTTGTTAACCTTTTTATTTTAAATAAACTATTTTCTTTTCTCGTTTTACAAGGTTATTTTATTTTCATTTTTAGTCTTTAATTTACAGATAATAATACTTTCTCTTTTTGATACAGGATTTAAGTTTCATTTATCCGTTATGGTGTTTTAATATATTAATGTAATTAGTATTTTGGAGCATATAATTACAAGTATTTTTATGAAATTTTATTCTCTCGTGCACACATATTCATAAATGTAATTAATATTTTGGTCTACTATTTTATTCTGGCTAGGTCCTAGGTTACAAGATTATATACATGTCACATTAATTTTGTAAAATTTGTCATGTGTAATTATATAAAGGTTATTAAGTGATAAGGAGAGATCATTCGAATCATTAAATTAAAATAATGCACTAAGAACAAATAAAAAATAAGAAAGGAGAATAACCCTTTTAGAATTATTCAAGGAGTTTATTCTTCTCTTTTAACTAACTCACAATTAGATTTGTTAAAAAACTTGGCGATCACATTAATCCTTTTTGTTAATAAGAGAGTATATAATTAAGACATCTCATTATCTTTAATTAAAATAATTTAAACGATAGTTATATAATTAAATACATATTCTCTCTATAATTTCATATTTTTACTAAAAGCGTCTCAGTATAATTATATAAAAAGCAATTGTGACCAAATTTCCAAGAGACAGGGAAGTAAATTTTGAGTTTTGAATGAACACGGTAACCATTGTGTTACTCATACAAGAATATGACCCAACGAAACAGGTACTGCTTGTCACAATGTGTCTATATCATACATGTGAACAGAACAATCGTAGTAATTTCATTATGATGTAGTTGAATTTTCGTTTAGCATTTTCAATGAATGTTTATTAGTAGTATTTGAGTACTAATCTCGTGGTTAAAATCAATCAGGGTGTTATTGGACGAGATTTAGAAAAAGTAAAATTTTATTTTTTAGCTTCTGGATTCTTAGGATTTTGAGATATAGTTGAAATGTTGAGGAGTTACTTAGGAAGGATCTTCATCCCTCTAATATGGAAGAACTTAAAAGTAATATTAATAGTGAATAAAAAGAATTCAGACAATATTATTTTTTATATGTTTATATATATTTAGAGAGGAAAATGGAGGGTATAGTAAAGATGGTGGTGATACATGCTCATGATGTAGTGATGAGGAGGTTGGTGATTGGTGAAGGGGATGACAATGAAAATATAAGGAATAAGAGAATTATGAGACAAAAATAATTATGGAGTTGGTTGACAAATTTGTTTTCTCTCTTTTTTCTTTCTTATTTCTTTTTATGTTATGCAATCCCAACATCTTTAATGTTTTTTTCTTTAATTTTAATTACATCCTAAAACAAAATTATAATTGATACACATATAATGATGTGTAAAAAATTAAATGCTATGGTGAGAATGTCGTTAAATAATTCAATAAGTTTGTAACACTGTTTCATTTAAAGTATTAAATCTACAAATTTTTAAATTTGGAAGATTAAATTGAGTTCAAGTTTCGAAAATTCCATTTTTTAAATCAAGAGATCAAAAACATATTTAATCCTTATTTACACATATAAGAGAATAATTAGTTTTTTTAAAGGATAAACGAGTTCGATATAACTGACATACACATACACACATTGTCTTGCTTAAATGTAATGACTTTAATGTATATAAAAAAAGTTTGACATTTATAAACAATCATTATATTATATGCTTATGTCTTGAATGTTTGTCTTTATTGGTAATGTGAAAAAAATGTATATTCAATTATCATTAATGAAGTGTTACGAAGATTTCAAAACAACATGATATTTGGGTCACATATGCTTCATTTTACCGAAACACATTGAATATGTTATTTAAATCTTTTGCTTCACAGTTTTCTTCTCAATTTCATTTAAACACTTTGACAAGTGTATCATTTTCTTTGTTTACATTATTTAGTAATCATCCCTATTTTGTTGAACTTAGGTATACCTTTTCCATCAAGTTTTTGTTTTTTATTCATCTCATAGTGGTAGTGCCCTTGTTAGTAGGATGTCATAGACATTGGAGAAAAGTTCTTCTTCAAAAGTTATTGGTTCCTTTTCCTTTGAAGGAGACATTGTGGAGAAAATATTTCCTCTTCATGCTTCCATTGCTGTAATCGTTTTGACTGTTTATCCTCGTGCATAGTTGGTCGTTGTAAAGGCTAACCTTGTAAATGCTAACCTATGATGTGAGTCATCCCATAAAACCAATGAAAAGACATGATTAAGTAGCACTAAATATAAATGAAAATATAGATTTCCTTCTTGAGTTTATATATGTATTTACGGTAGTGGTTGCTTCTTATTCTTATGCATCTTCGTTTATGTGAAAATACTCTATCAAGGGTTTTTTCAAGCTTTTTAGTATATATATGTATAATAGCGGTGCTTGGCTCATAGCGATCGTGACATTTTGTGATAATGATAATAAGCTCTCACTAAACAATATCAAATTACCTTTGCTTATGAATACTTTTTAAAGAACTTGACATCTTTCTCCCTTTATGTGATTCCCAGTAAATTTCATTCGAATAGTTGAGCTTTTTGAAAGCCTTCCTACTCTTATGCCAATTCCTTTATATATTTTTAGAGTAAACAAATTCATGATCTTTTACCAACTCAAACACAATTTTGAAGTTGGTTATGACACCCTCCTTGTCATCTACACCTCTTCCTCTAATAATTTTAGGCATACATTTTTTTAAGTCCAAATGTTTCCATATATACTAAAAAAACATTGTTATTTTATCTCATACATACACTTTTACTTTGCTTCCTTTCCTACATTGAAGACCTTGTAGCTTGATTTCTTAGTAAAACTTATTCTTAATGTTGAATGTTTTTTTTTTATAATAATTGTTATGTATTTTGTAAATATTATGAAAAAAGAGTTTGATTATATGCAACTTTGTCTTAAGGTTAAGGCTTTTGTTATAGAGAAAAATTTTTTATATGCCCATCAAAGAAAAAGAAGGGTGTTTCATTGTTGAATCCAAAGACATAGAATATCGACAAACATTGTTGGGGTGCAATAAAATATTTCTATACACAGTTTTAAAGATGATAAATATACTCATTTATATGGGTATTCTTTGAATCTATCCCTGTTTTGATGAAGAATTCCTATATTGACTAAGTATAATATTGATACTATTCATATGTTTTTGAACTAAGTATGTGAAGGGGATAAGTATGGACATATCTATTGTGTTTATGTTCTAATATCCGTCTTCATTTAAATTATTAAAATATCCATAACTTATTAAATAACTTAAATATATATATATATATATATTATTTTTTTTTCATAATTATGTTCAAATATTGTATTATCAATTTCAGTGGATCAAACCATTTTTAAGTTTCATATTTTATTATTTGTACTCAATTTTAGTATTTTTTATTATTTATTTATTTTACACATGAGAATGTTTTCTCTTTCTCAATTTTAAGTATTTAATGACATAAACTCTTCAACTAATTTGATATTGGGAAAGTTTTAATGTATTTTTTATCTTCTCATATTTAATTATTTTTTTCCTTTGTGCAATTTTTTTCAATGATGTGTCAAATTGTTTTTAGAACACACATTAGATAATTTTTACTCTCTTTTTAATATTTTTATTTATTATTTTTATCATATAGAAAATTATTTTAATGATTTTTTATATAATTAATTTATTTTCTAAATGTAATTTTACTATTGTAATTTTATGAAAAAGTTTATTTACTATAATATAATTTTTTTTTCTCTCTCAATATTTGATGAACCTTTTCTCCTTTCTCTCACTCTTCACCCTCTTTTTCTCCATTTTCCTTCTCTTCTCCACCACCTTTTTCACTTTTCCCACTGAAAACAAAATACTAATTAAGTTTAATATAAAATAAAGAACATTGAAGTAAATTATTTATAAAATAAAATTGATAAGTTGGATTTGGGTATTATAAGACTTAGCATATCCTCATATCCTCATATCTTAAAGTTATAAATGGAGAACAGTGGTTGAGAACCTTAAAACATTTGATATGATAAGTATAGACAGAAATAATGGGTTTGAGTAAAAGCAAAAACCTCTTTAAGTGTGCTGAATACAGACAAATGTTCCTTCACGTGCTCAATCCAACAGAACAAACTGAATACCTAACCCACATTCTTTCTCACTGGTTCAAATGTCCCACCTTTTTCTATGCATAAAAAAATCCTATCCCATTCTAAAAACTCCACAACTTTAGTCCTATACTTTATTTACTTCATTAATTAATTCATTGTATAAGTTAAGTAATTTAATATAAAATATCAAAACTATCATTTTCAAAAATGATGAAATATTCTCCATTCTTTTAATGTGGGAACCAAATCAAAAATTGTTTATTCCAAAATCTACCTTCTAAAGCAAAAATATCAACACAGTTAAACCTAACATAATCAAAACAATGTTTTTTTACGATGGTAAAAAACGACCACATAGTATTACCAATGACATACTAAGACCAAAACATCTCTATCCACAGCAAAAAAAAACGCCACATTTTCACAAGATTTGTTTGATATGTAATGTGATTCAAGGGCTGAAAAGGATTGCTGCAAAATGTGAATGACACTTCTAAAAAAACCAGCAAAAAAACTGCTACGACTTGAAGATCAAAGGGTGAAAAAGAAAATACAGCAAATGCATAAACCAGTTCACGGGAATGGTATTGTTACTGAAAAGGATTCTCGTAGTGGCAGGTCTATATAAAGGACAAGGCAGAGAAAGGGTGAGAGGTTAGTGTACGGTGTTTCCTAGTTCTTGTGTCACACTCTGAGTTAGTTATTCTGACACTGCATTGGGAAATCACATGGGAATGCACATGTGAGGTGGCAATATGTCATTTTCACACTAACCATTCACATGAAAGAACTGCATCAGCCCCTGGTTTTAACTTGTAAGATTCAGCAATTATTCACCATGCTTTCTTTGTTTCTTTTCATTTTCGTTTAACTTATCAGCCCCTAGTTTATAGCTTTTGGCTCCTCTTTGTGGTCTAACTCACCAGCACTAAAAGGGTATTTTCTGATCTTTCACCTTTTCTCTTCATTTGTCACGAGTTCATCCACATTTTCGGTTGTCATTTTATGACAATTATTGTACTTAAGAAGGAATGACTGAAAATGCATGTTTAGCAAAAGGGTTGCTTACAGAAAGTATTTTTCTTTCAGAATGCTGCTAATTAAAGTAACTCTTTCACCAAAATAAACTCAAACAAAAGTGCACTTAATTTACTAGGATTTGCTAGCCTATTTGTACATTCATTTGAGAAATTACAAGGTTTGCTAAACTACTAGTAGTGTGTTCGGTTTCAAGGTGACAATTAAAACCACACTGAACATGTTTTGTTAATCTGTTTTAAAGCATTGTGTCAGAATGTCTAAAGTTATTTAGTACCATGCTGATAATTCATTTTTTCTTGCACAATTTTAATATCAGAGAGTAACTTCAAGACTGTCATAATTTTTTTGATGTAATCTTTCACATTTTCTAATATGCACACAACCTTTAAAAAAAGAAATCATACATAACTCATACGTATATGTGTCTACTCATAAATGATTCAACTAGCAAAATGAATGGCGTGGAAAAGATAGGGAAGGATGAGCTTGTAATTGTGTTTGACTAATCAGAGTATGCAATTGTCTTTTTGGGAAAACAAAGGTCGGAGTGTTGCTTTTTCCATCTAAAACATAAAGATAATTTTATTACATTTAGTGCCTCATTTCATCTATAAAATGGACTCAAAATCTCATGTGTCACTAGTTTCTGAATACCTCACTATTTCTACTTCTCTCAGTTTCTTTGTGTGAGGTCCATTTTGAGCAATGGGAAGAAAACTAAGCATTGTTGTGCTCTTCTTTGTTCAAATGCTGCTTCTTCTTGTACAAAACCATGTAAGCCAAAGCAAATCCTATAGTTCTGTTTCTCATTTTCTGATAACTCCAACCTCAGCTTTAGTAGTCTTACTCTGTTACTTTTAAGCTCTGCATTGCTACTCCCACCTGAAATTCTTTAACTTTTTGCTCACAACAGTACACTTCATTGTTTCAAGATGATGTTAGCTTAGGGTCACGCCGTTCTTGATTTAGTTTGTTAATCTTGTTTATTCTGACCTGAAATGGCAACAAAGTAGAAAATGATCGAGTTTAAGGAAAGGAATTAAATGTTCAAGTGCAGTAGCTATAACTATAAGTAATAAATAATACAATGTTGCTTCTTTAAGTCGTTTGTTGATTAATTCGCTCTTCTTTCATTAAATTTCTCCAGCATGCTTTTTCTTTTGCTGAAGGTGTAAGTGGTGTTTCTGACATTATAGACTATGCTAATTATATTTATGTGGCACACTCTGATAATTATGCTTTCAGGCAGAGATTGTTGTGTCCACGGTTGAAGCTCCAGCTCCACAACCTCACAAAAACACCACCCACTTTGCTCCACCTCCTCAGCCTAACAAAAACACCACACACTTTCCCAATGTGAGTTCTTCTTCTTCTTTTGCTATAATGTGAGAATTTCTGTTTTGGTTTGATGAAATGATTAATCACATCACTCTTATATCTTATGGCACCATCAACTTACTTAGAATCTCGAAATCTTTCCTTTTGTGAAAATCTTTCAAATCATTTACCACATAGTATCACAAGTAAATGGAAGGAACTTTTTTACTATCATTTAATTAAGAGGTTCTCATCAGACTAAAAGTATATCAATATTTTTGGCTTCCACACATTAATTTCCATGGAAATTATACCCTTGAGCTTTAAATCTTCATTTCTAGAACAGTTAACTACACATCTTAGTGATTGCATGAGTAACCCACATGTTGATCTTTATTCCAACAAGTTTCTCAATTCCCTTTTATGTTAACTTATTATTTGTGAGTTGCAGCGTGGCATCACTGAAGGCAGTCTTAAACCACAAGGTAATACTAAATTACTGACAACAGAGGATAGATTATGTTGTTAAAATTGCTTCCATCACAAATTCACAACTTCTAGTTTAAAATAAGAGAATTGATTAGTGAAGTTATACAGCAGGTTCTGCAAGTTAATTCACTAGCTGCATTCATCAGTTTAACACTTATCTACCAAATATAATTTCTTGGATTTACATAAATTTTCAGCACTTATTTCTTCTCCCTTTTCTCTCTCTCTTTCTCTCTTTCTTTTTTCCATTTTTTTCTTCTGGATTTGTTTTGGAAAGTGATGATATTTCTTGAATGGAAAAAACTGCAGAATGTGGACCACGTTGCACAGCTAGATGTTCAAATACTCAATACAAGAAACCGTGTCTGTTTTTCTGCCAGAAATGCTGTGCCAAGTGCTTGTGTGTGCCTCCTGGAACTTATGGCAACAAGCAGGTTTGCCCTTGCTACAACAACTGGAAGACCAAAAGAGGAGGACCCAAATGCCCCTGAAGCTTCAAATTTCATCAATTAACTGTGTTTTTGGTTTAGAGGCTTCACTACTTTCTTTCAAACAAAAAGCTTAAACTGTTGTTAATGCAGAACAAAGTTTCAGTGTCTTGATGCCTTTGTAGTTAGTTACTGCCACAACTCCATGTATTTATGTAGCTACCAGATTGAAATTATGTACTTCAATTTAATAATGTTTGTCTTTGTGTGCTTTGTTCTGCCTCAGGGAATAAGACAGAACACCTTCTGCATTGAATTTGTAGTCAAATTCCTTGCTAGAAATAGGTATACAAGACACAAGAAACACACCCTATGCAAATGTGTCTTCTGGTTATGAAAATTTAAGTAGAATGTTATTCATTAGCATTATTATAGAGAACGTTGTTAGTTAAAAAACATAGAAGTATCAATATATATTTATTGCGTTATGCTTATTATGTATTTATTATTCACGCGTGAAGAAGCTCTAGACAAACCTGCTTATCTATAGCTCGTGTATCGAAGGCCAAACCTCCACTATATTATAGTTTCTGTAAAGAGCTGTTTACAATATATATATATATATATATATATATATATATATATATATATATATATATATATTCTCAATCTGTAATGATAAAGGTGTTAAAGATGGCTTTTTCACTTTTTATACATTTTAATTAATGTATAGCAACGTTAATTAAATATTTTTATAGGAAAATTAGTCTGCTTAATCCAATATATTTCATTTTTAGTGTAATATAGTATACAAATTTTAATTTTTTTTAATTTTATTATTTGAAAAATGATTGAGATAATTCAATATGATTTGTAAGGCGTGTTTATTAAATGAAAGATAACATATGTAATATCCGTGAAGAAAGCCTTTATTATTTAGATTTTACTTTACAAATTTAAAATTCTTAATGTTAATCCTTTCTTTAATAAAGAGGTTAATCTTTTTTATTTATTAAACGCATATGATAATTACTGATGGTTAAATGCTTGTTGAATTATTTTAACCATTAATATTAATAGAATTTAAATAAAGTTAATTAAAATAAGGTTTAATTAATTATTGGTTTCCTGATCAAAAAATATAAGTTGTTCCTCCAATTTTTTTTTTAATCTTAATTTGGTTTGGATTAATAAAAAGGTATAGAAAATATTAAAAATAGTATCACATGCTAATTTGTATTTTCTGCTAATTTTATTTTAACTATTTTTAACTCTTTTTGGAAAAAAAAATTCTACGTTAGATCAAAATTTAAACTATATATAAAAATAGAAGTAAAATAATCACATAAATTAATTATAAACAATTTAAACCATAATTGGTAAATGAAAACATAATTTACTAATAAAAAATCCAATTCCTGACTAAAAACTTGTTATATTGATAAGTGTACTAAATTGTACAAACAATAAAATAAAAAATCCATATTAACGTTTGTTTAGTAAAACTATGATTATTTAGTGATTAAGACTAAAAAATTTGAAACAATGATAAGGGTTAAATTTTAATAAAATAATTTTAAATTCTAAATTCTAAAAAGCAACTAAATTTAGGAAGTAAAATATGCCGTAGAGACTTAATCGAAATTGTGTCTTATGAAATGTAAAAACACTAAACAATACATTTTCAATTTTTACTACTAACATTTACACTGCAATCTAATAAGTCTTAATTTGTCAAAGACAAATCTAAACTTTATTAATAAAAACCAAATCTCTTAGGTTCTGTCACCAGAAGTTTGCATTAAATTTAGATGTTTATAATGACTAATTTATTAAACTTTATGTCTAGAAGCAAAATCTATTACTTGTTCTCTCCCAACCAAGGTTTTAATTTTTTTTTAATAATCAGATATCAATAAATAAGCAATAAATAATCATGCTATTAAGAACAAAAAAAAAACACAAGAATAATGTAAAAAAAGTATATTAAATAGCAGAAATAACAAATAGTGAAGATACATTTTGTCTAAACCCAATGAATAAGAGAGTTAGCTACTTCCAGACATTCTAAACACTAAAAAAGGGATAGATGATGAAAATAATGATGATGAATGTCTCCGGCCTCCAGAATGCGCCTTTATCATATCTCCTTTAGGGTTAGCTCCTTATTCCCAAAAGATTCTTTTTAAAATTTGTGACATATTCTATTTAAATATTTTTGTAATGAGCCAGTCGTTGGGTGAATTGGACCAAATTGTCTGGGTCAGGAAACTATACTTGAATAAATTTTAACTGCATATTAATCCTTGATATGTTGTTTAATCTTTTAAGATTTTCACTTGTCTACAAAATATTTTACAAATAAAACCTAAATACTTATCTTTTCCATAATTATACAATGTAACCTTAATTATATAAAAAGTAATAATAAAAATACTCCAAACTTAAACTTTTTCATATCCTCATGAAAGATAAAACTAAAGACTTAGGTTAATTTGGCATAATAGTTCAATAACAAATGACTTCTATATCCAAAACTCAAGATAGAATGACATGATTTTGTTTTATCACTTCAATCCTCAAAACAATATAGAGATAATAACCATGCTATTTAATTACAATAGCTCACAAGAATTAGTGTTTCGCTCTGTACACAAGTGTTTTATCAATGATAATTCATAATTAATATTTTGTAAAATCACTTCATCAACTTTTGTCCATCATCTAATTTACACAATTCACACATGATTAAATCAAAAAGGTCTTTCAAAAATTGTAATGAGGCTTGACCGGAAGAAATATGGTCTTTTAGGAATTCAAAAACTCGACTAAATCGAAGAGAACAACCAAATGTAAATAATTCAAAGGTATTATGGTATTACATATTCTCTATCCTTATAAAACAATCATTCTCCCAAAATTTTTATATCATTCTCATAACACAACCTCTTTTCATCACATGGAATATGTTGGTTTTTGTTTTCTTTTTTCTCGTGTAGGATGTTGATACCCTACCCTTATCTAATCTCATACATTGGTAGGGTGTTTATACCCTACCCCAAACTTATCTAATCTCATATTCTTATTTTCTCAACATTTACCCGTTCTCCTTAGTTAAGGTGTGAGATAAGATATAGTTTCTCAAAATGCTAAGGATAAAAGAATGAAAAAATTAAGTCTAAAAAAATTAACATCATATGATTAACACATATTATGGTTGACTATTTGGCCAAATAGTTTTAAACATGTAGATCAAAACAATTGCTCCATCCTTTCTAATCACATGACATAATTTTGATTTGACACATGAATTATTTTTTTCCAAAATAAAATAAAATAAAACAATTTATTTATTTTTAAAAAACTACAAATTGACACGTAACTCTGTCTTTAACACCATTTGTAATTATTAACAAAAATGATCTAATTTTATCAATTTTTCACAAATCAAGAACAAATTGAAATTAAAAAAACTTAAAAGATCAAAGTGATATTTTTAGACCAAAACAGAAAACAAATGACTAATTAAACCTAAAATTAAAGTTTTTATATTAAAATTGTAATTTTTTTCCCATTATATTACAAACAAAATATGACTGAACAAACTATTTATCCATCTTGATACGAATAATTTATTTGTAATAATGTAATGCTTGAAAAAAATATGCAATGTTTTATTTTAAATATATTGATAGCTAATATTTTTAAGCTAAATGAATTTTTAGTAAATAAATATATTAAATTATTTTAAAATTGCAAAAAAAAAATAACAACCCTAACCATGCAAGTTTGTTTTGGTTTAATTCAGATTGCATAATTAATTTCATTGAAACTTAACTATCCATATTTTCTTTTATTGATTAATATGATCTTTTAGTCTAAAATGAAATCTGCACCGTTTGATGGTTTAATTAGTCACAATATTCAAATCTTGAATGAACTACTATCAGTATCAAACGGACTACCACCAAGATAGACGGTCACAAAGTTTAATCATCCGTGAAATGTTAGGGTAATTAGCTTTAATTTTGAACAACTTAAGTAAAGTGTGATTACCACCAGTTAGGCCATAATTAAGTCGGTTCTAATTAAAGGTCCACTTCGAAATCTATAAATATAAGTTTGAGATAAGGAGATAGGTGTTAAACATTGAATTGACTTTGACATTTAAGTACCTTTTGTAAGTGTTCTTTGAACGGTTTGGATGAATAATGACTAC
This sequence comes from Vigna reflexopilosa, assembly GCA_027742785.1. NCBI lineage: Eukaryota > Viridiplantae > Streptophyta > Magnoliopsida > Fabales > Fabaceae > Vigna > Vigna reflexopilosa. The sequence goes on from CM050914.1 coordinate 13,258,291, forward strand.
AAGAAACCTGGAGTGGAATACAACATTTGGATCTCCTAGACTACTTTATAGACGTTGACTTCGATCCTATATCCCAAAATATTTTGACACCCATTGTGGAGTTGAGTATTCAACAACCAGCACTCACATATCACTATAAGTGTTAATGTCATGTGTCAAAATAAATGTCACATATCAATATTAGTGTCATGTGTCAGAGTCTTATATTTAATATATTTGTTATTTTTATTTTATTCAGCCCTTGTATTTGTTATTTTTATTTAATTTAGTCTGATTGTTTTTATAAATGAAAAAAATTTATTCTTTTTCAAATTAAGATCAAATTTAATTTTTATATAAATATTATATTGATATTTTTATTAAAATTCACATTTTATTAAATATTTATAAAATTATCTTAAAACCAACTCTAACTGTATTATTAGAATATAAATATTATATTTATGTTTGATTTTTACTACATGAAGAATTTTTCTTTTAATTTTAAACTAACTCTAATCCTATTTAATTTAACCAAGTCTAATTCTATTTTTAAAATTAGAAGGAAAATTCTACGTTAAATTAACTCTAATCCTATTTTTTACTTGTAGCAAAAATCAAACATAAATATAATAATTATATTCTAATAATATAGTTAAAGTCAATTTAAAAATAATTTCAGAAATAATTAATAAAAATGTGAATTTTAATAAAAGTATGAGTATAATATTTATATAAAAATTAAATTATGTCTTAATTTGGAAAGGAACAAAATTATTTCATTTTAAAAAAATTTAGAACTGAATTGAATCAAAATAACAAATAAAAAGATTAAACCGAATCAAAATAACAAATATAGAAATTGAATCAAATATAAGATAATAACACATGACATTAGCATTAACACGTGACACTAACATTAATACTAACACATGACATTGATATTGACACTGCTACGTGACATGATATCATTGTTCATATCCGTTAATGATTTAAACGTCAATACAAAAAATATCAATTTAACCAAAATTGATGAAAATTAAAAATTTATTAAACACAAAAAAAATCACATTGAACAAATGAAAATAAAAACCAAAATAATATATAAATTTTTTATTTTTATGATCAATTACTTATTTAAAACTGAATATCTTAAATTTTGTCATATAAACATGCTTGAATAGAGAGATTTGATAAAATTATACCTTAAACTTATCCCAACAAAGGAGATGTGCTGTTACTTTTAAAAAATAATTTAAATATTTAAGATGCAATAATTAATATGTTTTATTTCTTAAGTTGATACAAACACGAATCACTCTAGTTTCTTTAACGAAGATGAGATGACTCACGTGCTAACTACATATATAGTAGATAACTTATGCTAAAATAATTATGAGTCCCATACAAATTTAGATGTAAGAAAAAAAAGACAACGGATCCAATACATAACTATAGAAAACGAAAATATTTTTATATTATCAATAAAAAAATAGTCCAAAAATATTTTTAAGGTTTAATACTTATTTTGGTCTCTCCATTTATAGGTTCTGGTCAAAGTTGTCATTCTTTTTTTTAAAAGTTCAGTATCGTCCTATATTTTGTAAAAACGGTTTACGTTAGTTCTTTTTGCTTATGGCGTTAAAAAGGCTAACGACAGACTTGTCCTGCTGGCAAAAATTTGATGACTTGTACAATTATATCTGACATGGCACTGTGGGGTCATTTGTGGCCAATGAGAAGACGTCACGTGGCAGATCCCTTTCCACCAAAATTAGGGTTTCATAATTGCAAGTTAGGAAAGGGCTTTCTCTCTGTTTCTTCCTACCTCTACGCCCTCACCTACACCCTTACCTCGTCGGAACAAAACCCAGTCTGATGTCGCCAGCTACATCCTCAACCACTTCACTTCATTAGGACTTAAGACCCACATGACGACCTATACCACAATCCTCTTTTTCACTATTCACTCCTCCCTCTCAGCGCATTTTGGCAAAGGCCTCTTGATGGCGGAGCTGGCAGTCGCGGGCATGGTTCTGGCCTACGGGAGGGAGAGGGACTACTGTACACTGGGTGCGACGGGAGTGAACGTGCATGGTGATTCAATCGACAAAGAAATCTAAGTTCAGTTTCCAAAAATTGAAGCTCTTTAGCAAGAGCATAAAGTTGATCAAACAAATCATCATTATTTTTCACAGAAATTTCTAGAAACTATAGTCTACTCATCTCAGCAAATATGCTAGGGATTAACTTTTTTTCCCCAGTTGTTAGCAAGTGGATTCGTAAGCTTCTAGTGCCACCAAGACCCTGCCATCAATGAAACTGGTGTCCTTTGGGTCCTTGCGTATCAACAGCTCTACATCTGTAATTTTTTCTTCAATTCCTATTATCAGCTTTATAAATGCCAGAACCTCAACGTTGAACACAGAAAGGGGAAAAGGGGATTAGGGTTTGGGAAGCATCGTGCAATTATGAATTTCATAACGTAGAAGAAGGAATTAGAGTGACAATGATTACAGTGATTAAAGAAGAAAAAGAAGTGTGATAAAGCTTTACTTTGGAGTGGAAATGAGACTGTCACATAGCAGTCTCTTATAGGTTGATTTTGCCAACTAATTGGACACATAATTTAATTTTGGTCAGTGAAGCAACTATGCCATTAACTTTTTAATGTCGTATGCAAAAATAGTCACTTAAACTATTTTTGCAAAATATAAGATATTAGTAAACTTTTGAAAAAAAGAAAGACAATTTTGAACAGACCCTAGAAAAAGAGGGGCCAAAGTATTAAAACTTTTTTTAATATACTCACTATAAAAATAATAAATTTTAATAGAATGATATAAAAATTATATTTTACACAAGTTTTAGCCAACTGTAGTAATTACCTCAATGAATATTCCTCGACAATAAGTGTTTGGTGAGGTACCATGCGTTATACGAACGCAAAGTATTTGGACTTTTTAATGCATGATAAGTAGACACACACCATGATAATTGGAAAGGTAGCTTCACCTTTCACCTCATCCTTTACTTTACAAAAGTTGGTTTTGTTAGGTGGTACATTACTTGGTTAATGTTTCTAATTTCTAACTACCCATAACCATCATCAAAGCATGTAAGATCTTTTGCCACAACTCACGGTCTTTATTCTTTCTTCCTCCTATTTCAATCTTCATCACAAATTTTCTTACTTTAGAAAAGTAATCACACACTACTAATATATTTTTTTTTCTCGAACATTAAGAAGTCATTCGTTAGCAAAAAAATCATGTGATTAGGTTTGATAAGCCAACTAGATTATATTTTCTTCTAGTAAACCATGTTCTTTATTCAGCAAAGAAGCATATTCTCTTATAGGAGCATTGCGGTATATTATATTTGGATGCTAGAAAAGAATCTCACTGATGAAGGCTTTTTACAAATTCGTTTCTCTCCACAAAAAAAGACAAAACAATGTCATTGGTATGTGGCTTCAAGTACTAACACGTGCATCGTAACATACGAATAACAAAACAGTTTAATTACTATGTTGGTAGAAATTTTTAAGCTCGTGGCGGCATATTCGTGGCATATTCGCATGATGTTCCAGAAGTAACCCTCTGCGTCTATTGTACGCCGTGAGTTTCGGCATGTTCTCACATCTTTAATTTTTTGTTTTATTTTTTCCTCTTCTAAAGGTTGCAAACGTTGAATTTGAACATATGATTTGATGTGATGCACATTTTCAGAAGAGATGGCTAAAGAAAACCAACATTGACTGTTACACTGTTAAACTTAATTCCACATATGTAGCATGTTGACTAACAAACTTTGACACATTCATCATTCATCGCGTTTGTATCCAATTTTCTAGATTCATGTTTCCTTTTCCTTTGGCCTAAGAAAACAAACATGTAAATTGTAATGAAGCATAATTGAGTCCTCCAAGCAAGCCTAGAAAAAAACTGAACAATTTTACAAGCTTCAATTTTTACGACAAGAACTTCATTAGCTTTCACGTTATGCAAAACCCAATTCTATAATAAATTCCTCGAATTCGGTAAAGGAGTGTTGACATATATAAAACAAGCTTGATAAACTTTTATTGATTTTCATAAGTATAAGAAGAACCATTCAGATTCTATATGTGTAAACTGACTCAAATGTTCTCTGGAGCAGAGAATTGATCAAAGGGTAAAAGCTAAAAGCATAACAGAAAAGAGGGATTAGTCCATCAATGATGATTTTACAGTTTCCTAACAGAAAAGATTATTCAGTTTCCTTCCTCTTTTCCTAAAACTGAGTGGAAAGAGATGCAGCATGATTCATTCGGTTGATCTCACTGAAATAAGATACATCAACAAGTGATGGTGTGATACATGCAGCGAAATTCGCCTTGGTGATGGTGATGAAGTGAATTGAAGAAGAATTCAAGAGGAGTGAGAGGCATTTTGTTGTTGATCTTCTTCAGTCATCCAAAGCAGCCAAGAAAGAGGGTCTGAGGCGAATTTGGAGACGTTGTTGTGAACAGCAACAAGAGATTGGTTATTTTGAGTGTAAACAAGAGCAGAAGTAGAAGAAGGGGTGAGATTGGTCCTAGGTTGTTGTTGTTGTTGTTGGTGAGTGTGATCTTGAGAATTAGGGTTCTGGAGAGGAAGAACAGTGGGTTTGGGAGAAGCTTGTTGTGGTTGTGGACGAGGGTACAAGAGATCAGTGGGGAAGAAGTTGTATTGTTGAAGGCCAGCCATGGAAACAAGTGTTTGTGTTGATCCAAGAGAGAGAGAGAGAATGAACAGTGACAGAAAATGGAAGAGAAAAAGCTTATGAATATCTATGTTTCTTAGAACAATTTGTAGGTTGTATTTGGTATTTATAGAGAGAGTGATGTCAACATTTTTGTATTGGTGACTTGGGAATCAAGGGGAGTTTTCTTGGAGAAGGTGTTAAAATAATTATTCTTACTTTTTGTTTTCTTGCCTAATGTTACTTTTCAGCGATGTTTACTATCACTTAATGTTGCTGTTTTTTTTTCCTATGTAATTTGGATTTGTAAGTTTTGCTTTTTGTCACACTTTTATATTAATTTTGTATATTTTATCTTTTTAATAAAATTATGTTAATGACAAGGACTATATTTATATTTTTTTTTCACATGTTAGTGCAGACTAATTTATCAGGATGCAAGTACGAAATAAAACAAACATGGTATGCTTTGCTTGGTTGGAAGCGGAAAAACAAATAATTAATTCGAAGAGCAAACAAACAAATAAAAATATAGTTTGATTTGGCTTAATGGAAGAATAATAGATTTAAATAGAAAAATTATTGATATATGTGATCCATCTTAAAGAAAGAATGAAATTTAATAGTTGTTTTTGGTGTAACGTGAAAAAATTGTCATTGGGTATACGTTTTAAAATATAAATATTTGTTGGGTTAAAAATATATTAGTAGTGAAAATTTAAATAACTTATTTATTAAAATGTGTTGTTAATTTAAAAATATTATTTATTAATTAACGTTAGTAATTATTTAAAAAATGAATTGTGGATGTGAATATTAATTGATGATAAATTCATAAAGTTTAAAAATTTCTATAATTTCACCATTGTTTTCTCATCTTACGCTCAATTTTTTTTTTCTACAACTCAAATCACTTAAATCAACTGCATAAAAATCACGTAAATCATCTTAAATCATTTCTAATAAATAAACAGTATATTAGTCCGAGAAAGTATTGATCAATCCATTCAAGTTGATTTCACTTAGTCCATTTAATATTCTGAACTACTTTGTGAATATATTTATATAATAGTAATTAAGTCAAAGTGTGAGGTTTTAGAAGCAGAAGAAAATTGTTCAATAGTAATAATAATACTTGTATGAGTCATTGAAATTCATAAAACTATAGTTAAATTTATATTATATAAATAATATATAAACCTTAATTTATAAACCAATTTTACAAAATTCAACACTGCTTTAAAGTTTTTTTTTTATGATGTATTTAAGACACATCCAACTATAAAAAAATAACACACGTTCTTCATTAGAAGAAAAAATTAACAAATTAATCACATTAAATTAGAGAGAAACACACGCAATTCATTCATTAAAAAAAAATCATAATTCAGTCTAGAAACCACTTATTTACACATATTTCCAAACTTCTAGAATTCAAAAAAATAAATGTAAAAAAAAAAATTGAAAGACTGCGCTTTGGTCAATAAGTGAGAAAAAAAATATAAGTCAAACGTTTTGATTCTAATGTTGATCATGGAGTTTTTATTTATTCCAATTAGATTAAAATATATATATATATATATATATATATATATATATATATAAGTAACAGAAATTTTGGGTGAAATTTGAAACATGTATTACTGTGTTACCCATATTTTAAGAATAAGCATCTTAGAAGAGAATATATGTATATTTATGTTTGGTTTCTATTCCGCCGAAAAACCGAATTTCTTTAGTCAACGGTTTTGAGATGCCCAAAATTGTGGAATAGATGTAGCCAAGTGCTTAGCTTTAACCCATATTTCAATATTGTTTTCCAACCATATTTCTTGATAAAAAAAAGTATTTATTGACAAAATAAACATATTTTTGAACGCTATAGTAGTTTCTTTACCACAAACACATGTGTATATATATATATGTAGGAGCATTGACTTAATAATCTGATTAAAATATATAGGAAATAAATGATTACCTAAAAACTGTTGAATAAGCATGGCTGGTGTGTCATAATGCATGATTTACGACTAATAACACAATCATAGTTGTAATATAAGAATTCAGAAAATGAAGGGAGAAATGAAATGAGGTAATCAAACATGCCCTGTGCTGATGGGAACGTCTTAAAATAAAATTTTCTTTGTAGGATGCGTTTAACCTGGAAAAGTATGGGGAAGTTAAGTTTACTTAGTAAATGACATAATAAGCTGACTACAATAAATGATATATAAGAAAAGGTGTGAATAGGAAAATGATGATTGTCCATTAGTAAAAACCTTAGTGTGAAAGACAAAAAGTGGAAATGAAATCGAAACACCACCAGGATGAATTTTGGGATCACCAAAGATTCCTAAAAAAATTATATGCTTCATGGGAGTGTCTTGTAATATTTTTGTCTTTTCTAGTTTGTCTTCTTATGTTTCTGTTGAAGGTTGTTCTAAATCATTGTTATATTGAATTATTTTTGCCATGTTTAAATTAGTTGCTCTAAATATCACTTTAAATTCCGATTTATCCAGGATTGTCTCTGTAAGGACTGAGAAAAAAAAAACTGGGTTTGAAGTGGGATAATTGGCAGCAGATGGGAGGCTGAAAATTTTATTAGCAAAATGACACAACATCAATTTTAACAATTTCACTTCATCCCAACGTTTTCTCCTCTTTGGTTGTGTACTCTCTCCATCTTACTTCAAAAGCTAACCCATAGGTTGTTTATCAGAAACTTCCTAAAACAATCCAACGTTTCCATCCGATTAATTTTCTGTTTTCATCTAGTAAGTGTTTCTTCCCTTCTCCCATTCAAATTAGGATGATGATCATGCAATAATTCTGTTTCATGTAACCCTTTTTGTCTCCTTTCCAATTCTAGCTTCAATTAAACCCTTAAATTTAAATTCTATCACCAAATGGTGAATTTTAGGTGAAGCATAAGGGTGCATTTGGAGTCCTCTTGAGTTTAGCTGCTGGAATCAAAGGTAAGAGAAGCTAGAGTTTTAATTTCTATCTAGTGATTTAGGATTTGCATGAATTCTGATTTTTGTTTGAAATATGTGGAATAAAGTACATGTGATACTCTTTTGAGTGTTTTTGAGTTGTTGAATTAAACCTTGATGAAAGTTTATGATAGAACAGTTGCTATGTGATGTGTGAATGATGGGTCTGTGAATGTATGATTTGTATCTGGTATGCACAATGTATGGTAAGGAAATTTAGTTGTAAAATCTGTGAATGACCATTATGTAAGTTACTGATAAAAGTTCTGGTGGATGATAGAGTTTAGGAGGAAGTGGGGTAGTCAAATTAGGTAATTGGAGCTGGAGATGATTTTAGACAATTGGGATAACTTAGATAAGTCATTTATGACTTATTAGAAGTGATAAAATGGTTAGAATTAGTTATTGGACAGTATAATTGAATTTGGTCCTCTAAGTTAACAAAATGGAAGTTTTTGAGTAGAAATTGAAGCATAATTGCTAAGGAATGATGTTAGGAACGTTTATGATCACTTAAACAAATTTAATTCATCATATATATCAAGTTGTGAGTGTTAGAAACTTATCAAAGTGTTTCAGATGCACAAAACTCAGAAAAATCAGGTTACTGTCAAAAAGTGATAAGAATAATCGATTATCTCACTTGATAATCGATTATTCTAGTCAGAACGTCATATTTTCTTCAAAGTTCACGTAAATAATCGATTATCATACGTAATAATCGATTATTGTTGTCAAAAAATCATCCAGGACAGTTTTGGGTGGTTTTCGGGGTTTCAGGTATCATTTTTGGACGTTCTTTAGTTCGTTCTGGGGGTTTTTGACCCTTCCGGAGCCATTGGTGAGGGTCTCCAAGCTTTTTAAATTACGTAGATGTGGGTAATAATATGCTATAAAGAAATTTGTAATAATAAATGATGTTTCTATGAAAATATGTAATGTCTGAGTATGTATGAATTGTTTTTATGACATGGTTGATGTTGTATGATGTCTATATGACTTAGTATAGCATTGGATGTACTTGTACAATTTTAACATGGTACATTATTGATTCAAGAGGAATATCATGTGATTTAAAGTGGTTAGATTGAATATGAAAGTAAGATCTCTAGGTGAGATCATTTAGTGTTTAGAATGAATGTAAGAGGCTTCCATATGGGGGTTATCCCAACACTCTAATGCTCTTTCATTCTCACTTAGAGAGGATTGACGCATGTGGTGAGAGTAGTGGGAGGTCCTAGTGTAGGTGCTTCTTGGAAGGCCTATTACGCGGTAACGGACTAACCTTGTGTGGTAGGGTGAAACTCATTGGCAATGGCCTTGCAAGGCAGTAGAGGCCACCTCAAGTGCACAACCCGCCCCAGATCGACATTCATTCTAAGTCCGGACGAGTCTAGTGTGTCATAACATGATAGGTTGTTCTATTTAGTCACATGTATGTATATGATTTGTTATTCAATTGCTGAATGATGACTTGTATGTTTTTAAAACCTAGCTTACCCTTACTCTTGTTTGTGTTGCATGTTGTGTGTTCTTTCTCTTGCAATGATCATCCAAATTTGGATGTGAGCAGAGGGAGATGAGGCTTCACTGGAACATGCCCTGGATGAGACAGATGCAGCTGCCCCTAGCTCTTAGGACATTCCTTTAGTTTCAATTTAGACAACATTTTGTATTTTTGAAATACTCTAAAACTTGTACTTAAGGTTTTTAAATTTCAGCCATATTTTGGATGACTGTATGCCTAATACTATCATATGATAATTCTTAACTGCTTTCTTTTATTATAATCTGATGCATTCTAATTATATATACTTGTTATATATTTTGGGATGTCACAGTCTCACTAATTTTGAGATTTTTTAATAGATTTCTTCATTAGGTGTTTTTAATTAAGTATTCCTATGTTATTATGTTTATATATATAGTGGTGTTGATTTAAACTTTTTATTATTTGTTTTACATGAGTTATATGTGGTGATGATGTAGGTTTAGAGTTGAAGGTCTTGTGAAGTATAATTAGTAAAATTGCTTATTAAATATGAAATATATTTTAACATTTAATCAAATTCTTAAGTATGCGTATGAGGAAGCAATTATGATTGAGTGAGAATGGGATGTGGATGAGATATTAATGATTTTTTTACTTTATAAAAGTTATAAAAAGGATTTAATATTCTATATGGGGTAAGTATAAACATTTTAAATTTGGTTTTCAGTATTTTGTTAGTATCTTTTACCTTCTTTGGTTTAACTTATCTTCTTTTTAATGTCTTTATAAGTGATCTGTTAATTTTCTCATCTTTCATTTTAGAGCGAAAACATAAATAATTTTGAATGCAAAAACTTAGAAGAGTTGTCAAAATTTTTACTATAACTTTGAATGCAAATTTTTTTAATATAAGAATGACTTTTCAGTATTTTGTGTTTTCTTTATTTTTCAATAATATCTTCAGAAAGGTCTCTATTCCATTCAAGAGTACCTAAAATGTATATACAAATGAATTACACGTAATCTGAAATAGAAAAAAAATATAAAGGATGAATCAAGAAACTATAACATAGAGACAAACAATTTATCTTTAGAAAATATTTTGAAGTTACCAAATTTTTGTTTATACCTTTATAAAATTCTTTAGAAAATATTTTGAAGTTAGCAAATTTTTGTTTATACCTTTATAAAATTTTTAAAGTGTCAAATATATAAAATATACTAAAATTAAAAAGAAATTTTTTTACAAATTATGGATAATAAAAGAAAGTAATAACTCTATATTAAATCTTCTCTCAATAAATAATACGGAGCAGAAAAATGAAGAAGGAGAAATTAGGAGGCACCAAAACTTTTAGCGTGAGAAAATTTTTAATATAGAGAAAAACTTATAGTATAAATCTCACCAATTAATTAATTAACTGGGTTCGTAATCCATTAAATTGTCTTTTCTTTTGTAGATTTCAAATTTTCATGCACCATTTTGATTAATATGGAATTATCTAATGATAGTTGTTTCATTTCTAAAGTATTTCAAATCCATTGGTATCTTAATTCAATATGTTTTAATCTTGAATAAAAATCGAGTTCTTGTTAAATTTCATTTTTTATTATCACTAAAGTTATTAAAATGGATTAAAATCTATAATTCAACTCGATCCACCAAATGTTAGATTTTAAAAGTTGGTAATGTAAATTTTTATTTGTTCATTAGATTTTCAAATTTGATTAAATGTGAACTTTTTTCTCACTTGGATTTTGAAATCTAGATATATGCAATTATTTTTATTAGATTTCAATCAAATTTGAATTTTTTTTCACCAGATAATCTAGTTATATGTGAAATTTTTTTATTTTATTCATTGAATTTTAAAATCCTGTTAAAATTGAATTTTTTTTCACTAGATTTCGAAATTTGAAAAATTTTGTTTATTCAACATATTTTAAAATCCAATTATATGTAAATTTTTTTTTCATCAAATTTCGTAGTCCAGTTATGTGAAATTTTGTTCACTAGATATCGTTCCAAAATTTCATACACCTCATATAACACATTGGATTATGAAAATCGGTTTAGAACCTTGTCAGATTATAAAATTCGATTAACATCACAAATTTAGGTTCTTTTGAAATTCAATAAAAGAAAAAATAGATTTCGTAATCTGGATAATCTCAACTAACCTTAACACCCTAACCACTACATTGAAAAAGAAGAAGTCAAAAATCAATTACTAACTATTTCAAATAAAAAAAAATCTAAATAAATATGTCACTTTGAAGATCTTGTACTAACTACTTCAAACAACTTCCACACAACATAATAGTGAGAAAAAAATGCGAGAAAACGAAATAGAGATTTTGCGCAACTTCAATATATTAAAGTGTTCGAAGACGGGGAAGATGAAAATAAATATAATAGTAATTTATTTAAATAATATATATTTTGTAGAGGTAAAAACGGAACTGCATGAAAAGTTTAAGGTGCAAAAAGAAAAAGATGGGGTGTATGAAGAAACTCTCTTCAAAGAAATGGTTTCAAATGAATAAAGGTGAAATAAAAGAGTGAAGAGTAGATGAGCAAAATGAACTGCATTATTAAAAATTGTACTGAATAAAAATTTAGTTTGTTTCCTTATTGGTCATTGCACATAGAGTCTATTATAACATGGACAAGGTCTGAGCTATGATATGGTTGTAGTTTCAGACAGTAGTACGTAGTAATTTCACTACAAAAAGTCATAGAAGTTGTTCCTGTAATGAATCCTAGTATATTTATTATAAAAGTAAAAACTGGAATATATCAAAAGAATCTGGTAATTCATTCTAACAAGACTTAGGGGCTAATGAAATGCACTAAACTCCACTATTAGTTTAGACATATTGAATTGTACTATTTTTATTCTATGAAACTAGACTGCATTGAACTGCACAAAATTGTTCTGATTTGCTGTGTACCAGCCAAAAATTGTCTGAGTTCAACCAAGTCAGACACAGTCAAAACTCGGTCAAGTTAGTCCCAAACGAAATTTTATTGAGTTGACCTTTATCGAAAATCGATCAAATTCGGAAAGTTAGCTTTGGTCGAAAATCAACAGAATTCGACCGAGTTCGCTAAGTTTGGTCTAAGTTCGATGAAGTCAGGTACAATCAAAACTCGATCAAGTTAGTCTCAATTGAAATTCTACTAGGTCAGCCCTTGTCGAAAATCGACCAAATTCGGAAAGTCAGCTCGAATCGAAAATCAACAAAATTAGGCCGAGTCGAATCCGATCAAAGTTTGGTCTCATCAACCATAACCAAATTAAATGAAAACTTTAGAAAATCTCAAACAAGTAAAAAGTGTAAAATGAATTATAACTTTAGAGGTTCAATTTTCTAAAATTGAACTATAAAATAGTAGAATTCAATTTTTATTTTAAATAGTTCAATTTTTTTGGTTCAATATAGTGTAGTTAATTTATAGTTCAATGCAGTTTAGTTAATTTTGCCCACCCTTAACAAGACTTACCTCTTTTTGGTCAGGGATGAAAGAGGCATCACTGTCATTATTGCAGCTAAAAACGCACATGATTATCTTCATTCCTTAGAAACTATCACCGTAGGTGAGTTCATCCACGTCTACTTACTAGCTATGCTTATCTCTTGTTTTAATTTATTTATTTGTGACTTTGCATGGTTAAATATGTTTCTAGAAAGAAAATAAACAATGTTAAAATTAACTTTGTTTTGGCGGTAAAGTTGTTCAAGTTACACATTTCCTGACGTGTAACATTACTTTCCAAAATATAGAAGGACCTTTAAACCAACAAGTTGTCGCACTAGTCGTAATAGGAGATAAGTCATCATTTTACAACTGAGATGCGTGAATATCAAGACACTCTATATGTTATGTAGTGTTATAATTTTTTTGTGAAGTGTGTTATTGAAGGCACATTAAATTTTATCTTTGGAGACACGATACAAGTGGTACTACAAAACTATAACATCCAAGTGATAATTTCTCTCCTATGCCAAGAGAAGGTTATAAGTACGCAAGGAAGACAAGTTAAGAATGACCCAAGTGGCATTGTAATCCAAAACTATAGAATTGGTGCCACTCCCGAATTTGATGTCGTGAAAAAGAAATGTCCAAACTTATCTAGGGAGGTCATAGAAGAATTATTCCAAAACTATTATTAAGGATCTTTGACTGATATAATTCAATTAACTGGATGGCTTGAGTGGAAGAACATTAGTTTTGCTCTTAACAACCTATTCTATAGAGACTATATTAATGTTGGACTTGGTGCTGAAACCTCCAAAAAAGTCACGTAAGAGGGATTCAAGGTGATCAAGGATGCTGCTAAGGATGAACCTTTTACTTTGACATATATATGTTGTGTGTATGTATGTATAAAGGTGTTATATGTGGTCAAAGTTGAAAACTTGGTTCCAAAGAAAGAATAGTGCGCACATTAGACATTCTGAATTGATTTTTCTAGTGCACGTTACTATTCTTTCTATTCTTTTTCTTCTCAAAACTTCATTGAATTAAAGACTTGTTTATTTGAACTGAACTTAAAATTAGTTTAGATGAATTGAATTGAACTATTTTTTATTCTATCAAACCACATTGCACTAGACTACACAAAACTGCATTGAACTACTGTGTGCCAGCAATTTTTTTTTGAATTCTGCCAATTCGGGTACAGTCAAAACTCGGTCAAGTTAGTCTCAACCGAAATTCTACTGAGTTGGCCCTTGCCGTAAATCGACTGAATTCGAAAAGTCAACTCCGGTCGAAAATAATGTATCACAAATAAATTTCTTTGTTCATACAATTAGTTTCCAAGTTGTGTAACCATGATGAACTCCTTCTTAGTCTTTGTTTCCTTACTCTTCATTTCACATGCAAGAAATATGTCAAAGTGTATGTTGTAGGATGAACAAGACTTCACGATTTAGAGCTATGATATGGTTATAGTTTCATACAATAATGGTAATTTTGCTACAATATCTGAAGCCATAGAAGTTGCTCTTGTATTGATTCTCAAGAGATTTATTATAATAGTAAAACATAGAATATATCAAAAGAATAGAGATTTATTATAATAGTAAAACATAGAATATATCAAAAGAATTTGATAGTTCTTTCTAACAACTTAGATGAGGGGGGGGGGGGGGAGTCAGGGTTGGGGATGAAATGCACTATTAAAAACTTCATTGAATTAAAAACTAGTTTATTTGAACTGAACTTAAAATTAGTTCAGACGAATTGAACTATTTTTTATTTTATCAAATTACATTTCACTGAACTGCACAAAACTGCATTGATCTATTATGTTCCAGTCAAAAATTGTCTGAATTCGACTAAGTCAGGTACAGTCAACACTCGGTCAAGTTATTCTCAACTGAAAGCCTACTGAGTCGACCCTTGCCATAAATCGATCAAATTCAGAAAGTCAGCTCCAATCAAAAATAACATATCACAAATAACTTTATTTGTTCATACAGTTAATTTCCAAGTTGTGTAACCATGATGAACTCATTCTTAATCTTTGTTTCCTTACTCTTCATTTCACATGCAAGAAATATGCCAAAGTGTCTATTGTAGGACAAACAAGACTTCACGATTTTGAGTTATGATATGGTCGTAGTTTCAGACCATAGTGGTAATTTTTGTACAATATCTGAAGCCATAGAAGTTGCTCCTGTATTGAGTCCCAGGAGATTTATTATAAAAGTAAAAGTTGGAATATATCAAAAGAATTTGGTAGTTCTTTCTAACAAGACTCTTGGGGGGGGGGGGGGAATGAAATGCACTGAACTGCACTATTAAAAACTTCATTGAATAAAAAACTAGTTTATCTAAACTAAACTAAAAATTAGTTCAGACAAATTGAATTGAACTATTTTTTATTTTATCAAACTACACTGCACAAAACTACATTGTTCTACTTTGTACCAGCCAAAATTTGTCCAAATTCGGCCTAGTTGTATACAATCAACACTTGGTCAAGTTAGTCCCAACCAAAATTATATTAAGTCGACCCGCCAAAAATCGGTCGAATTCGACTATGACCAAAGTTTGGGGACATAAATAACTTTCTTTTTCATACAATTAGTTTCCAAGTAGTGTAACCATGATGAACTCATTCTTAATCTTAATTCCTTACTCTTAATTGCACATGAAAGTAATATGCTAAAGTGTTTGCTACAAGACGAATAAGACTTGGCGGGTATGAGTTATGATATTGTCGTAGTTTCAGACAATAGTGGTAATTTCACTACAATATCTTAAGCCATATAAGTTGCTCATGTGTTAAGTTCTAGAAGATTTATTATAAAAGTAAAAGCTGAAATATATCAAAAGAATCTGGTAGTTCATTCTAACAAGATTTAGAGGTGGGCAAAATGAAGTGCAATGTACTAAAATATTAAAAACTTCATTGAATCAAAAACTAATTTGTCTGAATTGATCTGAACATAAAATTAATTCAAACAAATTGAATTGAACTATTTTTTATTCTATCAAATTACACTGCACTGAACTATACTAAATTGTTATGTACTAGCCAAAAATTGTCCAAATTCGGCCAAGTCGAACATAATCAAAACTCGGTCATGTTAGTTCCATCCGAAATTCAACTGAGTCGGTTCTTTCAAAAATTGGCTGAATTCAGACATTAAACTCCGATTGAAAATCGACAGAATTCAACCGAGTTGACTCCGATCAGGTCTAATTGATAGTATCAAAACTAAATTGTAACTTTAAAAAATCTCAAACAAGGAAAAAGTATAAAATGAATTAGTTTTAAGTTATTAATTAGTTAACTTAACTATATAGATATAAAATAATATAGTTTAGTTTTTATTATAAATAGTTCAATTTTTGTTTTAATATAGTGCAATTAATTGATTCAATGCACTTTAGTTAATTTTGTCCACCCTAATGAAAACTACTTGGAGAGAGAAATAATGCGTTAAAGGATTAGGATAGTATAAATTTTCTAAAAGAAATGTTGAGATGCACTTAAAAGTAGGGTGTTGGAATAGCGGGACGGTTTTGAGGTGAGTTAGGCCTTTTAATCTTAGAGGTGGCAAGGTTTTCTTTTTGGGTTGGATATGGACTTTTGAGGTTTCAAACCCAGTTCCGTGAATTAAAAAGAATGATGAGGAAATAGAACATTTGTATGGATTATTATTCTGTACAACTTATATTAAAGACTGAGTTTTCCTTTTCTAACCATTTCTTAGATATTGATAGTGAAGCTTTTAGTTATCAATTGATAATTAATGATTTTTTTAACAGATGAAAATGTTTATATGATTTAAGATGATATAATAAAATCTAAAAGAAATATATACTAGATTTCACATAGGTATAACAATTTTAATATTAATATGGGTTAATTGAGAGGTAGCAAAAATGCATTTTATTTTGTTTTTCTTTAACTAAAATATACTTTGGTCTCTATACATATTGTTAGAAGCTATTTATCTTTTAAAGATTTATTTTATTCTTTTATTTAGGTAAAGTTACACACACCATATTGCAGAAAAGAGGTTCATACACAGCACACCATATTGCAAAACTTATGTAGATATTACAAACTTTGATGAAAATAAAGAGATTGCACAGAAGGAGCAGTTGCTACCAATAATCAAACCTCAAACTCCACAATAAACCTTGAGAGCATTGTTTGTGTTCTCAGAAGAGTGAAGAAACTTCATGAACTCACTCTGGACAAAGGGCTTGAAAAGCAAAGGGTGCTCTTCTGTCACAAGCTCATCTGGGGCCTTTATTATGAACCCTGGTTTTGGAACTGTGAACAATCCAATGGTCAATCTTCTTTCATTTCCAGTCATTATCACTCTGTGAATCGGTGTATGCACTCTCCCATTAGTCCATGCCTGCAACATATTTCATTCAGATCCTGCATTAATCATCAAATATTTGTTGTGCCACATTTTCTTAGAAAATCATTTTGTAGTAGAGAAAGTGGAAGTGTACATAGAAATTACATAAAACGTGTCCCCAGTGACAACAACGAAACTGTTTGACGTTGAGGGCTTGAATTTGATCCACTCTCCACTTTTGGTCTGTATCTCCAAACCATCAATTTGATTCTGACATAATATGGTCAATATGTTCTTATCAGTGTGCTCTGATATGGCAATTTCTGGTTTATCAGTTTGAGGGGCTTTGTACTTGATAAGCCGTGCAAGGTAATATGTTGAGTTCATGTGCTCATCCAAATACTTTTCAACACCTAAACTCTCCAAACACATCTTCCTTATCATCTGATCCAACCTTGCCACTTTCTCGGACAAGAGTTGCAGATTTTTGCTGTCATGTCATCAACAACAAAAAGGGATCAAAAGGGTATGCTATTTTATGATGTAATTGATGTGGCAAGATTTGTAACTTTTCTTATGCACAAACATGAATGGTAAATCACAAGTGTGAATAAAGACTAGTTTGTTATGTGTACCTAAAACTTGGTTTTCCTTGTGGCCATAAGATGTTGATCAAAGTTTCGACTTTCTCATGAACATCGGCATCGTCAATTCCGATGCTCTCATAGAGATGAATAGGACCAACATAACCACGATATGGTTTACTTGAAACGGCTCTTTTCTTGGTTTCTAAAGGAAGATTGAATAGCTCATCCACTTCAAGAAATATGGCTTTTCGAAAATGCAAAGGGACTTTATCAAACACAGCCTCAAAGCAACCATACTCTACGACTGCTTTGTGAACTTTGGATTTCACTGATTCCCACTCTGCAACATTGGATTCCAAGTCCTCACTTGAGAAGTCAATAATTGGAAGCTTCACTTCGCTCTCAGATCCCATTTTCTTTCACCTGATGAATAGTTTGAAGTTTCTTATGTTGTTTGAATAATTCATGCATAAATGCAATCTTCCACCTACATTGTGACATTAAAAATAATTGTTTATTGTTCAGAATTTAGAGGAGTTTAAGTCTAGAAATTTTAAAAATTGAATACTAAATCTATGAATTTCTTTTCTTAAATTAAAAGTGGTGTAATTTCAACCAACCACGTTACTTATAATTCTATCAATATTTAGACAGAAATATAGATGACAATTTAATAGATCAAAATATTGTCTTAAGAATTAAACCTTTTACTTTTAAATCAAGATTATCACATAAAAAAAATTCTTTAACCAATTAAGATCTTCGTACACAGATTCAATTTCTTCTTTAAAGAAGATTATCGCGAGATATCATCTTTAAAAATGTTATCATTTTGTTACGGAATAAGAAACTGGCTTGAAAACAAATTGGAATGGTACGTAGTGGCTTGTCTTGCATAATATAATTCAACTCAATCATTTAACTTGAAATTTACTTTTTCTACGTTGTAGGTGCATTATTTGATTTAATTTTAAATTTAATATGCCAAGAACTTATATATAAAGGACAATTTTCTCTTGCCAAAAAAAGTCAAAGAATTGTTTTAATATGAATAGAATAAATGGTGACGTTTATACGAAAATTTGTGGAAGATTTTAATAATTAATTATCGTGGATTAAAGCCAATGTCCAAAGGTATTGAATGAATTTGCTAACATCATATGATTGTGAAATTATACCGTGGTCCCCTAAAATATATATATATATATATATATATATATATATATATATATATATATATATATATATATATATAAAACGAAGGTTAAGATAGACTAACTCGAGTTAGTTGAAGGTAGACAAGCCAACTCAGATAAAATATAGAGATAGGTTGATCTAGTTCAAAAGTAGAGACATGATAACTGGATCAAAGATTGAAAAGGGTCAGAGAAATCTTTTAATGTTAAAGGTCAAGAAAAGTCAAATTAAGCCAAAGTTTTAGACGTATCAACCAACAACAAAAATCAAGTCAAGTTAGTCCTAGATGATGATAAAGATAGACTGGTCTAGGCAGAAGGTCAAGACGGACTTCTAGGGATAAATGTAAAGACAAGTCATTGAGAATAAAAGATCAAGAAAAATCGATCATGCTAATGGTTAAGATGGGACAACCTGACTCAAGTTTGAAGTCAACTCGTGTCAAAGGTAGGTCATCTGGGCCAAAGTTCAAGATAGATTGTTTGAAGTTAAGATTATGACAGGCTTACACTTGAAATAGGGTGGCCTAGGTTGATGTTCAAGACTAGCCAATCGAGTCCAATATAAAGATGGGTTGACTCGAACCAAAAGTAGAAACAAGTCGTCTAATACCAAAAATCAAAACAAGTCGTCCATGTTGATGGTGGACGGCCAAATCCAAACCAAAAATAAAAATAGATCGATCTAGATCAAAAGTGAAGTTAGAATAAAGATCATAATAGACTTGCCTAAAATAAAAATCAATATGAATTAACTAGCCGAACTTAAACTTCAAATTAAGTGGAATCATAAAAAAAATATTGAGACTAGACATATCTTACCCTTAAAAGTTTGTATCCCATTTTAATGACTTTCTTTATCCGTTATTCTTTAAACTAATGTAGAAAGTTAAAAGGAAATTAATATAATATTTACTTCGTATTAGAATTTTATTGTTTTTTTTTTCAATTAAATGATTTATCGGAGTAAAAAATAACACATAAGTTCTTCCATAATGAATGTATAATTTATTCGTTCAATGATGAACAAATATAATAAATACATTTGATATTTAAAAAGTTATCAATATTTCTTTTAAATCAATATTGTATGAATGAATTAAAATATATAGTTTTTATAAAAAAATATTTTATTATTCATGAAAATATGTGATTGATTAAACAACACTTCACAATTTTTTTTATACTATCCATATATGCTATGAATTTAAACTAGTTAGTTCGAAGAGTGATGGTGTTTTGAGCAATAGCAGTGATATTGTTCTGTAGAGAGCATTTCACACGATGGGATCCCAAACACAGTCTAAACTGCATGTGGTGGACTTCACTGATGCAACCATGAAGCCTGGCACCGATGCATGGTTCTCAGCCTGCACTCATGTCAGGGAAGCACTTGAACACAATGGTTGTTTTGTTGCACGATATGATAGAATTGGCAAGGAGCTTTCTAATTCTGTGGTATCTGAAATGGAAGAGTTGTTTAGTCTCCCAGTGGAAACCAAAGCACAAAAAACCAGTGACAAACCTTTCCATGGCTACTTAGGACAACTCTCATGGCTTCCCTTGTATGAATCTTTGGGCATCGATGACCCTCTCACCTTACAAGGCTGCCAAAAATTCGCCCACATAATGGGCTTGCAGGGGAATCATCGTTTCTGGTAGGTACCCTTTTTCCTTTCCACTCATATTTAATCTAAAACGAGGGATCTAAATCACTCTCTGTGGTTCATTCATGATCTGTTTTTCCTATTGAAAATAACACTTGATTCAAAGGGTAACCCCATTTGCATCTTTTTCTGTGTTTGAAGCAGAACAACTACAAAAGGAAATTACTTTACTAATGAACCACAAACAATTCGCTCTGAACTTTTTCAAGTGAAATAACGTTCTTTGCTTTTTGTGCTTGCCTCTTGATAAGAGTAGATCTTGGCAAAAAAACAGCAAATATATAAGAGAGGATATGATATTTCCAACCACATTAACTTTGTTTATGATATGATTATTGTATGCAAAATTGGTCGTGGTAGAAGTTTGATTTGTCCAAATATACAGTGAAAGCATCAACGAGTATGCTAAGTTGCTGGGAGAATTAGACCGTATGGCAAAGAGAATGGTGTTCGAGAGCTATGGTGTGGACATGAAAGGATGCAAGCGCATGATAGAATCAAGCGATTATCTGCTTCGGTGCATGAAATATAGAACACCTGAGACGGATGAAAAGGATTTGGGAATGCATTCTCACACAGACTTAACCATCGTATCCATAGTTCATCAGCTGAATAATTTGAATGGCTTGGAAATCAAACTGAAGGATGGAGAATGGATTGGGGTTGATGCTTCTTCCTCCTTGTCTGTGGTTATGGCAGGTGACGCATTCAATGTGAGTACACACATATATACATAAACCCTAATTATATATACCTACCACAGTCAGTCATATTTTGTATATAATTTGTTTGTTTTGCATAATTATTTAACTCTGGTGCATTATATTTGAATGGCGTAGGTGTGGAGTAATGGTAGAATACGACCATGTGAACACAGAGTTACCATGAATGCAACGAAAACGAGATATTCTATGGGACTGTTTTCTTTTAGTGGTGATAAGATTATGCAGATACCGGATGAAGTAGTGAATGAGCAAAATCCCTTGCGTTATAAATCAATATTCGATCATTATGAATACCTTCGTTTCTATGAGAAAGAGAAAATCAAAGACCCTTATTCTCGAATTGAAGCCTACTGAGGAATCTCATCCCTGTAATAATATGAACGAAGATGGAAGTGTTCTTGCTTTGTGTATTATGAATAAGTTGGATTGCATGCATTGCTGCCTTTGTGTGTTCGTTATGACAGTACTTTTTTGTTAATAATTTGTGAAACCACTATGATAAATGATACAATAATCTCTTCTTCTTCTTCTTCCTGTTTGATGAATTGCGGCACATGTATGAATTGAACGACGTGATCATCGTTTCTGGTTAAAAATTGGGTTTTATGATGTCCAATCAGGCAAAAAAATGTTTAGATGATGAAAAGTCTTTAGTAAAAACTTCATAAAATCAAAATATCTACAAAAATCTTATCCACAAATTAATCCATTTTATTATTTTAAACATAAAAAAATATTATTTTTTAAAAATATATTATTGAATACATAAACAACAATTTATCTCAAATTTCAGACCAAAACATCCCGTACGTCTTAACCTTTTACTTGAATGAGTCCGTCTTAAACTTTAATATATGAGAGGGTTCTCTGATGGATAATTAACAATTAATTCTAAACAATGTTAAAATTCTTAAAATTACATGTTAAAATATAATATATTTTGTATATACATAACAATATATAGGACAAGTTATGAAGGACATAGATACCAGTTATATTATTAAATTTTATCTTCAAAGTAAAAATCCAATCTCATTACAATTAACTTTTATATTCAACAGGAATATAATTTTTGTTCATCCCTATTTCTATCAATACGTGTATACATGTAACTACTTTTTTACTCTCCTAGTATTAATTATAAATAATTTATATAAAAATAAGAATCACATAAAAAAATAACATAAAATTATCAAATATTCAATATAAAAAACATATATATTTTTAATATTAAATATTAATAAAAGAATTATAATTATATAAATATTAAATCAAAATAATAATTGGATAAAAAGTAAAAGAAAAAAGTTATATAAAATAATAAACAATTACATATAATTAAAATTTTATGACAAGCAAAACATCTATTAATTTTACAATAGTTTGACTTGCATTAATAAAAAAAATATAAAGTTAAAAATATTTTTTTTAATTATAAAAAGAAAAGAAATAATCAAAGTTTAAAATTATTTTAACTGTCTATCTACTTTTTTTTCTCTATTTTTTTATATTAATAAAAATTATAATACATCATTTAAAAAAAAAACTAATAATAATTCAAATTTAGATATTTTACTTTTTAAACTTAAATCTATATGAGATGCAGATAAATAAGTTTTATTATATTAAATTATTATATTATAGTAAATAAAATATTTTTATACATGGTAAATGAAATGAATCTTAAAGTGATGTAAATTTAAGGACAAATTCTCTTCAAGAAAAAAAGATATGATAGAGGATTATTTCCCGAACATATATGAGAAGTTATTGAGGAAGAGGATTCGCAATTCAAAGAATCTATGATAAAGTCAAATATCAAAACATGTTTCCTTAAATCTTATAATATTTCATGAAAGAGGGAACTTAAAGAATATGAAAATCATGAGCATAATTGAAAATAATTTAGGAAATTAAATAAATTATAATTTTATTTTAATTACATAATGTTAAATTCGTTAGGCGAAAGGGCCTCGTTAGCTAAAAGTAATTTACGTTTTTTGATATTTTTATGTGTTTTGGGTTTTGGGCTTTATTTTAAGGTTTTTAAGTTTTCTTAAAATTATGTGCCTATATATAGAGGTACCAAAAGTTGATGTAAACACTTTTGAGTCATAATATATATATTTGTATTTTTTTTAGAGAAGATTCTCTTAGATTAGAATTCTGATTCTTATCAAAGATTATCATCTTTGTGACCAATCGTCACTTGACTTATCAATCTATTAGGTTGTGACATACATATCTCTGTCTTATTTTGCATTATTCTCTGATTTATTTTCTTGAGGATTCAAATTCAGAAAAAATAGTATTCTTTCTTGGAAAGGATTGTATCACAGTGTATGGTACATACCCTTTTGGTCAATAAGTCAAACCGATTACAAGCGACCAGTACACCTTCAGGTTGATCACCCAAACCACTAGCGAGATCGACTAGTACACTATTTGATCGATCATCTAGACTAATTGGCGAGACTAACCAATTCACCTTTGATCGATCATCTAGACCAACTGGCGAACCAACCAGTACACCCTAAGATCAATCGTCCAAATTGACTAGCAAGAGACTGACCAGTTGTAGAATAAAGATCAGATTAATACTTAGCCAATGATAACCATGAATCAACCAACTAATGTTGATTAATTAAAATATAATTTGACTATGATTAGGCCAACAAAAAGATAAAAACCTATAACAACTACTATAAATAAAGGTTTGAAGTATGATTATTCACACACATGTATTACAACATTTAATACTGCTTTACACGAATCTTATTTGACTTGAGCATCAAAGTGTCTTTTACAGATACCCTCCAAACTATGTTGATAATCAACAAGACATAAAACTTAAAAACCAATTAGAGCAAGAGACATCTAGTAAGCCTTTTCATGATCATTAAAATGAAAATTACATGACCTTACATAAACAAGTATCATTGGTCTTAACTCCTTAGGAATATAATTTTTCTTTTACATACTAGAGATAACTCCAATTAAGAGTAAAGAATGATACTTGTTTATACAAGATCAAGTAATGAATAGGTATAAACTTTTTATTTGTAATAAATAATTTTTTGTGAAGTTCTCTTAATTTTTATCTATGGATTTGTATTGTTAAAACTTCATTTTAAATATTAATAATTGTACTATAATATTTTAAAAATAATAAATCATAAAGTCACATTTTATTGAGCTTGATTTCTTATTTTATATATTAAAATTTTATTATTATAAAAAAATTAAAATTTTCAACTTATTGAACACATAAAATATGTGTTTATTTCATATTTTTTATTTGTTTAATTCAGCCCAAAAGTCCTATAGTAGATCCATTGATTCAGTGTTTTATCTTAGTGTATTAGTTTTCACAGCAACATTGTGGTCCAATGAAAATAATATATTTTGTGTGAAACATATATATATATATATATATATATATATATATATATATATATATATATATATAAAGATGCTGTTAGATATATGGTAGAGTAGGTGACAAACTGTACAAATGAAGATAATCACATAAATGGGACCACAAAACGAAACACAGTGTGAATTCATTATATTTTAACATATGGCTGACATAATAAAACAAAATATATCAATTGATGGACCACTAATTATAGCAGTACTTAACTAATAATTAATTAATTAATTAATCTATCTATGAACATTTTAGAATACAAAAAAAAAAAAAAGATAAAAGCTGCCAAATTGTGGGGGACCTAATTGTTTTTCTAACAATTCATGAATAATTATACATAGCAGTATAATGGTAGATATATGTCCAATAGATTTATTTGAAAAACCATCTCCATTGTCCTTTTTTTCATTTGAATATTGTGTTTGGATTATTACACGTTATTTTCTTCCAACTTATATAATGTTTTCCTGCGTATATACTTGAAGCATTTTTATTAGAATAGGAATATCCTGCCACTGTTGCATTATATATAATTCCGAAGCAAACATAAAAAAAACACGGGCTTTTTGTTTTTCTTTTATTGAAAATGATATATTTGATGTAATTGAAACAAATAGTTTTAAGAAAATATGAAAGAGACAACTGGTCCTTACACTAGTGCAAAAACATCATTTAACGTCACTTCTTAGACGTTGGTTAAGGGTAAGTACGACGTATATTGATGATCAGTAGCATTTTCGTAAATAAGTTGGTCGATGTCAGTTAGAAAGTGCTCTGACGTCTATAATATTTTAGACGTCGGGACCCCTCCTAACTGACGTCTATATGTCTGACAGATGGGTGAAAAGTCATTTCTTTCAGTCATATAGACGTCAGTTAGGAGGAGCACCGACGTCTATATGGCGGAAACTAATGATTATTCACCTACCTGTCAGACATATAAACGTCAGTTGGGAGAGCACCGACGTCTAAACCCTACATCCAAAAATTTAAAAAGTCACTTTTTGACTCCATATAAACGTCTGATCCTGTCACTCTGACTTCTAAAACCTTTTAGACGTCTGTTGGGAGGAATCGACGTGTGTAGACGTCTGTAATAGAAGAACCGACTTATAATTATAAGTTGTCTGGAAGTAGGGGACCAACCATATATACATGAAGATAACCTAAAATTGGGACCAGAAAATGAAACAATTTGTTGTAACTTATGAGTAAGTGAAGTTTTTAGTTATAAATAAATTAATTTTTAGTTATAATATTTATTTTTATTTTTTCATAAAAACTGTTGTACAAAAGTTTGTCCACATATAACCTAATCGTATAACGACGTCTTCACCTTTTATTTTGTGGTTGATTTCACTGATGCAATCATATAACATGGCAGGGTCATTATTTATTTTTAAAAAAATTTAATTGATTAAATATAAAATTATTTTACAATATATCATTTTATATATAAGAACAAATTAGATTGAAACTCACCTTCTAACGTGACATTACAATATATAATGTTGCCATAGCCCACTTGAGATTTAACAAGATTAAATAAATTTTATGAATATATGTGTAAGTTTCAATCAATAAAGAAATTTATCCTAAAGTTGCATCTAACATAGTTGAAGTCAAATATAAATAGAGAGATGTTTTTAGTTCGAAAATCCAAGTAAATTTGGTAAAACAGTAAGAGTAGAAACGTTGGGAAGGATTAGGATTATGATGGGATCAGAAACAGAGAACAGAAAATGTCTACCTATTATAGATTTGAGTGATGAAAAGATGAAACCTGGTACTGAAACATGGGTTTCCACTTCTGATGCTGTGAGGAGTGCCTTAGAGGATCACGGTGGATTCCTTGCACACTACAATAAGGTTGATCAAATGCTTACTGACTCTGTCTTCTCTGCAATGAAAGAACTCTTTGACCTTCCATTACAGACAAAAATGCAGCACACAACTGATAAACCTATCTATAGCTACGCTGGACAACGCCCTGATATTCCTTTATATGAATCCATGGCCATTGATAACCCATTGAATGCTAAAAATTGTCACAAGTATGCAACCATTATGTGGCCACAAGGGAACCACCAATTCAGGTAATTAACTAATTAACCTTATTTTAATTTTTCTATGTCAAGATGATAAAAAGTGAATTTTAAGTTAATGCGTGAAATTAGTCATTAATAAATAGTCAAATAATGATTTGATGGTGATTCTAATACTTTATTAAAAATACATTTTAACCTTAATTCATCTTTAAAAAATCAGTTTGTAAAATAAGGTTTACATATATATTAAATTGACTTTATCGTTAATCGATACAATCAAAACAAATAGTTTTATATAGTAGATTTATCAAAGATTTTTTGGAAGATTTTTAGTGTAGTTATTGAATCATAAATGAACTTCTATATGATTTTTCCTTAAAATTTACTTGAGTTGTTTATCAAACATTTTCCTTTTGTTTTATTTAGTGAAAGTGTGAATAGCTATGCAAAGAAAGTTGCAGAACTGGATTATACTGTTAAGAGAATGGTGTTTGAAAGCTATGGATTGGAGAATGAGAAATGTGAGTGTTTGCTTGAATCAACGGATTATGTTCTGAGATGCTACAAATATAGAACACCTAAAACAGGTGAGACCAACTTAGGAGTGCGTGCTCATACAGATTCTGGCTTCCTTACGATATTGAATCAGAGGTTAAATGGCTTAGAAGTTCAGTTGAAGAATGGAGAGTGGTTCCAGGTTGATGCCTCACCCTCCATCTTTGCTGTCTTGGCTGGTGATGCATTTATGGTAATGTATCTTTTTTTTATCTTTGATTAATAATATGAAAACTTGTAGATTGACTCAAGGATTAGTAAAACTTATACTCACATCCATAATATATTTCCAACAAGAACAACCTTATACCCTCCATCATTTATTTTAACATTTTGAATTTAAAATGGTGTCAATCTCTAATGTGATAGAATTTAAGTTTCATTAGTGTTATATTTATTCAATAAATTATCTATTAATGGTATCAAAATCGGCAAGTTCAAACAAATATAATATGGTGTGTCTATAAAAAGTCTTTGTCAAAGATTTTAGATAAACATGTTTCTGTTAAGAATATGAGATTGTATAATTAAGAATACTTTGACTCGAGGGAAAGTGTAACTATTGAAAAAGAAACTCATTTTGGATACAAATGAAAAAATAGAATATCAGATAAAGACCTAAAGACCCAAACTTATTATCATACAATTTTTTGTTAAAATATTGTCAATCTCTTATATAATTAGACTCATTTATTAAATTTATATTTTTCGGTGAATTCTCGGCTTAGATAAATTGTTCATCCATTAAAAGTCTGATTTTGCAGGTATGGAGCAATGACAGAATAGGTGGTTGTGTACACAGAGTATTCATGAATTCAAAGGTAGAGAGATTCAGTTTGGGACTGCTTTCATATGCTGGAAAGATGATGGAACCTGAGGAAAAATTAGTGGATGAAGAACACCCTCTTCGATATAAACCATTTGACCATTATGGATATCTTCGTTTCTTCCTCACAGAAGAGGCTGTGAAAGCTGCTTCTAGGATCAAGGCATATTGTGGTATTTGAGGTGCTCATAATATGTAGAAAGTGAAGTCTTATGATATAATATATATCAAATTTTTAAATGTTTATGTTGGTGACTATACTTTCTGTATAGATGCGTTTGTAAAACAAAATCTAAATTTTAGAACTTCAACATATGTAATATGTACGAGGGGATTTGTCCTTATGTAATATGTTTGTGAAATTACTTAGTGAATGAAAAAGTATCCATGGAAATGGTATACTTTTCTTTAGTTTTCTAATTAATTAATTAATTTTAAGGTTTGAATATTGAATTAATAAAAAACTACAATTACTACTTAAACCAAACAAAAAATAATCATATTGTTGTGCAAGAAAAACAATAACTAATAATGATTTTTCAATATATATATATATATATAAAGATTCAACTTTTATGATCGTGAACAAGTTCATAAAATATATCAAAATACCAGTTTCACAATATGTTTATCCCATATTATTTATCTTACTTACTGAAATGCAGATGATGGTTTACTTACTATGTCCAAATATTCTCTTAGAAATGAAACTTCTTTATTTTTAAATCAATTATTACATAAAAAATAAATCATTTCTTTTACTAAGATCTCCATAAACAGATTCAATTTCTTTAAATAAGATTATCGGGAGATATCATTCTTAATTTAACTAAAGAAGAATATTATCATCATTTTGTTACTTAATAAGAAAGTGACTTGAAGAACAAATTGGCATGGTGGTGGTTTGCATAATATAATTCCAGTCAATCATATAACTTGAAATTTACTTCTTCTTTTTTTTATAAAAAAAAACTTTTTTTTTCTAATAGACTTCACTTTTTAAACATTATAAGCATTGTTTATTAAACAACGTTTTTAAAAAAAGTGTTGTTTATCTTAAAAATATTCTTTTGACAGTCAAGAATGGACATTACTTTTAAATAAGTATTGTCTATTAGTTCAATTTTTTTTAAAAATAATTTATTTAATTTTTTAATATACAATACTTTTTTCAAACAAAAGTTGATTATTGGTTCGAATATTTTTAAAAATAATTTATTTAATTTTTTAATAAATATTATTTTTTTCTAAGTATTATTTATTGGTTCCACTATATTAAGAAAATATAAAATATTATAAAAAATTAAAAATCTCAAAAAAATACTCATTTCTTAAGTGTATAAATAAAAAATTACATATAAAATATTTCAATATGTATAATTATTTAAAGTCCAATATGCATAATGAACAATATAAAATAATATAAACAATCCTAATATATAAACATTTATTAAGGAGATAAATACATCAATATTATTTGATTGAGAATAATGTTAACATTTACACTTTTATTTATTTTTTAGGTTAAACCTCTTTGGATGTCTCAATTTATGTGGAATTTTTTCAGTTTCATCTTTATTTTTTTATTTTTGCCAATTTAATCCTTAAAAAAAAATTGACTCAATTAAATCCCTACCGTTAAATTAGTTTAACGGAAACATGTTAAGATTTTTATACGTCACATTCATATAGTTGTATACTTGGAATTTGATAATATTTAATATTTTAAAAATAGGGTTTGTTGTTTAATTTTTCAAACACAGTAAACAATGATGGCCATCATCGTCAACATCATGGCCAAACCTTCTTCAATATCAAAGGTTTTCTTCTTCATGACTCATTCCCAACATCCACGCGTCGCCATCGTCTCCTTCCGCCATCGCAACGCCGTTTGCACTCCAACGTGCTCAGAACTGAACCTGTGTCCACCATCGTGAGTCGCTTTGAAGGAGGAAAGCTCTCACGACTCTCACCGTCGATGCCACCGTTGTAGCCCCTCACCACGCTGTGAGGAAGGGGTTCGCGCCCTAGTCACCGGAAAACTTATTTCCAACCTACAAAACCCCTACCAGAACTGCGAAGGAGAAGAAAAGAAGAAAGTTGTCTTTCCTTAGGAGGCTGTACAGAACACCATTTGAGTTGTGCCTCCACAGCGCCGTCGTTTCCTACCACCAGTAGGACGTTGCTTCTGTTCGGGATGTAGAACATTTGTTTCCCAACTCTAGTTTCCCAACTTGAGTTTTGGTTTTCTTAAAAGCGAAATTTCCCAATTGGGGATTAATTAGGGTTTAGTCAGAAATTTCTCACCTTTGGGGGCTTTTTCTGAGTCAAAAATTTATCTCCTTTGTGTAGCAGTTTGTGATTGTTATATGTTTTTTTTTTTTTTGCATCTGCTAGCATTATCAACTACAACGTGGAGAAATGACCCAAGTTTATGAATTTAACAAACAAAATTTAAGGTGTGCATTTGGTGTTTTTTCTATCATCAGAACCTGTGAGTGTGAAATTAGAAACAGTAGTATCTGTGAGTATGGTGTTTGAAGCATGACAGTAGATAGATATTGGGCAATGCTTATGGAGATGGCGTTTCTGTAAGAGAAGATATTCCTCTCACAAAAGTAAAGAAGAAAAACATTGATGATGAAACTTTACTCTGTATTGGAGTTTTGTGGAAGATAGTTGGAATTAGAAACAACACTATCTATGTGAGTGTAGTGTTTTTTCATTCAATAAACCCTAATTTTAAACAAATTTTAAAATGTTTTTTATAAAATGTCACGTTCAATGATTTATTTAATAAAAAAGTCACATATAAGGTATGTGAAAGTCACGTGTCAAAAAATGTCCACGTCACTCTTACATGTCATCAAAAACTTAACACCGTTAAATTAATTTAACGGCAAAGACTCAATTGGATCAATTTTTCAATAAAAAAGATCAAATTGATAAAAATAAAAAGACGGAGATCTAATTGAGAAAACCACACATAAATTACGATCTCTGAGGAAGTTTAACCTATTTTTTAAAATTCAATCTTATCAAGGACTTATAAACAACTTATAAACGACAATTCTCTCTTGCAAAAAAAGGTCAAATAATTTGTTTTAATTTGAATAGAATTGATGGTGACTTTTATATGAAAATTTATGGAAGATTTAATAATTAATTATCGTGGATTAAAGCCAATGTCTAAATGTATTGAATGGGTTTGCTGATATCATGAACAAGGCACTCTTGTACCAAAACCTGCAACCTTCAGATACTATAAGAGGTAAAGTTCTATATCTACTCTTTAGCCATGTTTTGCAGTATTAATATTGTTTAAAGTATATGCTGTTTAATCTATATATAATAACGTCATATACATAGATAGCCCTACATTACTAATATTCACCTCACCTCATAAATTGTTGTTTATTAATTTTCATATAAACAATATTTTAATATATATTACCATATAATAATATAACAATTTAATTATTTCTTTAAACTATTAAACTTTTCAAACCAATCATTACATCTATCCAATTATTATTATTATTATCAATAGAAATAATATTATTATTAGCATAATTCATTAGTTTACCATAAAATAAATTAATACTAAAATAATATTTATTTTTCATTTGTTATAAAAAACCACTACCCTATAATTAATTATTTAATTTCTTTCATATTTTTAAACTCTTTATTTAATTATCATATTTATAATTATACATAATTATAACCCTTAAATATAATTATTTAAATGCTTATTTATTTAAATATAATAATAATTAGCAAATTAAAAAAAAAAAAAACAACTACCCGTACGCACACACTAGTTATCATTATTAGTTGTCATATTCATCGAAATCTATAAAAAAGAAGAAAAACGAAACAGCACCTACATTCGAATATGGATATTGTGGAACAGTTGAACCATGAAAATGTACTCTACATAAAGAGGGTATGAACTATGAAGGTTTCACAGAAATCTTATAATACAAAAAATTTTAGTATTCATGGCAATGCAGCATAACATAACCTAACACATGATGCACGATATACAATTATGCCTGCAGCCATGTACTACCCCATCTTCTTAGGCTGTAACAGTTTTTGTTTTGACTCCAATTTTTTTCCAAGACACGCTAGGCATAATTTGTTTAGTGTCAACACGGTCCTTGTACTGAACAGCGAAGTTCAGCAGTGAATCAAGGAGAGAATCTGAAAGAAAGTGTGGTTTGAGTCCCAGATCAACAAGTTTAGTGTTCTTGCAATTGTAGTAATGCTCTTCTGCCTCAACTCTTGGATTAGGCACATGGATAGTTTTCACATCAAGACCCAGCTTCTCACCAGCTTTGGTAACAAGCTCGGCAAGCTGATTCACTGAAAACTGCTCAGTGAATTGGTTGAAGACTCGGAACTCCCCTGGCTTCGCAGGGTTTGCAATCGCAAGCTCAACACATTGAACTGTATCTCTTATGTCAAGGAAGCCCCTAGTCTGAAATATGTGTATTACAATATACAGACAAAAAATTAGGATCAGAGAATTCAGAAATTCTCCTATAGACAGATGATCAGATCAATACAACTAATTTAGGAGAGAAGTGTAAGAAAATAGTGCAACAGAAGAATCAAATCCTGTTGTTAAAATCTCAGCGGAACAAGGTGCAAAAGGCAGATAAAATCAACATTAGTAATGTATAATATTTGCAAACATGCCCCAGTTGAAATATTGTCAAATCCTTCCATAATAATCATCAAAAGTCACTCTTCTGCATATCAATAACAAATAAACATAATAATGTGGGTATGTTACCTGGCCTCCTTTACCATACACAGTCAGAGGATGACCAACAGCAGCCTGAACACAGAACCGGTTCAATGCAGTTCCAAATATTCCATCGTAATCAAACCTGTTATACAGCTCTTCATGCAGTGCAGTCTCATCTGTCCTTACCCCATATACCACTCCTTGATTCAAGTCAGTTGCTCGAATGCCCCAAGCTTTGCAAGTGAAAGCTATGTTATGTGAATCATGTACCTTGCTTAGATGATAGAATGAGCTAGCTTGTTTGGGATATGGCAACGTGTCTGTCCTTCCATTGTGAGTAATGGTAATGTAACCTTCCTCAATATCAATATTTGGGGTCCCATATTCTCCCATGGTCCCAAGCTTAACTAGATGACACTGCTCTCTGAACTCTTTTATGGCAAAGAGCACATTCAGTGTCCCAACAACGTTGTTTTGCTGGGTATACACAGCTCTTGACCGATCTATCATAGAGTAAGGAGCAGACCGTTGTTCCCCAAAGTGGACAACAGTATCAGGTTCAAATGTCTTGAAGGTTTCAGATAAGAACTCAAAATCACATATGTCTCCAATGTAGAGCTCGATGTTTTTTCCAGTGAGAGATTTCCAACAATGAAGACGATTCTGGATGGAGGAAATTGGTGTTAGAGACTCCAGTCCAAGCTGGTGATCAAAAAGGCGTCGCACAAGACTGTCAACAATGGCAACCTCATAACCCTTGTTAGAAAGATGGAGAGCAGTTGCCCAACCACAGTATCCATCTCCACCAATGACCATGACTCTCTGTGGTTTAAAAGGATTACCAGAGCTAGTTTGAACTGGGGTTTCCTGGCTAGTTGAAACTGCAGCAGCATGTACTGATAGAGAATGTTTTCTTAGCTTCTGTTCTTGCAAGAGAAACCCTCTAGATGAAGGTTTAGAATTATTGCAAGAAACCGCTATTGAAAATGGTGTCGAGCATTGCTTAAAAGGTTTTAAGTAAGGTTTATTTCTAGAGCAGATAGTCAAGGAGTAAGAGGATGATAGCAATTGAGCCATCTCAATCAGAGGATCCTCTAACTACGTTCAGCACACTCCTGAAACAAGAATTAAAAACCCATCACTTGCATTTCTCTTTGAACAATACTAAAACACTTACTTCATCAAGCAAGTAATAATTATTCAAAGACTCATCAACATTATTTCCAACATTGTAAATCAAAAGCAAGTAACCAAGAGTGAATACTTGTAATACCAAGAGCATACATCAATACATAATAAATCTCACAAATAAAAATCAACAAAAGGAAAGGAATAAACCCAGTCAGAGAAATGGATAATAAGCGTATGTATAAATTATTTTAGTTAAGAAAAAAAGACAGGAATACCAACTGGCTAGGGTATCACATCACAGTGAAGAGCTCAAATCACTCATATTTCATGACCTTAAAATATTGAACACCATATTCCCAAAGCCATGCCTGGTTTGTTATAATCTTTTGCAAAAGAGGATAAAAATGATTTCCGTTAATAAAAATCCATTCATTTGCCTTGCACTTTGGTTTATAACAGAGCACACAGTTCTTCAAGCAAGTAATTATGATGATTCACGGTGTCATTAACCCAATTTCAAGCTTCGGTGGATCAGAAGAACGTGACAAGAGAAACAAAAAAACTTTTGAATTGCACAAGCAGACATCAACACAATACGAAACAGGGTGAATTAGTAGGGTGTCAGTAGCAAATTACTACAAAGAGAACTTCAAGTTGTCACCTTTCACTCCCTCTAAAGATACTAAGTCATTTAACTCATGCCCACATCAAAATGTAGAAAGATGGAAACAGAACATAACACCCCATGCAATAAAAACGGAAATTGCAAAATGGTAAGTGATTGATTTGATTACCTTGAGAGAACTCGAAATCAGTGTAAAATGAAGAGGAACTAAGAAGGGTGAAGTGGATTTGACTCTGGTTATGGTTGTGGATAAGGGTAAAAACCGCTGTCTCTGCAACTGCAGTGTTTGGGTTTGGGAATCGAAAAGGGTGAGGAGGAATATCCCTTTCTTCCCTTTTTTGAGAGTCCCTAGCTTCAGGGTTTTATGCCCTTTATCAAATCTTACATATTTTAGACCAAAATAAACCTAATTCGAAAAATCTTATAGTTGATGAAGTTACTGAGTTTTTTATGCTCAAATTCGTGTTTTAGTAGGAAAAAAAATGCATGATGTAAACTTAACTATCAATTGTACTGATTTAATGAGTTCAATTAGTTATAATTATTAATACAACCTATAAGTTATGGAAACACATATGTAAATTTGTTTTAATTAAAATTTGTAATAAACTAAGGTCAACTATATAATTATATAAATATGTACATAGATCTCTAGTATTTGCCTAGAATCGGAACCTTATAATGAAGATAATATCTTCACATAATATCGTAAGTAAAACATAGTAATATGTTGAAAACATATAGTTGTAATTTAAAACACATTACCGACTTAAGCGTATTTAAAAGCTATGTATATTTTATTTATAATTAATTCATCTTATGTAAATACTACAAAAAAATAGAGTTGTCAATAACATATAAAATATTTAAATAATGACATCATGTTATTTTAATATTAAAAATAAAAATTATAAATAAAAGTTTTATTAATGAGTTTTATTATTTAAAACACATTCATTTTCTTGAGTAATCTTTGTCTTATTTTTTAGTGTTCTAATTATTAAGTTATTTATTTGAAAA
Source organism: Vigna reflexopilosa (assembly GCA_027742785.1). Taxonomy (NCBI): domain Eukaryota; kingdom Viridiplantae; phylum Streptophyta; class Magnoliopsida; order Fabales; family Fabaceae; genus Vigna; species Vigna reflexopilosa. The sequence goes on from CM050914.1 coordinate 13,293,891, forward strand.
TTAGGGAGTGCCTACATGATTATGATAGTAAGATATTCATTTGTATATGATTAATTTTTTCAAAAGAGTAAGTTGGTTCCTACTCTTTTATTTAATTTTGAAGTTTCTAACGTATGTGATGAGCTTTGTTACATGTGTCGTTTGAGTTTTGTTTTAGGTTTTTTAGTGATAAGTGGTTCTTACCGCATATCATTATCATGATTCAATGTTATATAGAAACAAATAGAGTTTTTTGAACTGATGACACAATTTTAGGTTCTTTAGAGTGGTGTAAGCATCTAACAAGTAAGGGAAACTAAATGTTTGTCCTAAAACTTTAAATAGTTTTAATAATCTTATGTGGTATGATAGAATTGTATGAAATTTCTTATAAACATCTCTTTTGAATTCTATGATAATGTATTATGCTACATATTAAAATTGGTAGTTGATATAGTGAATTCTTGTTGTGAAATACTTGCTGAATTGTACTTGATTTTTGATGATATGTGGATTATAATTGTTGTTTTAATGGATCAGTTAGCTGTTGGACTTTGATTTGATAATAGGATAGAGTAATGATTGTTTTTGGGTTAAAAATGAGAGTTTTTACAGGTGAATTCTAAAAGAGTTGTTTTATGAGAGAATCTGGTGTTTGACATTTGTATTCAAAATAGAGATGGGTTGTCTCGAGCCAAAATTGGAGACGCACCAAAGGTCGAGATGAGCAGGCCTGAGTTGAAGGTCGTGACAAGCTAGGCTAGGTCGAGCAGATGATCGAAACATGTTGGCTCGAGCAAGGTTGAGATGGTCTACCTTGGGACGAAGGTCAAGATGGTCTATCCTTGAGCTAATGGTTAAGGCGGGTTGGCTAGGATCAAAAGTTGAGAAGATTAGCCTAGTTTAAGATCAAGATAGGGTGGTCTAGATCAAAGGTCGAGACGGGTCAGGTTAGGTTAAGGGTCAAGATTGGCTTATTTGGTCCTAAGGTCATGATAGGTTGGTCGGAGTCAAAGGTGAAGACGTGTCTTTCCAAGAAAAAGTTAGAGACGAGTCGGTTTAAACTGAACATCTAATAAAATATTTTTAAAAAAATAATATTTTTTCACGTTTAAGAAAAAAATTCATGAACTAGTCTTGACCCACACATTTTGGCTATTGGAACTTTTTCAATGGAGGGTTTTTTGGTCATAACCCACATGGGTCAAGACCAAGTCGTGTGCGGTAGGCTAAATTGACAAGTCTAGTCATTATACTATCTCCGTCAACCACAACTAAGAAACAGGGCCGACTCAAGGACGAAGCAAGTAAAACACTCAACTTTAGGCTCCAAAAGAAAAATGTCTCAAAATTATGTTTTTAGTATTAATATTCTTTTATTAAATTGTTATAAAATTATGTTTAAGAAAAAAAGGCCTTAAATTTTTTTAGTATTAATATACTCTATTAAATTAATCATAAAATTATTTTTAAGAAAAAAGGCCTAAATTTTTTAGTGCTAATATATCTCTATTAAGTTAATTATAACTTTATGTTTCAAAATAAAATTTTATTAAATTATTATTCGTATCTGTTAATTTTTATTTGTATTAAAAATGGTGTTTAATGAGTTAAAGCATTGTTTTCAATAAATTATAATTTTTTTAAAGGAAAAAGAGAATGATTAGTTATCTTTATTCTCATATAATATTTTTAATTTTGTATTTTGTTCTTTTATCTCTTACTTCCCATCTATCCATTCCACTCATTCTCTCTCCTTACTTTCTTCTATTATAGAGTTTTTTTTAGAGTTTTGATAGATTTCATTTTTTTAATCTCATGATGTCTTATGTATCAATCTTTTTATCATCATTTTTTGTTAGTATGTTTTTTCTTTTTATTTATGTTCTTGTTTCTATTCTATTAGTTGAATTTCTAATAGGATTAGAAATGTGTTTGATTTTATTCGGTTTTATTTTTCAATACTTTTTTATTTGAGTTTTGAGAGGTTTTTTTGCGTATATTTTGATGAACAATTGGAATTTTTTTGCTTAGATTGAATTGTAAAACTTTAGGGTCAAGTCTTTTGTTAGATACTGGAAATAAATTTTTTAATGAAATAAGCCTTAGACATGAGTTAAAATTAGATAATTGGATGAATGTTAAATGAAATTAATTATGACAATTTATTAACTAATTTTACATAAAACAACTCAAATAAATTTTAAATAATATACTGGATTCTTAAATTTGTTTTAAACCTCTCAAATTCTAGAGTCTTTCGTGCTAAGGGAAAGACTCATTGCATATATAAAAAGAGAATGTGGTAAAATAATCATTTTGAAAAGTTTGGGGGTGTAAGGAAATATTATAAATGTGCAAGAAGTAGAAGCCCATAAAATCCGGAAGTTGTGTGCATAAGATTTTGCCAAAAATTGAAAAAAAAAAGGATTTTGTGGCAAAAGAAGAAGAAATTTAAAGTTTGAAGGTTCTACTTTCTACATGTGTTTATTCAAATATATTGAGTTGTATTCTTTTTCAGTTTATTCAACGCAATCTAAAGTGACACAATCTCTTATAAAATGAATAACAATCTCTTATATATAGATAAAATTTGAAACCAAATTCAACCCATTGAAAATTATTATAATGAGATGTTTATTATTTGCTAATATAGTTATTTATTATTTTTAATTTATTTTTGTTTTGATGGTTAACTTCTAATAATAACTTTTTGTGTAATTTTATGTACAGCAAATATATATTCACCTGTAGAAGGTGAAGTCGGGACCAAAATTGCGAAGTTGAGAACAAACCGTGAGCATTGTCGTTGGGCTCAATTTGGTTACTACCCTTTTATGAAATCAATGCTTGTGCTAGTTTGTAAGAAACATCATCTTTTGTTCATTTTATATTATTACCTTAATGTTCAACTAATTGTCCATTATTCAGTTTCATGAGCACTCAAACTAGGCTCGTTTTTTCAAACTTTGTGTTCTCTTGCGAAATTGGGCACATTTTCTTTTTGTCGGTTTTTCTTTCTTAAGGAAATGCTACCTGCTAGTAACCACTGTCATTGTTCATGAATATTTTGTGCTAAGTTTTGAATGTTTGAAAAATGATAAGAAATCTTTACTATCAGAAGAGAAGAGTATAAATATCCAATACAGCTTTGGCCATTCTGAGGTGTTCACGATGAACATCATGGCATGTAAATGGTCTATGGTATTTGTAATGCAAGTCTTTCATACAAAACAACCACCTGAGACACCAAGAAAAATATGAACGGAAAACAAGGGGGAAATATGTACTGTATTTAACTTTTGTTGAGGCTGAATCGTGAAACTTCTACACTCTACTATCGAAATATACCAGGTCTGACACAGTTTTCACAGACAAAAAACTCCTCACATCCCAAAGGATTAGGATCATCCATATCTCCTTGTTTACCTGCACATTTAGAGGAAACAGAGAATCAGATTTTCAAGATAGTATAAATACAACTTGAGACTATTGCTTATTGGATATATTTCCTTCAACATTTTCTAATATTCAGTTTTCACACAGTTTGACAAGTTTTATGTTGACAATTGCATGTCACTTTAAGGGTAAACTCAAAAAGAAAAAAGCGGAAAATTCTAACTGAGTGTAATTTATACCTTCCAGCTTGAATTTTTTTTTCATAGAAAGCTATTCCACTCTTTGCCAGTTTGCTCAATTTCATTTTGTTATGGTTGGCATGACTGTTTCAAAAGCTTCCACCAGCAGCTCCACTTTTCTTTTCCTAGCCGGGGTTAATTTGGAAACAACCTGTCGAAGTGCATAATCAAGCATCCATTCTTCAGTTCCTTTTCTTTCTTCCATGTCTTGATGCCTTAAGTTAACTTTTTCAGCTTCTGAATCAGGCTCTAGAGGTAGATATCTGGGGCCTCTTGGATTGAATTTCCTTACTTTTTCCAATGACTTGATGAATCTCCTAAGAAGAATCACTTTTTTAAGATTGCTCCAGCTTCTAGACAATGGCTGGTTTGTTTTGCATTGTTCCTTTAGTGCTGCTGATTCTTTTTGCTGTTCCTGGAGTATTTCATTCCCAGATTCCATCTTTTCTTCTTTTTGGTTCAGGTCTTCACTGTACACTCTTTCAGTTCTGTCAGATTGTTTGGAGCTGTCTGATATTGTGTTGCCAGTGAGTGACTCCTTGTCTGCTAAGTCATCCTGATCATCTGGAAGAATTGAATCAATCGCTTCTTCTACCATCTTGATGGCTTCTATCTGTTGAAGTGCAACTTCTGGATCAGCTGCAGCATGGTCCTTGAATTGCATCTCTTGATTACTCACAGTTGTGCCTTCGTAAGAGATGGAAGATCCTCGTGTTGTGCTTCCATCAAATGCTGACTCTTTCTCATCTTCACCATCAATCAGTGACTTGGAATTGCTTTCAGCCATATTTGATACCATGTGTTTATACACCAAGAACCACAATCCTGTGTTGTTCTGTTTCTCCACAGGGGTTTCAGGTTCAACAGAAGCACTCTTAGGTGCTTTAGATTGTTCCTTTGTAGGGAACTCTTCAACAGTCTCGGTTTCCAACTTAACTTTTTCAGTTCCTTCTTTTCCGTCAACTGATGATTCATCTAATAGCTTCGCAGGTGCTCCTGAACCAATCAAGTTAGATGAACCAATCAAGTTAGATCTGAGTGATCTAACTAGACCTTCTACTATTAAACTTTTAGACATGGAAAGCTTTTCCCCATTTTCACCAATCAGATTCTTGGCTTCGACATCTCTTCTAGGTGACTCAGATTTGATATGTTGATTTTCTGTATTCAAACTGGATAGCAAGTCTTCTGAAATATCATTGACTACTGCATTGGTTGAATCCTCCACATGGCTGCTTGTAAATTCAGTTGGCTTATTTAAGGAACTTGATCTGGTATCTTTGATCTCTCCAAGAAAAATATTATCATTGTCACTTGATAACTTCTCATTATCATAACTTCTGGCTAAAGATTGCTTTCCATTCAAGTCTTCTTCAATATCTCTAAATACAGGCATATTATTGACTGCCTCGGTCTCAGTATAGTCAACACATCTTTCATTAAGCATAATAGGACTGTGCATTTCTATCATTGGATCATCACCAGTACTCTTATGAGAAAGTGATGCTTCTTCCTTGCTATGGTTTGAGGAATTCTCAAGGGATTGAATTAGATTTGATTGATGCTCCGTTGTTGCGGAAAGCCGTGCACTACTTTCGACATCTTTAAATGGCTGAACAGTTTCAAAAGCTTCTACTAAAAGTGTCACTCTTCGTCTTTGAGCAGGTGCAAGTTTAGAAATAACCTTTTGAAGTGCATAGTCAAGCATCCATTCCTCAGCATGCTTTTTCTCTTCTGCTGTTTGGTGCTTGAGAAAAACTTTTTCCATTTCAAAGTTAGCATCAGAAGGAAAACGTCTTGGCCTTTGAGGATGGATATTTCTCACCTTCTCCAATGCTTTTACAAACCTTTTCCACAGGATTAACTTTTTCAGATTGCTCCAGCTTTTCGGTGCTCTTTGATCAGATTTGGTCTCCATCCTCTGTGCTATTGGAGATTCTGTGGATTCCGAGGTTTTCCATTCTGTCTGGCCATCGTTTTTTTCTAAGAGTACCTCATCTGAATCAGCACCTTCAGATTTGGAATTATCATCAGAAAAGAGTTCTTCAGGTTCTGGGAGAAGAATTTCATCAAACGCTTTCTGCACCAGCTCAATTACATTCTTATTTTCATCATCCATATCCTGGTCTGTATCACAATCATCTCGACAATTAGAGTTGTTTACTTCATTAGTTGTAAGGAAACCTTGCTCTCTTCCTTCCTTGTTCCCTCCATCAAAGGGCTGCTTGTTTTCACATTTCCCTGTGTTACTTAGTACAGCATGTTTGTACACCAAGTGCCACATGTTGATGTGCTTTTTATCTCTTTCCTGCATTCCACATGCCATATCAGTAGTGCTAGCATGTGTAGACTCTTTCGGTACAGAACTCACCTCAAGTACTTCATGGTCTGGCTCCATATTTTTGCCTGTGTTGGTTACTTCTCCCTCCAACATCTCAATATCAGGAGCAGAAAACTGAACTCCATCTGTTGATACTGGTTCCACACTTTCAGTAACTGTGAATTCTGGAGTATCATGAGGCCTAATACACGAGTCCCTTGCAAGCTTTTTCTTGTTCTGAAAATGAGATTTGTCATCTTCACTGTGGACAGTTTGAGTTTTACGAGTACCTTTCTTTGCATTACCAAACTGATTTGATCTAGTAACAGGTTGATTATCCATTTTCGTTGGCTTCTGGCTCTTCGACTTGCGCCTCCTCATTGACACAAAGCGCTTCAGTGGAGGCAGATTCCCATGGCGGTGACCATGAAGTGAGCAGTAAGAATATGGACAAACCTTGGCAACAGCTGATACTCTTTGAGAGTCACTTTCCTCTTGAGGGAAGTCAATGCGGTCAGGAAAATGGGAATCCTTCAGAGCAGAAGAGCAAGTGGCTCTAAGCAAGCTTGTGTCTGGGGATTGGCCACTCTCCATGGAAGAGTTCTTTGATTTGAAAGTGGGAATCTTTGCCAAGATCCTCACAGGCTTCAAGCTTAATCTTCTGGTAATGACTCTCTGGGTTTTGTTATCAGCAGCATCACTTGCACCACTGCCATAACTAGATTCAGATGACTTTTGGCCCTTGACAGTTACAAGCATGATTGATCTAGACGACTTCACTTTCCTCTTTGGTTCGGTCCTTCCAGATACCTTTCTGGTCAGACTCCTCTTCAGTTTCAAAGTAGACATTCTTCCCAAAGTCTTCTTAGTGAACAATAGTCTTTCTGTATTCTGCCCAGAAGCAGCATTGTATAATTATTACTCTTACTATTCTCTCAACAATTGAAACCATTCAAAATTTCAAATCATTTTTACAAATTCAGAATCTTCAGAATCAGTATATTACCTGAACACTATCCTTTGCGTGAGAACTGCTGGTACCCTTCATGTAATGGGGTGATGCATCTGCCATATCAAGTGGTGTTACCCCCTCTAAATTTTCTGTGCTAACTGATGAGAGAATGGAGAGATGATCATATTGGGGTCTCCCTCTAGTGGATGATCTCTTGCTTGGCAATCTTACAAGCCTTATTGACCTCACTTTTTTCAGTTTCTTCTTGGATTCCAGTCTTCTATTTTCTGATTGGCTGGAAACAGATTCATCTGTTCCATACACTCCCTGAGATTCTGCAGAGTCACTCTGGCTGCCTTCAATTTCAACCTTCATTCTGCAGATTCTGTACAATTCATGGAATCAAAATCATGTAGTGAAAAATTATAGACACCACATCAATGAAAGCAAACCAGAACATGGAAAAAGAAAAAAGAGTCTGTCTTTTACCTGATTATGAGTGACAATTATGCTGGAGATTGAGAAATGATCTTCTTTTTCTACCCTTTGAGGGTATGAGAAAAAAAGTGTATCTTTGAGAAAATAGAGTTATTGCTTTTCTTTTCTGCAAAGAAAACTGAGATAGAGAATCCAGAGTGTGGAGTTTTCATACAGTTGTCTTTGTTTACTGAAATTGTTACAAGACCAGATATTAATATTATTATAATAATAGGCCTAAAAGAAAAGAAAAAGTGGGTTTTGGCTTTTAGTTTTAGAATTGAACGTGTCAAAAGATTAAAAAAAAAATGAAAAATGGGAGCTGGAAGTGCTTGACCAGTAGGTTGGAATGGAGAGGAAGAGTCTATTGTGTGGAATTGACTTGGCCTGGTCAATTCAATTGGCTCTTCGTGGAAGCTACTCCTTCCTGTTTACATTACTCTCAATTTTTGCTAACACTTTCTCACAATTCTGAGTTCATTGAATCATAGGTGTAACTTTTTTTTTTTCTCTAGTTTTTAATACTGTTAGTATTATTAAATATTTATTAATTAAAAATGGTATGTGAAATTTATGAAGTGAAGTAATTAATTAAGTGATCATTACTCTATAAAGTTTTTAATATTATAGTATTTTCCTTTTATGACAGTTGAGAACCGAGGAGTAATAGTTGGGACAGATCAAGTGTGGTGTGTGGAAACATAACGCGTTGATCAATTATGAGAACAAAATGGTGGGACCACAGATTTGCTCACACGCAATTGACGCAATTTATTTCCAACAAAGATCATGTTTGGTGTGGGGTTAAAGTCAATTTTTTTAGAGTGTGTTCTGGTGTTTGAAATCTAAATATTGTTTTGTAAGTACTATTTAAGTGTATTTAAGTTTATCTAAAAATATTTGTAAGTATTTTGATATCAAATTAATTGATTATTTAATATAATAATAAATGTATGTAATTTAATTTTTTATTTTAAATATTTATTTATAAATTTTGTGATGAATTTTTATTAATGTGGGCCTGACTTAATTGTGAGTAATTATATTTTACTCTTAAATTGATCAGTTTTAAGATTAATTTATTTTGGGATATTTATCTTAGTTCAATTTATTGTTAACAGGTCTATTTGATAGTTGGGTTGACTTATTGTCTTGTTCACGAAATTAGTGATTGGTTGTTTGGACTGGTGTATGGTTGACGGACCTGTTTGGTGATTGACTGGTCTTAATGACTTACATTCCAAGTTATGGGATGTGTATTCAAAAATGATATACGACCGATCCACTTGTTTGATGACTAGTCGGACTCACTGGTCTATGACCCAAATTGGATTAGACTTGATCATTTGAACGGTAACTTATACAGTACAAATCATAACAATGATATTTACAAATAGGTTAAATAGGTTTTTGTTTCAATATTATACTATTTTTAATTTACTTCCATAATTTTAAAAGTTTTTAATTTTAAATTTGAACATATTTAATTTTCATTAAAAAAATCATTTTGTTAGGTGAGCTTTTATTAAATAAAAAATTTATACTAAATTTTATTTCTATCTTGTTTTATAATCAAAACATGTAAATATAAATCTTAACACTACAAATTAATATTCTCAGCATTTGTCTAAAAACCTTCTAAGAATGTATAATAAATGCTTGTAAAGCACTCTTACCTGATCTCATCCGTAGAAATTTTAAAAAAAATTATAATACATGAAAATTCATTTTTTTTTAAATTTTTTTGGTTAAAATGTCTCTTTAGTTTCTCAAAAGTAATTTTTTTTCATCAAATTTAAAAATGAATTTTCTACTATTCCAAATTTGAAAATAATTTTAGTCCCTATGAATAGATTTCGTTAATCTCTAGTAAACCAATTTCTTATGATTTAAAAAAAAAAAAAACAAAGATAACTAACACTGTGTTTCACATTATAAATATAGTTTATAGAAATTTTAAACATTTCTTAGTTTTTTATTATTGTCATTCTTGTTCTTTTTCAATGGTCTATGTGGCAATTATCTATGTTTTAAAAGTATGGTTCACCTAGTTTTCTCTTTGTCGTGAATGAAAATTTGACTTGTGAAAGGATCTAGAAAGGTTTTAGCCTTGAAAACCAAACAAAATGGTCTCATAGCATTCACACTAGGGAGCTACCATAGAGATATAAAATATTATATCACATATTCCAACAACTAAGAATGTGGTGGATCACATGAGAACTTAGGGAATTCAGATTTTTTCTGAACTTTTTTTACTATCTTTAAAAACACACACACACACACATATATATATATATATATATATATATATATATATATAACTTTTCTATTAACCTTAACTCAAAATATTAAAATAATAAATCTATATATCTATTTGTTATACATTATTATTTTTATTTAATATAAAACTTAAATAGTAAATAAAAGAAAAACTTTATGACTGATGTGGATTATATTAGAAGTTATTTTTGGGATTATCGATGGTTTTAATTTTTGAAAAATTTATTTTTTACAATTCCGAAAACTGTCGAAAAAAATATTATCATTAAGTGATTTTGGAAGGTTTTGCTTAAAACTCTTGCAATTTCTGGGAGTTTTAGTCAAAACTGTCAGTATCTAACAAATGTTATTGAAAATCGCTGTTACTTGCACAAAATCGTCAAAACTAACTAGGATTTGGAAACTATCAGAACTTGCACGGGTTCCTAAAACCGTTAGAACTTGCGGGATTTCCCAAATTGTCGAAACTGTAACCACGAGAACTTACAAGCGTTCCAAAACCATAAAAAATGCATCAATTTTTGTTATTGTATTATATTAGTTTATTGTCATAAAAAAATCCTCTAATAAACAAAACATAAAATAAAATAATTTGAAACTAAAATTGAATATTATATAAAATAAACTGTAAACATGTTTAATACATGTAATTGTTTAATATTAAATAATAAAATTATTCAAGTGCACATTAAAAAAACATGTTTACTAAGAATGGTTAATTTTGATCTTTTTCAATCAATTCATTCTCGTTTTGTACACTTCCTTAATATAAAATAATAATTAGTCACTAATCTATTTTAAATAAATTATTTCATATATTTAACAATTATTATTAGTGATGGTTGGAATATGACAAATTGTGAAGATAATTGATTTTGATAATTTTACAACATGAATATTATCATGACCTTCATTTCATTAACCAATATTGTTAATAAAGATACCTGTAATATAAAAAACTAATTTATAGGTAAGAAAAATGGTGGCCAATAAGTCAATCAATAAAGGAAGCTTCACAAAGTAAATATTGGTAAAATATTCATTAAACTTGAGTTTGTAATTCAAAATAAGATTTTAGATGAGCAAGGACTCAAACCTAGACCACGAACATGTCCATAATGCTCTTGGGTTCCTAAAGCTTGAGCCAATGAATCTGCACTGAATATTTCTTTTTATTGAGACGATGATGTTGTTGATTCATATGCTTCAATTTTTTTTCTACATACAACGTTTAACAAAAGACTAGTCAATCAATGCATAAGTCAAAATTAGATGTAACCAGAACCAAACAGTGCAGAATTCCAAATTAGATATAACTAACATTCAAACCTAACACCAGCTAAAAAATAATTATGTTACAACAATGAAAACTATGGATTCATTTAGGCAACAGTGACAATACTTATCCAGTGTTCATGTAAAAAATAGTTTTGGGCTCCTTTCCACGTCAAGTAAGCCCACACATTAGCAAACACTAAAGTCAGAGAGCTATAATCAGCTTAAACAGATTGCAAAACAACTTTACATGTATAGAAACCTGATCCCATAACAACTACAATGCAATTTAGTCAAGCACAAAGTAGTCCAGACCTTAGATTTTGCAGCATCTATAAGCTATCTATAAGTCATTTAAGCAAAATAAACTACATTATCACAAAGATAAGCTATTCTTTAAACAAACCAGCGTCTATACCTTATTTTACTGTTAACAGAGTCAAACAACAATTAAATCAACTCCTATTCATTGAACCAACATACATTAATCATCTTATAAATTCATACATCCATTTAAGTATCCTAGTCATGCCATAAATATACTCAAGCATATTGCAAAGGATTACACATAATACATTCATACCATAATACCAGTCACTTCACATCTAATTGCCTAGTCAAGACAACCAACACACCATATAACATAACAATTCTATTCTCATTCAATGTAAATGATATTTAAACTATCAAAGGGGTAATTTCCTAATTTTTATTTTAAATTACTTTAGCATTGCTTCCTTTAACAAAGATTCATGTGGTGATCCAGAGTTTAAACTTAACTAGAGTCTAAACATCATGGTGATCCAAGTAATAAAAAAGAAGAGGTCCAAAAAAAAAATTAGATTTTAACCGACAAAAAGGAAAGCAGATTCAAATTACAAACTCCAAACAGGAGTGGAAAAATCAATCCCAAACTGACACTAATTTTCCTGTCTCATCATTGACAAAATCTCCATTTGTCTTCTTATGGATAGCTATCCAGACTTCTCCTCTAATCACTTTGTGCCCACACTTTCTTTCTTGTGAAAATTATCATTATGAATATTAAGTATGTCATAGATATTATGAAAAATAGAAAACTAAAGAACAACAACACTTAACCATTTCTTCCCTTTTCTTTGCGATGGTCTTCGACCCCCCTATATGAGCAAGAGTTTGTGTTTGTCCTATTTTGCTTATTTTTTAAAGCAATCTTCTAACATTTTCATAACAAAATTATTAAACTATAACACAATTTTAAGAGAAGGAATATATGTTTTGCCTATGTTCTTTCATTAAGTCTATAGTCAACAAAAGAAGTCCAATGATCTTTATCTATTCCTTCTAGAACCATGGCAATCAATTCATGTCTAATTGCATGTCATCATCTCTTTGTTACCATAACTCTTGTCGACAATCTCTCCATTTATGATTAAACGCTTTCAAAATGTAATTTATTTGAAAATCAGAATTCAATGCAAACTTTGCCTTCAAAGCAGAATTTAATCATATTAGTTAGTTATATGCAAGGTTTCAAAAATTGTAAATTGAAAATTTACATGACTTACTTTAATTCGAACCCATTCAATTAATTCATCATATTTAGAAAATATCTAATTAGTTGTAAAATTATTTGTATAACATTCCTTGCACATTTCATTGATGAAAGAAGATAAATTTGACACAAAACTCGAATTTGCTTTTGAATCCATCAAACTAAAAGGATAATCTTCTTTCTTACAATATAACCACCTATAACATAACATCTCCACTATTGAATACCCCACTTCATTGATAATAATACTAATAAAAATACCTCAAGAAAGTATTAAAAAAGAAAAAATTTTAGTCAATTAAAAATAAAATTAAAGGAAGAAAAACTTAAAAAATTATATACTTTTTAAAGAAGTCACTAAATTTTGAAATTCGCTCAAGATTTAAAAATTTGGTGATATCCTAACCGAATTTCGAAATCCGATAATTTTACAAACCAAAATTTGAAATTCGATGACTTCCTGAATCGGATTTTAAAATATGATGATTTCCTAATTCATATTTCAAAATTCAATTAGTTTTGAAATCGAGTAATTTTCTTAATCAAATTTAAAAATTCGATGAATTTTTTAACTGAATTTTGAAATTCGGTGACCATTTAAATCAACTTTTAACATTCAATTTGCTTTCTAACAGTTCCAAATTAAGCATAAATAACTATATCAAAACAAAACAAACTTAATACTTATCAAATAAAGAAGAAGATGAATGTTCAAACAAAGCAAAACTCACCACCAACAAGAAGACTACGAAGAAAACTCACCACCAGTAATAAAGGGGATCTCGAACAACAAGAACCACGAAAAAAGTTAAGAACAAGAACGAAGCAAGAAAAAAAAAAGAATGAAGTAGAAACGATGAACTTAGAGATGTAGAAGGGAGGACAATAAATAAATGTAAATACATTTGGTAAGTAGTAATTATTGCTTACCTAGTTTGTTTTTTGTTTTTTCTTTTTACATTTTTACTGAACTATACAATGATCCACTTGGAGGTACAGTAAGAAGGGTTGAAATTGTAAGGAGAAACACTCATTTTAAAATATTAAGAGGTTTAGAAGAAAAATATACGACGGAAGAAGTTAAAGTGCATTATCAAATGATATGATTTCTTCCCAGGGATCTGACCTTTTATAGGGAGGATTTCTTCCTACACTCCCATGTTTTCTTCTTGTAACCCTACAATCTTAATGATATGATTTAGTTACTTCTTATTAAAATCTTTGGAATATTAACTTTCAAATTTATATTACAAATTATACAATTCAAAATAAAAATTTGTATTATGAATTATACTATCTTAATTTGCATTCTAAATTGTCTTTCAAATTTACAATCTAGAATACAAAGTTTATATTACTAATTATATAAAAATGTAATAAACATTCTAAATTTTCTTCCAATTCTTATTACAAATAAATAGTACAATCTATATAATGTAAATTTACATTATCAATTATATAATATAAAATATTTAATATAAATTTGCATTACTAATTATATAATATAAAATATCTATAAATTTGTACCATTCGAAATATCTTTTTCTACTGAATATAGTTAAAATTTTTAAAAATATGAGAATACAGAAAGAAAACATGGGATTGTGGAAGAAATTCCCTTCCGTTGAGTGGCCCGTTTTCTATTTATTCTTATAAGGAAAAGGATAATGATACTTAGACAACATTTTTTGACAATATTTGAATATCATCTATGTGTCATTCTGTGATTGGTTCAAAATTACTCCACAATCAATAATAATAATCATAAACACTATCATGGATCAATCACAGAATGACACGTAAATGATGTTCAAATTGTCAAAAAATATAAAGACTGAAAAAGAGTAAAGTTGGAAATGAATACGTGTCGCCAAGTGATAGAGCCAAGTTTTTATTAATAAAATGAAATTTTATTAAACACTATGTTCAAAGCTTCAGTCCATTTTCTGAACGACAGTTTCATCAACTCCAGCTTGTTGTTCTTCTTCTTCTTCTGCACCTTTTCTCCTCTGTTTCTCAACACTGAATCAGTAAATTTTTTATTAGGTGGTGTCCAAACACTTACAGCGTAGTGGGCTTCCATTCTAACCGGTTGATTTCTCGTCCCGCCACCGGTAAGTCATCTTTTCCTCTCCCGTGCATCTTAGGGTTGTAATGCATGCAGCAGATTTGGATCGCATGTGCATTCTACTTTTTCTCTTCAAATTCCAACTCCTTTTAGGTTCCTAATTCTGTCTCCTACCATAAATTGACAATCTATAGGTGTTCCTAGTATTTCCTCGAAGGACAAGAGAGCAGGCAAGGTTCAATTTTACTGTGCTGTCAAGTAGAGGTAAGGGGAGCTAGTTCTGTCTTTGTTTAAATTCGTTGTATGATGTTAGGGTATGATAAATTTCGAAATGAATATGTTGTTGTGCTTGGTCTAGGTTTCAGTATTTGAAATGTGCATATGCTAGAGTGTTAATTTATGAACCTGTAATGTTGCGACTGTAAACTATTCTGGATTAATTGATTTCTGTAATGGGTTATGTTGGAAGTGGTTGTTGTGAGATTTCTGTTATAAATCTGATTTGGAAAAAGTGTCAAGCGTTAGATACTGTTTTATATCATTTCAAGAGGAACTGACATAGTGATTTTGAGCTAGTGTAGTTAAGAGGGCCTTTGGAGTGTTGGGGCAACTTAGCCAAGTCAAATGTGACTTGCTAGGATCATAAAATTTGTCTAAAACATAATAAAAATGGTAGAAGTGGAATTGGATCCTTAGGTTGATGAATCAAGTGGAAGGTAAGGTAAGTATGCACTGTTTAGGCTGTTTTAAAGGAACCAAGGAGGCAAATTGGAGAAATTGGGGTCTAAGGTGTCAATGGGCTGTTAAGGTAGTGTTAATAAGTCTATTTTGACTTATTAAGATCATAAAATTGGTTAAAGATAGGTTCAAAGTGGTAGTTTACGATTTGAGGATCTAAGTTGAGGTATTAGAGGTTTTAGAGTAGAAACATGTGCCTGATCACTCAAGGTTGATGTTGGAAATGTTTAGAACCATCTAGGCAAGTTTGATTAAGCTTACATTTCGATCTAGGATCATTAGAAGTTGGGAAAGAGGTCTAGAACGAGTTCTGGGGTGTTGGATTGCCAAAATCTGCAGAATTTAGCTTCCCCTGTAGACAAATTCGCTTAGTGCACAGGGAGGAGGGTGCACTGAGCGAATTATGTGTGGCAGATTGAGTGTTTTTTATGTTTTTTACGTTTTGGGAGTTCCGGACGTCCGTTTTGGACGTTCTTTAGTTTGTTCTGGGGGTTTTTGACCCTTCTGAAGCCATTGGTGAGGGTATCCAAGCCTTTTAAATTACGTAAGTGTTGGTAAGAATATGCTATAAAAGAAATTTGTGTTAATAAGTGATGTTTCTGTGAAAATATGTAATGTTTGAGTATGTATGAGTTGTTTTTATGATATGACTAAAGATTGTGATATGTCAACATGTACAATTATGAATGGAAATGTGAAATAAAGTTCAAAGAGGATATGATTTAATCAAAGCGATGTAAATAGTATAATATTAAGATCTCTAGGTGAGATCATGATAGTGTTTAGAATGAATGTAAGAGGCTTCTATATAGGGGATTATCCTAACACTCTAACGGTCTTTCATTCTCACTTAGAGAGGATTGACGCGTGTGGTGAGAGTAGTAGGAGGTCCTAGGATAGGCGCTATCACTAGAGGCCTATCGCGCGGTAATGGACTAACCTTGTGTGTGGTCGGGTGAAACCCCTCGGCAATGGCTTTGCAAAGCAGTAGAGGCCACCACAAGTGCACAACCCGCCCCAGATCAACATTCATTCTAAGTCCGGACGAGTCTAGTTGTGTCATAACAGGATAGGACAATTGTTTAAATCACTTGTATGTACTTGCTTCTATTTCTATTTGATGTATGATGACTTGCATATTTTTGAAACCTAGCTTACCCTTACTCTCGTGTGTGTTGTATGTGTTGTGCCTTTTCTTTTTGCGATGATCATCCAACTTTGGATGTGAGTAGAGGCGGATGATGAACCTGTGGAGCACGCATTGGAGAATGAAGACTTAGCCCTTATCTCTTAGGACCTTTTAGACACATCTGTATTTTTAAATATTCTTAACCTTATAAAAATCTTAAATTCTGCCTATATTTTGAATGACTATATATTTGATACTGTCATATGCTAACTATTTTTTTTTTATAATAATCTATGCATTCTACATGTATATACTTTACTATATATTTTGAAATCACATAAAAAAATGTTATATAAGTATCATTATCCTAAGAAAAATATTTCTTATATTCTTATAA
The DNA here is from genome assembly GCA_027742785.1 of Vigna reflexopilosa. Lineage (NCBI taxonomy): Eukaryota > Viridiplantae > Streptophyta > Magnoliopsida > Fabales > Fabaceae > Vigna > Vigna reflexopilosa. Next base: position 13,310,681 of record CM050914.1, read on the forward strand.
GGAAAAGAAAGAACTTTTTGTCGTTTTTCAGTGCTGATGGTGTACCTCGTGGTGGCGCAAACTATAATTCGACGTTTTTATCCAATTGGAATTCGTAAAAGCAAAAAACCATATTTTTCTCTCTCACCTTCTCTTTTTCCTTTATCATGTGGGTCAATTCTATAACGAACCATAAGGATGTGCTTCATTCCACGTCATAATTTTCGTGACGAGGCTCCCTGTCACCATAAGGGTATCTTATCCTCTCTTCTCAGATTCCGATGCCACCCCTCTCCCACTCTCACCCATTCTCAATTATAAGACCAAATATTTGCTACCCTTTTGGCTCTTCACAAAGATTGTTTTCAGAGATCAACGATTTGGTTCCTGGGGTTGATTAAATTTTTCATCTTTTTTATTTGAAAGATTTTGGGTATCTGATTCAGAGTTGCGATCGTGGTTCTTAGGTTTCTTGGTGTACGAAGAAATATAAGGACTTATAGTACTGTTCTGTTGCATAGTCTTTCTACATAGTTTCCTTTTTTTATTCTGTTTAAAGTAGGGATTATTTGAGTTTTGGAGTTAAACACAGGAGAAACACACGTTTATCATTTTGTAAGATCCTAGTGTGGATTCTTTTCTTTGTAATCTTTTCATCGGCCTTGCCTTTTCACATTGTATGCTGGCTTTATTGTATATTATTTAATACGTTGGTAGTTTTTAGTTTTGATTTGTGAGAAGGACATTTTTTTTTTTGATCAAGGGAGAATGGATCATATTAGTAATGAGGCTAGAGTAGACCGTTTTCCAATTGGTCCTTCAGACATTCTTGGTAGAACAATTGCTTTCAGGGTTCTGTTTTGTAGGTCCATGTCACAGTTTCAGCACCAGATATTTCATGTGTTGTTAGATCTCTTCTATAGGTTTAGGGGGGGTTTGTTATCCTTTATATCATGGTTGCATCCCAGGAATCCTCAGGGGATATTGGCAATGATGACAATTATTGCTTTCTTGTTGAAACGATATACAAATGTGAAAGTAAGGGCTGAAATGGCATATAGGAGGAAGTTTTGGAGAAACATGATGAGATCTGCTTTGACCTATGAGGAGTGGGCTCATGCAGCTAAGATGCTTGATAGAGAGACAACAAAGATGAATGAATCAGACCTTTATGATGTCGAATTGGTGAGGAACAAGCTTCAAGAGCTCCGCCACCGTCGGCAAGAGCGATCTCTTAGAGATATAATATTTTTTATGCGTGCCGATCTTGTTAGAAATTTAGGTAATATGTGTAATCCTGAACTACACAAGGGTAGGCTTCAGGTACCCAGATTAATCAAGGAATACATTGATGAAGTAACGACTCAATTGAAAATGGTCTGTGATTCTGATTCAGAGGAGCTATCATTGGAAGAAAAACTTGCTTTCATGCATGAAACTAGGCATGCATTTGGGAGGACTGCTTTGCTGTTAAGTGGGGGTGCTTCTCTTGGAGCTTCTCATGTGGGTGTAGTTAAAACACTGGTAGAACATAAACTCTTGCCTCGGATAATTGCTGGTTCAAGTGTGGGATCCATTATGTGTGCCGTTGTTGCCACGAGGACTTGGCCTGAGCTTCAGAGCTTTTTTGAAGATTCATGGCACTCACTGCAATTTTTTGATCAAATGGGTGGGATTTTTACAGTTGTTAAGAGAGTCGCGACATTTGGTGCTGTTCATGAGATCAGACAGTTGCAAATAATGTTGAGGCATCTAACAAGCAACCTTACATTTCAAGAAGCTTATGACATGACTGGTAGAATTCTCGGGATTACAGTTTGTTCCCCAAGGAAGCACGAACCACCTAGATGTCTTAACTACTTGACTTCACCCCATGTGGTTATATGGAGTGCAGTCACTGCTTCTTGTGCCTTTCCTGGCCTTTTTGAGGCTCAAGAATTGATGGCAAAGGATAGAAGTGGGGAAATTATTCCTTATCATCCTCCTTTTAACTTAGGTCCTGAAGAGGGTTCCACACCAGCGCGCCGTTGGAGGGATGGTAGCTTGGAGATTGATTTACCTATGATGCAGTTGAAAGAACTATTCAATGTCAATCATTTTATAGTTAGCCAAGCCAACCCTCATATTGCACCATTATTGAGATTGAAAGCATTTGTTCGGACTCACGGAGGCAACTTTGCTGCCAAGGTACATATTAATGGACTTGGATTTTTGTGCAAACACAATTCATATTACATTCATTAGCATGTTTATGTTTATTGGCATTGTGTATATTTGCTTCTTAAACAAATTGTCAATTCTGTACCATTCCCCTCCCCTAGCCCTGAGTTGATGTGTTAGATAGTTTATCACTGTTCGACTTACTTTCTAAACAGTTTGGTAAAAGTTTTGTGAATGATCACTTCCTTGTTCTTATAATGCTATTTATGCTTTAGGACAAGTTTGGTTTCAAAAAATATTTTATAGTTTCACACTGTTTCCTGTTTCCAAAAGTTTATATAGAAAAGAGAACAATTTCTTATTGTTTTCTGTGTTCTGTTTTCATTTTCTATTTTTACTTTTTTTTATATAAACTTTGGAAGAATAAGAAATAAAGTGAAAACAAAATGTCTCTCAAACCAATTTGACCCATTGGCTTTTCTATATGCTTTACTCATGCATGTTATTTGGATGTCTTGTGCATGTCTCCTTCTGTCTCGGAAATATCATGCGTCATGTACTTGTTATTTATTGTTGGAGAAAATAACCTGTGGAGTTTTATGCTCTCCAACTTCACTCCCTAACAACTTATAAGGGAAATCCATGCATATTTTAGATCACAATAAGAGATCATTGCTCACCTGTTTGCAATATCACCCAATATTGTCTCATCTCTGTAAGTGTTTAACCCTTTTATGCTCCCAGTTTCGTGCAATTGGATTTTTTAATTGAAGAATGTAGTTACAGGATATGTTTGTAGCATAAACAATGCGTTGAAAGAGTTGTAAAATTTCCTCATTTCTGTTGGTTCCGATTCATTCGAGTAACAGAAGTGCATTTCACTCTGGATGTTAGCAGCATATATAGGAATTTCTAATTCAAAATATATACTGTGAAGATTAGCGATGGTTTATCCTTTGCATGACTAGGAAGTGGTTGTATCTTTTGCCAGTAGCCATTCATCATTTATAACTTGTTAACCACTCTTACTACATAATGGTTTTACCAAATGTGGATTTTTTATTTTTTTTCAGCTTGCGCATCTTGTGGAGATGGAGGTGAAACATAGGTGTAATCAAATACTGGAACTTGGTTTTCCATTAGGTGGACTTGCCAAGTTGTTTGCTCAAGACTGGGAAGGTGATGTGACTGTTGTTATGCCTGCAACTCTTGCTCAGGTATGTACCTACAGAACATTAAAATATTGGCTACATAATTAAGGAGAAAATAACTTCAGCTAGATATACCAATTCAAATGAAAGTGCTAGGGGTTTCCAAGCCTTTGGTTACAAAATAGAGGAATATGACAAACTATGAAATGTTTAATGAAACCATGTTTTTCTCTTCTCTGTTTTCTCCATTTCATTTTTGTTTTTTGTTTGTCTTCTGTATTGCATTCTGTTGTGGGAATCGAAAGACAATTGAATTCCAACAACAAATACATTAAATACTCTGGCAATGAAATATTTAATCACGACTTTAAAAAAGGTGAATGCATAAAATAATTTTATCATTGGAGGCATACAGATGTTGCACAATATTTGGGTGCATAAAAGAATTGGGATTGAACAGGTCATATTAAATTAATCAGCAAGAAGCATGTAGGTAGTGCAATGCAAAAGAAGGAAATAGAGAAAATAGAGATAAACACTGCATCATGGTAATAATTATTCTTTCTCCAATAGTAAACTTTTGCTAAAGATTTAGGTGTTTATTTATGCATCATTTACTAAAAGATGATTCTGCCATAGTGATTAACTTGTGACTGTTGTCTTGTCCGTGTCCTGTTCCAGTACACCAAAATTATACAGAACCCTTCTTATGGAGAGCTTCAAAAGGCAGCGAACCAAGGGAGAAGATGTACCTGGGAGAAACTTTCAGCCATTAAAGCAAATTGTGGCATTGAGCTTGCACTTGATGAGTGTGTTGTGATTCTCAATCATATGAGAAGACTAAAGAGAATTGCTGAGAGAGCTGCTACTGCTTCTCATGCTGCTACTGCCTCTCATGGTTTGTCCAGTACTGTCAGGTTCAGTGCTTCAAGAAGAATCCCTTCATGGAATTGCATTGCACGAGAGAATTCAACGGGCTCCCTTGAGGACCTTATAGATGTTTCTTCCTCATTGCATCAAAGCATCAGCAGTTCTAATGTGGCCAGTGGTAAAACTTGGAAGACCCACCGTGGCATACACGAGGGAAGTGACAGTGACTCTGAAAGTGTTGATTTGAACTCTTGGACAAGATCTGGTGGACCTTTGATGAGAACTACTTCGGCAAATATGTTCATTGATTTTATGCAAAACTTAGAAGTTGACACTGAACAAAATAAAGCCTTAGCGAGTCATGCTAACCCTAATGATTTTCAGTATCGTAGCCCCAGGCTCACAACTCTGGATAGGAACTCCGATAGCACAGAATCTGAGCTAAGGGAAATCAGCAACAGGGTGGTGAATGGCTCCCGCATACTGGTGACTGCGGGTGATTTTTTGCAGCCTGAAAGGATCCATAATGGTATTGTGTTTAATGTTGTGAAGAAAGAAGACGTGACACCCTTAAACAGGAGTAATGATTTTGAAAATTACAACAATGAAGTTGCTGAATGTGTTCAAGACGAGTGTCCAGGGAAGGAGATGGATGCTGCTAGCTCATCTTCTGAACATGGAGATGATGAATCCACACCAGCTACGTCCTTAACTGCATCTCCAGATTATTCTTCTGTGAACCATTCAAGTATGGATCAGAGTATTGTTGATGGCTAGATTCAATTATCTATATTCTTTATTAGGTCAGTTTTTAATATTTGATTTGATCATATTGCTCTCCCAATTGTAAATATTATTCATGATATATATGATGGGAATAGCCCACCATTTGGTTTACTAATAAATGCAAAGGAGAGATTTTGCACAAAAATTTCAAAAAATTTGTTCCGAAAATATTATTCTGAAAATTTTGGAAAACTTGTTCCAAGAAGTTTCTGGAAAATGTAATCTGGAAATCAAGAGGGTAAAATAGTTATTTTAAAAGTGTGACAGGTGCGCAAAGAAATTGTGAGAGTGTAGAAAGTAAAAGTCTAATCAAATTCATAAACACAACTTTTCAGAGTAAAATCAAACTCAAAGCTAAAAGACCCATCGAGAGTATAAAATGGAATTTGAGTTTTGAGTTTTAAAATTCAATAAAAAAACAACACATAATTAGATTTAAAAGTCTGAAAACCAAAGTAAAATCCGTGAACTAGTTTCATCTCCGAAACATATTAGTGGTTATACTTTTATTCCTTGTAAATCTTGATTTTTCACATTATTAATGAAATCAAATGACAATTAGTGAAATGAGCCAATTCATTATTAATGGAATTAAATTTTCCGGTGATATGTCAATTTACATTAGAATGAATGGTGTGAGATTAATAATATTGTCATATAATATTTAAAATGTAATAAATATACTAGATAATATAATCAAAATATTACTTTTTTTTATAACATTATTATAAAATTAAAAATAAGGTTTAAACTCTTTAATCGTCCCTATTTTTGGGACGCTTTCCCAATTTCATCCTCCTTTTATTAAAACTCCCAATTTGGTCCTCAAAAAAGTCAATTTCAATCAAATTGACCATTTCCGTTAAAAAAAGTTAACACCGTCAAGTATTTGGATAGCATAGTGGATGAAGTGTTAATATTTGCACAGGTGGCCTTTGTAGTCATGAAACGTGTCATTGATACGATGAAACGTGGCTTTTTACAAAAATTACAATTTAAAATATATTGTTAAATCTGATTAGGGATTTAGGGTTAATAATTTTTGTAAAAGGCCACCCTTTGCCTTCTTCTTCCTTCCAAAACTTCATTCCTTTAATCATCGGATCATGGCAAGGGTATTCCAACTTATGCACAATGTTCCGAAAAATTCCTGCACCAACCCCTACGGCCAAATCAATAGTGTAATGGCCTCTGGTACCAAAAAGTTTGAATAATCAAAAGCAAAACATTCTACATGGTTTGCTGAATCTCCTCTTGTTTCTATCACTGTATTAAAACCGGGTTTCCAAACAGAGAACAAATTGTCTGTTGAGATAGAAAAGACCGGAATATAAGGCGGGGAGAGGTGCTTTCATTTATGGGAAACCCCAAGGCAAAGATTATTCCGATGAAGAGGTGCTTTCAGTTGAACCAAACCCAAATTCATCCAACCCATCAAAGAACCCTTCAGGTAACCCATCCAAACCACCGTCACTTTCCTTCACCAACCCTTCCACCGTCGCCGTCACCTCTTTCTCGCGTGGTGCCCACCTTCACTTCGTGAGGTTTCAACGAATTTTCCATGACACAACCCCATGGAAACAAAAACCCAGAAGCAGAATTCAAAACACTAGACAAAATTACCAGAAAGTTTGGATTTTTAGATCAGGGGAAGTTCCAAAAATGGATTTTGTTTTCTGGCCTCTTCCAGGTTGAACAATGGGACCCTGAAAGGAGATCAGGGCATGCAGTTTTCTAATTGAGAGAGGAGGGTTTAAATTTGGGAGGGTAAAATATTGAGAAAATTAAGAAAAAAGGAAGCAAGCTTTTGTGAGTAAGACAATGAAGTGGAGGTGCTGCACTAGGATTTCCATGGCGTCCAGCTCCCCGGAATCCCATAAATTTATTTTTTATTTATCTTACAATTTTAGAATTTTTTTGTTCGATGAACAAGGATTATTAACAATTTGAAGATTTCTGGAATCTGTTGTGTCTATTTGTCTATTTCGGAATAAGATTTTTGGGTAGATTTCTGGGTAGGATTTCACAGTCTTGTAACGAGTATGATTTTTTTTTATATATATTTTTAATCAAATATTTTTGAAGTCAACCACGTAACATCTAACTTATGCCACGTTTTCAAAAAAATTGACACGTCATCTTCCTAGTTGTGTAAACGTTAACACATCATCCACTATGCTGTCCAAATACTTGACGGTGTTAACTTTTTTTAACGGAAAAGGTCAATTTGATTGAAATTGACTTTTTTGAGGACCAAATTGGAAGTTTTAATAAAAGGAGAATGAAATTGGAAAAGCGCCCCAAAAATAGGGACAATTAAAGGGTTTAAACCTAAAAATAATAAAGTGGATCAAAATTATAATTCTTCTATTCTTTGCTGACCAATCTCTTGTTTGACCATAAGTAGACGAGACATGCTTAGCCTTCCAAAACACCCTAAGATATTAACCATAAACTTCATTAAACTCCCATCTAGGATAGGTATAGTATCTATCCATAATAAAAAAATTCATCTATTATCTATCTCTATCTCGTTATTTATTAAATACTCTTTTAAAAAATATATTTTAAATCCGATAAATATATGTGAATATTCAAAAATGTATTTTATAAATTTTTAAAATAAAATATAAATATATTATAAATATATATATATATATAATATAATATAAATTAAAATTTATTTTTAATAAATTTAACATAATAAAATATAAATTAATTTTAAATTTAATTAAATTTAATTTATTAAGTATCATCACTCCATATCAAACATATAATAATTATTTATTTGGAGTGCAGGAAAAAAAAACAATGGAATGCATGAAGAAATCCCATGGAGAAATAGCATGATGAGTGAGAAGAGAAGTGTGTTGCAAAGACCCTACTTTATATTTTAATGCATGACAGTATATGCAAGGATTTGTTATTGGTTTATTAAGTGAGAGGGGTATTTAAAAAAGAGTGTTATCCTTAAACCAACGTCATCAATACCATAATTCCATTAGCTGTAAACGTGTTCTTCTCCCTGTGGGAATGTTTGAAAGACTATAATGCATGATTCCATGAAATGAAAAACCTTCAACCAATCATGCCGCAATCACTTCCAATATACCTATCAAACTGCCATAAAATTATATTAAAATCTTACACTTTTCTAAGATGTTTATATGGTCTTATGTTATTTGTCAAGATGTTCATATATACTTCATGCTATCTTAATGCAGCTTTTTCATTTTTTTTAAGTATATTATACTGTTACCTCAATTCTATCCTCTAACAGCTAAGGACTTACGTTATCTCAGAAATTTTATAGATGCTTAAATACCCAAACAAATATATTAATTGAAAGTTGAACAATTTAATATCAACGACCAAACAACGGTAAGCGCGTTTTCGAGTTCTACGAAGTATTTCAGTTCTAAACATATCAAACTTTTTAGGTCCCATATTTTACATAGGTCTAGATTTTACTTAATGACTTCCTCATGCTTCATAAGTTTTTCTTAATTATTAATCTAGTAAATGTTAAGTTTAATATAACGTTACAGAATTACTAAAATATAGTCTAGTTAACTATATTAGAAATTAAACTTAAAATATGTTAAAAACATGCACACACAATCGATTATGGTACAAATTCCTCTAAAGTCATACAAAATTGTAAAATAAAATTTATACTTCATTTATATATTATAAATTAGTATAAAATATATATGAATACAATGAACACAAACTACGAAAAAGTTTCAGTAATATATAGAGATAATACAGTACAAAATCAGTTGTTGACTGCACTAAGAAACCGAGGGAAGTAAAATTTTAAAATAAACTTCAATATGACTCCTTGTAATAAGATACTAAGTCACAAATAGAAAAGACAATAAAAAAATTAATTTTTATAACTATTTTTTTCTTTAACAACCAAATAACAGCCTCCTTGTACTAATAAAATATTAAATAGAGAGATGATAGACGCCCTAAAGAAAATCGAGCTTGAATAAGAATGTGTTGAAAATACTCTCTCACTTGGTGGCATGCTAAAATAATGGTTTTAAAAACTAGCAGGTAGTGTTGAAATTTTTATTTTTAAAAGGCCATTTGCATTTAATACTTGACAAGGTTCTTTGAAGTTCAAAGTTGAAGGTCAACATGTTGTGACACACTTTAATGAATATCCTATTAAGAGTAAATACATGAAAATGACAAAAGAAAAATAAAAGTTTATTGAAAGTCAAAACTCTAACATCTTATTTAATATATAACTATTAAATAAAACATTATAAATATGATATTTAACAGGTACAAGAAACAATTATATGTATTAAAGGCATTCACAAAACATGTAATAAGTATAAAAGTTCATATTTATACATTAGAAGAATTTAGAGTGTTTTTTTTCTAACAAAAAGAATTATACATAGATTTTATTGTAAATTATATTGTTACATTACTTTCATCTTGCATTGGGTGAACTGAAACATCTTCATTTGCTCATACTATTAAGGTGATTATTGCAAAAAAAAAAAACACAGACAAACAAAAATATAAGAAAAAGTAAGCTAATGTATCAAAACGAGAAATCATACAATATGTATAGAGATGTCAACACATATAGACATTTATACTAGACACACCCATCCGAATACATGTATTAATATTAGGCTCTGATGAGTTATGTACTTGTGGTGACCCCTACTACTTTATAGAGTCATTGACAATGGGTTTTACCCTACCACCCACAACTTTAATTTGTCAACATCTTTGGCCAAGGTAAAACTCATAGGCTAAGACATTTTGCTTCTCTCTCCACATACTTCACTCTTCTCTACTTGAGGTTTAGGATTTATTAGTAAGTCATTTTAGACTTATGGCTAATTAGTTCACTAAAATATTGTTAATAGAGTTTAAAATCTATTTTGGGTGTTTTTGGATGGCTAGGTTGATCCAATATACCAATCCTATAACCAAATGAGCCAATAAGTATCAAATTTGAAAGATAGACATGTTTCAAATCAAATTTTACTATTAAGGATGCAAGTTGGACCATTGGAATGAGTTTAAGGACTATCTAGATCGAAATAGGAAGTTTCTGAGCTTCTGGTGTGATGTTCAACAGTGCCCAGTGGTGCCCCAGCGCCAAAAAGCCAAGAGCTTTGGTGCTTAGCTTCACCGGTGTGGTGCTCAAGCATCCAATTTGCGAAAAGGTTGGTGCTCAGCCGCAGGAGTGTGCCGCTTAGTACCACCCCACTTCTATTTCATTCTATAGGTTCTCGAATATTATTTTAGCATGTAAAAGTTATGAAAATGGTTTAATTGTCTCACCATGTATATGTGTTCATAAGCTGTATAAAGTTGTTATAAATGTGAATGGTTTGTGATTAAAATTGATGAGGATATGATTCATTTAAGTATGTGAAAGGGGATTTCATGCAGAAAGCCCTTATGTGATGTTTATGTAATATATTGTTGAGTGAGCTTTGAAATTGGGGAATGTTTTTGGCTCTAACAACTATCCAATCTCAAGTAGAATGGGTAGTTATGTGATAAAGAGTAGTGGACGATCCTTAGCCTCGGGTCGGTTGAATATATGCATTTGACGGACTAACCTTGTGTTCTAGTTCGGTAGTATGTCGTTTCACCATATATGTGTAGGTTTCCCCCAATAGTTCGACACCAATATATGCATCTAGGGCTGGGCAAAAATAACTGATCTGTAATGTACTATAGTTAACTGTATTATATTATACTAAACAAAACTGATCCATTTTTATTAAAAGTTCAATATACTATTTTATGGTTCAGTTTTTAAAAACTGAACTTATAACAGTTTCAGTTCAGTTAATTTTGAGAAACTGTATCTACTCTTTTCTCTTCTCTAGTTCCCGTTCAATTGTTTCGTCTTTCCAAGAAAACGTTATTTAATAATAAAATATTAATAAAAGAAACCGTTCACATAAAAAATTAATAATTAATTTTTTAAGACAAAATTTTTTTTATCACAAATTTTTATATTTTTTTATCAATAAATATATAGTACTTTTTAAATAATATTATTTTAAGTAATAAAAGTAAAATATATTTTTTTTAAATTTAATTTTATTAAATGTTTAAGTAATAGAAATCATAAAAGAAAAAAAGACTATATAAAAAAATAATAATTTAAATATATTATATTCTTTAACATATTATTAAATATGTAAAAATATGTTAAATTTTTTTTAATGATATTAAAATGTGTGTAAGAGCACATTAATAATTAATAAATATTAGTTTAATTTTTACATAATAAAATATAAATAATAAATAATTTATTAATAAAACAATTTTATGAGACAACAAAATAAATATAAATAAAAAATTATTCTAAAATAAAATAAGTAGATAAAAAGATAAAATAAGTTATATACTCATATAAAAAAAAGAAATAAATAAAAAATTAAAAAATAAATATAAAAGTAAAATAATATTCATGAAAAAATAAATATAAAATAAAAAATAAAAAATAAATAAAATAAAATAAATAAATAAAAATAAAATAATTTCCATACACAAATAATAATAAAAAAATATAAATAAAATAGAAAATAATAATGTCAAATAATTAAAAAATTAATTTGTAAGACACTTATGAATAAAATAAAATAAATTTCAATTAAAAAGAACATGTATTGTTATACTATTCAGTTTAAAAACTAGTACAATTTAGTTTAAAATTAGTACAATTCAGTTTAAAATTAGTATAGTTAGTAGTTCAGTTTATATTGCAGTTTAGTACAATTTAGTATAGTTCAGTTCAGTGCAGTTTGATAAAACAAAAAACAGTTCAGTTCAGTTTAGACAAATTAGTTTTTAGTTCAGTACCGATTTTAGTAGTACAGTTCAGTTATATTTGTCCACCCCTATATGCATCTAGATATTAAAGTAGGTATGATTCTTTTAAAATTAGCTTACCATATTTCTTGTGTTTTCTTTGTTTCTATTTGATTTTTTCTTTGACAATAATCACTTGATTGGTGTATACAAAGAAGAAATATCTTTTGATAAAGATTTTGGAAATCGAGAATCTATATATAGTTAGTTTTATATAACTTTTAAATTTTTTATATATATTTTGTCGAATCTTAGTCAAAATTTACCAATTATTAGAACTAAAAACTTTTTTATATAAAGATTTGAATTATGATTATATTTTAGATAACTTTAATTATTTATTTATATGTCATTAGTCAGTTAATTGTTCTCAATTATAAAAATTTATGATAATATTAAAAAAAAAAAAATATATATATATATATATATATATATATTTCAAATTCTGATGTAGAATTTTAAAATATCCAATATTATGTACGCTCATTCCTTCAGTATCCATGTAAATATTTCCAACCAAAGTCTAATTTGGAGAATATTTGTGGTTTTGAATTTCACTCCTGCCTTATATTTAATGCAGAAACCATGACAAGAGGGTGTGGAAGAACATGATGACGTAATCTATTTAAACACATACTCTTTCCACCAGTCATTTTCTCAACATTTTGAACAAGCCCAACTAGTTTTGCATCTATAATTAACTTTTTTTTTCATTATTGCAATTCAGATACAGAATGAATTGTAAATGTTCAATAATTATCATAACACAAAACAAAACAAAGATGGTGTATCTCAAATAATGTTGCATCTATTTTTTTTTAAACTATCAGTATATGTTTTAAATAATTTCTACGTAAATGTAAGAAATATCTTCTTTTACTTGTTTTTCTAATTATATTTTTTGTCCGTATTAAACTGTAAGGATTCAACATGTTGCTAAAATATTTTTAATTATGTGATATCATAAAGAAATGTTTACTTTAGTATTATATCAAAATTAAATAATTCTTTAAAAAAATTTATGCACACGTTGTCCATAAATTGGGCTACTTGGATTAAGCGCAGACTGAGAACCAGGGCACACGGAAATGGTCGACCACACGAAAAATTCTCCAACACATATATAACACTATCACTTAGGCTTTATCATTTAAGTTTTTTTGGAGAAAGAGTAAATTTAAGAAAATTTAAAGATAATTTTTTTTTTATTTGAATAAATTTAAAAGTAAAAAAAAGTGAATTTGAAAATAAAATTTGTGAAAATTAGTATATGATTTAATTTATGTGACAGATTAAAAAATTTATTTCAAAATTTATTCTCACTTATCTTCAAATCTATTCAAATAAACAACAAAAAAAAATTATCATCAAATCTTTTCAATTACTTTTTTTTAAATTCATTCAAATAAACAAAACCTTGACTATTTAAATATTAAGAAAAGTTAGGAACAATTTGTTTATAAACTAAAATTCATTTATGAACGAGCCAGTTGTAAAATAATTTCTGTCACTTTTTAAACTTTAACTTGTTTATAAACTAATTTTAATTTATAACAAAATTAAATTAATTTATTTTTCTCTCAATATTTAAAAAAAAAAAAAAAACTGTCCGAGCATGCTTTTCAGTGATAGGTTAGGAGCTGATCACTTTCATACATGCTCTTTACACATGTTCAAAAAAAGATATTTTTTACAAAAATTAAAATTACTTAATAAAATAATTTTTCTATAACACACGTAATTTTATAGATACATTATTGTGACTTTTCAATGACTAATCACGGTGACCGACTAATTGTCAAAACTAATTTATGTGGAAAGAAAGATTCAAAATAAAATCTTTAATATCCCATTACACAAGTTATCCTAAAATATCAGATATTTTGAAATGAAGAAAATCCATTTATTTAAAAACCACTTTCTATTCTATTTTATATAACTCTACTTTATATTCCAAACATTCTGTAAATTTTCCTCCATTAAATACATAAGACAATTAATAAAAATTAAATATGTGTATTTAAATAAAATTATTGAAATTAAAGTTTTTATATTAAAATTATATTACTTTGAAATTGAAGTTTTTATATTAAAATTATATTTTACTCTGTTTGATTACCGTTAATGTCCATCTAGTCATCGCCAAATTCTTGGTAGTGTTAAGTGAGATATGGCATTTAGATAATCTTCTTATCCACAACCTAGCCGAGACAGTTTAATTAAAAATTAATATTTAAATATTAAATTGATTATTTATTTGTTCTTTCTATTCGGCCTAATAAATATACTGAAAGATATGGTGTAATAAAATCTATTAAACTTCTTTATTTTGAATCAATTCACACATATGTTATGTTACTGAGATAATATATACCTGTAACAATTAATCTCAACAATTTAATATTATATTTATTATAAATATTATTATTTTATTATTAATTATATTATTTTAATATGAACATTAATCCGTAATTTATATTGATTTTATAAATATAATTAGTATTTTTTTAAAAACACATACTTCACAATCAATTATATTCATTCAGTATATTTATAAAAATTATAAACTTTATTACTTTTTATTTTTGTTAGATTGGGATGAAAATAGAGTTTGAGAGAGATTGACATGCAGAAAAAAATATCTTTTTTCTGAACATCTAAAGTAATCAAATTATAGAACCTCAAAATTAAACTTTTATTTATAAAATTTTAAAAAAATAATTTACTTCATAATAATCATTAATACTAACATTAATTATTCATCAATAACATTTATGATATTGATTGAATCTTAACTTACTCAACGACTGTTGTATCCGACCAATTACAATCGTTTTCTCCTATAATTCAACCAATCGATTAACTCTAACTTACCATATAATAACATCTTATCGGTTAACTCGAATAATAACACTTACCAAAGTCACTCTTTTAATCTTATCAAAGTCACCCTTTTAATCTTGATTCGTATTAGCAAATTCACATTCAAAATTATGATAAAATGATGTGCTTATACTTGGATATTTTTATATTGTTATATTAAAGGGTGTTGTACTGTGAGTGTTTATTTTTTTACATTAATTAGTGATAAATGAAGTGAAAAGAAAAGGAAAAGTGGATGTGGGCTTGAGCGAGAAGTGGGTTGGAGGGTGTGTTTTTTGTGGCGCGCTGATTGCACACGCACACAACATTGAAGGCAAACAAAATGTTGGTGTTTTCACTTTGAATGGTGGGTGACCATGCTTCCCTTAATCTTATATATGTATATATTATATATTGAAAAGTTGGACCACAGAACAGAACCCACTTGTGTATGATAATCATGATTGACACTTCAATTCATGCACACAAACACCGTGCTCTAGGAGAGATATTTGACTTCATATCATCCATTCCTTTTCTCAATATCTCACTTTTCCCATCACTTTTGTTTCTGTCCTACCAAGTTGCATTTATTTTAATTACTTTAGACACAAAATTAGGGGTTTCCCAAGTAATATAATGAAGCACATAATATTAAACACACCATTCAATGCATCATCAATAAGTCTCAATTTGTGTGAAGCATAAGCAAAAAGACTCTTAAGTTTAGAATGAGTTATACCATAAAAATAGAAAGTAAATTGGTTCAAACCCTTTACTTATTTTTATTTTCGAAAAATTTTCTCATTTTGATCATTTTCTTTTAAAGTTCTTCAATTGAGTCTTTATAATTGTTAATTTCAAACAATTGAGCCTATACCGTTAAATTTCATTAACGAAGTTAATTTTCTGCACACATGGTAGGTTGATGTGTTAATTTTTTTGAAACGTGACATGCTGATGTGAAAGTAATGTGCCTATGAACCTCTCTTATTGTTTTTTCCAATTTTTCATATAGTCATTGGAGTTCATCACGCTCCATCACCTCCTTCGTAGTGCCAACATGCTCGTCTCCTCCACCACCACCACCAACGCAAACCCTCACGCCACCACAAGAAGAAACCATCGGGAGTTTCGTCAGAACCACCGTGAAATCTCGAAACTTGTAGCGCAAAAGCTCCAAAATCACAGCGTCACCATGAGCATCACTGCGAAACGAACTCCTCGCTTCATTTCCTTTATCGCGAAACACTTCCTCGCAACCTACAAAACCTGAGACACAGAAAGCCCCAAATCTCTTCGCACCAGAAATCCTAAATTGCGATTTCGCTCATCTTCCAACCACCGTGACGAAACAACTCCTCCTTTTGATGAATGCACCATATATAATGGAACACTATCCAGTGGAGTCGAGATTGCTGTGAGCACGACAATACTATGATTCACAATCATAGCAAGGTCCTAATTTCAATTGTAGAGAAACAAAAATCGTAAACGCGGACTTGCTGGTAACCGAAGAGTGCAACTACTAAAATTAAAATCTGGAAATGAAAAAATCAAGATTAAAAACAAAGTTAGGTTTTGATTTTGCATAGAAGACGAAAACAGACCGAGAATTCGGATCTTAGAATTGAGTTGATCTAATTGGATCTTGAAGGCAGAGGTATCAGGCTTTGCTAAGCTTCCTTCGACAGAAACATCAGCCTTGGCCCCGACGATGGCGAAAATTAGGGCTACTGGGACAACAAAATCACCAACAACTCACCAAAGTCGCACTTTCTTCTCTCCAAGGCCTCTCCACTCACCGCCGCGGAAACCGCCACCTTCACCAAGCTTGCCGCCGACAACACCCTCTCCGCGCACCTTTCACACTTCTGCTCCACCGCGCACTTGCTTTGTTATCCCAAACCTCTCCCTTTCTCTTTCGAACGTTCCAGCAAAGACGCCAAATTTTTTGTCTACAATAACAGAAACTTCTCTGACTATGGGACGAGTCGAATCAGGACTCCACTAGTTCAAGAACTACTCCGACAACCAGCGTGAAAACGTCCCCCAAAACGACTTCCGCCAATACAGCAAAGCCTCGACAAACCACAACGAAGATTTCATATCCTATGGCTCCTTCGACAATGCCATCAAGGACACATTCCGCAGCTACGGCAGCGACGCCATCGTTGACACCTCCAGTTACAAAAACTACGTTGAATCGGCAACGACTCCGACGACCTAGAGTTTGCCTCCTACTCCGACGACGCCAGAAAAAGAACCCAATCCTTCGCTGGATACACCGAGAACGGTAACAGCGGTGAACAATCGTTCGTCGGTTACGGAGAAAGCGGCAACGATAAATTATTACATTTTAAATAATTCCACGCATAAAGCTAATCCATGCCACGTCTCAACTCTAAAAACGTCACGTTTACTGAAATCAACAGGTCATCCTTCCTGTTGTACAAAAAATTAATTTTGTTAATTAAATTTAATGATAAAAACTTAATTGATTGAAATTAACACTTATAAAGACTCAATTGAAATTTTAATAATATAGAAATCAAAAGGGAAAGATTCCCTTGGAACAAGGTTTAAACCAAGTAAATTACACTAGTGTAAATTTAAAGAGTAATATTTTAAGTGAAGAAGTATTAAAGAATTCATATATATATATATATATATATATATATATATATATATATATATATATTTATTGGTATATGTAATACTGGTTAATCATTTTATAATTGGTTTACGTAATGTTTTATAATACAATTGATATATGTAATAATTTACAGATGAGATGTCACATCAAATATCACAATTGATAATTCTGCCTTTTTTTTCCTGAGTTGGGAAATTTTGGTTTAGTGTATTGAAATATGTTATTTTCTCAAACAATAATATATGTTATATGTTAATATTTTAATGTAATTTCTTTTTTATCTTTGTGGTGTTTAAAATCATAAAAGGTTTAACACCTAGTTTATTTATATAAAATATATTATTTTAAATAAATAAAGAATAAAAATTTTTTTTAAAAAAATATAAATATATATATAAAATAATTCATTATTTTATTTTAACTAAAATTTTTATTTTTTATTTAACTACATTTTTTAGATATTCTTTTTAAGATTATTTTTTATTACAAATGAATAAATTACATCATTCGTGGAGATACAATATAAACTCATTTTAATCCACACTCATTTAAATTCGTATTTGGTTTAAATTTGTATTTAGAAAAGATTTTTAAATTAAATTTCAATCGACTTTCTCATCAACTCCATATTGTAAAACAATACTTGGCATAAACTAGGGATTAGATTGTTCCAATAAAGCAAAAATATTTTCAAGTAAGGAGGTGGATTGTGTTTTTAGTAAATATAAGGTTTATTACATGACCCCTCACATTCCATAATTATATAACCCTTAATGTTTCTTAATGTTCTATAGTTATATGACATCTAATATATATATATATATATATATATATATATATATATATATATATATATATATATAATCCACTCATAACCATAGGCTTTGTTTAAGAGTTACTTTCAATTTTGCCCATTTATTATGTGGTAGTCCACTTAGGTTGTTTTGATCTTTAGCTTAAATTGACATGATAGTTTGACTTAAATTATGTTTTTTTAGAAGTCATTAATATGCTTTAGTGCATATGAGATTTACTGCAAAACACATTTTTGAGTGTTTAAATCATGTTTTGCATTTTAGAATTGGTAGATGGGGTTATGTATCAACTATTGAACTATTATGTTATTGATTTTTCTACAAATTTCACTTTAGCATTAAGTTATTGTTGAAGTAGTTGGACAAATTGAAATTGGTGAATGTGTGTTATCAATTATTGAATTATTATGATTTTTATTTTTTCACAACTTTCACTTAAATCATAACTTATTCTTCACGTGACGCTCAAGTAATTGTAATTATTACATAAATTAAGCACTTAACTATTATCACTTAAGTGAAAAAATTATTGTATAAATTTATTACTTAGTCTCAAAGTGAGAGAGATGTTCAAACAATAAAGAGTTAAAGTTTAAGGGAGTGATAAGAAACTTGGTGGTTTGTGAAACATGTTCTCTCACTCAAGTGACAGGGTAAATTTTGAGGAAGCAAAAGTTAATGTACATTATCTCATCTCTAAAGTAGGTCTCTAAGGCAACAAGAATACATTTGACTAAGAGAGACATTGAAGAAATTATCTTTTCTCTAAAGTTTGTATCGCTCAAGCAACTTTCATTTGCTCAATCAACATTAGTTTGCTTAAGGTATCTTAGTTCGTTGAAGCAATAAGAGTTGTATCTCAAGTAATGGTTTTACAAGTTAAGTGATAAGTCTTTCCATTCTTTAGTGAAGATAAGTTGTTGAAGAGAGGTAATATCACTACAACGACATGCCTTTTTGAGATGTGTGTGTATATGCTTATATGTGTATGTATATATGAAGTAGTTGAATAAAATGCATACGAAATGAGTAAATATGATTAAATGAGATATAATTAGATATAACGAATATGCATACGTTATGTTGTATATTTTGTGAGTGCTTAGGATTTTATCATAATCGTAATATTAAGTATAAGAATACATTAAGAAAAATAGATGTCTCACCTTCCTGATAATCTAAATCATATAGATTAAAATATTATGTGGTGAGAAACTAAAGAAGTCCTTTGTATTAAACATTATAGAATGTGCAAAGAACCACTCTAACATAGGAACCCCAGTTGAATTACCATTATTGTTTTTAATGAGTCAAGTGTTAGTCTCTAGTGAAACATAATTAATAGACTTGTTAGAGAAAATTGCCCATTTTGATTTGCATTAAGTGCTTTACAACAAAGTATAAAACAAAATTTTATAAGCATCAAATCTCGATATATGCAAATACTTCATCTAGCTGAGCAAACACATTAAATCTTGTATATATATCTTTGTCTGATAAGCTTTTGCTTGGACATACAATAGGTACACAGTCTTAAGTATTTCATTGTATATGTAAAATACTTATAAATACTTATTTTATATATGCTAATGATGATGGAGCTCCATGGACGTGAAGCTCTAATTGGTGGATTAATGGAGTAATGGTATGGAAGCCTCATGAAGATGGTGAATTGATGATGAGAAGTGGATGAAGATGAGTGCTCTTGAGAGAGGTTTGACCGACTCTTAAGGAAGAGACTAGCGGCCAAAATTTAAGAGACTAACCTAAGGAACTCAAGAACAAGTTTGGGATGAAAATTTAGCATCAATTCAATACTCGTTCCAAGTTGAAAAATACAATGGATGGAGACATTTATTTATAGGAGAGGATGTAAGCAAAAGAGAAGAAAAAGAGTGAGAAATTCAAATTTGATTTTCCTAGAAAGGTTGCACAAAAAGTGGTTCAAGTGACACTTGTCCACTTGTGCTTTTCACACTTTTACACATTAGCAAAATATGAAAGCCATGTGCCTATCCCATGTGCCTTGGACATCTTAGGGTTTCTCTTGGACTTGAGTAAGCCCAATTAAAACCCTAGGTAGACTACTTTAACCCTAATCTAATCCTACTTTACTCAGGATCCAAATGCAAACCTAAAACCCTATCCTAGATGGAATAAATAAAAGGTCTAAATGTTTTATTTTTCTCTGTATATTTTATGACTCTCTAGAGTGAACCTCTTCTAAGATGATCTTAGACCCAATAATAGTTATTGGAGGCCCAATAGAACCCAAACTTCTTGTAAGCTCCCGATTCAAGCTTTAGGCTTTATGTGTCTTTTATTCTATGAATGGCATGGCTGCACATTTGTCATCAGCAGAGAATGTTCATCTCTTTATTTCTTAAAATATTATCGCAAATATGTGTCTACTCCAAAGGTCTCTTAAAGAACATGCCCAAAGTTGCTTGTTGAATGTTAGTTTTGTGATGACTATCAATCTAGTTAGGTCTGCGATTTATTCTAGTTTGATAAAATTATCCTAATAAGTCATATTGGGTATCAAAGAATTGTAGAAATAAGAAATGTACATTTAACACACTTGCAAGCATGAACATAGAAAATACAAGAAAAAGAATTTTGCAAGAGTGACTCTCAAAGATTTGCAACAACTCTTTTCTTCTTAGTTTGTATATATAGAAGATTCTTTAAAGAAAAAAGGTTGATGAACAATAATGACCACGAAAAAAATGATAACAAAACTTGTGTATTCTTAAATAATTTAAAAGCCTAATTTTGTGAGTTAAAACAATGATGTGTTTGTTAGTAACTTAAAAAGAGTACTATTAGTCTTGCATCCCGCTTAAAACCATTTTTATTTAGTAAACATATAATCGTTTAGATAACGTAAAATATTTAGTGTTTAGACAAAAGTGATTATGGTTCAAATAATACTCAAATTTTAGTTAAGATTGTTTAACGTCAAAAAAACACATTTTATGTTACAATATTAATATGCTAATTGGTAGTATTGATAAAAATCAAACGAAGTTTGTTTTTCATACAAATTAATATAAAAATATTTAGTGTAAATCTTTCAATTACTTTAATCTCTTTGAATTAAATATTATCATTTTGCAACTAACTAATAATGAATAGTTTTGTTTAAATAAGTTATGAAAAGTATTTTTGATAACGTGTATATCAACTTGAAATTGTGTCTCATATCTTCATCAAATATTTTTCCTATAAAAATTAACAATGGATCTATCAAATTAAAACTTTATTTCACAAGGCCTTTGAAGTTCAAAATTACTAAAGTGAAAATTAGTAACGGTAACATTAAATTTCTAGTGACTTTTGATACTTTATATAAAAATTCCATGATTATATAGATAGATTAGGATTTAAGAGGAGGTGGTTTGGTTCTCTTCTGAAAGGATCTTCATTGGTTATAATTTATAAATGGTCTGTACTGTGACCTATTACTTTTCGTACAATTATTTCTTACAACGGTACAATTAATGGACACCACAAAACATTTCCTCGTTGATAAAGGGAATCGTACCACTCTATGCAAACAAAAAGGTCACCTCAACCAACTCCAACAGTCTCTCCATTTTAGGATTCTTCATTCTTTATTAAAAAGTATACAGCTTAAGCAATCACACTCATATATGCTTCTTATTGCATTTCTCACTTCAAAATAACACTTTCTCTCTTATTAGAGCTCCACAAAAAATTAATTCAATTACAATAAATTAATTATAAATTGCACCTAATTGGCTTGTAAGAGTTTTTTTCTTTTTAAATAAAATATGAAGTAACATAGTTCAATTAAAAAATAAAAATCATAGGATTCCTTTTAAGAGGTCAATGCCAAACTGAATTGTCAAGTTATCTTAGTGATTGACTGATGACTTTTTATCAGGTCAAAACATTCTAAATGAAAACTTATCAATTTCATATCTAGCATATTTTTAATTTAGTTTCTACAATGTAACATATTCTTAACTTAAAACACTATAATATATTTCCACAGTTTAACATATTCTTAACTTTAGACTATCTTTTCCAATCCAAAGACAAAGTTTAAGAGTCAAACCCTTTGAGGACCCAGTTAAGAACATTTTGATTTTGATGTTCAAAGTTTCGTAAGCATTTTCAAAATTCTTTTTGGGATTCAATTTTCACTCCAAATTCACCAATAACACAAAAAAAATGATGATTATACAAAGTTCATAAAAGAAAACACTTATTATATATATAGATATTGCAACAAAGGGATTCCAACCTAAAAGCTTAAGACATTACTAGTTTAGGTACAACAGCTTTCGCAACTTTGTTTTTATTGCTTTCTCCATTGCGTCCTAAAATTATCAAAAGCCTTCATGAAATATATTTAGACAATTATCAGGTATTAATAGGTTAGATTACTTTACGCTTTACAAATATACGGTATTAATAATTGATTATTAGATTTGATTACCTAAAAATATACTTGGCCACCACAAGTCCTATAAATATACAATTGGTATCCAGGTACATGTATCATTTTCTATCCTAATAAAATTGTGACCTCTTTATGAAACATATTTGACTTGAGCATGTGTCTTCTACAAGTCAACAACCCATTAGAGTGGATTACATTCTCGGAGAGGACTGAAGATAAAAAGAGAACAGAACAAGAAAGGACGATCGACCTTCAGATCAATTCAACCGAAATAAAAAAATATAACTAATATTTTATACCTATAATAAAAAACTCTTGTGGAATTTTATACAAATCTTAATAAATTCGTGTTAATTTCCAAAAAAAAATGGTTGGAAATAGCATAAAATTTAAATCTACAAAATCATATGTTTATTTTTAAGAATTGAAAATGAAGAATCGAATGCAAGTAAATTAGGAAAAAAAATATTTAAAAAAAAACTAAAACAAAAAAGTAAGATAAAGTCAAATTTAAAAATATAAAAATAAATTTTATTAAAATTAGAAGTAAAGCATATTGAGAGTGATTTAAATGTACAATAAAAATAAAAGCATGTGTTATCACTCACTCATAAAATTATTAGAAAACTTTGACTAAATGAGTTTTCACGATACTTTTAAGAGAGAGAGGGCATTAAAGAAAATTCACATGGGTAATATAAGGTATAAACGCTTGGTTTGTATTGGTTTGCTCCAAATCGATTACATTGAGTTTTCTTCCAAGAAATGATTGAAAAGTTACATTATAATCAACTTATAAATATGTAAGTATTATTTATTTTCACACAAATAAGTATTATTTATTGTCACATAAGAACAATATATATTGGTATATAATTAATGTCTTTCTTGAGAAATCTCTTTATTTTTTCTTGAGATAATGAATACAAGTATTATTTTATAAGGAAGGTATTTGTGACTTTTGTGAGTATTATTTACTTGTCAGTGTTTATAAATAAAAAGGAGTTTGAGTGAAATAGATAATATAACATTCCATTTAATAATATAAAAATTATTAAATAAAATATTATATAATAAATAAATAAATAACATATAAAACATTTATATAGTTATTCAGTGTAATAGTTATGTTAACATAGTATATGTAGAAGAATATAGAAAAATTATAAAGTTTTCTAAAAGACGAAACTATTATATAGCCACCTAACTAAAACATAAATCATTATTGTATTCTTAATGAAATATGAGCCTAACTATATAAAGGATTGACACCACTCTCTATCCAAAACCTTAAGGCAATGAGTTAATGGGTCTTTCATCTTATATAGTGCTCTACTTTCTCATTTTTATCCAATGTGGGACTTAAACTCACACTTAGATTCCCAACATATATAACATCCTCATTCTTCACTAAAGATAGGTATGTACCTAACTCATCCTTTGTTCAAACCGAAAAGTGATCATTGCAAAAGATAAACAAAAAAAAAACACAAGGTAAGTTAGTGTTCAAAAGAAACATCATAAGATCATTTAATCATATCAAATATTAGTTCATCATTTATATAGTACTAGAAACTCATAAAAACATACATATAATTGACTCTAGATTCAATTATCCGGATATATGCTTCGACATAAGATTTCATTGTAGGTGTGCACTCGTAATAGTATTTATGCTTTGCAAAGTCATAAACACAAGGGTTATCACCCTACTACTCATGAGGTTAATATTTTCACACTTAAGACCAAAAGCCTAGGATAAAAACTTGTCATTATTTCCTCACTCCATTAATCTCTATATGAGTTGAATGGTTGGTAGTATATCAGGATACTTCCTTTTTGAACTCTTATATACCAAAGCATACACAAAACCCAACAAACACATAAATTTCTCATTGAAATTCTCTCAACAATCATACCACACATAAACATATGGATCCTCATATACATAAGTACAATTATTTTACTCACCAGCAAAGTAAATGGTTATACAACTCAATACCAAACAACCAAAAGGAATAAACCAAAACAATTATATAAACTGGCACTCAGGATGGCGTTCAATGCGAAACCTCTTGCATAAAGGTGGCTCTTAACAACAGTAATGTCGTCTAACATCATACCTTTCACAAAAGGTGACGTTTAATGTCATTCTTCTTACAAAATGCTTCGCACAACGACATTATTCTATCATTCAACGACCTGGAGTTAAAATAGTTTTAGACTTACAGTGAAAAGTGACGCTCAACAGTACTCTACCACCGCTCAACGCCAAGTTATTCGCAAAAATGAACATTGAGCGGTAAAAATGGGCACTCAACGATTTGGAGCAAAATTTCTTCTAGACTTGCATAACTAAGCTTGCGCTCAATGCCACACTAGTACCACTCAAAGCCATACCATAAAATAACCAACTCAAATACGTCATTTAAGGGACCAGGAACCTGTTCAGATGATCAAATTGGTATTCCTGACTTAGTGTTTCGTTCCAAAAAAAATTTCAATATACCTACCAACTTGCTCAAATGGTAAGATCCTTAGTTCCCTTAATCACCACAGTCTAAACACAAACCAAACATTCAATTCAATCAACCAACCATATCATTCAATTCAGCATAAACAATAATCATATTCAACATATACCAATTTCAATCAGCAATATGCAATTCACGCACACTAAAGCATCTAACTTACCTTATTTGAAAGATGACTAAAACGGCTCAAAGACCCCTAAAGAACCCTTAAACACATGGATAACTTAAACTACTCCTATGAATAGCGCAAAGATAATCGTGGTACATATTTAGGACCACCGATCAATAGAGACTCACAAAACAAGCACAAATACTACATGCAAGATAAACAAAAGCCAACTGTAGTAGAAAGACCAATTAACCAAGAAGGACAAAAAATCAACTTATCCTATTAAAAAAATTGATCAAATGATCTTAATAGTTCAATACCAAATATATCTTATAGTGTTCGATCTTCAAAAAGATAAATGATTTGTGAGGTATCTTATAGACAAGAAAGAGAGAGTTCTTAGAAAAAATTTATAAAAAATACGTATTTTAAAATAATAAAAATCGTTTATAAAAGTTGTATTTATATTTTAAACTTTTATTATTTATACTTTAAATTGTTATTATTAAAATAATTGAATCTCATCATTTTAAACATATAATTCTAAAAAAAAATATTGACTCTTACTTATAAAATACATATAAAAAACTCTCAATTTTTCCATAATAATCAATCATTAGATTGCCTTTTAACTAATAATAATGTTTTTAATGGCTTACATGTTATTTCCAACTATTTTTCTTTATTACGTAGAGCCTTTTATTTCGTTCTTGAAAATGTAAGTACTTCACCACTTATATATATTTGTCAACATCAAAATACTTATTTAAGGATTATCGTAATGCGATTACATTTTAACTACTAAAATGTACATATCCAACATAATTTATGTAAAGGATATTTATTCTAATAAGATTTGTATTATTTTTCGTTAACCTTTTCAATTTGATTTCGGTTTTTTAGTTAAAAATAAAAAACTATATATAATGTTAGATGTTTTGAATTGATTAACAATAAATAAATAAATAAATAAATATATATATATATATATATATATAGTTTTATATAAGTTATTTACTATTTTTATTTATCTAATGCATGTAAATATGTATTTATTAAAAAATTAAATTCTTATTATAAGTTTAACTATAAAATTATATAATTTATAATAACAAGTTAAAAAACACGAATATGTTAACAATTATATAAAATAAATTAACAACAAGTCTTTTATCAGAGAAAGTTTTGCTATAAAATATTCAATAATTTTATAATATATAAAAAGTAAATCAAGTTAAGTAACTAAATATTATTTATATTAAAACCATCTCTAAAAATTACTTCTGACTTTTTAAATTCAAGTGACTTTTCATTGTAAAAAAACTGAACCAAAAATCACGAATACCCAACCCTTATCATATGCATATAGCCTTTGAAATATACACCCAAAAGTATTTTATGTATCTCACTAACCTTAAAACAAAAAGGTTAAAAGGAAAATCAATTGAATTATGTGTATGCAATCTTTCTGTATATTATGTGTCATAAAATAATTTATATGCGTGTAAACTGTTTTTTTTTTCACAACATATAATATGTTTGAATCATTTTACTATCGGTAAAAATAATATAGTAGAGTAAACTAGACATATTTTTTATTCAATTAAAAAATATTTTAAAAATCGTATGTTCGGTGCACAAAGTTCAATGCTAAAAATATGTTATCAACTTGATATGTAACCAACATATTCTCTCTGCCTTGCTTATTTCCTATAGTTTAGTGCTTAGAATATGTCTCCCAATGATTAAAAATGACGAAGAAGCCAAACTGATCCTTATTTTTCAAGTACTTTATTCTATCTTTCATGTGCATATCAAATATGATCCAATTTAGTTAATTGTTTGAAATTGCCGAAAGGAGAAAAAGAAAATTTTAAAAACCACAACAGTGTTGGACCATCTCGAGGAGCCAAAGAGATATTTAATAATGGCATGAAAAATATAAAATTCTTACTTCTTGTGTTGTTTAATTTACCTAGTTCTTGTAGTTATTTAATATGATGCATTTTCAAGTAATATTAAAAATTATATTTACTATATTGATTACATGAAAAAAAAATGTAATTTTTTTATTAATTAGACCACAAATTACATAAAACATCAACGTTCATTTGACATTCCTTCTAACAAAAAGTGGACATCAATCACTGCTACAGAATTATCTATAAATAGCACTGAATCGGTAACACTTTTTTAAATAAACGCTATTTATGAATTTGCGAAACAATAGATAACGTCTTTTTAAATAAGCGTTATCTATAACTATGACAATATAGATATTTAATATTATTTTTTAATTCATAATTTAAAATAGACCAAACATTTTTTTAAAAAACATTATTTATTGAAACACAATAGATAATGCTCTTTTAAAAAATATTATCTATTGGGATATAATAGATAGCGTTTTTTAAGATAAACGCTATCTATAAGTCTTAAAAAAAGTTTTGAAAACAGTTTTCGCTTCCCTATTCTTCATTGCTATTTGATTTTGTCTTTGCTCCATCGTTCGAATTTGTTCAGTAGTCTGCCGTTTTCATCAGCGTGTGACATTACCTTAAGTTGTGGGGTTTCATTCGTCTACTAGGTTTAGGTATCACGTTCCCTCCTTCTCTACTCTGTTTATCCTCCTTTCTTAATCCTTTTCGAAAATCCTAAGCTAAGGGAACAAGGACGTGAGAGTGAGAGTGGCATGAGGGAGAGCGTTTAATGCTCCAGTTTTGTTATGTTTTTAACCTATGTCTTTGAACAAAATTTTCAATGGCACATTGTTCGAGCTATTGATCAGGTAATCTTTTGGGGAATTTCTTTTGTACTCTCAAATATGGTCTTGAAAAGGTAATTTTTGTGAAATATAGCCTTTTAGTGAACCATATGATATATATATATATATATATATATATATATATATTAAATAAGCGCTATCTTTTGTCAAAGACCAATAAATAATGTTTTTTAGAATAGATAATGCTCACATAGATAGGGCTTAAAAAGCGCTATCTATTTATGCACATTTTTTTGGTAGTGAATTAATGTTTGTTGATACATTAACCGACGTCATTTGACGTTGACTATGGTATAGTCCAACGTAAATTGATGTTGGTTAATACATTAACAGATATCAACTGTTGTCTTTTTATTATATATATATATATATATATATATATATATATATATTGTAGCACAAATTTAAATATTTCAAGCATAAATTCAAAACTAAAACAATACACTAATTAAAGGTAAGACTAAAATGAAAGTTATCAAAACTAAAACTATTAAAACAAAACTAATCAAAGCTTCAAGCAAAATAAAACTGTTATTGTGTGTCCTAATTTCATCAGTCAAAAAGATATGCTGCTCATTCTTGTCATATCTTCTTCATTGTGTTATCCGTTATAGGCGATGAATTCTTGAAGTACTACGAAAATAACACAATTTCATTATATATGTATACTGATGTTTAAAGTTTAATGTGATTTGTAATATGTGAAAGGTATATATTATTACCTTAGTCTAATTATCTCTAATTCCTGTTGGAATGATAGTTCTGATCCGAGACATAATATAATAGCCATATGTCTATGAATTTGGTTGCTTGTTACACAAAACATGACAAAAATAATAATCACATATCAAGATCATAAAATAACATGAAAAAATTAATAACTTAAAGATCAATGAATTCTAATTTTTGGATATAGTACTTGAATTTGTTGTGCTCTCAGCTTATCCACAACTCTAATTAAATTTAAAATATTTGAAACATAAGTTAATATTAATATAATTAAGTAAATTATATGAAAAAAAAGTAGCACCTATGTTTGAACATGAATTTCAAGTTAGGTTTCATTTTTCTTTGCAAAGAACAAAACCATAAAACTATGTATTATCTTGGTATCATGACTACTACTTGTCAATGACCTTATCATACATCACAAATAATTAGTTAACTAATTAAGTAAATCTTCATAAAATATTACATTTATTAATAATATCCATCACATATTCATGTTTGCATATATATATTTTTAGAATCAATTGTATTTTCAAAAAGTTGAATGATAAAAAGTTTAATCAATTCATGCATAAAAATTTGACCTTAGATCATAATAATTATGTCCATATACATATAACAAAGTTAAATATATATTAACAATATAATAATTCCAAAATTTAAATATAAAAAACAATGAAAAATCTTATATGTACATTGTTAAATATTATTATCTTTGTTTATTTCGTTATAATTTTTATTATAACTAATAAATGAAATAAAAACATGTTTTACGTAATATTTATTTAGTGTTTTACATTTATATATTTATACGAAAATTTTAGACTCATCCCACGAAAAATATTAGTACCGTAAGAAAAATTGAAAATATAATCAATAAAATATTTGATTATTAAATGAAAAAATTATTCAAATGTTGTTTATTATAACTCATAAAAATAAGATGGAAAGTAGATTTACTGCTGACTATAAATATAAGTAATCTTGTAAAAAATATACTTAATGTTTATTGAACCTATACTTTACAATTTATTTCTATCTAATTACTACTATATGTAAACATGTATGCATTAATTTATAATTTATAACAAATTAATATGATAAAAATATGAAAAAAAAAAGTTTTCGAAGAAAGAAAAAGAGAAAGTAAAAAGTAAAAAGCTCACACAGGGAAAAAGTTAAATAAAAAAGAGCGTTTAAGTAGTGTCTTTAGATATTTATTAAGAAATTAAAAGTATTTTTAACAACAATAAAATAGTTATATTTGTACTTTGATTTATAATATATTTTATTTTGAAAGTAAAAATACTCATAAAAAACTTTATCTTATTCTATGAATATTAAAGTACAAGTTCTAAAGTTGATGAAAAGTTATAATTGTGTTCTTAAGTTAAATTTTAGAAATCATAAATAAAACTAAATATTTTATTTTTTACTTTTTTAAATTATTTTTTCTTTAAAATCTTAAATTTTTTAACTCTTTATATATATATATATATATATATATATATCTGACTGTTCTCTTTTAGTTTTCCTTTTTAGCTTATATAGGTCTAACTCAACTAAGAAAAAATTATTTAAGATGAGTTTCTTTTTTTCATTCCATTTTTTTTCTTTTGCTGTATAATATTTAATTTTAAAAAAAAAATATTTTAAATGGTTAATTTAACATTTTGTTTTGTTTTATAGGAACAGTTTCATGTCATAAGTCACACACAAAGTCAAAAGATTAAGACTTAAAAACTTGTCCTGTGTGTGTGTGAATTTTGTATATATTTTAAAGATATTTTAATTAGTAATAGGTTATAATATGATAATATGTAGATGTTATCAAGTATAATATTATGTTTTATTGTAATATCATCACCATGTCATTATAATTTGAATAAAAAGAAAATAAATAACGAGAAAATTGGATAAGAGATATAAGAAGAAGAATTTATGAAAGAAAGTAAACTTTTATTTTCCTTTTTCTCAATAAAATGAAAATACATTCCCTCCGTTTTGTAAAGTACTTTCTCCGTAATCAAGTTTAGTGTAAAAGAAAAAGCACGTTTGAAAAGTAGAAGATTCATGGGAGAAAGTGTCTTTTTTACAATAAGAAAGCAACTTTCCCTAAATTCTTGTAACTTTTGATCACCCCAAGGTAGAACAAACCCAATAGAAGTACCCAACCACACCCACACACACAGATGCACCATTTCATTTTCATACAAACCCTAGCCATCTATTTATCATACACTCACTCACTCTTGCGTGCTACTTATTTTTCTGCATCATAACATTTAGCTATAATTTTTTAATTAAAACTGAATTTTACAAAGATAGTGCTTCATATATAGAAAACTGATTTTCGTTATCAGAAATTTAAAATTGAGATAGTATTAGATTATTACTTAAAAACAATGTTCAAAAAATATTGTTTGATGAAATGTTCTTCCCATTCAAATTTCTCATCAAATTAATATCTTATATATTGTTAAAGTCTCTATTTTGTAGTGTTTTTAGAAATTAATAGCACTTTTTTTTTTGGCATTGTCTAATTTTAATTTCTTACTTTTAAAATAAATTTGATTTTTAGAGTTAAATTCCTTCATTTTACAAATTTGTGATAATAGAGTTTCTTAGAGTTACACTTGAATTAACCTAAAGTTGAACTTCCACATGACTAGAAATAGAAGCTTGCAAGTTGCAACCTGTCACAAGTTGTGAAGAACTCCATTAGATAAATTCTCAAGCTTACGCTAACTTGCACTAACCTATAAAGGAAATTTGAGTTAACTAGGATTACCTGCCCCTTGGAGAAGTTATGAATGAGTTTACACTAGCTAGAACAATTTGCACATAAATCTGACTTCTATACTTGGCAGTTAATGTGACCTATTGTAAATAATTTTTCGAGTTAATAGGTTTCCTTCTTAGGTTAGACTATAATTTTTCGACCTATTCTAAACTTTCAATATACATAGTGTTATAGCTTTCTTAGGTTAGTTTATCTGAAGTTCAAGGTTGTATTGACTACAAAGCGAGGTAAGTAACTTTGTTTTTCAGATTTTTTTGCTTTCTTAGAATAATTCTGTTAAAGTGTAAGGTTGTCTTGACTACAAAGTGAGTTGGACAATAAGTTCTTCAAGATTTAGTGTAATTATAACTTTTATTAATTCAATTTATAGTTATTTGTATTTACAGGTTTTTTTTTGTGACGAGAGTGTCCTTGTCTTGATACAGTTCTAAATTGAAACACTTTAATGTTATGTTTTTTATAAAAAAAAGTCACATTTTTTAGTAACTTATTATAACATTATTATTGACACGATCAAATTAAAACTAACAACTTTAGTATTAGTATGATAATAGTCAACAAAATACAAAAGGTAAAGTCAATCCTAAGTCTTCTTCTAACAAACATCAAAATTGATTCTTAACAAATTAGTTCTTATAAAATGATTAGTCAAACAAAATAAAGATAATACAAAAAAATAATAAAGATAAATAAAAGATTAAATAACAAATCAATAATAGAAAAAAGAAATATAATTGAAAATATAAAAATAGATAAAAAATAATAATAATGAAAATAGGTTGATTCTAATGTCTTTTCAAAATAAAATTCATCATTGATTATCTATAGCTTATTATTCAATTCATTATTGGTTTAGATTTTCAAATTAATCAATGTAAATTCTCAATTAATTTTTTAGTGTTTTCACTGTTAATTAAAGTATTTTATGCATTAAAAAAAAAGAACTTTGTAGATTAATCATACTAGATTTAATCAAAGTAAATTCTAAATTAAATATTATTATGTCTAATCATATTTATTCTTTTACTTCTTATATAATGTAAAAAGTTAATTAACCAAAATACATTCTTGATTAATTCTTGTTAAAGTTTTCATCTTTTGTCAAAATAGATTCTCAATTATTGACAAAAACTCATTTAATCATATGAAAGTTTCTAACTTTAATCAAAGTAAATTCTCAATTAATATTAAAAGCTCTGGACTCATGATTGGTAAGTTATGTAGATTAACATTGTGCTAATTTGCTAGAATGTAAAAATCATTACTTTTACTTGATTAGGAGACAAAAGACAGAAAAATATAAATCACAACATAAAAAAAGAACAAACTAATTTATTCATCTAACCTCAGAATCCATTAATACTCCATGGAATGTAGAAATAACATAAAAATAAAATAAGAGATGGTGAAAAACATGAAAGATGGTGGATAGGAAAAAACTAGGTCCCCTAAAGGGTTTCTAAGCTCTCCTAATATGTTTTCCTAAGTATCTTTATATAGAAATTTAACTAGGCTTTGTTTTGAGCTTTTCTATTGTTGTAAAATTATGTTTGATAATGTAATCTTCTTCAATTATCTTCTAAATAATTCAATATCTTTAGGGTATATTTAATTGTTGTGGAGATTTAAAAATATCTAAGAAGATCTTTGCCAGATTCAAAAAGATTTGACAAATATTATCTTTAGATATGTACTTATATAGTTAAATAAGGTAATTATTTAAATATATCTAAAGATATATTTTTCTTGAATTATCTATTATCACAAATATTTATCAATTATAGAAGCATTTTTTTAGAAAAAAAAAAGAGAAAACCGCAAGGTTCAATTTTTGTTGCTTGTTCCCTCTTCTTGGTATAGCCAAATTTCTTCACTTTTTCATATATTTTTTTCCTTCTTCATGCAATGCTTGACTTAACTTTCTATTATTTTGATTATTTTCTATTATTTGATTTATCTTTAAGATGCCTTGAAACTTTAACCAATTTATTTTCACACTTCCATGAGTTCAACTTAGCTACAACTGCACTAACATACCTCAAAAGAAATTTTATGAAATTAAAAATCTATTTTTAACATATTTTTGTATCTCATGGTTAATGAACCCAACTATAAAAAATCCTAATTAAAATATTTTTTTAAAGTACAAAGATAACAAGGTAAACAATATGCAACATGTTTTAACTTTGAATACTCTGATATGAAGGAAATAAGTTAAACCAAGTGTATTGAAATCTTCTTGAAGACGATTCATATCACATTTTAAAGAATTTTCAAAATCATTATGTGTAACTCTAGGAGTTTTAAGGAGTTATTTTTCATTTTCTTCGGTTATTGGATTCTCATGAAATTTCTCAAGATGTAAATGCTTTTTTTTTTCATCTTCATCACAAGCCTTCCTCTTGAAAAAAGAATTAATTCTTTTACTCTTTATCATAATTCTTCTAATATAAATTTATCACCTCTCACTTATTTAAGAAAAGATAATGTCTCGATTGGATGGGTCTAAGGTCGATCATCCTCTCTATGCTTAGCCTACGCTGCACTTCACTCCGAACGTCCTCCTCTCCGTCATGTTGCACCTGCCAAATGACTTCTAAAACTCTGACGCTCAAGTCATATATGTCTCTAATATGATTATCGAAAAGTACGTTTACCTGGACATTAATCGTGTATATATAGGGTTTGTAGCAGTCAGGCCCATTAATCATCATTAAGACAAAATATCTTTAGGTAATAAAACTCATTAATCGCTCATTAATGCCATATATTTTAATGCCATATAAAACTCATTAATCGCTCATGAACCATTTTGCTCAATCGGTTGACCGCCGTGATCGATAGGTAATTGCTAGTGATCAACATTGAATCTCTTAACAATCCCGATTGATACACTATGTACACTACAGATAAAATTTATTTTTACAAATCACAATTATCACATTGCAAAACATAACAAAATTCTTACCACTTTAATTAAATAAGCAACACTATATAAATTTAAAACTTTAAAAATGAAGACAATGAGTAATTTGTTTATTTTTGGAGAAAAAACAATTACCATAATTAAATTTGTTAAACCATTTTATAAACAAATGCATGTAAAGTTTCTATTACTCAACTATCAAATAGCATTAAAACAGTAAAACAGTAAAACTCATTTTATAATTATTTTTTAGGTTTAATCATTTCGGATGTTCCTGTTTATGCAGAATCGTCTCAAATAGGTCCTTGTATTATTTTTTATCTCACTCGGATTTCTATTTGTGTAAAAATCGAATCAATTAGAACCTTGTCGTTAATTAGACTTCATGGCGTTAAAATTTCTAACTGGTGACATGATGACTAGGCAGATATTAACCACGTGTGACAAAAAAAACTCACATTACGTGTAATTTAAAAATTTGAAATAATTGGGATTTTATTAAATCCCTAAATTCGAACAGGATGTCTTCTTCGAAGAGACCATCACCGTGTTCGCCATCAACAAGGACGCCATGAACGCCCTCCTCAACAAGTACTCCACCCGCTTTATCATCTTTACTTTGCCTCATTTTTCAAAACCCTATTTTTCCATCTTCTCCACTATGTCTTGCGCCTTCACGTTTTGCATCTTCTCCTTAATTGTTCTGAACCCTAATTTTGCCTTCACCGTTGCTTCATTATGCATTTTGGCATCTTCTAAAAACACAAAAAGGGTGGAAAACCATAAATAAATAAATATGAGTAGATCCAGAAAGAGATTGAAAACATGAATTGAATCTTTTTAAACAGGTTGGACGATTTTGGTAGGATTTGATGTTTGAAATTGAAATCCCACACACGTGTATTCTTCCTCCTCCACCCTCCACTACGATCCATCGTCTCTCTTCACCAATACTCAAACTGTCAAAACAAAACATAAAAAATCCCATTCGCATCTCAACCTCACACCACAGATTATGCTCCATACCCTAAATTAGACCTAGACGACGTCATGCCACCTCTTCTTCAACAACAAGAAGCACAAACTGGAGTTATAAAACAAGTAAGTAAATTTTAAAATGCAGAGAAAATAAAAATTGGGAAGCAAAAAAAGAGTGGTAGTGGAAGAATTAATGGAAGAAAAAAGAATAAGAAAAGGGGCTTATACAGTAACTGTATTGTTTGCAGTGAACAAAAAGACATGTGCATCCCTTCATGGGTGTCAGTTCTACAAAACCCCAAATCGCAACAAGCTCATTCAAACCCACAGGAGAAATATTTCCCATATTAAAAATCCTTAGAAGCACAACGAAACTGGAGGAGGTAAAGTGGCATGGAATTTGGCGACGTGCTTCTCTTAGCGGGAGCCGCCCAGGAGTTGCTAAAGGTACAGCGGAGGAGGCGAAAGGACACGACGGAGAGAGGATAAAGGGGAAGAGGATGAATGTGAGAAAAAAGAATAATTTTTAAAAAATTTAAATTATTAAATTAACTGTGCCACATGTCTTAAGTTACATAGTCAACATCCTTTAGAGCAAAATTAACGATAAGGTTCTTATTGACTTAATTTTACAAAAATAAGGATTTAATTGAGATAAAAAAATAAGATGACTTATTTGAGAATTCGAAATGATTAAACTTATTTTTTAAACAATCTATAAATTGTGAGTTAATGTAAACTTATGCAACTATAAAATAGCATTAGTGTAAATTGAAATATGCAAAAAGACATTAGAAAGACTTTATCACTGAATTAATAGTCCTATAAAAATAATAACAAAAATAACATAACCAACAAAGAACATTATCAACCATTCAACATCCAAGTATAAATTACACATCACAAACATAACAAGATAATAATAAAATCATTTTAATTCAACTAAGAAAATATTCTTAACGACATCAAAGTTACCATCTTAGCTATGCAAGAAAACACTACTTCATGCGTTAAATTAAACATTAAAACACTAACCATTTCATTTTACTTAAGAGGAAAACCTTATACCATCTTGTTATATACCACGAGGAGAAAACAACGATTTATTCTTTACCAATAACAACAAAAACAATTAAACTACCTGTTAAATTATCGATACAGAATGCTTTTATCTTAAATACCGACATATATTATTCTAGACTGTTCAATAAATATATATGCTATAAATTTATTTTAATTTTATTTTTTTCTAAGTATTTATGATTGAGGGTAAACATTTGAAATTTGAATGAATAATTTTGATTAAAGATATTTACGAAGATGGGTGAAAAGAAGTGTAGAGGGGAGTGGTTAGCATACGAAAGTAAGATATTACGATTAAAAGAAATAATTAAGGAAAATAAGAAATATAAATAGGCATGTTCTTTTAAAATGACAGCATGATTTATAGGAAACTTCGTGGAAGCTACCCAAGAGTGAGAAATGGCCCTCTCATGGCGCCTCCATTTAATCCCACCACCTTCCCCACTCTTTCCTCTCAACCCCCACCTTTTACTTTTCTCTTCCTCTTCTTCTTCTTCTTCCACATTCTTCATTCTCTTCTTCACTTCTTCTTCTTCTCCATTCTCTTCAACCACCAATAATGAAGCTCATTAGCATCAACCCCAAAAACCTCAAACTCAGTCCCAAATACCTCTTCCGCTCCAAAAAGGACCGATCTTTATCCCGATCCGACCCACCCTCTTTCGGATCCTCCTCCTCCGATGATTCCGTCCACAAGCCCGCCGCACCCAGCGCCGCCGGCTCTCTCACTCCCACTAGCGTCCTTCCTGGCGCCTCAGGCGACTGGTCCGACGTCACTGTCGACGTTCGGTGGGACCTCGCCCAGGCTTTCCGCCTAATCGACCGAGACAACGATGGCGTCGTTTCGCGCCAGGACCTCGAGGCAATCCTCACGCGCCTGGGCGCGTCCGACGTCGCGCTCATGCTCAGTGAGGTCGATGGAGGCCCCGGAGGCTGCATCACAGTGGAGGCCCTCATGAACCACATCGGGTCGGGTCCAGAGTCCGGGTCGGATCCGGAGGAACTTAAGGAGGCCTTCGCAGTGTTCGACACGGATCGTGATGGTAGGATCTCGGCGGAGGAGTTGCTTCGGGTGTTCAGAGCTATCGGCGACGAGATGTGCACGTTAGAGGAGTGCCGGCGCATGATAGAGGGTGTGGACAAGAAAGGGGACGGATTCGTGTGCTTTGAGGACTTCTCTCGTATGATGGAACTGCATCGGTGATGGTTGTGATTGTGATGATGGGACATGTCAGATGATGATCATGATCATGTTATAAAAAAATTGAAAATATATATAAGAACGAAGGCAACTTCTTCATTATTTTTTTCTTAAATCCGTTATTCTTGTGTTTGTTGTTTTTATTATTTTTATTATTTGGGTGTATAATTAATAATTTTTTCGAAGGCAAAGTGCGATCCACTCGGTAGAGTTTTAATGCGGAATATCTATATTATACGTGGCTTAAGCTCGTTAACTTGTGGAATAATATATGGCACATTGATTGGATGCTTGCAACATATATCCTAACCAGTGCAGAATGGAATAATGTTTCTTTCTTTTATAAGATCATCAAATTTGATTATGAAAGATAGTCAGATTAGAATTGTATATTTTAATTATACTATATTATTTGTACTTCAGATGCTAGTGAGAAAAAAGGGTTAAGCTACATCTACAATTTAATTAAAGAATAAACTGTAATTTTTATATGTTAGGGAATGGCAAACTATTCTGGCTGTTATGTTGAACTTTAAAAACGTAAATTTCGACTTAAACACCTTTGTTTTTATATATAAAATGCTTTTAGTAGTGTTTGTAACGATTTTTTCTTTTTTCTTCTTGGATTTTCCAAATTCATTGAACCAAAAACTAGAGAACTGTTGGTGATATTGGTATTATAACTTGTGGAAACCACTACAATGAAATATTTTTTGAGTTAACAGAAATCTTACAGTGAAAAAGAAAATGTGATTTATTTTTTCTTAAATGAAGCTCCCTCCAAGTCTAATTGTTTTCCTATGAATAGTATGAACATAAAGAAAAGAGAGCACGACCCTTGTTTATTTGAAGGGACATGACATTGAATTTGAATTGTTGTAAGTTGGACCTTTTGGTTTTATCACTTTATTTTTTACTCTTCTGTTTCAATGTCCCGAAAACTATTGTTTTTTTCTTTCACATTTGCTTTAAGTTAGCTTTTTTTCATTTTCGTGCTTCTAGGTTCGTGAGTTCCTTTCCTTCCTCAAAATATCTTGCTTCTTTTTACAACAATATTCAAAGTGATTTATTTCGATTGAGAAGGTGTTCTTGTATTCTTGTTTGATAAGTGCATGGCTGCAATGTGTTGCATTGTTGAAAGGTGTAGCAAGGAAGTGGCAATCCATAATATTCCATGAGTATAATCAATTATGTTTAAAATACATTACGTACTTTATTATGTATAATTAATTGATTGCATTATGTGTTTCTTTTTTTAAGTACATACTGTCATACCTCAAGCATGTTATAACATAATTCATATGACACCACATGTATTTATTAGTTTATACAAAATAACAAAACTTTTGTATATAATTGAACATAATCTAAAGAGTCAATTTTTTCCATTCTTTTTTCATCAATGAGTATAAATGATTATTAGATACTTTCATAGTATATTGAATGCAATATATCTTCAATAAAAATAAATCTTATTTTTACTTTACAATAATATGATCACAAATCATGGATAATATATGTTCAATAATAATACATATTATTTTTACTCTGTGATAATATTATCACAAACTCATGTGTTAATATATATATATATATATATATATATATATATTTATTTATTTTGTGAAGTTACAACATATCATTATCATTTTGTTATTCTTTAGGATTATTGAGAGTAGTAAATGAAACTCATGTATGAGTTAATGTGTTAAGATTACATATGTCTCTCATTCTTATAGAAGAAAAGATATTCAATGCAAAATGTATTTTCAACTTGTGATTTTGTCATTACATTTATATAAGTTTTAGTTGGATGACAATGAACATATATGATTCAAAGTATTAAGGAATGCTCTTATGAAAGAGGATTTACTCATTATGTCTAAAGATGGATTTATTTGAATTTGGTGTCTCAGCATATTTATGAATTCAAATGAATATAACTTCAATGTTAGGAAAATATTATCTTTGAAATGTTATATATAATTACATCCAGTCAATACTTTAGATATCACCTTAAAGAATATTAAAATAGAGGTGCAAAGAATTAACAAGAGTTGTTCAACCATTTATCACTTAAAAATATAAAGTTATTGAAAAAAAAGTGCTGAGAAAGTATTTCTTAGCATTGTCAACACAACAAAATCTCATAAATTGTTTTGAGACAATGAGAAATATAATTTTAACATGTTGTATTTGTTAAGATACAAACAAAGGTCTCATTGGATAAAAAAAGAGATAGACATAAGTTTATATATACATAAGATATCTCCCTTAGTAAAAGACATTTTGGAGAGATATCAAAAACAAATCCGTGAGGGTTTGGTCCAAAGTAGACAATATCTTATCATTGTAGAGATATATGTATGTGTTGACCCTCCCTACAATTGATATCAAAGCTTGATTTTGGTCTGATGATCGAACTTAGACAATTATATCCCTCCATGGTATACTCAAGGATAAAAAAACCTTCTGCTGAAGATGATTACAAAAACATTATTGAATCTTTGATATAGTGCTTGGTTTGATTGATATAGCATAAAAAGAAATTTAACTCTTTTGTTCATAATTTTTGTTGAAATAATTTAAATAGACTCCTTATTTTATTTTACTTTTTTTTTCAATTAAGTCTCAATATTTTAAAAATTAATTCAATTATATCTTTCTCAATTTTTGAAAATTAATTCAATTATATCTTTTTCATTATATTTGTTACAACAACGTTCAAAACATGTTACCGTTCTAATTTTTTAAGATAGGTGCATTACACCTCACATAGTAAGCTTTATTTTTTTACACTAATAAATTTTTACTGTGTCAGTTAAAATTAAAATAACATATTGACATTTATGCTGCACCACCCATAATATGATAGGTGGATTACAAATTGTTTTATATTTTTTCACTAGTGTGATAATTATCTTTAGAATATTTATGTTACTTTTTGTGTCATATTTATAACTTTAAACATGCAAATCAATAGATAGTCTCCCTTCGTTGTACCGAAACAATTGAAATAATCAACTATGATATAAAAATATTTGATTATGGAACATATTATATGGCATATACTGTGTTTTTGCTTAAGTTATATTTGAAGGTATATAATTAATTATTAAAGTACACAATTAATCATTAAGAAGGTTTTCTACAAAACACTGAACTTGAGGTTCAACACAAAAATCCACTCTATGGCTCATAGATTCACAACTTGAAGATTGACTTTTTGAAGGCTCATTCACATGTAAATAATACACTTTATATCAATCAAAAAAATATTCATTGTACCAAATTTGGAAATTTGTTTGATTGGAACACCAATTGCATAAATAATTTCCGTTTTCACACTTGTTCAGTATAAAAGTCTTATGTAAATTAAGAAAATATATTACTCTTCTTTTTTTAAGGAAAAAAAAAACTCAAACTACACAAAAATAAGCAAAGGAAATAATTAAAAGTAAATATATATATTAACAAAATACAGAAAATAGTGGAAAAATTAGAGATATATTTTCATTGAAGTTGTTTTAATTAAATACTTTTTTAACGAACCATCTTAAGGAAATTGGTCATAGATTCAAACAGTGAAGAAATAATTTAAACATAAATAAATTTCAAATAGTTTCTTTCTAATATTTTTGTCCTTATACTAGATAAAGGACGATGTAAATAAATTACTTTTTTATTTTTTTGTGAACGTAAAATCATCAAATATTTTAACCAAATTTATTAATGAATATGAGGAAGTTAGATAACTTTTATGTTAAAATCTAGAAGTAGTACATAATTGACTTTTAAATATCTAATATAAAAAAACTCATAAATTTATTATACCATTATTTTACTCTTGATTCGCTAACGTTGTTAATTTCCAGTCTCCTTCCCATGTTATATTACTATAATATCATTAAATATAAACAAAAACTATTACAAGTCTCGTTTTTCGTTCACGAACCGTTATAGATTTAAATTTAGTAAAATAATATATTTTTTAATTATTGTAAAGTACCATGAATCAAATGGGAAATGGCCACGTGGCATCAATGACGACACCTGGTAAGATAACGACATTAGTGATAAGTGGGTTATGTTGGGTTTAGGATTGGCGTTGGAATATACGTCTGTTGTCGGTTTTGACTAAGGAAAGAAGACACTCTTTTTTTCATGAACTTCAGGTTAACTCTGTTATAGAAGAAAAATAATAATTTATCATAATAAACAAAAATTAATTTATATTTTATTTTTTAATTTTTATTTCCGTATAAATTAATTTATTTTATAAAATTTATTTTTTTCTTATCTTTTCTCTAAGAATTTATAATTTTTTTTTTCATACATGTAATTGTTTTGCTTGTACCTGGAGTGACGTTGAACTCCACTCATCCGCTTGATAAAGAGAAAATAAAAAGAGAAAAAAAATAATTTAATAAAAATATTTAATGATTTAGTAATAAAAATATATAAAAAATGAATTTTATTTTGTTTTGAAGTTATTGTTAGGTGTAAGTGTGTCCTACTTTTGGTTTCCTTGTATTCACTGGAACTTTCGGCGAAACTTCTTGGAACTCGAGGTTCACGCTACCAATTTAATTCCACTTTAAACAATGTACCACATTTTCAGAAGAATTAATGATAAGGTTTTGTTTGGTGCGATGCACATGAAACAAAACAAATAGTTATCATGGGTTTTTTTTGGAATAAAAAAATTCATTTCGATATAAAAAATAAATAAATGCTCTACATAAGCTATTGAATAATGATATTTTCACGATAATATTTTAACATTTATGATCGGTTAGTGTTTATTATTATTTTTCTTTTTATTATTATTATTATTATTAATATTATTATTATTGATTCTGAAATAATTTTAAACTGATATATAAATGATGTTAAAGATGATATGTAAATGATTTAAAGATGATGTTAAAATATTGTAAAAGTATATATTATAAAGGTATTGTTATAGCTATTACCAAGTTTCACTTACTTTATTTAACGTTTTATTTTAGAGAATATTTAAAAAAAAAACTATGGAGATTAATGGGTTTCAAATCAATTAAGAAAATCAGTCAAAAACAAGATCAATTAAGAAAAACGTCTCTTGCGATTTATAACAGTTGTTATGATAAGTTCTGTGTTTAGAAGTCATATTTTAAAATGTTGTTTTAGTACTTTTTTCTTTAATTAAAGTCGTGTTTTAAATTAAAACCTGGTTTATGAATTTCATACATTCTTCCAAAATCAACTAACTTCTGTTTTTTAAGAGAAAAAAAAACGTAAAAAAGCCTCCCCCGTCAGTTTATTACTACTCCCTCGCATGCTATATTATAATAATATACAATAAAAATAAAATGAACATTATTTTTAAATTAAATTTCTTAAAAATTATTTGTTCTATTTTAAAATGAATATTATAATAATATAGTCCATTTTTCTTATATTTCTTTTAAACTAAGGAAAGTCTATTTTATTTTTTTTTTCTTGTACTTCCTTTCTCTATATTTAACGAAAGATAAGTATAAATATCATACTCGATATAATGTTTTAACAAGGAAAAAAAGGTGAAAATAATTTGGCTAATAAATTGTTTAATATACAAAATCTTGATTTATAATTTCTCAAAAATATCACTTCCTACATGTCAACAAATTCATTTTTATGGAAAAATTTACTTCAATTTATCAATTGGCATAAAAATTTACAATTAAATTAATTATTTTACTTTTAATTATGTTGTAAATAAAGCACATTTAATGTAAATAACAAAACAATTAAAATTTAATACAATTTTTGGTTTTTATGTTTATAGTATTTATTTATTTATTTATTTTTCTTAATTTGTTTTTAATTTAATGTAGTTTTCATATTTTCTAAAATGTTGTTCTTGCTCTCGTTGTCAACTTCTATCTTTAGGCTTGTAGCTTCCACACATTTTAGTAGAACCGGCATGGGTGGGACCAACAAAATTTCTGAAAGTGGAGTTGAAATTCTTCGATCATCCTCCATTCCTAAACAAAAGAAATTACATTATTATTTTTTTTAATGTAAGACTACATTAAATAAATAAATCAATAAACAAAAAATATTGAATAATTATTATAATTTATAAGAAACAAAATTGGTATTAAGCTTATAACTAATACATTCCTTAATCATTATAAATTTAATAGAAAGTGGAGGGAAATGTGCTTGTCAAAATAGTTTACCTTATTAAATGTAAAGATTTAAAAAATGGAATTTTTGAAATCATAGTGATTTAAAAAATGGTAAAAGTTAATTATTTTAATATTAAAATATTTTAATATAAATAGTTTTATTATGAATTAATTTAATAATTTTAAAACACATAATCTCTTTATAAATATTTTTTTAGAATTCTCTAATTTTT
This sequence comes from Vigna reflexopilosa, assembly GCA_027742785.1. Classification (NCBI taxonomy): domain Eukaryota; kingdom Viridiplantae; phylum Streptophyta; class Magnoliopsida; order Fabales; family Fabaceae; genus Vigna; species Vigna reflexopilosa. The sequence goes on from CM050914.1 coordinate 13,354,801, forward strand.
ATTTAAGATTTTTACATTCTTGTTCGTCTAACTAAAGAACGAAGAATGTAGGATTTATCTTTGCGACAAGCTCTTCAATATGGACCAATTAGTTTTTTCATTCGCGTAAGTTATGTTTTAGCCCCTTTTCTTGAACTATCTCTGTTATTTGTTGTATATGATCTTCTTCCACTTGCATGTATCTTTTTACTTATCTATACGGTCTCCGCTGATCAGTGATCATAATTATATGTCCTGATATTCTTGTGATATTTCTACGTGTAGATAGAACATCCTGCAAGTTTAGAGGAGTTTCACTAGTTAGGGTTTTGTGAGAAAAACTAGTTGTTTTGGTGTGTATGAGTTTGTTAAATCTGATGTTTTACATAATTATGATTGATTTTATTTTGAGACTGGAATTAGGCTGTTATGACGAATTTTACTGGTGTGTATGACTAATTTGATTTGTATGGTTTGTATGATTGTTTTTTGCTTGATTTTTTTTCTTGGTTTTATGTGATTGAGAGAATTTACAATTTGAGCAATTGGACAAATTGGTATGAGTTATCATGTTTAAAACTGATTTTTTCCAATGCACCAAGAAAGGAGTACCAATTTGATCAAATGAATAAGATCAAGTTCCCTCAAAAACACATAATGTAATTGTTGATATTTGGTATAAAACTTAGTCGTGACAGACTGACCACTAAGCGTCAGTTTGTACTGCTGAGTGCCATATTTTGTGAATGCTTTGACTTTGGCTTTGAGCGGCAGCAGGACACCGCTGAGCGCCACATTTATACCGCAGGTCTAAAGTATTTGAGCTTCAGGATGTTGAGTGATAGAAAGAACTGCTGAACACAAACTTTTATGAGAAGAATGGCGTTGAGCATCAATTCTACCTATTGAGTCCTACTCTTTGCGAAAGGTTTGGCGTTGGGCACCATATTTAAGCGTGAGCTTATATGATTACATTTGTTTTCTTCTTTGATTGTTTGAGATAGATTTGTGATGTAATTAATGTACGTTTATAATGTTGTTTATTATTAATTGAGGCGATAATATAGTTGTGGACATGTATGATGATGGTATTAGAGGAATTTCAAGGAGAAATTCTTTTGGTGATGATTTTTAGTGTATGCATTGACATATGATATTTAGTAAGGGGGTATTTTGATGCTCTAATAACCATTCACACTCAAATATAGTAAAATGTGTTATGTCGTGAAGATTAGGAGGAGGTTCTAGCTTATGGACTTTTTTTAGTCCTAGGAGCGAAGGGGATTAAAGTTGTGAGTAGTAGGGTGATACCCCTTTTGTTTATGGCTCTGTAGAGCATAAATACTATTACAGTGCAAGTCCCTAGTGAATTCCAATGTCAAGGGCATGTATTGAAATAATTGAGTATAATGTCAATTGTTTGTATGTATCTATATGATTTATTGTATTTACTCCATGATTAACTTATGTTCGATTTGCTTTTAATGTGTTAGGATTATTCTTTTGTACACTTGCTTACCCTATTGTTTCTTTTGTGTTTTTTTGTTTTGTTTTTCTTTTACAATAATCACTTCACGGTGTGAGCAGATGATGAATTAGAAGATGATATGTCTTTGGTAGAAGACAATGATGATGCAAATATTCTTCTTTAACTTCTAATAGTTATCCTTTATAAGAGTTTTCAAAAACTCTAAATTATTATTAGTTATTTTGTAATATATATATATATATATATATATATATATATTAAAATTGTTTACTTTTTTAGAGATAACTATATTAATATTAAATATATATAATTTAAAGTAATTTGCTTTATCAATCATATAATATTTTATTTTATCACTTATAAGCTATTAATAGGATATTACGTTAATAATAATATATGCTAAAGTTATGAATTTAAGGAAAATGGTATTTAATGTTTTTTTTTCTGAGGATTAATATAAAAAGGAAAACTTTTCTACTTTATTTTTATAACTTTTTTTTTTAATTTTTTACTGTTTAATTTAGTATTTATGTTTAAATTAGTATACTGAAATTAGAAAATACATCACATACATTAATTAAATTCTTGACATTACTCCTTCTAGTCCATAATACAACACACTTATAATATAATCACAATCAAGATTGTCAAATTCGAGAGTTTACGTAAACTCGTGAGAGTTGAGTATACTCGTGAGAGTTGAGTAAACTCGACTTGCAAACTCGACTCGTAAATATTAGAAAGTGAGTTTCAAGCCTAACTCAACAAAATCAGCTTATAAGGTCAGGATTGCACCTCACTTATATATTATAATTTGACCTTATCTCTAGTCAATGTGAGACTTCCAACACACCCCTTCACGCCGAGGTATAGACATCTCGTGCGTGATAGTAGAAATTGGGTGGTCCAATAGCGGCCCGACAACTGGTGGAATAGAAATGCCCAAAAAATAAGAAATATTGTTAAGATAGGCTCTAACCTGGCTCTGATACCATAATAAAAAGTTTAAATAATAATTATGAAGTATTATTTCAAGGAGTAGAGTACCATATAATAGGATCTTATAATTCTTCCTCTATTAAATGAATGACAGGTGCACAAATATGCACAAATTATAATAATATTTAAATTATAACTAATACAATTGATTGCGTAATATCCCTTAATAGAATATTTAGCATATCTTAATAGTAAACTCGTAAGAGTTTACTTCATATAAAAAAAATTATATGAACAATACCATAATTCAAATAAGTCTACAAAATTATATAATTTGAAATAAATTAAATTTATAAATATATTTTTTATAGAAATATTGTAAAACATAAATACTTGGATTAATATAATTAATTTTGATGCATTTCGAGACATAATACTATAAGCTTTTTCATTAAAAAAAGCTCACAAAATCGCTCCAAACTCACGATTATACACGATCTTGCTGATTTTATAGTCGATTCCACCGAGTTTACTTAGAAAATGAGTTTATTTTCAAGTTAACTCAGAAGCCAAGTCTGAAAACGTAAACTCATCCGAATTAACGAGTTAACTCGAAAGTTTAATAACATGCTGACAATATAAATAAAAAAAATCAAATCAGTTGAATTTAAAAACAAATATTATCAATACAAATTATCCATCATCATTAATAAATTTTAAATTCTCTTGTGAGCGTTCATTAATACATAAACATATATACTCATATATCTAGTAAGAATAAATAAAAAATTATACAATTATATGAAAATTATAAAAATATCTTTTATAATTGTTAAATTATGACATAGTTATGAAGAGAGGAGAAAATAATTAAGCATTATTTAAAAAAAAGATAGTAATGTTGTAATTACTGCCTCTAATCCTGAATATGTGTTAAGGTTAACATCATATTCATAATTTAATTTATAAAAGATATTTGTTGCTGGTTAGTGTGATTTATCCTCGTTATTAATAATTTGTTTAAAAATATTTATTAAAAAACACATATTTATAATATTTAGTGGACACTAACAAGGAGAATAAAATTTAATATTTAATAGAAACTATGAAATGTCTTGTAAATAAAAACATGAATTTCTTCTAAATTCTGTCTTATATTAAGGACGTAAAGAAGTATAATTAGATAATATAATCTGAGTAGAAGAATGTTTATTCCATAATTTTTTCAATTTTCAAAAATATATTCAGGTACTTATTTCCATATTATTTTCTAATAAATAATGTTATCTAGAGATGCTTACAACTATTGAAGCTAAGAGAAAAATATGACAAACTATTAATCTCAAAGTACTTAATTTCTTAATTTATTTGAAACAACGTTAAATATAAGTTATTAGTGGACTAAAAAGTTAATATATGTCTTTTTTACAGATATATATAAAAAAAAATGATTTTAGTGTATGAACTGCACTTCCATACTTTCAACCAGCATCTCTATAAATTTAAAAATTTTAAACTTTTCCTCTACTTTAGAATATTCATTTTTAGTTTCAGATTAAATGTATAGTTTAGGGTACAAATTTGTATCATATATCATATTCTTATATATAATATTCTGGATTATCTGAAATATAAATTATAAAATTCAGAATATATTTTTCAATAATCATATATATTGTTTCAAAACTCTTTTGATGAAGATGCGGGAAAAAGCTGTCACCGTGGGAGTTCTCTGCTGGTTAGAATTAGATTAGCAGATTTGGGCCAATATAATGAGTGCCATAATGAGGCCCAAATTTGAGAAGACAAACTTATGGCCCGTTTTGTTAGATATTTTGTGAAAAGCTTAATGTCTTGTTCATTTAAATAGATTTAGGAAAGAGTAATTGAAAGGATTTAAGAAGATTTGAAGATAATTTTTTGTTGTTGTTTATTTGAATATTTTTTTAATCTGTCATATAAATTAAATTTTACACTAATTTTCACAAACTTTACTTCTAAATTCACTCTCATTTACCTTTAAATTCACTCAAATAAACAAAAAAAAATTACCTTTAAATCTTCTCAAATTCACTCAAACAAGGCCTAAAATTGATTGTTTAAATCATTGAATAATATAATACTTAACACTGTGAAAAGATTAAAATTATTAATTTTGTATAAAATATTTATCAGTTTTTACTAAATCAGAAGAAAAAGCGAAAAAAAAAAAAAAGAATCTTAGGGATGAAGATAAGAAAAAAGGCGGTGCAAACATAATGGCGCCTAATAAAGGAACCGACCATTTGTAGGCAGAAAAAATTAGTCAACACCTATTTCTTATATTTGAAAGCTTTTTATGAAATATAAGTGTAGCGTCTAGGCTTTTCAAACCTAAACCTAAATGTAAAATCTACACTTCCTTTGATAACCAAGAAAGAAATATATAAAAACGAAAAAGAAAAATAAGTAAAAAATAAATATGACATAATTTTATAATAATAGCATTTTATTTGTTAATATTATTGAAATATAAATTTAAACATTCAAACTTCTCAGAATTTATGGTTACATAATCCATTATATAAGATTATTTATACTGAAAAGCACATTATATAATAGAAAATAATTAATTGTGTGCTGTAATTTTTTCTTCCTAATTTAATTAAAAGTATAATCAAATTATAGTGTGTATTATCTTTAATAGTATCTTATTTTAAAATCTTACACTACTTTTTTTATATATCATTCCATGTTATGCCAGTTTCATAAATTAATATGTTTTTTTACGATCCACATTATTTCCTTTTAATAGAATAAATTTGAAATATAATATTTTTTATCATTTTGAAGATTTTGATATATTTTTTTTTAAAGATTCATTACCTATGATATAAGATCTTATAAATAATATATTTTACACAGAAGATGTTCGAAATAAATGCAAATTTATGTTTGTTAAGTAATTTTGAAGGATTAAGTAGGACTTCTGACTTTTTTAAATAGAAATAAAAGTTATGGATCTTATGTTGAGGACTTTATCCTTCTATTGTTTTCTCCCCACGCTTAATAACACTCTTTCCTAAACGAAGAAAAAGGTGGTCGTTGGAGTTTTTGAGGTGTACAAAGAAACAATACTCAACAAATTAGTTTGTGACAAGTTTTGTTTTATAAGCGGGTTAATTTGGGGATTTTAAATTTTATGTGGGTTCAGGAAGAAACAAATGGAGTGCAGAAAGAAGCCGCCCAACACCAATTCGCCATAGTTACCAGGCCTACACTACACAACTTCGATCCAATAACATATCGTACAATAATGAGGCACATATATCGAAGAGTACGTGTAAAATCATGTATGCCATGTTTTTTTTTTCTTTTAAATTGTTATATGTATGATTGATAGTCAGATGAATATAGCCGAATTCTTTTCGAAATTTCTCTCTTAATTACCTCCAGAATTCCAGAACCGTTGGGAACAAAGAAACTTGAAACTGAACAAAAATATTCGGATACAGATAAAGTCTCACATCGAATAAAAAAATAGATAAATATAAATATACATACATATAAATATTTTCATTAATAAAAAACATTTTAAAGTAATATAAAAACAAATATGTGAGAACTTAACCCAAAACAAAGAATATCTTATCAATTTCAACCATGTCAAACCCTAATATTAGAAGTTTGAATTGTACACTACTTGAATACTTGTCGTAAAACTTTGGTCTGACCAATTTTGTTACATTCCCCTTAACATGTTCCTAAATTGCCTTTCGGCTTCCTGAATTAACGTGCAAGAACAAAAAACATTAGATTTGGATTAGATTTTGCCAAAAGCATTCATCTGCATCTAAACTAACATGTTTTTGGTATGCATAAAATCATCCATTGTCAAGTTTGTTTACCTATGTTATCAAAGTTTTTTTTTTCTTTTAACATACATAATTAATTCATATTAAGTGTTTTTTGGGGCGTGGATAATTGTGAACCACTTTAGATACGAAGAAAATCTGCTTTAGATTGTGTGACATAAATGCATTTCAAACACATTTTTGACACGTTTGGCTTGTGATGTCTTAGTATTAGAATGTGGCCTTGTTGGCACTTTGTAATATCACAAAATTGGCACAATCTTTTCAACTCAGTTGTCCATTTTATATATCTTATTGTCGTTTCAACCCTCTAAGATTCCGACATGGAGACATCTTTTTACCAATTTCCAACTTTTATTTCCCAATTCAAACACAATTCCTGCACTCAGAGATGCCAATCATAACCATCAAAGTCTCCAAATTTATTTTCCTTGGTGTCACTTTCTTGCATCTTATACTGTTGCTATTACTTTCTACTAATTTATTCTTTCACGAAGCTTGGAGTCCAATTTTGTTCTCATGAAGACTTTTTGCCCAAACATTTTTATTTCCAATTTAGTTGTTAAGCTTTTTTATTGGAAAATTCATACCTTCCGCCATCATTCTTTTATCTTATTTACCATTCTCCCACTTGAGTTAAGAGGGCATCTTCATTGTCTCTGTTTAATGACGCATTGCTCACGGTTTAACATTCACGGTATGTTGCTTTATGTCCTTATTAGAGATAATAAAAAGACAATATTTATTATTTATTATAATTGTTGTGTCTTAATATTATAATATCACAGCTATTTGAAGTTTTGTTAACAATATTTGTTATTTATTATATTTATTGTATTATTTATTATTGAATTATTATTAATGTCTAGTCATACATTCGAGATGTATTTATTTTTGCATGAAAAAGACGTATTAAATGTCCTATATTAACTAAAAATAAAAATATATATTATATAAAATAGTGTAAATCTTACCTTACAATTGTAGATTAGTTTTGATTAAATACAACTTTTCATCTATTGTGAACAAACCTCATGAATGTTGGTGTTAGAAAATGACACTCGCTTTGATATTTCTGGTGTTAAAAAATGACACTCATTTTCATATTTTGAATATGCTTATGGTATTTTTTTCATATTGTGTGTCAATCATTAAGACTATAAACCATTAAACTCTACAATTTATAGATTCACATATTGTCTTTTTATCTACAAAATCATAAACTCTACCATTAAAACACCATTTATTTTCTATATTATTATCTGATAATCAGTATATTAATCTACTGACCCTTACATTATAAAACTGACAAAACTTTTAAACAAATAAACAACTCAATTAAATGTATTACATTTAAGTTTACCCTAACAAAACTCTCCCTTAAACTTAAATGCTTATTTTGTCTTTCATCTAGACTTTTAGAAGTGCATCAACCCATGTTAAACTTGCTCTTTTCATTAAATGTCGAGTTCTTCAGTTTCACCTTGATCAACTTCTCTATTGCTTTAACCAATTTGTTCTTCGTGATTGGGTTCCTCTCATCTTCATTTTCATCCTTTGAAACACCTTTCTTTATAACAAAGATGTTTTCTCCAACAAAAAATACTGTAAATCCTTACGCTTACTATATCCAGAATAACGACCCTTCCTCTATGTCTCTCTCTCCAACAATGATGGTGTAGGGTAGATAATAACATCACTGCCAAGGTTGTAAAATGAGGCCACCAACATTCTCATTCCCTCACTTCGAGCAATCACACGATGTTCCATACTCTTGTATTTCCCATTGCTTATTCCCTAAATCTGATCACCAAGGTTAACAACAATGGAATGGCGCATAGGAGGCACATCCACCCATTGCCCATCTTTAAGAAGCTGAAGGCCATTCACCTTATCATCTTGCAAGAGAAGGATTATGCCACTCGCATTTCTATGGGTACAAGAACCTTTCACAAATTCTAGATTTGGACATGTAGGGTAATTTGCCACCTTTGTCCCAAACTAAGGACCTCTTGATCCATAAAATGCCCTCTTCATGTATCCCTTCTCTAATCCAATATTTTCATAAAGCATATCTAGCAACTCCTCTGTTAGTTTCTCCAATTTCTCAACAAATTCCTCTATTTGCATCCTTAGACTTTGCAATAATAACCATACGTTTCGTTTAGAAATTGAATGTAATAACAACATCACCATTGATTATTGGACGACCATGTTTGTCATTCTCATCAATAATAACAAAATGAGGCATATACTAGTTATTGGCCTTTTGGTTCTACCTTCAACGTCTTGAAAAATTTTCCATCAATCTCAACATCAAAGTTCGTTACTTCTTTCTATTCCTCCTTTGATTTCTTTATCTGGGTTAAAGCTAGGGTCCCTAAGAGGAACAACATACAAAGCATCAACAACATTTTTTTTGCCATCTATGATCTTAGTTTCGTCATTGGTTCATCTTTATTCATTGATATACTTATCATTGCTCCATTTACATCTTCATTTATTGAACCAACATTTACGTTGTGTCTATCTGAGATCTCCATGATGTTGATCGAGTTCTCCATCAACTCCTCCAAGCTCTCTACCGAGCTATGTAGATGCTCTTTCATGCTTTTATCATTAATTTTCAGGCTCTTACTCAATAGGTCGGCATCCAAGCTCGATAGTTTGGCAATCAAGCTCGACAACCAGGGCTTGCAGCTCGTGCTTGGCAGCTTTGCATCCAAGCTTCTTGCCAATTCCAATTTCTTTACTGGCTTCCTTAGTAAGGAGATTTTTCTCCTCCTTTCTGTCATCTCGACAATACTTTTCTATATGAACGGTCTTACCACAATATTAACATTTGATTGATCTACAGTCATTCGCATAGTGGTCATGCTTGCCACATTTATAGCATTCAACATCAGACTTACTTAATTGACTTCCTTGGTCTCCCTTTTGTCCATGACTACGCTAGTTCTGTTGACCGGTTTGCTCCTGACCATCTTCATAATCACTTCCGTAATCATTTTGCCCACAATATCCTCGTCCACAGCCTCTTCGTCTAAGACCACCTTGGCCTTGAATGTTCCGAGCACCTTCCTTTAGGTAAAGTTTTTCCCAAAGTAAAGTGGCTCAAACAACATTCTCTCCGCTGCTCGTGTGCCTCAAAAGACCCAACAAGTTCTTCAACCAAGAGCATGGTCAAGTCCTTGGACTACTCAATTGCACACACAATATTCTCGAAGTCCTAGTTAGTGACCTTAGGATCTTCTCCACAATACGTGTGGTAGTCAACTCCTCTCCGTTTCTTTTGAGTTGATTTGCTACTGCCTCCACTGTAGATATATACTCGGTCACTCGTTCTCTACTCTCCATTCTTAGACTCTTAAACTCACATTTGAGAGTTTGAAGTTTAATTTGTTTTACACAGTTATCGCCTTTGTAAACTTTCTCAAGAATTTATCATGCTTCTCTTGAAGATTTATCATTCACTATCTTCTCAAAGCTAGATTCATTAACAACTCAGTACAATATGTATATGACTGATTGATCCGTCACCCGTGATTCTCTTAATGCGAAAATTTTGGCCATTGATTACTCTACATCTTCCGCGGGCTCTTCGTAGCCATTCACAACATCTTAGGATTCTAGACGAGCTATCATTTGTACATCCCAATTGTTAAAATTGACTTTCTTTATCAATTAAGACAGAGACACACTGTTTGCAAAGTTGGTCATCTCTCTCTCATTGTCTCTTTCTTACTGGGACACTCAGGCTCTCTCAACTCTAATGTCAATTTGTTAGAAAATGACACTCACTTTAATATTTCTGAATATATTTATGGTGTTTTTCCATACTATGTGTCAATCAAACACTTACAATTTATACTTGCATATCGGCTTTTCATCTACAAAGTCATAAATTCTACCATTAAAACATCATTTATTCTTTATTGTTGTCTAATAACCACTACATTAATCTACGAACCATTGTACTCTAAAGCTAACAAAATTCTTAAAGAAATAAACAACTCAATTTAATCTATCACATTTAGGTTTACCCTAACCGTTGGCTCATGCCTATGGTGGTTACTCCTCTAAAGCGTTGCCACAAGTCATGGAGACGCATTTGGGAACATTTCTCCATGCATGGAAGCTGTTATTTTCCCTCCACAAATCTTGGCATTTCCGTAAGTCATGAAGAACGTTGGCCTATTTCTGTTTTTTCTGAAAACTTTAGCCGTGGGAGGTTAGGATATCTGAATCCACCTCCTCCCTATAAATAGATTCACTTCATCTCTCAAAAAAAGACACAAATTCACACATCTCTCTCACTCTCACCTTATTCTCTATCAGTTATTTATCTTTTTCTATTATATTTACGCTGTTAAAATTTTTGTTAATTATGAGATTTTTAAAATTTTTGAAAAATTCTATATTCTTGCACAATGAATAAGTCTTTAAAAACAATATATATCAAGTTTTTTGTGTGTTTACGTTAGTTTTATAATAATAATAATTTAATTTTATAAAATTAAGTTAAATTTAAAATATGTTTATTAAAATTTACAAATTTGATTCATTAGAACCCGTGAAGAAATAATAAAAAAAAAGTTACTTCCGTGTGTTTTTTGGACGAAAAAGGTGGCGGTATTTCGTGTGTGAAGGTGTTTGGTCCAAGAAGATACAACTAGTTGGACAGAAGGCGTTGAATCGTATTATTATTACCATTCATGAATCAACTTTGTATATACAAGACAAGACAAAGTAAAAAACATGTTTAGAAGGAAGAATTGCTTGCTTTCAAATGCTTTTCTTCTGGCTATCTAGAAGACTTCAATCTAAGTGGTGCATATCTATAATTCATGAGTTGGTATTTGCTACAATCTTTGACTTATTAGATAAAAAAACGGATAACCATCTCTTTTGATCTTAGAGAGATCATTATCCAAAATCAATCAGCTCAAAATTACATCATTGCTCGCTGTGTTCGGAACACGCGTAAAAATCAAACTTAATCGGCATATCAATTCGAGGAAACTCCATAAATGATATCACATTAATAATGTCCTAAGATGTTTGATTTGCAATAGGTTATATACGTAATTTTCACTAATTTTTGTTTAATGTTGGATTTAACATTTACATATGTACCGTATTTTACATATTACATAGAATATTTGTAAATAATCCTTAAAACATACACATAATCAAAATTAATCAAACTCAATTAAATTGGCAAATAATTGTACCATATTATACTAAAAGTATTGTATTATTTATAATAAAACTTGAACTGAACCATTTTATAGTTATTTTTAAAAAAACTGAACATTTTAAGTTATAATTTTGTTAACTACTCAATAACCTAAAACTACTTTGTTGATGAAACACATAGTAGCACATAAGTACATAGGTTGAAAGTTAAGATAGATCAGTTTAGGTCAAAAGTCATAATGGATTGACATGAGCCAAAGATCCAATGAATCAGACCAGCCCAAAGGTCAAAATGAGTTAGGCCAGACCACGGTCGAAATTTGGCCAAATTCAACCATGATCAAAATTTGGCCGAATCATCCCAGTCCGAATTTGGCCAAGTCAGTTTCAACTGAAATTGATCTAAATTTGACCCACGTTGCCTCAATTGAAATTGGTCAAATTCAACTGAGTCAGTCATGATTATAATTTGGTTGAATTCGGTCAAGTTAGTTTTGACCGAATTTGGCCGAATGGACCTAGACTGAAATTTAGTTGAATTTGAGTGAATTAAGCCTAACCAATATTTGACCAAAGTAATCACAACCAAAATTTAATTGAATTCAACTAAACGGTAAAAAATTTACAAGTACTTTCAAATTAAAAATTTGATTCTTGATATTCTCTTAGAGATGTTAAAAATAAGTTTTTCTTTTTCGTTTTGACCTGGTTTAGTGTTGATCTCACTAGTGAAAAAATGCTGTTTAACGTCACCCATAAGACGTCGGTTGGGCAGTAGCCCGACGTATACTAGTGGATGGTGGCATTACCGTAAATAAGTTGGTAAATTGAATGTCGATTTTTATAGCAAACGATGTCTATGATATATTCGACGTCTGCTCTGCCCGAAACCGACGTCCAAGGGCCTGAGGTAGGCGAGAAGACAGTATTTCCAGCCCCATTCATGTCGGTTGTGACGGGGGGCTGACGTCTACCTAGCTGCAATTAATGCTCTTCACCTGATTCCCAGGCGCTTAGACTTCACGTAGTAAAAAACCGACGTCTATAATGTACGAAAGACGGGAAGACAATCAATTTCGGCAACATAGACGTCGGACTTCTGGGGATGCGACGTATATGTGACTGTAATTAATGCTATTCACCAAACTCGCAGGCAATTCGACGTCCGGTAAAGTGGCACCGACGTCTAAATTGTTATAGACGTCGGTGCCCCAAGACAACCGTCGTCTACTTCCCTGACAGGAAATGAAACGTCAATCTGATCAGCGCCGTAGACGTCAGCGCCCCTTGCGTCCGACGTCTATAACCGACGTCTACGTGACTATAGACGTCAGTTTCTGTAGTAATCGACGCCTAATTTCATGTTAAATAAACCGCAGACTCGGAGGAGTTTCGCGGCATTGCAGTTTCGCCTTGCAGACTCGCCTCATTTAATCGTCTTCCTCCTCTCCTTTTTCTCTCTTGCGCCATTGCATTCTAGTTTCTGATAACATCATCGTCTTCCTCTTCTCCTTTTTCTCTCTTGCGGCAATGCATTCCAAGTGCGTGTTTTCTTATTTAAACCGTTTAAACTTTGTTTAGACTGATTATATTAGTCTTCTGGTTCAACTCATTAAAATTTGTTTTCCTTGTGTTGTGTTTTAGTGCAGTTTTGTTCCTCTCTTAGGGTAACGCATTACCACATTCTTCCTTTGCTAGTTGCCTCCCAGAAAAAGCGGCGTCTTTTGGATTTCTCGTGGCGTTTCGACCCAAAAACGACCCTGGGTTGTTGCCTAGTTATCGTTTCACCGTAATTTTTCCCTCTTATGGTTGAAAATGGAACTAGGCAAGAACCCATGTTCGGTTTTGGGTTCAAATATCATGAGAAATTCAAAAGACGCAAGCTTTTTTTCGGGGGAAACTAGCAAAGAAAGAGTGTGCTACTAGGCTGTCCAAAGATAGGAACAAAAGTGCACTAAAACACAACGATTATATTAGACGTCGGTTAATGCATACACCGACGTCTATAGTGACATTAGACGGCGGTTAGTGACATGTTCGATGTCTTTATGTGCTCTTAGACATCGGTTATTGCTTGTTTCGACATCTATATATTGTCTTTAGCCATCGGTTTACATTTCTGCACTGACGTTTAGTGACGTCGGACATCACACTAACTGACTTCTGTATAGACGTTTGTTATGTGGATGTTCGACGTCCCGTTAACGTCACCGGTATAGACGTCGATTGTAAAGAAGACGTTAAAAACCCAAAATAACCGACGTTAAACAACGTTTTTCACTAGTGTCTGATAATATATTGATTGATTCATGGGCGGTTAAATGGACATAGTCTATTCCACTAGAGCGCGGGTTGCTAGTCCAGTACTTTTTTATTTTATTTTTTATTCTATTATATATATATATTAAAAATATCTAATCATTTAAATATTTATAAGTTTTTATTGATTAATTAATGTTTTTATTGAATAAATTGAAAAGATTAATATATATTAAATCACTCTATTATAATTAATAATTGAAACTTAATTTATACAAATTAATAATTTAAATTATAATACTAGATTTGTATTCTTTAAATAATATAAAGCAAAACCTCGATCCTTATAATACTAGAAGCGATATTTTTTTTACTGGCTTTGGTAGCAACGATTGCATAACATATATTTCAACAACAACAAAATCGGATGTAAGACAAGGAACAAGTGCAAGGCGATGATGAACAACATAATTCGTCAATTGGTTATAATTAATGATCATTAGCGTGTTAGAAAACTTTTTTAGACACTACTAACTTCAAATTTTTGTTCATTATATGTTTTTTTTTATTATGGTTGGATTGTATGACGTTTAATTTTTTAATATGGTTGAATTTTCTTAAATTTGATTTTTTTCTACTTTACGCTGTTAAACTTTGGTAATGCTTTTTTTTAACATTTATTGGATTATTAGTTTTAGTGACACTCCATTTATATTATAATTTTTTTTTTAAATTTGTAAATAATAATCAAAGTATACATTGCTAGTTTGATGATAACTTTGAATGTATATCCAAGATTGAATATATGTTTTGCAGAAAAGGCCAATTTTATTCCTATCAATTATATATTTATCAATGAATTCGTAAATAATTATATATGAATAAATATACACAGGTAATATTATTTACAGATTCATATATATGCAATTGTATAAGATATATTCATACGTAATTATCTACTAATATCAATATATAAATTTACTTACAAATTAATTTTTTATTGAAATAACAATTATCCACAATCAATAAACTTGCAGCTATGTTGTCATAAATAATCTGTAAAGAATTTTATTTTACCTACAAATTTCTTGTCTTAAATAGAAATTTCTTTAACATATAATAATAGTGAATTTTCTTATATTGTTGACTTATTATCAATAATTTCAATATTAGACAATTACAATTTCTAAGAATAGATATATAAGTTAAATAATAATTTAAAAGATATGAATTTCTCACAAACAAATGACAAAGCCTTTTTGTTATCAACTAAATAGGAAAGAAAAACTTTATAAACAATTACATTCAGAATAGATAAATTTCATGTCCAATTTAGGTCTCAATATCAACAGGAAACATAAATTTAAAATGGACTAATTTGAAAGATATACTTCATGGTCTATTATAAAGTTTAATATCACTACCTATATACCTAAATGTAAGAGCAGAATCAAACATATATGACATAAATTTGATTATTTCAGAACAAAACACAACTCGCAAAATCAACTACATACTATGAATAACTAGGTTAAATGAGTGAAAATTTGTGAGAGGAATACTATGAACAAAGTGGCTTAAATGAGCATGCTGTGAACAAAAAATAGACAATGTTAATAACATGTGAAAAAATGTGTGTGAGATACCATGAAAATAATAATGTTGGAGATATGACTTACTTCATGGTGGCATCCCATAATGATTACGTGTTGTGTTGATGTATTACTACATAAAGAACAATAGCCTCGATAAGAAAAAAACCATAATTAACAAGAAATAAAGGTAATACGAGAGAAGATATTGAAAAACACAAATTCTGATAAAAGTTTCAAACACCTTTTTATATCAAACATTTAGTTTCTAATACAAAAACATTAACACAGAGAAAACTTTTTATCTAAGTTAGAAAATAGGCCTTTTAGGACAGTTTTGTAATTAGTATAAATATAGTTGGTATAGAAAGTTTTTACTTTTTATGGTGGTTATGTTATAATTGACATAGAAAGTCTTACTACCAATTCATTCTCAAATTCTTCATAAAACTTAATTTTACCATAGGCGACACCCTAGCCTCATGATCAGTGTTGATATCATTCAATCACTATGTTACTTCCTTTGCTTTTTCATTCACATATGCAAGGTCTGCATTCTCACAAAACCTTTATTTGCCTCCAATACCACTCTTGTCGTGCATTTCTTTGTGAAGAAGGGCTGAGACTCCAAACCAACATGGCTAACACAATAAACAAAATAAAAACCAATAATTGACCCAATAAACACAATAATAAATTAGGGTTCAAGACTAACCAAAGTGAAAATGAGAGAACCTTGTAGGGTGAGAGTAATGACAAGGAGAGGAACGACGAGAGCAAAAATGATGTAGATGAATGTAGTGGCGAGGAGAATGAAAGTTGTGACAACGAGAAACGATAATGATTAAAGATCATGAGAGGGAATAGCAAATACGATAGAGACTTCGATAATACAATAAGAAAACTTTGATGAAAAGAGTGACAATGGGGCGAAAAGGGGAGATGAAGTGAAAGAACAAGATTTAATATATTATGGTAGTAATTATAGTAACGAACTAACTTAGGAAGTCTTTTACTTTATTACAAAATTGTCACTACTTCACTTTTCATATATGTTGATTCTAAATATAATTGTTAGAAAGTTTTTTACTTTATTATAAAATTGTCACCTTAAAAACTTTCTATGCTAGTTCTAATAACAATCAGTATAAAAAGTTTTTTTTACTTTATTATGAAAGTATTACAACACTAATTTTATGTGATAATCAATATAAAAAATCTTATCATATTTACAATTTTTTCATCATGTCACTTATTATGGGAGATATATTATAATCAATCTAATACTTCATCCAAAAAGTAAAAATACATTTTGAGTTATCATTTCAATTGATATAAAATGGTAATTTGTTTTATTGATTAATGTAAAAAAAAATTAAATAGCACGCTTTAATTTACATCAATTATTAAATAAATTTGGCAAAGATTAATAAATGCAGTGCATCTAGTCTGAAAGTTGAACTTCATTTCTCACCAATACAATAACTCAATGCTATTAATGCCCTGGTATTAACTTATTCACCAAGAGACTTCTGAAATAAACCAACTCCTTTACAACTAGTGAATTGGAATTAATTTTTTGCCATAAAATGTACAAAATATCACACAAATTGTGTGTTTTTGATTCCGAAACCTATTGCATAGGGTGGCAACGTTATTTTCGGCAACTTGTTAAAACTGTCAAGAAGAAACCCTTTGTTTATTACAACATTGCGGTTTGTTTACGGTAGCATTTGGAAGGCTAAACTAAAATAATGTTTGGTGTTAAAGGTGGGTAGGTATTTGAGTGTTTGAAGGTGAAAGTATGAATAAGATAATAAGGTTTTAGAGATAATTAATATGGAAGGTGTTTTTATATGTAATGATTGTTTTTAGTTAGAAGAATGAATCTAATGGTAATGTGTGTTGATGTTTGTACGTACGTGTCTCACTTTGATTTTTGTATAGCATAGGAATCCGCATGATCTATAAGTCATTCTCCAACACATGTTGTCTCGTTATCTATACATTAAAGCAAAGCATTGTATTGAATTAAGCATTGCCAAGTTGCGCATAATCACAAATCAGAATCTCCCCTTTTGGTTATACACTTTTAGCCATTAGTTTGTGAAGGACATTGATTTTAAAATGACCTAATCCAACAACACATAAAATAAAGAACACAGTATTCTTAAACAACAACAACAACAATGTCCTTGTGGTTGGTATCGTTTTAACAATTTCTCACGTAAATGTCAATGGATTTCATATGCTGCTATAGTAGACTAGTGTTTTATTGTCAACATTCATTGCATCTTTCTCTCAATGTGTGCACTTATATCCATAAACTAAGTGAGTTCATTAATTAATCGCCGTTATGGGATCAAGCTGGTTTTCTTCCATGGCAACTTCCATATATTTTTATGCCTTTCAAAGTTCTTGCATTTTAATATATTTTATGCTACCCACTTTTCTGCTTTCAATTTTACGCTTTATATGTTTTATTCTTCACTTGTTTACATGCTTTCGTAAAAGAGGTTAACTCAGTTTCACAGTATGGTATTATTTTGTTGGATTTTACAAATCATATAGTAATGTCATTTATTATTGAGAAAATTAATGATTAAATATATACGTACATACATATTTTAATGATTTTAAACAACTTAAAATGAAAATTTTCAATGAATTATAAATTCTCTCTCCAAACGCATATTTTAATTACTCTATTTTCTTCCCAACCAGAAAATATTAACCAATAACTAACCTATAATATGGGTTTCAATTGATAATTTAAAATAAATATACATTAAGTTTGAATGGCTTTGAATTAAACGATTTTTTATATGTTTATTTGGATAAGTTCTTTCAAATTTATTGAGGTGGATAAGTATTTCATTTATTATAAAATAAAAATATCTAATAAATAAAAATATAATTTTATCCTTTTTTAAACATTAATCAAATTATGTTGGACACAATACAATTAACATCGACAAAACAAATCATATCCAATATGGATGAAAAAGTAACCCAAACCATTACAACTAAAAAAATAGTTTCATAAAGTTTTATTGAAAACTAAGGCTGAAAAATACAATCTTAGATGAAATTGATTCAAAATAAAAAAGTAATGTGAATGTTGAAAATACTAGAAGTAAACTTTAAGCTTAACTCAACTCTAAAAAATCAGCTTGTAGGGTGAGATTTACATCCACTTATATACACTGAATTCACCTTATCTCCAGTCAATATAGAACTTCTAACAAATAAGTATAAATAACCTTGATTAACACATCTTACAAATTAACATTGAAATACATTAACAGAAAATAACCTTATTTACAAGAACTGAACAATAATTGTAATTGATGTTAATAAAAAAATATTTGACATCAATAAAAAAAAAATTAACAGTAACTAGAGAAAAAAGCTCGTTACTAAATAACATGATTGACTTCTTTTTTCTGCAAAATATTCGGAGTTTTACTCAATCAACTTATCACTACCATCACTCTTATGATAAGTTCTCTTCAACAATGTAGTTCGGTCTCTAAACCAAAAGCCAAACATTGTTGATGTCATAATTATAATGTTTGTTTATCATGTTGCAGTATGCTTCATGGTTTGAGCTAATTCACATAATTAAAACTATAATCCTCAAAAAATCAAACAATTCAACCTGAATCTTCGTCTTGGCACATTGTTTTCCCTTCTCCAATTGTTTGGTGGCCAAACTAAACTTCACAAAAAGAAAAATGGAAACATTTGACTGTGAAATTTCGCCTACCAAACAAATATTAATTTTTAATGTTTAATTATTCGTAATCTATAATTTTGTTTATTTATCTTTTAGATCTAACTTTTGAGACGATATATATATATATATATATATATATATATATATATATATATATATTCTTTATTTTTAGTTTTTAGTTTCCTCTATTTCTCTTTTATTTTTTAGGGTTTTATAATTTTCAAATATTTAGCTGAAGATCAAACTCAGTTGTTATTGGATTCAAACCAATAAAACAAATTCCAACTAATTTGACTTTTTTCTTTTCTTTTTGTCAATTTGAGTCTTAAAATACAAGATTTGGCTACTCTCCATTTTCTCCCAACATCATATTATGATTGCTAACAACTAGAGGTAACAAAACTATTGTTAGTAATAATGTTGGAATAGGACAATAATTCACTGTCATTATTGGAGAAATTATATGAAAACCTATTTAAGTATGCCGTATAAATTAACTTACTATAAAGAAGAAAATAAAGATAAAATACTCTAAGTTTACACCCAAATAAACTCATCAAATTAACTTTATAACTTAACTTAAGAATCTCAAATATTAGTGAAGGAACCCACAATATTTCTGATTATCCTTTCTAAGTCACTTTATAACTCATTAAATAAACTTTAGTTTCATAATTTTTTAAAAAAAGATAAATAAAAAATTCTACAAAAGCCAAGTATATAAATCATATTTATTTCATGCAAAAAGTTTAAAATATTTTTTAATCTCTAATAAATAAAGAGAAAATAGATCATTCATTATGGTTATCCAGTAAAACTCATGCATAGATCCAAACAAACCACGCATAATAATGAAATATGGGAAACAATTTCTTTCAAGTTTCTTAAAATTTTATATATTATTTTGAAATATATTATTAAAGGATGTATGTTTAACTAATGAAGTGATAAATCTTTACTTTTTGAAATTTGAAATAATTTCTTTAATTAAAAGCGTAATTTGACCTCACTCAGATTCATTTATCAAGTTCATGAACCTGCCCTAAAAACCCAAACCAACTTTATTTCTTTATTTCAAATTTCTTGTCTCGCCTTAAGTTGCTGTTTCTTCTACATTGTCAACAAAGTAAAGCTAAAGTTCCTTTCTTTGGCCATTTTTAATAAGGATTAATAAGATCACTTTTTATTATTTTTGTTTCAAAATTTCAATATTTTACATTTTTATAATTAGTGAACCAATAATGATCCAATATCAGATAAAACAAGAATGTTTACATAGATTTAGTTAAAATATATTTTAACTTTGACTCTGATAATATATTAAAAAATAAAATTTAAATTTAATTTAATTCAAAAATATCAGTTTATAAAATAAAATTTAGACTGAATATTATAATTTGACCTTCAACTTAAACTTCCAACACTATTCCTTAACATTTACTTATTTTTCATTAAATTTCTATTTTACCTTTTTACTTTTTCGTGTTTTCCCACAGTTAGGACTGTTTTAACCTTTATCTCAAAATTGTGGTGTACCAACTGTACATTTTTCCTTTTATAGGCATCGTACAATGGATTTGAAATCACAACCTGACACATGCAGTCTGCTGTTAGAAGAAAACCAAGACCATGTGAATCTGACACTACATTAAAAATTGTGAAACTTGTTGGTTTTTCTTTCTTTAACTTCACCTAGCTGGTAGCTACTACTATTTAGAGTAGTGGGTGTTTTTTTGCCTGGGTCTCGCTGTCAAATTATTTTTTATTAATGTACAAAAATGAAAAGAAAAATAGATAATAATTAGGTATAAAAAGGTGTATCTTGTTCATTTAGCTTATATATACTATTGTAATTAAAATTGTAAGTACAAAATAAAGTGCGTATAAATATGTAAATATGTGTGAGTCAACTACTGGAATGAAAAAGAAATAATAAAAAATTTGAAACTTCAACTAGAACTAATATAGTACGGAAAGGTTGGGGGAATCTATGCATAGTCAAACACTTGGATCATCTACATTTGATTAAGATTATAATAAATTATAAAGGAATTACCTGTTAGATTCTCTAAACTAAACGACACATATTCTACAGATGTTAATCCTTATTAATTTAAATGGTCTGGATCTAAGGAAGATTTTCATTAGACACACGATGAACTCGAAAACACTGCCAAATTGCATCTAACATGTCGTTTTTTTATCAACCAAACAATAAAAACACCAACTCCTATAGTACTACTTTTACGATAAATAAATAATCTTTTTTCTTAATTATAAAAAACTATTAGTTATATTTTAGGTATATATAACAATGACACGGTTATTATTATCTTTATAGGTCTTTCATTGAAAATTAAACACAATTGCATAGTCAAAACAGTTAATGGAGTTAGAACGATCCTTATATATGTTAGTTTATGCTAATAAAATATATTTTTCTTTTCTTTTTTTTTTCCTATTTTAACACTCATATAAGGCTATATAATAATAAAATATATTTTAAGATGTTATATTGGCCATAAAATCACAAGATTGATTATTTTAAAATTTAATTATGTATATAGGACAAATTTTGAAAAAAATTAGCAGTATTTAAAACAAAATTCACTTAAAACCTTTATTGAGGTAGGGAAAACTATTTTTTCTTTACATTTTAACTTAATATTGTTGAATTTAAATTTTTATGATATGTATATAGTCACATGTTGATTTAAATATGAGAAAGTTAAGACATTGTAAAAATAATTAATTAAATTGGTTTAGAAATGTAAAGTGGAATGGGGTTTTACTACGGTTAAATTTGAGAGTTTATGAATATCAATGTGATGTGTGAATTTTGTTAAAAATGTGATTTGAAGGTATATTGGATTGACGAGTTATTGGAAAAGATGACTGAAATGTTAATTCTTGATATCAAGAAAATATAAAAGAAAGAATTGAATTTGAAGCATATTAATAAATGTGATATATATTTGATTGCTTAGTAGAATGTTGTATGTGCAAATCTTGTAAGTTGTGGATAGAAATGAGAAAAATATGAAGCAATGAGAAAACATTAATTTTTAGAAAAATTAATTTGTTTGTGTTGGATAATGGTTATTGGATGATACCTATGTGATATTTATTTTCAAACTAAGAATGATTTATATCTTGTTAAATGATTTTACATGTATAATACTTTTTATAATTTGTTTATCATGTGTGAAAATATATGTGAAGTTCTAATTTTGGGATGATTAAATTAATTATTTTCAATGAAAAATGTTAGGATGAGTCTAAATGTATTGAAGAAGACTTGATATGGGACAATCTTCACTATATTAATATCTAACTCATATAAAGAAAGATAACTCGATGATGAGAGTTGTAAGAGATGCAAACGATATGATACGAAAAAAAATCATACGTAAGAAGCTAGTAAACTTTATATTAGTATTAGATGAGATATATTATGTTCCACTAAGAACAAAAGGGATAAAATGAAATATAGATATACATTAATCTTTCCAAAATAAATTTATTATAATAATTTTGTGTTATATTTTTATCACTTCTTTAATGTATCTATATTTCAAATATTTATTTATACAAGTTTTATAATATATATATATATATATATATATATATATATATATATATATATATATATATATATTAAGTTCAATTTACTTCAATAACTTTTTTTGTTTTGTATATTTTGCGATGATAATATATTTATAAAAGTAAACATAGGTAGAAGCTAAGAACAACAGTGCCACTTGAACTAAAACAGAAAATTAAAGAATTAGTACATGAATGTCTTAGATCTTGAATTAATCCTTTAAGAAAACTATATTAAGACTTTAATTATATTTTAAAATAGTCATGAGTTCATTTTAAATATATTTTGAAAGAGTTATGATTAAAGTCTATATCATAGAGTTTACTTTCCAAACAGAACTCACTTCTATTATTAATAATTATAATGTGAATTTGTTTACCCATATATAATAAGTAATTATCATATGTTTGTCTCGAATTTTGGGATTGTTACACTATTTCTTGTTTCTCTGCAGAAATTTAAGAACACAACGCAGCTGTTGATCAGTGTTGGAGAAAGATGAAAACGACCTCAAAATAAACCCTAATAATTAATTTGTACACAGTTTTATTTAACTTTTGGATAATTGGATATCCTAATGAAACTTGTTTAAATGACATTTAAACATGAAATTGGACCACTTGCAGAATAATTATTGTACTTAATAGTATAACAGTAAAGAAATACATGCATGCACCTTCATTCATATGGAAGATACTTATGCCACTTGGAACCTCCACATTAAAAGTTTGCATTAACAAGCTAAAATTATAAACCAAATGGTACCAAGAATTAAAAGCAATTAATTGCGGGCCAAAGAAGCAAAGTAGATATTATTTAAGCGACTGTGACATGTTATATAAAACAAAGTTATACAGTGGGAGACAAAAATATTTGATGATATTTGTTTCAGTTTATATTTACTCCATATGCATAGGATAAATCTTTATTTTTCTAAATATAATTATGTGCATAAATGTAATTAACTATATACATGTAAATTATATATTACAATGAAAGTGCATAATAAATAAATGTTTTTACTAGTTATTTTATTTACAACACGCTATTTATGCCATGATCGAGCTATTTTTATAATTATAGAAAAATGATTTGGAAAATAAAGGTAAAAAATAAGAAATGAAATAACCCGTAAAAAAATTGATAGCATATGAATAAAGATTAAAAATAATATTTTTTTAAAATTAAATAAAAATTGAAAATTATACTTAAAGGAAATAGGATTAACAATAAAACTAATGTTGCATAAGATACATGATTAATCTATAATAGTTGTGACATCCAAAAATATCATATGCACATATAATATAATAGGATTCAGCTATTATAATATGTAAAAGCAGTTGAGAAATAGAGATAACAGTATTAAATATGTATACAGTCATCCAAAATATAGAGGGAATTAAAACAAAATAAAACTCAAGTACAAATTTCCAAAGTTGTCCAAAATACAAGACTGAACAAAGGTTCAAGGGGACCTAAAGAGTGTGTCCAAAATACGGCTCATAATAAATAAGTGCTAAGAGTCTTTCAAAATAAGATCATCTAAACTAGAAGCTAATAGAAATCCTAAGCACTAGGGGTTGGGTCTTCCTCAACTCCCAAAGCTTGCTCCAAAGGTACATCATCGCCTACTGCTCACATCCAAAGGATTGAATGATCATCGCAAGGGGGGGAAGACAAACACATGCAAATGCAAGGGTGAGCTAGGTCTCAAACAATCATACAATTCATTTCAAATCCATCTAGCATTTCCGAGAATATCCATACACACATAAACATGTAAGTCATCATAAATATAAGCATTTATTTCATAAAACTCATCAAAACAAGCATCCTATCATGTTAAGACTTCTAGACACGTCCGGACATAGAATGTATGTAGAGCTGGGGCGGGTTGTGCACTTGTGGTGGCCTCTACTGCTTTGCAAAGCCATTGCCGAGGGGTTTCACCCGACCACACACAAGGCTAGTCCTTTACCGCGGAATAGGCCTCCAGTGATAGCGCCTACCCTAGGACCTCCCACTACTCTCACCACACGCGTTAATCCTCTCTAAGTGAGAATGAAAGACCGTTAGAGTGTTAGAGATAACCCCCCATGTGGAAGCCTCTTACATTCATTCAATACTCTAAATGATCTCACCTAGAGATCTTATTTTCATATTCAATCCGACCACTTTAAATCACAGGATATACCTCTTGAATCAATAATTCCTCTCAAAGTTTCACACCAATCAAGATTTTTAATCATTTCATAATTCCTTTTATTTTAGTGCATAATTTTAACTCAAACATCAAGCATTGGATACAGTATTGTGAAAAAAAAAAAAACAGCAAACAGTAATAATAGTGTCTCAAAACAGCACCAAACAGCAAAATTTATTAGTGTAAAACAAAAATAAAACAATGCTGAAACAGTCCACAAAAGTACATAAAACAACAATGATTTAATTACTTGACAGCCAACAAAGAATACAGAAAACAGCCAATGAAAAACTGCAACAGCAATGAAAACAACAATGAAAACAACAACAGCAATGAAAAACAGCAACAACAATGAAAAATAGCAATGAAAAACAGCATCAGCAATGAAAAACAGCAACAGAAATAAAAAAAAAACAGCAGCATGCAGAAAACAGCAACAACAATGAAAACAGATTTTTACAGCAAGACAACAGATTTCTTTTCTGCAGAATTTTATCACAACCAACAACAATTTTACCACATATTGCACAACAGTAATATAAATTTTAAAATAAGTAACAAATTTCTACCATTTGAAATATATATAAAAAAATATAAAAAGAAAAAAAAATCTAAACCATTATGAACATATTATATAAACTAAAGCATGAATATGAAATAATAATCATTTAAAACTAATCTAATCAATATTAGAATTACATATTCAAATAATCAATTACATGTCCAGGACCTTCCTTTATTAATTCCAGATTATCAAACTAAAACAACCAAATACAAAGTTAATTCTCCATACATGCATTTCAAGTTAACTAGAATTAAATTCATGCTTCCAACAACATACCACTACAAAATTTATCATTAATTCACATTACATTACACAATAAAAATAAGAAATAGAACTAGTTCCCCTTACCTCTAGTGTGGACGGCCAACTCAAGGAAAAACCCTAGGCCACTTGCTTTGAACCCCAAAGTGTGAGGATCACCTATAAATCATCAATTGATGATGAAAAACGAATTTTAGAACCAAGTGGAAACTAGATTGTGGAAGAAAACGAAATGGGTTGCTTGTAGCAAGAAATTGCATGTTTACAACCCTAGGGAAAAATGGAGAAAGGGGTTTTCTTACCCGTTGGAGGAAACGAAAAATCAATCAGCAGAAACGTAGTTCTTGGAGTCCTGAATGTTTAGGTAGCTTCAATTTGAGAAACAAACGGTTAGATTTTGAGTTATGGTAGATGGAAGGTAGAGGAATGAAGGGAAGAAGAAGAACTGTGCTTGTTTTTTTTTGGAGGAAACTGTCATGGCAGGGAAATTAAAAAGGGACTGAACTTGGAATGAAGTGTTTTATTAAAAATTTTATTTTTAAAACTTTGCTCAATGCCCTGCTGCCACGTGTGCACCATTTTATATTATATTTTCTTAGACTTCACAATAGTGGTAATAAATTATAAAGCACTCCATCATTTTTAATTTAAAATTCCAGCTAAGAATACTCTTATTCGGAATGGAGATTCAAACTTAAGGGGTAAATAAATTAAATCATAAATTTTCAATTTCGTCGGCTGAACTAATTTATCCTGCAAATAATGAAACTTTAATTTGTTTTTTTTTCATTTTTTTTTATTTGTTCTAATTGGTTTTGCCAAATAATGTAACTATATGCAAAGGAGATAAGATTAAATTACATTTAACAAATTATTCCACTGTAAAATCATCCTTGATTAGTAGTGAATCTCTTGATTTGGACTAACGATACTTTGAGTTTAGAATAAAATAATCTTATATAATTAACATTATTATCATTAATTCATTTTTTTTGTTTGAATTGGTTATCATTAACATTATCAAAATATAAATTAGAATATAACTACACTAATATTATTTTTTCTATTGCTTATTATCAATAATTAATATTAAATTTAAAAAATAGTGAGTCTCTCACTGACCTCGCTCAAATATTTGATCTTTAAAGATTATACAATATTTTCAAATTTAAATAATAGTTATTGTTATATCTATTATTATTTTAGAAAAGTTGCCTTTATATCCTTTCAATCTTTTAAATAACACTCATAAATTAAATTTTTTTCATAACTAATTATCCAAAAAATTTATATATTAATTTAATGAGGTGACATTCAACTAATAGATTGTTAGATAAGGACATGTTTGAATTTAAGCAAGGGAAACTAGTAGTATTTCTATAAGATATGATGGTTAATTGTTTTGAAAGTATATATTGTACACAAGGCGATAATATCAAATTCGTATGATGCATTATGTAGTTGTGGTGATATTTTGGGTAAATGAATGTTAGTTTAATTTTGTTCTTACTAAATAGATTGTTGTCGGATTGAACATTGCTCGAGTGACATGATTGTTCAAGCGATGTGCAATAATTGCATTTATAACCTTTTTATTGATCAAGTGATGTGTTGTATATGTTGGAAGTCCCACATCGACTAGAGATAAGGCTAAATTATAATATATAAATGAGGTGCAAACCTCACCTTACAAGCTGATTTTGTAGGGTTGAGTTAGGTTTAAAACTCATGCTGAAGCATTATATGATGATAGAAGTTTCTTCGAAATTTGACGAATTTTTCCATAAAAGTGAATGATTCAAATGATCGAAACTCGAAGTAGAGATTTAGGAGGTTGTGTTTCGTTCAAGTTGTATATGTATACTCAAGTAAAACATAAGTTATATACATATTGTATTGTCAATGTGATATATAAAAGAAAATATTTCTTCTATATGCGTTGAATATATATATATATATATATATATATATATATATATATATATATATGATTAATGATGAAATAGAGACATGTTATATATAGATAAAATATATATGTATATAAGGTTGGCCTTAGGTGAGTGGTTACATGACCCTAATAGGTATTATAGGGATACCTCTAGGGTGGTATTTGGGTGACAATGATAAACTTACAATATACATTAAGAGGCATTCTTCATTGTTGTTTAATTAAATAGATATAATTTCATATGGTAGAAGCTCAATGAGACTTATATCTAGATTGATAGCAATTGTTGTATATATGATTTATGATAGTAAGTACTTCGTGTCATGATGATATTTGGAAGATAGATCAACTAAGATATAGTGGGTTTAAGATATTTGAAGTGTTAGCATCTAGTAGAGCTAATTGTTTATATTATTTTTCTTAAAAGTTTTTCAAAAAAGCCTTATATTTAGTAATGATATGATAGGAGACTAAATATGAATTCATTGACATTCATATGGATGCTAAATGAACAAAGGCAATGCTTCTAGGTATCATTGAAATGTTTATTGTAGACTAATTTACTATTACATGCTTTGTTGTTTGTGCACACTCTAATTGTATTTGATACGAGAGATTACATTGTAGGTGGTGGTAATGAAATTGGATGAATAGAATAGTGTTTAGACATTGTATGTATTCTATTTTTCTTAAGGATTTATGTCTATTAATATATATATTATAATAGATTATATGACACAGAGCTATAGTTTTATCGGACTATAATAAGAACAATTTTGGCGGTGGAGGTGTATCAATATTGTGAGAAAAAAGAAAAGAAAATAATGAGCACTTGATTGAATATTGTTGTTAAATGAGGAATATTTGTGAGTTGGAATTTTCTTGCATATACATAGTCAATCAAAACCACTTGCTGAAGGTGATTTGAATATTTGATATAAAAAAAAAGGAGTGATTTGAATTCCATCAAGCACACCGGCACATGTTGATGAACCAACCATACTTGGAAACCGAAAAGTCAATAAGATAAATTATAACCTTAATTTATGCATATAACGAAACTGAAAATGGTTGATTAAAATAATTTGTGACAGTCTTTATACAGTAGCTTTGAGAATGGATCTGGATGTTGTTTTTGGACATAAGAGAAAGTAAGAGAATAAAATTGATTAGTTATATTGGGAGAGGATGGAAACTGTTTGTGAAAATGTGTGTGTGAGGTGGAAAAGGCATCATAGGACATTTGAAGAAATAGTGGATATCCGCCGACGAGTGTGTAAAGGAGAAGAATGAAGTTGGTTTTATTGAATGGAAAAAAGGAGCATCCTTTGTGTCTGTTTGTTTGGTACTTTATAATTATTGAGTAAAGGGAAAGTGAGTGATGTGGGTTAGGGATGGCGGCCATGAAGATGTTGGTTGGAGTCCCTCATGCTGCATGGTTCGGGGAAAAGGTTTAGTGGTTAGGGGTGTGGTGGGCGCGTGCTTCTGTTTCTGTTTTACAAACCCACCCCTTCAATCATAATGTGTCTCATTCCAATGTATTTCACCCACACTCGTTACAATTTAGCCTTTTCCTTCTTTTATTAAACTTATCTTTCATTTTTAAATTAAACATATTTCAAACATTTCTTATTAATCAACCATCAATAAACTATAGCACACTTATGAAAAATCCCTTATAAGTAATATATCTTTAAGTAGACTCCTCTTACTCTTAGGTATCATTCTCGTTACATAAAGATTTTTTTTTTTAAAATATAAAAGAAAAAATAAAGTAAATACATATATTAAAAATAGTAGATTAATACAATACCAAAATATGTAAACTGAAATTTCTCATTAGATTAAGAGATTTATAATTAGTTAGCCAAGAATAAAAGTCTAAGGTTTTAGATGATTCTGATGTTTGAAGAATGATAAAGGTTGCTTTATGTAACGCATGGTTGATGGATTAAAGGGCTGTTTTTTTGTGAAATCATCATGGTACTATGAAAATGCATGCAATGCACCATATTATAAATTACAAAATATATATGTATTTTCTCATCTCTTTAGCCAAATTCAGTTAACTTGATATATAGGACAAGACAATGAGAACTGGGTGAAGATGCAATCATTATTTTCCTTTTTATTCTTCCTAAACTGCACCCTGCAAGGGATCCTTTACTTTGTCATTTCTTCCATCATATTTCTGCACTCAGAGCCCACACCGTGAATTCAAATTATAATCACATCAACATCTTTTCGTTTCGTTCACTTCACTTTCAATTTTTAAAATCATCTTTTTTATTACCAAACTATTTTTTAAATAATTTCAAATAAAAAACAATTTTCAACCACTGAATCAAAGAACCGCCATGGAGGATTCTTAAGGTTTCACGTTTAAATATTATACTTGTAAAAAATTTTGGTGGCGCGCGTCATGTGTTTGTATACCTTGTTGATTATTATTATTGTTTGTTATAAATAATATAACTGAGTTTTATTCTTTTTAGTCAATTATTTTTTTATTCGTAAAACTTAAATATAAACTTTATATAAAAATTAAAATTAACTTATGTAAGCACATTGATACTTTGATTTTACTTTATGAATCCATCTTTTATTTGCGATCCTTGTCATATTAAAATTAAATAATTCTTTTGTTATATAAATATTTACAACACATCATCAAACAGAGTTGCATGACACGAGTATTTATGTTGAAACCTAATGATAAAGACAAAATAAGAACAAATTGATATTATATAAAATGTCAGAGAAACTAAAAGCAGGCATTAACATATTTGCAGGCCGAGAAAGAAGGATTTAAGCCTTAGTTTATGAAGAGAATTGTCACATTTAGGAACGAACCTATGATCCAAGAGTGGTAAAAAGAAAGTACATTTTCAAGAAATAAGAAGATAACACAAAAGTCAAACGTTAATGTCCATCGTTAACTTTCAGAATTGAGTTGTTTTAGAAGTGGGTTAATTCTCGTACAGGTCTTCTTCTTCGGCAACAACCAAGTCAACACGTAAGAAAAAAATGGATCTGAGAAATCCCGTTCAAAAATGGGTTTTTGAAATCCCTTGTGGATGATATACTGATATACATGTTATCTTCCATTTTTGAATGCAGTCTTTAACAACTCTTTCTCTCTCATTAATTCAAAGCGTAGATGACGTTGGTGCCATGGAAAAGATTGGTATTTGGGCTTAATTATGGTTGGTATTGACTAATGGCGAGAAAATTCCACAATCAACTTCTCATATACATTGCTTTATATATTATCTCAACAAAACTACCAATTTAACAAGACTTATTAAAAGGAAACAAAATAGTCAAATACATCCCCCCAAACACAACATTAATAACATCCTACATTACTTTTCTTCCTAGATAATAAAAATCTCTCTCTCCCTCTCTCTCTCTCTCTCTCTCTCTCTCTCTCTCTCTCTATATATATATATATATATATATATATATATATATATATATAATTTTTCTTGTTCATCCGTAGTTTCACGTGACATCATTAATTTCTGCAGCGTGCTATGTATGCAACTAGCCATGTTTCTGCATATATATAACAATTAATACAGATCATCAAAACCATTTGCAAGACTCGATTTTGCAAACTTCCCGTCAGTTAATCATTACTCTGCTTCAAAAATTAACATTTTCTGGGTGCCAATACATCACAGAAACCAAGCAAATGAACAATAACACACTAGATACAAATTACATAATCCATGATTGATAAAAAAAAACTGAAGATATATATATTAATTCCACTGCTGCTTATTCTTCTGGAACTTACAAGGCAAATAGAGGTTTTGATGGCAAGGGTACAACCCACATCATGATGAAAGAACAGGCATGTTGGGTAGAGTGGAAGGAGAGAAGGCAAAGAGAAAGAGAACGAGGAGGATGAAAACGGGAACAAAGAGAAGCAATAAGGGTGGTGGTGGCAGAGGAGGCAACACCAAGGGCAGCAACAAAATTGATAAAGTGAGAAGTCCGAGAATCAACACTGAGTAACTTACCATGCATGCACAGTTTCTTGTTTTTGAAGAAGAAGTTGCAGCCGGCACCAAATCCTTGCGTGTTTCTCTTCCACCTAGTTGATCACGAGGATGCACTATCATCATCTTCACCTATTGATCATGCCTTGTTGAAGAAACCACATTGAGAGGTGAAGAGAGTGGAGATCATACAAGAGGGTAGTGAGGTGAGTGATGAATTGGGGCTATGGAAGTTATAGATAGCATCACAGAGAAAGAAAGAGAGAGAAAAGAGAGAGAGAGAGAGAGAGAGAGAGAGAGAGAGAGAGAGAGAATGAAGGAAGTGATGGAGATGAAAGAGGGGTTTTATTGGTATAGAAAGGGACAAGGATTGAGGGTCAAGTCGTAGTCATTGTATATGCCAAAGGGGTCACTGTCCAAGATCAAGCAATGTCTCGGTTCAACCAACTAAAATGTACGTTGCATAAAAAAATTACTAATTCCTGTTGATTCAATGTGCAGAGTCATTAATTTCTTGCACACCTTTTTTCTTTCTTTACAAACTAAGAAATCTGTGCATTTTGGACCCATTTGGAAAGGAAAGGGCTACTAGAAAGGATCATTTTTGCTAGCTACTATGGAATCAATTAATACTTATCGTAACTCTGATGCTTGGAACAAAGTGTTTGGGCCTTGATGATTTTGCTAGTGACAGTGATGTCAACACCTTGTATCATTTTCATGACGTGGACAAACAGTGATGTCTCTGTTTACAATATAATCAAAGCATAAGAATCCTATGAACTCAATTCTCTAAACAATCGAGACCATAGACTTAGGTAAAAAATGAGTTAACTGAAAAGTCAAATTTGCAATGGTATTTGGTGGTCTCGGTTGTTTAAAGAACCAAAATCATAAGCTCCTTTAGACTTTAATTCTTGTTGAACTGAGGCTTATATGTTTACAATAATTATTAAAATAACACCGAGCCATTTGATACTTGAGTTTCAACCAAATCAAAACCAAATAAGTGAATTAGTGTCCATATTTTTTATTAGTAGGTTTTTGAAACCACCAAATTTTATAGATTAATTTTGATATTTATCAATATTTTGGTATTGATTTTTCCTTTTCTATACAAGTACTCTCGTTTATTAACAATTTTTTTTTTATATATTTCTTATTGTTATTATTATTTTAGTATTAGCATATATGTTGAGATTATATATATATATATATATATATATATATATATATATATATATATATATAAAAGGAAACTTTTGATAGATAAAAAAAATCTATTTTTCTTTTTGAGAATCATCATATGATACGTTTCACATTCTTTTTTAATTATTTAATGAAATTCTTTTAATTAAACCTAAACCTTAAACTTTTAAATTCATGTCATTTAACCTGTCTTTGAATTTTTATTATTAGGAATAAAATATATTAATTATAGAGTATTTAGGGTGTTTCATCCTTTTACACATGTAGACAAAAAGAAAAAGAAAAATACAAAACAAATAAGTATGTAACACCTTTATACTATAAGAGAAACGAGGTGATCCAGGCCTAAGACATACACACACCTAAAACCAACCTTGAGCATAGGTTTTTCAAATACTCTATGTTTTCTCGAAACAAGAATTTTGTTCATAGTGTTAACTGATGTAGCAATACAAAAGTTCCGGGTATAATATTTGACCATGTGATATCACTCCTACCTATTATAACAATGACATATTACACTTTTTAACAACCTTTAGACAGTAAAAATCTTGATCAAAAGAGCATTACATGTCTCATCTGACCTTTATAATAATTCATATAAGTGCCAATTAAAACTGAAACCATTGTTCATTTTTTACTTTGTAGAATCAACATGCCTATTTTGATTGGACGAGTTCATTTACAGTATTGACCAATATAAAATCTGAAAGTAGATAATGAAATGAAATACATTAATGATTGTTATATATATATATATATATATAATTATTTAGTTTCCCTCTCAATTGCATATGTCTCAATTAGACCAACCCATCACAATACTTTCATATTGGTATATACGTAGATCCAAAAGATTAATTAAAGCCATACAGATTTTAAGTGCATAATCTAACATAAACACCCGTCTGAATAAAAGAAACTTGCACTAGGAACGTTATTAGTAATTCATGTCCATATCTTAACATCCACATTCATTTTACATATTTTATTTCAATTGTTAAATCAGTATTAATAGTTTAAATTGTTTTAAAAAGTACATCTCAAATTTTGACAACCTTTGCCATACATTTGGATAGGAGGAAAAAAACAACATAAAAAAAGAGAATATTTTGAAAACTAAAATTTTGTCTTACCTTTTATGGTTTCCCAAAGATATCTCTTTTCTAAGTATAGCAAGAATTCAAAGACATCCAAATTATAATAAAAGGTGATCGTGTCCGTGCCAACCCATTAAGCTAGTGAAATTAGTTTTATTAGGTGAATAAATTAAGAATATTTTGCAGCAACAAGCACCCACAATTTCTGTGGATTTTTCTCCTCTTCAACGATATATATATATATGACGATACATGTGGAATCATGTATAGTTGACAATTTATAAACACTGTAACGTTCTTAAATGCAAAAGGGTTTCAAAAACATCAAGATTTTTCGCCTTGTTCAGTGTATCAGTGACCTGGAAAAAGTTTACGTCAACAACTATAGCATTTGTTTAATGATTCATATATGTAATTGGCTTCCTATCTTTTCAAGATGCAACTACTCACCCTTTAGATATTGCTCCTCACAATTCCACACAATTTAATATCACTGTATGCTTATTCTCCTGCAAACCCTAACTTTTGTTTTATATGCTCACTCATACACAAATTCAATATTCTTTATAATTACTCTCAACATTTGGTTCCAATAATTTTTCTACTCCATATAAACTTACGGAGAAAAATAAAATAATTTCTTTCATAAATCAAAATCATAGCTTGTGTATTATTTATGAACTATAAATTTAATATTTTCCATGGAAGGATGAATAGAAGGGATTAGATTTGCAGATGAGAATATTTAAATTATGAAAGTGAGAGATTAGTACTGAAGATTATACATATAATATTACTAGCAACAATTTAGTTGTAATGGGGTTAAGATATACCTATACATTGTTCATTAATATGTTTTTTCATACCTAAAATAAGAGTATTAAATAAACTCTTTTTCTTTCGTTGAACAACGAATTTTATACTTTTTTATCGTTGAACAACGAATATAATATTTTTTTATCGTTGAAGATATACATTTTAAAAACAACTGTTTTTCATTTTGTTTTAAAGAAGATCATATATATATATATTTAATGAAATGATATCAAATTATCGTGTGTGTATATGCTTAAATATTGTTACTTTTTTATATATGATTTTTTTATCAGCAATTTTTTATATACGATAATTGTAATAATATTTGAATCCATGAATTTATATATGCAAACTATTCAAACCTTAGAGTGATCCTAATGGATATACTTGAATATTATATTTTATGCAGTAGCTTGAATTACATTATACGATAAAAGCTAAAAAAACAGGAAACGATCATTCCGTTTCCTTTAGACTGAAAGTTAAGGGCATGTTTGGTTTAATTAGATGACAATATTATATTTATTTAATATTTTTATAAATGATTAAAAGATGGTGTAAAAAAAGAGGTTATAAATTGTACCAAAAAGAAAAAGCGTCGCGTTGTTTAAAAAATTGTACCAAAAAGAAAAAGTGTGGCGTTTTTTATTATTTTACATTTTCATATTAAAAGCAAAGATATTTTTATAAATAAAAGAAGAAAAATTTTACTGGAGCAAAATTCGAAGTTGAATGTAGGGTTGAATTTTCTTACGATGTTATCTAAGTTCATTGTGGATAAAGATGCATATGTTTGAAACATTTGATGAAAAGAAAATGAATGTCTGCCAAGATTCATGCATACTTCAAATTTATTGTGCTTATGCTTTTCATCAGTTTGTAGCCGGCTGCCCCTTTCCAATCCAAGCTATTCCTGTGTCTGTCAAAAGCCAGAAATGAGAAAATGACTCATGCATTTATATACAGTGGATGACAGGATAACTTTAAATAATAATAAATTTTATTAGGTTAGATTTTGAATTATTATAATATTATTTGAAAAGATAGATTTTAAATTCAATATAAACTTATAAAATTATTTTGTACGAAGATTGTATTTGTATACTGTAAATATCGATCGATGTAAGTATTCCAATACATTATCATAAGAGAAAGATTAATATAAACTTTACATTCAAAAACAGTCCTTACATAATAATATAATTCTGCTGAAAGAAAAAACATATAAATATGTTTCCTAAATTATCCTTGTGTACGTGATTACCGTCTTTGTTAAACATGATTAAGATTTAAGAGATAAACATCGACATTCCACACACACAATATAAATATATATATATATATATATATATATATATATATATATATATATATATATATATATATATATATATAAGATAAATCAATTAATTTAATAGTTTATAATATTAAAAAAAGATTATTAAGAAGTAAGTAAGGTCTAACTCAATAAAATAAAATTTGTATTTCACTTATATATTATAAATTATAAATTGGTCTTATCTCTAGTTGTTGTAAGACTTTCAACCTATATTTCAAAGTTACTGAATTAATTTTTGGTAGAGTAAATTGGAATTATTTGAGGTTTAGAAGTATGGCACGAATAAATTAAGAAGCAACAGACAGCATCAATTTTTTCTTCGTTTCGCTTATTGACTGGCTCCAGACATGTCCCTACGCCTAGAATCAATTTCTCAAGTGTTTATTATTTTGTTGGCTTTGGGTTTATCAATTGACAAAAGTGAAAGAATATGATTGAGTCTTTTGTTTTCAATATTCCAATAATTAATTTCAAAATACTGAAAAGCTAAAGAACTGTCTTGTTCAATGTATTCTTCAATATATATATATATATATATATATATATATATATATATATATATATATATATATATATATATATATTTATATATATGAGAGGTTATATTGGGAAACTCTTATCTCCCTTCACTTGTTTTACAGGATGAATGCAGTGAATCTGCATAGCAAAAGGAATATAGTGAAATCACATTTCACTGGTTAACATTTCCCAGAGAAAAAAAAATTATAAATGTTATTTTAAGTTTTTTTATGTTTTATTTTACTTTTGTTAATGTAAGACGTAATTGCAAAAAAATGTAAATTTACATTTATTAAATACTAAATGTAAATTTACGACAGTACATATATAACAGACATAAATTTATATATATTGTCTATAATAAATATAATGTTGTGGTCTGTTTCTTATAACATACGTAAATTTGTGTTCTTTTTTTCATATTTTTCATTAAAATTTATCTCGATTGAAATTATTAAAAATTAATATACAATAATACATCACAAAAAAATTTCAAAATTTTTAAAGTAGCACAAGTATCTCAAATAAATATGTAAAATATTAAAAATTATGTGAAATATACTAAGAAAATAACAATATCATAAATGATAGATTTTTTAAAATTCAAACCTTCAATCTCCCTTCAGGTATTGGTCAACATATTCTAACAACTTTGATTTTTCAAACGTCTTCTTTCTAAGTTTATAACAAAAGTTATAACTATTTTATGTTTTTAATCATCAAATTTTAATTACCCTAAATTTGTGATCAATATGTTAAATGTGAATACTCTACATTTAAATAGAACCTAATAAAAGTTACCACAGTAGAATTAGTCAAAAATAACTTTCTAATTATTTTTTAGTGAATTTTACAAAATCATGATCATGAGTTATGATAAAACATTTACATACAGTGAAAAAGATGAGAAAAACCAATCTCGATAGAAAAAACAACCTTTAGGTACACAACAATGACTATTACACAAACTGAATGCTTATCTACTATTTTAATTCAGAACACTGTGAAAAAAGTGAAGAAAAAGGGAATACATCAGAGTTTTTCCAAACAAATTTATATTATCTATAAGAGTCAAATGTAAAAATTAGTTTTTTTTTTCGAGCCTTATACATATGACTAGTAAGTTACATTAAACCGTTTAACCAATTGAAATATATAAATCATCTATTAATTCTAATAGCACAAGAAATCAATGTCTATTAGACATTTTATATTTATTTAAGAGATAAAATAAATTTATATTATATAAATAAGTGTAAATTTTATTTTATGAATATATTTTATAAAATTAAATTAGTTTTAAAATTCACTATCAATAATGAGAGTAGAAATTTAGCCAAAAATCAAGAGTTAGTTCTAAAAGTTTGTTTCTTAAACTCCTTATTATATATTTTTTGTTTTTAAGTTATTCTAAACTATTTTTAAACAAATAAAGGCTTATGTATATGAGATTCATTGTATGCATATCATGTAACTCCTTGTAACAAGGTTTTTATATTGTGGGACATATTTTTGAGTAAAAAATTATATGAATTATTACTTAATATGCCGTATAGGATACATTTAATTTTTTTTATCAGCAATAGCATCTAATTCTTTCGTATTCATGATTAAACTTTTCAGTCTACATTACTTCCGCTCAAAATAATTGTAGTTTAATTAATTGTTTTCAAAAATTAAAAATAAAATCAATATGTTTCTTTATTGAAATGATCTTAGTAAAATAATTTTCCTCTCTTGATAAATATACTTTTTACTGCAACTATCAACAAACATATAATATATTTAGGAGCATATAAAAGCATGACAAACAACCATTCAAAACTTTGAATGTTGTGTAATTGGTTTTTTCTTAAGATCAAAATATTAATTAATAACGATAATAATGATGATTATGTCTTCAAATTCATGATTCACACAATGAATTTCATAATTAAACTGATTAGTGGGTCCACTTATTTGAATGACTGGTACAACTTGTTTTTAAGAAAGAAAAGTTAGGTTTGGAGGCATTTCGATTAGGGTGTTTTGGATGTGTTTCCATGGTTAGGAAGGATAGAAAAAACAATTATAAGAGGATATGGATTCATGCATCTAAGTGACTAAAGTGAAAAAGTAATGGAACATAAGTTAACATATGTGATTGGGTTTATTTATAACAAATACAAAAAGTTAATCAAATCATACCTTCAAGTTCTTTTATATTGTTCGATAGGACTTGGAAGATAACTCATCAACCTATACCTCAAGACACCATGTCCTGCAAGTTGAGAATATGCTTCACAAACCTTACGGCATTGATTATGGTACATTAAAAGGTCCACATAAAAAGTACATTAGATTACTACTATGAATAGAATAAAAATAATTAAACAGATTAGCAAAACCTAAAAAAAAGCAAGATAAACCTAAAAATCTTAGACTAAATAGATTCTCTAAATACGAGGTATGTTTCTAACTTGAGTATTAAAATGTTTCTGTGACTCTCAGTCGTTAAAAGAAAACATTGCGACATTATAATATATCTTCGAGAAATACTTTTAGAGACTTTTTGTTTAAGGCAGCTAAATTATAGAGAAAGAAAACATAAATGAACAACCTAGTAGAGGATATATCAACAAATAAATAATAGAACAATGATTGTGGATATATCTTGGTCCAGTAAGAGAGATATGCAATACAAATTTAAATTTGCATTATATAAAAGAGCTCGAAGATATACAATTTCGTATAATTTGCATTATTCAATCTTAAATTTCATGTTCTTATTAGTTAAAATAGATATACATTTCCGTATTATTTCTATTTTTATGTATGTATTATCTGAAAATAAATATTTATAGTTTTTAAATATAACACTATATGATAAAAGTAAGTAAGGTAACAAAATGTTAAATACTTTTGAAATTATATCCTTTTTATTAAAAACTGTCAAATTAATCTTGCATATATATATATATATATATATATATATATATATATATATATATATATATTAATAAAAGTAATTATATTTTTTAATAAAATGTTTTGAATATCAATTTTCTTAATAATAAAACTTTATTTGTTAGTATTTCTTTTATATTGATATGATAAACTATCGATTAATTATTGTGAATGTAAAATAAAATTATGAATCTTGTATAAGAGATTGATTATTCATTATATTCTTCCCAAAATATAGCTTTTATTAACTGAAACATAAAAAAGTGTTATAAAAATGAACCTCTATTTGATCTTCAACAACACTTGAGAGTTATTCACAAGTGTTTATAATAAGAGACTTTTCCCTTTCACACATCAGAAAAATTATGTTCTAAGAAGGTAAGAACATGCATAAAGCATAAGGGTACCAAATCCATTTGGATATGTAAAATTCACTTTTCCAAAAAGCACACAAACATACCATATGTTTGAAGACCATTTGAGAAATGAGAAATAAGTTTCTATACTTTTTTTAATAGACACACAATTTCTATATATTTACTGATAGCACACTCAAAATAACTAAATTAATAAGCTCCATCACAGAGCAATTTCATGAACTCTTGTTAATGAAAATGGTATTATTCCTATATAACCAAATAGGAAATATGGTAACAAATCATATAATAACTTGGCTCTATTTTATTTGAAAAGTAGAAAATATTAAGGAAGTGTAACTTGTCATCCTTTTTTGTGATACTTTCCAATCCAAATAAAATAAGAGAATAGAATAACAAAACACATGAGAGCCAGATTGGGATTCTTTTCACAAACTATAAGCTATTTTCTTTATTTATATTTCTTATATTTTTTTTCCTAAGCTTATGAGACATTTGTTTATAATTAATGTAATAAAATTAAGATTTCATGTGTATAATATATTCAAGTTGAAAGTAAATCATAGAGAAACATATTTGAGAAGAAAATAACATGAAAATATAAGGAAATTATTATCCTTTTAAAATAATACATAAATAAATTAAAGTTAAGTCATTGTGAAATTACACAGACCCATATATTTATTAATTGACCTTTTAGACAAAATGGTTTTTAAATCGTTAAAATATCAATTTTATCTAATAGGTTAATTTGATATATAATAATAAAATATTTATTATTTATAAAATTGTAACTTTATAAAAGCATTTCAGGCACTTAAATCAATAAAATAATATCACTTTGAAATAAACTTATCTAACCATATCCAGGAGAGATAAGCGATTGATACTTTTTGAAAACTACTATAGTATATACATATCCTAAGATATTATAAAATATTCTTATAAATTTAATATCTTATAATATAATAATTTATTATCAGATTTTATTATATTTTTAAAAGATTATGATATAATAATTGGTTGTCTAATATATTATAAAAGTTTACTTTCTCACTGATGAAAAACAAAATACTTGAGATCAAATTAAGACTTACAGATGAAGAAAAATATTTTCTTTCATTTCATTTTCCTACACTAGTCATTGTTCCACTCTACATATTTTTCTTTTAAATGAACTATAAGCTAAGAACAGGTTTGTGCGGGCGCAGCCATATAAGGAAAATTATGCTTCTTTAGTGAAGAAATTAAGAATATAATTTAGCATTGAGTATCAACAACTTTTGGTGAGTTTTTCTCCTGTATAAGAACATGATATATGACGAATGGTTACGGAATAATAGCTACCTGACAACTAGTAAAAGCATCGATGATGTTAAACGGGAAAAATATCCAAAAGCGTTCAAATTTTTCTCCTTGTTCAATGTATCTTCAACTGGATAAACCCTATGTCAACATGCAAGTAGCATTATATTAATACGATTTAAGTTAAAAAATGGATGTTTTCAATTCCAACTTTACAACAAGTCAAGCTTTAGCTATGGTTCCCAGTGTTCCCTGCAACCAAAATTTAAGAGCTGAGTTCCATTACTTCATGTTCATCAACCAATTTAATTAACAACAAAACCCTAAATTGTGTTTTATGATTATCAATTGGCAGCATGCTTAATAAGAATTTTCATTTATGTACAAGAATGATAGTATTTGTAAAAAAAAGAAAAAGCTCATAACATTTCTCTATGTGCGTGGGTTTAACTATTCTAGTTTTTGCCTCTAGTTAAGTCCCTCTTTATTTAGAGAATTGAAGAGTTTAGGTTAAACAAAATTTTAAAATGGACGATGTTTCTTTAATTTTAAAAACAAACAGTCTTACATAATTTCGTTAAAGTTACGAATTTTATTTTGATTAATTAAATACTATTACCACTTAACGTTAATGTTATTCTTTTAAAAAAATATATGAAATAAAATATAAAAATATGGAAAATCATAAATAGTCTAATTGTTTTTCGAATCTTAGAAATATGTAGGTGAAAAGAAAGGTAAAGAAATGCATAATGCAGTTTCCCTTCTGAATTTTATGTAAATATAAATGTATGAAAAAGAAAAAAGAAAATAAAACAAGAGCCATAATTCTTCCCCATAAACACATTTTACATTCAACTCTATCCCATCATGTTCCTCATATGTGCACAAAACATGATAATGCATGAATTTCTTCAAGTAAATCAGTGGTTCACGTTGTATTGACCTAGGAGTTCGTCACTAAGCTTGGTTCGCGTTGTATTCAGTAAAAGTCAATGCCAATTTGAACCGGGTGACACAATTAAGACCTACGAGTCCATTGACTGTGAAAAACATGGTATGGTGCGAATGGATTTCAGTTTTAGATTTGCAACATAAGGTGGGCATTGAAGTTTTGTGGAGGATAAGAGTAGTGATAGTTTAGGGCAGAGGAACCCAATGGTTGAATTTGTTGCTGTGGACAATGAGGGAGACAATTACATTGTTGAAGTCGTATAAGGAGGTGATTTTGTTGGTTTGGAGTGTGATGGGTGGTGTTAGGTTATAGAGACTTAATCGGGTAGTAGTAGATGTACAATCACTTTTTAATAGGACGAAGATGTTGACCAAGAAGGTGACAAGATAGTGTTGCTTGGAGGATGCTTAGCCACCATGGTCGTGTGAAAAATTCATCATTTTGTTTGGTCCAAAAGATTTCTCAAGGGTGTAAAATCTGAACTATTCAACTATCTTTTATGAAAGTTTAAACCTAATTTATTAATAGAGGGTTTAATTTAACATGGGTATGATGTACACTAGGTCATACACCACTTAATAGTATATTTCTTTACCCGTGTAGAATAATTCATATTGCAAGTTAAAAGTTGAACATTCAGTGGGAATTTATAAGACTGGTGTTTTTTTTCAAGTAAATAAAAAATGATATTTTTATTTTTTAACATAAATATTTAAAACTATTAAATAAGGAGAAAGTAATATTATGTTTCTGTAATTATATATATAAAGAAACAAAGGGATTTTTTTTTCTTCTATAACTAAAGAAGTAATCTTTGACCTAAAGGTCGGGGTTAAAATTTTGTTATGATGGGTGCAATGCGTGCATGTTCGTCTAAGGTTTGAACAAAAGTTAGAATTGCGAAGATTTCACAAAACCCAACGTAAATAAATGTCATAGTTCTGCTCATTCATTTCACAAGATCTCTTTTCTCGATTTCTATGTTGAAGAGTAAGAACTCAGAAACAACCATATATATAAAATATATCCATATACTGCTTATCTGAAGTTTGTTGGCAAGCCACAATTGAAATAACTTGTTAAACGGTTCTTTTATTTATTTTTTTGGGAAAAAGTCTCTAACGTTAAGTTTTCTCAAATTATACAGTATTTCATCAGTGAATTTTGCATTTAAAATTGCTTGGGTTTTAAAAAAAACGAAACATATAAAAATATAGTAACAGTTTTATGAAATAATAAGCAAACTCTATAAAGGAGAGGTTTTTAATAAAGTTTAGAAATCTTTTTGAATTTACTTTTACATATTATTTGCAAAGGTTAAATGATTTATAAACTAGATTGAATATTTAAGAATTTTCGATGGCGTTTAGAAACACATCAAAAGAAAATAAAGATGAAAATTTATTTTTATATTGGTTTATTTTAATTGAAATACGTTCAGTTTTTCTTTCAGCTTAAAGGATGTCATTTAACTTTAAAAGCTTACAACCAATTTCACAATTCTTAATTTTACAACAAGTTTAACCATTCTTGGTATAAAAAAAGACCAATTAACTAAAATGTTGAAATCCCTCTGAATTAAACAATCAAGTGTTTTAAATCACTTCTAATTATCCAAAAACAACAAAGTCTTTCTCAAACAAGTACAAGTTGAAAATTTTGTTAGAGAGTATTTAGATCAATACAAAAGTATATATGGAAAACTTGTTACAACGAGTTTTCTTTTTCAAAGAGCAAGATGACAAAAAAGAATATTGGCAACATAAGAGTATGTGCAAGTATTGTTCTTTATATAGACAACTTTAAGAAAGATTTGTTACTAAAAAACATTGACTTTGATGTATGTGTGGAGCCTTTTATACTAGGTCAGATGCTTTGTTGCTTTTGCAGAGGCAATTATTATGCTTGTATATATAGATTGAGTAGACATAAAGCATTGAAGAAACATTTTCATAATGTCTTTGCACCTCTTAATGTTCTTATGAATCAACGCAGAACATTTTAATAAAGTTTTTGTCTATATCTGCATAGATTTAGAGAAACAACATAACAAAAAAGTAAAGTATTATTCGTACATCTGGATTTAAAACGTTAAATGTTTATAATAGCATTTAGAGTAATTCTTGTACTATAGTGTTTATGCTAGTTTATTTTATCAAATCCTTTAGAGTAGTCTTTATTATTTGCATTTAGGATATTGTCTAAACATAGATATCATTTAGCACGCTATCATGAACGATCATTTTGATAGAAACTACTTCGTTAAACGTTTTTGTTAAACTTAAAAATAAAGGGTTTCTAGACAATCTTTTCTTAACATTTTGAAATTTTTGCAAACTTTTGGGTGTTGTTGCTCAGGAACTGAAGTTAAAAGGTGTTTGAGTTTCAATTCTTTAAAAACCGAAGCCTAAAAGTTGACGAAAGTTTCAAAATTGTCACTTGTTTTTTAATTATTTTATCTGAGTAAGAAGTTTAGGCTTTAGCTATTGTAAAACCGAAACCTATACAATTTATATGCTTCAATTTCTATGAAACTGAAGTCTAAATGTTAAAGAAAATTTCAAATTGTTACT
This sequence comes from Vigna reflexopilosa, assembly GCA_027742785.1. Classification (NCBI taxonomy): domain Eukaryota; kingdom Viridiplantae; phylum Streptophyta; class Magnoliopsida; order Fabales; family Fabaceae; genus Vigna; species Vigna reflexopilosa. The sequence continues at coordinate 13,399,581 of CM050914.1, forward strand.
TAAATTTATAACTTTTTATTTTAGTAGCAGCCTTTAGGCTTCAATTTTACAAATAACCAAAGCATATTAATTTTTAGACTTTGATTTTACTAATAATTGAAGTCTAAAGGCCTGCCTAGATTTAATTTTTGTGAAAGTTGCAAAGGCATCAACTTCATTTCTGTAATTTTCTCCTTCATTCCTTTATTCGAACCCACTGCACATCCTCCACAACCATTAAACACCCTTCAATTTGCGAAAGACTCTAGCAAAACACATTGCACTTTCTCGAATGCCAAAACCTTCGTTGTAGCTTCCTCCTCCTCTGTTTACCGTCTGTCGTAAGGTGGAAGAGGTCCCCACTATCTTTTGCATCATTTAAGGAGTTATCGAGGACCTCCATTTTTGCCGCTGAAGCCCACTTGGAGTAGTCCCTTTTCTAGACTTCTTCTTCCTTTTCCTTAAGGTTGGACCAACCTCCTTCAAGAATCCTCATCAATTTTGCAAACATCAAGCCATCTAACATCTCATCTATAATGCTTTTGCTATGTCATCTCACCATCAAGGAACTTCATCAACAATGTTGAAAGAGCATCTCCATCATTTTTGGTCGCTAATTCGGTCTAAATGTGAATTAGTGATTCATAATTTTTTTGTTACTAACACTTAAGATTTTCAATTTAACGAAAATAGTTTTCAATGACTATATCAATGGTAAAAAATAGAAACATTTAACGATCCATATATTTCAATCACTAAATATCATATTAAAATATTTTAATGACAAAAATATCCGTGGTTATTTTAATGTTCTTGACCAACCTAATTAAAATATTTTATCTCCTTGTAAACAATTTTGTAACCTCTTATAAATGCTAAAAATTTAATGGTGATAAATAATTGTCAACTCCAAAATAAATATATATATATATATATATATATATATATATATGCTATAAATAAGTTTCTTCTGCTCATCTTGTTGGTGTATACGTTTATTCATTATGTTATTCATGATCTTTCATCAATTGTTCTATCTTTTCTTTAAGTGTTTTCTCCATGGCATCCTTTGTCATAAGTTTAGCATCTAACTTCTAAATATTTTCACACATTTCTTCTATTTAATGTACCACTAAAGTTAATTGGCACTATAATATGCACCTGTAAAAGTAGTAAACATTTTGCTCAATGTATAATACCTTTTATTTTCAACGCCAACACCACTAAAGTATATTTCATTATCATCAATTGAGGCAATGTGAGAGTTTTGGGAAGTTAAACCTTCAAGCATGTGTGTTGGGCTTTTTTTCGGTATTGCTTGTATTTCTTTTGAAAATGAAATTAGATGTGATTGTGAACAAAACATATAAGAAACATTAAGGCCTTGTTCATTTCAGTGGATTTGGGAGAGAATAATTGAAAGGATTTGATGATAAATATTTTTGTTGTTTATTTGAATAGATTTGAAGGTAAATGAGAGTGAATTTGGAAGTAAATTTTTTTAATCTGTCAAATAAATTAAATCATACACTAATTCTCACAAATTTTACTTTCAAATCTACTCTCACTTATCTCCAAATTTATTCAAATAAACAACAACAAAAAATTACCTCCAAGTCCTTTCAATTACTCTCCCTCAAATCCACTCAAGTGAACCAGACATAAATTTTAACTTAAAGTTCAAACGCATTAATCCATCAGTCTTTAATTTTTTTTTTCTCTCTACAACCTTTCAAACAGTTAGCATTTGTTCAAACTCCTTAATGTACATATCTTTAAACATAGATAAAACTGAATATTAATGCAAATTACAATCATATTAATGGAAAAATTAATTAACATAAGAAATACAATCAATTTTAATACATGAGTTACTAAAGAGGTGTTGGTGTCATCAAAATCACTATCTCGTCACTTTATATTCCACCTCACATTCTTCATTTGTGTTTGGTTAATTTAGTAATTGTTTATCTATTTCTTCTCCCCCATCATGAATGAAATCTGAATCAACATGTAACACTACTAGAAGTTACAAAAGCTCATTGTATTGATATGGATTCTCATGCTCAACCTTACTTATTGTATTATTAATGATTATACTACGAGATTTTGTACTAATTACTCCCATCCAACCTAAGTGTCCCTTTAGATATTTCGGTTAATAAGTTTACTCTACTTATTGTGCAAATATGAGTGAATCCTATGTTTTACTTTATTTTCCTTCATTGCTTTTCTTGAACAATGTTATAATTAATTATTATCTACTTTGATTCCTATATTAAGAATATTTTTAAATCATTCATGGCTAAATTCATCTATAACAAGCCAATATACTCCAATTGAATATTAGACAATATTTTATGGAAATCTTTCTCGTATACCTAAACACCCTAACTAGAGAAAGAACAATATTATCTTTATATCCTTTGATAACATAGATATATCATGATTCGAACTTTTCTATTAGAGTATCATAACAAATTAACTAATAATAAAATTTAAAAGTTATCCTACTTAATTATTAAGTCTAACAATTTAGAAATCATTAAAATTTAACTTAGTCTAACAAAATAAATAACAGCGAGAAAACGGATAAATTTTTTGAAGTTATGTGAATTGAAATAATTAGAAAAAGTGGATGAAAAAATAAATAGTATACATATTTTTTGAATAGCATATTTTTATGCTGAAAAACAAAAGGATAAACACATCACGATTTAATTTTTTTATTTTTTCTTACAAACTCTGTTTACCCTTAAAATCTCACACTTTCTTTTAACATGAATCTCATCGACATCAATCTTCTCTTAGCTTCTATCACTTCTCTCTTGTCCCAACCATTTGTAGCTCTTATTTTCCAAAATCACTATCAATAATAAGAAACAATGAATCCATCTACCAATTCATTTTATCAAAAGTCCAAGACGTGTGATAAAAAGGCTTTAAGTTGTCTAATAATGCATAAGGTTCACACACATATCAATTTTTTCTCATAAATTTAAATACCTTTTAATTAATTTTCTATAAAAAAAATTGTTTCATTGAATATTCAATTTTAGTTTTTTTTATCTAAATAATTTATTATATAATTTTTGGATCAACGGAGAAAATAAATTAATCAATTAAAGAGTTAAATCTGAAAATACTAATATAGTTATCTCGTTATTATCTTAACGACTAAATAAAACAGTAAAATACTAGATGAAAATTTAAAAAATCATTTCAAACATTCACGAAAGGAAACCTTTCAATAAAAAGTTGATTGAAAATATTTAAATTTGTAAAATATTTAAAATTTAATTAAGCGAAAAATAAAAAAGTTGAATAAAAGATGATAACATGAAACCTAGTCTAAAAATGAAAAAAACTTTTGTATATAAAGGCCAAATGTTAATTTAAAAAGCTTTAAATTGAATTTGGAACAAAAATTAAACTTTTAAAAAATATGTGGGAAACATTGAAAGAGATTATCTATCCTAATTATTTTTTACCTAGTTATTTTTTTTAAAAGATGAGATTTTTTTTTCACCAAAATAGCATATTTGTATTTAAAATTTACCCAGGTAATACTGTACCAAATATTTATATAAATAGTATGGGTTTTTTTTTTCAAATTAAAATTCGATTTTCGAATAACTAAATTTTCAATTGTGTTATTTTTGGTAAACTGATTTTTTTTTTAAAAAAAAATCTTTCTCCTTTCAATTTAATTTAAAACAATAAATTAAAAATTTAGTTCAGACTCGGGTTCAATTGAATTTTGACGTATTTTTCAATCAATTTTCTCTCAATCATAATTCATAGTTTAGTTTCCAAAAATATAAATTTTGACCTAGAAAAAAGTACTATGTATATAAATATTTGACAAAAAATACTGTCTAACTAATTTTTGGATCTATTCATATATATGGTGGGAAAAAAAGAAAATAATGTTAAGGTGTGAAGACAATAATGTGTAAGTTTTGGTGAGTGTTGGAAGGACAGAAAGTTTTAAGAAAAACGAAAAGGGAATAGTAAAAAGAGCAAGTGGTATGATGTACGTATACATTTTGTGTGCCACATGCAATGCATCTTCGTGAACATCTGACTCTAGGCACTACCTAAGGTCAGAAGTAGAACTTAGAACAAATCAATTTCATCATTAATATTCTACAATTTGCACTCAAATGTCAATAACAACTACCACCCAATTTCATTTCTCTAAACTTAATTTTCACGGATTTCAATTATAACAAATAAATTACTCTATTTTTCAAATAGTTTCCACTTGTGTTTTCAATAACATTAATTAAGTGCATTTTTGTTTTTATATTGTTTTAAAAATAATAAACTCTTTCTATTATATTTTATATTAATAATATGTTATATTTCCATAACAATCACCAGTGCAGAAACGCTGTTTAACGTCGGTTAATTTGAGTTTTTAACGTCACTTTCCCAACCAACGTTTAAACTGGTGACGTCAGACGTCGAAATACCATATAATCGACGTCTATTTAGACGTCAGTTCACGCCATCCCGACGTTTATTTAGACGTCAGAATATGCCAAAATCGACGTGTAATAGGGTTATATAGACGTCCGACATAGCATTAACCGACGTCTAATATAGCTGTTGTGTCTTAGTGCAGTTTTGATCCTGTCTTTCGATAGCCTAGTACCACACTCTCCCTTCGCTAGCTTCCCCACAAAAAAAAGCTTGCGTCTTTTGCATATCTCATGATATTTCAACCCGAAACCGATCCTGGGTCGAAACTAGGCAACGACCCAAGTTCCATTTTGGGTCGAAACACCATAAAACATACAAAAGACGCCGCTTTTCTTGTGAGGAAGCTAGCAATGGGAGAATGTTGTACTACGTTACCCAAAGAGAGGATCAAAACTGCACTAAAACACATTTTAATCGATTAGTAGATGATATATGATGAAGAAACCAATTTAATCGGACTAAAACAAAGTTTAAATGATTGAAATAAAAAAAGAAAAATGCACCTGCAATGCTTAACTGTGAGATAGAGAAAAGGAGAGGAGGAAGAAGATTGTGCGCGTAACTGCGACAGATAGAAACAGAGAGGAGGAAGAAGATTATGCACGTACTGCGACAGAGAGAAACGGAGAGGAGGAAGAAGATTCTGCGCGTAACTACGACAAAGAGAAACGAAGAGGAGGAAGAAGATTTTGCGCGTAACTGCGATAGAGAGAAACGGAGAGGAGGAAGAAGACGATGCGCGTAACTGCGAGTTTGCGGTTACTTAAACATGAAATGATGCGTCGGTTACCTCACTAATCTGACGTCCAAGAGACTTTTGATCTGCCTTTTTCAGGCCATTTAGATGTCAGATGCAAAGGTAGTGACGTCTAAAGCGCTGAACGAAGTGACATTTCAGTATCCGGTCAGTCGAGTAGACGACGGGGACCTGGGAGAGCCGATGTCTATAATCTTATAGACGTCGGTCCTGAACAAAAATGGACGTCTATTTTGCCTGCGGGTAAGTAAATCACATTAATTGCAGCCATATAGACGTTGGCCCCCTGTATAAACCGACGTCCAATAGACTTTTCACCTGCCCTTTTTCAGGCCATTTAGACGTCGGTTGCAAGGGTAGTGACGTCTCAAGCGCTGAACGAAGTGACGTTTCAGTATCCGGTCAGTCCAGTAGACGACGGGGACCTTGGGGCGCCGACGTCTATAAGCATATAGACGTCGGTCCTGAACAAGTGGACGTCTATTTTGTCTGCCGGTGGTTGAATCGCATTAATTGCAGCCATATAGACGTCGGCCCCCTGTATAAACTAACGTCCAATAGACTTTTCACATGCCTTTTTCAGACCATTTAGTCATCGGTGCTAAAAGAGGCGACGTTTATTTGCCTGCATGGTAAGTGAATCGCATTAATTGCACCAGTATAGACGTCAGTTTGTGGCAAAACTGACGTATACAATATTATAGATGTCGGTCTATATCGAAAGCGACGTCCATATCGCCAACTTATTTACTAAAATACTACTGGTCAGTCATATACGTCGCTCAACACCATAACTGACGTCTATTGGATGACGTTAAAGAACGATTTTGCACTAGTAAAGTAAGAGAGTGTTCACCACGAATACCAAGAAAGTATGCTTGGAATTGGAAAGGGGACGAGTTACCGATATACACCAAAAAATTTGCATACAAAATTCTACATAGTAATGGTGATGATGGTGAATTTTTTAATATGATTTGGAGGACAGATATACAATCACTAATATCAAACATTTTATTTGGAGTGTGGGTTTGAATAGTGTTCAACTCTACTAGTATAGTATATCTGATGTGTTTGTTGTGTATACACTACAAAAGAAGCAATTCAATACTTTTTTTAATGTAATAGTTTGGGATGTATGTTATAGCTAATGATAGTTTTATCATCAGTACATAATATAATATCACAAAAATTAAATGGGAACATCAGTCTACACATTTCACATACAACACTGTTTATTATTATATTTTATAATTCTAACCTAATTTATTCTAAACTTAATTCAACACAAATTTCACAACTCAGATTAATTTGACCATTCAAACCCATATTATTTATCCAAATCAAAACACACATCAACCAAAAATAATAAATACAATCATAGATTATTAGACATTTAATTAGATAATATAAATTAAGTTGTATAAAAATAATATTAGCTTCCCTTAGGCTTTACCTGACACAGATTGTTCAATCTATACATAAAGAACTCTAATCAACATTATCAACACACTTCCTTGCAATTCTAACTATAAAGATTCATGTTGAGCTCTTAAATGTCACATGCAAACACAAAACATCCTTCACGCAATAATATTTTTTTAAAGACCAAAAAGAAAGAAAAAAGATGAGTCTCTGTTAAAATTTTTGATTAAATAGAATTATAGACCTCAACACCAAAATTCTTATGACATACTCTAATTTTCAAGCGGATGAAGAATGAAGTTAGAGATCTAATAAAGAAGCATAAAAAATAGTTTAGAAAATATTTTATAAAGTTAGTGATTCTTATAAAATAAAACTAGATTATTAAAAAATTCTATTTATAATTTGATTTTTATTAATAAAAAAAATTAATATTAACTTTTAATGACATTATTACTCTTAATTATTTTTTAAATCTTTATATTTCTGGTTTTAGTTAATTTTTTAAACAAAATGATACTTTTATTTTAAATCTTGATAGCAAAATTTTTAATAGTTACGAATTTTGTTTTAACCAATATTGCTATAAAAATTTAACCTGTTAACCAACAATAAATTATTATTATTACTAATGTAAATTTTAAGCTCATTCCTATAAAATGTTAGTAATATGTATGCAGTAAAATATAAAATAACGTGAGGGGAAATAAATAAGTGATGAAGAACAAAATGCGAATTTTGATGAATTTTAGCTTATAATTTTTAACATCTTCCTTCATTTTTGATCCATCTTTTCTGTACACATCTTTCATCCATTTTCCTAACACATGGCCGCTATGGAGCTGATAAACCTTATCTTTGTCTTTCTTTGTTGCGTGTTGGGGAAGAAGAAGAAGCATGCTGGTAGGAATGGCCAGATACCTAGAATTTGATTATCGTGGAAAATATTTCTGGAAAGACCTTTCAGAATTTTTAATCCAAAAAATAATTTTATATTACTGATTCAATGTTTAATTATTTTTGGATCTAAAAATATTTTCTAAAACTCATAATTTGAAATATATTTTTTCATATTTTTTAAATTAAATATTTTGAAAGAAATTTTTTGAATTTAAATATATTTTGAAATAATCAATCCAAAAAATATAAATAGTAAAAAAGTGTAGAAACTTTTATTATAATTTTAATAAGAGGTAATTTCGGAATTACAGTTTTTATTTGGGTGCATGAAATAATATGCGAGAGCAGATAGAAAGACCCACAATTCAGTCATAAAGCCCAATCCAATACACTTATGTAAACAAAAAATATGAGGGGCAACCCATTATCTTTGGGTAAGGTCCATTTTCTGGTACGAGTTTATTAACTAGTCAAATTGCATTTACACAATTAAATAATAATAATAAGAAGAATAATTACTAATGAAATCGCGCATGTTTTCGACTTTATCTTACGATAATATAAAAAATATAAAGGAATTCTTTTAACTATTTTTAAAATAAAAAGTACTATTGAATTTATAAAATAATATATTCTAAAAAATACATATAAAAAAATTATAAAATATAAAAAAACATAATGATTAATAAAATTATTTATATATTCATAAAGATAAAATTAATATGTATACTAAAATGTAGTTGTTAAACAATTACAAAATTACTATCATTTTTACTAATACTAATAATAATAATAATAATAATAATATAATAATAATAATAATAATAATAATAATAATAATAATCGTTAAAGCTGTTCAAATTTAACACTAAGTATTATTTTCTATTAAATAAATAATATTGAATCGAAATGTTATAATTATCAATTTTGACAAAAGCATAAAACTATAATTTGGAAGAGGACCTTTTGTAAACAATTAATTAATATAAAAATAATATTTTATAACCAGAAGACTAGTATTTACAGTTTAAAAATGTATTACTTAATTTGGTGCTATTTGTGACGTCCCAATTATATAGAAGAGGAATATATAAATAAGACGTCATCATGCATAATATTGGAAAGCAGTCAAGAGTAATTAGGATTACAGTCCTCCTTAATCCGTACAGGAATTTAGAATTGGAGTATCATAGTCCTCCTATAAAATGCTAGGAATTTAAAACTTGAAATATAACAAGAGTCTTCAAAATAACTTGAGTTCAAATGGCATAAAGCCTAGAGAACTAAGCTGCAGCATCTCTATTTCCTTCCAACGCTGTCTCCAAGGAAACCTCATTCTCCTCTGCTCACATCCAAGTGGATGATCATTGCAAAAGAAAAACATACGCAAACATGGCAGCAAACACAAGCAAGCAAGGGTGAGCTAATTATATAAAAAAAAACATGCATCATGTTAAGCATAGAATCTACAAGAGTTATTCTCAAATCAAAACAGATTAAGACAGGTATCCTAACATGTTGAACACTAGACTTGACTCGTCCGGACTTTAGAATGAGAGTCGAGCTATGGCGGGTCATGCACCCGTGGTGGCTTGTGATACTTAGGCTCCCCCGCCTTGGGCTCCCCCGCCCTGGGCTCCCCCGCCCTGCCACACTCACGAGGTTAGTCCGCGCCCTGGAGCATGATGGAAGCCTCCAAGACTAAGACCTCCTGCTACTCCTCACCACATGGTTCAGTCCTCTCTACGTGAGAAGAAAGACCATTGGAGCGTCAGGAAGACCCCCAAGACTGAGCTCCTACTTTCATTCTAAAACACTAAGAATCTCACCAAGAGATTCTACACAGATGGAACTTGGTTTACCACTCGAATCGTACTTTCATCACTTTGTAATCATAATCCTCTTTAAATTTTCAACGTACCATAGTTGTTACATTCAACACCAATCATAACCTTCATATGTACATACTTTCAATTTACTAACATTCCAACAATCATACATCAAAGTACAATAAACAATTCAACAATGCATTAAAATTCAATTAAAACATAAGCATGAAAGTAACTAGGGTAATCTAAACCTTGAAACCAGAGAGGTCCACAACATAATTGTGAATAATTTCACAGATTCACGCTTTCAACAGTTCATAACATGCAACTTAAGTTACCAAAAACTTAACTTAAGCACAAACAACATACCATTTCAGAATGCAACACACATACACATCGTACAAGCAAATCAAGGAAACATAACTAGCTCCCCTTACCTCTTGAAGATCTCTTGCTTAGAATTTGTTCCTGAAAACTTCCAGAATCTCCCAAATGCAACAAGGATTTCTTCTCACACTCTTCTCTCAAAATTCTAAGGGTTTTTGGTGCAATTTTTTTAGCCATCTCCCTTATGACTATTTATAGACTAAAGTTTGACACTATTTAGTTTTTTTTTTTTATTATTATTATTATTATTATTATTATTATTATTATTATTATTAAAATATTATTTTATAAAAATAATATTAAATGTTCCATTACCAAAAGTTGTTTGTCTTTTGTAATTATTATTATTACTATTTAGTTTTTTTATTATTATTATTTTAATATTTTATTAAAATATTATTTTATAAAAATAATATTTAATGCTCCATTATCAAAAGTTGCTCCCATTAATCTCCACTTGTGAAAGTTGTTTGTCTTTTGTAATTATTATTATTACTATTTAGTTTTTTTATTATTATTATTATTATATATGTTTTTTTTTTTAGCATTTTAATTATTATTACTAATAAAAATGCTAAAATTTACTTCTATTTATTAAAATAGATATATTATTTTTTTATTTTTTTTTGGGTCTTACACTGTTTATTTATAGAAGTATTTAGTTACAGTATTTTAGTTTGACAACGACAAATGATCCATATCCGCACCATTTATGCAAAACTAAACAATTGTGGGCTCAGCTTTTTTTTTTTTTTTCTTTTTTAGGTAGAGTTTTCGATTCTTTGGATATATGAAATGAGTTGCGAATAGTAATAGTAAGGATAACAATATGGTAAAATTTTTAACAGAGGTCTACCTGGGAATAATGTTTTATCATTTACAATAAATACTAAATTTGTTATATTACTTAAATTTGCATTTAAAATTTGATATAATAAATATTAATATATAATCACCCCAATAAGTTATTTACTTGGGTTGTAATTTTAATTGATTTATTAAGTCCATTTCAATATTCAGAAAACCTTATACTCTCTCTTCAGCAACAAAAATATTGAATCTCAAACTCTTCTCTTTTATCAAAGACTGAAAATAATAATGATTTGTCATTTTTATCATCATTCGTGCACTAATTCATACTTCATCTTGTGCCTTATTCCTATCATTTCATCATGCGCTTGTTGTGAGCGTGGTTAGGGTTTTTGATATTTTATAAGTAATTAGTTAGTTTCTCTACTATATTTTTATTGAAAAATTATAAAAGACGTCTTTGAACTTTCTTGCCTCTATTTAACACCTAATAAAAGTTATTCCTTTACATCTTTTATTTAATTCTTTTATATTATTTTATATTTTAAAATAAAAATAGTTTTATTAGTTTTACCAGTGAAAAGAAAATGCATTAATGATTTGAATTAACATGACAAATCATCATTGTAAAAAAAATGTACTGACATATTTGTAAATGAACTAAATTTTTTTATGATAGTTTTGAAGAATCATCATTAAAACTAAAAGATTGAAACAATGATTGTTGGATATCCAATCATCATTAAAAGTAAATATCAAAATAAACAAACACGCTTGAACAAGAAATTGTCCTCTAAAGTCGAAGAATCAAAGGAAACAACAATTGTTGAGCGAGAAACTGTCGTTAAAACTCCAAAAAATCAAAGGAAACAAGGCGATTAGGAGGGAGCCGTCGTTGTATTTCATGCACTTCAACTTTCTTCCTTCTCTTTCTTCTTTTGTTTATGCAACATTTCCTCTACTTTCCTCATGTTTTCTCTCATCCTAAAAGTACAAGCATTAAAACTATCATTGGAGCTAACTAAAGAGCATTGTCTCTCTTTCTTGTTCTCATTTAAGCTCGTTTCTCAAATTTGTTTGAAACTGCCATTGTGACTATGATCCATTTGTAATCATTATCTTGTCAATTCCCTTATTGGGAGTGAGCTTCCTTTTTCTTCTACTTCTGTATAAATAGGTTTTTCTCCAGTCCTTTCTCTTTGTTGCTCTCATTAGACACCATTATTGAAGACCATTGAAGTCACTGATGTGATCTTCTTCCTTCACATTCTTCTTCCTTGGATGTAGTGTTTTTATTCTCTTCTCTCATTTTGTTTCTATCATTGGATTCTCTAGTAAGAATAAACACCACCACTACAAAAACGACATTTGCCATTGACGACATGGTTTTTTTCCTTTACCACGACAGTTATACTAAATAATTATCGTCATTGTTAAATTTTATGATGACGGTTGATAATTGTCTTGTATGTCTGAAATTCCACATTAATTTGACATTTATCATACACTAATTGACCACACTTGTAAGCGAAACAACCTTTTTTAGCTTTAAGTAACATAATGAGGTTTAGAGAATTATAAATTAGTGAATCTGATTATATTTTGATGTTTTGCAACCATTTTGGAGGGAAATAGAAAAGAAGCAATTGATCCACAAATACTAGCGTTGAACCCTGGAAGTAAAAAAATACAGAGCATGGAATCATAGCTTTTCAACTAAGCGACGTTGAATGGTGCTTAGCCATAAAAGGAAACCCCTTGCAAGAGAAAACATGAAGCACTAAATAAAGGGGCTAAGTTGCCAAAGAAACCTTCTAAAGAAGGAAAACTCAAGTGTTGATCATCATATCAGATGGATGAGCTGAGAAGAAAACCCACCTTGAGGATAAACCTCTATTACTAAGCATTATCCAAAATTTTCTATAAAATATAGGGTTTTGCTCCTAGTTTTAGACATCTCATTCTTAACTTCTTTAAGCACTCTCTCTATATTAAAAGTATATTATATTAGGAGAGGCATGGGAGAGGAACAACAACTCCTAGAGCTTAGCTTTTCTATAAACATGAGTAGTTGAACTCTCATGTATTGAGATTAGATGTAATTGAATTTAATTCTTTGTACTACTTCCTCTTTAAATATTTATCTATGTTCGTTTATTCAATAGTTTCTAATTTGCTTTATGCTTAATATTTGGATGAATTAACAACTCATTTTATTTCACTAGTTTGGATTGAGTTAGAAAACTAATCTCAAACTATGATCCAATCAAATAATCTCATTCTTGTTAGAATCTTTCACATAATCTATAATTGGTTAGAAAAAAGAATCTTGTACTTAAGACAAAAATTTATTCCAAAAATGATGGAATCGCACTTGATTTAAAAGTTGTTAAGTTATATATTGTAGGAATTGATTTAGATCTACTTTAGATACCTCCGAGAACATTGAATAATCAACATGTTAAATATAAAAGATAAGAAGTAGTAATCTAATATAAGAAAAACACAAAATTCAACCACGCATTTATTATTTTATTTTCCAAATATTAGTTCAACTTTTTTTTATGATGAACATCACTTTTACAAACATTGTTCCATTCAATTCAACCGTAAATATTGGATTATCCTTACAAATTCCGGTAAATGGAACACTTATTTAATACATGCAGTTACTAGAATTAGTTATTATTCTACCATCTCATCAATAGTCAACGTCATTGTTAAAAACATTAATTTATTACGACGACTAGCTTAACGACGATTACATAGTCATCATGATAAGTCTTATTTAACCGTTGTTAAAAGACTATTTTGTAAATAGTACGTGGAATAGATGTAGAGTAAGTGTCTATACATAACCACAATTTTCATTTATGATACCTACTATGTGAAAAAGTAGGGCACGATTGAGAAAATGAGATAATAACTAAAGACTATATATATATCTATCACTACCATGATATAACTTAAATATGAAAACCTCAAAATTGAATCTAAAACCAACTAAACTGTATACTAAATTGTAACATTTATATTTATACAATATTCATTAAATTCTAAAATCAACAAATGATTTCTTCCTTCTGAACTTGCAATCAGTACATGCCAAATATGTGCAGACTATTTTAGGTGTCAAATTTAACATCAGAGCACTTAAAATTGTATGATCCTGGAGCCAACTTTAGTTTCATTAGAAAATCTTTTGCTTCTCATATATTGGTAAAAGCTTCTCAGTTAATATCTCGGGCTCTAATCTATTAGTTTTCTCCACCTGCAGAAACACCAGCATTACTTCATTAATCAGTTTCAAAATTATAGAGTATTATAACCTAATTTGGTGCATTTTTAATCATTATTAACCTCTAACATTAGCATTGTCGTTTTGTTAAATGTCCTTTTTCTGTCTTACTACTTTAATATTCACTCATGCATCATTTTGTGTTTCTTGATAAGAATGAAAGAAAGGATATAATTAAAAACCTAATAGTTAATATTATCTTTGAACCAATGAAGTTATCATAAATTGGAATATTGTGAAAGATATATACCTGAAAATGCAAATTGTAGAAGAACCTTCCTCCAAAGGTTTCTGAGGAAGAAGCATCTAGCAGAAAAAGACCATCATTTTCTAAACACTGCAGGATCTCTGATAGTGGAGCCTTGTGGGTCTCATGACATGAAATGTGAACTACAGCTTCACATTCGTTAAGCCTACTTGTTGAGACAACAAAAGAAGAGTTGTGGTGGGAAATTTTCCTATGAGATTCTTTGTTCACTGCATCTCCTTGCAATTGCCGAGAAATTCTGCATAGAAGCTCCTCTTTTCTTTTTGTTAGTGCTTGCACTTGCTGTTGTAGTTCAGGTATGTATTTCAAGACTCTAGAAACTGTTGCAGGAATGCTCATTTTTTTCTGCAACCATACATTAATATGGAATCATGAGATCTCTATTTATTACATTACAACTTAGGGGAAGTTTCATTTGCTTTTGTTAAGATATTATTGATTTTGTGATTTCAGTTGTTTTATTAGTTTGTTTTTGTAATAATACCGATGTAATTCCTGTCTATTTTTCACATATTGGTTTCTCGCACTTTTACGTATAGTGGTGATTGTTTTTGTTAATATATGTAAAATCATAAAGTAATATCAATCAATGTAACATTTTAATATTATCATTATAATCATATTAGTTAAAATAAAATCAAAAGATAAATAAGACAAGACCACCTAAGTATTTTCTAACTACGTGTTTTTCTCCACAAACAATCAAGGATGGACTTGCGTGGTATCATTCAAACTTTTGCATTTGTGTAAATTAAATATGAACCGAGTAAGGCCTAGCACGTCATTGTTAGAAGTAGTTGTTTTATTAGAAATTATTACATCATCCACTCGGTCAATTTTTGCAGATGTTGATAGGAATCACATAGTTTCACACTGCGGAATATTTCTGCATTTTATCGCGTTTGTTTTACTGCATAAAAGTTCCTATTTTGATGAAAATTAACAAATAAAAGAGGCTTTACATAAACTAACCCCTAATTATCTTTCATCTGCACAAATCACTCAAAAAAAATTATCTGCAAAGTTAATTTGAATATGATAAAAAAATAAGCCTAAATGGATAGAAAATACATGCTGTGAACCATAAAATAAAGGGAATCTAAGGGAACACATCCCAGTTGACAAATAAATCTCAGGAACCCTCATGAAAGCTATATATGGATAAGATAACAGTAATATTAATTTCATGAAATTACTTCCTACAAGATTAGCATATGTCTGCTAATTAGAAGATCAGAGTACAGACAGATACAGTTGCATGGATGTTTTGGTTTTGATTTAATCAGAACTGAAACTTTGCTCTCATATTCCATATAAAGAAACTCAAATGTTATGGTGCAGTAGCAAAAGTCAAAGTTCAAATTAAATTTAATTGAAAGCAAATAGTAGAAGTTTATAGTATTGTGGTAAAGTGAGAGAGAAGGGATATATATATATATATATGTATAAAAAGTACCGTTTGATCTGCCATTGGAAGAAGTGAGCGAAGTGAAGAAACCAAGTTGTTGACCTTCTTGCGACGATCACGTTCGCTAGCATTGTGGCTAAGTTTCTTGACCATGGCAGGGTCAGAGGATGGTGCAGTAGACCTTTCTATTTCAAGCTCAATCTGTGTCTGTGGTGAATAAAAGTGATAGGGAAAGGAGTACTCAGAAGACGCATCATCTTTGTATAAGAGGTTATGGCTATTATTATAGCCGAATGGCTCCTCCTCTAAGAGCCAGCCTTTGGGTGAGAAGATAGGAGAGAACAATGCGACCATGGTGAATGATGATGATTTGTTGGGAGCAGTTAACAAGTTTCTGAGACAATGAAATCATGATCTGGACTTCTGAATATATATGCAGCAGTCATTATCCTTTACGTAATCGTGCATTTTAATATAATTGAATAAACAATAAGTGGGTGCAGAAGATAATTAAAATATGTTATTTTCTCCTGGTCACTTGGATTAGTTAAATGTAAGTTAATTGATCAAGTATGAGCTAAGATGTTTAAAAATAAAACCAAACACATTAATAATGTTGGGAGATGATAGTTTATGGAAGCACATGTAAACGCGTGTTTGAAATGTGTTTGTGCATGTAGCAGAGAGGGTGAGAGGGTGGGAGAGCGTGGATGACTACCCAACCATCGTGCATTTCTGTACTTCTTTAATTGTCTACGTGGCATCTATGTTTTTTCCTTTTCAAAGTACTTCACTCAACTCTTTTTTACTTACTTTATATGTGGAATCCCTCACTTTTACTATTTTTGTTTAATCGATACAATTTAACTTTTAAAACTTAATTCGTTTAATAAGTTCATTTAGTTCTTTTTTTATAATAGATAATATGATTTTATGTTTTAGTTTGAATTTACTCAACTTGACATTACGGCTTCAATAAAATAGTATTGATTTTCGACCTAGATCAATGCGTGTAGATTTTTAACTTGAATAATTTTTCGATCGGACTCAACTTAAATTTCTGTCTAGATAAACTCCATTGAACTTTTGATTCATACCGACTCATCTCAATCTAAATCAATTTAGCTCAACTTTCGTCCAGTATCGATTTAGGTTAATCTTCGACTTAAACAAACTCAATTAACCTTTTGGAATAGACCAATTAAACTTGACCTATGATCTAAACCAACTTAACTTTACTTGATCTTAAACTGTCTTTATTCAACTTCGATATATCTTGATTTTGGATTTTTAAATCTAAAGAATTATTTAATCTAAATTTGATTCAAATTTAATTAGATAAATTAGACTTCAAATCTAAAAATATAATATAAATATAAATTTAAAATAAATCTATTTAAACAGACTTTAATTAATATAAATTTAAATTATTATAAATTAAATTTTGAATTTCGAATTTTTTTTCCCTCGATAATTAGCATTACATAAAGTTTGATCCAAGTCAACCTTATATCCAATGTCCCATAATGAAAGGTTGAAAAAAAAAACAAAATAATTTTCAAGACTTTGATTCAATAAACTATACATTTAGATGTCATATTATAATATATCATGGTCTTAAATTTTGAAAAAAACAAATATTAGGTGGTCTTGGATTATTATGATCCAACGAAGTTTTACATGACACACATGATCTATTTATTATTATTATTAAGTTAAAAAAATTATATATTCAGAATATAGAAATTAGTCAGAATTATGATGGGATAGAACTACAAAATATTAGTTTTTTAAAGTTATAGTCTATAATTATAATTTTAAAGGAAAATACAATAATAATTTGAAAATTTTGATGACGTCTAACGGCTTCTTAATTATAAAACTAAACAGGCCAAGTTTCTCATTAATAAACAGTAATTGTTATATGCTGTTAAGAAAGAGAGAGAAAACAAAGTAGGAAAGACTATTTTTCTATTGATTAAAAGCTCATTTAACAAACGAGAGAGGGAGAAAGAAACTGGTAAAACATTTTATAAATAATCATTTATTTACTATTTTCATAATTCTTCTCCTAAACTAATAATAGACATTATCATATTTTTCTTAGTTTTTATTTTTTATTAGTATTTTTATTATTATTCTTTTAAATAATTAGACTTATTAAATAATTTTACAAAAGATATATATTTTATCTTTTTTATTGGTATTTTTCTTATTATTATTTGTTTAGATAATTAAGATTTTAAAGATAATTTTGAAAAACATAAATATTTGACTTTTTATTTGTAAAATACTTTTGAAGGTTGAAAATATCAAAAGATTAAAGAATACATTAAGAATTATTAGTTACAATTCATCAATTACAATTTTTTTGTCTAGTCCAAGTCAAAAAAATTCTGACAAAAAAAATTCAAAAAACATTAAATAAAGTGTGTCAAAAATTTAGATAAGAATTTGATTGGGATAGACTAAGTAATAGTTTGCCTCTAAACATACAGTGTAATCAATTAATCTTTATTAACATTTAAATATCTGAATTTAATTCAAACTTTTGGTAAAAAATATCTAAAATATCTAAAAAATATCTTAGTTGTAGTTACAATTTAGTCTTGTTTTGCTTACAGTAATCTTAGTAGTATTAGTATTATATGTATAGTAGTGTAGTTTAGTGTAGCTAGAATGAATTGAAAATAAATATTTTTGCGAACTTGCTTTGTGTATATTGGTTCAGGGAAACAATCTCACTTAGTAGCATTGACCTGGTTAAAGACCAATCAACATAAAGTCAGAAGAAGGAATAAGCCTTTGTGAAGAAAAAGTGCTTAAACTTGCATGAGTTGACCTTAGGGTTGACTTTCATTTTAAAGGCTCAAAACCATGCATATGTTGTTAGAATCATTTGAAGACACTCAAATACACTTGTGAAAGGCTGATTTGGAGTCCAATAGATTTTCTTCGGATCCCTGGAGATCAAGAACAAAGAACAACATTTGGAATAGAGCTCAAAGACCTAAGGTATCACATTTTCACATATTTCATCTTCTTCATCAATTCTGATCATTTCTTCACTCAAGTTGGAACATACATAGTTGGCTAGAATGTGTGTCTACTTCAGGTTTACATTTTCTTTACTTAGTTCGTTAATTCATGGTTTGGAACTACATAGTTTGTCTCAAAAGTGTGAATTCAACCTTTTTTTTTTTGTAATTTTTGTGATATGAACCATTGTGGATGTATTCTTGTTCATTTTTATTGATTAATGTCACTTCATTATGTTTGAACATGTTGTTGTGTTACTTCCTTCGTGTTAATGCAAAGTTAATGATTCTTACACTCTTGAATTGATCAATTTCTTGATTAAATATTGGAAATTAGTAAATGCATTGTCATTACTAAGTTTCAGTGAACACATAGCTACCACACTTTCGTTCAAGATACACATAGTTGTTCTTGAACAAGCAAGAATCAGATTTAATTCGAATTTGCATAAAGATTGGGTTGCGTTGGATGTATTTTTCATTGATCACCACTACTATATTTGTAATTTGGATTTTTGTGTGTTTTCTTGTGTATATTAGCCTATAATCAATTTTTGATCAAATTAATTTTTAGTTAAAAAAATATAGCAGAATTTAGAGATTTTTAGATTAGAATTAAGGTTAAATATATTTTTGGTCTCTTAGCTTTTAATGAAAAATGAAATTAGTTTATCTTTGAAACTTGGTCCAATTTAGTCTCCCAACTTTAAAAATGTGTCAATTTATTCATTTTAACCAAATTTTATTAAATTTATTTGACATTTTAAATGTATTTCCTGATAACATTTGAGTTGTTTATACCATTTGACACATTTTTGCTTCAATGTTAGCTAGAAAACATTTTGAAATGTTAAATAAACATAATAAAATTTGGTTAAAGGAACTAAGTCTCCACATTTTTAAAGTTAGAGAACTAAATTGGGCCAAAGTTTCGAAGAGGAACTAATTCTAATTTTCCCTAAAAGTTAAGAGACAAAAAACGTATTATAACCTTAGAATTAATAGTGTTTCCCTATTCAATTTATAACAATATACTTATTGCTTTGTTTTTGGATTGATTCTTGGTTGTCCATATACTACATAGAAGGGGGAAACCATTATTTGTATTAATCTAAGGTGACTTAGGTTTGTCAATTGTTTAGTGTTTTCACATTGCTTGATACATGAAATCTAACTTCGATGAAGTCTCTACCATATAGTTAATTTCGTAAGTTTAATTGCTTTCTAGAATTTATAATTATTTCATAAAAACCAATACTTTTCAATATTTAAAAGTTCTTAGCCTTATCCACTATATTATTTGTGCGATTTGGTACACTTGCCAATATCTATAACATAAACCTTTTGGGTTGTTGTTAGTCGAATGTCGACAACATATCATGTGCTTCGATTACACACAAAAAGTGATAAATATTACTCTATTCTAAGGGATTTTTGCAACATTTGACAACTTTTACAATTCACAACTCAATTAGACACAAAGATCACAAAAAACACAAAGAAATGTGTGAAATAAGAAATTAACATACAATATATAATTGTCATTATTATATTTCATCCATTTTATTCTCATGCATTCACAAATATCTCAATTTCAAATTCATATCAAAATCAACTCACAAGATTACTCAAAATATATTCTTAATGACTTTGAGCCTATGATAACTCTTCAAGTTCCAATTCTTTAAATCCTTAACAACCATTTATGCATTAAGTTCAATTTCAATTCTAGGTTCAAAAGACATTTTCTAATACCTCAAGAACCTCAAACAATCCTTGGGTGATCACACACACAGACAGACAGACAAACAAACAAACAAACACACACACACACACATATTAACAACAAAAACTACACAAGAATCATGTTTATTGCATTTAATCTCTAAAAATAGAGTTTGCTCTCCATGGTGGGAAACCTAGGTTATACAAATTGAAGAAATAAGGAAGAAATTGAAACCAAAGAGAGATACATGACTTTTTTGAAGGTTCTTAGCAACTATTCCATGCTCCAATCATGCCTCTCCTTCGCATCAACGCCTCCAATTCGTTTGTCATCTCCTTCATCAAACCCTGAAGGGGCATAACACCATATATGAAGATTGAATACCAAAGGAGTGGGAAAGCTTCCTAAAAACCAAAAAAACCTCCAAGGGCCCTTCGCTTTATTGTGGGAGGAAGATAATGCCTTAAACCCTCACGGAAGACATGAATAATTACCTTATTTTAAAAACTCAACATCGCTACCCCTCGTGCCATCTTAGCATAGTTGGATGCCATTAGTTAAAACGTGAAACAATAGCCTTTGTGAAGCCACCGCTCTGCCATTGTCCAGTCACTTTGCTTAGTGGTAGGTTCCCCTATAGCACTGTTTGTTCTCTGTGTTTACAGTGCTGGACGTGATTCTGGTGTCATCAAACAAATGTATTTGCTACAAATTTCCATCATTTGTTATCTAATCATGCTTCTTTAAAGTCCAATCTATTTTCCTTTTTCGGAACGATTTCTATTTACTCATTTCACATAATCAAAAGAAATATTATAAGTAAAACTAGCACAAAACAACTAAAACATAAAAAAAAATACAAAAACAAAATAAACTTAAGAATCAAACAAGATAGAAATTAGAAAAATTTAACTTTCTTCACTAAAATACTAGTGTTGTCAAAATGGATTAGAACTTGCGGGCCAACCCGGGCCACCACGGGTTTAGGCCGGGTTGGGTTTGAAAAAAATGAAATTTTGATACGGACCAATTTTCAACCCGGTCCACTTAGAACTCGACTCACCCGAGTTTAACCCATGGTGACCGAGTTGGCTCACCAACCCACATAGTTTAATTTAATTATTTATTATTGTGTTTTAATATTATTTGTTAACATTTTTTTTTATTGTATTGTAAATGGGAATAAAGAAAAAGATGTTTTAAGAAAACAAAATATTATAAATTTATCCATTCAAGACTTTAATCTTATAAATGGATAAGTGACACAAAAATTATCAATATTATAAACTTATTTATTCATTTTTTGAATTTGCTTTTGGATTACATTTGAGTTGTATGTTACTTTTTTTATTTTGAATTGTTTTAAAAGTTTAACATCATTTTAACGTAAAATTTATTTAAATTTGAATTACAAAAATATTGTAATTTTTTTATTTAAAAAAAATTATAATTCAGTAATCTAGTGAACTAACCCGTTTAATTTATCAATCCATGGTGGTTGAGTCAAGTTTGAATTTTTTTCAACTCGCTAATTAGGTGTTAGATTGATTCAATAATTTCATAAACAAAATATATATATATATATATATATATATATCATTTTTTATAATAATAAAATTATTGCTGTTATTATAAAATTAAATATAAATAAATTTTATAGTTTATTATAAATAGTTTTCACTTTTTTTAAGTAGTTTTATAATTAAAAAATGGTTAAGTTTAAAGAAATGGTCAAATAAAAAATATTAAATTTAAAAAATAGTTACTTAAATTTAAAGATAATTAATTTTAAAAAGAAATTATTTAAAGAGTAAAATAAAAAAACAAATGAAAACACAAAGATAAGGATATATAATGACACGTGGCAATTAGATTATGGTGTGCGTTTGTTTGGTTTAAGGTGCACGTGGCGATGCATGCTATACGCAAGCATTTGGTTTCCTTGCGTATGGTTTGCACGATTTATTAATTAAGGCTGGGAATGTCCAAATTAAACATGATATTAGTTAACTACATTAGATACTACTATATTACATCACATTATCGTAAATAATAAAACTAATAACTAACTTTCTAGAAGTATAGTTGAAGATAAAACAGTTATGGAGTTAGTAACGATCTACATCAACCAAGATCATAGATCATAACTATAAAATACAGGTTATTTCCACCTCACTGTTGTTCTCTTCCTCTTGTATTTTTAAATATCTTTAACTAAAAATGTCTTTGGTTTGAAGTATTTATTGTTATGTAAAAGGAAAACCAAATCGTGAAAAGGGAAATAAAAATAGATGATAAACTTTTTACTGTGAAACATTATGATTTGCAAATAAAGTGTAAATAATAATAATAATAATAATAATAATAATAATAATAATAAACTTTATCTTTGTCTAACTGAATATAATATATATATATATATATATATATATAATAAAATGTTTATATCATGTTTTTAAAAATTATATTGGTATATATTTTTATATTATATAAAACAATTAAGTAAAATGATAAATAAAATTAATTAATTAATATTTTAGTAATATATGTTCTTATATAATAGAAACAAATAATTAAAACATAAAATATTAAAATAAAATAACTTAACTTAATATTTTATTAATAGTTTTATTTTATATTTTAATAAGATAAATAATTAAAATAAGAAAAGATTTTATAATATTTATTATTTATTAATATTTTATAACTGATTTTGAATTCTTAAAAGTGATTGAACTTCTCATTGACTTGTTTGATCATAAAAAAAAGATGAAAATTCATGTCTAAAGAATTCAACACTCAAATCAACTTTTGTAAATATTTTAATATATAATAAATATTGAGTTAAATAACTCCCTTTTATAAATGATATTTATAGTTTCATAAATATATTAGTATAACAACAAATAAAATAGCTTAAAATATAATAATATATTAACAAATATAATAAATAGATTTTAATTTATGATAGTTTTATATTTCACTATTTTAAGAGTGTTTAATAATTGTACAATATTATTAACTGTTTACGACATATTTGAGTCAGACGTCAAATAAATATATTACTAATTATATTCAATTATAACCATATTTCTAATTATATTCAATTAATAAATATGTTATTAATTATATTCAAGATTTCCCCTCTCTTGTTCACATCAATAACAATGAAAACATATGGAGAACATAGGTTCCTAGATAAGTGACAACATGTTTTTCGTTGTACAGTAAAAATGGATGGAAAATGTTTTTTTAATTACTTTTTTTGACAATTTTTTTAGGTTTAATGTCTTTTTAAATTTCTATTTTCGTCCAAAATCTCAAATAGGTTCTTTTCTTTTTTCACGTCTCAACATGTCATTTAATACCCTCCTTAAGATTTTCGACGAAAATAGAAACCTAAAGAGACATTAAACTATTCTTTTACAATCATTTATGTGGTAACTTGTGATTGGTCCGTTTCAATATACAAATCAATAAAATAATGACACATAATCTATTGTCAAAAAGTTAGTCCAAAATACATTATGAGATACTTTTGGATTTAGGAGTATTTTGGGGAAGAATTTTTTTTTTTTAATAACTTTATTTTGACAACTTTTTTACAATTAGTGCGTGATGATGATTCGTGATTCATCTATTTCAAATGTTCTTTTTGAAAATAAATTAATCTTTTGGGAAAACAGCGAGAAAAGTGTGTAATGAAAATAGCAAAATTTGGGTGAGTATGGCAGAGACCTTTTAACCCAACCCACCTCCCACTTCATATTTTATTTTATTTTAGGCTTTAAGTTAAAGGCCCAAATGGTTTGAATATAGGGCAACTTCATCCTGTATTTCCATAACTTTTTGCAGAATATATTTTTTATTTTGCATTTTAAAATATATAATGAAAAACATATTTTTTAAATATATAATACAGAATATAAAAATAATATTTCAGATGGTATAATTTAGAATAAAAATGGATATTTCAGATTATATATTTTAAAATAAAGATTGAAATGAGATGCATGAAGCAGTTGCACTACCACCCAAGTGGGCCTCATCAGTATCCTCTTCAAGTCCATTTTATTTTAACAGATAGAAATGGAGTTGCTTATGTTAGTCAATCTTATGCATTGTTCCCAGCTTTTAATCCTTCAATATCACTAACCTCCATAAAAGCTTCTTGTTATCAAACTTCCTTTCTTTTCCCCTTGAATGAATGAAAACTAAGGGTTAAGGATGAAATTTTCTCAGATATCATTTAAACAAATTGCAACCTACGGTTACTTTCGCTTTATTTTTCATTTATTTTCTTTATGATTTTAAGCTTTTAGAAAAAACATACATCAGTTAACTCCTACCTTTACCTAAACCTCTTAGATTAATGGTTTTTATAGGTTCACATCTCTTTCATACATGTATATATACATACACACACATTGAAGAGTAGAACATTTACATCAGCGGCCTTAAAGCCAAAAGCCTAAAGTACTCGCAAAACATCATACTTATTGTCCAAAGCTATCATCTTTCAGACCTGAACCCCAATCCTCTGTGCTACCTGCATCAATAAGGTTTTCAAGTCATTTCAAAATAAAAATAAAATTAAAATAAACCACTAAAAATAATAATTGTGGTAGGTTAAAAGTATCAGAAGATGCATTCATAAAATTATCAATGTTAGATCATGTATACTTGGAGAATTTTCTTTTCAAAAGCTTTAGAGAACTCAAAGAAAAGGAAGTAATTTGTGGAATCTTATATAGAAGGCAAGTTTTTAATTTACACAAGTAAATTTTAACTTTCTGAAAAAGTTATTTTATTTTATTTTTATTTATCTCTCCTAAAAACACTTTTAGATAAATTTGTGCAAACATATACCCCAAGGTAAAAACCTGTGAGTGTTGATTATTTCCTTTTTATATTCCCTATGTTATTTTAATAGTTATATTTAGAAGAGTACCAACAAGGCAGTTAGGAACTCGGAGAATCTCTACTCGGAATTTGGGATCTAAGGGGAAGGAGCAAACTCCATATAGAGGATCACTGATTTTAAATACTAAAGGAGGTGCCTTGATGGGGATGATATATTATGCTCCCCTAGTCATAATCACCTTATATACATATACTCTCTACAGTGAAATTTCTGTACAGTACTAGGAAGAGATGAAGATTTTAAATACCTCCTTAAAAGAGTGAACATCGCTTCCCCAAAGCCAAGCATCACAGCCTGCATCCCTGGCACCCCATATATCATTTCTGCGATCATCCCCAACATGAACAGCATCCTCAGGTTTTACATCCAATAGTTCACATGCTTTAAGAAATATAGTTGGATTTGGTTTTTCGGCCGCAACCTAATTGAAAGACAACCAACCACCCACAATCACGTTTAAATAAGAGAAGTTTATCAGCCGACTATCATGTAGAAAAGGAAAATTACATAATTATGAAACCTCCTGATTAATACATAACCAATGTAACCAGTATATCAATACATGGATGCTCAAATGAATTTGAGATACAAGAACTTGACATCTAAAATATTTTCAAGACTCAAGGTGTGAAAGGATAATGGCTAATTCCTGAAAGTGTGTACAGGCAACAATAATACATGCCTTAAAAAATATGGTCTGTGCAAAAGAATTTATAATTATCAGTAAATTTTAGCCATCAAATTTCCATTTGATTCTTCACCAAATTTACTTAACTTGATATCATCTCCAAAGCTAAAGGTAATGTCATTCTGTCGTAAGTTCATTGTTTCAAAAAGGTTAACTTGTAATATAAGGCTCAAAGGTGAAGAAGCTTGCAGCATGATTCTCAAGCCCAGAATCATGTTGAGTTGCTTTCTACTCCGATGTGACTTTCAGAATCGCATTGGATAAGCTTATGGCTAAAAAAATACCCGCCACCATCTTAGGGCGGCAAAAAGACACGCTACCATAGGTCAAAAAGAAAAGAACAATTAGCTTACCTCAGCTGACACTGCTACCGCATCAAACCAAGTGTCACAATTTAATGCCCGCAGGAGAGGTCTTAACCTAGTGTCAAAATTTGATACAACAGCTAATTTCACACCTGATTTTCGAAGAGCTCTAAATACTTCTTCTGCTCCGGGATCATTGAGGTGCCATGCCTGTATGGTTTATAGACATATAAATATCAAAAACTATCTAATTTATTTTGAGAAAAATGCATATTATATTTCAGAAAATGATCATTATAAGTGGTCTTACCTTGTCTGTCATATAATAGTTATAAAGTTCTTCAAAGTATTGAGGATCTGAACAGCCGGTGGAATAACTAACTATGTATTGCCAGAAGGGCTTACCATCATTAACATATCTGCAATATAAAAGAAAAACAAGGAATCTTAATTATACTAAATATGAAAAGAAGTAAAGTGTCTCTATAGTTATATGTAAGAGATTGCTTTTTCTTTATTTAGTCAGACGACCAACATAAAACTTGTCAATATACCTAGCATGGATAAGACTTTGGCAGTTTTTGAATACAAAGGCAGAGAAAGCGAGGAGAAGCATTTCATTCCAAATTTTATTTCCACAAAATAGAGTATCTTAACCTAAAGGCTAGTGGCATACTATATAAGCATTTTAAGAGACAAATTACAAAGAATGTGTATATGAAAACAGTACCTTTAAAGTTAAAAGGCATATAACCATGGATATTTAAAGCTGCATACAAAACAAACCACATGATACTTGTCTAGCTAAATCATAAATCTGCAATCAGAAATTAGATTTTGATAATATGGTTCATATGTATTGTGCTAAAAAATTTCTCACTAATGGAAATGTTTACATCATAGCACTTTCACGAAGTAGGAAATTAAGACAGATCATTCACTACAAGCTATATATATTTATTGTCACGAACAAACAAGCTATCATGCAATCAAAAGACTGTTCTTGTCATTTCACTCAAAAGCAATGGAAATTCCCTTCGCAAGATTTATATGCGAATGACCCATGCTTGGCTCCAAGACTTTAAAACTAATCAGACATGAGAAACTCTAGCATATTACAAGTCCAATCATTTAAAAACTCAAACTTAAAAATATTAATATTAAAATATAACAACAAATCCCTATCTGAAGTTATTTTAATGTAATGTTGTCTTGAGATTTTTACCAGTAGCGTCTGCAATAGTACAATTGCTCATTAGACAAGCAAGTGAATCACCTATACACACAAAGGACCCCATTAAGAAATTTAGTCCACCATCAACCGCCATGAATTTGCTAACAACTCCTTTTCTTTTTATTTTTGAATTTTAAGGTAGATATATAAAAAGATCCAAACTACGAAATTTTCAATCCCGTGAAAGCAATTCATGATAATTAATAAACGCCTACTCAAAAAGCAACAACCAATATCAACATCAAGATTTTTAAAAACGATCCGGCACTACCATTTCGATCACAATGTCAAAACTTTTTTGCCCTCCGCAATCACATCACAACCACAGTTGCGGTCACATTAGTCTGCAATTTCTCGCAAAATCAATTAGTGCGAAACTTTTAAAACTTAAAACCCAAAATTCTATTTCAGCCAAAGTCATATCCATGTAATAAAATCTAACTATTTTCACATGAACGATAAAAAGTAAAAATAAAAGTAGTAGTAAGAAGCTAACCTGAGACGAGATTTTCCCCAAGGCTGCCCATATGCTCTTCTGTATCTAAACAGTATTTCATCCTCCGAGTATTCCACACCATACTTTTCGCCAATCGTCCTATAAATCTACCAAAAGCACACAAACCGGAGTCAGCTCCAAGTCGAATATAAAATCCGTTTCAGTTTCAGTTTCTCTTGGCGCGCAAATCGAAGCACTTGACGTACCTGAGCCATGGGTTGCGAGGGGAGGACGAGCGTGCCAACGGCGTCGACGAGGAGCGCCTTGTGCGTGATCTGTCCGTATAGGGAGCGCCGGTAATCGGCGTAGTCCTTCACCTCCGTGCTCTCCGCTTCCGCCACCGCTGCGGAGGTAGAGGAGTAAGAGGACCGACACCAGCGACGGAGGGCGGTTCGCGAATTGGAACCGAGAATCCTGACAGCTATTGTAGCCATGTTTGTTTGGTAAAGCTCCCTTCACATTGGAAACCAAGATGCGCTCTTTTCTCAGTGATGATGCAGAAGAAGGAAAAATAAAGGCTCCTACTTCGGTTTGTTAAGAAATGAGAACAACATAAAACCTTTGATCTTATTAATACTACCAATCACTTTTTTAATTGTTGAACCATTCCTCCTTGAATAGTGTTCACATTACACTCTATACCAAAATTTTTAAACAATTATAATTTTTTTTAAGGCTTATATAATAATTTCAAAGTTTATTCCTACTTCATATAAAATTTAAATTATCTTAAAAACTTTATAAATATTCCGACAGTCATCCATGAACACGTTGACCGATAAAAAATTACCCTAGTCCCTAATAATTGTAAAAAATGT
This sequence comes from Vigna reflexopilosa, assembly GCA_027742785.1. Classification (NCBI taxonomy): domain Eukaryota; kingdom Viridiplantae; phylum Streptophyta; class Magnoliopsida; order Fabales; family Fabaceae; genus Vigna; species Vigna reflexopilosa. Next base: position 13,428,359 of record CM050914.1, read on the forward strand.
TAGAATGAACCATCCTTATTATTGGCCATTTTCTTACAATATTATGGATTTTCGAAAAATAATTTTAGCATTAGAGTTAAATTTCAAAATCTCTTTTAGTTTTTAGACATGTCAATTTGTTATTGAATAGCTTAATGTAATATTTTTGACAAAAAGAAGAAAATGATAAGGATATTTTTCAAGAATAAATTTTAATGATGATAAAGTAAATTCAAGAATTTTAAGTGTGGTGATAAAAAAATATTAGAAAATTTTTATTTTATTTATGTATATGATTAAACATTTTGTAATAAATTGTTATAGGAATTTGTTTAGAGATCATAAAGTAGTATGTATAAGAAAAGATTTTATTCATTTAAATTATGTGATAATTAATTATTATTAATGATAATTAAAAGAGTCTCAATGATAATCTATTATCACTAGTGATAGATTATCACAACAACAAAAAATTGATAAAATTTTTTGTGATTATGAATAATAATTGTGACTTGACTTAATTTCTAAATAAAGTGATAAGTTTTCATTTGAAAATATAAGTTAGAAAAGTTTAAGTATTTCACAATTGTACGTGAAAATGCTTTTAAAAACTTAACGCTCATAGAGTAATAATTTTAGTAAGATCCAGTGTTGTTGTTATTCTTAGGAAAAGTTATTCATTCCTTATAGATTTAAATAAGATGTTTCTTCATTTTGTATGATTTAATAAAGGTGTTTTGTCTTCTTTAGAATTCAAAGAAAATGTTTATCCTTTATGAATTTCAATCAAAATGATATTTAAGAAAGTTATTTTTCATCTATTATACTTCAAGAAACATGTTTTTTTTATCTAAACTATCATTACTCCTATTTAAAATTTATTTTTAGTGTTTGATTAATCCTAGTTTAGAAATATTAACAGTGACATATAATTTTTTAATTTTAAATAGTATAAAATTAATTATACAAATTTCTCTTTCTTACACTTTTATTTATCTGTTACTATTTTAAAAAAAAATATTTTTTGTTAAATCAATTTAAAAAAAAGTATTTTAAAAATAACACGATTTTATTACAAATCCTTTTATATTTATCTCAACATAATTATTCTAGAGCGCAATTCTACGTATATCCCTAAGACCTTTTTAGAGAAATGCATTATTAGTGCGGGTGGAATTGCTGTGATGATTGAAGTTAAAAGAATAAACCAGAATCAGTTGCATTTAGAACAACTGTTCCTTTGAAAACGAGATTTGGTATTTCTTAAATAAAAAATAAGACATCAATCATTTGTACAAAATGACAGGCACGAAATATGGTGAATATAAAATGACAAAATAGCAAATTATGGTGAAAAAAAAAGAAGGGACGAAGGAATAGCATAGTAACAAATAAAAACCTTAAAATTACAAATAGATGAAAACTTATAAAACCAGAATAAAATTTAAATAAGAAGATAAGAAAAGATCGTGGTTAATTCATCTTCACCATTTTCTCATGCACCTTAGTTCACAGAAAAAGTCGTGGAAAGGAAGAAAAAAAAAGACTCTAGAATGTTGCATGGATTGAAAAAAAATGACTTTAAATAAAAATATATATCATATATTCATTTATATTTTATAATTTAGTATTATTTCTAATTGATACGAGATTTTTAATATTATTTTATTAAATTTAATTTAATTTCTTATTAAATTATTTGTAAAGGTTAAGTTTTTTTCTTTTTCTTTTGACTATTATAAAAATTTATATATTCTTTTAAAATTGAATTATAAGATATGTTTTCCTGTATATATGTAAATCATGTAAAACATATTTTCTATCACGTAAATCAGGCAAAACTTTTTTTTTTCTAAAAGAATACGTAGAAGCTATATTACAGTCAATTTATCATATAAGAAATAGTAAACTAGAAAGTTGTTTTATATCAATTTTTTTTTTCATATTCATATCCTTTATATCACTATTTTCATTAAAAATGTTTGCAATTTTTTCTTTGGACAAACTCAACATATTATTTTTGTATCATATTAATAAATTACCCTATTTTGACATTTAACTGGATGCAATTTGTATTGAGTTTATTCAAAAATGTAAATTACGAGTAGATGGTAATGTTCATAATCTTAATTGTAACATTACACAAATTAATAAATATGTACATATTTGATAAATATCATTATTATATCATCCACTAGTGAGAATTTGGTGTGGAAGGAAACAATCCAAGATATCTTGTCAACCTTGTACCTTATAACATGTCTTAATTTATAATACTAAGTATCTGTTTGAAACGGTCAATCGAAAGAAAGGAAATGAAAACATCAATGCGAAATAAATTATTGTGATAATTTAAAAGATTAAAAATATATAATAATTTTATTCTTTTTCTATCTATGAAAAAGAAATTATAATGTATGGTGAGATGTCCACTTTATTAACAGATTAGATTCTGTCTAATTGATTAGGTAAGTCTTTAATACATATACAAGTGAGTAATAGCGTACACAAGCTACATAAAATATCTCTCAACTTTGAAACTATTTTTTACATTAAATTTATTATTTTATAAAAAGCAACATTATTTTTAGTGAGAATAAATTTAAACACAGCCATGATGTATGATAAACTTATCTAATAAATTAGTGTTCAGGATTGATGGAGACTTCCAAAACACAGAAACAGTAACGCCACCACAAATTTAAAAGCATGTGTATGTATGATGAGAACAGAGACAAGTCCCACATCGTTATCAAATCCTTCGCACCACAATTCTGTCTTGCGTAACCATGGCCTCATAAAAATCATCGAAAGTCGTGGACGTGGGACCCACTTGCCATGGCACCTCAAATTTCGAAGACCTTTGGACATTTTGTGATCAAATTCTACCCCAAGAGACACGCTACAATGAGAGGGTCTCTTTCTGAGATACCTTAGTTTTCTATGGTTTATCTTCACTCCAACCTTGGATTTGTTCTCTGACAGCTATAAACTGTTGAAGGTTGTTTTGGTTGGGTTTCTCAGTTACTTTTTTAACTTCATATTATTGTTCTCGGCAATGATTGGTTATGGAGTGAGAATTACTCTTCGTGTGGACAACAATGGCAGATTTTCAATTCTTTGTGGAATGTTGTATTATCGGATGTTAGCTTTCATTAATTTATATATCACCCGGAACAGAAAAGCCTTATCTTATCTTCCTTATTCGGGTACTTCATTTATGTATGGCAAATAATTGAGTTAAAGATCTTTTTAATGATATGAGTGTTTTGCATTTTTTTTAATTACTGTATGATATATTTTTAATTCTTAAATTTTCATATAAAATTAAAATATTTTTTTTCAAATTTTGATATAATAAATTTAAAATATAAATAGACATAATTATCTTAATTTAATTTCAGTAAAAAAAATTTACATTTCAAGATTGACATTTAAATTGTTATATTATTTGATTTTTTCAATTCAAATGTGAATCTCACCCTACTTAATAAATAAAACAAAAATTAATATATTTATTATTTTTTATATTTAAAGACTAAAATATATCAAAATTTCAAATTGAAATTTAATTCCAATTTCACTTGGTAAACATATTTAATCCATAGTTTCATTAAAAGGTATTAAATGTTATTTTCAATTTTTTATATTTTTTTTTTCGAAATCATGAAAGTTTAACTAGATAATTGAACTTTCATTACTTCATAAAATACTTAAATGAATTTATTTATAAATTGCATTTAACCAGATGTAATGTGAAGACGATCCACACCCATGTCTACTTTTCTAAATTAAGGTCTAATAATTTTCAAAGTCTCTATATTTATGTAGAAACGTTTCAAATAGGTTCTTCAATTATTCGTTATCTAAATTAGGTCTCTATTCGTGCAAAATTGATTTAATTAAACCTTTACTGTCAATTTAAGTAAACGGCGTTAAGATTACAGTGAGGTGACATGCTGACTTTGCAAATGTGAAGCATGTGGCACATTGAAGGTGTTAGTGACGTGTGTTTGTAATTTTGGAAAGAAAAAAAAATGGGATTAAATTTTAGCAGATAATGTGATATGAGGCAATCGTGATCTCTAGCCTTGAGGGCAGACTCCAAATCCATTGTCGTCGCTGGCGAGCCTTGACTTTCAACAACAATGACTTCTCCCCCCTAGCCTAGTGGTCATTTCCTCTTCACTGTCAAACCCAAAACAGAGCATCTTTTTTCTCCCCAACAGTTCCAGCGAGACTTCGACGGGCCTTGACCATCAACAATGTCAACGAGAACCGTTGCGCGTTAGCCGCTAGCCATTCCTCCTCCACACGAGCTCGCCACAAGCTCATCGTTGTTGGAGCTCTCATCTTCTTACCGCTCTGCGATGTCGGAACCCTAGGCTGCATGTTGTTGCCATCTTTGGTGAGATTTAATCACATTATCTCCATCCTCTTCTCTGCCACGTTTCTCTGTGTGTTTATGTCACCATTTCCCCTTCTTTTCTCTGTTTTGTTTCTTTCTCGATTTGGATCCGTTCTGAGAGTGGTTGGGTGCATTCTAATGGGTTGTTGCTACCAAATAAAGATGGTGAAGCTAATAATTCCTTACAGCGATTGACATCATTCTTGAATTTGGTAAATTATGTTTAATTGCTTTAGACAATTGTATAATTTTTTGGATTGTTTGATGATTTATTTGATTGTGAAATACATTTGTTGGATTTTTTAGCTTTAATTTGTATACTTTTATTATATACACAAACATTCTCTACAAAACAATCTCTAAATAATCCCTATTTTAGTAAAACACATTTTATTTTAATTAAATTTTAGTTTATTAAAACTTAAAATAATTAAATTTTACCTAATACCACCAATTAGATGTAACGCGACCTCTCACATGCTTAACATTTGCAAAGTCAGCATCTCACTTCACTGCAAATTTTAACGTCTTTTATTCAAATTAATTGCAAGAGTACAATTGAATCAATTTTACAGAAATAGAAATCTAATTCAAACAACAAATAACAGAAGAACCTAACATCAAACCCATTTTTTTCTAGCACTTTGAAACAATTTTGAATCAACCAAGAATAGTGAAAGAATACAAAATAAAGAAATTAGGAAAAAAAAAAGGAAGCAAAAATAAATTGTAATGATTAAAATTGAAAACACAAATCAAGATATGGTAAATAAAAAGATCACCTAACATCTAGCGAGTACCTTCGGTGACAAACCTTCATGAAAGAACCTTCGACACGACAAAACTTTTATGAAAACTAGTGATATTTATGAGGATGATAATTGAAAAGGGGCCAATCCTATAGTACATGCGTATGTTATTCCAAACCAAATAAGTGTGTGTATATATATATATATATATATATATATATATATATATATATATATATATATTAGAAAATGAGTTTTTAAGTCTAATTCAACCTTACAAAATCGGCTTGTAAGGTGAGGTTTGCACTCACTTATATATTATAAATTGGCCTTATCTCTAGTCGATGTGTGACTTCCAACACACCCCCTTCATGCCGAGGTATAGACATCTCGTGCGTGATAGTAGAAATTGAGTGGTCCAATAATGATCCGACAACGGGTGGAATAGAAATGTCCAAGAAACAAGAAATATCGATAGGATATACTCTAACCATGGCTTTGATACCATGTTAGAAGGAGGTTTTAAGCCTAACTCAACTCCACAAAAATACCCAAAGCAAATTTATATATATATATATATATATATATATATATATAAATAAATAAATAAAATAAAGTGCTTAAAACATAAACTTTTTGAACATTTAAGGAAATTTTAAAAAAATTAATGTAAGTAATAAAGTAATTTTCCTAACATCTTCTTTTCTTATATTATAATAAATTATAATTAGTTATATAATTTACTTATAAAAATAACATGAATTTATTTTTATAAATAAATACATAATTTATTATAATATATGAAAAGAACATAGAAAATTTACTTTATTACTTTTGAAAATTCTGTCATGAAATTATTCCAAATACATTTCAAATGTTTTAGGAAATTATATTTTGGAAATTCTGTTATGAAAAGTTTATTTTGAAAATGTTGTAGGTTCCGGAATATGTAATTTATAAGTCATTATGAAAGTTTGAGGGGCTACGGAAAGAAATTGTAAGGAGGCAAGAAGTAAAAGTCTGGAATAGTTGCTCTATTTAACTTGAGCCCAACCTTTTCAGAAGCTATCACAATTTATTTTCAAAAAGTATATTTTTTAAAGTATCCTTAAAAGTGAAAATGTGTTCGAACTTGGTCTTATCACTAAATGTGCCTACTTAGCATCTCATCTGCCTTAAAATATTTATTCAGTTAATAAATATCTTCTTCAATTGTACATTTCTCTTTCATAAAGTGTCACTGCAGGATCTTTTAAGTTTATCCAATTAATCCTTAAACCACATATTTTATTCAACCAAGGTTAAAATTTGAAATTTTTACAATAGATCATAAAGTTTTATGTATAGATTTACGTAAATATTTTACTAAATAATATATTTGATTATATAACTATGAAACTAATTACTCTATATGATTATATAACTCTTGGATTAATTTACGAGTGGTTACACGGTAAGAGTGTTATTAGCTAAATCCAAAATGTCATTAATAAAATTATCTTACGTTTGAAACCAAACCTTCTATTCAAATCAAACAGTTTTGTATACACAGACAAACAAAGCTTTTCAATCACTTACTGATCATGTTGTGTATTCAAAATCTTTGGCATTTTAATTTCTTATGAGTTGTATATCGATACCCTCTTTCCACTTCTTAAACAAGCACATTCAAATCAACCAACCATAAACATAAACAACTCATTGCAGATGAAAAAAAAAAATTATCTGTCACTGTAGTGTATTTATCCATGATGACATATGAACTTTTCTTACCATACCAACATACATGCAATTCAATGGCTCAGCATAATGATTGTCTGTTAATTTATTCAAGAATTATACACAAAGCACTTTGGTTTTTAATTCTTTGGAAAAGAATGCTTGCATAACACTGCTGTTGGAAGAAGTCACTCTCATGTTTGTTGAATTTTGTCAGTTCCTTGGTTCTTGAAATGAACTATGAGAAATTCCAAGGAGTTCTGCAGCATTTCATGCCAAAGGGATAACATAAGGATGGGTCATCTACACTAGTGGAGTTAACTTCATCCTATATTTTGGTGAGGACTTCACCTCTCTCTCCCCACAATCAGTGAATAAACAATAGGGAGAGGTAAACCGAGTGATATACTTATTATCCCTTTCATATGGTAAAAATGTCAACTACTCAAATTTGATGCAACTTTTTTGCTCTTATTGGTTAGAACTATAAAAGCCTTAACAAGCTCCTCTTTGATCATAAACAGAACAGAGGCTGCAAAAACACTCTGCACTATCTTTGTGCTCATCCCCTTATAGAAGCCAGTTATTCCTTCATAACGGATCATTTTAAGTACAGCATCAAAAGTACCTGCATTTATAGCTTTAGAAATAGGACGACATACTTTGACAAAGTGGAATAGTTTTGTTTTCTTTCTTGTTATGATTGTTGATGATAGTAAGTGAAAGGCTTAAAGATAAAGAAGTTCTAAATTAAAATGAAGAAAAAGCGGATTATATCAGAGGCATGTATCCAAAGAAATCAAAGTCCTAAGACTAGAAGTAAGAACATAACAAAGTCTATAACAGTTAATCCGTATTTCATAAGTTGATTTTTGTAGGATTGAGTTAAAGTCAGACTCAAAATATAAGAATTTTCCAAGAATCTGTATACTCTCTATGACTCTTGACTACAACTTAAAATTGATCAAAGATCACTAATTAGGTAGATCTCAAGTGTTGCAAGCACTCCTCTAAGTAAAATAACAAATAGCACACTTTTTCTTCCCTTTTATTCCTCTCTTTGTGTACTGGGAATATAAACCACTTTGAACAGCAGCTAATGAAGTTTCAGTCAAAATGTTAATGATTCCATAGCTTTAATATTTAACAAATAGCAGAAAATCAATGATCGTTGATCGCTTCAACCAGATATTGATAATAATGAGGTTAAAACAAAAGAAAAATATATTCACAACATTCAAAGGCAAATTAAGTTATAGCTCATCTATCTAAAAGCAAACCTGAGTATCTTAAGGAGTTATTTCCACCAATCTCCTGTTTTGCTTGAAGCCTTGACTGTGTACAAAGAAACATGTAGTGGTATAAATCATCACGCACATACAAGGGTGTTATGATGCAATTGTGTTTAAGACATGATGAGACTCTGCAGAAAACTGCAAAAGATCAAACTCTTTGCTGTACCAAGACTTAAAGAGAAAGAAAACTATGGTTTCATTTCCTGGAATGTTATTTAATACAATAGTGGACCAATGATTGATGATTTGTAGGATATATACTTTGAAGTGGTGATAAGCACGCCCTATACTAATGATCACTTCATGAGGTTTTATCTTAATAATAAATAACTGATGAGAAAAATGAAGGAACTATTGGTGGATTTACCTTCACAACTAGTAATGGATATGTTGTCACAGTGGCTCCAAGCTTAGCTATTGCTCCAACCAAAAAGACCTTTTTGAAGGATAGGAAGATGCTTATTTACTAATATTCAAAGCATGGGAAGATATCTACACACACACACACACATAAAACAACTTAAAGTGTTCTTCTACAACATGTTTTCCACTTATTTCATTACCTCCAAAGCGGATATACTTGTATTCCCTTGCTTCTTAGCGGCACGTTTTGCCCTTAGATGCTTTAGTGAGCTTTCATAAATCATAAACTGAATTGATGGATTACATACCTGAAATGAAAATTCTCAAAGATACGGAGATTATACAAATATTACACATAAACTTGGTGCATAGAAAAAACAAGTGATGAGGCTGACCATAATAAGGGCAGGGAAGACACCCTTCCAAAATCCTACTGTACCCGCTTCATTGTAGACTTCTTTAGCCTTTTAACCAAAACAACGATTCATATCAGAATGAACAGAAGTGAAAGTGATAATTTAGCTGGGAATATGCAAATCTTAGGTAGAGTAGTATTCTTTACATTGCCAACCGGGACAACCCTTTGAATAATCCATGCCTTTTGTTTTAACAATATAACATATAAATAATTCAAAAAGAAAGATCGTGATAGTAATCGCATGAAGATCCAACCACTTTTTGTTTCTGACAAAATGGAGCATGCAAAATGTCAAACGACAGATCATTTTTCCTGATGTAAAAAAACTAAAATTTCTAAAGATTTGGAAAAATAAAACTCGATTGGTGTTGTTATAATTCAAATTTATGGTTTGAACAGTTATCCAGTCATTAAGAGCAGTAAAAATAACAAGAACAAGAAAAAGAAGAAAAATCACACTCAATCCCTGACCAATGTAAAGAATAAACAGTAGTCAGAGAAGGAAAATGAAATAAGAGACCTACTGCATGTATAGTTCCAAATGGTCGAGGTTTTATAGAATTCAGTTCATCCAATTTATCTTGCAATGTGGAATCTGCTATGGCGCTCTCAGAAGCAGCCTTCCTTAAAGCTTCTTTCTTTTCCTCCATAATTTTCCTTTCTGCTTGAGTATGAGTCTAGAATCAAAATATAAAATGTCACACATCATTGACACTAGACCAAAATCATGGATGCATGGTTTGAGTGTAGCAACAGGGCAATCAAATAGTATCCAGCTTTAAGCATTCAAAGTCTATGGATTCTAACTCTATTTGGCTTTAAGCCACATCCCGGCACTTTCATGCGAAAATTATTGAACTTTTGTTAGACGTAAGTAGTCCACACAACTTTTAGACACAAGATAAATAGATTACACCACACCATTTGACTCAGTTAAAGGTTAAGGGTATGTTCAGAGAAACTTGTTCATAAAATTTTTAGAAGAGAAAAATAAGAAGGAAAAATGAAATTAACATATCTATAAACTAAAATTAACTTAACATACATAATGTCTCACTGTAAGTGACCGTATTCATAAAATAGAAAAGAAAAAGATCTAATGAAAAGCAACCAGAATTTTGTTTGACAACCTATAATCATATAAAACAGTCCAGGAAGAAAATAAAAGCATCTGAAAGCACCTGCATCCGAGTCACTAAAACCCATATTGGATTTGTCAGCAACACATTCAAGGACCTGAAAAATAAGACAATTCCAACAAGAATATCAAGCAAAGAGAGAGAAGTTGGGTTCAGTATCACCAACACAACACAAACATGTCTATCCTGAAATGCAACATTCAAATAAAATTTGCATGATGGAATAGTCACCCAGCAATTGCAGCCACAACGAGCCAACCAAACATCCCAACAGTACCATCTCCACGCCCTTTCACTTTCCGTGCAGCTGCAATCGCCACTGCCTTGTTCTTGAAAACTTGATAGAAATAGTAGTAAATGCCCTGAAAACAGAAAATTAAGCATTAGATAACTACCCCACAACCCACTGAGTAGTCATGTTACTTTTTTTTGGTTTAATGGTTTCCCACACCACATGTATCCTCTTTCTGGTATGATATTGTCCAAGAGACAGTCAAACATTAAATTTGAGCACCATTTTCAATAAATATTTGAATCTTAATTCATCAGGTTATTGGAGACTAGCCCCTTTCGCAAGACACAATCTCATTTACCACACACCGTGTCTTGAGGCTTGAATTTTGCGTCTTATAACAGACGAATACTAAATAATAAGCATAAGCTATTATCTGTAGAGAGGTGTTAAAAGTGTACCTCATGTGTGAAATGCAAAAATAAGAGAAACCAACAAAATTATACCTCATGTCTTAAGCCTTGAATTTTGCATCTTATAACAGGTGAATAATGAATAATAAACAAAAGCTATTATAGTGTAGAAGAGTGCTAGCTAGCAGCATACTCAAAGTTGTTTCTAAGACAATCGTCTTTACTGGTCAAATTTTATTGAAAACAACAAATTCATGAGTGAAGTTCATTACATAAGAAGTGAAACCAGCACACTTATGTAATTTCCTAAAATGTTGAATCAATAATAACTAGAGATTTCACAAGGGTGTATTGCTAGGATTTGCCATGTGGGGTATGGTCGAAAACTGAGAACCTGAGAAGCAGCAGTTCCAAGAAGAGAAGGCTTGAGGCCACTGTAGAGTCCACCCCAACCCTCAGTTCTAATGACCTGAAAAAGGGTCACAAAGATAATGAATATACCATCATAAAATAAACCAATCAAATGACAAAAAGGAGCAAAATTTGAACCTGAAAGATCTGAAGAAGAGTGCCAGGAGCAGTGGTTGTGTTAGAAGGCAAACTTTGCTTGTTCCTCTTGAGTGTTCTCTCAGTTTGCTGACGCGTGTTTACCTGAAATTTTTCAAGGGAATTGGTCACAAGGCGAAAGAGAGAAGCATATAGAGAAAGAGAGAGTACCGTTTGAAGAGGATAAGTGATGATTTGAGCAATGATTCCACCACCTGCACCAGCCAATCCATTTGCAATTGCGTTTGATTCTGACATGGTTCTTGCAACTCTTGTTCAATTCTTTCTTTTCTTCTGCCTTAAATCTTAATTCTTTTAGCTTCACTTAACATACTTGTTCCAATGAAAGATATCACGAATAGTTGGAGATGGCAAGACTTTGACTTCACCGGTAAAAGTCTGTTAGTAAACGGTTTATCATTACTTAGTTATTTTGATAAATTAAAAGAAAGTTTCTACTAAAGGACTACTAAAAAGTAAAAACTGAGGTTTAATTAGAATTTTTGTAATTTTTTTATTACGGAGATTTCATGTGATTTTTCATTTTTTTAATAAACAGATAATAATATCACCTATAGTGTTCTGTATAAGAGATAAAGGTAAATTTCCTTACTAATTAATTAATTCATTCATTTTAATTTTATTGACAAAAATAATTTTAATTATACGAAAAGATTTATTTCAAATTTTATTTCTACAGTATAAGATTTTTTCACCATTAATTATTGATATTTTATTATTCTTTCAATTCTTCTGTTAATTAATTAATTCATTCATTCATTTAAATTTTATTTGTAAAAGTAATTTTAATTATAGAAAAATATTTATCATAAATTTCTTTTTTTATACTACCTTACTTTTTTTACCATTAATTATTGATATTTTTTTTACTCTTTTAAATTTTAGGCTAACTTATGTATTTAAATTTTATTAATAAAAATAATTTTAGTTATAGAAAAAAAATTATCCTAATTTTTTTTATAGTATAATATTTTCTCACTATTAATTATTGATAATTTATTACTCTTTCAATTTTTGCATTAATTAATTAATTAATTCATTTAAATTTTATTGATAAAAATTATTTTAATTTTACGAAAGCATTTATCTCAAATTTATTTCTATTATAGTATAAAATGTCACCATTAATAATTGATATTTTATAACTTTTTTAATTTTTGTGTTAATTAATTAATTTATTCATTTAAATTTTATTTGTAAAAGTAATTTTAATTATAAGAAAATATTTATCATAAATTTCTTTTCTTTTATACTGTATTATTTTTTTTACCATTAATTATTTATATATTTTTACTCTTTTCATTTTTGGGTTAGTAATTAATTAGTTCATTTTTCTATTTATTAATAAAAATAATTTTAATTATAAGAAAACATTTATCTTAAATTATCTTTCTTTATTAATATAATATTTTTTTATTATCAATAAATGATTTTATTGAATTATTAAGAATATTAATAAATTTCATAATATTAATGAGAGACAAGGTCTCATATTTGAATCGAATACAAAAGTTCATGAAAGTCTTCATTGTTTCCTCTTCACTAGCAAACTCTAATTTAGATTGCCTCTACTCCACTTGTGAGGCGTCATCACATTCACACAACGTGGGGGCATCTTCCTTATGGACTTCGCTTCCTTCAACGTAATATATCACCTTTGTAACTAAAGCATCCATGATGCAATCGAAAGCACTTTCGCCTGGCCATGCTAATGTTGTCTCCATCTTTAGCGATCATCCATTATGTTGTTTATACATTCTTCATTCAAAACTTAATGACTTTAATCTCTTGAATTGATGAGTTTCTTGATATCTTCCTTTCGTCATCATCGTCTTCTTCGTACCTTAATCGATTCTCTCATCATGAGTGTTGGTGATATTGGGCTATGAAATGATAACGTCCATTTTTACCTATTTTTTATGTCTATTTTTAGAGAGAGAGAGAGAGAAAAGGGTGGGGAGGGGGGGAGACGGTTTTTGGGAAGGGAGGCAAAGGAGTTGCAGAAAACCTTAGTGCAAGGAAATATTTGTGGTGCTTTGGAGTATAGATAAAGCCCTAATATTGGTCAAGGTATGAGGAAGTTTATGTTTGTTTGTTGTATGCTATGCATTCTTGATTTTCTTGCATGAAAATCCTTGTTTAGATATACATGTTTATGTGATCATGATTATGATTATCTGTTGTTATTGTTGGGCAAGGGTTTGTGTATGCATAATTATAGGGTTTATATCATGTTTGTGTTGGATTTTCCTTATGAAAGTATGTATGTTTTGTTGGGTTATCCCATGATAATATGTATTGATGCTAAGGGAGGACAAATGTATGTTGTTTGGGGGTTTTACCATACAAATATATGTTGTAAAGAGTGGTAAGATGATCATATGCAGTATGTTGGGTTTGTTTGGGTTGTAATCTATATAATGATGGGTTTTGGATGATTCAAGTGATGTAATGTATGTATTAGGGTCTGTTCATAAGGGTATATGAGGTTTGAATACATGCATGATGTATTGGATATGTTCTCTCATGATGATGTATGTTTATTTAGAACACTTGAATTTATCTAGGATGTGTTTTGATTCAGCAATAATCGATTATTATTAGTTATAATTGATTATGTGCGTGTTGGTTTGAGTTTTGTCTTAGGAATAATTGATTATCTAGGATGATGATCGATTGTCCTTTCATGTGTGATGAATATGGAAATTTGATGTGTTAAAGGCAGTGGAACTATCAATTATCATAAGTGATAATCAATTATCATAGTATGTTTTGTGTAATTGTGATTTGTGTAATTGTGAACTTCTCGAGAATAATCGATTATCACTTATGATAATTGATTATCTTAGTACATTTTTGTTAAAAATGACAAATTTAATGAAAAATGGACGTGGACCAAATTTTAGGAGTTGTGGAATGGGATGATAATCAGATAATGAGATTAGTGGTTATGTTTAGGGTTAGTTTTGACTTGTTTTTTAGATTGGAGCATGAGTAAGTGTTGGGGTGTACTTGAGTGTGTAGTTAATGAGCATAAGAGTGGGGGATAGGTCTACTTGTTATACCTAGTAAATCCTGAGTTTATCTGCGCATAGGTGTTTCCTTTTGCCTTGTGTGCAAAGGAAGGTTTGTTCGGGTATTGAACTTCCTTGTGTGGGAGTGATGGTGTTTTCCTTGTCCTTGTGTGACAGGAATATATGTTTCTTAACTGGATTGCGGGACTACTCGAGTAGATCTGTAGGGGAGGATACAAACGGTCTGTAGGAGCTACTACAGTTGGGTGAGGTAGGGTACAAGAGTGAGACTCATTCTTTCCACTATGGTTTTTATGGTATTGTGGAGGCTTATGGTGGGGTTATTCCAGATGGTGGTACACGTGTTGATGATCGTAAAGATGATGATGCTCTAGAGGATGTTATATGGATAGTGATGGTATCATGTGATGTAGTTAGCATAGGTGTTGTTGACAGAATAAACAGTTAGTCTATGGTTATGTTGTTCGTGATGACATCGAGGACCGAGGATCAAGTAATTTAAGATGATTGAATTGTTAGTGTTAAAGGATAAGGAATCTTATTGTTATTACTTCTATGTATGAAGTGTTTGATTATGGTTGATATAATCAGCATGTATGTATATTGTTTTTATGATTGTTTTATCGATAGCTTACCCCATATGTGTTTGTGTTTGTGTGTTTGTAAATGAAATTATCGACGATGATCGTAAAATGTCTTATACGTGAGCAAATAATGTTGTAGCTAGATGTTCCAGTGGCATGATAGAGTCGTGAGATGATGGGAAAGATTTGGGGTTTCTTTAAAGTAATTTTAATTGGACTTTTGATACAATGTAATTAGGAGTTATTTTTATTTCCTTGGTCTTTTCTATTAATTTTGAAAAATGTAATTAGACATTGCTTTTGGAACTAATATGATTTAATTTAGTTACGAATATTTAATTATTGAGTTTTGAAAAAAACGTTTTCGGGCTATAAGAAAGTTTGATTTATCGATTTTTGTAACAACTCATGATACTCTAAATTTGGGACGTTACATTTTTGGTTCTCGTTGCTCTCGTTTGGATTGGAGCCTATTGCATGAACAAGGTTTGTTCTTTTTTTCTCTCACTCACTATTATTGGATTTGAGGATTGTTATTCCCTTGTAAAGTTTTGATTTTCAAAATGAAATAGTTGAATTCCATCCTTTGTGTTGCATAGTGTAGAATAATTGTGTTTTGCATTTTGTATATTGTCTCTAACATGAAAGAGACATTAAAATGTTGTGATTCTAATGGATGATTTCATTTGTTCTTGGTAGGGGGTTATTCCGATAATAAATTAGGAGACATACTTTCTGTATTTCAATATTAACTATTTTAATGTTTGCCTTTATGCCAATATTCTTAACCTTACTCTTGTTATCTACACCTTCAATGTGAGCGGTTGGAATGACTTTTGGTCATGACTTTGGGTTCTTCCTAATTATATTTACAAAAATTATTAATTTTTTTTTGTATAGTAATGAAATCAATAAATATAGATGATCTAATCTTTGATTTTTGGTTGAGGGGATGTATCTGTGATGTTTTATGTAGGTGGATGGTGTTGGGGATGATTCTTTGTATTTTTTTTTCTTGATTTACAAGTTGTAATCTTGAAATGGTCTATGTGAATGTTTTTGGTTTAAAACATGAAACAAAGATGGTGGATGAAATTAAAAAGTGATGATGGAAACTCTTTGTTAAATTTTGTTTTATAGTTCTCAACGAGTGAATGAATTTTATGTTTATGGGTTTTAATTTTCGTGCAATTATTTTTCTAATGAAATACAAATAAAAATTGACTAAGGAGAAGATCTAAAATAATACAATAAAAATCCAATAAAAAATAATTTTAATGGAACATAAAAAATCTAAAATTCAAATATAAGCAACCAAATAATCAACATAAATAATTATTAGAGAAACAAATAAATAATTAGTAATTAATATATCTATCTATTTGTCCTTAATTATTTAGGAATATATCCGTTGGTTATTATTGAAAGACGAATTCTATCAATAAATCTTATCGATAACATTTTTACCAATAAATTTTTATATGTTGATAATCCATCGAAAAACAACAATTACTGATGAATTTTTACAATTTTTGATGAATTGGCTATTAGTAAATTCAATATTTTTTGTATATGAATTTTTTAAAATATATTTTAAAACTCTGTTTATTAAAGGTCACTAATTAATTTTAATTTTCCTCGCAACTATAATTATTACACTAAACACAAAAGTTTAACAACATATTAATCATAAATCATCTCAATGTAACACTCCAATAATCATGTAATCAAAACCAAATTATCAATTTCAAAACAAGACTGTACTATACTCCGATAACCGATCGACTAAGGAGAATCTGGGGCCAACACGGGCAATTGACCCGATGGTCAGACACACTAGTCAGGAAAGATAAATATCATTGATGGCCAATTATTATGTTTAATGGCCATATTAAATGCGAATATACGCTATTTATGAGTGATTGACATGTCATATTATGAGAATATGGTATTAATGAACAATTAACAAGTATTATTGAATTTGATTGTCTGATTTAATGATTAATCAATGTGTTTGGCTACCGCAAAGCCTTATAAATATATTATTCACGTTTAGGTAAAAGGACCTGGATCTATCAAAATAAAATATAGACCTCTTTATAAATCTGACTTGAGCGTCGGAGTGTCTTTTGCAGGTCAACCACCCATCGGAGGATTGTGTTTTCAAAAAGGATTAAACGATCGAAAGAGAACAAAGAAGGAAGGTCGACCGACCCTCGGACCAATCCAACCGAAACATTTTGGCGCCCACCGTAGGGCCCGAAGCGGCATCCCATTGAAAACACAAGGAACCATGACGAATGCTCAAACTACACATAGCTACTTCCCAAGCAAGGCCGAAATGGTGACCACAAGGAGTAGGGAAGAGCAGCAGAGTACTAGGGATTTCATGGCACAAATGCAGACACAATTACAGGAGCAATCACAAATCATACAAGAACACGCGCAAGCGCAATGAGAAATGCAGCAAAAGCATGTCGAGAAAATTGTGGCTTTAAGGGCGGAGTTGGGACATCATGACCAGTCTGCTCAGCACTCGGCATCCACTATAAACCGAAATCAACACAGCGAGAATGAAAATCATGATCGTCGGGCATCCCAACACGCTAACCCGAACGGTAACCAGCGTGGTAATCCAGACGACAATGAAAGAGAACAATTGATCCCTCTGCAAACCGTTCGGCCCACCAGCTTACTCCCCTTTATGATGACTATTATGCAAAATCCAATGCCAGAAAAGAGTCCTCCTGTGTTAGAAAAGTATGATGGCTCGGCGGACCCCAACAATCGTCTTAGGATTTTCAACAACGCAATGACGTTTTACACGGACAACGATCCGGTCATTTGTAGAGCTTTCTCCTATTCACTCAAGGACGAGGCGTTGGAGTTGTATAATACGCTCCTCCAAATTCAGTAGATTACTTCGCCACTGTGGAAATCCTCTTCAGAAGGCAATATTCCTCCAACCAGAAGCAGGAAATATCACTGACAGAATTGGTGAATACTAAGCAGGAGAAAGGAGAGACTTTGAAGGCGTTTATGAAGAGGTACACTGAAACCGCTCGGCAAGTCAAAAATGTTAATCATTCTTTCATCATCAACAACTTGCCTTCATGCCTAAGGCTAGGGTACTTCGCCGAAAAGTTGTATGCTCGCCAACCAAAAACTATGGACGAGCTCCAAGAAAGAGTGGTTGAATTCATACGTATGGAGGATATGTGAATCTCACAAAGAAAGCGGCAACAAGAAGCTGATGTAGGTGGAGGTAGAAAGGACGGCAAACGACCGTTCGACAATAATGATAAAAGTGGGGAACTTCCCCAGACATTTAAATTTGACCATTTTACAGCCCTCAATGCACCTAGGGCAAAAGTTCTCGAAGAAGCCCTAAATGCTGAACTTCTCACACTCCGAAGGAAACCATCTCCAAAAAACACAGACGAAAGGAAGAGCTGCCATTTCCATCAGAACCATGGGCATACTACAGAAGAATGCGTTACACTGAAGAATGAAATAGAAAATCTCATCTAGGCAGGAAATCTACAAAATTATATAAAAGAAGGAAGAGGAAGCCTCCCCAGGGAGGGATATTTGCAGAGAAGTCCCGAACGGACATATAGGAAAGACAAACAAATGCGGAGCTATAGTCGTAGTCCCAATTGCCATCGTGAGCGATCGGTTCGAGGAATTATCAATTGAGGAGAGGCATACAAAATTTTATTAATCTTATGTTTAAATTCAATTTCCTTTGATTTAGACTTTTATTGTTCTTTTGTACTTTCGTTATAAAATAAATAAATCAATTCATGCTAACTCATTGGTGGTGAAAGGTCAACCAAGAGGTTCCTAGGGAACTTTAATGAAGAAGACCGAGCGGAAAATCCCTCTCGGCCGAGAGGTAAATCCCTCTCGTTGAAGAAAAAACTGAGAGGTAAATCCCTCTCGTCAACCAGAAGGTTGAAGACAAAGATCGAGCGGTAAATCCCTCTTGGCCGAGAGGTAAATCCCTCTCGTTGAAAAAAAAAACGAGAGGTAAATCCCTCTCGTAAACTAGAAGGTTGAAGACAAAGACCGAGCAGGAAATTCCTCTCGGCCAAGAGGTAAATCTCTCTCGTTGAAGAAAATACCGAGAGGTAAATCCCTCTCGTAAACCAGAAGGTTGAAGACAAAGACCGAGCATTAAATTCCTCTCGACCGAGAGGTAAATCCCTCTCATTGAAGAAAAAACCGAGAGGTACATCCCTCTCGTCAACCAGAAGGTTGAAGACAAAGACCGAGCGGTAAATCCCTTTCGGCCGAGAGCTAAATCCCTCTTGTTGAAGAAAAAACCGAGAGGTAAATCCCTCTCATAAACTAGAAGGTTGAAGACAAAGACCGAGCAGTAAATCCCTCTCAGCCGAGAGGTAAATCCCTCTCATTGAAGAAAAAATCGAGAGGTAAATCCCTCTCGTCAACCAGAAGGTTGAAGACAAAGACCGAGCGGTAAATCCCTCTCGGCTAAGAGGTAAATCCCTTTCGTTGAAGAAAAAACCGAGAGGTAAATCCCTCTCATAAACCAGAAGGTTGAAGACAAAGACCGAGCAGTAAATTGCTCTCGGCACAAAGGTAAATCCCTCTCGTTGAAGAAAAAACCGAGAGGTAAATCCCTCTCGTCAACCAGAAGGTTCAAGACAAAGACCGAGCGGTAAATCCCTCTCGGCCGAAAGGTAAATCCCTTTCATTGAAGAAAAAACCGAGAGGTAAAACCCTTTCGTCAACCAGAAGGTTGAAGACAAAGACCGAGCGGTAAATCCCTCTCGGTCGAGAGGTAAATCCTTCTCATTGAAGAAAAAACCGAGAGGTAAATCCCTCTCGTAAACCAGAAGGTTGAAGAAAAAAATCGAGCGGTAAATCCCTCTCGGCTGAGAGGTAAATCTTCCTCATTGAAGAAAAAACCGAGAGGTAAATCCTTCTTGTAAACCAGAAGGTTGAAAATAATGACCGAGCGGTAAATCCCTCTCGGCTGAGAGGTAAATCCCCCTCGAAGAAAAAAACGAGAGGTAAATCCCTCTCGTCAACTAGATTGTTTAAGGCAAAAACCGAGCAGTGGGGAACGCTCCTTATGAACTCTCATTCTCGTTCGACATTTTTAAAGCTTTTCGCACCTGCAAAACAGCTGTTCGGGGCTTGGGGGGCTTAATGTACTATACCCCAATGACCGATCGACTAAGGAGAATCTGGGGCCAAAACAGGCAACCGACCGACAGTCAGACACACTAGTCAGGAAAGGTAAATATCATTGATGACCAATTAATATGTTTAATGACCATATTAAATGCAAATATACGCTATTTATGAGTTATTGACAGGTCATATTACGAGAATATGGTATTAATGGATAATTAACAGGTATTATTGAATTTGATTGTCTGATTTAATGATTAATCAATGTGCTTAGCTACTACAAAGCCTTATAAATATATTATTCACGTTCAGGTAAAAAGACCTGGATCTATCATAATAAAATATAGACCTCTTTATAAACATATCTGACTTGAGCGTCGGAGTGTCTTCTGCAGATCAACCACTCATCGGAGGATTGCGTTCTAAAAAGATTAAACGATCGAAAGAGAACAAAGAAGGAAGGTCGACCGACCCTCAGACCAATTCAACCGAAACAAAGACAATTGTTAAAGTTAAACTAGCATCCTTCACCTAGATTTCTAATTGGTGCAAAATAATTTTAAACACTTTAAATACTCTGTGTTACTAACTTCTAATAGAATTGAAAATAGAAAATGGTGTGTTTTGGTAGAGTAGATAAACACACTCCCCTCTCTTCTACATACAATGCAATCAATAAAAAAATTCCCGTTTTAAAGTTAATTATTGATAAAACTAATTATATTTAAATATATCTGATTATTATGTTCTTTATGTAATCTAGAAATAATTTTCAATCAACATATTATATTATTATTAAACATAATGGATTTCTCAGGAATTGATTTTTTTTTTATAAATGTCTAATTGATTATTACCTTAAATAATCATTTATTTTTTGTAAAAAATAAATTTTGACTAACACATTTGATTTTTTTTAACATAGTTGATTATATATTTAAGGATTAAATATGTTTTTAGTTCCTATACTTTTGGACGATTTTGGTTTTAGTCCATTTTCAAACTAAGGTACAATTTAGTCTTTCAACTTTAGAAAACTCTGGTTTTAGTCATTTTTACCAAATATTTTTAACTTTATTTGCTATTTCAAGCACGTTTCATTATAACATTTGGATTGTTTACACTGTTTGACACATTTTTGCTTCAATGTTAACTGAGAAACGCGTTTGAAACAACAAATAAAGTTAAAAAATTTTGGTAAAAAGGACTAAAACCAGAATTTTCTAAAGTTGAAGAACTAAATTGTACCTTAGTTTGAAAATAGACTAAAACCAAAATCGTCCAAAAGTTTAGGAACTAAAAACATATTTAAACCTATATTTAATAGCCTGTTATGATGAGAAACAGTATAAAACTAGTTTTTAAAAGTGAATATATTCAAAATTATCTTAAAAATTGATTAATATTTTATATTTTTAATCAAACTTAGATAATGAATGACGAAAAGAAGATAATTGATTTTGCTTTGCTAACAACAAAAGAAGAAGTTTATAGTTTTCCGTAAATTTTTCTATTGTTTTGTTTGTAAAGAATGTATTATGTATTATAAATTTAGACTGAAATACAACATAGAAGTTTATAGAATGTTTTAAGAGGTTTTAAAAGGATTACTAGGTTAATCAATATCGAGAAATAAATAGCGCATTCATGTTAGATATTATAATTTTACAGTTTTCTTACGAAATTGGGCTACTTTTTTTTAGAAAAATTACGTAAATGAGTAGGTAGCACGTTTTCCTTTGAACATTTCAAAAGCAGCTGAAACCGTGTGCAGGAAGCACTTCTTCTTCTACACTTAATTTTTTTTATGACTATTTTATTTTTATATTCTGTCAAATAAATATAAAAAGTTCTCATAATACTATTACTCTAGTATAATTTTTCTCGAAAAGTGTACTAGTTACGTAAAAAAAACAAACGAATGTTATTGAGAATTTCACCACACATCATTAGCCATGGTATGGGCCACAACTTTGTAAATGACAAAAAGAAATATAGTATTCAACCAAGACAAGAGTGTTGGAGTTTTGTGCAAGGGTTGAAATATTGATATTCCAAATTAGAAATCTAAAACAACATAGTGGAAAACAATACAAGTATATCTTCAAATTCCTTTTACTTGTTGTTTTGGCACATGAATATTATACTTAGAAACAAAAGGTGCATCAATGGAACCAACCCATAATATTCCATCTCTTTCCTCCACTTCACTAATAGACCTTCCTTTGTTCCATTTTTTGTCTTCAACAACTTGTAATATATCTCCATCCTCACTTAGCCTAATTGCCATTCCACTACTTCTTTTTAACTTAGCCAAATATGAATAAGCTTTTGTAATATCCAAAGGAAGTGAAAGCAAAACTTTTCCAATCCATGGATATGATAGAATCCATTGGATAAATTTTTCTCTTCTTGAGTAAATTCCGACCCAAAACCCCCCTCTTGGACTTCGTTTTATGTTGTCTGGGAAACCTGGTACTTCAGCAAACACTTCCAATGTTCCAGCTTTTGGTGTTTCTAGCCAATACCTTAATACTCTGCATGTTGTTGTCTCTATTATTAGAATGTAGTCACCGTCTTTGCTTAATGCTACACCATTTGCAAATGAGAGATTTTTTAGAACAATGGTAAGTTGTTCACTTTCTGGCTCGTATTTCATTAGCTTCCCGGATTTATCTCTGCTCAAGATCAAAGAGATGTAATTCCTGCATTCCACAAATAGAAGATATTTACGTAGGTGAAGGGTGAAGATAGAAGATTAATATGATATAATATTAGAGTATGTGTGCTAAGAATATATACCTCCTTTGATATTTAGAACTACTGGTGGTGAAGTAGACTGCTCCAGTTCGTTGATCAACATCCAAACCATTTGTGAAAGCCAAGGGTTCACTTTTTTCTTCTTCTTCTTCTTCTTCTTCTACATTTAAAGTTGACATGAATCTTGATGGAGTACCACCATTGGGGCCAACAACAACTAAGCCATTGTAAGCATCTGCAATATAAAGTTCATTGGATACCATGCTAAAGCACAACCCAAGTGGACGCCCACACACGTGCTCTTTCTTCGCATGCTCCTCGTATGCTCCTCCACACTCTTCATTCCTGCCAAACACAACCTTATCAACCTTCCCATCTTCATCACCTTTCACCTATCACATTTCTCTCTTTTTACCATTTTCTTTTTCATACTTATAAAAACTCAATTCTAAATCATAAAGATGTATAAAATTATACTTTTAATAAGATGAAAATCCCACATCTATATATGTATTAAAAATAAAATAATTTTATAATATATAAATAAATACAAATCCTACTTTATAAATCACTTTATAAAATTAGGTTTAAAATTCATTATTTTTCAAACAATCTTTTTTTTCTTCGCATATTTATCAAATATATTTTTCTTCTCATATTTCACATATTTATTAATTACTTAATTAATTATAATTATAATTATATAATCGAGTCGCCACGGGGATCAGATAGGAGATCAAAATAATGATGGTGGCATTCTACTACATGTTATTTGCTGATTTTTTTTAACTTTTCTTAAATCAAATCCATTTTGTCTTTTGTTATTAGGAAAAATTATATTTTTCTTATCCTATACGTTTCAGTTTATTTATTTTTGCTTTATTTGATTCAACAGAGTCCTAATTCTTTTCCTGCCAATATCCTCTTTAGTTTGTTTCATCTTTCAAGATATTATATGAAGATTAGCACATAAATTTAAACCCGAAGAAAAGGTAATTATTTGTTTATCCGATTAATTTAAGTTACTTCATTGTTGAAATCACTTTAATTTGCTATTTTGGTAAAATCTTTCAAACTTCAAAATGATTTTTAAATAAAACTTCAAAAAATAATAAATAACATTTTTCCATAAGCTTAAAAAAATAAAATAAAAGGATCCCTGATATTATTCTTTATATAAGTGTGGATCTAAAAAATGAAAATTATTATTTTTAAAATATAAATGTAGCAAACACTCCCTTCATTATTATCTTAGACAGATAGGAGGATGAATAAGCAAGAGAAATAAATAAAGCTTTAGTTTGGGCCCACGGTATCTTGAACAGGTAGTAAAAGAACAGTTCTCGCAACAAACCAAATGTTTCCACCAAAACCAGCGCATGAATCCTCTACAGCCATACTACCTCGATAACTGTAATCTTAGCCATTTCATTTAGATCAACGGTTATTAAAAGTGATTATGTAAAAAAGGTGATTACATAACCGATTGTGAAAGATTGATATGCTGCTGTAGGGGTGGACCGCTGTAGAGAATCTAAATGCATTTCAACCAATCACAATTCTTCATATAACTATTTAGTGCAACCCAATTGTAATTATATCTTTCAAATTTTGTCCAATTTGGACCATAATGAATACTGGTTAGGTGATATTTACTTTATTAAGAAACTAAATATTTAATTTAGGAGAAGTACTTTTGCTAAATGGGTAGAATTAGTATTTTTCTTCTCTAATTAGTGATTGTGTGAAAGAGACTCACGTCAATATTATTTTATAACTTTTTTTTACTGGGAAAATAATCTTTTATGAATACATATTCATAATATATTAATTTTAGTGTTTGACTTAAACACATTGTTTATACTTTAATAAAATAAAAATTCCATTTCATATCCTAATTAGTTATAAAAACATAACAAATTAAACATTTAAGTAAATTTAAATTTGATAAATACTTTAATTAAATATGCAATATATATGTATAGTGCTTAGATAAATAAAATAGTTGTTAAAAAATCAAACTGATCACAGTATATATTTATTAAATAAGTATTAAACAATTAAATTTTATGTTTACTTTAAGTTTTAAATAATTAATTAATATGAAAGCAATCTCTGCATAATAGTTTTGCTAAACTCTAATTCATCATGTTTAAGGTATAATCAATTTGCAAAGCTTATATTTCTCTTAAAGCAAACAAGCAATATTCTATTTCTCATTCATTTATTTTCCTTTATCACGTATTTATTTCACTTTCTCCGTTCCGTATCATTCACTACCTAGAGAAAGGTGAATTATTATACCCTAACGTGTTTTTTATTTTATTTTTTCTGTTTTTCCTAACGAAATCAAATAACCAATATGTTATTATATTTAACAGGTTTTCCACATTTTTGTTACTTATGTACAGTCGTTTTAGTTCTTTCTCTATGTGAAACAAACTAAATAAACATATTTCGAAGTCTGATATAACCTAAAAACTTGCCTATTTATGTTGTTTGATATCACTAGCGATAGAATTATAGTCAAAATAGGTCGATTAGGATTATTGATTGATTACGTAATTTAAAAGCATAAATTGAACCGTTTTAGGTAAACTGACAACACGATGAGCTTGTGGGTGAATTTGTGGATGAGTTCAATTTGATTTTTGCTGAATTTGCTCTCAACCAATCGACACACGTGAAGCTTGTAGAAACATGTTGGATATATTTTTATCCCTATTAATAATTATAATAATAACACCCAACACTAACTGAATTAGGAATTCTTCGATTCAATGAGATGGAAAAGTTTGGATAAAGCGTAATTTTCTCCAATTTGTACACATGCAGCATGAAGAGAGAGAGGGAGAGAGAGAAAGAGAGAGCGCACCTCTGCAAGGAAGTAACGGAAAAGTTGAGCCAACGATTCTCCGAGCGCTGCCATTTGATGATTCGACCGTCGGAAATGCCCGTGTAAGGCCCTTCGCCGCGAGGATCGAAGGCGAAACTCTCCGGTCCAACGCCGCCGTCAATCGAAACACCTTCGTACTGCCAATCCTGCATGCCTTCCACG
The DNA here is from genome assembly GCA_027742785.1 of Vigna reflexopilosa. Taxonomy (NCBI): domain Eukaryota; kingdom Viridiplantae; phylum Streptophyta; class Magnoliopsida; order Fabales; family Fabaceae; genus Vigna; species Vigna reflexopilosa. The sequence goes on from CM050914.1 coordinate 13,454,241, forward strand.
TCTTCCCCTGACTTGCGAACGTCGCTGCTCATGTGCACCACCCAAGCGGTCGCCACAAACGCCGCCACGGCCACCGCGAAGTGCGGTTGAAGCCTCATCGTGGATTGGAGAGAGAAGAGAAAAGGATGAGGGAGTTGAGTTGAGTTGAGTTTCGGTTTGTGTGCCACTGGCCTTTTAATGCCAAAACAATTCGCTATTCTATGTATATAATAAATTATATATAAGCCAGAATAATGTCATGTGAAGAAATTTTTTTAATATCTTTTTGGATTTAAGTATGTTAAGGTCAATTGTTTGTTTAGGATTATATTAGTTTACATGAAAATAAAGGATAAAAAATATAAAGAATAGTTGTTTTTACATTATTCATGGAATAACTTGATTTCCTTTACAGGCTTTATGCGTTGAAGTATAATATTTTTACATTAACATGTTCTAAAATGATCTCGAAAATATAATTTTTGTCTTTATAATGTTAAAGTAATTTGAATATGTTTATAAGGTTGTGTTGTATCCACGTGTATATAGACATGATAATACCTATCTTTATAGATTTGAAGATGATTGTACTTGGTTATTAACAACCTATTCAGCATAGGTTGGGAGATTATAGTGTGTGGTTGGAGTTTTAACTTGTAGTCTATGTTTGGAAAAAAGAAGTTACTTTGCAAAAACACTTTTCATTTTGTATGTTTGAAAATGGGATTTTCTGCTGAAACGGGAACCCAAACATTAATTCTTATAATATCTTACTTCCTCTCAATTTTAAAGGGGTCTTAATATTATTTTAATGGACCTTCTATTTATTTTATTAAGTCTTATACTCTAACTTACAAATACAATAAGATTTCTGCAGGAGTCTCACAAAAACTCACAACCATATAAAAAACTTGAGTTCATTTAATTTAAATTGAATTAAGTTCTTAAAAAGCTTTTAAGAACTAAATATAGAAAAAAGTCTTGGGTATACAACTCCTAATTTCAAACTTGATAAATGAGGAATCTGAAAATTTGTAGAGGTTAAATATTGAAAAACTACACTATTTTCGATCTTAAGCATCGTAAATAAAAAGAAACTAAGAGTTTTCCTTAAATTATAACAGGCAAAATTATAAATTTTAAGTACAATGTAATTTATATATTTAAAGTATTTCTTTGTTGTAATATTACACAAAACAAAATACTAACCATGAATAAAATATATTTGATCATGGGCCCACTTTGCCGACCTATGAGTCAACATCACAGTAATTTTATATATATATATATATAATGCGAACAACGATGAATATAATAAGTATGCCTAGTAAGTAAGGAAATCGTAATTTCTCTGTGCTATTACATTACATGGTTTCTTTTAATAAAAAATGTATATTATATTCTTACGTCTATGAAATATTTTAAGATATAAAAAAAAAATATCTGTTGATCATGAATGTCATAATGAATTACCTAACTTAATACTCATTCTACGGATTATTCACTCAGTAATACATTTCCAGTTGTACAAAATCTCATATCATATATATTATTAAATAATCTCAATCCATCCAAGATACATCAAAATCATATTTTAAAACTGTTCCAGATTTGATACTTTGTTCATTCTATTTTTATGAATCGACGTGGACTATGGTAAATAGAACTAAGAAATAATTGTCTTTCAATCTAAATTATAGTCTTTTAATTTAAGATTCCACAATTAATAAAAAGATAATATATAAATTATTTATATTGAAATCAATTTTACAAATATCTTTAATTCATCCAATTATCATTTTACGTGAATATTAATAAGAAATTCAAAATGATCATATTTTTGTATTTTTAGATAAAAATGAAATTGTAAATAGAGATGAAATCTAATTAAAGAGAATATTGAAGATAAGACAAATTAAAGTACAAGTGTTAGAGAAATTGAAAATGTAAATATTACAAAATTGACAAATATACCAAATCGTAAAAGTACAAAATTGATAAGTCCATATATTTTTTTCACGTAAGTTTTCGTTGTTAAAAAAATTATATTTAATTAAGATTAAGAATATATTTAAACTTTGTAGAGATAAGTATAATAATTACTTATTATTCACACTTATTTTACTCTTTAATTTGAATTTATTCATGTTTTTTGTGTTTTTTCCTCATGCGAAGATGTGATATTTTCTTGTTTTGTTTAGGTTTTAGGTTAGTTAGTCCTCTTGAGAGTTTTGTATAAGAAAATGAAGCATCTTTGATTTTGAAAGTTGTTGTCAGCATCTTCTTACTTAACCACATCATGTTCGATAAGCCAGAGCATGTGCAATTAATAACAATTGACTTTTCGTTTAGCGAATACATGTCTACTTGTCTAGTGAAAAGTCAAATTGTGTAAATAGTTTATTGGTCGGGAAAGAAAAATAGAAGCAGTTATCGTTGTGAAAACACGAGGAAACTCAAGGAATTGGTCAGAGGCTACTTTGAGGCATCAAGGCGTTGTTTTTCCATTAACTTTCATCAAACTTGTATGTTCTAGATGACTAGGAGTAGTTAACTTCTATTTTCATTGGGATTGAATGTAGTAAACTCAACTGATATAATTCTCTTGTGCAATACAATCTTTGTTCATTTATATGCTTTATCTAAATTTTTATGGAATTATGGAATGTCATAATTTGAATGTGCCTAGTCATTGGAAAATGAATTAGAACATAAAAACAACTAAAGCAGTCAAGAGAGTTGGTTCTAAGAATAGTTTTAATCTCTTGGTCATTCTTAATATCTGAATTTAATGCAAATTATATATAAACTAAGGAATTTTGGACATATAAGTTTAGAACTAGTTCTTAAGTAACTAGAACCAGTATACCTTGATAGGAATGTTTGAATGAAATAATGATATGTTGTATAGAGTCTTATCATCATTTGATTCATGAAACTCAATTCCAATGCAGCTTCATCGTTGTCTTAATCAAATTTTCTAAATTCCCGCTGTTACAATATGTTTCTTTACTAATAAATTCAATCATATTTGTTATCCAAGTTAAAGTTGATAAATAAGTATTATTAGACAAACAAACATAAATAATGTGGGAAATGATATTTGAAACTTCCATATACTACTTGTAACGAATTGGTATACTTGCTAAATAGTTAATAAGTAGAGATTTACTTACAACAAACAAAGTTGTAATATTGTTATACATAACACATCAGTGCTAGAGAGAACTTTAAAAACATCTCTCTGACATATAAAGAAAGAGAGGAAAGTTGTCATGTCTGTGAAACCCTTTAACAATGGCTCTGTAGAGTAATAGAGGCTATCATAAGTGTATAACTTGCTAGAGTCTCGTATTAATACATGTATTTGGATGGTCAAGTACAGATTAAATGATTGTATGCCTTAGATTGATTGATATAAACCTTTATATGTGTTATCAACTACTTAAATGCTATATGAATACTCTTTTTGGTATATTAGATTACTCTTTCATCTTTGTTTATTTGTATTTCTTGTTTGAAATGATACTTTAATGGTATGAACAGATGAAAATGTCTTAATTGATCAAGTACATGATGAGGATGGTGTTGAAGCGTAAAGTAGGATATTCATTTTCTATTTATATCAATTTTTGAAAGACTCTCTTACGTTTTTAGATTCGATGTAGTGACATTCTTAATAATATGGATCTTTATATATATATATATATATATATATGAGTTATAATTATATTTGAAATAATTGTAATAATATTTTATATATCTTTTAAGTTAATAATTATTTATATTAGATGATGATTTCTATAATAGTTGAAAACTATTAAAAAATGTGATGTTACACTGTTGATATTAAATGCTCATGTTTTTAAGAAATATAAAAATTAAAGGTTTAAAATAGGTTTATTTTTTGGATAAAAAAAAGTAATTTAAATTGAAAATTTAGAATTTTGAAATAATTAATAATGTACATATGTTTATAGGTAATTAAGTAATTAATAAATAGTTAATATAATTGCAATGTTACGCAATGCATAATGTATTATAGAAGGCAAACACGTTAGTTTAATTTTGGCAAAAGTATAATTGGTAAAAAATCATATCTTAAGTAGTTTGAAATGTCTTTTAAATATACCAAATTAATTTATGTTAACAGCTTTTTTAATATTATTAAATAACAACTCTTATTATAATATATGAAAATGATATTGAAAGGTAATTACTAAGAACATTAATTTACCTAGAAAAACAAACTTTCAATATTATTGAAAGGTAAAGTTATATTTTATTTTAGAACTGATTACAAAGTGATATTTTGAATAAGTAATTTATTGTATTATAGTATACATACATAATTATACATAATATATGCATAAGATATATGTATATATATTATAATAATATAAAAAAGAAATAGTTACTAATGTACTCATTTAAACAATAAAATTACTAGAATTTCGAAGACATCATTGCAAAACAGTTTTTCAGGCAAACTCGTAGAGATCAATTAAGAGTAAGCTTTTATACAAATCATACTATTACAAAAATGCTTACAACAGATAAATACGATAAATTCAGACTTTTTTAAACAAAGATTATGTTCAAGTTTCTCAAAGTACGATGTAACTTGACTTATTATTACCCTTACTTATGAAATAGATTATTTTAATTGTCAAAAAACCTTGAAAAAATTGTGTAATTTTCCAGGACCTATTTACTGTTTAAAATAGCGTAATTACAAATATCCAAAAAAAGTTGCATTATTTTGTTAAATTTTAATAATTTTAGAATTTTAAAAAATTGAAATTATTAAAATAAAATTAAAGTTGGAGTTCAAGTTACAATCGAATTAGAAAATAATTCCGACGTTTTTACATAAAAATTTAGCTTTTGCATTCCTCCTCTTTCGAAATGAAGTAAAAAAATGCTTTCATTATTACTTTCATGAAAACGAAGAATGCTGAAAAATATTATTCACTCATAATAAACCTAAAATGTTATGTTATGATTGCGACATCACATTCTCGAAAATATATTTTTATTTTTAGGAAACAGAATATTCTTAATTTTATATCTTTGCCATCTCAACCAAAAAGGTTCCATTCTCATCAATAAATTAGGCAAACAGACAATCACACAATTTTTTGTTCTAATTACTAATTTAGCTTATAATAAACAAGTTATATTATATCACTATGTTATCTATATATATTTTTATTTTTCAAAATAAACACCTAAGAATAATAAATTAGAATAGGTTGAGAAAAGTTCCTCACAATACTCTTTTAAAAAATTTCTTAGAAATACTATAGAAGAATAATTCTATATAAAGAGAATACGTTTTTTTTTGTTCTCTTTTATTTTTTGAATTTTATTCTCTTAATTATTATTTTTAAAATTTAAATAATTATTCATAATAAAAAATCCATTTTTCAGTTTTATTATTTTAATATTTCAAATAATTAGTCATTATTAAATAATTATTTACTCTTTTATCATTTTAATAACTATTTTTTCAAATTTAAAAAATTACTCATAATAATATTTACACAACATTACTGAAATAATTACTCATAATATCTATAACTATATATACCTTTTTGTTTTTTCATTTTAACTCTTTCAATTACTAATTTTAAATTTTAAATAATTTATAAATATTTAAGAAATGTGTACTCACATGCTCTTTGTGTTTAGGCTATAAGTAATTAAATATATTAAGCAAAAAAGATATCTCTTGTCTTTCAACATTTCTTAAAAAAATGATGAAAATTAAATAAGAAAAATGAATGTATAATGTGTAATTATTCTTGATTTGTTTAAGCAGCTAAAAGATAACAGGTATGTTTGTGCATTTGGTCATGAAGTAGAAGGCAGTGTTTTATTATAATGAACAAAAAACCTCCCTCATCAACCACTAAAAGTAATTCTGAATTCTACATAATCTGCGTACACAACTACATCTTATTATGAGAAGATGATCTGAAAGATCATCATATTATCCATGACGCACTCTCACAAACTATAAATGCCAATGAAAGGCATCAACACAGATGCAATCCAAAGCTTACCATCTTTCTCTTCCACTTCACTGATGAACTTTAATGTCTTTCCTTCACAATCTTCCAAGACTTCTAGTATCTCTCCTCTGTCACTTAGCTTTACAGCAGCAGCATGAGCCTTCCACCCTGCAACTGATGAATGCAATTGTTTGAAGTTAAAGCCAATCTTTAGCATCAACTTTCCCGCCCATGGATTGGAGGAAACCCATTTCGCAAAAGGGCTTCCCTTTGCATGCAGAGCTACCCAAAAATGCCCTTCTGAATTTCTTCTAATATTGTCTGGAAAACCAGGTAGTTCGGCAAAAGTATCCACTTCACCAGCCTTGGGTCCACGAAGCCATAGTTGTAAGATCTTGCAAGTAGTGGTTTCAGCTACCAGAACAAAAGATCCATCTTTGCTTAAAGCAACACCATTAGCAAAAGCAATGTCACGTAATAAAACCTTCACTTCCTTTGTTGACTTGTCATATTTCATTAACCTACCGCTCCTGTCTCCACTAAGGAGTACAAGCATAAATTGCCTGCAAACAAAAGTGGGCCAACATTTAGACTCAGTAAATAAAAAGTTTCCTTATTGTACTTGCATAATTCTAGTTCCATACGCATCTTCTAAAAGTATGCCCTATTAGAAGATACAAATTACAAAAAGACTGGCATGCTAGAAATTAGAACAGAAAACTATGGGTTTAGGTGAAAATGCAAATCTCACAAGTTTTATTAGTATTCATTTTGTATTTGCCTTGAACAATAGAGCAGGTGATTCATACTTTTCATACTTGGTTAGAAATTTCACTCCTTTATATAGGGTTGAATATTCCACACCAGGATCTTTATAATGTAATATTTTCTTTTCAACTTCATTTAATACACTGCAGAGCTAGAAAACAATAATAAATAAGGACTATCAATTAAGAGAGCAGAAACACTTCTAGCCTTCCTCCTTTGAAGGAGGATGTGTTTGAGCTGAATTTACCTTCTCTGGAAGATTGAGCTTGAGTCAGTGAAGTAAATCACATCTTCATCTTCACTGATGTCCATGTCATTGGTGAACTGCAAGGGCTGGCCTTCAACTTCTGTTACCACTTCCGTGGCCAAACCCCCTGCAGATCCCACTACTTTTAGGCCTAGGTAGGCATCAGCAATGTACAGATCTCCAGTTTTCTTATCAAACTTTAGTCCTAAAGGCCTCCCACAAACATGCTCCAACTCTGGTGCAAATGGACGAACACAATCCGACCTTCAAAATCAGGCAACTAAACTTGTTAAATTCATAAGTTAAAGATACCCTAAACTATAATTATTGTCCTGACATCTAAACATAAAAATCAGCCTAATCCCAATGCCGTTCATCTCCTTTGACGGAGAAAGTTCGTGTAAACTGTAACTTAATGGAGGAAATTGACACAAAACTGTTCATTATCCATTAATCCGTGGCACATCCAGTCAAATACAAATCGAAAGTTGAGTATGTATCCATGATTGCCTGCAAAAACAATGATAAGACCATTTGGACCACAGACTCGGACTTCATATATTCGCTTTTCGTTTTTGTACCTTCTCCAAAGCCTATTATACTAATATTATAATTTAGAATGAGCACATAAACTTATTATGATGCAAAAACCTACCAAGCAGAATTCCCCTTAAAAGCATATAAAAGCCAGACATGATAACAGTGTGTTAGAGCAACACTACACTGTTCCACAACTGGGAAAGTACCTTTCTTCAAGGTAACAATAAAACCTTCACAGTCTAGAATAAAAAATAAAACCTTCATTCTAAAAAATCAGCAAAACTCCAGTGACCCAATTAAACTCTCACCAACAAAACACTAACATGGAGCCTGAGAAAACAAAAGGCGTGATAAAAGGCAAATAGTAGTGGTAGCAGTGATAGTAACAACAATATATAATTATAAAAACAGTACCTATTGGAACTGGTGAAAGCAAAATCAGTCCACCCCTGCTGCTCGCCTTCCCACTTCAAAATCCGGCCGTCGGCGACGCCGGTGTAGGGCCCTCCGCCGTGAGCGTCAAAAACAAGACTTTCAGGGCCGACGGCGCCGGCGACATGGAGTATCCGCGCTGCGTGGAGGTGATCCTTGGATCCCGGAACATGGGGCGGAGAAAACAGGGCTAGAGGGTTGAAGAAGGAGAAGGTGATGGCTAAGAGTGCAAGCAAGGTTGCACCTGCAAGGAGCCCTGGGTTCATTCCCGATTGCAAAAGTTGAACAGTTGAACAGTGGAAGGAAGGAACGAAGGAGAGTGTGTTGCGCTCTGTTTCTTTGTCCCTCCACACTTTATCGTGGAGTGCTTTGAATTTTGAAACATCCAAACTCTTCTGTCAATGTGTGTCTCAGACTAACCTGTGGCAAAGGATTCTGTCTCTGAACAAAACTAAATAATAATAATAATAATAAAAATAAAGTATTTTTTAATTAATTATAAAAATAAAATGTAAGCACTTGTGTTTGTTCAGAATAAAGGTGAACTAGTGAGTAGTTGCACGTGCTTACTTATGGACTGTGACCATTGGTTTCTTGCCATGGTTGACTATTTTGATTTGATGGGATTTTAAGTTGAATAAATTAGATAGTAAGAAGAAAAATATAATTTAACACACAATTTTTTTTTTATTCATTTGATATTGTTTTTTCTTTTTTTTCCTAAAAGAATATAAAATTTATTATTTTATGTCATTTTATTTTTATACTTTATGAATATAAACATGTATCGTTATACTATTATTTTAATTTTAAGAATAAAAAATGTGTGGTTTATATTAATGCAAATACATAAATTAAAAAATACTTTTATTTCAATCTGTAAAACAAGATGGTGAAATTGATTAAATAAATATACAAAAAAATTATGTTAATTAAAAAATACATGACACAAATAGAAAAAAGAGATCAAAATGTTATTGTCTACTTTTCATAAATAAAATCAAAATTTAAAATAAAAAATAGAAAACATATGCACTAGTCCCCTTACTTTTTTATTTATCTTGATTTATTTATACAACTAAAAATGGAATATTTTTATTATAATAAAATAACTGCGGATTTTTTTATTATTATTTTTTATTTCATACGATTATATATATATATATATATATATATATATATATATATATATATTAAAGAAATAAGTGAAAAAGAGAGATATAATTAACAACTTTATTGTTCCATCTTTAAAGCACCATTGATTTTCTTTTATTTTTGTGACTTATTTTCATTTTTTTAATAACTTATTTATAAAAAAACATATAAGAAAACAAAAAGTCAATAATCAAAGTAAAGAGGTCTTTCCCTTTTTCCTTTACAGTGAATCTCTTCTTCTTCATCCTCACTTCCCATAAAATTTAGAGCTTCCCTCTTATTTTTTTAATGAGTGAAAGTCATTGAAGCAAACTTGAAGAAAAGTTCACCTAAGAATTCTCAACATTTCAATCTAGACATAAGGACTTTGACATTGATTTTTAGGTGCATGCAAAATTTCTGGGTTTGCATGTGGTTCTCTAGTACTTTAGGTGAATCCTGGTCTAATTGTGGTCATGAAATTTTAAATTGATCATGGTTTTGTGGTGTGGTGGTGCTTAAGAAGAAGTAGACTCTTTCTTTAAGATAATTAAGGGAAGCTAAGCAATTAAAAGTTTTGTTTTTAAAATTGATTTGAATGACTGAAAAATCTCTTGTGTTGTGGAGTCATTGATTTGAATCAAAATTTTGTTGCGGGTATGGGTGGGTAAATTAACAAGATTGAAAATTTTTCAAAATGATTAATTATAATGTTTAGTTTGTTCTTGTTGTGAATTTGTAGTATAAATTACTTCAAACATAATTATTAATAATACAACCATCATATGATAACGAAACACTATTAAATGTTTGTCAATAATTTCTTGGGTTGTTACAAATTTTAAAGTTCATTAAATTAGAAGAAATGAGTAGGACCACGTAAATTATCATTTAACTAAGTAAAAAAACTGTTCATGCAAGGACACGTTATTCAAAGCAAATGTTCTCTATATTTTAAAAGTTTATATATACATATAGTAGTTTTAAATATTTGAATGAGGGGATAATGTTTGTGAGAAAGATGTAAATATAATAAATGAATGTTAATTGCATTACGTGGCTATTGACTTATAATGTTAATAAAAATGGAAAATAGCATAGTTTTGTAATGTTTTGTGATGTTATAATTGGAATCTTTCAGTAAAAACAAATATTAAAATTTTGTTAATGGTCTAACTATGTTGATTAAAAAAATGAAGAAATTCTTATATTACATTTTGTTAAGTATATATAAGAGTATTCAATGGTATCACCAACTACAACATTAAATGATTTAATGGTATATGTTTCTATAAGCTTAAACTTTGTCTAAATTTAATCTTATGTAAGTAAGTCCTAACAAAAAATATTTTTCCAAAAATATATTATATGAAAGTTGTTTCAAATATTTAAAGTTAAAATATAAGTATAAAAATATTTTGTCTCAAACGATTATATAAAATAATCTTATATAGAAATAAATATTATTCACAATGCATTTTCAATTCTTATTTGATGTTATACATGGTATTGAATTGTTTTTTTTCTTAGACAAAGTTAGAAGAGTTGGGCTTTTCAATATCACAATCCTTTATATGAAGTTTCTAGTCAAACATACATCAATGGTTTCATACAACATTCCATATTGATGAATCAAAAATAAAAAAAAAACACAATAATAACTATATATAATTTTTTTAATATTTTAATGCTCGATAGATTTTAAGTGTTCTTTGTGAATATGAAAAAACCTTGTAATTCTTCATGTAGTGAAATTATCCTATTGAAATTAAATTGTCCTCATTTTTAGAGTTTGTTTTTATACCATTTTGTGAAGTCTTAATCTTAGGAGATATGTTAAGATGATATAACCAAGAGTTATTGATATACCTGTTGTAATCAATTTATTTAGTTAGTGAAACTTCTTAAACAATTTGTTTAAGGGAAAAATGGATTAACCTTTAAGTTTGGTTGAATCAATATAAAGTTGGTTTTTGATGTTTGTATTGTTTTTGTATTAAATGATCGAGTATAGTCTTATGCAACAAAAAGTCTTATGATTTATTCAACTTATCTTTTAAAGTCAATTTTCCAACAAGTTTCCTTCGTTATCACTCAAGTCGTATGCAATTTGAATAAGAAAGATGTTAAATTTTTTATTTTATGTTTAACACATATGATTGGATCCTAAACTATATAGCCGAGCTACTATTTAAGAAAAATAACAAAAAACCTAAATTTATATAATATTTAATCTAGCTCGTCTATCTTCCATGAGAGTATTACCTTTATAGCATAATAAACAAGGAATCCTTAGGATAAAGAATCATATGTTCTCTCAAAGTTTAGTTTAAATGTAAGACAATTATTTTGTGAATTTTATCCACCATTTCATTGGTTATGACTACATTATATAGCATATTTCTTCCATCCAAAAAGACAAGTTATTTATCTTATATCACTAACGTAAGACACATTGGTCTATTTTTCGAAACCTCATAGATGAAATTGTATAAACACTCACAATGGACATGTTTATGAAATTGTACAAGTAAGTCTCGTTAAGATGAACGACCCTTAAAAATGGCTACTCGTAATTGTGGTTGGTTGGGAATATTTCTGCTGGAAAGGTGAAAATATAATTGTTGAGAATCCAAATATGTGTCTAAGTTATACATTGAATAAAAATGAAAAATTAAAACACTATATATACTACAACATGAGAATATATATGCCTTCTTCATGCATCCCACAATTTTCTACTTTGGTACAAACTACATATTCTTTAATATATAATAAAACGTGAATGTTCAAAACAATACTATGATCGATTTTCAGACATAAATCGATACTTCTAACACTTTCTAATGGTTTGCCCACCATATTCCTAACGAGTTCCATCAGTATGACTTCCACCATTACATTACATCCACTATACACTATGTCATTAGAATAATCTGTCTTTGGAGATTGAAATAAATTTGTTCCTAACAAAAGATGTTTATATGTTTATAAATGCAAGAAAAAAAACTTACTTCTCAGAAACAAAAATTAACAAGTGATTTTTAGGACCAGTAATATAATTATAATGACACTTAAGTCAGACACTGAATAAACAAATAATAGATATAAATAATTAACAATGTATAACTTCATATTTTTACTTATCAGTAGTACTTTAATTTTCTAAAAAGTGGTCTAAATATTCTTTAATATATAATCGGAATAAAGTATTATAAGTGTATCGTTCATAAATTCATCTACGATTATGAATTAATGTAAAAGTTTTCTTAATTTATGTTTTGTTTATGTCATTTACAACTATTTAAGGTTGATATAGTTAAATTTCTTTATATTAGTGGACAAGATTTGAAGTTGGACCATTTAATAAATTTAAAACATCTTTTTACTGATTATTTAAGTGATTAGCATTGAATATATGTAACAGAGGTAGTGAGGTTTGACCATGGTTTGACCTTCAAAATACTTCTTTATTTTTTTAAGAAAAAACTTTACACTTTTACCTTTTATTTCTTATTAGTTCTGCTTTTCATGTCTAAATTGATTTTTTAAAATAATTTCGCAACAAAACTTATCTGAAAGTTAATTTTGTAGTAAAAACTATTTTTATCATATTAGAACGATTTAAATGAGTTAATAAATTAATAAATTCTTTTTAGTACTTATATATTTTTGTATTAATATTATTACTTAATAAATAAAAATTCATATGTCTTTAATGTTTTTTAACGAATTAGATATACTTTTTTTTAGTATACTATTTTAATAGAGGAAAAAAACTCTTATTGAAATATTATTAACTAGCAGACATTCCATACACTAATCCAAGCCCAGATGCATGCTGCTCAACGTAACGCCAATGTGAAATTTAGTAACTAAGGGCCCACCTCTATGGTCCACTGGAAGCCCATCTTTCAGGTTGCCACCCATCAAGTATTTAGTTGACTATTGGAGAAATAATCATTTTATTATAATTTTTAGGTTTATTTTAATTTTTTCAATATTAATTATTAATATTAATACGACTTCGAACTAATTAGTTTTACTTATAAATAATTATGAATTTTTACTTTTTCTATTCTTATTTTTGTTTTCAAACTTAAGTAAAATTAAATTTTGACAACTTGTAATAATAGAGTGCGCTTCATAATTTCAATAACAAATATTTTGCATTTGTATAATATCTTATGTTATTTTTAGAAAAATAATCAATATATTCTAAAAATAAATAACTGCTTTTTTGGTAGGTGATAAAATAAATGAAATTTTTTTTAAAAGCTATATTATAATATTTCATTTTAAGTAATAATTTTTAATTATTCAACCTTTCTTCTCCTCCAAATCTTGTTTGTCCGAACAAATTTGGAGATTATTTTAGCTTCCACACCTTTTCAGTTTTCAAAGTGTCCAAAGAGAGTTAAAATCCAGATGTATTATATAGTGAATGTTTTTCTTTTTACAAACCTCATTTTATAAACTAGTTTTGTCGGTTGAGTTGATAATACATAATAAAAGTAATAAGAAAAATTGATTATCTTTTTGTGATGAAATTTTGTATTAGTTTTAACATGAAGATAAAATGTTAGGTATTAAATAAAATATGATAAAAGAAATGAAAAGGTAAAAGTTGTATGAGCATTGGAAATGGTTGGAAGAGTGAAAGAATGTCCCTGTGAGCTTACAGAGGGACAAGGGAAAGAGCCAGGTTGTCCCAACACGTATCCTTGAGACAGGGTTTTGTTTTGGTTAATTATTTGTTTTAGACCTAAATTTATGATTAAACTAATTAATGAAACACATGGAATCCTTAAAGTACTCCCAAAATCTATAATTTTAAAGATAAAGTAGATACGGTTCAATGAACCAAAACACGTTTAACAAAATTTGCATAGTTTGTTGAGTGCTCAATTTTATAATTAGTGTAGGCTGGAACCGAGGAATGTGCTCATCACGGGCCACATGACTAACTTCAACTCCCAAACTTTTATGTCTTTTTATTTCTTTCATTACTTTTAACATTTTTTATTTTTTTAAATATTATTTTTCTTATTAGTGTTTTCTTTGACGTAAAAAAATAATATAATTTTTATTGTCATATTTCTATAAGTAATTCTTTAATTAACTTGACTTTTTTTCTTAACTTATCCATTGAGTAAATTATCAAAGAAAAAGTGAATTGATAAATTATTAATGAAAACAATTAAATAATACAGTACTTAAAAAAATAGTTTGAATATTTAATATTTTTTTTAATGAACACTTAATTAAAATATACAAGTGCAAGAATTAAAAAATAATTAATAGTGTGTATAAAAGAGACTTGATTATTTTAATAAAAGTTTAAAGTATAAATAGAGTTTTTATAAACGAGATTCATTATTTTATATTTTACCATCTTTTTAATTTTTTTTTTCTTTTTTAAAGTTCTCTACCTTTTTTTAGGTCTTTTAACCATCCCTTCATCTATTTGAAGATCGGAGACTGTGAGACTAATCCTTGAGGCGGGATCTTCAATTCTATTCGATTAGTTTTTACAAAGAGTGAGTTAGTTTTATATTTTTTTCTGTTAAGAAAATCTCACGTTACACACACTCGGATATTTTTCAAAAATTGAGTCTACTATTCATTGATAATTGAAGGGCTTTAAATAGTCGTGATACTTACAATATTACGATAATAAAAATAAACACTGAAAATAAAATATCAACTATCTTAAAAATAAAATTTGTTTAATCTATCATAAAATAATATTGTACCTAGATAAACAAAAAATCATAACAACATATCCCTACTTTATCTCTGTCAAAATCAAACTAAATATTATTAGACCCAAAACTAATAAAATAAGATTTAAATAAAATTATTAATAAAACTCTAAAATTTAAGTTTATCCCAACATTTTCTTAGTCTGTGTGTTCTTCTATGCATGTGGTATGTTTTAGTTTGCATGTGGTGTATGAGTCTTCTCTGAGAGTCTCTGTCGATAAGTGGTTCTAATGGTATGTCATGATCGTATTTTTTTGCTTATAGGAGTAGATAGAGCTTCATGTGCATCTCAAAATATCCAAAGAACATTTATGCAACTAAAAAGTTATTTTTAAAATGTGTTTGTATCTCATGCTAAATAAACCCAATTATAACAAATTTTAATTAAAATATTCTATTAAAGTACCAAAATCAATTAAGAATTCAATATTAAAGGCTAAATGAAGACATTAATATGCACTCATCAAAGAGACCAATAAGGGTGAGTACTCATAATCAGTGAGCATAAAGAATCCCAAAATCAAAACAAAGGAGATTTAATATGAGAAAAAGTGAAGAAGGGATTGGAACGACAAAGGTAAGAGAACAAAGGTGGTGATAGTAGTAATACCCACATGATGTGTTGGCATAGGTGAAGCCTATAGCATCAATGAGTGCTCTGATTAGGAATGATGAAACGACATCGGCGATCGACAAAGGAGGTTGTGTGGTTGATGAGTGAACACACACAGAAAGCATGAAGGAGAGAAACCCTTGCGTGGAGGAATAATGCGCATTTAAACTTTTTTTTTTAATTTAATTCACTTGAAAAGGTAATCAACTTCCACATGCATAATGACGTGCCCAAACTTCATAAGCCATGTGGTACGCTGTTACACAACTCGACAAAATTTGAATGTTGTTTCATTTGGAGGACTAAATTTATTCATTTCTAAAGTTGAAGGATTAAATTGTCTTAAAGTTTCGATAAGAGATTAATTATAATTTTAGGGACCAAAAACATATTTGACCATTTTAATAATTTCATTGGCTAATTATAACATTACATAATTTATAAAAAGAATAAACAAACTTAAGTATATAATATGTATTTGCAATCCTCTTTAAGAAAATTCAAGTTAAAATTTCAAAATATAATTAATTATCCTTCAAAAGCTAAGAGGATTTATTCAATACAAAAATTATCTTCCTAAATAACAATTATTCATTATTCAACCTTGAGAATTCTCACCAATTTTCATTTTTCCCTATCCTAAATAACAATTATTCATTATTCAACCTTGAGAATTCTCACCAATTTTCATTTTTCCCTATCTTCTACTCATGTATAATATACAATCATATCATGTGGACAAACCACAACACGAAACATAATAGGAAAAGGTAGAATATATTTAAATCATACTACTTATAAGCTAAACATCATTTAATAAGAATAACTCATTCTTTCTCAATTCACATATCATACTCAAAAACATCAAATCTCTAAAAAGTATCACGTATACAAAGGTCCTCATGACTCTTTCACAAATAAACTAGACATCTAAATCAACCTTCGAATGATAAGTGTATTAAGTAGAATCTAAGACCTTGCACATGTTATCACTCATTCACTTTTGTCTCTCAAGAGTTATAGTTATATCATGTTCGAGTCTCATCTAGATCCATAGAGTATGACATGGTAAATTCTATATTTAAAATTTCAATCTCATACCAAAACTCTAGATATGAACCTCATTCAATTCTCACAACTAGTTTTTTTCCTCTAAATGAGTCTAGTACGTAGAGTCAGGATAATCTCATTTTGATACATTTTATCAATACACTTCACACACCATCACATAGTAGTATTCTCATTGTAGGAATCATTCACTACTACAAAAAAGTGCATAGATAGTGTTTTTTTTCTCATAGATAGTGCTTAAGAAGCTTTATCTATGTGCGCGTTATCTATTAATATATAACGCTTCTAAAAAAACGTTATCTATTGGTTCAAATTTTTTTTAAAAAAAAATAATTTTAGAATAAAATATAAAATATTGGTTGTATTATGTACAAATCCATACTATATATTGGTTCTATTATATACAAAAATATATAAAATATTGATAAAATTATGACAAATGTCTCAAAGAATATTCATTAATATAAATAAAAATTATTGGTACACTAATATTTCAAAATGTAATCATTAAGTCATCATGTACGTGTCAGGACATAACATTGCTTTATAAGATAATATATACAACCATAACATATATATCTTATCAATACTTATATGCATGTACATCACCCTAACATAACCTATAAGCATGTATTAATTACATGTAAACACCAATTTTCTCTAACTTAAATGATTTGTCTTTCATGATATTATTGACATCTGCAACTAGAAAACTACTGCAAGAAAGAAAAATAATATAGAATTAGTTAATTAAATTTTACTACAAATTAATCATGATAATAAAGATAACTTACATCAGTTGGAATTGTTCCTCCTTAATTTCCTTCATATATTGACACACGTAATACCCACAATCATTGCCGTTGGGTTGTCTTGGGCATTAGAATTCCAAAATTAAAAAACATTTTTATAATTTGAACATAAAAAAGAACCAAAACTCTAGCATACTCCAAACAAATTCAGTGCATGATAACAAATAACTATATACCATATACAAGTTTAAACTCTTAATAATAAGTTATCTTTGATAACAACCATATACTCCTTCAACTAATTTCACAATAATACACGTTATTTAACTAACCATTATCATGCAACAAGGAAATAAGTCTTCAACCATTCAAGAATACAAGTTATTCTCCTACCAGTACAATACAAACAACTATAACGTGAACTAAAGGTCACATAAGGTCATTCAACAATTTAATTATCACAATCAAGACTATACTACACAAAACATACTAGAGTAATGTACCTTAATTGTTGTCCACTTGATATTGTTTGACTTAGACTTTGAAACCATGTTTCCTATTTGAGCTCGATAGGTTTGTATAACCCTAGTGAATAAATAAAATTAAAGCATGTATAAGTACAAACAATACAACTAAAAGTATACATATATGTCAACTAAAAGTATACAACACGTATATTCTTACATGTCAAACAATTTCTTCAAATCTTGCCTCATATTAATGTCTACTACCACTGGGTCAAGATAATGAATTATCTCCAGTTTAAGATTGATTCCCAACAAGACCCAATGTTGGCTACAATTTGAAATGAATCAACAAAATTAAAATTCGTACATCTAACTTTGAAAATAATACATTATCGATAAAGTTGTAAAGTAAAGTATTACCCGATATTAATAAGTGCAAGAACAAACTTATCAATCACCCCATTATCAAGAAAAAGAGTAACTATTTTTTGCATTCTTTCTTTCATTGGTAGCTCATGTGTTGTGATTTGGGGTGATAGAAAAAAGAATGCCTTATCATTTGGCTTAACAAAATTTTGATATAGGTACCTTACAAAAGAAAAATATAAGAATGTATTAGCAATATGATAAGGTGTCAATCTATTAATGAAGTTAATGAAAAAATGTACTACATGTTGTACCCGATATATATAGAAATTGTAGTTGCACCTAGCCATCCATAGTTAGTAACTTCTTCAATAATTTCTGCATTAACAATTTCTTTATGATTATCTAGCCCAAATATGTTTTTGTCCATTTGTATTGGAGGAAGCGACTCTGATGGCTTTAGTTTCATTATGAAGAGAGACAATTACATCATTCAGAAAGATTGGGATGAAACAGTTTATGAGGAGTATGTTGAATGGTCACTTTTCCTTGACATTTCTTTTTAGGTGCGACACATTTACATTCACATTCCAATTTTTTCATACCGAACCATGTAAAAAATATTAAAATTAAAACTATACTTAAAAGTTCATAAATTTATATTCACGATTAATGAATGTTTGTCTTGCTCATTAAGTCATCATTGGAGTAAAACTTGCCTAACAACTACATCACCTCACTTGCCCAAAGAAAATATATCACTAATGCTCCCTATTTTCACATAAAACTTTCCTGTCCTCCGAAGTACAGACTCATCCAACAAGAGAATATTGAGACTAAATTCTTTCAAATTTGTCCAATGAAAATCCTCTCACTCAGTAAGGAATACACATCGCTCTTGGGTTTTTTGCTATTTTTATTTTTGCCACTTTTTACTACTTTTGACAAGCTCACCAAATGTAGAACCAAATCTAATAATAATGCTTATAACATAGTCATCTAGGAATTCCACTCATATTTTAGATGAAAACTCACTTTATAATTCTATCAATGCCTCAAACAAATCTAATCATATGACACAACCAGTTGGAATCACCATCAACGCAAAAAAAGAGTTCAAAATACATACTAAAAATAAATGCAATTATATCTATAGAAGCATTAATTTAAATTAGAACAAAATCAGTCATCCAATATTTCACAAAAAAAAATTTAAAATTTAAAGTAGTTTCCCTTACCTGACATAGAAAAACCCCTTATTCAAGGCTACTCCTAGAGCTCTAGTTTACAAAGGATCTTCTGACTGTCTACACAAACATAATATCATAAATCTAAGCATAACATAACAATTACAACTAAACGTAGATTTGCCTTGACTTATTTTGAGTCGTATGCATGAATTTTATTACAATGTATGTGTGCATCAAAATGCTAAACTAATTCAAAATAGAAAAAAAAAATAATTTAATCTGTATAAATTTCTAATCAGTAAAAAATGTAGATCTCTTTATCAAAAATTCACTAATAGTCTCTGGTGTCAAACAAATGATAGATAAGCTTATAAAGTCAGAGAAAAGATAGGAAAATATTTTAGAAAAAAAAAATAGAAAAATGATGATTTTTATAAAATAATTTATTTATAATTAAACTTTTTTTGAATAAAATAATTGAATATCATTTTTTTAAAAACACTATTATTCTTAAATCGTTTTCCAAGTCCTTACAATGTATCCATTATTGACTACTTTTTTTTTTGCTTTCATGCAATTTTTAGCTTCAAGTTATTTTTTCAATTTGGAAATTCACTAATCTTTATCACTTTATTATCACTAATTGCGTGTCACATAGTATTTAAGTTATGCTTTTGTTCTTTTTTTAAAAAAAAAAATCATAAGAAAACAAGTATCTTAAAATTTTAAACTAATTTCAAAGTATCTTAGAAGTACTTTCTAAGGATCTTAAGTGTAATTTCAAAGTATCTTAAAAGTAATTTCTAAGGATCTTAAAGTTGCAACTCAATTTAAAAAAATGTAAGAGAAAATTATGCTTCCATAAAAAATTCCAATCAAATCAACTTCTTAAACAATTTTAAAACTACATTCTCAAGTTATAAAACCTTTTTCAAAAGTAAAAGTGAATTTCTAAAGATAAGACTTGTGTAAAAGCTAATTAGAGGACTTCTTTTTAACTTCAAAGAGAAGAAAACCCAAAAGACCACACCAAATATTATTTTAAATAGCATTTAATTTAACCTCTTTTAGACTTTTATTTAATAGGAAAGGGATATTAAAAAGAAAAAGTAGAGTCAAATATTTAAAAATAAATAAATTTTTAATAAACTTAAAAGTATGACTTTTGAAAACACTAATTAAAGAAACATCTGGAAAAGATGCATGTGAAATCTCTAAATCAAATACTCCCACTTTAATACCAAAGTAATCTTGCTGTCAAAAATAAAAAAATAAAAAAAAATCTAAGAACTTTAACGTTACAATTTTTCCTAAATTATTGTTAAGTCTTATATTGTCTTAAACTGGTCTTGAGAATGGAAATGTGTCAGTTGAGTTTAAATTTGGTCTAGCCTTGAAATGCGCAATAAGTGATTATATTAAATTAAATGATGAATATGTTTTTTTTTTACACAAATAGATTTGATTTTTTTATTTTACGATTTTTTTATTAATACTATTACATATTAATAATATTTTTCTCTTTCGAAAAAATCTATTAATACCAATTTTCTCTTTTAAAGGAATCTATTAATATTAATTTTCTCTTTTAAAGAATCTATTAATAATAACTTTTTCTTTTAAATGAATCTTTACATATAATTTTGAACTTTTTACTTGTTATATTATCTATAATTAAGATACACTACGACTTTAGTCGTTGAAATGGTGATAAGTTACAAAGAAGATAATATTTTACAATAATATTAGAAGATATATTAATATAAAATAATTATATTATATTTATATATGTCGATGTAATATGTCTATTGTATGTAAACCGATTTAATATTTACTTATATTAAACCGATTCTAGGCTAATTGTTATAATATTGTTGTCTAAAAAATAAAAAATAACATTTTTGAAAGAAATATTAAATTAGTTATGCTTTCAACCGATTTAATATGTGTGCATTTTTTTTAAGAAAAACAACAAATTAGATCAATTAAGATCATAATCAATTTAATATGTTGTTCTATTTTAAAAGTTTAGTTTATAATTACAAAAAATTCAAACCAGTTGCATTCAAAATGACAACATAATTGGACAATAATCAAATCCTACAATGTATTTTACCAAGATTTGTACTACATCATAAAGATACCACTAATACTAAATAAACAATGAAATGAACACACATATGAACCAATTTTTATGCTACAGGAAGTATTTGGTCCACTCCATGATTCAACATTATCAAAAAGTTATAGTAAGAAATATATATTAGTTATTTGATAACAACATAAATCAACATCAAAGATTAATCTTTTGATGTTTTACCTCATCCCAAGAATCTTTGAGAGTAGAATGAGCTATGGCCCACATTTAGTACATAATATTATATTGACACTCAAAGCTTCTTTGTTGTCTATTACACTAATATATGAAATTTATGTAATTAATATATGAAAAATAAAATAAAAGTCTATGTGTATTGGCTTAATGCAAAGTAATACCTTAGGAGAAATCAATTGGAAGTTATGTAAAGATGAAGAAGATTTACCTCGCAAGATATTATAGATATTCATAGCAATAAAAAAAGAAGTGATTAGTCAGTTACAACATATTTAATGATATTAATAACATATTATTTTTGTAATTACCACATACCTCATTAGTATAGCTTTCAAGCGTGTAGGCATGTTCTCGTGCAATGAACATAACCAATCAACAATACTGTTCATTAGACAAATAATCATCCATTGCGAAAGAGACCTATTAAACAAGAAATTTAATTAATGATATGGAGTTAGTTACTTACTACTAAAGGAAGTTAGTTCAACTTATGCATTAGTATAAGGGGTCATGTAAATTATTTTCTTGGAGGTCTTCATCCACTTTTGAATATAAGTTTGACATTTCATTGTTTTAATTTCAAACTTTTGTATATTTTGAGACTCAAGGAAAACATAAACATGAGCATTCCCCAAATTAGTGATTAAATAATTTATATACCTACATTGAAACCATAATGTTTAGTGACAATGATTGATTTCATAAAAAGTTTAATAGAGTGTACTCACAACATCCATAGTGAATAGATGTAATGTTCAACATCTGATTCCTCTAGATGATTTCGTAGACATCATGTGTGTCAATATTCAATGATACATTAGTATTATCTAGTTCGAAGATTGTTGCATCCCAAGGAATGATACAAGGTGTTTCAAATAGATTAATGGAAATCTTGGCCAACTCACAAATCGGACTAACATTTTGCTAGGGTTGGAGCTCAAGGCTAAAATCACATGTAATTAGGAAATCTTTTCTATGGTCCTGGCAAAGATAATAACAAAGTTAAATATAAAGCTTGTGTTAATTTATGAAGTGTATCATTCTCGTGAAGAAAACGTATATGTTTCTTTACTGAAATAGCTTTAACTAATTGTTTAGATCATGAGATGAATGTTCCAAGTGCCTCTCCCACTAATTGCATATCTTTTGTGGGTACTGGAACTAGAGTTGTGGCATCTTTAATTTCTTCAACTACCACTCTAGTAAAATGATTTGGCATTTACATAGTCTGCATGGTTGATCCTCCTTGGTACAACATCCCAATGGCCACAAGATGAGGAGGAACCTCTCCAACATACCACTTAAACTTGCAAGAGATATCAGTCTTTGTGTCCTATTTTTCTTCATCCTCTGCTTGTACCACATTATGTTGCTAGGACATCGACTCCATCGTTGATCAAATTCATGCCTTAATTGTTTAGCAAATTTTGTCATTATAGTCTGAGTTAGTTGCTCCATTATCTCAAGTGTCATCCAAGTCATTGTGGACGTGTCTTGTTGATGATAAGTTCCAAAATATTGTCTCACACCTATACCATAACCAACACTTCGTACACAACTAAGGTGCTCTTCAATACCAAAATCAGTGGTTAATATGTCTTAATGACCTTGTGGAACAAAAATTCCCTATGTACTTTTACTCAACAAGAGAACCTTGTAAAAACAAAATGGCCAACTCATAACATAAAATAGAATAAATTCATAAGCCAAATATATTTACTAACTTACAATTCTTTCAACAAAAAGTTGTGATTTCTCAATTGCCAGATGTCCTCCTGGTATAATATGAGCCAACTTTCATTTCTTATATTGAGTAGGAGGAGATGAAGGATTGAGAATTGCTTCATTTGAACCTAACTAATGATTTCATTTGTCGTTTTAACTTAACTTCCATTATTTTCTACTCTAGGAAGTCATATCCTCAATGAGAAAGTATGTGTGATATTTCAATTTTTAATGTATATCTTGTGCTTTCTTTCTCCTTTTTTCTTAAACGAGTAATATAGATAAGTGTTTAATTTCATTAAACACATAATTAAGTATAATACGAGTAGAAAGTAAAATACCATCTAAGAAGGATCTTGTTGACTTTCAACACATAATTCTCATGTCTGCTTGTGTATGCCATATATCGGACAAGGAGATTCTCTTTGTATTTCCCAAATACATAGAAGCTAGTTAATATTGTCTTGAATGCTCTCCATTTTGTAATTATTGTTGATAATATCTTCCTCCGTATGAATTCCGAAGTCTCAAACTCTTAACTTTCCTACAAAATAACACATGATTCCAGTCAGGTTCTAAAATAGACACCTTTGTTCGAGTTACACCCCCATATAACTAATAAAATCCACACGGTTAAGGTTTGTAGCTTTCTTGTCTTAGAGTTTATATCAAAATGTACTTTAGTGTTATTCACTTAATAGCTAGATTTTGCAAACGGGTAACTATTCTAGTCTTCTTGGATGACTCTGCCATGTTACCTGCAAAAAATAACATATGTTAGATGAACCAAATATTAAACAAAATCTAGAAAAAAAACAACAATATGGCAACCTATTGCGGAAGTGTTAGAATGTTCTTCCATATTCCTTCATTATGATCATTATGTGTAACATGTACTTCATCATTACCAACATACTCATTTAGAAGAGGTATTCGCCTTAAGATTGATAAATTATCTATAAGATTGAGACTTGAGTCATCATGGCTATCTAATTTAATATTTCCTTGAAGAAAAATTGATCACCTCTTATTTGAAGGATTTGTGATGTAAAAAACTTGTTTTGCTTGGAATACGATAATAAAAGGGTCTTCCTTGTAACCCACCTTATTAAGATTAACCAAAGTAAATCATAGCTCATAAACATGCTTTCTTGTATTATTATAAACCATTTTGCATTTAAATATAGACACTTTCAAGTTGACACAATCAACCTCCTAGATTTCTTTAATGACCCCAAAGTAACTTATAGAAACCATAACAATATTATTATCTTTTGAACTAGCAAAATGCATGGACTTTGCTTTAAGAGTCAATTCGCTATTTTACATAGTACATTTTTCATCTTCCACCTTTGAATAAAAAGAGAACGTGTTAATGTCATATGCAATCCATGTTATAACATCAAAGTTAGGTCCCCGTGCTAGCCATTTTAATTCCTCAAAATCACAATCTAATTGACTAATTTTTTTTTCCTTTAAACCACTTCAGAAATGTCTTGTTATGTGCAATCAACAACCATTTTTCATTTGCCCGAGGATTCATTGACTTCACCAATGTTTTGTGTGCCTCTATATAAGGAATAACAACATCATTGCTATTCAATATGTATAAATATGCTTGGAAAACTTCATGTTGATCTTTTCGAACCATCGTTATACCATGTATGCCTTTACCTTCATTATTTCCTTCATGTCTACACTCTGGAACACCAATAGCCTTTGCTTCTAACATATACTCCATACAAAACTCAATTACTTCCTCAACAATATTCCTCTCAAAAATAAATTCTTATGGATAATATGGATTTTTAGTATACCCCTTTAATATTTTCATGTATTGTTCAACTGGATACATCCATCATAAAAACACAAGTCCGTATATTTTAATTTCCTTTAATATATGAACTATTAAATGGATCATGATGTAAAAAATGAAGGAGGAAAATACATCTCTAGTTGGCACAAGATAAAGATAGCTTCATTTTCTAAGTCATCCAACTTGTTAGGTTCAATTACTTTAAGACAAATACTATTAAAAAACATTCAAATACTAGTGATGGCATGTCTTACAATTTTAGGTAAGATGCCACGAATAGCCACTAGGAAAAGTTGTTGCATGAGAACATGACAATCATGAGGTTTTAAGTCAACAAGTTTCAAATTTTCCATTGACACAAGACTCTTAATATTTGAAGAGCATCTTTGTCGTACTTTTATTCCTCGTGGGCTCTAGCAAAAACATTTTTCACAAGTATAGACATAGTATGACAAGTATGAGGTAAATATGTTTGTTTACCATGAACTTGTGGTTATAACTCCAAACGAAGACCCATCTCAACTAGATTTTTATGTGCATTTACATCATCCTTTGTTATTCCTTTGATGTTTAATAATGTTCCAATTATACTATCACAAACATTCTTCTCCACGTGTATCACATCTATGCAATGTCTAGCATCTAATTTGGCCTAGTATGGGAGTTCAAAGAATATTGATTTTTTCTTCCAAATGTTTATTACAACAAGTTTTTCTACTTTTTCCCAAATGTTACATTTACTTGGCACTCATGGTCATACACTTCTTCTCCAATTAAGGGTGGCAATTGTGATTTTTTTCCTCCTAACATTCATTGAAAGCCTTTTTCAATCGATGATATAGGTAATAACGTCTCAAAAATCTCTAATGGTCAATGTAACAAGTCTTCCTCTCATGTTTTAGTTAATGATAACTTGTGTTTTCTTCACACATTGAACAAGCATAATGTCCTTTCACATTATAACCGCTCAAATTTCTATAGGTTGAAAAGTCAATAATAGTGCAAAATAATAAGGCTCACAAATTAAAATTCATTTTTTCATATGCATCAAGCACCTCAATTCCTTCATCCCACAACAATCTCATATCTTCTATTAATGGATTTAGATAAACATCAATATCATTTTCAAGTTGCCTTGGTCTAAATATCATCATAGGTAACATCATGTATTTTCTCTTCATAGCCAACCAATAGGCAAGTTATAAATTCTTAGCAAAAAAGGCCACGAACTATGCTTACTATTTAAATAACCATAAGGATTCATCCCATCAATTACAAGACCAAGCCTCAAATTTCTTGGATCACTCTCAAACTATGGGTAGAGAGTATCAACTTTCTTCCATTAGGTTGAATCAACTGCATGTCTTAACAATCCATCACTTTTTCTTCCATTTGCATGCCATATAAGGTTTTTTTTTTGCATTATTAACATTGGCAAATAAAGGCTTAAATTGAGGTATGATTGAAAGATACCATAACACTTTTATAGGAGGACCCTTCTTCATTTCATCTTCATCATTGTTGCCATCCTTCACTTTGTATCATGATACCCTGTATCTTGGACCTTTTTCTATATAAGTATGAATTTTTAGGTACTCCATACCCATCAGACATAGTATCTTCTTTACCTTATAGTGATAGGTTGTAATGTATTACCCACTAAGAGCATTTGATGCAACAGTTCAAGCAACTCGGAGAAACCTCTAAGTAACATGTATGTCCAAGATTGACCATGCTGATACAAAGGCACAAAATGTGACCAATCTCATCAAGTTGTTGTAGTTCAAGATTGCTTATTTTGCATTTGAGCTCTAACAACAGACTCTCTGCCTATTAGTCTTTGTTTTCTAGTTGGCATATATTGTTAATTTGTGTAATAGTGGTGAGTTACATTTAGCCTTAAAAGGTTTAGACACTATTGAATGTAATGGTAAAACAATATGTGTATCTTATGTTGGATGATACCTTAAACATTTTTTGTAAAAGGATTATGTTGATAGGGGGAGCTATAACTACCCTATCTATGTTTTTGATGATGAATAAGAAAATGGTTTTATGGTTTCTTGCACAATAAATGGTATAACAATTGCTTTATCATTATTGTATTTATGCTTTATGTGCTTGATATTTGTATTCATTGGTTGTTGATGAATCATGCTATAAAACAGATTGAACATATCATTTCTAGTAGAAATAATCGGTTAAACAATGTATATAATCTGTTAGATTTCTCGAGATATATTTATATGCTTAACATGGGCAAATAGTTGTGTAATAACCTATTACATTAGTTGTATAATCGGTTAAAATACGTTAATATGCCAATACATGTTTCTTTTGTGCATTGATCTATTTAGAATGAAAGTTGATTTGAAAATTTGCTTAAGTGTTGAACATAACTGATTACATAAGTTTCATAATCATTTAAATATGTTTCTCTTATCAAAATCATTTTCATTTAAAGTCTTAATTGTGTTTAACGGTCAAATGAATTTATTAATGGCTAATGAGAATTATATAATCGATTGCATGAGTTGAATAATCTGTTAAATCAAAACAGAGGCAAATCTATTAAAGCATAAGGAAAACCTTAACAGATTACATAAATTTCGTAATCGATTGAAACAAAAAATTCTATAAATAATTGTCTTACGTGTTATTTGCAATCAATTTCATAACAAACATTTTCATTGAGCTTTAATTACAGTAGCGACAAAGAATTGTCTTGAAGAATCAAGGATCAAATTTGGGTTTTATACATCAAGATTCTATCAAGAACGTGGGCTAGAATTGTACTGATTCATTCTGCATTATTGGAGTGTACCTGGACGATCAGTTTCAACATTTTGCAATTTGTGTATTGTGCCCTGTGTTGTTGTGCCAAGGGAGAGAACTGTGGTTGTTCTCATTGAGAGTTGAGATTGTTCTCAAGGTGTAAAGGGAGCTGGGATTGTTCTCTGTTTGGTAAGAGTATAGGGTGTTCACCTCTTGTTTACTATAGTGATTTTGAGTGGGGTGAGAAGTACATTGAGATGGTATATCTCTATATTCTTGTAACTCTATCATTATAGTGGAATCCCTTCAACTCAGGTTGTTGAAGGAAGACTAGATGTAAGCTTGGCCGAACCAGTATAAATTGTTTACGTTATTCTTTCTCTATCATTTTCTCTTTATTGTTGATTCATCATTCTTGATTTATTGATTTCAAGAAAATCAAAGATTTTGCAAAACTTTTGAAAAATTATTTTTTAAAGCAAAATCCAATCCACCCTTATTAGCTTGAAATATAAGACATCACTTATTTAACATATTAGAACAACTTTAGTGTCCAACTTTCATATTTTTATTTTTTATTTTTGTTGATAAAAAAAATAATTAGATAAAAAAAATTGCATATACCTTCTACACTAGTTAATATGGTTAGTGTTGATATAATGATACGGTTTAAATATTCAAAAAAAAAAATTAATTGTACAAACTATTATTCATCTTATTCACCTCATAGTCCTTTCATATTTCAACATAGTTAAATCAAAATCAATAGTCATACTTAATATATATCCTAGTCAAATTTCAATTTCAAAGCTTTAATAAGTTTGCTTTATAATCCGGAATAATTGACATAATGTCATACATAAGAACACATTATATTTACGAAGATGTTTATTAAATGATTGATATGTGAAATTCTTTTACATGTATACAATTTTTCACATCATTTACAACATACAAAATTAAGAACAAAATTTATCATACAAAAATAAACCAATTATATCATTAATTGCATACATTGATGAATTTTGACCAATAAATTTGAAGGGTTCAAATGATATATTAAATTAATTGTAGTTTTAATGTCCAATAATGCTACGTAAAACTATTAAAATTCATTCTCCATTAGTTGCAAGTAATATGAAATTCTCTTTATCTCTCCTACACAAATATTGCATCACCTTATTTTACATGTGAATAAATATATAGAATACTCACATCATTCTTATCATTAATAACAATGGTCTTGACTTTATTCTTATACAAAAATAGGTTTAATAATGGATGAGAAAATTAAAATCATCCATCATTATTGAAGAACATTTCATCACTCTCCAACTCCCTTTTGCTATACCTATACATATCTCTCAACTTATATATATACTTTTATTGTAATCGGATCGATAGTTTACTGTTTTATAGTAAAAAATTGTACCAGTCTCAACTTATATATATACTGATTGATGTCACATATTTATAGTAAAAAATTGACTTATTTTGTACTACTTATAAGGATCAACTTCATCAAAGTGGTTGTTTAAAGTCTTCAAAGATTGACAAAAAGTGCTTCATCAAAGTGGCTGTTTAAAGTGTTCAAAAATTGACTTATTTTGTACTATTTATAAGGATCAACATCATAATACAAATTACAGATTCAGATTCAGATTAAGAAAAACATCCCATTCTCATTTCATTCACTCATCAACGTCATACAACTTTACATTAAAATATATCAGATTAGAGTAAATCATCACATTCTTACTAACATTGAAACTAAAATCATCTCTATGACACATAAAAAACAAACCAACAATATCAACCCCTTTATACACTTTTCAAGAAAGAACACTGATTTCTGTATCTTAACTATCATTTTCCTAGTACTCTCCAATTCTTCACTGCCGACCAAAGTTTTTTTCTTCCCTTCGCTCTTCACGTAACGACCATTGTCCTCACTTCCAACCTCTGTGCACCATTTGAAGAAGTTGCAACCAGCATCTTGAACACCATTCTGCAAACACATTTGAAGAAGTTGCCCTAATCTCAGAAACAGTACCATAAATGGAACATATAGGTTGAATATGACATACCTTATACTTGGAGCATCCCAAAAAATGCTTGCCTCGATTCTTCATAGTGTTCGCAGTTCTCATCACAGATCTCTGTCCACAATGGCAAATAGGGGTTTCGTTCTTTCTGCATGTCGACGAACAACAAGAGTACTCCTTTGACATCCTCTCCGAAGAACAACGACAATAATGAAACCACTGAAACCACGTGCTTCTTCAATTGTATGCATAAACAAATAATTTAAGTCCACGTCTTAAAGACATTATGTGCCACTTGTATGCAGCATGACAGCTACTATTGCCAGCAAAGAATATTTTTAACGTTGTTCAAGGAAGTTAACGGAATGTCCTTGATTGGTTAAATTTTACAAATTCAGTGACCAAATTGATCATTTTTAAAAAACGAGAACTTACTTGAAAAAAACCAGCAAAAATAGAAACTAATGAATCTATTTAACCTTAAAAAAATGCCTTTAATAAGAGTACTCTCTTTTAAAAAAATAATATTTAATTAATCAAAATGATTAGTAATTTTTTCTTTCCGTGTCTATGTAAACAATTTTAGTTAATTTTGTAAAGTTCTGACAGTGTGGAAGTCTTTGTTTAGTCAACCAAATTTAAATTTTAATTGACTTTCGAGTTGGGCTTTACGTTTTCAATAAAATCGCCAGTCCCCACCATCCTGAAAGGCTTAATTTTTTTAATCAAATAATTAATACAATTATTAATCAATTCGTGACATTTTCTTGTCAAGTGGTAATTTGTATTTCTTTTCGATTTTTATATTATATAGTTATAAATAAATATTTTCATATGACCGGTCCATAGTCAACATTAATAAATTTATTTAGACCATAACTGACTAGGTCATGAACTACTATGTATATGCTACAACTAACTAATTTTGTTTCATAAAGAATATTCTATATGAATAATAACCAAATTTGTAGTCACTAAACACCATAATCACCTAACACCATATTTAAATTATACATAGTATTCACCACTTGAATATTTCATATTTAGTTATAAATTTATGTAGAAAATCATAAAAAAATAATTCTATACTAGTCTTTATGAAAATTTATGATTTCCTATTTCTTTTCTATTAAATTGTATTGCACTATCTCAACAAATTTATTCCTTTTGGTTCTAACAACTTTTTTAGAATAAATTGTGTCAATAATTTTATTGAATCTCTCAATCACACGCCAGAAGAAGACAAGTAGAAAGAAAAATAAATAAATAAAGAAAGAAAGAAGTACTTAAAACAGAAAAGAACTTTAAGCCAGAAACAAAGAGAAAAGGAATAAAACACTTTTATTCTCATCTCTCACCTTGGCATAGCTTATAAATAATGCCTCGTGGTCCAAAATTGATTAGTACCATCATAGGGTCATTGAACCACTCTTGTATACTAATAAAGATATATGTATAATTAAGATTAAATTTAAGATCGTTTGAATAAAAAAATATATTATTTTGTTATTTAAGTTTAAAAACAAAAATATATCAAAAGTTTGAAAAAAAAAACAAATTATAATTTTATATCTAAAAACTAAAAATATATTTAATCATATAATTAACTATATCTAATTAATTGATTGGCATTTGTTGTATAATATATTTTAGGTATAGCTTAGTTTTGGAATGGTGTGTGCATGATGATATGTCCATGATATATACTTTAGACCTAATTTTCTGTGCTACGATAATATACATAATTTAATATGGAATTCATGTGTTCCGATATTTGGATTTAGTATTTTTATAGTTTGTGTAAAAGAGATCTCATCAAAGTACAAACGGATCTCTTAAAGTATTGAATTAATTGGCTGGACCATTCAATGAATCCGACTTTAATCAAAATTAATTATTCCATTAAAATCTTTAACTCAATCACACTATAATTGGTTACACCTGCTCAAATATGATTACTGAGTATAAATCTTTTATTAAAATTTTTAATCTCTTCAGATCCTTAATAATGCTTTTATATTGCTCATATAAAACCAACCCCCCACGGCGCAATGTTCCACATAAATTAAAACCTAAAAATATGATTCTCAAACAAAAATTTCCGACCTAAAGTTTAAAACTAGGTGGCGTACATGTTTTCTTGACACCGTTTGTCGTGTAACGTAACATCATGACAAATTGAAAATGATATCGCAAACACGACCATGACTAATATTAATTACGAGTATATAAATAAATACATATATGTATTTGTTTGTTAAGTTAGGTCTTATAGTTAATTGAGATGGAACATCTTTTTATAATTACTTGTTTTACTTTTCATTCCATGGATGCATCATGTATGTGTTTATGTGATGTGCCATTGGACCACCATGTATTGTCACGTCAATTCAAGCTCTTTAGCTCGTCGCAAAAATTAACTTGGAAGTATTTCATTGTCGTACTTCCATCCAAAAGTTATATATTGCGTTGCAAGTCAATTGATAAAATATCATACGGATACCTATTAAAAAAATGTAGTTCGGTATCGTGATTTTTAGTCAAATAGGCTAATATCTTTTTCTTTAAATTTTCCTTCTGCCAATCAAAATAGTTTTACAATTTCGGTTCTTAATAATATAATATTATCAAAAATAAACTAGTTCACGGTTTTTTTATCACTAATTTTAAAGTATAGTATGTGTTGTTCTATTGTAGAAGTTTCTTGGATTTTTTATTGTGATTTTGATTATTACTCGTGTACAATATGATTGTTTACTCAGTTTATGATTAGACAATTTTATCTGTCAATAATATCTAGTGAATCGGTCGGTCAGACAACATAAACTAAGTGATCGACCTTAAAAAAGAATTAAGATTAATGATAATTACCTTAAGCCAAATCATGATCATTACTAGATGGATCGTAATTTGATCAGTGCTAATTCAAAGCACATTCTAACAGACTGTCCAATTTTTACTGATTTTGGCATCAGAATCCTTTGTGCATATGACATTCTAGTACGACCCAACGGAATGAAAAACAAACGATAACTTCTAGAAGTTAAACAAACAGAGTTTGAAACACTATTGACCTTGATCCTAAACCAAAACACTCACTATTATACTTAAAGTTGAGGACTTAGTTTAAAAATACTATAATGAAATCAACTTTTTTTCTTTTCTAATTTTTCTTTATTCTCTTTTTTTGTGAAAATAAAAAAGTCTTTTCACCATTAGATATTTTATCTCCAATTTATAAGAGTACTCTTCTTCTTATCTCAGTCCTATCGATCTCGAAGGATAATGTTTATGCATATATCACATAATTTTCTCATGTAGTTTTCAGAAAAATATTTATTTATACTAATATCTTCGAATGACTAATATAAGATCATATCAGACACTCTAGTTAAGTTAGATTATATTTCAAATAAAGATATTAAATTTAAGTGTCCAAATAATTAAGTCCAAGTTTAACATGCTTTATATTAAATATATTTAGTTTAAAATGGATTTAAATAATTTTTTAGCTTTAATTTATATATTATTAGAGGTATGAGACTCGTTTTCATTGAAATATAATTTTAATATTGTAAACATGATAGTGGATTAACAAATGAAATCTCTTTATAAAATCTAATTTAAAAAATTGATTTGTAATATATTTATTCTTAGTTTAGTTGATGTGAAATTTCTAAAAAATAATATAACTAATGTATCAAAATCCTTGTTTTACTTTTGTAAAAATTGTTTGTGTTTTAGAGAAAAATGCTGACTTTCACTCATCAAAAACCTATACTCTTAATAAAATAATAAAAAATGTTTGGACTCATATAATTATATCAATATTTTATTTTATTTTAATTGATCTAATCAACACTATATATTCAAGTAACATTCGATTTTTTTTTCTAAAGTCAACAAATTATATAACTAATTATGTCACTGTGCATGACAAAACAACCCTTTCACATCCATCTTTGAATTCTAGCCTTAATACTACTGATTACATATCCTAATATATTTAAATACATGCAAACCTTTTGTTTTGTGTTTATAGGAACAGACTTTCATAATTTAACTCTAGATATCTCTTTGTATATCTAAGTAACTCTCCTTTAAAATAAAAATATTTACTAATTGCAATTTTTCAAAAGTAAATAAAGTCATACATAAGTCCTATCACTTTCAGCTTCTTGTAAACGAATTTTATTTTATAATATTAAGTTAAATTTAAAATTAATTTCTTAATATCAAAACAATACAAATTCTAATACTAATTTATATTTTATATATGATTTTTCTAATTTTTTCCAGATAAACCTTCTTCTGAACGGAAAAGCATTAATTCTTTATAGGGACTGACAATGTTGAAAATTATATCTATAAAAAATCCAAATGATTATTAAATGAAGCTATGAAAGATTCGAAGTTGATAATAGTGTTAAATTTGGAGAGCAATGAATAACTTAGGTTAACGAAATTTGAAGAATAAATGATAAAGTTTGGGCACTTAAGGGAAGAAGATAATTGAATTAAAAAAGGGTCCATGAGGCAATAAAAAGCCTTACAATAGGGAGGAAAGTGGGAGAGGGGACCATAATGTGTTGTTTCTTTTCAAAATCTTCACCCACAAAACAATATTCAAAACTCCTCAACTCATCCATTCATACATATATTCACATTTTCAATACAATCATAACCCTTTCACTTTAG
This sequence comes from Vigna reflexopilosa, assembly GCA_027742785.1. Lineage (NCBI taxonomy): Eukaryota > Viridiplantae > Streptophyta > Magnoliopsida > Fabales > Fabaceae > Vigna > Vigna reflexopilosa. Next base: position 13,488,977 of record CM050914.1, read on the forward strand.
AGGTTGGCTGATTTTTTGTAAAGTATTTAATTTATGTTAGATTCTCGATATCTAAAATCATTTACGTCAGATTAATTACATTATCAAGGATGAAATTAATTTTTAACTAGGAGATAAAAACATTCACAACTTCTTTTTACGATATTAATTTTAAAGCAAGTGCATTCACACTATAAATTTAAACTACGTAAATTTTTGAAGAGCTTATAGTATTTCTAGTGTCTGGTTTTTCTAGAATTCATTTTTATCTTTAATTTTTAAAATTCATAAGTTCCGTCAATATATTTTTAAAATACTCAAATTTTAGTTACCAAAGCTAAACGAAGGCTTTTCTTTTCTATGCAAAAAGACCATTTTTTTTAAAAAGAAAATAGAGTTTTTTTAAGAATTAAAATGGCACTGTCTCGTACTCGATATAGATATTACTAGTATAATTATTATTGTTATATACTTTTTAAAAATAGTTAAATATGCTTTTAGTCTCTCAAGTATTATGTGATTTTGGGTTTAGTCCATATTCTAAAGGTTTGTGCATTTTTATCCTCTTCCTTGGAAAACTCAAATTTTTAATCCATAAAAAATAACGACGTTAAATTTTTCTCTAATGTGACTAACGGTGTGTCGCATCACTTTTTCCTTAAAAAGCACAATTCACTTCATCCACATCAACTCCAACATCACAAACGCACATACAAACAGATTCAAAATGTTATACAACATCCATCGTCATATAAAGCATCAATTCATCCTTTTACATGTCATTCAAGTCTCAATCCATACAAAGTCAGAAAATTAATAGTTTTCACCATATTCTCACACCCTAATTAATTCATGAACTGATCTAATCATCAAGAGAGAGTTACTAGCTTCCCTTACCTCAACAAGACTTGCTCAGTTCTAGAAAATATCATGACAATTGTTTCCCCGCAAGGAACCTTTAGAGCGACCTACAAATCACCAATTTATGATTGGAGACAAACCTTAGAACCTAAATTGATCCAAGAATTGAAGAGGGACAAAAATTTACACATGCAATAGAACTTCCTTACTTGATCAAGAATTAAAAAAATATTATGAAAAAAGGAACGAAACTTACTTGCTCTAATCACCAAACTGATCAGTCAAATATGTAGACCTTGACGTCGTGATCGTCTAGGTACCTCCTGATTGTCAAACAAGTGATCAAGGAGTGAGAGTTTGTAGAGAGAAGTGAGAGGAAACGAAGAGAACGAGTTTTAGAGATAGAGTGTTTTTAAAGTAATGAGATAAGTTTAGAAATTTCTATTTATATTATAAAGTTATTTTATAATAAAATACTCGTTCTCATTATTTTAATATACCTATTAACTATAATACTCTATTTTCTAGGTTCTTACACGAAAGACTGTAAGTAGCAGAGTTGCTTCGTCATGACGTAGTATATGCAGTTGAGGAGAGCGATGACATGGTGGCAGGAGGGGAAGGAAACATGGGTGGCAAGAAATGACAACAAGAATGGTGGTGAAGGAAAAGGAGATTTGGTTCACAAATGAGAAGAAGGCGAGAACGAGAAAGGGGAAAGAGGGGAATGAATGTTAGAGATTTGTGAACCCTCTCTTTACAAACAAATATAATAATAAGAAACTACTTTATATATTAGTTATAATTAAAACTTTGTTGGAAATTTTTCTTATTTATTACAAAAATGTCATCGCATACACTTTTTTATATCCGTAATAATTATAACTACTATAAAAAGTTTTCTTATTTATTATAAAAATGTGTCCAATTTTTATAGTGTTATAACTACAACTCATATAAAAAATGTTATCTTATTTATAATTATGCTACTGTGTTACTTTTTATACTTGGTGAATTATAATCGATACAAATAATCATTATAAAAAATGTTTTTTCTTTAGTGATAATTCAAACATTCACATCATAAGTGAACAAGTTCTAATTTTTTAAAGAGAAGTTATAAACCTCAATGTGAAAATAACAATCTCTTAGTTATTTTAACACAAGATTTATATTTAAAACAAGTGTTTAAAATGACCAAAAAATTATAGTTTATTTCTAGAACCAAATCTCTAAGTTGTTCTAAACTGACAAAAAAAATGTTATTTTTGTATCAAGATTAATTATTCTCACTCATTGAACGAGTATATTATCTTTTCATTGTATGAAGATGTGAGTCACTCAACAAGAATATATTATTCTGGTTGGGTGAACTATTTTTGAGTTAGGGAAAAAGATCCGAAAAGTAATTTTTCACTCTTTAATCTTTTATTTTTCTGTAAAAAAAAATAATTATATTTATCTTAAAAGAAAATATCTGAATCTTAATTTTTTTTATAAAAATAACAAAATACATTATACAAAAGACAAATAAAGAATTATAACTACAATTAAGTAATTGTCACTTATCACCTTATTCAAGATCAAACAAAAAAATTCCCTATAATATTAAGTTGAAGATGATTTTGTTTAGGCTGGCTAAGCATTTTTTATTGAGATTAGCCAAAAGTTGTCCAGAGCTAGCATAAAAATGCAAACAAAGGTTGAATGACAGAAACCTTGCATAAGGGCATCCTAAGGTATATCAATTCAATTGAGGTTGGTCAAGTTAATCTAGATTAATCAAAAGCACCTTTCGATCCTGGTCGATGAAAATACATTGATAAAGATTATCGAAAAATATCTAGACTACCATTTTAAAGAATTTTTAACTTATTTAAGTTGTAAACGTGTCGGCTAAGGATGAGCCAAATATGCCATGGACAAGGTCAATATGTCTCGATTTAGATAAAACAATAAGTGATTTGATTGAGGATGTTTTAGTTAAGATTAAGCCAAATATACAATTTAATCTGGAATCAACGAATAACATTTGAAACATTAAGTAACTTTATTTTTATATTATGTTTAGATATAAAGAGAAAAATGAATAAACTCTTAGACTTACCATTCCAACATCTTTTCTTTTCTGTCATGGTGAGAGAAGAGGAAAAACTATGTGTGTTTAATTCTCTCTTCTTTTTTTCCAACTTGTCTTGTTTAATTTTCTCTTAAATCAAACAGTAAGATTTGAAACTTTCTAGAAACACCTTGTTGTCAATGTTATGGCAAACATTTGACCTGAGATTTGTTGTCCAAAATTAGAAAATGCAACTTGTAGTTATGTGGTGTCAACTAAAATGAACTAAAAAAATTTTGTAGTGGTACATTTTTTTATTAATTAGAAAGAATAATTTAATTACTTCTACAACAATCATATTCTTTTATAAACAAACTTTGTAAAAAACGTGAACAAAATATATTCCTGAAACTGAATTCCTACAGGTAATTTTTTTTAATATTTCATATTAAACAGAAAAAAAACGAATATTACTGCCATAAGAAATTCTCTTACAAAGTTCCCCTAAATATCTAAATGTTCCTTATTCTATAGAATATTTAAAAAAAAAAAAAACTGGTACGATTATTGAACTGCAATTTTGATCCTTATATATCACTTTAATTAATTAAGTTATATATGTGGAAAAGATTGAATAGGATTGTAAATCCAGTACCATATATACTATTGCTTTCAAGATCAATAATGATATAGGATTCGGTCTCCTGCACTAAATCTTCTCATTAATTAGTGTAACAAAAAACACTGTTGATAAATCATCCATCAAGTGGTTTCGATGACTTTAATGAATGTATGTTGATGCTTTTTGAACATCAATGGCAGCAAATGCTGAGGAAAACCTAAAAGTTTTGGTCCCCCATTTCATGGAAGAGTGCATGTGAAGATGCATATATGGCTCTGCCTTGAAGGGAAAGGAGGACCCCTCTTTTCTCCTCTTTTTCTCACTACGCTTTGCTGATCTAAGCTTGCGTATGCCTAGGTTTAACCTAATAATAATAATAATAATAATAATAATAATAATACCTTTTTTAACCGTTGACCTTTACTCTTCATTCTCTATAACTCATCATTAATTCTTAATAATCAAAACTTAATTATCAATAACACTCTCTTTAGTCAAAGGATTGTTCTTCCTAACCTCCTTAACCAATCATTCTTAATTAACACAACAATTTACTATCAATATTTTACTCTCTCTCTTAAGTATAATTGTGTTTCAAAGAGGATATATGTGGAAAATAATAAGAAAAAAAGTTTAATTTTTGTTTACTTACTTAAAAATAATTACTCATTATATATTTTTTTTTTGTAAAAATGAGATATAATATCATTATTTTTAAGAAAAAGTAAACTATATAACCAAAACAAAATATACAACTTGAAATCATGTTTTGTAAAATTGAGTTAGATGTATTTAAATTATAAAATAAATATTAAGATTTATCTTAATTATGGATGTTGAATCCATCATATTTTTATTGTAAATTTAATGCTCGAAATATTCGGTCATGAATGCTAAAGGTAAGTTAAAAACATGTATTATAGTCAACTAATGATATCATCAAAATAAATGAAAAACTCTCAATTTAAAAATAGCAATATCTATGCATTCATATTATGAGATTTTTAAAGTGAGCGAGAATAATACAATTATTTACGAAGCGTAGTTTTAATTTTAATTATGTCATATTAAATATAATCATGGTTTAAACTAAAAAATAGAAGGCCAAGTTAAAAAAAAAAAGGAAAAATGATTAAATGTCATCAAGAAATTGTCATAATAATAGACAAACGATAATGGTTTATGACATATGAGAAAGAATAAAATATAACATTAATTTATACTTAAACATGATTAATCTTTAAAGTTTTACCACATGCAATATATTGTTTAAAAAGATTGAATCACAATTTAAATTAAAAGTCAAATAAACAAGTAAAGAATAAACTCAAATAGTCATAATTTAATTATAAACGAAGTACCATACCAAACAAGATCATGTTATATAAAAGAAAATAAAGTTAATTAATCTATATATGCTTAGACTAAATTGATATAAGAAAAAAAAAGTTCGAGTCAATTTATAATAGCATGTGGAATAAGATTTAGTTATGTGATAAGACAATTCATAAATAAAAGGAATGCGTTTAGGTGATACATATGTGATTTGCTTTAAACAACATCTTAATTAGATTTGAATATTTGATACATGAAAGATAAAAAGAAATAAGAAAATAAACAAGTACATGTGGAGATAAATGGATGAAAGTTGAATAATACATTATCTATAAGGGAAAATAGCTATAAAAAGATAAAGTCAATCTTGGTTGTTTTTTGAGAATATTCTTGATCGATGAGAAAATAATATTGTTGTGGGTAAATGATTTCCGTCTCTAATATGCATCTAACTTTGTGGGATGTTTGGAGAAAGTAACAAGCATGGACGATGAATGATGAACATTCGACCATGCTTCTGGTATGAACATTTGACTATGAAGTTGAAAAAATGGGATAAAAGGAAAAACAAAATTTCATTGATTCATAGTCTTGGTCTAGGTCGTCAAGCGTGGCCATGATGAAGGGGAGAAAAGAGGGAGAAGACATTAGAAGATTTAGGTGAATTGGCCCACTAGTTAGTGCCTTTTCACTTTATCGTTTTCTCGCATGTGCCCCCTTTTTTCTACCTTCATGCCATCTATCTCATATTCAATTCAATCTAATCATGTAACAAACAATATAGTTTTTTTTTTTTTTTTACTTCTATCATCGTGTTTGAAGAAATGGTGGAATATCTATTTAAAGAAAAATGAGGATTTTCGATAATCAAAAGTAATATGTGAATATTTTTGGGTGGGAATAATATATTATAATGGAATCGGCGTTCACGTTTTTATATGTTTGTCTTTTTACTAGATTAGAAGAGTGTTTAGAAAGTATGTTTGTTGAAGGACATCAAGAGACATATATTCATCCTATTGCATGCGTTGAAACGCATGTAAACTAGGAATTAATTAAAAAGAGATTAAAGTTTTGATATTTGTAGAAAAGAAAATATGATGATGGATGGATGGATGGATGTTCATGGGATGGGCATGTGAAGCAAATCTTAAAAGGGAATCAAAAGAAATTGGCCTCTCTTTGCCACCAGTCTCCCCCACCTGCCCAAGATATGGTAAGCGCCACATGATTTCACACCCAGGGGAAAAATAAAAGGCACCATTGCTGACCTCACCTGTATCTCTTCAAGGGATTTTTGTGGGTCCCACCAACATACCTTTCTCTCTCTCTCTCTACTTCTCTTTCCTCTTTTGCCTTCTTCCTACTTTCTACTTTCACCACCATTTTCTCTCTCACACCCTCTCCTTCTTCTATCATAATACATATATATATATATATATATATATATAAATCAACCTCACTCACCCCATCTCTCAACCCTCAACAACCCAAAAATATTCACTAAGATTTATTTCTTTTTTTTATTCCTTCATTGTTTCTTCCTACTCTTTATCTTATAATTTCCCATTGCTTCCTCGGTAATTCAAGATCAACTTGGAAAATTTCCAAGATTTCGGATGAAATCTGGTCGGATCTTGCTTTCTGGGATGAGGATTTTCGTGGGTCTTATTTCAATACAAACCTATTCCTATTCCTCTTCCTCTTCATCTCCATCTTCTTCCTTTCTCATCTTCCTCCCATAACACTCACCAAAAACCATTCTTCCAACCACCTTTTTTTTTCTTACACCTCTTCGCTTCTTCCTCACTCCACATCTTCAACCAAATGGGGATGGCTGCAGCAGAGTCGCAGTTTCATGTGTTGGCTGTTGATGACAGCATCATAGATAGGAAACTCATCGAGAGGCTCCTCAGAACCTCTTCCTACCAAGGTGCTTTCTTTTAGGCCAACATCCTTGCCAAAATTCATATTTTTTTCTCGGCTCTTGTTTTCCATGTTGTCTGATAAAAAGGACCCTTTTTCTTCTTTCTCAATGGCAGTTACTACGGTTGATTCTGGTAGCAAGGCTTTGGAGTTTCTGGGGTTGCGTGAGAATGAAAACACCAACCCAAGCACGCCATCTGTTTCTCCCAACAACAACCATCAGGTATGTTGTTATTTTCTTTTTTTGGTTAGAATGCATGAAGGTGTTTTGATTTAAATTTTAATTTAAATTTAATGAACTTGAATTTTTTTTAGCCATAGATCAATCTCTTTGTCCGGGGTTCTGAAATTGTTTTGGAATTTTATGTGTTTGTAGGAGGTGGAGGTGAATCTTGTGATAACAGATTACTGTATGCCTGGCATGACAGGCTATGACTTGCTTAAGAAAATCAAGGTATGCTTGCTTGCTCTGCTTTCTATTCCCTCTTTTATCCATTATATTCCCCACTTTCTTCTGAGTTTTTGTGACCGAGATTGTTTTTCCTTTTTGCAAAGGCCCTTGTAGATATGACTTTCCATTTTCAAAGTGTGCATTCATTCCGATTTGATGTTGTTGGTTAAAGTTGTCAAGTGGAACTAGTTTCATTTCACACCACACAAAAAATCAAGTATAATCTCCTGGAATAATTCTACCATCTGCTTTACAGTTTTCCACCCAAAACAAATCGGGTTCAATATCTGATCGAAAGATTTTTCTTTTCCTAAAGCTCCTACTTTAGTAGCTGTATTGGATTTTAGTGAAAAACCGTTTCAGAATCTGTGAAAATTGTGTCTCCTTCACTTATTCCACCTGGAACCAACAGACTCAAAAACTTACATAGGATTCTCTCTGATATTTCAGGAATCTTCATCTTTGAGAAACATACCAGTGGTGATTATGTCATCTGAGAATGTGCCTTCAAGGATTAGCAGGTCAGAAGAAGAAGTAGTTAATCATTTTTTGAAAAAAAAAAAAAACTTTTTTTTTTCTTTTTCCTATGAACATATACTTTTTTGAAGTGAAGTTCTGATGAATAATATCTGAAACTGACAAGTAGATGCTTGGAGGAAGGAGCAGAAGAATTTTTCTTGAAGCCTGTGAGGCTGTCAGATTTGAACAAGCTTAAACCCCACATGAAGAAAACTAAGTTGAAAGATCAAAGACAAGTAACAGCAGAAGAGATTGAAAACTCACAAGTTCTACAGCAACAGACACAGCAAATTCTCCAAAATGACCAGCAACAAGCACCAAAACCGCAAGATCCTCAACCAGAGTCAGAGTCACGTCCACAACAAACTATAGAACAACAGCAACAATCACTACAACAAGCCAACAATAACAAGAGGAAGACCATGGAACAGGGGCTTTCGCCTGAGACTGACAGAACAAGACCAAGATACAGCGGCATAGCTACTGTTGTATGATAAAAAAAAAGGTTAAAAATGTTTTTTTTTTATTAATTTTTTTTAGTAAAAATTAAAATTAGTTCATCTTTCTATTTAATTTAGTTTTCTAATTTTGAAAATACATAAATTTAGTTTTTATGACTAAATTTTGTCCAATTTATTTATAGTTTCAAACTTAAGTAACATTAAAGCAGCATAGTGTAAAACAGGAAAAATAATTCAAATAAAATATATTTCAATGTAAATAAATTTAATAAGATTTAGTTACAAAAATTATATTTATATATTTTTAAAATTAAGAGATTAAATTAAACTAAAAAAAATATTGAATTGAGTAAGAAATAGGATACCAAACTTGAAGTCTGAATGAATTATGATTACTTCCCTGGTAACACCCAACATACTTAATAATTCTTTGATTGAAACATGTTAACAAACCCATAAAGACAACTGATTCTGATGAAGCAAGAGACAAATGTATGAACAGAAAAAGTTTGTTTGTTTTTTTCTTTTTTTTTTGTGGTACAATGTAGCATTTCATTTACCAAATCGTAATTCATGGCACAAATTTTAGTGTATTCTCAAATGGTATGAATTAAAAGTATAAGTTAACTAATTTAATAGATTGCAGAAAATAAAAATAAACTTTATCTACAAAACTCCACTAAGGTAACAATGAAAATAGTATATGATGAACGAAAGATCATTGTTACCGATATTTATGTATTTTTGTAACCACTATTGATTTCAGGGTTACTTAAAATTTTTAAATTTAATCGTGGAAAAATTCTGTTTATCGAATTTTGTTTTTGAAAAAACATTTCGTAATCACTTTTTTTTTTTCAAACAACTATCTAACAACAGTTTTTAATACTAAATATTATATTTAAATTATAAAATAAATGTAACTATATTTTTAAAATGAAATGATAATATATTTGGTTGTATATTAAATATATGAAATAATATTTAGGTCTTGTTCACTTAGAATAAATTTGGAAGTAAGTGAGAGTGAATTTGAAAGTAAATTTTCTTAATCTGTCACATAAATTAAATTATACACTAATTCTCACAAATTTTACATCTAAATCTACTATCCATTCAAGTGAACAAAGTCTTAATGTTTGATAGTATATTAAATAGTGTATCAAAATATTATGATTTTTTTTTGTCTTTGGTATAAACCTGTTCCAGAAATTCGTGGTAATATAATTTTGGGAGTATTTATATAGATGAAGAATTGAAATGAATGTTTATTCAAATAAATAGATTTTACTAAAAATATGTAAAATATTCTAAAACGACTTAAGATCATGTACTATTTTTATTAAATTTAGTGAAACCCGTATTCTTTCAAATGTTCTCTGTATATTTTGTTATGATATTTATCTGTGCTAGAAGTGCTAACAATTTATGATGCTTAAAAATCATTTCATTTTATTAAATTATCTTGCTTTTTCTTATATTTATGGTTAATATTTTGTTAATTGTAGATCCTTTATTTATTATTTTTTCTGTTTCCCGTGTAGGATTATTTTTAGTCTAAACTTTTATAGTTGTTATTTTTTTTTTTGTGAAACACTTCTATTACTATTTATCATATTTTATATCTATTAAAGTAACATCTTATATGTTTTCGTGAAATAATTTTACTATTATTTTATCATATTTTATATTAGAAGCTCTATTGAATATTCTAATTTAGGAAAGAAAGACGGTAATAAAGGGTGTTTTTTCAGGTTTAAAAGAAGTTTTTTCTGGTTTAAAGTCCGTGTTAAACTTTGGAAAGACGAAAATGAAATTAGGGTAGACAAAACTCACGTCAAACAATCATTGCTTTATTATTTAAGGTGCATTGCCTTAATTTACACTTTTCGTGCCAACAGAAGATATTTGTTTGTCATTCTGTATAAGCTGTTTCGGAAATTTCATACAACTTCTGTTAAGTGGAAGGATTCTCCATTCAATCCTATTTAATTTTTATATAAATATTATAAAAATATTTTGATTAAAATTGATATTTTTATTATGAAGTTTATTTAATTTTATTTAAGTTTTGTTTTAAAATTTTAAATATATTTATTTTAAACTGTTTTAAAATTTAACATTTAAATTTAAAAATTATTGATATATAAATATTTATAAAAAAATTTAAATAAATTAAAAAATATGAAAACAGAATCAAGAGAAATAAAATAAATACAGAAATTAAATTAAGATCTTTTACATTATATTTATTCTAATTATAACTCATGATATTATTATTATTATTATCATATCATATTATCTCGTTACAGGATCACATATAATTACTTAAAAAAAATAAAAAGAATCATAAAAATCATTAATATATGAATCAAATTATATTATATTTTAAAAAGTAAGAACCTAACTAAAATTTGAGAATTTAATTAAGATTTAAAAAAAACGAAAATAAAACAATTTAAATTTTTAGTTTTTAACTTACGTATTAACGATTTTCAGTTAGTAATTTATTAATGGTTAAACAATGGAATGTGATAACTATATTAATTGTTGTTACATGCATTAAATGAAATTTACAAATTTTGATATAATTGTATATAATTTTGTGAAAATTATTTATTTTTATATTAATTTGATATAAAAATAATTAGAATTTTTACGTAGATCTTAAATGTCATTATCTAATGATATCTTAGAAAAGAATGTTGTTGGTGAGGGGCCTCTCGTTCAATTACCTAGCAAAAGTCTATAGATCATAGACTAACACCATTATTTGTCTAAAAACACCAAATTTTATGTTTATTTAACATGCCATAATTTTTATCTTGAAAGATGTGCAATAAGAATACAAATATAGTGGACAACTTGTCAAAACTCATCCTTACTTACCAAATGTAAACAAAAGATGATTATTTTTTAATTAAGATACGTATGTATTGAATTATTATTTTTATTTCTAAAGTATTATCCATCTGGAAAATTTATGTTTATATTGTTATATTTTCTAAACATCGAATAATTTAGCTGAATTCTTTTTCATGAATAATCAGACTAAATTTAATTTAAAAAATAATTAAAATATAAATGTGACTAACTGAGAGAGAGAAACTTGACTACTTAACTGAGAGAGAGAAACTTACTCAATCATATTATATACACATAAATTTATAATTAGTTTAAGTTGATAACAATTCACATAAATTATTGAACCTTTCTATCACATTCAGAAGCTTTTGAACCATTTATTTTAATTTTAACTCATTTTGTCTTAAAATATGGATTTTAAAATATTAAAACAAACTTTATTTTCATTTTTACATTTTGAAGTAATAAGGAAAGAAAAAAATAATTTTTTAATGGATAATTTATAAACACATATATAAAAGTTGTAATGGATATAAAAACAGCCCAAAAGAGAGTTTAAAAGTATTGGGCCTTTTCATAGTTTCATGAAAACATGTATATCCATCAACCACATTCGAGGTTCTATCGTTTTTATCTTAATCAAATACCTCTAAATTTGCTTTATTTTTTCAGTTATTTTTTATTTTTTATTAAATTTATATTTTTACCAAAGATAGCGTTAACAGTAAACGGTATACAATAGGAAGAAAGACCATAATGTAGAAGTGGACCAAGGTGGAGAATGATTTAGAACCAGGAATTTGTTTGAAAGGAAGGGGTATAACAGTAAATTGTAAATCCTTATATTTTAGATCGACGTGGTGGAATATATGCCTGCACCACTGTAACAAGTGTTTGTAGCGTAAAATTAATCCACGCACACCCAATTCTCTCTTCGTTAGCACCTCTCTCTCTCTCTCTCTCTCTCTCTCTCCTCGTCACTTTTTCTCCATTGAAGGTCAACTTCAAATCCCTAATCTCTCTCAATTACAACTGCAACTACTTTTCCCTCCAATTTCGCTTCACCACAAATGCACCGATTCATCGATTTTCATCTTTTATCGCGTTTTCCGATTTTTCATCTCAGGGTTCCTCATCCTCCAACTTCCTTCTCACGCTTCTGGCTTTCCTTTCATTGATCCCGCCTTTCCCACTGCGCTTCGATTATTATTTTCTATCTTTTCATTTTTCTTTTAGCTTGTTTGTGTCCTTTCGTTTCACAATTTCGAATATTCGATTTTCTCATGTATACTGTTTTCACGTTTTGTTTTTCAAATTGCTATGGTTCCATGGGCGAAGTTTTTGTGCTAAATTTCACTTGTTTTTTTTTTTTGGTGGTTTTGTAGTGAAACTGAAGCACTCGACAGTTATTGCTCCATTTCCCTAATCCTTTTCTCTGTGTTGTTATGTTTTCAGATAGTTGTTAACAGATATTTTTGGGAACCTTCGACATGTCAAGTGGATCAGTGAGACGGGTTTCCCGTCAAGATATTCAGCTGGTAAGCTCGAACTTCACTCTGTGCTGCGTATTCTGAGGATGAAATGATGTCTGCATAAATAACTTGTTATCTAGGACAAGCTTGTTTAGCGATTATAATCGTTTAGTCACTTCTTTTTCGTACAAACAAGGTTTTAATTTCAGTGACGTTTCCTTTTTGTCGTGTTGATATTGTGGAAAACTGTAAATAACTGCTTTTGCAGATACTCCAAGAACCTGAACTTTGCGGCAACATTGCAGTCGTGGACTCTTTTTTTGAAACCTTGTCTGGATATGCCATAAAATTTGTGTTCATGTTTGTTGTTCACTTTTGCTTAGCATGTAATATTTTGTTGATCGTGAGAACAGAGAGTTAAGTTTCTTTAAATGCTTTATTGTTACATTCATTAATTGGGTGCCGGTATTAAGGTATTATTATTAGTGTAGGGTTTTGAAGTATGTCACTGGATTGTGTAGATTGGGTATTTATTATGGCCAGGCGTTTTGGGTCTTTTCAAATTGAATTCGTCACTTTTGATTTGTTCTGTTTACCCTATCTTAAAATCTTCCCCATCTCCTTCTTCCAAATCTCTTCACTATTCTTTACACAGTTCAGTTCATCTTACATCTACCAGAGGTTGCGGACTGTAATTTCTTTTTGGTGTAATTGTCTCATTACAGGTGCAAAATCTCATAGAACGGTGTCTGCAATTATATATGAGCCAGAAAGAAGTCGTGGAAACACTACTAGCTCAAGCAAAAATAGAGCCTGGTTTCACTGAACTAGGTAGATTTTTTTCCCTGCCACTGGAATGGTGTTTTTTATTTTCATTTATGTTTTACTCCAGCCTCACTTGGTGGGATTCTTTTGAGGCGTTTGACAGAGATTGTAATTGATTCACTTCTGTAATATTTTTCATTTCATTGTGAGTGTTGCACTTTTATAATCATGATTGTCAAACCTTGTATTTTTTCTGTTTTTCTCCATTGAAATATTTTGCTTACTTTTAAAACCTGAAGACATGATGTTGTGGGTTTTTGGCATGAAGTGTAAGAAACAACCAAAATGTTCCCCTTATAATATAAATTTAGGACTCCAGTGCATTGATGTTGATGATGTGGTTCTGGTTCATTTAGAAGTTTTTAGATACTTGTATCATCCTTTGTTGTATTTTGATCTTTCATGTCAACAGTTAACCACTTATGGGATTGTACTGTGCAACAAATGTTTAAAGACTTTACTGTTGAATATTAAAGCAGCTTGTGTTGTTTGGGTATCACTTTTATTCTAGATTGTTTGCTCAGTATTCCTATTTTATTTATGTTATTTAGATTTCTGTTAAAAGGATAGATAGGAATGGTAAAATTCCGTGAAGTCTCATGATTTGGTATTTGAAATTTTGAACGGGAGCATTGTTTTTGTATTTACTTTGTATACTAAACACTTTAGTTTAGCAGCCACCCTGCTGTCACCATCCCACTGTATAGTTTTTGGGGTCACTTACTCTGTGCAGCAATCCAAGATTGTTAACTATGATTGAGCTAAATGGAGGCTTAGGCCACTCTCAACTGACTTTTATACTTTCTATATTTCTTTTATCACCCTGAAGTTGCCAGCCCCCTCACTTAATTGTTTTCAACATTGTCACGTGCCACTGGGAATTATATTGGTTATTTGTATTCTATCTGTTATCTGATTATCTTGTTTAGAACTGATCTAGTAAAAGCTTACTATTTCTTCAAATGAAGAAATTTGGAGAAGCCTGTACAAATTGCTGGCAGTTTTAATTGGCTGGAAAAAATGTTGAACTCCTGAATGCCAATTGTGACAGAAAGTTTAAATCAAATTTGGCAATCCTAATAGCAGTGTGAAATGGCATGATCCTGAAATACTACAATAGGTAGTGGAAAAACTGAACAATGTTGAGCAGAAAGCGAGGTGGCTGTACTCTTGGTTGGCTGGTGACATGTTTGGCAGAAAAGGGCTACGGGGTCTCAGGAATGATAGAAACTATGGAGAGCAGAGCAGAGGCAGCAGAGGTGGGGGATGGCCAAAAACTGTCACAGCTGGCAAGGAAATACTCAGAAATGCCAGAAAATGTTGGTGGAGAAATGTGGGTGTTCATTGGAAAGGAGAATAATGGGTGCTATTTCATAATACAGTGTGCGTAGGTGACAGAAAGTAGAGGTCTCAGTATTTTATTTAGAGGGGGCAGAATTTTGAACTAATCCCCTAACATGGTTCTAAACAACACTTTTTTCGTAGATAAAATAGGTATTTTGCTTCTCATAGTGCCTATTCCAGCCTTGGTTATTTGCAATTGTTTCCTCTGTTGCAGCTGTGACAGCTGATACTTCAAACTATGATGCTATTCAATTTTTGTAGCTTGTTCTGCTCTGCTGCATGATTCTGCATCAGTGCTGCTACTTTATCCATTTTCTTTGTCTTTTGTTTAATTCCTTATAATCAAACAAGTATTTGCAGCTCTTGTGATCACTACAAATCTCAAACCTACTGCTATACACATAATGTCCTCATATTTTGAGTACAAAATCAACGGTAGCTAGTTCTAAATCATGGGTTGAGTAATTTTTCTCACGTGCTCTTAGTTGCCTAGAAGCATATGCTACTGCCTTTCTATCTTGCATAAGATTGGAGGCATCACAGAGTGTCTAGTAGGATTGGGTAATGCTAACACATAGTTGCCTAGAAGCATTTGCTTCTACCCTTCTATTTTGCATAAGAATACGTACTAATCTCATTTTGAAGTATCACAAAATATCAAAAAGTGTCCAATAGGATTGGGAATTCCTAACATAGGGAAATTGGATAATCTTTTCTTCAATTCTTGACAATTATTCTGCAGCAGTGCTGCTATTTGGTACTGCTGAAAACTATGATGGAGATTAGCTAGCTTGCAATATCTAGTGAATCAAATCGACAAGGTAGAAGAAGCATGCCGTTACAAGAGATGTCTAGAGTTTTTATTCCTGGACAATCAAATAAGTTTTCAATTCACGTTTTCTTATTTATAACAAGTATTGCCTTTATTTATTGTTGTTAAGATCAAGAGCCTACATAGGATTGGGTTGGTTGGGGGTTGCAAGATTGTAAAAGGCGGGATTGTAACATGGAAAGTAAGATCCTATCAAAATGAAAATTATATATATATATATATATATATATATATATACACACACACACACACATACATACATTATGTGCATGCATAAGCGTGTTTTTATGTTAAAAGAAAGAGAGATGGGGTTGACAGTTCAAAACTTTTAAGAAAATGGGATTTAAGCCTAAAACAAACTTATAAAATTGGTTTGTAAGGTAAGGTTTATTTCCATTTATATATATTATAATTTGGTCATATCTCTATTTGATATAAGATATCAAGCACATCCCTGTACGTCGAGTACTACATCTTGAACATGGGAGTAGGAAGGGAACTTGATAGCAGATGGCCAATAGGTTCAACATCTCACAAGGATAAGTTTTGAATGACTTTGATATTATGTTAAAATCTAAGAAAATATAAATTTGAAAACATCTTTAGTCGATGTGGGATCTCTAATACCCATAAACACCTAGGATTGAATATCTTCGATAGCAGGTAACATGATAGTCCTAACAAACTTGACTGGTCGGTTCTAAATGACTATGATAACATGTTAAGAGAGTGAAATTTAAGCCTAGCTTAACCTCATAAAATTGACTTTTAAGTTGAGATTTACACCCACTCATATATTATACTTTGACATTGCTCTAGTCTAGTGTTATTGAAAATCGGTTATGGCAGTGTCATGGCGGAAAGTGGTGGTGGTTTTGCAGCTTGTCGCCACAATAAGGTTGTGGGATGCGGGTTCTCATGGTGGCTCGTGGAGGCTGTTCTCTACATTACATTTAATGGGTGCAGAACATATATGGCCGAAAAGTGAAGAGAAAATCCCTAATTTGCAAAAGCAGCAGCGTAGAGAAGAAACCCTACTATCCAGGGGCAGTGGCGCAGAAGAAAATCCTAGTTGTAGGCACAGAGATTTGTTCCTCTTTTCTGTCTTCTATTAGGTTTAAAACCCAATTGATATCTTTGCTAACACTTGGGCCATAAAATACCCAATAAAAATTTATTATAACCTAGTATTCTAAATAACTCTTCTACTCACACCTCTCCTTCTTGAGTCCCTTTGTCGCTTACACTGACCTTGCAACTTACTGTTGCTCACTGCTGCTCATTGTCGTGCACCACTGCTCTTTGCTTTGCATTACAATTATATTTTTATATATTTTTTTTAAAATTATCTATATGCATATATATTTCTTTTGATTGCAATGTATCTGTCATAACTTGTTGTGGTTTCTGTTATAACTTTATAAAGGAATTTTGGATCTTTGATATTTTCCATTGTCCGGTATTTATAACACTACTCTAGTCATTGTGGGATCTCTATCACATCTCCTTACACTGAGGACTAAATATCTCAAGTGCGGAAAGAGGAGAAAGGGAATCCAATAGTGGGTGGCGCTATTGGCCCAACATCTCATTAGGATAGGCTTTGATACCGTGTTGAAGTCTAGGTAAAAGATATTTTGGTCATGTCTCTAATTCATGTGTAATCTCCAACAAAAACGAAAGATGTGGTATATGAAAATGAGTCATATGTGACTTGCAAAGGTGAGAGCTGCAGAGGCTTGAATGGGAGTTGGGTTCTGTTTTAGGAAGGAAGAGTTGCATTTGGGGCATAAAATTGGGTCAAATATTAAGGTTTATATGTGCTGGGTATCTTGATATATGATCCTTCGTAGTTATTATTCTGATTAGGACAAGGAAGCAGGGCTGTAAAATGGTGTTTTACAGATATCTAGATTGCAATTTCAACATGGTGTAATATTTGGACTTTCCTTGTAAGGGAATTAAAAAGCCAAAACTTGGAAGGTTGTGATATCTAACTTCATGTGATTGTTTATTTGCTGTTGGCATTTTACCCTGCCTATCTTAATCCAATGCAGTGGTTTTTCCCAATTCTTTTCTTGCAAAAGCCATTATAGTTTTGATACTTACATAGTGCTGGACTTGGGGATATAAATAAGGTTTGGTAATTGATAGTCGCGATTGAAATTGATATTTAGTCCTTCTGATTGGCATTGCTGTAATGATTGTCACATTGCATCGTGTCTTCTATCATAAGTTTCTTTTCCTTTTTTCCCCTCATTTTTCAGTTTGGCAAAAGCTTGAAGAAGAAAATGAAGAGTTCTTCAAGGCTTATTATGCAAGATTGGTTTTGAAGCAGCAAATATTGCAATTCAACAAATTGCTTGACCAGCAAGTCCAATTAATGCAGTTACACTCAACTGCTGTTGCCTCACTGCCTACAACTAATGGGTCACATATCCCTGCTGTTTCGTCACTGCCTAACTCTAATGGATCACATATCCCTGGAAGTAAGTTCATTACCTCTCTGAATGCTGTTGACACCTTTTTCATTTTCAATGGATTGTGTAGTTCGAAGTCTTTTTTCTCACTCTGGGCTTTTCATAGGGCTTATATGGTCTCTTTCTCACACTTAGATGCAACCCCCATTATTTTCCCAACGTGTAATGTCCTGGCTTCTTTTAAGGCTTGATAAATAGGGGGTTGACTTCGAAAAAATTCATTGGATTTCATCATTTACTAATTGTTTCAAACTTGAAGAAGTAAATGTTGAATGTTTTGAAGCTAATCCTCTGGTAAAATGTACTCTAATTTGTCTGATCTTGTTAGCATTGCCATTCATTTCTATTGCTAGTTGAGATATTGGTTTAATGGTATCAATTTTTGTATCTAGGTACCAAGAATATAAAAACACTACGAAAGGTAGATTTTACCTGATTTAGAGCTGACTTAGAAAGAATCACCAATTCCAAGTTTGTTGTTAGTTTCGGAAATTTAGGGGGAAATTCTTTGTTGCAAGTGAAGAACGTGAATTGAGTTCTCTGGACTTTTGGGCTTTTAGGCTATAAAAAACTGAAGGTGGATGATGCGTTCAGGTGCTGGAACTGGTTAATGGTGGTGGTTTGTTAATGATATTGATTGTCTGGGGATTGTGGTTGTTAGAAGTTCAAAAGTAGGTTAAATTTAGGTTAAGAGAGCAATAGGCTTATAGGAAGTTTTTATGAGTTTGATGGTTAGATGTGTTGTGTAAGAAGTAGGGTGGGTGTCTGTTACTACAGAGCTTAGAAGCACTGGTTC
Organism: Vigna reflexopilosa; assembly: GCA_027742785.1. Classification (NCBI taxonomy): domain Eukaryota; kingdom Viridiplantae; phylum Streptophyta; class Magnoliopsida; order Fabales; family Fabaceae; genus Vigna; species Vigna reflexopilosa. The sequence goes on from CM050914.1 coordinate 13,507,804, forward strand.
AAACCTCTAAGAGAGCCAGGTCATTTGAGAGATAAAGAAGTGTGCCACAAAATCACATAACGTGAAGTGGGACTTTATTAGAGGCTTTTTAATCAGAGGATCATTTGGATATTTTAGCACCTAAATTGATGTCAACTTTCTGGACCATATTAGTAAGATTTGTTTAGGAACCAAAATGATCGTGTACTTTTTTATATTAAAAAATAATAAATTGTCTCAATAATTTTTAAAATATTTAATTTCTTAAAATTTTTAATGATAGAACAACAGATTAATGTAATTGATATTTATTAAGAAAAATTTAATGAGTTTAATAATTGTTGAGACTTTTAATGTTTCCTAATTACTATATTTGACATTGTGATTTAAGTTGATTAGAAAAACACAAGGTTGTTTTCTTAAAACTTGTTCTTATGAAATTGAATAGAGTAATAACCTATAGCATACTTCATTCTTGAACTAATAAAAGTAATATAATAATCTTTAAATAATATAGTCATCCAAAATCAACTTGTTTCTCCTTTGAGCATCATTCTTCTTTCTTCAATAAGATTAAAAGTAGAGTGGAGTTCTTCATAATAAATATAGAAATGAAAAGTAATATTTGAAGATCAAACATATTATCACCAGTTGAACTTGGGGTGGGGTCTATATAACCAGGGCAAACCATTGACTGGCCACAGCCACGAATACCAGAGCAACCATCAAATGGCCTCAAAACACAGTTCCTTGATGGATATCTCAGACTTTGGATTTTCATTGATAACTAATCCAAATATGTGAATCCTTGCTAGTAACTAATGATAAACCATACCATATGTCTTACCTAAAATCTTGCTCAGAAATAACGGAGTAATGATAAGAATGTTACTCCATAAGGCTCCTAAACAAGGTCCATAATAAATAAAATAAAAATTCAAAATTCTTATTATCTTGCCGATATAAAAGAGAAACAAGCACAATATTTCCAACCAAAATTTCTAGCTTGTAAAAAGTAACAGCCAAAGTGACAATATAATTTGATATCTTTTTTGAAGGGAGTATAATTTGATGTTGGATATATATAGAATAAAATATTTCAACTTCAAGGATCTTCTTACATTTATGCTGAGAGTAAAGCTGTTAGGTATGTGATTTCTGACTGGCCAAAAAATTTGTGGTTGGTTTTATCTTTTAGATTTGATGGAGTAGATTGAAGTCTAAAAGATGTTTTGTTTTAACTGTCTTATTATTGGCTGCAATAATTTTGAAAGTGAAAATGGAGGAGTTTTTTGAAGAAAAATTTGTCGACAATCGCACTTCTCAAAGAAGAAAATGAATTTCCTGGAACATGAAAAATACTATTATATACTAATTTTATGACTGTTTCTGCTATATTCTTTGTAGCCTTCTAAGTATTCAAATTGCATATTCTACTCTTCTATTGTAAATAAGCAAATAAACTGATGAAGGGAGTAAAGTAACTTGTGTAATTCTTGTTATTGATGTTTGATTCTGATAAATTTTGTATCAAATCTCACTTTACAGTACCGGAGAATCCAGCATGCTACACTGCAGACCGAACCCAAACAAGTTTGAAGCCAGAAAATATGCAACATCCTGTTGATTCCAGATTATCTAGTGTGTTTAATAATGGTGGGTCATCACTACATACAAATATGCATGCTGCAGTTGATATGTCAGCTCATGGCAATAGGATTAATGGTCCTCCGAGCATGCTTTCTGCTCAAAACGCAAACATGGGTCTGATACAAGGAATCAACGGTGGGATGATTAAATCCGAGCCTGGATATTCTGGTTGTTCTCCTTACATGTTTGGTACTGATGGAAATGTCCTGGAGCCACGCCCAGCTATTGGTGGCAGTTCAGTTACGTCATTCACTAATGTCGAGTCCAACTCACATTCTTTGAACGATGCAGTCCTAGATCCAGACACATCTTCATTTGGATTTCTGGGGCAGATTCCCAGAAATTTTAGCCTTTCAGATCTGACTGCCGATTTTTCTCAGAGTTCTGGTATGTCTTCTCTCAAGCTTGTGTGGGATCCTTGTGTATTGTTCACGCATTGCATTCTTTTGCTCGTCAGAGAAAGTGCATCTTTGCTGATGGTGTTGAGTATAATGCCAGTCAAGCATTTCATATTTTCTTTTTCAAAGTTTCCAGCCTTTTTCTATGCTATTACATACTAGTGTATCAAGTAACAAACAGATAGGATTGGATAAATAATCTGCACTAATAGTTCAGCTTCTTATTTGACAGATATACTGGAGACCTATTCTAGGTCACCCTTCCTAGCTACGGATAATGAAAACTTTCTCGACAGAGGAGAACAAGGTAAGAAACATTTTCACTCACCTGTATTCTGTTGTTTTGTTCCGCAATGCTAATACCGTTGTTATCTTGGTTTTAAATAGACAATAATAGGCTAGACTCCATATCAGAAGGTTTAAGTTATGAAGACTTTGGGAGTGAATAGTTGATACCATTTGGTTGTCGAACTTGCAGGTTTGTTCTTTACTTCTATTATTAAGGATCAGGTTATGTGGAAAATACCATAATGTGCAAAAATTTCCAATTAAATCACGCTATGTTTTTCTTAAAAATTGTCAGATTCATGCGAAGTAACAACTATAACCGTTTTAGCTACAGAGCTGATAATTGTTTATATTGCCTGCAGGTTGAACAAAATGCTTAAAATATTGTACATAAAACTTTAGAGGTTTTGAAATTTAACTGTTGGATGAACATATGCAATTGGTGTGTAGAAAGTGCACTCACCTCATTATTGGTGATGGTGAAATGAAAGTTGGAATGCTTGCATGGAAGGGAAAGACTCGGTGCAAATAAATAATAATCTTTTTTCCCCTTGTGTGTTTGGCCTTTTGTACTATATGCTTATTCTACATTGTGTTCATACTAGAATTATATTATTGTGTTTTGTTGATTTTCCTGATATAAGACTGCATAAAATTATTTTCTAAGAAAAGTAGTAAACAGTATACTTGACTTGATTGACTATCTGGTTAAACTAGTCGGATTATTTTCTAAACCTCCAATACTATGTAGTCGAGGGAATCTCAAATTTTAACCAGGACTTTGTTGTGAATGGACCATGATGAGGCCACGCAGACATCTCCGGCTTGCTTTGCTATTACAGTTTTCCCAATTTTATTAAATAGGCCTTCAGGTTTTAAAAACCGGCGTTTGATCTTGCAATAAAATTCCCAGCTCTTCCCTTCTGCATATCTGCCTATTTAGAATTAAGATGTTTCATTCTTTGAAATAATGCTGAAACATAACTACAACTTGTTTCCAATGTTCCAAAGGAAGAAGAAAGACTCCTGTGAAGGTCTTCGACGAATCCAGAATCTTGGATTAAAAAAATTGTTAAAATGCTGTGCAGATGAAACAAATCCAGAAACTTAAATCAACTTGGAAAAAAGAAAGATAGAAGTCAGACTTCTTCCTAGATTGAGTGCTTCATGGTAAAGTAGATTCCAATGTTAACCCAATTTCCCGTTGCGCTCTAATTTTATTTTTAAAGTTAAACCAATTCACGCCCCCCATTCTCCTTTGCGGCCTGTCATGGCGCCGCCGATTACCATTCTCTTGTACCATTCTTCAGTTATGAAGATTTTTGGCAAATGTAGCGACATCTATTTAAATATAGGACTAATTTGCAATATTCACGAAATATTGCACTCATTTTAGATACACTGATATCACATATATCCCCGTATGGTGTACGCGTCTCTGTGTATACATATGTATATTAGCTCTTGTTATAACTTTTAAAATGCACAACTATGTTTTTTGATTTATTGTTGTAATTTTTTTTTATCCAGATGTAAACTTATAAATTATGTCATTTTGTTGAGAGTATGCGTCAACAGAATCCAATCAAAACTAATATAATTTTAAACACAAAAATGTTAAATACGTTACTCGATCAATTATGGTAGGGGAAAACTCGTATTTAATTGGATGTTCGTTTGCCAAAAACTATGTCCAACAATTATGTATGGGAAATAAATAAGAATTTAGAAAGAGGAAAAAGCGTATGTATAAGGTTGTTTGACTAAAAACTAATAAGTAGAGTTTATAAGTGATAGCTTAAAATTATTAATGTTTGATTATAGTTATAGATAGCTCTTTTTCTTAATTAAAAGTGATTACACTTGTTTTAGTATGATATTACAAATATGTTTATTTATTTAAAAGTTATATATACTAAAGTTTATAAGCGCTCACAAAATAGCATGTTTGTTTAGAAAAAATATTTTTCCAAATAAAAATGATTATTATATTTTTATATTTTGAGATTTAATTACAAGAAAACAAAAAATAAAATATGAAAGTTATTTCAAAATTATACAACAAAAAGTTCTTATCATTCTTTATGATGAATTATATCATTATCATTTTCAATAAAACTTTATTTTGAAATTTAAATTTAAAATTATGATGGGTATTCGATGAATACAAGAATATTCGTTATAATAAAATATGTGTTCAAATATTGTAAAAAAAAAATAAACTCATGATTTAAATAAAAAAATACTTCAATATATAAAAGCACACCTAATTTGGAATGAAATCCCTAAATTTGTTGTTGTATAACAATTAGAGATTTTTTTTATCTTAATCCAATTTTTTATTTTTACTCAAAATCAGCCCACAAAGAAAGCAAAAAAAAAAAAAAAACAAACAGAAAGAGATCCGTAAAAGAATAAAAAGCACAGCTAAAATTATAATGAAAGTGGGGTAGATTCAAAGCATGAAAAAAGGAGGACGAAGGAAAACATAAAGTGAAGAAGAGATGCATTGGGATCCTTACATAAAGACTGATATAAATGTGTAATGCAGAAAAAACGGTTGCATGAGAAACACTCCTACGAAAAGGATGAGTAGTTTTAGTATAAAAAATTTTATACAACTATCTTTTGTCTCATAATTAACTTCGTAGCAAATTATTTTGATAAACTACTATGAAAAAGTTGTTTTAACTTCTATTCTTTATATAAACAGAAAAAACTACACAAACAAGTAAAAATTTCTATGGATAATGATATTTAGACAACATTTTTTTTAACAATATTTGAACATCATTTACGTATTATTTTATGATTGATCCATGGTAGTGTTTATGATTATTATCATTAATTGTGGATTAATTTTGGACCAATCACAGAATAACACGTAGATAATGTTCAAATGTTGTCAAAAAAATGTTGTCTAAGTATCATTATCCAATTTCTATAGATAATTTTTCGGCAAAAGAATTTACCGAAAGATGTTATTTTTAATCTGTCGTTTCACTTTGTTGCCAATGGACACTGTCAAACTTCAAGTTTATTTAAATATTACTTGAATTTATAAATGGAACCCATTATTCTTTTCAATCATCCATTTCATTACACTGTTGTTTCTACTTCATGATACCTAAACAAGAGTCTAAACAAGTTAATACAGGTTATCTTAAATTAATGTGAGATTTTGAAGCTATATAAAAGATAGCAGAGATCAGAGAATAAATGAAACAGAGCAAACCAAAACTACAGAACCTGTTAATATGAAGATAATTCATGATTTGATTTATCAACTTGGACGACATGATCAGAGCAACGAAAACAGATTCAGAGATTGTTTTCATAAGTTGAATATTCAAAATCTCAAACAGTACTCCTCATCAAACATCACGACAAGATGAAAAAAACATCACAACAACAAATGGGCCAACTTACTCTTAGATGTTCTCATTCTATTAATGCATTAACTCTTCTTACATTGAACCCCACAGACAGAGAATAGACCATGTATAATGAGCTAACCTAATATTTTCTACTTAATAGAGCAAAAATATGCCAAACCAAATGTGTTCCTCCAGACTTACCCCTGCGCAATATAGAAGACAAAATTGATGATCTATGACCAAATTCCAGAAAAAGGGTATATATGATGGCCAGCCGAAAGAAATTCGGCAACAAGAAAAAATGGCTTTTGTGGCATTATAATATACAAAAAATTAAATATGATTTTAGTATTTAAATTTTGATGTAAAATTAGAATTTGTTTTAAATTAATATATTTTGATTTTCAAACTTTAAAAATAAATGAATATAATGTTTTTAATCCAACAACATTAATTTTTCTAGATTTGTTAAATAGTGTTTCATGTTATAAACAAGTCAAATATTATTCTAAAACATATTGAACACTTTAAAAAAAATTTAATACAATTAAATTAAAAAGATTTTATTAATTATTTTTAAAATTTGAAGATCATAATACAGTTTAGAATAATAATAAATTTTAGTTTGTACTTAATTTTAAAGACTAAAAACACATTTAATCCTAATATACAAGTGGCCCTGTAATTTTCTAAACATCAACTTTCTCATAAGAGTATGAAAAGTAGCACCCTTAATCTTTCCATTTATATCCAACCTGTACTTTTCCTAACATTCTGAATTAATATAACATAACAACATACAGACCAATTAGCCTCAGCACAATATAATAATTTCCAGAAAGCTTTTATGGCATCTTAAGGTTTAACTTGATACAGCTTGACACACCACAATATTCATCACATTATCTAATTGGTCAAGAGATTGCACCATACAAAAGGGTAAAGTTAAATTAGGATTAGATACATTTTAACACTCCTTGCAAATGATAAAGAGAGAATATGCTATGCTCTAATATAGTGTTTCTTTGGCTAAAGAAGAACTGCAGATCCCTAACCAGATGCTCAATAAACTACTTAAAGCAAAGCCCTGCCACAAAAATTGAACAAAAACTAAGCAAATCAAATCACTAATAGCAACTATAAATGGATCTTAATAGCGAAATTGACTGGTACAAGTGCATTATCACATAATCAAATAATAACAGAGAACCAACCTATCGTGTTAGCATTCGAATTCATCCCGAAACAAGGCAATCAACAACCTTCAACAAACACCCTTAAACAAGCAGCCTCGCAATTCCCCAAATCAAGGAAACCAATCCCACAACACAAACACGCCCTTTTCTATAACCCAAAAATACAAACCAGAACCACCCACTACACTCCAGCTCAAAACACACAAGCAAGACTGAAAGAAGAGATTTTGACACATACCCAGTACATCAAATCAAGCCCAGTTTGAAGGGCAATCGAAAAGTATAAAAAGTGATGTTGTGTAGCCATTACCGTTGGAAGAAAGAGACATAATTGAGTCAACCCACATGAAAAGGGCCAATATCGCCAGAACGTAGAGAAGAGGCAAATTCATCAGCAACAGTTAAACAAGAACTAATCCAGCCACTGAGAGCAATCCATGTCATCTTTGCGATCCAAACTGCAGCGTCGAGTGCCATTGCCATGAGATGTGTGGTTTCAAGGAAGAAGATGAAGTGGTAAACGGAAACCCATTCAGGCTTCTGGGAACCCTTATCGAAGGTTGCTGTGTATTATTATAACCTATTTATATTTATGTTATGTATACTCAACTCAACTACCTCGAAAACTATGTGGTTACTCTCACCTTCTTACCCAAATCAAGGAGTTTTCTTTGAGAAATGTTGGCCACAACATATTTTGGCATTCTTCACATGCTCTTATTTCTCATGTTATATAAATTTCATTTATGTATGGTACTTTATTTCCCCATTTATTCTTCCATTTTTTTAATCCATGTTCAATGTGTAAATTTTGAATTTAAACTCTATAAAACTAGGTATTTTACAGATAAATTGTTTTAACTCTTGCAGAAATAATAACATTAATTGTAATTTCCACATTTTAAAATTTTCCAAATCTATCAACATCGGTTTTAATTACCCTATTTTAAGAATTGAACAATTAACTATTCTCATTCATTTGCATTTTATTTCTTTGTTTTAGGAATTTCTCGTATCTATGAGTTTGCTATTGCATGTATGTAACACTGATTTTCATGTTTACAGAAAAGGAGACATTTTTGGAGGATTTTAAGTTTGTCTTTATATGTTATGTGTCTGTTGTTGTTGTAGCTGAAGTGAAACTTGAGTTTAATGTTAGTGATTGATAATAGAAGGATTTTGAGTTTGTATCACATCCAAAATTTATACTATAATATATTTCTAAAATAATCTATTAAATTATATTATTTTTTAATAACTTTATTATTTTATTGTTTTTCTAAAATAGTATCGGATAAACTACTTAATTAATTAAAAGATTAAGAAAATGAAAAAAGTTTAAAAAAAGAGAGGATAAGATTAGTTTTTACTCTTGCACAACGAGTGATAGGCCAGAGATTAAAAATTTCTCCTCTTTTATACAAAATATTTAAAATAAATGAAAAACAATTATTTATTTATTTATTATATAATTGTTTTCTCCTTACTATTATTTTATTTATTTCATCACTTTGTGACTATATTTATGATCCATCAAAAGTTTATTTAAAAATCATCATTGTTTTTTTTTCCAACATATAATATTTAATCTATTCATATTATTTAACTAATATATCTATATATGTTTTTTTTCTATTTTTAATATTTTAGTCTTGGATTGACAAATGAGCAAAATAACAATAATCTAAAAATTACCCAAAGATTTGATGATATTACAAATAGAGGTAAGATATAGGAGTTTCAAATATTATTAGATACGAAGTAATATTATATTTTTTTTTCTTATAGTGGTCAGATTTCTTATTTCACATCATAGTAGATTACATTCAAACATTTTAGAGGCATTGATGTGTGTTCAAGATTAGTTATGGATTAACATAGAAGGTAATTAAATGAAAACTTTATTTTACATATTAATATTCATTCAAATGATTGGCTATAGCAAATGAATTTGTTTTCGTTGTTCAGATTCTTCAAAATTGAAAGTAGATAACATGAAGCTTAATACAATACTAGTGGAGATAGTTGATGATGTTAGTAGTTTTCTTTTTCATATTTTAATCTAATTTTATTAATAGTATCACTATGTCATTTATTTGTGTGTTATTTTAATCTAAAATTGACTTTATTCGTGTGTTATTTGTTTCAGGATTTAAGTGGTCAAAATGAAGATACTGTAGAGGAAACATAGATCTTAGAGTGTCAATTTTAGAAGAATTATTTTTTAAATTACTTGTATTTGGATATATGTTTTAGGTATTATTAATTTGAATTTATGTTTTAAATATTTGTTTTTTAATTTAATTTGGATCTCATTTAAAACCTCATAAAATATTTTTTTAAAAATATTTGTGGGTTGAAAATGGATATTCAATGGGTATCCACGAGTTAAAAAATATTTGTGAGTTTTTTTATACGAGTATCCAACAGGTAGCGGTTAAGGTTTTTTTATGCGGGTCGGGTAGCGGGTAGGCATTATTTGTGCCTAACCTGACCTGTTGTCATTACTAGCCACACCACAAATCAAAGATTAAAACCTGACAAGGAAAACCTCAAAAACTCACAAAACATCTTCACACAAAGTTCTTAACCTATGAAAAGGTGTTTCCAATTAAAAGAACGATGTTAGGCACAAGGTGAATCTTGTTGGTTCAAAACACATATGCATATGCAATTTTACCCTGAAGTTTTAAAAAAGTAGTCAAGTTCATCCCATCTTTTCATTTAGGAGGCACCCTTGCATGAAACAAAACATTTCATAAGCATTCTTAAAAAAAGGAGTACAAGGTTGGTGGTAATGTTTAGTTCCATATATTAACTTGTATTGCAAACTTCCACCTAATATGAGTTTCAAAGGTTAAAAGGTTGCACGACATTTGAGAAACACAACAATACCTTGATAAACTTTCAAAACTTAAAGCAATCATCTAATAAATTAAAAAGCAATGAAAGAAGTGGATCCTTGCCAAACAATTACAATTATTTCATACTCCTTAAATATAATATTAAAGTTAGAGGACAATGTTCTTTCAAAAAGTAAAACAATACTTGTTTACTCTTTTTAAACATTGATACCAAAAAATGAAGTGATTTTTCTAATTGGAAAAAAGAAGGGGAACCTAAAAGAATTCAAAGAAAAAGTGGTTGAAAATAGAGACTAGAACATGAAATGCTTCGGCTTGAACTTCAAATACATTCCTTATCTTATATGTGTTTTCAAATAGCCTCTTTACTCTCCATCCATATTCACATACTCAAACTATTACTTCAACTTTCTATTGCTACCCTTATTTATCTTCAACCTCACATCCTGATCAACAGAAGGCATCTTAGTATTGTGACAGATAAACCAAAAGCTCAAAAACAAAAGGATAAAGAAAACAAACATGATAGTTATGCTGACTAATCAAATACAAACACAATACTAGATAACCCTCCCACAAGCTTAATGAAGGGATATAGAGAAAACCAAATACATCTCTTCTACCAGAACCAAAATGAAACACTGGTGATTTTTGAAATTACTGAAATCAAGTTAAGTTCAAGTACCAGTAGGACTGTAATTCCTAATTCGATGCGAGAGTTGAGCAGTGACAAAGAGCGAAATTTAGCAACGAAGAATGGAAAAGAGGTGTTGCAGTTCGAATCCAAGTATATATCCAAGTTATTTGGATAACGTATAAATATCTCTTTAAATGCCTCAAAAGTCAAGTATGTACACTAGTCGTCAAGCTCAAGTGCTAGTTGAATGTAGTTTAGGAGAATAAGCTTGTTCTTACGGTGCGTGGTAACATTTTACTTTTGGAAAGAAAACCTTGGAATTAACTTTGAATATTGAGGCAAAGAAAACCTTTGAAGTCGGATTCAAAACAGTCTTAGCGTAAGTGCACATAATCACACCATTTGTTGACTACTCAAGTGTTGATCCCTGAAAAGTTGTTGTTAATGGTGCTATAAGGAATAATTTATCTTCTATCTTAAACTTTTAATATGTATTTTTTCCCTTTGTTACATGGAGACCTTTGTAACTTGTAGACTTTTAGTGACTTTTACTGCTAAAATGCCTCTTTGATGTTTATGTTTCAAGTTAAAAAAGTATGTAATGTTTAAGACTTACTATATTGGGTTGATAAACCATTGGTTGAAAAACCTTTTTATAGATTTAGGCTAACAAGCCTTACATATACCAAGTTGATAAGTCTCAAACTAGCAAACCTTTCTTATATCAAACTAACAATCCTTTTATAGATTTAGGTTGCTTAACCTTTCATGGACTTAAGTTGGCAAACCTTTCATGGAATTAAGTTGAAAGTCTTTTCGAATATCATGAAGTAATCCTTTGGCTTAACTTTAATAAAATCACAAATTGTCAACATTCTATATCTTCAATATTTTCCCTCTAGCTAGCCTTTCAAGTTGACATCTTCCTTTTCAAACAACTTTATAAATACGATATGGTCTGACTCAGAGAAAAACTTGTTAGTTACTTCAATTTCCATCCTCTCTTCTTATGAAGAAAGACATATGATCAACTTTATCAGGTCTTATAATGGGTGACAAATGTTCTTACCGAATTTGGATGAAGTGCTTTCGAGGTGAAAATAGGGGAACCCTCAAGAGATGAGTTAATAACTTCAATGGTTTGTTACTAGGTTTTTGACGAGGAGGATGATGATGAGAGATTCACCTCCAAAAGATTATTTGACACTCAAATTAGTAAGAGCACAAAAAAACTTATGATTATATAAGTATGAGAACTAAATAAATACTTCCTAAAGGATGAATATATATTTATAGGTTTTTGGTATGTTACAACTTAATTTGCAACATAACGACAAATCAAAATTAAATTTTTAAAGTTTGAGAATCACCATAATAGTTTATTATGAAAAAATATGTAAAAAAAATTATAGAAATAATATGGTTTACAAAACTAGATTTTGAGTTTAGGAGTCAATTATGTTTAAAGAAAGTATTAACACATTATCCTAAGATATTGATCCGAAGATTGATATCTTTAGTTAAATATAAAAAAAATGTTGTTTTTAAATGTTTATTTTTTCCCCAAAAATTAAAAGAAAAGATTGTACACAAGAAATAAAAATATTATTTTTAAAAATTATTAGGTCCTTATTCTTACATAGTTTTAAAAAACCATTTAAAAAGTAATTTTCTAGTGAATTCGACAAAAATAAGCTTGTTGTTACTTATTTCCATTTTCATTTCTATTGAAAAATTAGAGATCCAAGAAAATTGTTTGAGTGTTGATTTGATATTTAATTTTGAAAACTTTATATATATATGTATATATATATATATATATATATATATATTGTTTTTGAATTATTTGAAAAAGAATGTTAAACTATGCAAGCGACATAGATGCACCAAAAAGAAAACAATATTTTATTTTTAGAAAAAAGAAGAAGCTGTATGTATAATAAAATGAGATGTCAAAAAGTAAGTGTGAAGAAAGTATGAAAAGTTAAAACAATCGATGAAAAAAGTAAAATAAATAATGAAAAGCCAATTAAAAATGGAGTATTCTTTCATATTTTTATACTCATTTTTGCAATTGAAGTATAACTTCAACCTAAAATTTATCCACTGCTAATAGAAAAGTTATATCGATGTGATATAAATTTTTTGAAATGTTTGGTTATTATATAAATATACAAAACTTAGATACTGAATTATAAATCTTTTTCCCACTTGCTTCTCACCAAAACTTTTGAGAGCACTGATTCTACATCTATTTCCCTTATAGGTGTATGTCTTGGATCTCATATCCCTACTATTTTTAAATATTACAATAACTTCATCAATGGCAAAAACCATTCTTCCACTATCACATTTCATTCTCTCCTCAGCAGAGAAAAGAAGAGCAAAATTAAAATAGCCAAAATTTCTTATCTAATTTTAATATAAAAATTAAAGTTTTCTAAAATTAGTACATTATTTTCACAAAACAAAAGTGGGAATTATGAACCAAATTTTCACCAAATGAAATTCTTATAAAGTCCCCCACACACCGAAATGGCGACCAAATGCATAGACATCGAAATCGAACAATCCAACGCTAACACAAGCGCAGACAACATCATAGTACAGCTCCAAACATATCAACTTCAATAATGCTTTCTTCTGCAATTTCTCTGAAGCCCTTCCTTCAGTCACTCGTCATTGATCGTTATGCTCAGGTAAAAAAAATTCCCTTACTTTTTTTTTTTTTTTTTAATTTTATTTTATTTGAGAGAGAGTGCAAGAAAATACACTTTTCATTTTTGGGGTAAAATGCAAAAATGACAGACAAAAAATTGAAGTCTTGTAGATATGATAATTGTGGACTTCCCCCATGATGACCCATTTTCTTTGAAGAGCTCAAAGCATGTTTCAAAATCATATTTTTCACTCAATGATGACGATCCAGTTTCGTTTGTATAATGGTTCGTATTCTCTCCTTGGCATGGTGTGTTTCAGAGCTCGACTGCTGCAACCAGGTGGGAGTGTTTGGGGTTTAACAAGTCAGAAACTTTCAGTACCAGGAGAGTGTTGTCTACTGAGGGGTTCAAGCTGAGTTGCTTGGTTGATAACAGAGAGATGGAGGTGGAGTCGTCATCATCATCTTTTGTGGACGATGCTGTCGTGAGCTTAAGTGGTGTGTTCTGTATGTCCTGAGCTCACTCCATATATAGGGTTCATATGTTTGCGTATAAATGCTAATTCTTTCTGTTTGCAGAAGAGGATTTAGGGGAGCCCAGTATCTCTACAATAGTGATGAATTTTGAGAACAAGTTTGATCCTTTTGGAGCAATTAGCCCCCCACTTTACCAAACTGCTACTTTTAAGCAGGTGAAGCTTTGTATAACTTTGTATCTTTGATCAATGCATGATGCTCGTGTGAGTATTTAATATGTTAAGCTTCCCTATTAAATATCTTTCTTTTAACATCTCAGTGATGTGATAATTGCTAGTTCTAGGAATCTATTCTACTGGAAGAACTAAAATCAGATACACGGAACCCAAGAGAAGAAAAGTTCCGCGAAGTATATTGAATACTGATCAAGAATTACAAGACTGGATTATGAAAAAACTAACTGTCCAATGGCAATCCATTTGCCATTTATATCCAACTTTTATTAACAGAATTAGCTAACTCTCACAACTAACTCTAGCTGTCTTGCGTCAGCTTATTGCATATAACTCCGTGTCTTGTACTCTTCTTTATGCAGCCTTCTGCCATAGAAAACGGTCCCTATGACTATACTAGAAGTGGAAATCCTACGCGGGATGCTTTAGAAAGGTTTGATAACGACGTGATTGGTTTCGTTTTGGGTTGCAACTATGATGTTTCATGTTATGTTTCTTTGTCCATCCTCTTTTAATTTGCATGTTTTATGTTCTCAGTTTACTGGCAAAACTTGATAAAGCAGATAGAGCCTTGTGCTTCACCAGCGGAATGGCTGCTTTGACTGCTGTTGTTCATCTCGTTGGAACTGGTGCTTTTTCTTTCTTCAGTGTGATAAAATCTGATCCATCTTCATTGTTAGTTATTTGAGTTTAGCTTAGTTTACTTACTGAGTAGCTACAGAGTCTAAGGTTATTTTTATTATATATGTGTGATTTAATTATAAGTTTACTAATAAAATATCAAAGAGGTGCACAATGTGATATAGTGTTACATTTTATTTTATTTTTATTGTGGGGCCTCTGTCAGTTTGTTCTTATCACTCTTACATTTTTTCCTCGGTCCTGTGTCATATTCATAACAAAACTAGAACAGACTACATAGAAAACTTCCTCCTGAACTGTGCGGTTGCAGACAGATTTTCGTTTTTTAAGAAGATATGACAGTTAATTGTTATTTACTCCTGGCAATGTACATATAGGTGAGGAAATTGTTGCTGGAGATGATGTATATGGGGGCTCAGATAGGTTGCTGTCTCAAGTAGTTCCAAGGACTGGAGTTGTGGTGAAGTTAGTCTGATTTGTTGGTTATGCTTAGTTATTTACTGTAGATTGGCTAATTAAGTATACAAAATATCAGCCAACTTTGTTGGTTCCATGGAGTACAATTTTTTTAATGATGTGTGGTTAATTCTTGTTTTTGCAGACGGGTAAATACAAGTGATCTGAATGAGGTTGCATCTGCCATTGGACCCAGGACTAAGCTTGTGTGGCTTGAGAGTCCAACCAATCCTCGGTTACAAATTTCTGATATTCGAGTAAGGTGTCATATTTTGTAGTTCTGACTGGTATTGATAAGTTTTTCTATGGTGGTTGATGTTGTCCTCTTCTTTACCTCACTAAGTGTTACACCTGAGAAACTATGAGGAAGTTTATGTAATTTGAAATGTCAACTTCCAAGGAATATTATTTCTTAGTATTCAGGAAATGCTGTGGAATTGATGTCTTTTAGTAAGGCATCTCACTCTCTTACTCCCCCTTTTCCAAACATATGATAAAAAGGGATATATATAGTGAATTCAGGAAACATGATAATTTGTTCCCTTATGTTTACAGTGTTACAATTATGAATAATAATAATCCATAAATAATACCCTGACTTTAATATCTATCAGGCTGTATATCTAATTATGACTGCCAGCAATAAGTATATTCTCCATCATTTTTTCCTACCTAGATAAGAGGTTGCTGCAATGTTGAAACTTGCAGACCTGCCAATAGTAGTTTTCTTACTCTAATTGGTATGGTGGTATATTTTACTTTTTAATTATAAATCATGTTTTCTATGTTGAAAGTAACTTACAATTTCAGTAAAGTTTAGACATTTGTCCTTGATAGTTTATAGGACATTTTTTATCCCTGAATTAGTATTAGCTTCAGTACTTTGTTATTTAATTATTTGCAGTATCTGATATCAAACATATTTTAAAATTTAAGTCCTCTTCTTGTATGTATGATATGAAGTTCTGATCTGAAACATTAAATGGTTTTACTCTCAATAACATGAAATTTCTTTTTCTTTCTCCTTTCTTAATTCATGTCCAGAAAATAGCAGAGATGGCTCATTCACATGGTGCTCTTGTGTTAGTGGACAATAGTATCATGTCACCTGTATTGTCACGACCATTAGAACTTGGAGCAGGTATTAGCAATTATATAAGCTAATGAGTATAAATATATCTTCTCGCTTCTTTAAAGCATGCTTGCTAACGCAGGCAGAAGAAAATTGAGGGTGGAATGTGAGGAGTAAAATATTGAAAACCATTTACAATTCCTCAAAGACTAAGTGAAAAATATGCAATGTACTTCATTATTCGTACTGGTTTTTCTGTATTTGTGTTTCATACTAAAATATACGAATGGCAAAATTACATATCCATTTTGTTAGTTGCTTAGCACTATATATTAACTGTAATGTTTACTCCATTGTCATTTTAAATAGAAATATTTGTGAAGAGTATTATGTAATGCAAAGTCCATTTTTCACTCTTTTATTTTTTAATGCATAAAGGAACATATAAAGATAATCTCAACAAGGCTAGTTCTGCCCAAAGTATACTCAGATTGATACTTTTGCGCTGCAGATATTGTCATGCACTCAGCTACAAAATTTATTGGTGGACATAGTGACATTATGGCTGGTGTGCTTGCTGTGAAGGGAGAAAAGTAATTACTCTTTTAATGTTTCTCAATTTTTCAGATATTAAAGATATTAATTTATTGTTTTTGGCATTTAAACTTGTCAGTCTATAGTTCATTTTCACTATTGCTGTGATTTAAATTGAATTGAATAGCATCTTTTTATTTATATTTTGAGGAAATTCTTTTGTCTGTTAAAATGTTAAATGGTTCAATAAATATTGGCAAGCCTTTCTACAAGATGAATTTGATTTGATGCATATTTGAAACGCTTGAGTAAATTGTTTTTTTAAGATATGTAGTTAAAAGTTCCGCGAGCTTGATTTTAAATCAGAGGATACACTATGTTGAATCTTTATTATGATATTCCTTTCTTATTTCAAACCAAAGGAAGAAGGAGTTAATTCCTTTGCTTTGTTAAGTTCTGAGTGCTTAAGCTCCTTCAAAATTGGGTAATGATACTCTTGTCAGCTATTTCTTTCGATCCCTTTTTGTTATTTTTATAAGCTTCATTAAGCAAAAGTTTAATCATAGACTTTTGTTCTTTCATAAGCTACTTGCAATTATTCTTGTAATGAAGTTTTCATTTTTATAATTATTCTTTTAAATTACTCTGGATGTACTTGGCACACACTTTACATCTCCTCCCTGATGGTTATCTACTTTTGTCAATCTTAAGGTTGGGAAAGGAATTGTATTTCTTGCAGAATGCGGAGGGTTCAGGCTTAGCCCCATTTGACTGTTGGCTTTGTATGCGAGGAATCAAGACAATGGCCCTGAGAGTAGAAAAGCAACAGGTGCAACTTTCTACTATTTGTATAATAATATTAGGGCATGTATTGTTTGTCATTATTATTTTTGAGAATAGTTAAATATATTTTAATGATTAGTCCAGTGAACAAGAATACAACTGGCTGAAATATATTCTGAGTAAAATGCACATGAATCTTTCCAAGTACCATAAGTTCAATCTTTGTGACAAGTTGCTAAAAATGAAGATGATACATAAAAAGATCTCAGATTGACAGTGCACAGAATGAGGGTTATTTTAATCAGGGATTCATCAGAGTTTGATTTGATGGTACACAAGTAGATATTGGTGTGACACCTATTGAGAAAAAAGATAAAGAAATGGTTAAGGTATGTACAATGAAGGCCACTGGAAGAACAAATGAGGAGGGAAGTTCACATGGTTTTTGGTCCTATGAAAAGAGATAGAGGGGAACTAAAAAGGACAATGAAGGAATTTATTGAAACGGATCTAATGGTTAATGATATTCTTGGTAATTTGAATTTTAACTGAGCGAATGGTGTTGTATGATCCATGTAGTCCACTTCACCTAGTGGTATAAGGATATTGTAGGCATTGAATAGTTGTATCCTTGTGAATTTTATCAGTTGGGAAGTTTACCCTTTTGTTTTTCTCAAAATGAAAATTGCTTTCTCAGTCTATTTCTCATTCTGATATTCCCTTACTTTTTTGGAATCAGTTTTTGTGGAGGGATAGATCCCTCTCTTTCCAACTAAGTAGTCATTTGCTTGAACATTTAAAGATTTTTCAGTAAGTGCTTGCGTGCTTGGTGATTTGGGGTTCTGCTGCACATTATTCACATATTCTCATTCCTGAACATATTTCTAAAATCTCTTTGATTGACTTTTACTTATGATTTCGAAGCTAATTAGGTCTTTTAAAAATTTCATACAGTCAATCAAACTCTGTTTATCCTTACAATATAATTACATGCTTGAATGGTGTTATAATGAGACATGCATGAAACTAATCATAATTTTGATCAACAGTCTAATGATTCCCATACTTTTCTCACGTATCTGTTAAATTATCATAGTTTCTCTGATTTAGAGTTCAGAATTGGATTTCCAATCTGCCTTAAAACTGTAGATCTTAGGAAATTAATTCTTCTGCTCCAGAATGTTAATTTGTTTTTGGAGACTGGTTGTTAAATTGTAATGGTCTCAATTTGTGCAGAATAAGATATTTCACTTTGGGGTCCAGATTCAATTGGCTTATCAGTGTCTTTTATGGTGATCATATAATCGTGTTTATGGATGTCAATTTTGAATGAAAATCTTGTGTAGGATAATGCACAAAAGATTGCTGAGTTCCTTGCCTCCCATCCTCGAGTGAAGAAAGTGAATTATGCTGGCTTGCCTGATCATCCCGGTCGTGATTTACATTATTCTCAGGTGTGGTATGGTATAATTTAAAATTAAGATTGTTGCTCCTATGTGGCCGCAATTTATTATATATTTTCATTGCAGGCAAAGGGTGCAGGATCTGTGCTTAGCTTCTTGACTGGTTCACTGGCACTTTCAAGGCATATTGTTGAAACTACCAAATACTTCAGCATAACTGTCAGCTTTGGTAAGTGAGTTTTCAATTAGTAATACTAAAATGACAACTATATCTGGTAGGTTCTTCAGGATACCAGTTCTTTAATGAAAAATCAGTTTGTATGAAGTTCAACAGTTCTCTCAACGAGTCTTTTAGTTCAATATTGTATATGAATACTAGCTAGGCATTAGTGACTATGAAGTATGTTACTCAAAAATGGAAATCAAAAGACAGACCTAAAGTGGCATTGTTAATCAAAAACCAATATTGTTTAGACATCATTAGATGTACATTACCAGATGGAAATCTCCATGATGCAGCAACAGTTTGTGTTCATTTACTGATTTAAACTGTATTCATTTAGTTCCAGAAATAACTGTAAGATGTTAAATGAGATAGCAATAAAGAATTTTGATGTGTGCTTGCGCATGGAGAGAGGTTGATTGGGCTTGTTATTTTTGTTGGCAGGGAGTGTTAAGTCCCTTATCAGCATGCCATGCTTTATGTCACATGCAAGCATACCTTCTGCAGTTCGTGAGGCCAGGGGGTTGACTGAAGATCTTGTACGTATATCTGTGGGGATTGAGGATGTGAATGATCTCATTTCTGATCTAGACAATGCACTAAGAACAGGGCCTCTTTAATTTTTTTCTTCTCTTTTTCTTTTCTATAATATACATCCTGAAGAAGTTGAATTTTGTAAGGATGTTGAAGATTTGGGAGCATTGTTATCCTGTCTTTGGATGCTTGAGGGTGGAAACTTTAAATGTTTCTTCTTTATATGCATGTAAACTAAATCACACATTTTCTGTAATTGCTGTCCTCGCCTCCACTGGTAAGGGGTCATTCAAAGATTAGTGAAAGTGTTGTCCTATGAAGATTCAAAGAGCCTAGTACAAATTTTTTGAAAAAAGGTTCAACTTGGTCCTGCGGTCATTACCCCAATTTTAACAGCACCACACCAGTTTAATTTCATCTTCTCTACATCACTGTTTCCTCCTTCCTCAACACCATTCACCTGCAGACAGAACACAACACCTCATCATTTCTTCACACGCCCTACTTTTCTCCAGCTCCACTGCATTCACGAAAAATAACCAACCAGAACAGTACCCAAAAGCCAGGTAATGTGACGGCGAACGAAGGTGGAGATTGTATCTCTGTCGTCTCCATTTCACATTTGGCTTATGTGCAGTGAGAAAAGTTTCTCGATTTGGGGAGATAAGGTTCGCGGTAGAGCAGCGGTGCCGAGATTGCCGGTGACCTCGGCCATGTTGCAGTGGCTGTAGTGGTAGAGGCTGTTCTTACGTCAGATGGAAGAAAGGATTTGGTGTCTTAGGGTTTTGGAAGAAGAGAAAATTGGGCCTGAACCAGTGACAGTCCTTCCTTATTCATCTTCAACAAAAAAGATTAAATTGAACTAAATAATAATAAAAAGAATAAATTTAACTAAATAAAAAAAATTAGAAAACTGAATTAAGTTTGTAATAAAATCAGAAACATAACATTATTTTGTAGCAATCGTTTATGTATGATTTCACTTGTTATTACAAATTTGTTACTAAAATAAATTTGTAATCTAAGAAAAGTTTAAAAAATGTATTTTTGACAAGATTTTGAAAAAAAAATGACAATAAAATATTAAACACAATTTACTTTGTTTCCAATTAAATTAAAAAAAAAAAAATTCTTTGTATATTTTTTTTTTCAATTTTGTTATGTAATAAATAACCCTATTATCAACACTTGAATTATACCGAGTCACGTATTCGTGGTCTGTTATGCAATAACCCTATTATTCCACCTTATTTGCTTTTCTTTTACATGTAAATTTCACTGTTGTTTTCGTTTAATCTTTTATTTATGTATTTCTGATGTTTGCTCCGCCGTGAGGTTGTTTGGCTCTGTCTATGAGGATAAGAACACAACTCTATGTTTCAAACAATGAGAAAAAATGGAGAAGAGAAAGAAAGTTAACACTGCATGAAGAAAATGAAGAAAAATGTTATAGACTGGATGTTGTTCAATAATAATATAATCTCTTCTTTGATTGGCTTTGTATTTCTTATTTAGAAAGCAGAACAAATCCTCAAACATTGTCACGTAGAAAGTCAAGAGTACTGATGAGACGTGCAAGAACCAATCGTAATTTTTCTGATATTGAAACTAATGAATGTGGTAAAGGTATTTTGAAAATTTGGGGAGGAAAAGGAGGTTCAACTTTTCAGGCATATAAGTCCACATGAAATCAAAAGCAGCTTGAACCTTTGTCGTTGCTCTTTCTGTTTCTTTGGTGTGGTTCAGCCCACTTTATCATGTGATGTGCTTGTCACCAAAATGTATAAAGTGGTTCATTCTGCTGACTTTTGTTATTGGTAATTCGATACGCATTTCATTAGTTAGGCCATGTTTGTATACCCTAGATAATATTAATTACAGCAGAAAAGGACCAAACTTGAAGGTACCTAATTATTTCAAAGAATTTTATTTATTTTCTCCTACAATGGCTGCAGTTATGTTTCTTTAGTCGCTCCCAAATCTCCTAATATGTCAAGAGGGGAAAGGATAGATAGGACGCAGTAGTCAGTTTTTTGACACTGTGTACAAATGGAGCATAATCTCTAAGACTATATGCAATTTTGCTGTATCATAAAGCAAACTGCAATAAAGCAGAAAAAACTAAGGACAAAAGGTAAAAAAGTAAAAGGGGTGCAATGTATTTTAGGATTTCAAAGTATTACTACCCTTTTCCATATTCAAATGGAATGCGAGATAAAATTACTTACTGCTGTATTGATTGTGAAGATTGGAGCATTAGAAATGTCAGTAAATTATGCACTCACGTTTTGTCATCAAGCTAAACTCTTCTAAAATGTGTATGGAGGAGTAGGAAATTCATTTCAATATTCTGCTATTGTGTATTGTAATAATCTGGTCCTTCAGTCTGACAGCATGCACCAATTAAGATCCCTTTTCAATTCAAAGACTGCATGTCAAGAACTGTACCAAATTTAACTTTTAGCAGAATACCTTGACAATCTTGAGTAGTTGTCCAAACATCAATTTAAGGGCTGTAAAAATTAATAGCTCTACCAGATTGGCTCATTGAAAACTCATGCTCTGTCAAAGTTAATAATTTTACCAGATTGTTTGGAATCTATGAAAGAACTCTGCCATGTCTGCTCAGGTTCATCAGTGTCATGACCTATCCTGAATGCCTAACGGATTTAGTTGTGTTACTATGTAATAGGAATGCTATTGAGGTTTGCTATTTTCCCAAAATAGCTCATGAGTACCAGCAATTTATTTTTGCAGAATAGCACTGCTTTATTTTAGCTTACAGAAGTTCTGCTAGTGTACCACAAAAATCAATCTTCAATTTCAGCAAGGTTTGTATTAATAATGTCTATGAGATGAAATACAATGGATAGATAGATACTAGTCTAAAGACATTTTCTCTGTCCCCCCTTTTGTTTTCGAAGTTTACTAGTGATCTGAAAGCTACTACAGATGACAACTAACATAACCGGGCAAATAACACATGCTGAACATTTTCTAGACCATACAAAGAAGGTAGTAACTTTAGAACCTTTCTTTCGAAATTTGAAAAGGGTTATGAGTAAAGCAACAAAGTAGATGAGACAGCTACTTTAGCAACTAAGAGCCGCATGGGAACAATGGAGTTGTGGCCTGTGGTCTCGGTGTCACCTGCCCCGGTTGGCTACCATGTGGTCCTTAATTATGAAATGTCTGTTTCAATCTATTTTGAGGTTGAAATAATGCCAATTTCCTTCAAATTTTTTCAGTTTGCTTCTATCATTTCTTACCACGCCAGGTAGCAACTTTGTCATTAGCCTAAAAGCATTTGCTTTGTGCAAAGGATGTCCTGTTACTTTAAACATTGTAGTATCAGGTTATAATCATTGATGTATGTTCTATCACAATTCTAACTTTCATTTTTCACAAGGTGTACCTCTACATTTTATGACACAATATCTATGGCTAACAAGCGTTTTAGATCTGTCTGGAAAAATGGTAGCAACATATATTTTAACTAGCTATTTTCTATCAGTTAATACTTATAACAACATCAATTTAGATATTAACTAGCCAATAATCCTTTAACATGGCATGTGATTTACCCATAATATGCTTTGATGATGTTAATGGTTGATGATAATAATAAGGAACCTACATGCTAATGAATACTGTCATCATTCACTATTATTTAGATGAGAAGTGTAAGCAGAAGGACTTTGACTGGTAGTTATGACTAATTATGACATCTGGCTCAGTTATCATCTTCTCCCTTTATCTCATTTATCTATCATCAAATTTTGCCATTCTTTGACACATTAATAGCTGCCATCACTCAACAAGGTAAACCCTTTCCCAGGAAAATGAAAATAAGTAAAAAAATATTTCTTCTTTTTTTCTCATTATTCCCTTCACACCTTTTTTGTATCAGAAAATAAGTGACATGCATCTTCTGATTGTGTATCAATCACCATTCAACTATTTTCTCCCCCTTATAGCTACTGAAGAAATCAACATCATTGTTTCATCTCCCTTCTTTCTCTTTTTGGTGATGCATTTTCATATATCCATATAAAAGATGTATGATCCCGTCCTCATTCATTAAATGGGTTTATTTTAGTCCATATTCCACTTTAGCAATGTCATCAAACATTACCAAACTTCCTATCATATATAGACATACTTTGTCAATCTTAATATCACATACGATCAAAACAAAAATATTTCAAAAATAAATAATTGTACAGATTAAGAACTCTTACTTTTTTTTTTATCTAAATTTTTAAAAGTAAACAAAATTGAGCATCCCTGGTTTTAAAACTTGAAATTCATTAAAAATTAACTTCAAGTTGAAAAGGAAAAGACTGATTATGAAATCCTTGGTCCTAAGCTTTTAAATTGGCTAACCTTTGGGTTGCTTGTATTGACTTGGTGATCATGTATTGGCTTTGAAGGTGAAGCTTCTAACTGCCAGCACTATCATCAGTTCTATAATTTGATTTTTTTTTCTTTGTTTTCAGCAGCAGAAGTTAGATGTGTCCAACCAAATCAATCTTCTCTACCTATGAAAATCACTGTTGATGAATATAATATACAGCTTGTTTATTTAAGCACCGATGAATATTTTATGATTCTCTTCACTTGATAGTGACTCGTTCATGCATTAAATTAAGAAAAATGTGGCTCTTCACATGGGACCTGAGCATGATTTTACTATATTCATATGTTGAAACAAGCGAAGTATACCCAATATCAAAAGGTACAAGAGATTTGTGATTACACTTAACAGTAATGTAGTTTTTCTTACTTTTAGACTACATCACTGGTTATTTATTATATTTGTCTATTTCCTCCTAAGAAACATACAACTTTAGCAAGAACCAGTGTTTTTTTTTTTTAATTATTAACTAGGCGAAACCAATCTTTACTAAAATCCAATGATTCAAGTTCCATTCATTTGTCGGTTTCGCTTTTTCCTCTTTTTTTTCTGGCAACAATTCAAAGGAATTTAAATGCTGGGTAGTTGCTAATAACGATGCACATCATTAAAACTTTCAAACTGAACAAAAAGATGTTGCTAGATTTAATGTTACATTTGAAAAACAGGAGCTGGGAGGGAGGTTGGGAGATCCAATTTAACCATGTTCTGGAAAGTCAAATACTCTGTTTTTACATGTGAAAATAGATTACAATACTAAAAAGAGTTTAACTTTAGTACTTTGATACGAAAATGTATACCCTACAAAATTACACAGGAATCTTCCAATGATCAGTGTCCCTTTTTTTACCACTTTGTTATGCCCTTAAAACAAATGGTCCCTCACCAATTCTTTATCAGTAATTTAAAAACAATGGTCCTAACTGCTATCGGATGCTCCCAATTGTACACAGCATTGATGCTCATCAACTTCCCCCCTCCAACCCACTTGAAAGCACCGTTCTACCACCTCTCACCATAGTATACCTCCCTTATGTACTTCCTTTGCATCTAATCTAAGCCTCCAAAACTAACTCTCTCTCTCTCTCTCTCTCTCTCTCTCTCTCTCTCCCCCCTATAGGACAATCATTGGAAGACTTTTACAAAGCCAAAAAGTTTGGAGTGAGGAGGGAAGGAAAAAATAGAAAGTGTCTTTTTGAGAGAGGAAGCAAACCAATTAAGCAAAGGCAAGGAAAGCACATCTCCTTGTTCATAGTGAAATCATGGGTTGCTCAGCCTCAAGAACCATCACCATAGTGGCCAACAGTTATCCAGATCAGGATCCCTCTCCTTCTGTTTCTCTTGCTTCTTCTTCTTTCTCTTCCTCTTCTGCTTCTGCTTCACACATTAACTCCAACAATTCTTCACCCCCGGTTAGAAGAAGAGCCCTTTCTCTCCCAATGCCTCTTGTCCATCACCCTCCCATCAAAAAGGGCGACACACACCACCTTGTCTCCCTCACCTCCACCACCTATGGCTCCCTTCTTCTCATTGACCAAAAAGACCCCAACTTGACCCCAAAAAACCAACCCCATCTCACCAAAACCTCAAACCAAACTGAGATAGAACACTCACTCTCCCCAGACTCGGTCATCAACACTTGGGAACTCATGGATGGCTTGGATGAAGAAGAGGAGCGTCAGGAAGGAATTGTGAAGCCTCCTAACATTTCTACTTTAGACAAGCCAAGTTCATGCAGGTACACAGCATTTGATGGGTCTGCAAGGAAGAAACTGCTTGATTCCTTTGAGTCACTGAAAACTTCACAAACAGTAACGGAAAACTCTTCCTCTCCAGCATCAACCAAGAAGCCACTTTGGCAACATTTATCTGAGGAAGCATTGCTTGCTAAGTTGGATCCAAGTGTGGCTTGGAGTTACAGGAGAGCATTATCATCGAGGCAACTTGGTAGAAACACTCTACCTAGAGATATCAGGTCAATGGGGTCTAGCCCTTTGGTATTTTCTCCTTCTTTTTCATTTTGTAAGAATAATTTGTGCCGTTTGCCTGGCACTGAGGACAGAATAGTGCTTTATTGTACTAGTTTGAGAGGGATCCGGAAGACCTATGAGGATTGTTGTTCAGTTAGGATGATTCTGAGGGGCTTCAGAGTTGCGGTTGATGAGAGGGATATCTCAATGGATTCATCCTATAGGAAGGAGTTGCAGGATGCTCTTGGTGGCAAGGCAGTGACCTTGCCTCAGGTCTTTATCAGAGGGAAATATGTGGGAAATGCTGATGAGATGAAGCATATGAATGAGTCTGGAGAATTAGCAAGACTGTTGGAAGGATTCCCCACCCAGGAGCCTGGCTTTGTCTGTGACAATTGTGGGGATGCCAGGTTTGTGCCATGCCCCAATTGCAATGGTAGCAGGAAGGTGTTTGAACATCAAGAAGGAGGGTTGAGAAGGTGTCCTGATTGCAATGAAAATGGCTTGATTAGATGCCCAGGTTGCTGTACATGATTGATGGAAATTAGTCCTGTGAATCAGGTATACCAGATTCACCGGGACTATTTTTGTATCAAAATCAATTTTAAGATGTTGACCTCCCTCAGCATATGTTCTACACAGAAAAGCAATTCTTGATCACAAACATACCCTAGTTGATCATGTTGGTGCTGTGTTTCTTCATTCATCGGGGTGGAATTGACAACCACCAAGAATGCACCTTTCAGTTTCGTCCTTTGTTTTTAGTCAGTACTTCCAGTTGTTATTTGTTTTATGTCAGACTTTTGCTTTATTAGTGTTCATTACCCTCTGAACAGCAGAAAATAAAACTGACAAGGTTATGAGTACATGCTTAATTTCTAATTTCAAGTGTCTTATCTATGAAGCTGCGTTGCTTGTTTTTGTTTTTTTATGGCATAATATGCAATTATCAAGGAAGCTAGCAAGTAGAAAAGGTCACTGTTCTCAACAGTGAAAATGGCAGAACAAACTACAAGGTCTTGAACCACCACAATTGTGCACCATGGTTTTCAGCAGATACAAACAGAAGGTGCAATATGTGGGGGTTACTGGTTTTGGAGTTGTCTCTCTGTTTGTGCTTTGTCAGTTTCAGCTAAAATAGGCTATTTTACCACAGGGTTGATTTCATAAGACTGACCCATCTTGCTGCAATAGTACAATCTTCACCTTCACGGCATTGTTTGTGTTTGGAACTCTGATCTTTTGTCTTTGATGAATCTGAGAAAATAATTTACTGCACATTAGGTTAGCTTATTGAAATATCTTGTTTGAAACTATAACTAGACATTTTTACTTCATCCTTTCATAACAGTGCTACATAGCATCAATGTTTAAGTATATCTTAAATAGTATGAGACATTGTCCTTTTCACATATCATGTGCATGAAGTTCTCTACAAGATCATCATAATGATGTGTAAATCAATCAATGTTCACCTGTGAGACTGAGACTGAGACTGACATTGTTCACGTATGTAAAATTAACGAATGTTGGTGAAAATTCACCTGCATATGATTCATGATCAAAAGGTAAGTATGTTTTCCCTAGAGTAAAGAAAATGTACTGGCACAAGTATAAGTCTGTCACATTATAAAAAGAGAAACACCAGCTCTTGGTAAAAAGTGTGCAGAAGAAAAGATTCCTTATGTTTCTAATTATGAAGGAAGCAAGTTGAACTTTATAAGAATTTAAGCTTATAAAATTATACTATAATAAATTTTGCAATAAATAAATATTTCCCAAATGCAGCTTGTACTATAATAAAAAATATTATATTTTGATACAAAATTATTTTAAACCATATGACTTTCTTAAAACATAAAATTTTAACTTAGAAATGGAGATAAATATTAAGGAAAAAATTTAAAAATGTTTAATTTGAAGTCAAAATCACTCTTCTCAGCAGATATTGGAGTAAGAAATGAGAAGACAATAACACGCTATGACAAGAATCCATAAAAGTTAAACAAAATATTTTAGAGAATAAAATTATAATAATTTATTTAATACAAATTTAACTGTTAATTGAAAAGTAAAGCTTTTGGATTCATCTTTTGAAATATTCCTCTGAATATATTTTCTTCTACTTTGTCATACTTCTTGGATTCCTGTGGTTGATTACTGGATTGTCATTCTTTACTCTCACCCTATTGGTAAAAGAAACTTAACTTGTTACTCACTCTTTTCTTAAAAAAAACAAACTTTCCAACAACTCAATTAAATTAATGAATGCAAATGTATAAAGATGTTGGTAGAAAATAACAGCAAAGTTTGTTCATTTAGTTAACCATTGAAAATTCTAATTCCCTATCAAGAAGTATACATAAAATGTGAAACTTTTTTATTACTCTAGAACTTGGAAGAGTTTTTTCTTATTAAATCCAAAAGTTTTACTTTTAAAATACAAAAGAATGAGTTTTTCTTACTGGGCTTGGGCCTATGGACTGGGCCCAGAAATCATGAAGTGGTGGTCCCAAAGAGATGCAGAGGAATTCAAAGCCATTGTCTCTTTGGGAGTCCCAAGATGTGAATGACAACTATTTACTGTGGCATGTTGTCCCTAACTAGATACTCCATGGTAATTTTGTTAATCTCACTCATCTTTTGTTTTTAGAGTGAAAGTCAATGGAACAGGTGATTCCCAATTATAATTATGAAGTGGTAACAGTCCGGTGACTCTAATAGTCTCTCGGTTATGAAAGTGGAAGAGTTGCAAACTTCTAGAACTTTTGGCATTTACTAAATCTCTAGGAAATCTTGTAGGTTAGAAGTTCTTACTGTTCATCACTGTGCAAGCATATGTTGTAATTTCTCAAATACTAACTTTCTTTTTCAAATGATAAGTTTAAGATGCGTAAAAATTATCAAAAGTAAAATAAAATTATTAAGAATGTGGAAATATGAGTACCACTTTTTGAATTTTTATTATTATGTCTTATTTTCTTTTTAGATATATTTTATTATTTATTATTTTATTTTATTTAATTTATTATGTCAAAACAAGATAATTAAATATAGTATTTATTATACATGTATTAAAATATGTAATCATAAAAAACAAAAATCATAAAGTTGAACATTTTTAGTATTTATAAACTAACTGTGCATACAAATAACATGTTTTTTTTCTCAACTTAGACGAAAAAGAATTAGCTAGTTTCTTCTATTCATCTTCTTTACTATATATTTTATATTGTGATTTAAAAAAATAAAAATACAATTTATGTACAGCAATAGAAATCTCATTATGTTATAGATCTATTAAAATATATTTTTATAATTTTTATATGATTTTCTTAAAAGAAATTTTAATTTCTTAATCATTAGACTTTTTTTGTCGGTAAAATCCAAATGATTCTCAAAGTAAAAAATTTATTTCAATAACTTTCAATTTAACATTTCAATTTAGCGTATCAATTTATGTAAACAAATTTTAGGAGTTTTTGAAGTAAAAACTCCAGTCCTTTAAAAATGTAAATGCAAATAGAAAATAAATAACAATATGAATGAAAAAAAAAACATTGTAAAGATAGGACAAAAACTTATAAAATAAATCATAAAGTTATCTGATCATTTTAAGGGTATCAGTACAAAATTGTTTTTGCAACCTACAATAACAAATAATGAATTCCATATATAGATAAAATCTAATGTAATTATACCATTAGGTTGGCTTTTGCTAAAACCTATACTATCTTATCTTATAATGTTCCATTTCATCTTTCACGGAATGACATATCCAATATATTCTTTTACCACTTTCAACTACTTCACTTACTTACATAATATCTTCATTGATCATTAAATCAATTAATTAATACTTCTTTGTGAATATTATTGATAAATAACTTAGAAATTTATCTTTCTTTTCCAGGTCCTTTATAAAAGCATTAACAACTTCAAGATCTTTTCATTTTTGGATATCCTAGTATTGTATCTAATATATATATATATATATATATATAACCTTCATATTAATATGATAACATTCTTATTTAATTAATTATACAATTATTCTCATAAATTGTTCAATTCAGTGGATTGACATTCTCACTTTTTTATATAAATTTATCTATAACCTAACCACATTATATTAAAAAAATGACTATAATAATATTACTTATTATTATTATTATTGTAACCATTACAGTTTATTGACAGAATTATTGCATTTATAATATGTATATTTTTAAAATATAAGAATACTAAAATTTCCCATCAATACAACAAGAAAAATAAAAAATTTTGTATATTGAAATTGTGATTGAACAATTTATCACAATTTATTTAAGAGAAAATGTTGTATTGGATCTTCTCTGACATGAAATAAAAGTGAATACATAATATATGGACTTTTAACAAGTACATTTAAAAGTTATACTGGTACTGGTATAATTTTATTTTATTTTTATAAATTTTCATATTTTCATTATCTAATAAATAGATTCATCAAAAAATTGAAATATGAAAATGAATATGTCAATTTAATTAAATGCTCCCAATCAGCAGTGAATTAAAAAGAAAAATTTGAACAGAAGTGGCTCTGATGCACAGTGAGAGAGAGATGGCAGCTGAGAACGGGTTCGAATTGGCGAGAGTGGGAGGAGAAGGAGAAGAACAAGAAGAAGCAGAACAATTGAAAGGGTGTTTGAGTAAGTTCATCGATGATGGCAGCGTTGAAAGTCACAGATACTACTTGTCTCGCAGAACCACTTTGGAAATGCTCAGAGACAGAGGCTACTCCATTCCCTCCAGCGAAATCGACCTTTCTCTCTCCCAATTCCGCCACATGCATGGTCATTCCCCTGACCCTGACCGTCTCCGCCTCTCCCTCACTCACGCCACCAACCCTTCCAAAAGGGTATCATTTTCTTCATCTCTTCTCCACCCAACACGCCCCTCTTATCTTTCTCCCTCAATTTCTATGTCGTCCCCTGAAATCTACGGATTAAAAATTCAATTTTTATATATTGGCAATGTGTTTTTTACTACTTTATAGGTGTAAAGAATCTACAAATTGTTACTGAATGGTCATATCTCCTGGGTTCTTTGTTTTCTATCACTTTTTACTTTTTTTTTTCATCTGCATGACACATTTGATTTACCCTGTCTGACAGGACTTTTGAGACTTTTGAAGCAAAATTGTTTTTGGATGAAATTCATTTTGTTAAGTTGGTCTTATTGATTTAGTGAAGTTATTTATGTTTTGATGTTTAAGTCTGAAAGTGAGTACATGTTTCCTACCAATTTTTTTTTTGTAAATTGAGTTTGTCTTGGTGTTTTTTACCACTCTTAGATTATTTTTGACCTATTCAGAGAAAAAGTTATCTTTCAATCTCTCTGTCAAAAGGAAGTTTAGGGAATGACTCAATAACACCTGAAAATGACTGAGCATTTGCATTTGTAGTAAAATCAGTTTCTGGATGATTGCAGATTTTAGTAATTTTCTGCGGACCGGGTTCTGTGAAAGTTACTGCCATTCGGAACATTGCGGGGCAGATTGTTAATAGAGACACTTTGGGTGGTCTTATATTGATAGTGGAGAGTCATGTTACTAGCCAGGCCTTGAAAGCAGTTGATCTTTTTTCCTTCAAGGTTGAAATTTTCCAGGTTTGTGATTCTATCTCAAATATCTTTCATAAATGTTCTACAGATTGGTTTGCATTTTATTTGTTCTATCTTTAGGTGGATAATATAAAACTGCATGTTGTATTTCTAGCAGGATTGGTTGACACACGGTTTTCATGCATAGTTGTGGTTACCATGTTGAACAAACCTATGTCAGATGTTTCGTGGTTTTTGAGTAATACTAGTATTCACTTCAATTATGCTCAGCTATCAGCTTAACTGCTTTGGACAAGGTTTTAAATTGCAGCCATCTTAGCACAATTATAATTTGTGGCTGGGATTGGATTGTGAACACCCCAATAACCTTAACTTTGCTGCCAAGACTCTGGCTGTGACCCTCTTTCAAAAAAACCTTTCTAGCTGTTAAGTTGATAGGAAATTGAGTTTTGTGCATAAGTCCTAACTGTTAAGTGTGGCTGAACCATCACATTTCAGTAAGTTCACTCAGTTAATGGTTTCACGGCAGGAGGTTTCTTTGATTCTCTCTCCTTTTTCACTCCTTCCTCTTGATTTCTATCAGTTTCTCGCTGCATGTTGATTTATTGAAAGCAAGAGCTTTTTCCTTAACCAGAAACCATGACTTTCTCTCAGAACATAACTCACCTATGCTTTTGCTATCAATCTAACTAGGACACTCTGAAAGCTGAACACTCTCAACCACATTCTTTTACTTTTATGAATTTTAATTTTACACGAACATAAATAAAAATACTGTGTACTATAATAAATAGATAAATGATAGTATTTATTTACGGATGCTAACTTTCAAATGATTGATTCTATCTCATAATTAAAAATTGTGCTCACTTGATAATTTTTTACTAACTTCATATGTTGTCATAATTTTGTCACTCTAATCATTTTCTGCATTTCTATGTTCATACTGTATTGGAGTACACGTCTATAGTTTCATGAAGATTCAACCTAAAAATGGCCATTACAATGTAAGTGGTAAAGAATAAGGTTCAGCAGGAAATTGTTCCTTTGTGGAAGTGAAAGATGAAGAAAGTGAAAATAATTCCTTGTACTCTTTGAAGTCAGAAATTGTTTTAAAAGTGGTTAGTATGTTGGAGAACAGGTTATAATTACTTGGCTAATTAAAGGCAGATTAGAAGCTTGGAAACTTCAGGATTCTATTTCTTAGTTCATTAGTAGGAGAGGTCCAATCATTACATGGCATATGTAGCCAGACAATCTTCTCCATTTAAAAATTTCTTCATGTGATAGAAAACTGTTCTGTATTTAAACTATTATGATCATTTAACACATGTGTGTCAAGCATGAATATGTATGTACTGAAGTCCCTGTTTGTTCAATCTTCAAGTATATTTGATATTCTGTCATACATAAACTGGGAGTCTGTCTACCTTTGGCATACCATTTTTTGCTAGAGGCAACATTAAGTTTTGTGATGCTTGCAAATTTTGAGTAACTATGGCATCTCATCCTGAATGACTTCACTTTGTACCCATATTTGCTTCAGTTGTGATCCACCAAGCACTTGCACTTGTTACAACTAAGTTATGTTTTTTAATAATACCTATAACATGAAAGATGTCTCTGTTATTTCATTTTCCTCTAATATGAAACTTATTGACTGATTTTCTTATCTGTGCTGACAAAAACTTCGTTTATTGCCCAAAAACCCATGTAAATATTTTTTCCTTGCTGTTCAGATCACAGATTTGCTTGTTAATATTACAAAGCATGTGTTGAAGCCAAAGCATCAGGTGCTGACTGATAGGCAGAAGAAAAATCTCCTGAAGAAGTTCAATATAGAAGAAAAGCAGGTCAGTTGATACAATTTGGAAAAGCCTATCTCAGACACGAACCTCGTCTTTCTGAATTGTCTATGCCCTGGATATGGACCCTTCTATTTAAGTTATTAATTTTTCTATGGTGCATCTTCAGTGAACTTGTGCAGTTTAGATTGAGTCATGTGTAGATAAAACGAAGTTGCATTTTGACATTACCCAATCAAACCAATTTCTGTTAGAGATCACATTGGTTTCACATTGAAATATTTAACTAAACTTTTACACTTTGATAATTGACTCAATTGTTGCCTAGATATGTGCTACTTTGCTGTGGTTTCTCAAGTAGTGGCCTGCTATAATGTGGTACTTAATCATGTTGTAGCAAATACAAATATAGATAAACATAGACACTTTCTGTCACGGTAATTGTGAAAACCAATGCATGACCTTGAGTTGTAAACTCCACTGCATTTAGAAAGGATGTTGTGCTAAGATCTGCTCAATCTTTAAGGACTTATCTAAGATATTCCCGCAAGTTCTGCATGATACAGCAAGAACATTTTAGACAGGGCTGATGTGTGTCTGACCTCTGCATATAGAGTCAAAAGATCTGAAGAAGTCCGTTGCCAAAATAAATGATAAAAAGAAATAAAATGAATTTAATGAACCAATAGTCAGAAAATAGTAAATAAGTTTTATTCTTGAAATGATGGAAACATGTTTGTTATGATTAAATGTGCTTAGCCATATGGAATACTGATATTTGTATTCATTCTATTACACTCAAATTGTATTCTATTCTATTGATCTTAAATTCTGTGTTATTTTCATAGTCGAACATAAAAGTTAAGTTTTCTTGTTCTTAGCTTGTCCATGCGCTACCGATTGATGAAATTGCGTGATAATAAAAGTTGATAATATATTATAGTATAACTTTTGCATGAATGTAAAATTTCATATTCCAAGACAAGCAATCTTGTTGTAATCTGGGATAATATCTGTAGAATCTTCCTAATTAGAGGAAATAGATACATAATATTTTATTTTATTTTATTTTTTCCTAGGTTTCCTAGTTTCCCTATTTTCCTTTTTAGGAGAACTAGATTATTACAAATAGAAGGTTTGAGAATGTATTTTTCATTATTTGAATAATAAATCAGTCTTATTTTCCACATGGTATCAGAGCTTGTCTGATCCGCTTCCGCTATCTTTGTTGTCTGCCGGCGGCCGACTGCCATGGCCGCCGGCAGCCCCTAAAAGTCTCTTCTTTAACCCGTGTTTTTAATGGGCTTCAATTGCCCTAGTCAAGTTCTGCCTGCCTTAGAATTTTGGCCTTTTTTTCAGTATTGCCAAATATAGAGTTTGTTTGAGTATCATTAGAGTGGGATTCGAACCCATTCCCTTTGGGACCGAAAGTCTCTTCTTCAAATAATCCAAGAAAGGTTAAGGCTACTGCCTTCGCTGCTTTTTCTGCTGTGTATCGCCGCTGTCCACCGTCCGCCGCCGGCCAACGTACGTCGCCGGCCACCGTCCACCGCCGGCCATCGGCCACCGTCACAGTTCCGACTTGTGACTAGCGGATCTGGACCGTCTCTTCAAGCGACGGCCAACCCCGCTGGAGTCAGGACCCTACTCCGCTCAACGCGCCTCCACGCGCAGCCAACGTTGCCGGCGCGTGCAACCCACGCGCCTACCTCCAGCGAGACCCACTCGCCGCCGCCGTCGCAAACAGTGTCGTCGGAGCCTCCTGAACCCATTCCTAGGGTCGGTGACGACTCGTTTGGGCTATATTTTAGTATATCTGAGTTTTAGTCTCTGCTCCTTGGTGTGACCCACTCTACGGACCTTCCTCTCGCTGTTCTAACCCTCCATAACAGCCATTGCTGTCATCTTCGTTGTCTTCACACCATCTCC
Organism: Vigna reflexopilosa; assembly: GCA_027742785.1. Taxonomy (NCBI): domain Eukaryota; kingdom Viridiplantae; phylum Streptophyta; class Magnoliopsida; order Fabales; family Fabaceae; genus Vigna; species Vigna reflexopilosa. The sequence goes on from CM050914.1 coordinate 13,542,934, forward strand.
GTCATCTCGCCGCACACTTCCGTCGGACCTCGCTCTCGTGTCTGGGTTATGATTTGGTCCTTCTGGTTACTGTGTTTCGGTTTATGCCCCCACCAATGGGTTTCGCCTCACGTTTCATGACCAGGACCTTTCCCCCTCCATTGGGTTTCTCCCTCTCATCAAATTCGTTTCTGATGGGTTTCTCTCTATTCTGCCCCTGATATGTCACAGTAACGCCATCATTTTGCCACTGCACTGAATCGCTCTCGACAGGGTGACCTCTTTAGACGCCACCGCGTCACTTCTTTCTTCTCCATCGAGAAGGGTTCTCTGCCTTGCAAGTGTGATGTCTCGTTGGCCTGTGGCATAAAGGGGAGTCTATTTCTGTTAAGTGCACTAGCCGTTGGTTTTGGTGATGGGTGGTGGAAGATCGTCATCTTCTGCCTCTTCTCCGGAGGATTCTTCATCCTCTTCTTCTGACGAAACTTTTTCCTTTTCTTTTCCATGCTGCGGAGAAGATGTTTTTGTGTGTTCCTCGGAATCTGAAGAAGCCATAATATTTTTCAACCCCTGCAGAGAACTTCCTTCTTGGGCTAAAGTTTAGCCCGTACTTCTTGTGATACAGTGTTAAGTATCACCATTTAAGAGTAGTCCAGCAGAGAACTTTGGACCTCCAACCTGTCTTTGGCCTTTTGATGCCATGGTGTTTTTTTGGTTTCTGCCAATGCTTTGTTATAACAACTCACTCGGAGTTGTTCTGAGACTGACCGCTGAATTGACTCTTTCAAAGTTATGGGATTCAGGTTTGTCCCTCGTACGGATCGGTTCTGACCAGTTCTTCCACCTTCACGTTCTGCTGTTCAGTCGTGGGGAGGAGAAAGTTCCAGCCCCTGCAGGGTAATATAGTCCTTGCAGGTTTGTTGTTGTTTGCCTTTGCAGGACAGATGTTTCCTGAAGGCCTCCCATATTTTCAGGGCAATTAAGTCCCTTGAAGGTTTGTTGTTGTTTAGGGTGATTAAGTCCCTACAGGTTTGTGGCTGTTAGCCTTTTAATTCCAGCCGCTGCAGGGTAGTGTAGTCCCTGTAGGACTGTTGCTGTTTGCCTCTACAGGACAGATGTTTCCTGAAGGCTTGTCGTTGTTTAGGGCAGTTAAGTCCCTTGAAGTTTTGTTGTTGTTCGCCACTATTGATGGCAATCCAATCCCTGCAGTTTGTTGCTATTTGCCACTGCAGGCCCTTCATCTGTTCTTGCAGTTTTTTGTTGTTTGCTGCTGCAAGTCATCATCCATTTTTGATGGAAATCTCTCTCGTCCATTGTTGTCCAAGTTGAAGTTTCATGGTGCAAGTTCGTCCTCATCCATTGCTGTCCAAGTTGAAGTTTGCCCTCGTCCATTGCTGTCCAAGTTGAAGTTTGCCCTCGTCCATTGTTGTCCAAGTTGAAGTTTCATTGTGCTAGTTCGCTTTGTCCGTTGCAATCCAAGTTGGTTTATTGACGTTCGCTACAATTGAGTTTGTCTATTCCTAGCTTGGTTCATACAATCTCGTATGATCCAGCTTGAGGGAGAGTGTTGTAATCTGGGATAATATCTGTAGAATCTTCCTAATTAGAGGAAATAGATACATAATATTTTATTTTATTTTATTTTTTCCTAGGTTTCCTAGTTTCCTTATTTCCCTTTTTAAGAGAACTAGATTATTACAAATAGAAGGTTTGAAAATGTATTTTTCATGATTTGAATAATAAATCAGTCTTATTTTTCACAAATCTTATGTTAAGTTTTGGTGTTTTCAGCTTCCCCGCATGCTAAAGACTGATGCAATTGCACGATATTATGGACTTGAGAGGGGCCAAGTAGTTAAAGTTACCTATAGTGGTGAAATCACCCAGATGCATGTCACATATCGATGTGTGTGGTGATAGTTTCTTGTGCTCTTTTGTATTTTTGCAGGTTGAATTCGTAGTATTTAACTGTTGTATCATGCTTAAGGTTATGATTGCATAAGTTGATCAATCCTAACGCTCTGAATCTGTACTCTGTAAATTTGGTGGTGAAATTTCTCTCTTAACTTCTTGAAGAACAAACTGCATTGAGCAACTTCATTCACAAACGTTTATTTTATTTATTTACATTTTTGTGAAATGGTGTTTTTGCAAATGACATTTCTGATCTCATCTTTTAGGATGATGTTTTGTCGACCGTATCCTTGTTGATCTCTTTCTGATCTCCACACACTCGGGCACACAGATGTTTCATTCCATTGCACACACGATGCCACTCACTCACTCAACTTCTGATACAAAATCGTAGAAGATGTAGAAAAACTAAAGAACTTTTCATTGAAAAGGGTTATAACCTTTAAGTGAAGAAATGAACACACTATACTTACAATTTATTTTGTTGTTAACCATGCCTTAGCAGCTTTATATATCCACATCAGCTGGCTGTGTATTATTTATGAAGAACATATGTTTAAGTAGCATTCTCAGCTGCAGTTAAGCCAAACATGGTACTGTTGTATGCAATTCTGATGCTTGCCTTTTTTTTATGTCTAATAAATTTGCTTATACTAAAAACTCCTTATGAACTAGGTGAGAAGCTTACAAACGTATAAGTTCAGTCAAGAACACATTGATCTTGTAAAGTAACTTATAAAATTGAAAGTGTTTGATGAAATTAGATGATAAGTTATAAAATAAAATGACATTTAATTATCTGAGGTAAAAAGAAGTCTTAAATAAATTAGCAACAACAAAAGTAATAGAAAATAAAAGGTTAGCATTTTAGCTTATTTTCATAAATTAGTTAAAGTGGCTTAAGAAAATAAATTAAAAATTATTAAGATAAACTGTGGTGAAACTAATTTATTAATAGGCAAGGTTTCTTCATATTCCTACAAGGTTTCTCCATGCACTTCTAAACTTTTTCTTAATGCAAAAACTATCTTTCTATCAAGGATAAATTTATTTTTCCTCTCCTACGATACTCAACCACTCACTTTTTATTAACCTAAACCTAGTGGTGTTATATTTGTTTGTAAATATTCAATATAATCTAAATAGAAGTAGAAATAGGGTGAAACTCTTCATTCGATTTTGAAATCCAATCAAGGACTTCATGGATTTTAAAATCCAATATGTATCCATTAGTGCTTCAAGTTTTGAAATTAAAATAAGTTAAAAAAAAAACTTGAAATGTAAATTACATTAAACTTAGTAAACGTATAAACTCTAATTTTATATTATTATCTAAACATGTTATAAGAGTGTCACAATACCTTGTGAAAATTTATTACTAATTTGAAAGTAGATCAATTATTATTAATGAATAAATATGAATAAACATCATAAATTAAATTAATTATTTAAAATAAAATTTGTTTTCACTTATGAATTCGATTATGATAAATAAAAATAGTAAAAAAGATATATTATTACTACAATAATTAATGATAGAAAATTATATCATTAATACTATAAGTTATAATATCATTAATAGTATTATATTAGTTATAATATCATTAATATTATTAATAATAAAACATTTATGAATTAAAATACGTAAACATATTATATTAGTGTTGGTTGGATTTCGAAATTAGATAAACGTGATTATCGGATTTTGAAGTCCAGTAAAAATTTCGAAATCGGGTAATTCGCTAAATCAAATTTCAAAATTTGTTGAATTTTGAAATCAATGAATTTTTAATCTAGATTTTAAAATTTAATGAGTTTCTTAATTCGATTTTAAAATCTAATTTTTAAAATCTAATGAATTTTTAAGTCAGATTTTAAAATCTAATGAGTTTCTAAAACCAAATTTTAAAATTTGATACATACAAAGAAATATTACAGAAGAAGAAAATGCATGAAGATTTGAGGATGGTAAATAGTAATTATTACTTACCTAATTTTTTTTATTTTATATATTTTTTTACTGAAAGACAATTATAAATTTGGAGTTGAAAGGAGAAGTGCACATTGACCGCTAAATGATTAAAAGTGAAAGTGAGAAATGAATGAAATCCCAAATTTAGTTAATTAACTTAAAATGAGTTTTTTTTTATATTTTATTTCATCTTTTATTTTGCATGTTGTGTTTTTCTTCTAGATAAAAATGGTATTATTCAAATTATCTCTCATTAAAAATATAATAAACATCTTTACACCTTATTTTTAATATTATTTTTAATATTTTTTGGATGGAATGTTCTAAAAGATATTTTTGAATTTGACAAAAAATGTTTTGAAATATCCAACCCAAAATATAAGAAAGAAATTTTTAGAGCAGATGTTTCAGAAATTATATATTAATATTCCAAAACACCCCATTTGAAATATAAAATAATTTCCAAAATAAATATTCCTAAAAATATATAATATATTTTAAAACATTTTTTCGATAAAATGTTCTTTATAGATTGAAATAACTTTTATAAAAAGTATTTTCGGATATGGAAATACTTTTCAAAACACTCTATCATCAAGGTATTTTTAAGTAACCAAAAGAGCTTCTTCTTTCTTCTTCGAAGTTCCCTTCTCCTTTAATCTTATACCATCCATCAGTTACTGACAGTGTCAACAAACCCTCTTCGCAAGTGGCGAGCATGTCAGAAGGATTATTTATCATGAGTAGGAGTTTGAGCTTGAATCTGGACAAAGCAAGGATGAATCAGGCAAGTAGAAAGTGAATTTGGGATTGGTTTAGTTTTGTTTTTATCCGACTCAATAGACATATTAAGTTTCTTCATTACAGAGGAAAGATTGAGGAAATCGAAGCAGGTCAATTTGGCACCAGAGGAAAGAAACCTGCATATGCTCCTGCCACTCTAAACGGGAGCCCAACATATGCAGATATCGTACTTGAGACGCGGAGTAAATGGAGTCCCAAGATTTTACTGAACACCCTAACAAGAAGATAGGTTGGTATGAACGTCGGGCTGCCAGAATATACGCCAAGGATTCTCGAAATAAGACCGACCACGTTAGGAACTTCCATCCTTTCACGACTGAAGTGGCTTGTGCTTGGATCCCCAAGGGAATCATCATCAGTATTTGAAAGTACAACGGAACAATAGACCCGGCAACAGATCTAAAGGCTTACCAAATCCAGGCTAGCATCCATACTCATCATGAATGAGTTTTCTATAGGTTGTTTCCAACAAACTGGACAGACTATAGCACAACCGGACATATGGGACCATCCATACCATTATTAAAGGTTTCACATGGGGAGGAAGTTCCCAAGATATACGAAGAAAGATATCATAGAAGTATCAACTCGGTAAACCAAATCCTACCACGAAGCTTACCACCCATTACCTTCTCCAATGATGATTTCTCTCTAAATAATCCATACTAGAACTGTCCGATGGTTATCACGACAACAATAGCTAACTAGCTAATCCACAAGATCTCGGTAAGATCAGATTTGATTTTGTTTCTTTGTTTTGCACTAATTAATGAAATCTGAAGATGTAAATAAAATGCCAAAGCTAAAATTCATTTATTTTGTCCATTAACTCATAATTCAGTACTTCCCTGGTGTTCAACTTCATGAAGTTCCATAAAAGAAAATGCGCACATGAGAAACAAGCAAATTGAAGAGAGAATGTGAAAGGAAGGCGCGGCGACGCAGGTGAGTGAAGATTTTGGATTTTAGGATTTTTTAGTTTAGCATATGCGGCAATAATGATGTCTTTCGTTTTTATCATCCTGCTCAACGATAGATGATATTATTTTACCTTACATATTAAAAGAAAAAACATATTAAGCATCACTAAATAACCTGTTCGTTGGCAAATCAGTATACGTATTACCAAATTTGGTTATTTAAGCTTCAAAAGTGTTCTCACTAATTGTGATGTTGCTTTTTTCTTTAAATCTGTTGTAATATTACTATTGTCTTACGAAGTATATTCATGCGAAGGAATGCATGCCTCAAATCCAGGCTGCATCAAGGAGAGCGCAGAAGTAATATAACTCTATCATATAAACTTCATAATTAATTATTTTTTAATATTTTTAATCTATTTCCACATTAAAACACATTATAGCCGATTATGATACTACATAACCAACTATGAAAGTCACATAACGGAAAACAAAAAACATCCAAATTATAAACTCAAACAAAATAACATTATAATAAAAATATTTTTTCTCATTTCTTTTCATTTGTTGTAATCCAAATCAACTTTCGTTTTCATTTATTTCTCACCTCTTTCTCTTATTTTTGGACTCCATCATTCCCATACAATTTAATCCAAACAAGATGTAAATCTACTAATATATGATTAGAGATCCAGTGGCTTAAAGTTATTACCACGTACGGCATGTGTAATCCTCCCAGTTGTAGAAAAAGAATTCATTTGAACAGAGTAATTTGGAATTAGGAACCCAGTAGTCCCTTTGACAAACAAAAAAGTTAAAGCAGTATTTCTCAACGGAGGATTGTTTCCCATTGACTTGTAACATGTTTCCAGAAGAAAAGTAAATAAAAAAAAAAAAAAGAACTTCATTTTCGGTTGAGATCAATTCCTCCGGGCCAATGCGGTAGCAATGCCACCAACTATAAGTCCCAGAGCTGTTGCAGTGATGCCAATTCCTATTACACCATCTGCATCGATACAACAAACATTTGCAATTCCTTACTTAATGATAAAATGACGGGGTAAAAACTCAAGAAACAAGTCAATCATTACCTTTAGCAATTCGATCTTCAACTATTTTCTTGAGGGCCAGTGCCTGCCTCCAATCAGGTGCAATCTGCAAGAACAAGGGTGCCCCATAAAATTAAGAGGTGTTAAAGAAGAAAAGCTGAAATAGAATCGTCCTTGATATATGTATAGCATCCTTGTTGGGAAATCTAAGTGAGTCAAAATGTCACATTAAGTAATTGATATTTTAAGATATCAATTATAGCATCCTTGTTGATTATCATATAAGAATAAGATCCATATACTCATTGTTTTAAGATATTTTATTGGAATAGTGTCAATCTTTTACGTGACCGAGTAGGAGACGTAACGAAATCAACCTCTCACACTCAAAATAAACAAAAGAATGAAATAGAACGAATTGATATCTTTTATTGATGGTAATATCTGGATAAACACAAGTAAACAATAACTGGGAGCATAACTTCCTTCAGTCATCCAATAATTGGGAGCATAACTTCTGTCAATTATCCGGGAGCATAATCTCCTTTACAAAACTCACAAATCAAAAGCATACCCTTAATCCTAAACTCTAACTTTATTTATACTAATTATTTCCCATCCATCTCTTACTAAATATTTTCCTAGAATATATTTGCATTTAATATAAATATCTCTATATATAAATATCTCCCCATATATTATCCTAGCATATATCCTGAATTATAAATATCTTATATTGAATATTTCCCTAGAATATATATTTATCTACTCTAATTAACTTATACTATATTTATTTACTCTAATTAACTTATACTGAATATCTTATATTGAATATTTTCCTGGAATGTATATTTATTTACTCTAATTAACTTATACTGAATATCCTTCCACCTTATACCCTAACACAATCCTTATGTGAACTGGACTCACATCTCCTTGGTGATTCTCTTTCGAAAAACTCATCAATCCCAAATATGCCTTAGGGATCAAACTTTAGATAGAGCTTAAATTTCACCGATTGTAAGTATAAAGACTTTCCCAGCTTTAAATATTGAATAAAGTACTACCACATCATTTTAAAGACTATGATTTTTTACCAAAAGTATAATGTACAGTGGATCAAAATTTAATCTAATGATGAATACGGAAATAATATATAATAAAGGTATCTATTTGACCTATAGTCCATCGTCTAGACCCAAACTACCCCTAAAAGAGCCCCTATTTTATTGGTCCACCAAATGAGGAGCCTAAAAAGGTCTTAGCACCCAAAGTCTCCTCTTAGAGTAGGTTATGGTTAGGGCTAGAATGAGTTTCGGCTGCACTACAAGAATTTAATTAACTCCTTAATACAAGACCTTCAACTCGGGTTGAAAGTCGAGCTGAGTCTATTTGTGTCAAAGGTCAAGTCAAGTTCGTTTAGGCTAAAAACAGGGCCAAGTTGACCTGGCCAAAAGGTCAAGCCTTCAACTCCACATAAGTCAACTCTACCCTTCAATCTAGGCCAAATTAGGTCAACCTTCGACCTGGGCTAACTCACTTTAACCTTTAACCTTAAACGACAAAGATCAACCTATATAGTTTGGGTCACTCAACTTGATTCTTTGCTCAAGCCGACTTTGGAAACCTTTGGTCCATGCTGAATTTGGTCGACCTTCGACCTAGGCTGACTCAGGTTAACCTTTGACCCAAGCCAACTCTGGTCAACAATTGGCACTATCAACTTTTGTCAAAATTCACTTAAGCCAACCCAAGTCAACCTTCAGCTTAAGTCGACTCACCTCAAACTTCTACTCAGGTTAACCCCCCTTGACCTTTGACCCTAATTTGCTCGCCTCAACCATTACCCTAGGTCAAACAACCTAGGTCAACTCACCTCAACCTTCAGCCCGAGCCCACTTAGCTGACTTTAAGCCTAGGCTAACTAGTCTCAACCTTCAGCCCTAAGAAGTTTAGATCAACCTTCAACCTTGGCTAGTTGACCCAGGATGACTAGGCTTGAACATCAATTCGGGCTAACTTAACTCAATTATTTAACATGACCAACAAGGCTTAACTTATGATCCAGCTGACTTGACTCAACCATCAACATAAACTAACTTCAATTAACCTTTGGTCTGAACCATCTTGCCTCGACCTTGGACTTTAACTGGCTCAACATGACCATCGCCCTAGGCCGCATCGATTCACCTCGACCTTCGTCTTGAGCCAACTCGACACGACCTTCATCCCAATTGACTCGTCTCAACCATTGGCTTAACAGACTCAAATCAACCTTTGGCCTGGTTGCTTGTCCTAGGTTGAAAAGTTGATGTTAAGCCAAAGCCAACTTGACTTGACTTCTTATTCAGGCTTAGATTCTTTGGTTCGGGTCGACTCAGCTCAACTTTGGCCCAAGCCACTCTAGTCAACCTTCAACTCAAGCCAACATATCTTAACCTTCGGCCTCAACCATCACTTTTGGTCATTCGATCTAGACCGACTCAGTTTGACCTTCAACCTTGGCTGGCTCTGCTCAACCTTCAACCTCGGCCGACTTTGTTCGACCATCGACCTGGACCGAATGGCCAGTCATTCATCTAGTGCTAGCTTGAGCTTCAAATAAAATTGACTCAGCTTAGACTGAAGTGCATCTAACTTGGCTCGAACTCTATCAACCTTGAGTTCAGCTAGACACAACTTGACTTGGAGCAAACTTGAATGACTACTTGACTTGGTCCTAACCTATCTATCTTAACCTAAGGCCATCTCACACAAACCAGCTCATGGGTTGGCCCTGCCCTAGCCCATGGAGCTTTTGTTTCAATTTTGGCCCTATATGCTTTATGTTATGCAGGCTTTTTAGCCCTGTGGGCTTTTTAGCCCCGTGGGCTTTCTAGCCCTGTGGGCATTTTTTGACTCCAACCCATGAATGTCAAGGCCAAACCTTGTGAAGTTGGCCAAATTGACAACTTCACTTAAATGTATGCAGTGTGTGATATAACCCATTGATTTGCAAATAACACATTAACAACAAAAATAAGAGCCTACCTATATATGGAAAACTTTAAAACGAAAGTAATAAGTAGATTAAGTGTGTCAGAATTTCAATTATAACACTAAGTCTAGTTGAATTCAACTCAAATTGGAAAAGACAAACTCATTGAAGTTTTTAATTCAACTAGAGTTTGAGGTGGATTTTGCTGCTAACAGAATCTAAAAAAAAGTGTCATATATGTTGGTAGTTTCAATAGAAACTGAAAGTTGGTATGAGTGTTCCAACTGAAATCCAAACACACCCTAAATATCAGCTAAATGAAATGAAATTCAGCTATAGTTTTTTTTAAAAAAAAATCAAAAATCAAAAATCCCAGCATAGAATCAAAACAGTGGGTACTGGATATCTCATAAGGATAACAATGGGTATGACATTCCTAGGATTCCCCCATACCAACAGAATGATCCATTATATGCAACTAACAGAATTAACATCTATCACTTGTAGATGGTATTATAAAAAATAACTATGACAAATTCTCTCCACTATCCATAAAATGAGGCATTATACGAAATCGCAATCCAGAAGTGGCAAAGTACGATGATCAGTTTCTGACTACTGACTACAAGTGGGAAACATAAACCTGCAAACATTGTTCCACAAGTTGCCTGCTCCTTCCATAGTCATTACTTCTATAGTAACCAACAGCCAGAAGATATAACTTCTCTCTTTGATGCAAAGGACTTTTATCATTGCCCAAAGAAGCTGCAAATCATAATTAAGGATGTAAAAGCTTATCCATGGATATAAAGGTCAGACTCAGAATATTTTAATATCAAACATCTGAATAATATATTAGAAAAGCAATTGAAAAAGTAGAATAGGCTGTGGCCATGGTGGCAATTGCCACAGCAGCATTAGCAGGTCAAGGCTATCCTTTTTCATTAAAAAGAAATGGCAATTTAAAAGGCCAAATAAATAGTCCTTTAATAAAGAAACCACAACAACGTTTCCAGTGATTTTATATGCAGTGAACATAAATGGCTATGGGAAAATTGAGATATCTTAAAGGCCTTGGTTAAAAAGCAGCCTTGAAATGATAGTTTATGAAGTCCACCATATTACATTAAAGTTTGCACAATAACTATAGAAAGCCACAACGCCACAACGACCCCTGTGCCAACACCGGATAGATTCTGGAGACCAGTCAAAAATTGCATCGCATTTGATATTTTGGCTTATTTTGAATTATCCATAAGGCTAGTAGAATAATCACATAACTAATAATTGGTTGCTTTATGCTGAGTGACCTTTCATTATTTTGCCATAATGAACTGAGGAATCGGAGCTAATAACCAAGACTTATAAATTAATTATGCACTACAGTTTTGAGATGTCATGACTCATGAAATCCCAGGGATAAAGGAGATGGGGCACTCAGATAAGATGATTAAGTTCAACCAGTGAAAAACAGAAAGTAATAAGATGTCTTTTAAACTGCTGTACTTTTCAGAGCCTTCAGAATATAAACTGAGAAAATGCAACTGATTTTGGAAGCATCGTAAAAACAGAAAATATAACTTCTATCACAAGTTTATAAATGGTTAGTGCCAAAGAATAAGTAAAAAGTATTAACTAAATAAAACCATTTTAAAAGCAGATCAAGGTATAATTCTGTAATTTACAGTACTTTCAAGCATGGCTATCCCGCGCTGAACATCTTCCTTTTGCCTTGAATGAACAAGAGCCCATGACAACCTCATTATACTCTCATTCTTCCGCTCCTCAGAGTCACCACGAGCAGCCTCTGCAACTTCTCTCTCACAGCCCTTCAAAACATGTAAAATAGTCAACACTGAGAATAGGAAAGCAAATAACACCAGAGGCTACACTCCTACACCAAATCCAAGCCAATTCACCACAACCTACAGGGACAAGTCAAACAGTGTATTCATAATCCCCACGGCAATCACCACCGCCATAACTGATTAACCGGAGAATAATCAATAAAATGTCCTCCATTTCTACTCAATTTAAATCCTTTAAAATCTAATTACCAAAGGTTAAGCACTTCAGGAAAAAAGAAAAAAGAAATAAAGATCCAAGATCAATTCAAGGAAATGTCTCTGAAAAAACATATATTCGACCCATCCAATAAGATATTCATTCAAAACAAATCAGCCACGAATTAACACACACTGAAATGAAACCAATTATCCTCTAGAAAAATCATCAATCCTTACACATTCAAATTTCTGGTTGTAAAACTAGGGTTTTAAAATGAAGAAACCAAGAATTGAAAACATAAAGAAGAGAAGGGAATGTTGAAAGAAAGGAAATCGAAATGAAGGTAGATTACAGCAATGACGTCACGGTCGCACCACGGGATCTGTTCGCCGCCGGTGAAGAAATTTCCGATGGACTCGAATAGGCTTCCCATTTTGGCTTCCATGCACACCACAGAAACGGTAACTCAATACCAATGGTATTTATAGGTTTGCGATTTTTGGAATTTCGAACTATCTTTTTAGTACAAACAAACCTTACAAAAAAAACAAATATATTTTTATTATATATTGCGTTTTCACATTGAATAATGTTCAAATACGATTGTCTGATTTAAATGAAAAAAAAATCTTATAAATTTTTGGAGTTGGTTCAAAAGGGGATTAATACTAAATAATTAATCACAAAATATTTTAAAATTTTGAATTAATTTCGGTAACGAACGACAAGTTTTAAGTAGTGTCTAAATAATTTTTTGGGTTATTTTAATTAAATATTTTAACAATTAGTGTCAAATCTTACATTAAATTTTAATGTACAAATTAGATGAGTTAAACTTTACTTTGAATTAGAAAAGTATATTGCTCTAAAAAAAACTGTATGATTAAATAAATAAATTAATTAAAACACTATGTACATGGGCTGGGAATTTGTGATTAAATAATTATAAATTATAAAAAAATTATTATAGTTTGTTTTTAATTCAATTATCATACAAGGTTATGGTTAACTATTAACGTTTATATTTAAAAATATTAAAATATATTTTAAAGTAAAGACAACAGTAAGAAATTGTAAAAAAAACAATCTAAAAATACTGTGTTGAATATGTGTCTATGTATAGACGTTTTCATGCCTTTAAAAATTAGTCATAGTATAGAAAACAAATAGACATATGTGTCTATGTCTCAAAGTCTATTTGGAATAATATTTCTAACACAGTATAAATATGTTTTAACGTGATAGTATGAAAAAAAAAAATAGATGCAGAAGCAATTGTTGACGAGAAAAACATATCTTAACTTATTCTTGTACGTCAATAAATTGATCTAGCCCATAATTTACTCAATAAATTTTATTTATATGTAAAATTAGGATTTTAATTATTTGTAAGAGCTTAAAAAAATCATGTTTTAGAATTGATAATTTATTTAAAATATTGAAACTCAATTATTTTAATAATAAATAAATATAATTTTTATAAAAAAGTTTTATTATCTTAAATTATACTGTATTTCTAAACTTTTTTTATTGAGCTTTCTTTTTTTTTTTTTAAGGTTTTCTTCGTTTGAGGAAAATGATAAGAGAAAAAGAAAGAGAGATATAAAAATGAATTTGATAATAAATTGTATTTTGTTTTTTGTTCTTTAATTTGAAAGTGATTGAAAATGAAGTTTATAAAAGTTGACGTAAAATTTGACTAGTATGACACTAAAAAAATTAAAAATAAAAACTAAAATTATCTTTAATAACAAAGTAATATAAAATGGTATTTATGAATAATATATTTTTTGATAAAAATAATTATAAATAGTAGAAAAAAATTTAAATAATTAATACAATATTTATTCTTTTACAAAACTGAATAATAACTAAAAGATCAAATAAAACTTATATATTGAATTTGACACGCTTAAAATAATATATAGTTAAAGTGTTTGGACAAACATTTATAGTATAAAAAATATAAATAACCTTAAAACAAAAAATTTAATGAAAATAACCTTTTTATCACTTAACGTTAACAGAAACAACAAAATGTTTGAATAAAAACATGTAATACAATAATGTGTATTTTACACACAAACACAATTTATTAAAATCATTTTGACATTCTTTCCAACTTCACTCTCTAAAAAATAGTGAAATCAAATACAAAAACATTGGAATCGATTACATTAAACCATGGAATCAATTTCCTTTTTGTTGAAATCGATTAAAGGAGGTCGTGGAAAATATGCAAGAGAGATATGCATAACAAATGAAAATTGTATCCGGACAAAAACTAGATTTCCCATTTCAATTCTTCAAAATCTCAACACATCACGAAGGATGAAAAAACCAACCATCCTGCAAATCGTCGGTTTACATCGTATGAAAATCACTAAAATTGAACAAAAATTCATCCTATAATTCATCCATGAAAATTCACCTAAACAATGAATTAACTCCAAGTGAACATAGTCTAAGTGTTCTAATTGTCAGTTCATCAGTTTAAAGATAGGAGACCACTAGGATGATCCTTGAGATAAGTTTTCCAATTCTATCTGATTAGTTTATACAAAAGAGTAAGTTGGTTTTCTACTGGTTTGTTTAATCTTCATATGCATCTGGACCATCTAGAATTGTGTGTGGAAATTAAGTCTTTTGTAAGAGTCTTTGTTGATCAATAGTTCTAATGGTCTTCCCTAATTGAATTTGTGTGATTCTTAGAGGCAGGTAGAGCTTTTTGTACTTGAAGGGGTATTTATAAGGTTCTAGAGTTGTTTAGTCATCTCTCATATTCAAAGAGTTAATCTCCTTGTTTTAAAGTTATAAATGTTTTGAGAATTGTAAATTTCATGTTTGGTTGGTTTGAGAATGTTTGATTTGCTAATATTGGTGTTTGAATTGCTGAAAATATGGTTTTGTTAGATGTTTGTGTGTTTTTTGCATTGGTTGAATTGGTGTTAAATTAAGGAAATTAGGATATGATCATTTAAGCAAATTGGTATGCACCCTGACATTGAAAGTTGTTTCGACCAAAGTACTAAGTAGGGATATCAATTTGATCATTTGAACAAGTTTTTTTTTCCCCAAATCACAATTTTAAGTCTACTAATATATGATGCAACACTAAGTGGTGGCAAACTGGCCTTGAGTGCTAGTTCATTGTGTATGTCTGACTAAATTTTAGCTTAATACCGTTAAACGTCAAGCTCATACTTATGAGCATGAAAAAATGTAAATGATTTAGCGTTGAGTGGTGACAGGGTACCATTGAGCGTCATTTTTCATTATAGATCTGGAACAGTTTAATTCTAGGTTGCTGAGAGTGATGTTTTGCAAGAAGAATAGCGTTGAGCGTCAGGACTATCGCTAAGTGTCAAGACTGTCGCTGAGCACCATCTTCCCCGAAAGGTTGGTGCTGAGTGTTAGGACTATCGTTAAGCACCATCTTTTGTGAAGAAGTCTAGTGTTGAGTGTCATCTTTAGCGTCAGTATACATGTTTGAGTTTTGTTATTCCATGATTGTTTAAAATTGTTGAATATAGTGAAAATTATATATGGGATTAATCTCCCTTGTGTACAGTTCTCTATTTATAATATAAGAAATATGAGTTAAGCCTAAAATACAAATAAGAAATAATAACAAACTAACTAAAGATAAAAGATAAATATAAACTAAATATAATAAATTTAACACTCCCCCTCAAGCCTATGCATACAAATCGTATGTACCAAGCTTTTTACTAATATAATCCATAAATGCTTAGTGAAAATATCTGCTTCTGCACTCGAGTGACACCAAATTGCTAATGATTCGTAAGACGACATAGAAGACGAAATACCAACCTAAAAGACTCCCCCTGAGCAACAAATCTGGGAGGTTGCTCCATGTAAATCTTCTTCTTGCAAATCGCCCTTGAAGAATGCCACCAGGGAATAAAGAAGTAATTATTGGAGAGCCACCACGGCTATAAATAAATTAACAAAACCATCTTTTCCATGGGAAAAAAGCATATATGGACGGGTCAAACATAATGGTGATAAAAGAGAAGTCAGAAGAGACAACAGCGGAAAAAGCCATGGATGAACACGAGAGAGAAACTATAAAAAAAAAAATCTTCAATCAAGGCACCTGAAAAAGGAAAAAGAGCAACCTCGATATTCTGAGTAGCTGCCTGAGAGGAGATGGGAAGTGTAACAACACACGATGAATGCGACCTCGACGCTTTGAATTACTATTGGACATGCCACCATGCATGACGAAAAATGGAGCAAATCCATAACCTAAAAGCCGCTAAGAGCGCGTAGGAGATCCAATGAAGGTGTCATTGATGACATGGTGGTTGCCTGACAAAGACGATCGAAATCGTCAGTCGAAACTAGAACTCCAGTATTGGCAGCGGTAGACAACAGCGGTAGACGACGGTGCCGCCGACAGCAGTAGATGGCGTCGCCACCGGCAGCAGCACATGTAGTGGCATAGGCACAAAAAACTTTTACTTCAAAAGAACCTGGCTCTAGATACCATGTTGAATATAGTGAAAATTATATATGAGATTAATTTCCCTTACTTAGGGTTCTCTATTTATAATAGAAAAAATATGAGTTAAGCCCAAAATACAAATAAGAAATAATAACAAACTAACTAAAGATAAAAAATAAATATAAACTAAATATAATATATCTAACAAAAATGATCACCTTAATAGTGTGAATATATGATGAGACAACAGATCAAATCTGACAATAATGTTGTATAAGTTTTTTTGAAAAACTATATTATACTTTTAACTCAGTGTAATAATATCTATAGTTTGTTTAAGATTATATATTGAATAAAACTAATAGTAAATACTTTATATAAATTATATGAAAATTATATTTATAATAAATAATTTACTAAAACAATCTTTAGAAAATTTCAATGATAAAAATCATATAAAGCTTTAAATAATTGCTTAAAACCAAATTAAAGTTAATAAATAATTTGTATAACCAAATACATAAATATTACACTCATCAATACATTGGAAACTCATTCAATTGAGTTAAATACATTCACGTTCGTATAGAAAACAAATTGTCTATGTCTTAAAGTCTATTTGGAATAATATTTCTAACACAGTATAAATATGTTTTAACGCGATAATATGAAAAAAAGAAGATGCAGAAACAATTCTTCTTGAGAAAAACATATCCAAACTTATTCTTATAAATGTCAAAAAAATCCGTGCTCGCAAATATCGCGCATAAAATTCACGACGAATAATTGATATTTGTGGATATTTATTATCTGCAATCCGTAGGTAAGAGATATTTTAATAGTCGCTTATAAACGGGTTGGGTGCGGGTATTATACTATTCGGCAGATATTCGCTAGTCACAAAAAATAAAATTAAAATTTAATTTATATTTTATTAAGTTAAATTTAATTAAAATTAACATTAATTTATATTTTATAAGGTTAAATTTAATTAAAATTGAATTTTAATTTATATTTAATTTAATCTATATTGTATTTTATAATTTTTTTGTAATTTTATTTAAATTTTATTTTAATAATTTATAAAAATATATTTTTTTAAAAATATTTGTGAGTATCCACGGATATCCACGAGTATCCATGCGGGTAATGGGTCGGATATTAGATTAATTTCTTTTTTCGAGTCGGATTGTGGATAGACATTATCCGTACCCGATCCAACTCATTGTTATCCCTACTTATACGTCATTAAGTTGATCTAAACCAAAATTTACTCAATAACTTTTACCTATATTTAAAATTAGGATTTTAGTTGTGTGAATAAGATGAATATTTATTTTTTATATTGAATAAAAATTACAGTAAAGACCTTATATAAATTATATGAAAAATAAATTTATAATAAATAATTGTCTAAAACAATTTTTAGAATTTTTCAATAACAAAAGTCATATAAAGCTTTAAATATTTGCTTAAAAACAAAATTTAAAGTTAATAAATAATTTGTATAACCAAATACACAAATATTACAATCATCAATATTTTAGAAACTCATTGAATTAACTTAAATAGATTATATATCTTGTATTAATCAAATAATTGAATTGAATATGTTTTTAGTTCTTAATAAATTTGATGTAAAATTGAGATTTTTATTTTATTTTAAACTTTAAAATAGTATAAACAATTTAAATATAATATGAAATGCAGTTAACATGTAAAACAAGTTTTACACATTTGGATTTGTAAGACTATATGTAATATTTTTAAAGATTAAATTTTAAACTAATCAAAATAGAAAAAAATTCTAATTCACATAAAAATTTATACTAAGGAAAATAATTAATTATTAAATTATTTTATTTTATTTTACCAAACAAGTACGATCACATCTCCCAACCCCAAGTAACGGTATGCATATTTCTAGGCATTCCCAACTTTTCCCATCCTCAAATAAATCGGAAACCTGGCAACTTTTTTACCATCTTCTCCCCAAGCAAGCTTGAACTTTTGAACTACATTTTCCGCAAGAAGCTCCACTCCTTTCTCCTTAGCCGTCTGATACGCTGACCATGATTTTATGTAAGTCAAGAAATCATCCAAATTCATCAAAGTCTCTGTCACGAACTCAAAGGGTCCTGTGTGATCAGCACCCTCCACAGCTTCAAATGGAAAATCAATGCTTCCATAAAGCTTATCAACCAATTTACGTGCAGGGTCCCAATAAGGGCCTACTTCACTGGAATAGAATTCATCAAGAACAGTGTCTACTTCATCACAAACTCTAGGCAAATAGTAGCACCATGCAGCAATCACTCCATTAGGCTTCTTCAGGACCCATTTCACTTGTTGGTAGAAGGTTGCCAAGTCAAACCAGTGCAGGGATTGAGCTATGGTCACAAGGTCCACACTTCCCTCAGATGCCACCAGTTTTTCAAGCTCAGCCATTGACATGGTTGAAGGAGTGTGTTGGTATCGCACATTGGAAATCTGGGCTGCAAATTCAAGTTGCTTGGCACTAGCATCAGTGGCTATCACATTCTGGTATATCGCAGCTAACTGAAAACACAAACTATAAGGTCAAAACGAAAAAGAATTACAGAGAAAAGTGAATATTTTATGCAGAAAGTGAAGAAAATTAAGGAGACGAAAGTGAATATGTATACAGATTTTGCAGCCTGGCCACTTCCAGTGCCAACATCCCAAACAAGGTTGTGAGAGGGAGTCTTTGAAGCAATGAATTGGAAGAGCTGTGGAGGGTATCTTGGTCTTGCATCTGCGTATTCTTTTGCCTGCTTCACAAATAGATCTGCCATTTCTCTTTCTTAGCTTTCTAATTTCTTTGTGAATAATAGTGTTTGCGTGTGTGTTTGTATATAAAGATAAGATATACAAAATCATGATGTCACTGCTTCCATTGAACGGTGCATAATAGAGAAAAGCAATTTTGATCTCGATTCTTCTGCATAAAGTTGATTGGTCACATAGAGCACTCAACTTGGAGGAAGAAATTTCTGTGAAAGGGCATAGCTCTCTTTCAATATCTCCACTTAAATTATTCTTATTTTCTTAATGAAAAAAAGTTAGTTCGAAACTCTCCTTAAAAGAATATTAACATTTTTTTTTAATAATATAATAATGTTGCTGTCCTTTTCCATTTACGTGACACAGTATAAAGTAAAATTATTATAAAAATATAAACTTTTATATTATTTTTAAGAAAAAAAAGTAAAAAATAAAAAAATAATAATATTAAATGGATGTAAAAATTTTATGTTTGTCAAAAAAATATTTTTCTATAATAATATATATTATAATTTGAAATTAAAAAATAATATGAATATAATTAAAATATATTATTTTAGACTGTCAAAATAAATGTATTTTATTTTTTTTAGTGTCAAAGTGCCGCCACTATTTTCTTAAGGTCGAACCAAGAAGTTTCCCTTCATTGATTGAGACAGTGATTCAATTTTAGAGCAAAATTTCCTCTGAGAATGACATGGAAATCAAAAAAGAAATTCAACGGTTGCACATGAGAAAAAGAAGACTTCCATAAGTAGAAATAAATACTGAGATATTTTGTTCTTTAGACATTGCAATCGTCTCTTGGAAGAAATATCTTAAAAGAGAAATAAACATTTGTATAGAATGAAAAAATATCATTATTTTCGCACTGAAAACTATAAAGGAAAATAAATATTTGGTAAAAAATGACGTAAATAACACTTAAATATATTTTTAAAAAGTGAATCATACTAAATAAAAGAATTACCCTCAGATAAATTCATTATACATATTAAAGATGTTAAAATTAAAATAAGAACAAAAAGAAAAAAAAAATATAGAGGTATATATAGCCAGGTGGCTACCCATAATTGTCAACACAAATTTGTCCCCGGTACAATTAACTTACAAGAAATTTCATAGTTAAAGAAAAAATTATTTGATATATATTACTAACATTTGACAATCTTTTACTTGTAAGAACCTAGAATTTTCATTTTCTTAATATAAATAAAAATGTTAATACAGTTCCTAGATCATTTTTACAAATCAATTTTCTCTAGAAGTTAAACTCTTCTAAGTTCTGCCTTTTCTCTAAATCCATCCTTCACTGAACCAGTGAATTCTAGCTTTGGTAGTGCTCTAGCGATCTAGGAGTAGAAGGCCTTGCTTCCATCCGATCAATTTTTCAATTTCCTCATCGGTACGTTATTTTCTCTTCTTCGTGAAACTGTTGGGCTGTAAACATGCAATTGATCTTGCTGCATATAGCCCATGGTGTTTTCCTTCCCAATTCTAGCCTAAATTTAGTTCTAAAATTTGTTATCCATCATCAATTGATGATCCGTAGGTGGCCTAACATTTCTGAAAGTAAAAAGGGCGTATTTGGGGTCTCCTTGAGCTTGGCTGTTTGCGCTAGAGGTAAGGGAAGTTGGGCTTTTATTAAGTTCTATGAATTTTTGGTTGTGCATGAAGTAGATTTCGTGTAACGATGGTGATAGAATGCATGTGAAGGCTGTATGTTGGAGATAATTGTAATTGAACTGAAATTTCATGATTTATACATGTATGAGCGTGTGTTGTTGTTGGTTTTGTTATGAACTGTGGATTGGATGCTCTTGAATTGTTATTGATGTACTACTGTGATGATATTGAATGGTTAGATGGGTGAACTTTGTTAGATAGTTTAATAGTAGATAGTCAATTGAATTATAGGAGTTTTAGATTCTAGAAAGGGAACTAAGGGGATTAAATTGAGGGCTAGGTAGTTCAGGCTGTTCTGGATGGTTCAGGTAGATTAGACCAGTCATTTGGAACCTATTTGGACTTCTAAAATGGTCAAAACTAAACTTAAAGTGGTAGATTGAATTTGGACTCAGGTTGTAAAATTTTCAGTTTTTAGGTAGAAAACATTGCATAAACAATTTATAAGGGTGTGAGCAAGTGTTAAAATCGATTAAGCAAGTTTATTTCATCATATAGATCGAATTAGGAGGATTAGAAGTTCATCAAAATGTTTAGAATTGGTAATGAGGGTAGGAGTTGCTCAATTATGCAGTTTTAGAGTGCTGCAGATTATGCAGACTCGCTGAGCGAATCCATTCGCTCAGCGAATAAAGAAAAATAGTGTTGCTGTTAGGAAATATTCGCTTAGCGATAGGAGCTAGTTAAGCGAATTATGAGTGAATTTTTATTCTGTATTTTTAGCTTAGCGAGAGGCTAGCTTAGCGAATTATGGGTATTTTATTTTGGCATTTTTAGCTTAGCAAATATTGTGCGCTGAACGAATTCATTTACTCTATCTTACTAATTTTCTCCTCCTTTCTTGATTTATAATTAATGTATGAATTATATATGATCTTGTAAGGATTCAAATGATAATGTATGATTATGTACAAGTGTATGAACATTGAAAATCATGAGTCGTGTTTCAAATTTAAAAGTATGATTGTTGTGATGTTGTTAAACCGCAAGTGTATGATCCTAAAGGTTGTGATTGATGTTGAATGTAACAAGTATGGTTGATGGACGTAATTCCATGATCCTCAATGGAGGTTACACGGTGGTGCCCTGTGGTTTGTTGTGATTGACCGTATGAATGGCCAGAGTGTCCTTATGGGGTTTATCCTACCATTCTAATGATCATCCATGCTTATGTAGAGAGTGATGAGTCATGTGAGAATAGCAGGAGGTCCCAGCCCATAGGTTATTGGGTGAGTTATAACGGACTAACCTCGGGTGACAGCTGATGGTTTTCCAGTTACTACACCACCCGGGTGCATAAACCCCTGGAACTTGACATTTCATACTAGTCCGGATGGTCAAATCACGTGGTCGGTCATTGGTATCAGGATAACGCATTTGGTCATAGTCTGTATTGTGTTATGGTCCTTGCATGCTTGAAATACTTGATTGATAACATGCTTTTTATACCTAGCTTACCCTTGCTTGTTTGTATGTGCTTTGTATGTCCATGATTTTCCTTTTTGCAATGATCATCCAACTTTGGATGTAAGCAGAAGCAAATGATGTCCCTTTGGAGCAAGCACTAGAGAGTGAGGATACAACTCCTAGTTCTTAGAGTTTAGAGCTGCTGTTACATAGTTTATAGAGTATAGATTTTTAGTCCAGCCATTATTTTTGAAATACTTTATTTTTTTAATTAAAGTTTTAAATTATGGCTTCCTTCTAAGATGACTATAAACTTAAGATTTTACTTACAAACCTTAACTGCTTTATTATATTATATTGGACGCATCCTATATTATATAGTTTCTATATAAATGAGATGTTAGAAGAATAAAATGATCTAATAAAAATAATCTTTCTGTATTTGCAAATAAAAAGAGAGAAAAAAAAGATAATGAAAGTTAGTCTTAAATGAGAGTAATATTTTTGTCTATCAAGTACCATCTCCTAAACAAAATGTGTTTTCAGTCAATAAAGTATCTCTATAGACTTAATTTGGATTTTCTTAATCTCTTTTATGGTGTGTTCACTTGGGAGTGATTGGAGGAGATGATTTGGGGGAGACTGGTTGAGTGGATTTGAGGGGATTTGAGGATGATTTTTTTTTGTGTTTACTTGAGTGGATTTGAAGGTAATTGAGAGTTGATTTGGAGGTAAAGTTTGTGAGAATTAGTGTAGGATTTGATTGATATGATAGATAAAAAAATTTGTTTAATTGATAAAAATTAAAGATTACCAAAATGCCCCTAGATATTAATGTAATATTAAATTATATTTTTTTAATGTTATATTTATAAAAAATTAACATTAATTACTAAAATTAATTTTAATATTGTACTACCGATTTAATTAAAAGAATCATAAAAAAAAATTAGAAGATTACAATACATAATTTCATAATATGAACAAAATGGTATTAAACTATTTAAATAATGTTTTTAATCAAATTCAATCCAAAGTATAACAAAAAAAAGTTGCAAATGTGAATAAAATGGCGTCGTGCGTTACCAAGGTAGGGTTATGTTCAGAGACCCTTCTTCTTCATCAACCATGGAATAAGAAGGTAGGGTTCTCTTCTTTGTTCGCCGTTGACGGGCGTAATTGCCTTGGACCTGTCGGAGATCGAGAAGGTTATGAACAGATATCAAAGCTTGCCTCCACCTTCCTCCACCTCCTCCAATCCCATCCTCTTCCAAAACTCAAACTCCTCTTAACCTTGCCTGCGAACTCTATCTCCACCTCTTCTTCCTCGAAAACTCCAACCCCCTCCACAACGCCCACTGGTCCTTCTTTCATCTGCAAAACCAAAGAAACAAGTGAGATAGCCATTAAAACGAGATCTCAAGCCATCAAAACGAAGATCTCTTGCACTAGAATCAAGTATGAAGCAGTGTATTCGGTTACACCCAGTCTCGTAACCGAATACAACATCCATTTCAAATAAAAGGTGATGGCATTTGATGAAAAGGCAGAGGACAACAATGACATTTCTGAACAAATCAGCTTAAATCATCGCATTTCAGTGAGATATAAAACAAGTATCAATCCTGCAAATCATCTCAAATTCTTCCTCGCTAATCACTCGAAACGAACACGAACATCACAAATCGTCGCTCACAAATTCTTTTGAACAGTGATTTCCGCTCATGTGAACACAACATTAGTGAATTTCTTTTATACAAGATTAAAAACACTAATTAATTTATATTCGAATGATAAAAAAAACTGAGTTCTTAAATTATTTTAGTAAGTATGATTTTATTTATTCATTTACGATTAATGGATTGTTTTTATGAAAATACGAGTTCAAGCATGACTTAACTTTTTTCAGTCCAATTTTATTAAATGGCATTATTCGAACTTGGGACTCACCACATGTAGATTTTTTGTTGGGTCAAATTGGATTTCTGTTCAAAAGCAACATTCTTTTATCCAAAGACATCAGACTTCTTGATTGGATTAGAGATGTTTTGGAATGTACATAAACCAAACGCACAAAGGTACGGTGTTACATTGAGTTTGTAACAACTTTATACACTTTTACATGAATTATATATGTACAAATATTTAATTAATTAAATTCAATATAGATAGTTGAGAATTCATAATTTAAACATTTTATCACTAACTAACTAACTATATATATATATATATATATATATATATATATATATATATATATGTTTTGCATAAAAATTTAAAAATTAGTTTTAATTAATTATCTTGATTTAAATATTAATAGTAAAAACATTGTAAAATTTACGTTGCAAAATGATGGGTCCATTTGTTATTCTTGTTGCGCATTTGTGTAAAGATCTAAATTTAACATATATTATACTACTAATTTTATCACTGCTTAACAAGCAATATACATGGTATATAATAATTGTATGGTTTTATAATTTTACGATATTTTTTATTTTATAATATTTTGTTTTTATTTTATAATTTTATAATTTTATAACTATAATTTTATAATTTTATAACATTTTATATTTTTATAATTAACTAATTGACATATTATCGATTCATAATTTTATAATGATCATTTATCTTACAGTTTTTATTATCAAATTCAACTAATATAATTTTTAAAATTTTTAATCATAGTCAATAAATCAACTTTCCAATATTTTTAGTGAAAATATCTCCAAACTTTTAGCGGCATTCTTATAAAGTTTTTATTTAAATTTCAAATCAACTCTTTAATCTATCCTATGTTCTTTGTAACATTTAAAAAATATAGTATTTAACTATATAAAAGAGTCATTACAATATTATTAGTAGCAAAAACAGTTAAAAAAAAGAAAATATAAATTTATTTATAGTCATCCCAAAAATAACTATAAATTTGAAATTTCATATATAAGGTAATCCAAACAAAATTATTTACAACATCTAGTCTAACACCAACTAAACATATGCAGCTCCTCTATCCAACGCCTCCTCTAAAAAGACACCATCTTCTTCTGTTCACACCTACATAATGATCATATCAAGAAAGGAAAACATACAACACAATCACAAGTAAAATGGTAACTTAGAATACAACAATTAATGATATATTAACACATGTTATCATTCACACAAGAACACATAGCACATCAAACCAAACAACCCCTTTATGCATGATAACCCTTTGACTTGACCATCTGAATTAATATAAATATTGAGCTATGGCAGAAGGACAATTTCGTGTTTCTTCCAACAATGGCAATTTTGTATTTCTTCTAATAATAGTGATTTCGTTCAAGACCTATTTGACAACAAGCACAACAACCACACTAACTCCAGTATTTAAAGCTTTTCTTGTTCGTGTTTGCACAACAAACTAAATGGCGGTTTCGTTCAAAACATGTTTAACAGCAACACACATCTGATCCCACAACTTAGGTGCTCTCAATTTTGATTTCACTAATTTGAACCTTAATTTGAGCTTCATTTTTAAACGTTAAGAAAAGGTAACTTTCACTTTCAGACAATCATCCAAATACACGTGTATACACGATGAAAATGAATTAAAGTTTAGAAGAGAGACTATAACCAAAATCGCATGATGATTGAGAGACCAAAAACATATTTAACTCAAAAATTAATTTATAAAAATTATATAATTATTATAATTTAATTAACTTTTCGTATTACTATCAATTATTATGTTATCAGAATAAATTTATCAGATTAAAAATAAAATAAGTAATTAGTATAATTCCAATAATTTCTCTTATTTCTCAAATATCTAACTTTTATTTCATATCCATAAAATAACTTTCATATTATATATATATATATATATATATATATAACATCTCTTATTACTAATTATTAGGCCATTAAAGTAATTAAATCATAATCATGTATTTTACATCAATTGATCAAAAAGTAGTATTAAAATTTGAATAACAAAATTTGACCTCCTTCCTTGATTTTTTTTAAGATACAAAGTCATAAGAAATGGTTAGTGTGAAAGGTTCTACCATATAATCCAATTTTATCTTGAGGTAAATTCAAGTTTTTGCCATATGTGTAGCACCAATTAATTTTCCTTTTATACATGCAGCTTTTCCCTAGATTGCTTGTAATTTCCTTGTTTTCTAAATGAAATTCTATCTTGTTATAATTCTAAAATATGTCTTGATTAGACCTTTTGTTGTGTAGCTATAACAATTTTAAGTGGTGGAATTGTGTAGGAGAAGAACAATCATAAGTTTATTCTACAAGGTAGGAGAGCTAAATTCCTTTCAGTTTTAAAGTCATATTGTTGAATTTAAATAAAGGGTATGAATGTTGTAGTTGCATGTTGGCTTAAATATAAGAAAAAAGTTAAGAAATTATTGCAGAAAATATTTTGGTTCAAAATGTGAAGTTGATTGAGACTTTTAATGTTTTTAAATTGTGAATTTTCTCAATATCAATGTGGTTTGTGGAATTTTCAATTAAAATATATGATTGGAAGCATGTTGAATTGATGAGTAGTTTAAAAATATAGCTGAAGTGTTAATTCTTGATGTTTGTAAGAATAGAAAGGGAGAATCAAATTTAATCTCATAGTAATGAATATTGGGTTGCTTATTAAAATGTTAGAGATATGTAAATATTGTAAATTGAGGATAAAAATGAGAAAAATATGAAGTGATGAGAAAATCCTAAATTTTAAGGAAAAAAAAAATTGATTTGTCTGTAGTTTTGTTGCTAGATGGTAATGTGACATTTCTTTTCATAGTAGAAGTGATTTATATCTTACTAAATGCTTTTTTTTTGTCGCTCATAAATTATATTTATGATGGTGTTATGTATTAAAATAGAAATAATATGAATAAATTTTAAATAATAATATTTTATGACGAAAAGCTAAATTATAATTATTATATAGTTTATTTTACAAACTCAAACTCACCTATCTTTTTAGAATGTAGGATTATTTGTGAAAGTTTAGTATGCTCTAATGGTCATATTAATTATTTTTATAAGGAGAAATTATAATCTAATATGAGGTCAAGTGTATTGAAGAAAAATTATGATGTGAGATTAACTTAACTCTACTAATATCAAATTCATATAGAGGATGATAATTAGGTGGCGAGAATCAAAAGAAGTTTCATAGAGCAAATGATATGATATGAAAAAACATCATACTTAGGGAGCTAATGAAGTTAACCCTGTCAATAATGAATGTGATGTATGATTGTTTTATTTAAGTTATTGTTGTATAGAAAGAGAAGAGGAGAATCACTGTAACAAGTACAAAGTCTCACTAGACCATTCAATATACTAGTTTTCCAAAAACAAGAGTCTAAAATTTTATCTATAGTTTGATGCTTGAATTTTAGTTAATTGACTTTAATTTAAGATTTTGGTGAAAGTTATGATTAATATCTTTCAATTAGTAATTATATTTTATGGTAATTAACTCACCCTTAAATTTGTGTATCTTTTCTCTCATTCTTGTTATGATTTTATATTGTGTATAACGAAAATAAAGTTAAAAGTTCATGAGAATAATAGAAATAGAGCAAGAAGTAGCCACTAATAATATATGAATGAGTTAAATAATATATGTTGAAGTCGATGTTAAACTTTTAGCTTCTATTTTAGACTACATATGAATTATGTTAACCATATCTTGATATATAATTAGAGTTTAAGAATTAAATTATATCCATTTAATTATAATTATTGATGTTATTATTAAGTTATAATTTAACTATAATTAATATAACTGTGATTAAAAAAAGTAGAGTTGTTAGAACATCAATTTCCCTTTTAACATTTTTTCACTTTAACATCAATTCCTATAAGAATGAGTTTTGTAACATAAACACTCAAAGAATCTATTTAGATAAATAAAGTGTTAGTGGGTCCTGATGTAAAATGGGGCTACAGCAGAAAAAATTTCCAAATTGAATATATAAGTGTAACAACAAACCAAAAAAACTGGAAGTGGAAGAGTGGCCAAACCAAACCAATCCGGGTGACTGCGTCACTTCTCTTCTTTCTCTGTTTCCCTATTTCAGTTTCAGATCCAAACTGATTTCTCTGCCAAGTAACCCAAAATGGAAATCGCTAGCATTCCCGCCGACACCTACACTCTCGGTTTCATCGGCGCCGGAAAAATGGCCGAGTCCATTGCCCGCGGTGCCGTTCACTCCGGTGTTCTTCCGCCTTCTCGCATTCGCACCGCTGTACACTCCAATCCCGCGCGCCGCACGGCGTTCGAATCATTCGGCGTCACCGTCCTCTCATCGAACGACGACGTATTACCGTTCCCTCTCCTTTTCTTTTGTCTCTTAAACAAACGTCACGCCGTTTTCACTCCTTTTTCTTCACACTCGTAGGTCGTGCGCGAAAGCAACGTCGTCGTTCTATCGGTCAAACCTCAATTAGGTATTGTTGTACTCTCTCGCGGTCATCATGCGTATTCGACTTGCGATTTCATTTGCTTCTGTGTGTGTTGTTGTAGTGAAAGACGTGGTGTCGAAATTGAAGCCGATAGTCACGAAGGACAAGCTTTTGGTTTCGGTGGCTGCTGGCGTCAAGTTGAAAGATCTTCAGGTTACGAATGCAATGTATTTTTTTTTTTCTTCTTTTTGCTTTTGTGTACTTTGTTGTGTAGGCTGTAATTTTAGTGGGAACTCAACGTGTTTCTATTTTATGATTATACTAACAAAAAAGAAAAAAGAAAATGATTTAATTTAAATGCACTGATACTGTAAAGGTGTTTTTCACTGATCAAATCACAAATCCATCCTCTCCGCTGTAAGTTTATTGACTTTTACATTTTACAGTGCATCACAATTAAACTCGTAATGATAGAATAAAAGGTTGGTTTCACTCTTTTATTTGGGTCAAGTTTCGAAAATAAGAAACAAAATAAAAATAAGGTGATATTTTTGTATTCAAAAGTTAAAAGATGAGATGAAAACTAAAAATACTTTCCGAGACCAAGCAAACATATTACACATGGATTTGTGCAAGTAGCCTTTCTCAAATATAATCAGGTTGTATAATTTTACGGAAAACGGTTGTTGCATAAAATGTAGGAATGGGCAGGGAGTGACAGATTTATAAGAGTGATGCCTAATACACCTGCTGCAGTTGGCGAGGCAGCATCAGGTATTATCCCATTTTCCCTCTACTTTTAAAAGCACAGTGATCCTCTGTTACTTTTATATGCAGAATGTTGAGGATGTATGATGCATGAATTATTTGTACAACTTCGTAGTTCTGTAACTGACTGTGAATTCTAAATTGTCAATTACTGCTTAATTTCTCTCTGTTCAAGAGTTTTGATAGAACATTCAATTTTTGTCTGCAACTTGAAAGTGGTGGTGGAATTAACTCAGTTTATTGATAATCTAGTATTTAAACTTATCAGTACTAAAATTACATAGTGAAAAACATAATTTTCCTTTATAGTCTGTGACTGTTTCGGTTAGCTGGTGGGATATTTTGAACACTCTTTTGGTATTAGAATTGTCTAATAAAAGGCTTGTTTTGTGATGCTAATGCTCTGTTTTATAGACTCTACAGCTTATAATGGAACTACATTTAGAACTGGCTGGCCTTTAATATTCATATTGGTTGATGTTTATATATTGTTTGTATTTTTGTGCATCTTTGTAATGGGGTTCTTTCATGTGATAGAAGTTGAACATGATTTATGATCATAGTGTGAGTGCTTTTGCCTATTATGAAGGCTGCTATTGTTTATATATTGTCTCTGATGTTTACATTTGTTATAGTTTGATCGTGTAGTCTCAGCATGTCTTTTTTTTCTTCATTTGGATGCATAAATTATATGGGTAAATAATCTCGATTATGGATAAATTACAAGGTTAAGAATGCCTTCTCTTACATGTTGTGGTAATTCTGGACCTTGTATGTTATTTTACAACTCGATGGATATTCTTATTGCATTTCTTTCTGCATTAATTTGCACTGTTGAGAATTACAGACTTGAATGAATAGATAACCAAAACCAAACTATGACAGTTATGAGCTTGGGGGCAGCTGCAACAGAGGAAGATGGAAATATTATAGCTAAATTGTTTGGGTCGATCGGCAAAATATGGAGAGCTGAAGAAAAATATTTTGATGGAATAACTGGCCTGAGGTATGTAGATATCATTTTTAAAATCACTGAATGATAATATTATTCGAGAAAGCAAAAAGAAATTTCATTTCGTCTCTGATAAACATGTTTCTTTTGAGATAAGTGATGATATTAGTGCAAGGTTAGAGGATAAGGACGGGTTAAGATGTTGGTATGCTATTCCCGTGCAATTGAAGCTATTTACCTTTACTCATTACTATTACGTTTGTACTTTGAATCCCTATTACCATTGTAAATCATTTCCCCCTGTTCAAGTGATATGTGAACCTTGCTCGTAATTTTCAGATTTTGTCTTGGTGTAGCTTCCGAGTTCTGTGACAGACATACTAAATTTTGATGTACTTACAAAAACTTGTTTTATTTTTCCTGAATTGTTCAGTGGTAGTGGTCCTGCGTACATTTATTTAGCAATAGAAGCTTTGGCTGATGGAGGAGTAGCAGCTGGTCTACCACGTGATCTTTCATTAAGTCTAGCTTCTCAAACTGTAAGTGAACTGAAATGCTATCCTTCGACTATTTAACAGTTAATTTTGTACTTCATTTCTCCGAATGTTTATAATTTATGTGATGCATGCTTTTTGCGTTGTCTTATATTGCTATTTTATCATAAAATCCAGATATAATAAGTAATATTTAGGACGCACAAAATATGTTGCAATTATTAGACAAGTTGAAGATTGGTTGTCTGTGTTTTGTTAGCTTTACTGTGTATGTTCGTTCTATACTTGATGAAGGTCTCCAACAACAACGAATCACAAATTGTTTCCGAGTAATATACCAAGTGCACTATATGTTGCTGTTTACTGGACAGTGTTTACTTTACAAATTGGATTCAAGCAATGTACGAAGTGTCCTCCTCTGTATTGCAGTGCTTACTTGACAGGTTGAGCAAATTAATCAACCGGATTTATGGAAAAGCCTTCTCCCACAGTAGTGCATCCAAATTGATTTGACCCATACTTACACCTGCCCACAATTTTTTTTTACTGGTTTTGATTAAACAACACATTGCCTGCGCATAGGCATATATGCTCGTATTACAAATAGACAAAAAGATAAATAAGTAATGATACAGTTACTGGTGTTTGAATATGTAAGCAAGTATCCTCTGAACATTACATTACCTACATTTTAAATCTCGTTTCTAAAGTTGCATGCATGACTAGTCTATTTGTGTCGTTGGCAGGTATTGGGAGCAGCATCAATGGTGACACAGACTGGGAAGCACCCGGGCCAACTCAAGGATGACGTTACTTCTCCCGGTGGGACAACAATTACGGGCATTCATGAATTAGAAAATGGTGGATTCCGTGGAACACTGATGAATGCTGTTGTTGCTGCTGCTAAGCGCAGCCGAGAGCTTTCTTGAATGTAGAGATTAGTATTATACCTTCTTAAGCTAAAATCAGATTTTGGCAGAATTTTCAGTTTATTTGAACTATGGCGTAGGAGTTATTTAGTTTGGGCTAGCATCATGTATGTTTATGTCTGTTTGATGTTAAAAGTATTAATAAAACACTTGGCCTCGAAGATAAGAGTTGCATTCTTCTGGATGCATTTGCTGAAAATGAAACTAAATGTTATGTAGAATACAATTTATGTTTGGCGAATATAGCTGATAAATTAGCCAGAAGTTAAAATGTAACAACATTAAATTGAAAATTGTTAGTTTTTTTTTTTTTTTTAATTAGTAAGTGATTGGTAAAGTTGTTTGTTAAAATTAGCTTGTAGGTATGAAATGGCATTGTACACACAAAAATATAATAATCAATGTTAAGTTTTCTTGGCATATTTTGGACTCTTATTTTAAAGTATTTCACAATAAATTAAAAGTAAATTACTTAAATAGTGTAATATTTCGAGTACAATTTAACATAAGTCAAACATAATTTCCAGTGGTCTGAAAAGGTCTGATAAGCTAATAGGATAAATTCGTGTATTAACTTTATTTTAGCCGAACGGGTTGATCTTAAGATAATCTAGCTAAAAGAACATGTTAAACACTTTTAGTGAAGTTATTAATAGAATAATAATAATTTTTGTGTATGCCATAAAAAGAAAATGACATTTTTTTCTCAAATGAGCTCTAGAACGAAATTTGCATTCTGTAATCACATTACTGATGATCACATGCAAGACCAGGATTTGGATAGCTGAAGCACATAATTTAGTCAAGTACATATAGAAGTTAACTTACCTTCAAACGAGTGTATAATAGATCCAACTTTACTTTAAATTTAATTTAATTATCAGTTAAAATGTTTAACCTCCTCTAACCAATACCCATTTTCGGTCTACCTGGACTATCCACACCTTTCTGGTTACAGTTCTAGTGCCAAGTTCTTGTTCAAATTTCTCTTTCATTTAGTACAACTTAAAAGTTTAGTGCACTGTGATAAAGTGAAGCTCTGTAACATGTATGATACGCCACTGGCATGTTGATAGTTGAGTTTACTAACAAAATATGCCGCTTGGATTAAAGGATGATGGTTTCAACGACAAAGGTGAACTATAGTTTTCACATCATGCATATCGTGTATACCGTTTATTTCCTTCCCAACTTAGAAGTCAAACTGAATATACTAACTTGATAGAAAGACCATGAATTAGCACGATCAACATTTAAAAACATGGATCATATAGGTAATAGGTTGATCAAAATGAATCACAGTAATCACATTACATTTATGAAGACATTAATCCTTAGAGGGTAAGACAAACTGGTCGTGCTGAAATGAAGAAACCTTAACATTGAGTTAACATCCCTTGCCCCCAACTATTAACCAACAGCAATCAGTCAGCTCTTTTCGTCTTATCCATTGCAATTACGCCAAATCTAAACAATGATAAGCTTAAAATAGAGAAAGTTTGGGAACTTTTTTCACAAAAGGGAATTACGGTGAGCAAAGAATAAATATACACAATTATTCATTATTGGAAATCTATAATGTGAGTAGGAAACTACATTGGGAAGCACAAACCATAGGTAGCATACAACAGATTAAAAGGGAAGTAATCTCATTCTGTATCTTTTACCAAGTTGTTGATCATGTTTACCAAAGGAAGAGTTCCCTTCGCCATAATCTCTATCCTAGATGTATTAGAAGCATAAGAAAATAGAGAGAGTCCAAAAAATAAGAGCTCAGGAAGAAACAGTCTTGATGACAAGAATCCATGCCAGTAATGCGGTTCCAGATCAAAAAACGCATCAAAAAATCTCCTTGTGCCAGGTAAATCAAGTTTGAGTAAGATGTCCATACCAAAACAGAAGAACTCCCTTTGTCGCCGCCTTTGGATGGGCCATAAATCTTTCCACACTTGTGCAGATATATCTCCTCCGGAGAGACCTCTATCAGAGCCCAGACTCTGAACAATAGAATTAGCAACAATAGGAGCTGCAGCCAGGGTCCTTGCAACCATATACCCAGTTGAAGGATGCACCATCCCAGCGGTACCACCAATGCCAACAACCCTTTGGGGAAGAATTGGGAGTGGGCCACCCATGGGAATGACACAGTGCTCATCTTCTTCAATACTTTTCACTCTAATACCCAAATGTCTCAACCTAGCAACCATTCTTTCCT
Source organism: Vigna reflexopilosa (assembly GCA_027742785.1). NCBI lineage: Eukaryota > Viridiplantae > Streptophyta > Magnoliopsida > Fabales > Fabaceae > Vigna > Vigna reflexopilosa. The sequence continues at coordinate 13,576,700 of CM050914.1, forward strand.
GTATATCATCCATTCGTAATCCAGGCCGTGCTACAAGGGAGGTTTCTTCAAGAAATATCTTAGTAGATGAAAAGGGCATTGCATACAGAAAAGTGGGTATTCTATCATTTCTCTGCTTCAGCTCCTTGTCATTGTCCAGATGAGAATCTCTCCAGTCCATAAAAAGCATTTTATCTACATCATACGGGTGTTCATCAACCTCAGCCAGAATCCCATAAGCCACTTGGTAACCCGGGTTATACGGTTTATCATACTGAACCAAGCATCTTGAAAACCCAGTTGCATCAAGAACCACAGTAGCCTGAACAGTGACACCATCATTACAAATCAGCAAAGATTTGGTATCCTCGTGAATAATCTTGATAACTTTGGCCTGGTGAAACTTGACACCATTTGAGATACATTTCTGCAGCATCTTCGATTTCAGCAGCTTCCTATTGACCCTGCCATAAGGCCTATCAAGATCCTTCTTCGTTTTATCGTCGATGTAGACAACTGCGCCGGACCAGGTGGTGTCAAGGCAGTCGAGCAAATCCATGGCCTCAAACTCATCCACCCAAACCCCATAATTATTTGGCCAAATCAACCTAGGGTTTGGATCAATAGCACAAACTGAAAGCCCTGCCTCAGAAACCTGCTGCGCAACTGCAAGCCCAGCAGGTCCCCCTCCCACAACAGCAAGGTCCACCACAGCTCCCTTTGAGGAATCATACAAAGGAAGTTCAAAATCCAGATTCTCCTTCTTGAATTCAGGAACAAGCTCCAAAAGGGCACTGCTACTAGCCCGCAAACCACCACAATTACCCCATCTAACAAGTGGTTTCTTAGAACCAAACCTAAAATCCTGATTTTGCAACCTAGAGGAACCTAAACCGCTTAATTTCTCTGAATAACCGTGAAGTGGGTGCAAAAACTCAAGCTTGTTTGGTGTTTTGAGCAAAGTATCCATAGCAATCGTATAAATCTCTAAAATACTCAACGAATCTGCAAACCAATACTCAAAACACCATCTGGGTCACAATAAATAAGACAACTTTGCACAGTCACGCCAGCAGTGAAGGTACAAAATGGAATTTCAGTAATAATTAAAACCAGCAGCACTTGACATTCATGCTTACCTTGGAGAAAAGGAATGGCAAAAAAGGAAACATTGAAATTCACATGCAGAAGGTAAGGAACAGAACACCTCCGGACATTGGTTTGGCCGTTTTGGTAATGGTAAAACTCGTGTGGCCACTAGACACTCCTCGTCTGCGACAATCCTAAGTGGATGTTTTCTTTTGTTACGGAAAATAAAATGAAAATAATGGGAATTGGTGGTGTTGGATTATCCGATGCCCAAAGTTTGGTCCATACCTTACTGCCATACATGCCAAAATCCAATTGGTTCGCTTGTCAACGTCGTAATTATACAGTTTGCACTTTTCTCAAGACTCTATTTTTTTATATCATTCTTGATTTTATATACTAAATTGCGAGATTTTGAATAATGATATTTTAACAACATTTTTTTATAATATTTTAACATTATTTATTTATTATTATGTGATTGATTTATATTGGTGTTTATGATTATTATTGATTGTAATAATTTTGGATCAATCACATAATGACACATGTTAAAAGGTTGTAAAAAAATGTTGTTAAAGTATCATTATCCGATATCTTTTTTCTCTTGCCTAACATATTCCTTTTAAAATGCTCTAAATATTTCGTCTCTAAATTTTAACAAATTTTTAACTCTTGTGTGTGTTGGCTTATGAATAGTTTATGTAAAAAAGATTTTAAAAAAATGAAAATATGCGAGAGAACTTATGAGAATGTCCTTCTACCCATAAATCTCTTCTGAGCAGAACCAATTGTTCACCCACTTTTCACCGTTTACTAGACCGTTGTCATTCACCGAAGTCTTGTCCGTTGTCGTTTCGTCATTTCGGAGCACACATATCGTTCGTCGTTCCGAATGTCGAAACCACCATTAACGTGGGTTTTGAAGCTTTTCGTTCCTTTCGCTAATCATTTGTTCTTGTTTGGTGGGTTTGATTTGTTTTTAAATTGTGCTTTACCATTTAGGGGTTGATATGTTTTTTTTGTGTTATTTTGATTTTTTTTACCTTATTGGTGTACTGTAAATATTGTTGCAATGCAAGAAGTTGGTCAACAGAGTTAAGTTTGTCATAGCAGGAAGGTGTGTGAGATTATATTATATTTCCAAAAATTTAGGATTTTTATGTATATAAATAGAAACCATATTTTTGTATGTAATTAGCCTTTAGACACTCTTACAAGACGAAGTTGATGGGTTGAGTACTGAACAGAAGCGTTATATTGAGAATGAAAGAAGCAGAACCCACTTTCATGTAGTTGGATGTGCTTACCTGTTGCAGGTACATGTTTTGTTTCTATTTGTTCATCAAACACAATCATTTGTTTTGCTTTTTTATCAGTTTTGATAGTGAATTTTTTTATTTATATTTTGCAGGTTTGGTTTTGTCACCATTTTAGGTTTTAGTTTTGTCACCATTTTGTGATGTCAAACTCAATGTACAATACTCTGGTAACAAAATTCCTAAGGCCATTGAACTAGATTGATATGAATATTGGTGGGAAGTTCATTGGAAGTGCTTTGGCTAAAGGGATGGTTGAGTAGTTGGTGATTTGAGGAATGTGTTGGTGTAATGTATTGTATATTATTTCCTGTTTTATATAATGAAATTTGTTCACTTGTTGAGGTTGATGTTGATGTTGGGGTCTCAAAAGAAGAGCTTTCTTATGCTATGGTGAAAGTAACAATTCAGAAATATGGTGTGCCATTTAAGAAGTAAAATGGAGGACATAAAGAGGAAATAATTCGTGTTGTAGAAGAACAAACGCAGGTTATTACTGACCTTGAAAGTAGTATTCATCATTTAAGAAAGTTGGTTAAAGAGAAAAATGAAAATAAGGGTACAAAGTTTGTGGAGAAAGCATTTTGTGGGAGTGGAGATCCTTGTCAAAGTACGTCGATTCAACATCAGCACCAAAGCTCAGGGTTTGAAGGTCACATTCAAATGAAGGAATGCACTATGTATGATCGAATGAAGGTTGGACCCTAAAGACGGTTCAAGAGTCGGGCAACATTTACTAGAGATGGCAGAAGAAAATAATGAGTAGTAGAATAAATTGAAGTGATATTTAAATGTATAGAATTTGGGATGACTTTGCTTAAGTACATTAGGAAATGTAATTGTTACTTAATATGTTCATGTACAAAGGATTGTTGTTTCCCATTATTTTGAATTTAATTTCATGGTATGAAATTGGTTGAATGAGATTTGTTTTATGTTTTCTATTTGTCCACATTTATTGAAGTTGGTACCCAGTTAATTGAAGTTTGTTGGGCAAGCAAATAAGGAGGTCTGTTATGTTGATTTTTGGCATTGACAGATTTGGTTCATTTTGTAAAGTTTGGAAAATATTTTTGAATGTCATTTTGTGACTTAGGGTTTATGCTTTTGTTCATGATAGACCAACCGTGTTGAAATTAAGTTTGTATGGACATCATACTAAATTTTTTAAGTGGGAAAGATTTATATAGAAGTCTGTCTACCTTGGTGTGCAAAAGTAGCAACCTAAGTCCCTAATTATTTGAACTTTAGTCCCAAGGTGTATTGCATGATTTTTTGTTTTGTTTTTGAAGTTCATTTTGTGACTTAGGGTGTATGTTTTGTTCATGATAGACCAACCTTGTTGAAATTAATGATGTATGGACATGATACTCAATTTTTTAAGTTGGGAACTTTTATTTAGAACTCAGTCTACCTTGTTGTGCAAAAGTCATAAGTAAGTTCCCACTTATTTGAACTGCGGTCCCCAAGGTATATTTCAGGTTTATTTTTTGTTTTTGAAGTTCATTTTGTGACTTAGGGTGTATGTTTTGTTCATGATAGAGCAACATTGTTGAAATTAATAGTGTGTGGACATGTTACTTAATTTTTTAAGTTGGAAACATTAATGATATGGTTTGAAATACATGATGGTATGAAATTGTGGTTTTAAGAGTTCAAAGGTAGAATTCTTAGTGGTGGTATCAAAGTGTTGTTGGTAAGAATTTTTAGGGGTTATCTTAACACTCTAATGATCATTCATTCTCAATTAGAGAAGAGTGATGCATGTGGTGAGAGTAACAAAAAGTTTTAATCTAGGTGCTTCATTATGACCTAAGACATGGAATAGACCAACTTTATGTGTAGTAAGGTGAAATTCATTGGCATTGACTCTAGACAGCAGTAGAGACCACCACAAGTGCATGACCTGCCATAACTCGACATTCATACTATATTTGGATGGTTAAGTCTTGGTCAAAGGCATGATTAAGATGTTTGATTAACTTTGTGTGAAATGTGATATATGATGCAATCATAATATACTATATTTGATCCTTTTTATCATTAGCTTACCATTTTTACATTTTTTCTTGTTTGATTATTCGTTTGTGATTGATTCTATAGGCAATAATCATTTGATAAGTGTGAACAGAGGGAGATGATTTTTCTTTGTTCTAAGTTCAGATAGTGCAAATATATAGTTACCTTAATATAGATGTTTTCTTTTGGTTTTAGAGGTTTGTACATAATTTTGAATTAAAAGCTTGTATATAAAGTTGTATTTGTAATTATGTTTTATATATAACTTGATGCAACTTTATATTTCCATGCTTGTTAATAGTTATATTTTATTGATTATATAATAGTTCTTATATAATATTTATACTAAGATGTTACATATTAATAATAATTTCATTCAAATAAAACTATATTAAAACTAATAAGATTAAATCTAATTTATATATAACTAAATATTAATCATACTAATAATAATAATTTAGATTAATAATTAATAGTTTAATCATGAAATAAAATAAAAATCGATAGATATAATTAAAAAATTTTAAAAAATTAATAAGTAATCAAATAAATTGTAACAGTTTTAATTTAATTTAAAAAATATATAAAAAAATTGGAAATATAAGATATTAATTTGATAATAATTTCATTCAAATAAAATTGGATTAAAATTAATGTGTTGTGATAGATTAAAACTAATTTATATATTACTAAATATAAATTATACTAATAATAATTGTGACATCCCAATTATATAGACCATATTATATAATATAGAAGTCCACACTCATAATGTAAGAGAACAGTTGGAAGAAGTCATGCAATTAAGGTGTTAAGATTGCAGTCATCTCAAGAACACCATAATTTAAAACTTAAGTAAAAGGGATAAAAACTTAAAACTTAGACATAAGGAGTTTTGAAAAAAAAACAACTTAATTAAGAAACTCTAGAAAACTAAGTTGCAGCACCATCATCCTCTAGCACTTGCTCCAGGGGCACCTCCTCAACATCTACTCACATCCAAGTGGATGATCATTGCAAAAGAAAAACATACACATGCAATACACAAACACAGAAGCAAGGGTGAACTAGATAAACAGACAATATACATATAGCACAATAAATCAATATCATCATGTTTAATCATATATAAAGTAAACAAGTAAAGACATACAATTATAACCATGCATCAATTTCTCAACACGACTCATCCGGATTTGTATAATTGTCGATTAATTGGTCGTCTTTACACTTGCATAGTTCAGCTGGCCCTTCCCAACACTATGCAAGGTAAATCCTCATACCAGTCTATGTCTAAACTCTAAGACTATAGACGAGGACCTCCCTCTACTCTCACCACTCACACCGTTCTTCTCTATTTGAGCATGAACAGTGTTTGAGTGCATGGATAGACTTACCATTTCAAAGCTCCATACAATTATACACAACAACAACACAAATCTCTACAACCACTTCCAATCATCTCACCCTGAGATGTCCAGTTCATACTTTCACTTTAAAACTTAACTCAAGACATGAACAACTATATACCACAATACATGATCATAGAATATCATAGATAATTCTACACCATTCTAATAATCAAAACATAGCTCAAGGTTGTCATAAAACAGGGATAAAAGGAATAAAAACAGGTTCTGGACAAGTCGCTCAGCGCACCAAACTCGCTGTGCGAATAAAAAAAATGGGTTTTTCTCACTCACATTCGCTCAACGCACCAAGCCTGTGCGCTCAACTAAAGGCCATTCGCTCAGATCATCAAGCCTGTGTGCTCAACTAAACTGAAAATCCTGAGACCCAGTTTTAGACCCTAACCCTTCGCATGACGTCCCAAATCGCTATGCGAGAACCCGAAACAGTGGCTTGAACTCCCCAAACACTTGTTATTCCAATTAATTTAGCATTTTCCCAGACCTGCACCAGTCGCAAAGCGACTCAGATTCGCTATGTGAATCATCAAACAGGGAGCAGCATTATCTAGTCACTCGCACAGCACACCAATTCGCTATGCGAATGACCAAACAGAGAGCACCCCTCTGTGAGGTCTCGCTGTGCGAAAACTTTCACTTAACGAGTCTACAAAATGTGCAGAATGCAAATTCTGCAGAATTATGCAACTCACATACCCTTAACCAATTCTAGTTATTTTCATCAACTTCTAAGACCTTCAATTCGTGATTTAGACCTAAATAAACTTAGATGATTTAAAACATTCCTACAGTAATTCTAAAGTGATTAAGACCCAATTTCACCTTTGAAACACTAATTTTCATAACTTAGAGGCTCAAACCTAATTCTACCATTTGGACATGTTTTAGACCAGTTCAAAGTTCCTAACAAGTTACACTTAACCTATCTAAGCTACTCAAACCACCCAATTGCACTCAAGACCTCCAATGCCCAAAATCACTACCTCACTTCCTCTTAAAGGACCTAGAACAGCTCCAATTCCCTTAACCTTCTTTCTAATGAGTATCATAGCAGAATTCACACTCCCAAACCATTCAATCCCAAAAGTACTCTTCCTCAAATCAATTTACAACACCAAATCACCCATTCACAGTCAAACATTTCCAAACATACAACCCAATTTGCTCAACACTTTAATAGCAAGACCCAAACAGCATGGCAATACAACATACAACATAGTTACACAACATGCAACAAATTAAAAGAGTATGTCTAGCTCCCCTTACCTTGGGTTCTCACAGCACAATTCACAGTATTGTTCCTCTACAGCACCTCACACAGCAAGGGCACCGCGACACTCTACAAATCACCAAATGGTGATGGAAACAGCTCTTAGAGCTAGAATGAACAGAGGAAAAATGGAAAGAAGGATACACTAGGCACATGCAACTTGCCCTAGGCTCCAAAATAGCGGAGAAGAGGAGAAAACTACTTACCGGTTGAAGAACAAAATTTTAATCGGATCAAATCGAAGCTCTCTGCGCCGCGGTCACTTGAGCACCACCAAATCAAACATGCAATGACTCAGTGAGTGTGGAGGCTATAGAGAAGGCATAGAGGAAGAAGAAGCTTCTTTAGAGAGAGAATGGGGTTCAGAAGAAATCTGCAGAATACTTGGTAAAGTTGCTGCGTTATAAGCTTTATAAAATAAAGAAAAGTTTTTTATCCTAAATTTAAATCCATTTTATATTATATATATATATATATATATATATATATATATATTCTCTAGGTCCTTACATTCTCCCTAACAACAAAATTTTCGTCCTCGAAAATTGCACTTACCAAGAGAGGGAACACCCTACTCACATCACATTCTCTAGTACAACCACCTATTTTGACTAAGATACTACTCCCCAACGACCTTACTAACATGAAAAACCATGCCTCTGCGTTAAAATGGTCTAGTGTTCAATAGTGTAGATTGTTATAGCCATTATTCTCAAAACAAATATGAACCCTAAACTTTAGCTATTGAGAATCTTTCTTTCGCACAACCAACTCTATTGTGTCTGCCACACCGATAGTCACTCATCAATCCTTTATTACTTCCTAAAAATCTCTTCTAAAACTTCTGCTAGCCTTCACTTCAGATCAACCCTTGACTAACATCATTTTACCTCCTCTTGTTTCTTTGAAGAACCACCATACCTATGACTTGATCACTACCACTTCTGATTTAACTACCAACTGTTATGCTCTTGATCACCTACCGCCACACTCAATCTGAGGACTTCACATTGCCTTCCACTGTTGAGTAGCATAGTTTCCAACTATACTACCTCATTACCGAACCTGTAGCTTGAAACCGTAGGCTCACTTATCGTCTTTGCCTTATACCTATTTCTTCCATACCCGAACTCACTTCTGACTCTTGAAGATTAATAAACACTCCCAACTCATTCTCCTATAACAACACCAATATTGTCTCAAAGAACTCATCCCTCACAAACCACCAATCCATAATGATGAAATCTGTAACGCCTCGGCAACTTACAGGGACTGTTGACTGCCGCCACACATCAACATGAGGCTTTCCAGTGTGCTTTGTCCTCACTCGCACACTTTCTGGGAAAACTTCCCAGAAGGTCACCCATCCATAAATTACTCTAGGCTAAGCATGCTTAACCATGGAGTTCTTATGGGTTAGGCTACCGAAAAGTAAATGCATTTGTTGATATGAGTAGCCAAATCAATTCCTTTAAGCTATCCTTCAACAGTATAGTCCCATACCTATACAGTCTCCAGATCCCTCTCATTCTGGTGTATGTTCGATTCGTCCATGTGCCCCTTCCACTCGAAGCCTGCCAGGAGCCGCACTCCCCGCCCTCGTCAGTGCCCGGGCGTCACAAAATCTCTTCATGCATACTTGTTACTGACAATAACATGCTCACCATCATCCACTACGCTACTCTGATCCTCAAACACCCTTGCTCACTAGTTGACTCAAAGAAAACTTCTTTATGACAATTGTAACCCGAAAATGATTGCCCTTGAAGAACCTTCTTCAAAACTTCCATTACCTTGCAAAACTTGGATAACTCTTCTCTTACCTGATAGTCTTGTTATTCCATTTCCCTCAACACCGTCTTCTACTCCACAAAATGATCATGCCAGAAAATCACTCTTGATTGCTAAGACTCATACTAGGTTATCCCAACCTATCCTCCATTTCTCTTTTGAGATTCTTCAACCTTGTAGTTCTCCCTATGATTACACTGAGTCTAAACTATCGTCGTTTTAACCAATTGACCACCTACCTCTTGCATACCTTACACTTAACATGAACTATCCCATTATGAACTATTAACATTGGTTAATAGTGAACCCTACCAATCTAATATGGAAATTCTAGTACCTTCTTCAGAACGCCAATCAAAACTTACATCAAAAAGATTTGTCTCCTATTCCCCACTTATTCTTGTTATATTCTTCCGAATTTCACAATCCTTTCTCTTCACATAACCATGTTAACCTCTTTTGATTCTAACAACCCTTTTTTCTTCACTTTCTAACTTGATCGACAAATGATGTATTACCCTTTACTTTTCTTCTTAAAACATGATGCTTCCCTTGAAGTCCATAAAGCACTAGAGAACTATTTGAAAACAACAACCCTCCCTTGTAATCACACCTCAAACTTACAAAAGAACAACATCATTTCTTCTTCGCTTGTGTTTACCAAACATCTTGGATTCCCATGACACTTGCTACCACCTTTTGCTCAACTACACTTAATGCACCACTGTCGCTTTCCTTCCCTATCAAGTAACCTCTTCATATAAACTCCCAATCTAGCCCCCTTTGCTTGACTTTGCAAACGCTACATCTCTTATAAGTTTTCATGCACTCATCCCGACTAGATTAACTTGAAACCTTCTTCTTCAAGAATTTTCCTTTCCAACTCAGAAATCTTTAGAAATACCAACTCTATCTTTAATCCTTCAAACCTCAAAACACTCGTAGCTAGCCACACCAATCCTCTGACCTTATCTGAACTTACCAATTCACTGCCTTCTGTAACCCATCATTCAACATTCGCTTCTACCTTGATCAAACTTAGCCGACCACTAAACATCACCAAAAAACCACATCCGACAAAAACTGACTTTACCAATCTCTGTGATCATTCTCAATACCCGCTTTAGCTGATTATACTACAATCCCCATTTTTCATTCACTTCAAAACTTTTCTTCAGTATTCCTGATTCCTCATGCTTTCGATCTTATTGTCTTACCTTTTCTTTTTAACTGACTTCCTGATGTGCCTCTTCCTTCGGTGCTTGACGTCTTCCACCTCAAACCGAGATCAAACATTCCTTCTATGCGAATTACTAATCTTGAAACATCATCCTAAGCTTGACTATGAATCATTCACTTGTTGAGAAAGCTTGACCACTCCTTCCAATTATATTACTTAACTCCAACCCTTTCGATACCTCATTCTTCTTCAAAGACATCGTGTTCTTAACTTGGAAATTCTACCTTCTACTAAGCTCTCCTTAATCTGCTCTATGTCTTACACAACTATTTCTCAAACTCTTTTTCTTCTAATTCCTTTCTAAACATTGATTCCTTTTATCCCACTTTAGAATTCTTATTCCTTTCTTAACTTAAGCTTTAAAGCCACCTACCACTTTCTCCTTTAAATCCCTATTATTGTCGATACCCCGAACCATGTTGCCAGCTTTAACTAATGTTGCTCCGTTGCTTACTAACACTTTCCTTGCTTCTAACCTCTGACTTTACTGATATACTGAACCAAATTGATTTCTCAAACCTTGCTACACCCATGCTTACCCAAAGCTCCTCTTATTCTATCCCTTGGAACTCAACTCTTCTTATGAAACGTACGATATCTGACCTTCTGACTCTATTCTTAAAAACTTCTTCACCCCCAAAACATTACTTATAAATTTCAATATCTTCACACATCCCTTGAAACATTAACTCTGGTCTTCTAACTCTTTATCTTCAAGGCAAGAATTTACCTCAAAGGCGTAAACCAATTCTAATGAAGGTATACAGGTCAAGTTGTCCATGAATATGCATTCCTCTATTACTATAGAGCACATTACACTACCATAAAGGCAAGAACAAGACAAGAATTTCTATTGACAATCACACTAGAATCACAACCCATTCTTTTCCTCAAACCTTCAGAATTAAGAAAGGAAAATCATCTCTGGTAAAAGTCATGAGTGTGCACCCTCATTCCTTCTATCGAGACATTTTCTGTTATCAAAACTTCCAGTTAGATACAATATTTTTACCATCTAAACTTGAAGAAAATGGTAGAACATACCATTTAGACTCAACTTTACACAGGAAAGCCACGGTAGACTCACAACTCACAGGTCGTTTTAAGAACGAACTGCTTTGATACCATAAATGTGACATCCCAATTATTTAGACCATATCATATAATATAAAAGTCCACAATCATAATGTAAGAGAACAGTTGGAAGGAGTCATGCAGTTAAGGTGTTAAGATTGCAGTCATCTCAAGAACACCATAATTTAAAACTTAAGTAAAAGGGGTAAAAACTTAAAACTTAGACATAAGGAGTTTTGCAAAAAAAAAAACAACTTAATTAAGAAACCCTAGAAAACTAAGTTGCAACACCATCATCCTCTAGCACTTGCTCCAGGGGCACCTCCTCAACATCTGCTCACATCCAAGTGGATGATCATTGTAAAAGAAAAACATACACAGGCAACACACAAACACAGAAGCAAGGGTGAGCTAGATAAACAGACAATATACATATAGCACAATCAATCAATATCATCATCTTTAATCATATATAAAGTAAACAAGTAAAGACATACAATTATAACCATGCATCAATTTCTCAACACGACTCATCCAAATTTGTATAATTATCGATTAATTGGTCGTCTTTGCACTTGCATAGTTCAGTTGGCCCTTCCCAACACTATGCAAGGTAAATCCTCATACCAGTCTATGTCTAAACTCTAAGACTATAGACGAGGACCTCCCTCTACTCTCACCACTCACACCGTTCTTCTCTATTTGAGCATGAACAGTGCTTTGAGTGCAGGGATAAACTTACCATTTCAAAGCTCCATACAATTATACACAACAACAACACAAATCTCTACAACCACTTCCAATCATCTCACCATGAGATGTTCAGTTCATACTTTCACTTTAAAACTTAACTCAAGACATAAATAACTATATACCACAATATATGATCATAGAATATCATAGATAATTCTACATCATTCTAATAATCAAAACATAGCTCAAGGTTATCATAAAACAAGTATAAAAGGAATAAAAATAGGTTATGGACAATTCGCTCAGTGCACCAAACTCGTTGTGCGAATAAAAAAAAGTGGGTTTTTCTCACTCACATTCGCTCAGCGCACCGAGCCTGTGCGCTCAGCTAAAGGCCATTCGCTCAGCTCATCAAGCCTGTGTGCTCAACTAAACTGAAAATCCTGAGACCCAGTTTTAGACCCTAACCCTTCGCATGACGCCCCAAATCGATATGCGAGAGCCCCAAATCGTTATGCGAGAGCCCCAAATAGTGGCTTGAACTCCCCAAACACTCGCAAAGCATCCCCATTTGCTATTCCATTTAATTTAGCATTTTCCCATACCTGCACCAGTCGGAAAGCGATTCCGATTCGCTATGCGAATCATCAAACAGGGAGCAACATTATCTAGTCACTCGCACAGCACATCAATTCGTTGTGCGAATGACCAAACAGAGAGCACCCTTCTGTGAGGTCTCGCTGTGCGAAAACTTTCATTCAGCGAGTCTGCATAATGTGCAGAACGCAAATTCTGCAGAATTATGCAACTCACATACCCTTAACCAATTATAGTTATTTTCATCAACTTCTAAGACCTCCAATTCGTGATTTAGACCTAAATAAACTTAGATGATTTAAAACATTCCTATAGTGATTCTAAAGTGATTAAGACCCAATTTCACCTTTGAAACACTAATTTTCATAACTTAGAGGCTCAAACCCAATTCTACCATTTGGACATGTAACTTGCCCTAGGCTCCAAAATAGCAGAGAAGAGGAGAAAACTACTTACCGGTTGAAGAACGAAATTTTAATCGGATCAAGTCGAAGCTCTCTGCACCGCGGTCACTTGAGCACCACCAAATCAAACATGAAATGGCTTAGTAAGTGTGGAGGCTAGAAAGAAGACAAAGAAGAAGAAGCTTTTTTAGAAAGAGAATGTGATTCAAAAAAATCTCCAGAATACTTAATAAAGTTGCTTGTTTTATAAGCTTTATAAAATAAAGAAAAGCTTTTTCTCCTAAATTTAAATCCATTTTATATATATATATATATATATTATATATATATATATATATATATATATATATATTATATATATATATATTATATATATATATATATATATATTCTAGATCTTACAATAATAATTTCAATTAATAATTAATAGTTTAATCAGGAAATAAAATAAAAATCATAAATATAAATAGTATTACATAATTATAATTCTTGTTATTTGTGAAACAACTTTTTACATTGTTATTTTCTCTAGCAAATAAAAACATACAATAAAAATAAAATACAACAAAACTTATCTTTATTTTTGCATACTAAAAATTAAAATAAAATCTTATAATATCGTGAAGTGAAGATAAATATTTGAAATAGTTATAAATAAACACATAATATTATCAAAATTATTTTTATTATTAAATATTAAATGTTAGAAAAATATCCTAGATTTTCTCTACAAAATTTAGGACCATTCAACTATATAAAAAAAGAGACGTATTTTCTCATTATCGTTTTTTTACGTTTTGCATTAACTTATTTTCTTTTTATTATATAAAAGTAATTTTATTATTTAATAAAAATACAGCAATTTTAATAAAGAGATTCCATTTTTTTAAATATATTTTTTTCAATTTCATCTTTTAAATAACCATTATTTTAAATTAAAATAATTATATTTTTATATTTACTTTTTCAATAATTGTTAACTTAAATTTAATTATTATTATTTTATCATTTTATATTTTAAATTGTATTTGTTTAAATTCAATTTTTTAATTAAATTAATTATTTAAAAAAAAAAGACATACACACGTACATGTAAAGATGTCAAAATGGGTCACAATCCGCGGGTCAACTCGGCTCACCACAAGTTCGGGCTGAGTTGAGTTTGAAAAAAATTATATTTTTGGGGGTTGCTCCCTCCACCTTCCCATTTTCTTCCTCTACCTCCCCCTTCCTTTTTTACCCCTCACTCTATCTTTCTATTCCTAATTTATCCTTCACTAAAAGTTTATTTTTAGGGTTAAAATTTTATAAATTCTACCCACTCGCTTATACAACCTATTCATTCTCTTTTACCTTCATGTTTCGTATTCTCATTCTTATATTCATTCTCACGTTAATGCTCTCATTCTCACTCGTTGGGAATTCATTCTCTTATCTTTCTGTGAGAGGTTTCCAATTGTTCAAGGGGTGACAAACTTTAATCTACACTTCAATCTCTTTTCCTTCAAGGTGTGACAGTGCAAGGTACGTAACCTAAACCAACGTCGAAAACCTTCAAACGGATATGGACATCCGTTAACGGATGTCAACATCCGTTTAAGATAAACGAATGTCGACATTCGTTTTATCTTAAACGGATGTTGACATCCGTTTACAGATGCCCATATCCGTTTAGGGAGTTTGGTGGTTAAAATATTTTGCTTTTTACCAATATATAAACATACACCCTATCCCACGGAAATAAAGCATCCGTTACACTGATATTACGAAAATGGGTATCCGTTCATTTCCGCCTGCAATCATTATTCTTTCATTTTGGTTTTTAAAACAGGTTTTACTCTATATAAAAAAAATTACAAAAATAAATCTAACAAAATAATATATTCTGAATATAATTTTAATAAATCTAATAAAAAGAATAAAATAATAAACTAAAAAAATAATACACAATCCGAAAGTCAAAACGAAAATGAAATATCCGTTTCACCTTCACAGATGTTAACATTCATCTTACGACAAGGCATATGAATTCTCTAATATACTACTGTTACCGTGTTTACTTAAGTGACTCAGCATTTTGCATTAACTCAACCACACTATAATTTCACCAAGTCAAATATCACAATTACTAACCACTTTTAACTTCATCGACAAATGTCATCCTCCACCGTCACATGGCATGGGTTTCAATGACCCTGGAAACTTTCTTAGTCTTCTATTAAGGGAATGCTATCACTACCCGCTTGCTCTAACAAGCTATCCTACAACTCCAACACTCTCTTATATTAATATACAAAACATACTAAAATCAAAGAACATATAAAACCTAAATAACAAACCAAACAAAATAGACCGAAAGCTCACACTTGAAAGAGAGGAAGATGAGGAGAGTAGAAAGAAGAAAAAAATGAGATTATGTGAAGTGTGGTGGTGTGGGGGTAAGCAGCACAGCGAAAGGGAGAAGAAAAGATTAGGATTTTAGATTAAATAAGATAAAAGTCAAAAAAAATTACTAAAGATTACTTTTGAAATATAAAAAAATTGGAGAAAAGGGTGTGGTGGTGTAAGTAGAAAAGTGTGATGCCAATGAAAATGGTAGGGTTTGAATAAATAAAATTAAAAAGTAAAAAATGTTAATTTTGTAATTAAAAAAAATTATAGAATTTTGAGGAGGTGGAGGGAGCATATGTGGAGGTGGAGGGAGTAACACCCAATATTTTTTTTATGCGAATCAGATTTCAACCCGGTTCATTTAAACCCGACTCATGCGGATTGAACTCGTGGTAGGCCGGATTGGCCCACCAACCCACCTACCTAATTTTATCTTATTAAAATTTAATTTTAATTTTATAAAAAAATATTTTTTTGCTTGAAAAAATTATTTAAGTTTCCTATTTTTAAAGTTAATTAAACATCGAAAGTGAAATTTGTTTAGATTTGAATTATACAAAGTTTATAAATTTTTTTATTTTAAAAAATTATAATTAAGTGAGTTAATGAACCAACTCATTTAACCCGTGATGAGTCAGACCAAATTTAAATTTTTCTAATTTAATAATAAATGAACGGATTGGATTGACTCACTGTATAATCAACATGTGATAAACCATATCAGATCGGGTTGGATAACCCCATTATGACAACTCTTACATACATGTATTCTTCGTGGTTGTTACTAAAATAAATTTGTAATCATAGAAAAGTTAAAAAAAAAAAGTATTTTTCGCAAGAATTTAAAAGAATGGACAGGGAAATTTCGAACACAATTTACTTCAAGTAAAACTTAACTCTTTGAGATCCATTTCTACCCATTAGGTAAATCAGTGATTCATTTATCTTCTGATAGTGTATATCAAACAGAAGAAAAAGTATATCCATTATTCTTAATTTTTTCAATTTTGTTTCCAATCAAATATCGAGAAAATCTATTAGTAAAGAAACACAACCAACCAATAACCAATCCACACGGATTAAGGGCGGCCATGGGTGAATCATCGGAGGATTTCTCTGTGGTGGTTTTGGCGTCGGACCTCGGCGTCGATGCGCGACCTTTCCTTGAACATCAACAGCAACAAGAAGAAGAGAATTGGCATGACTGTTCTCAATATCTCTTCCCCGATGAAGATTTCTCCGATCTCGATCAGTTGCAATTCCTCCTTCTCCAAGGCACCGACAAAAATTCCAATCGCATTCTCCGCATCGTCGGCAAGTACTTCCCAGGTATTTTACTGTTTCCTCAATCAATTCAACTTAATTAATTAACTGATTAAGGTGCTTTCATATTTTAGGGTTTCTTCGCTGGTTAAGATGTGTTTTATGTTAGAATATTAGGTCTCTTTTGGTTCTAGTAGTTTGCTTCACTAGTGAGATTTGATGTGTTACGTCTAGATGCTAGTCAAACTAGTTTCTGTAATTTTTTCGGAAAAACACTGGGATTCAACACTCGAATTAGAGTCACGAATTCGTGGTCTGTTACGCAATAAGTCTGTTATTCCACCTTCTTATTTGTTCTTCTTTTACGTGTAACTTTCTCTATTGTTTTCGTTTGATGTTCTATTTATGTATTTCTGAAGTTTGCTCCGCCTTGAGGTTGTCTGGCTCTGTCTAGGAGGATAAGAACACAACTCTATGTCTCAAACAATAAGAAAAAAGTGGAGAAGAGAAAGAAAGTTAATAATTGAATTAAAGCTCTAGGACTCACAAAGGGTGGCTCACGTGCTAGTAGCTTAGGCCTTTAAGCATATTAGAGGGGTTTGATTCCCAGCTGTGTGAATAGAGAAGCACGTGTGAAGAGAGGAGTTGCACCTTAATATGTATTCTACTCTCTTTGGGACTGGTTTCATGGTTTCTGGCTATGGGGATACGTTGCTTTCAAGAAAAAAGAAGAAGCTATAGCGATGTAAATTCTTATTGTATCTTTTCGCGAAGCTGTTTTGAAATCTGTATTACTTCTATTCCATTGATTTGGTACTCATGCTTTTAAATGGTGTGCAGCAACTGTTGTAAGTGCAGAACGACTGAAGAGATATGTGTTTCACAAGATCTGCAGTGAATTGCCGGATGAGCCATTCTGTATTGTTTACATGCACACCACCGTTCAGAAAGAGGATAATTCCCCTGGTATAACGATCTTAAGGTGGATTTATGAAGAACTTCCAGCTGATTTCAAGGACAGGCTTCAAATTGTGTATTTCATCCACCCTGGCCTTCGGTCCAGGCTAGTCATCGCTACTGTTGGCCGCCTCTTCTTGAGTGGAGGGTAACTCATCTTCTATTGACTCTTAACACAAATGAACATTCAAAAGCATTCTAACTAGGAGTATAATTTAGGTTGTATTTGGATAAACTTATAGGAGAACAAAAATAAAGTAAAATGAATAAATTTCTTTAGTTAAAATTAACTTTTGCACTTCAGCTTCTGAAGAAAAAAGTTAATTTATTTACTTAGCTTATGCAAGTAGGGTCATAGCTGTATGAATTTCGTCAGTTACATTGATTGACCCACTATCACTTGTTGCACTAATCCTATTTTGATTTTGATTCTCTTTGTTATTGATATAGATTATATTGGAAGATCAAGTATGTAAGCCGGCTTCAGTATCTCTGGGATGATATAAAGAAAGGAGAGATAGAAATACCGGATTTTGTGAAAAATCATGATGATATTCTTGAGAATAGACCACTCACAGATTATGGTATTGAACCTGATCCCTTTCACTTGACTGGGATGCCTTCATCTACCTACTCATTTGGAAAGTACGAGGAGAGATGGGCGGGAAGGGATTATGTGTCGTAGTATATGTATTGCCTCCTTTCATGAGATGAACCTGAACTTTTGTACAGAATGAATGTGGTATTTGTATTTCTGGCACTCATCTTTGAGTTTTTTTGTTTTTGGTCGTGGAGCTAAACCTGACTGTGTACGAATAGAACTACATGTTTTCTATGCCACATGAAATGTATTTCTGTAGATTAATCTACAGCATAATTCCTTGTTCATATGTTGAGATTCTTTTGAATTACTGCTCCCCATATGGTATTACTGGCTCTGGTTTGGCAAGACCCGACTGATGCGTCTTCTTAACCCTTGTTTTCTGTCACCGGAGTATCAATGATGTATTTTGAGGATACTATTCATCTTTATTCATCTTTCTATCGGGCTAATAGTGGTTTATCGGGCTAATGGTGATTTGGCTGGTTACTTCACTATGTCCTTTCATTGATATAATTCTTTTTCATCCGCAGTTTTTTTTTCTTTCATCCATTTTTTATTTGCAGAATCAACCAACCTCCTTCATTTTTTTTTTCTGATTGATTTCATTACACTTATTTGAGTATGGGAATGTGGAAGGTAGATTACCAAGCCATGAAAGACGTTAAGTTGTACATGATACATTGGCGGGTTAACATATTTGCTTTATTTATGTGAAGTTGTCAGAGTATTAAACAACTTTTGTGATCTAAGCATTAACATATTATTGTATGAAGTTTTCATGGAATGTGTAAATATTTATTCCTATAGTTTAAATATTAATTATTATACTTTAGTCAAAGTGCTATGCCATCTTTTCCTTTTGAACACACAAGATATATTGCAGAGAAGCAAACCTGCAGAGACATTTCCTAAGCACTCTTGTATGATCCATACAGACATAGCAGCATGAAAACCCTTATATTTTTATACACATGTTTATTTTGATAAATATTTCAAACTCGTCTTCTAAAACAACAAATCAATAACTGCTTCCAATAACTGCATATGAAGTGTATTGTTTGTTTTAGAATTTGAAATTTATGACATGGTTTGATATTTAAAAAACTTCTTAAAAGTTGAAAGAAAATTAATTTAAATTGTTCTTAACATTAATTTTTATGTGATGTGAGACTATTAGATATATTAGAAAGGTAAATATTTAAGTTTTATTGATATTTCAAGTGGGAACAACATCTGGAATTCCATTTTCATCGTATTAAATGTCAATAATCAATCAAAACATCTCATATTCCATGATCTGGATAAAATCTAAAACTGCTAAACAGGTCATAAACAAATGGCATACTTCAAATGCCATCAAGGACCAAAATATTAACTCCGTTACGAAGAGTACAAAACAGAAAGGAAAGACAGGACTGTGATTTATTGAGAATAGATGATCAGTAATAATACATAGATGAAGTATATTACAACAACTTGATTACAGGGTAAAGCAAATACATATATGATGAAATCCACTAACACTCAAACACTAACAAACAAGGAAAGGAGCGGTAACATGCCCATATAGCTCATTATCCTGAACTCTAGTTCAGCAGCATTCTTCACAAAGCCAGCAGCAACACAGAGCGAAGAGGCTGCATCATAAATAAGAATTTTCAACAACAAAAAACAGATATCAATCGAATAAATTTATTCACAAGCTTTCTGATAAAATATGCTGATCTGATCCAACTTCCAGTCATAGTCTAGTATTCTGGTAAATAATTTGTTGTGTTTATGGAAACTGTAGCACATATATATTAATTCATTTCTTGGTTAAACAGTTATAGATTATAGTACTCATTGTTATATACCACGTTTTCCATGCAGAATATATAGCATATGTTTGAGTGTATTAATGTAATCATTATGCAATTCAGTAGATGCTTACCATCCCTCGATGAAGCCCCTATCACCTTTCTTCTTGGAAGCAGAGAAGAACTTTCTTTTGGCGAGGGGATTCTCAGATGGGTATCCTGAAATCATAGGAAAATGAAAAGTGAATTATGTAACATCTTCAAGTTAAGTAGGTTGTGTTTGTGCATATTTGCTACAAAGAAATTAAGTAGAGGAACCTAGGGGAGGTTGGTTTCCCTGAGTCTCTGGCTTCTGCATTTTGGAGAAATAAAGATGATTTGATTATACTTCAATCAATGTCTGTATCAATGTTGAGTGGAACTGTGTAATGCTGATCTTTACACTCCTCAATATGTTTATATACTTCCACTACTGACATTATATATATTATATGGGGAAGAGAGAATTCTCTGTGTGAAAAGACTGTATCATATCATTATTATTTAGTTTTTTGAAGTGTCCAATAGAATTGTGGAAAAGAAAGGTTGATTAAACTGTGCAAGAATTTTGATAAGAACTTTTATCTCTTTGTATGAATTTGAATTCAATTTTTCCTACATCAACCTTTTCAATTTGATGGATAATCTTTTAATATCTTCCAATGTCCAGAAACTAATCAATTAACTACAATTGAAACTGTCTGTGGTTCGAATTTGTACAATAATTCTCTAAATCTCTATTTTCGAGTGTTGTGAATAGAATTTTTTTCATGAATTTGAACATAATTATTATAGAAATCACCAAATTTGTTTCAAATTAAATCTTTACTTCAGTTTATATGTATTTATAATTTAGATTGGAGAACCTTTATCTTTTGCAGGTGGTTTTTGTCTAATCGTTCACACGGCCTTTTGTGAACTTGACTTTTCTGAGTGAATGTTTTGAAATGCCACTTTCAATATTAATAATTCCGAACTTTTCAGTTTTCACTGCATCTTTCTGTTCTTAAATGGATTCATATTAGAAAAGAACACAGAAACAAGTTGAGTCTAGATTGAAAGACAAATGAGATTTATCTAAGGAAACAAAATAAAAGTAGCCCTTTTATTATTTTTTTTAGGGATTCTGAAGTTTGATCCTTTGCTTAGCCCAAAGGAAAAAAAAAGCATTAAAGAGCACGTTATAGAAGAATAAAGGCACATAAATGACTAAAATATATGCTTACTTTGTCAAACATTTTATACTTATTTGCGTATCAAAGCTATCAAAGCCACTTACTTGGCAATAAATTTCTGTGAAGAATATATTCCTTACAACTATAGGGAAGAATTCTTTTACTTTGTCTTCATCTGTGGGCAGAATATGTCAACAATTTAGACATAATGTTAGGATTTAATTGGTGAGAAGTGGCCGATGTTAAATGAGTAAAAAAATAAGAAGAATAGATAATGAGACTGAACTAGTTTTAAAGTGAGGAAAATAAAAAGTAGATATTTAATTAGTATTGCATGAAAATGAAGTCTTGAGAAGTTGCAAGTCAGGAAAGAAAAAGGGTAAACAATAGGGATGGGAGGCATGGAAGAAGGATGGGTTTTATTATCTTTCGCAGAGAAAAAATTCATCTCCATTTTTATATATCCACATACCATGTTTTATTATTTCAATATTAAATAATTAATTTTTATAAAAAAATAAAAAATAAAATATTCAATATAAAAGGACGTATTTTTATTCTTCAATATCAAATATTTAAAAATAAATTTTATATATATATATATATATATATATATATATATATATTGAATTAAAGCATCAAGTTCATGAAATCATAACATTTATTAATTTTGTGAACATTAATAAAATAAAGTTAATAAAAGTAAAAGAAAATTATTTTTAAAAAGTTATGAAAGGAAAATAAATATTTAATTTTAAAAATATTTTAAATCCTTTTAATTTTGTTTTAATTCCAATGAAGTATAATTTTTATATATTAAAAAAATTATAATACAACATATAGTGAATAAAGATTAAACTAATAATAATTTAAATTTAGCATACAATCTTTCTTCTTTTGAATTTTCACTTGTATTGGATGGAGACAAACAAGATTTATGATAATGAAATTAAATTATTATATTATAATAAATTATAATAATAAAATTTCACTTGTGATAATGAATTAGAAAATAAAAATAATTATATAAAAAACATCAAAGTGTATTATAAATTATAAAAATAAACAACATATAAAAACATTAAAAAGAAGTAAAAATAATCCATGCTTTAAAAACAATTTATACATAATTGAATAAATCTACACAAAAATAAAACAAATGTATAAAGGATATGATCAAATGAAATTTAAGAAAACTTTTCAAATATCAAATTAGTAGAACTATGAGATAATGAAAATTGTTTTAATAAAACAAAAGTTCTTCAATATGTAGAACTAACTTACAATATATAAAATTACTACATACACTACATGAAATTTTGCTTTTGATATTAAATCGTTAAATCATTAGCAATCCTATAAATAAAATAGAGAGTGTATTATCTTTTTAAATTCTTCACTTTTTGTAAAATCATTAGGAGTGTTTATTTTTATATCTTTTTTTGGATAGTTTTTCTTCTATCTTATATATCTTTTGTTGTAGCTAAGAGGGACAGTAATAAAATACTAATTCAAAGGAAGGATTAACTTATCATTAAACATAAGTGTGTACTGATATAGAAAAAATCCATGCTTAAAGAAAAAACTCTTAGGAATCTAATTTGAAGTTTAAATCTCATGTTAAATAAAAAAGAAAAATTTTAATAACAAAAGAAAACCTACAAATTCTATGTTATACAATTTTTTAATAAAAGGTACTACAAAATTTCTTATTTAAATTTAGGTTAAAATACCTTTTTAGTCCCCAAGTTGGGGTGAGAATTTTCATTTTGTCCCTGGTTTCAAAAATGAAGTCCTTTGGTCCCCATGTTTTCAATTTTGAGTGCAATCGGTCCCTTCCGTTAAGTAGATGCTAACAACGTTAAGTGTTAAGTGACTGTGTCTGTTATGTGGCAACAAATGTGGTCGTGGCAATGAGGTGACAGCATATGTGGTGTTTTAAATTTGGGAAAATTACATATATGAATTTTTTTTAATTAGGGCAAATAAAACAAAGTTAGTTATTTTAAATTAGGGAAAAAAATTAAGGTGGAACCAATTTCGTTTGTGCTGAGGTTTCTACCGTGATACACTCAAAATTTCGTGATACCTTCTGAAGCTTCTCTTTTTTATGACCTTGATGGCCACGCTGTCGTTTGTGCTGAGGTTTCTACCGTGGTACACTTTGGTGAAGTTCCCCTGCCCCAGCAGCTTCCCTATCTCGTACTTATTGAACAGGATGTTCCTGGTGCCACCAGTGCAATTGGATCTGTAATCCATCACGACGGCGGGGATTGTTGACCGAACCAGTTTTACCCTAACGCTGTTAGTGGTTTTGGTTTCTACCTTCTATAGGGGGTTTTCAATTGTAGGCTTTGAATTGGAATTGGTGGAGGTGGGAGAGACCCAGATCGAAGGGCTTGACCCTTATAATGAAGAGGGTGTCGAATGGACACACCACGTTCTGGAGAAAAGATTTGGATGGGTTGAAAATCTTCATGGTTGCATGCGGGGGAGGGAAAGGAAAAGGGGTGAGGATGTGCTTAGATTTGTGTTTGAGTTCCAAGACCCGAATAGGGGAACAAGCCCGAACTGAAAATGGGTTATAAAAACAGAATAAATACAGTATCGGAAGGGGTGGAGGACGGTGGAAGAAGACGGAGAACGCGGCTATCACGCAGAACCAAAGAGATAGTGATTTGTTTCAGGTTTCAGGTTTCTGTGGTGTTGGGCGAGAAGAGGAGAATGTCGTTTTATGAGGAGCGGTTGGAAGAGATCGTATCCAAACATTGTCTGCGCTGCCTGACCAGCGCAGATCTGACGGGATGCTCGTGACGCCGTGCGGCACGCCGGCCTACATGGCGCTAGAGGTTCTGAAGAAGAAGGGCTACGATGGGTCGAAGGCTGATATATGGTCGTGTGGGGTGATCCTCTTCGCGCTTCTTTCTGGGTATTTGCCCTTTCAGGGTGAGAATGTGATGAGGATTTACAGCAAGTCTTTCAAAGCCGATTATGCATTCCCGGAATGGATTTCGCCCGGGGCCAGACGCTTGATCTCTAATTTGCTGGTCGTGGACCCAGAGAAGAGGCATTCCATTCCTGACATCATGAAGGATCCTTGGTTCCAAGTTGGGTTCATGCGCCCCATTGCGTTTTCCATGAAGGAGACGGCTGTGGAGGATAACATCGACTTCAAAGGGGATGATGCCGGTGGCAGTGGAAACGTTAACGGTAGCGAAGACAGTACCTTCCACACACTCAAACACAACGTCAATTGCAAAAGCCCTAATTTCCCAATCTAAGACCTAACATAATTGCGTCTTCAGAAACGAAATTGGTTCCACCTTAATTTTTTTCCCCTAATTTAAAATAATTAACTTTGTTTTATTTGCCCTAATTAAAAAAAATTCATATATGTAATTTTCCCAAATTTAAAACACCACATATGCTGCCACCTCATTGCCACGACCACATTTGTTGTCACATAACAGACACAGTCACTTAACACTTAACGCTGTTAGCATCTACTTAACGGAAGGGACCGATTGCACTCAAAATTAAAAACATGGAGACCAAAGGGCTTCATTTTTGAAACCAGGGACAAAATGAAAATTCCCACCCCAACTTGGGGACTAAAAAAGTATTTTAACCTTAAATTTATTCCGTGTCTCATAATTGTTAAATCTTCTTTGTTTAACTTAAAAGACTCAAAATAAGTTTAATTTCATCACTATTTTATAATCACCTGTACAATAAAATCTACATAATAAAGTTAAATAATAATTCCTATAAAACCGTAGAAATGTTAAATAAAATTTGAAAGTACCACAATTAAAATGTGATTTAAATAAATAAATAAGTTGTTATGAAAAAGTTACGCTAATTAATAGCAAATTAGGAAGAAACTATTTAACTTGATTATAATATTATTATATATTGCTTCTGTATAGTCATAGTCAAAAGTTTAATATCATTAAAGTGTAAACTAAAGAGTAATTTACTGACATCTCATCTTTTAATTTACCATAACCTCAATTCATGATGGAACCACCAAAGTCTAAGACATTATATATGGGATACAATATTTCTAAAGATGTTATAAAAGATCAAAACAAGTAATTTTTTTTTATATATTTTAGTTTTTCATTTTAAGCAAGCCATACTTAACTTTTCCACATTAAAAAAAGGTAAAATAAGATTTTTATATATTAAATACAACTTTCTCGTATTTTAAAAATATAAGAAATTTTTAAAATATAAAAAAATTGAGTGTGTCATTTACGAAAAATAAACGTAATATTTATGTCTATTTTAAAAGAGGGGATGCAAATATCTTTTGTTAAATATTAGAAGGATATTAATACATAATTTTATTACAAATATAAAATATAAATATCTAGATTAAAACTAGAAAGATGAGAGCGACATTCACTAGAATCTTAAAAGAAAATTAAGGGTGTAACTTTCATTTGTTGCCATAGGTTTATTTGGATCCAAATGTGCGTGAAATATTTTTATTTGTTGTGGGTCATTTCTTTCTACACCCTTATAGTTTTCTTATGTGTGTCCCCAAGGGCGTTAAAAGACTAAATTGTCTTCCTTACATTTATTATTTACTCTCTTATCCTTGTTATCCCATGTTCGTGTAAAAAAAACATCTTCTAAATTATACAATCTATAAAAAAACTAAATTTTTTTCATATTTATTAAGAGTGTAGAAGGAAAATATAATGAAGAAAATGTGCAAAGTTTTCTAATTTACTACCTAAAAAACGTGGAGAGAGGTAAAGGATGGTTGGTAAGTGGTCTAAATTAGTGTTGTTAAAACGGGTTACTTGGCCCAACCTGACTTGGTCCATCATGGCTTAGTCATTTAGTGAGTCAATCCAACTCGATTCATTTATTAGCGAGTCAAAAAATTTTAAACCCGGCTCAGTCCACTACGGGTTGGTGGGTTAAAAGACTTAACTCACTTAATTACAAGTTTTTTTTTAAATCCAAAAAAAAGTATAATTTTTTTTTGTAATTCAAATTTAAATAATTACACTCTAAAATGATGTTAAACTCCAAAGATAATTCAAGAGAAAAAAAGTAACATACAACTGAAATGTAATAAAAAACAAACCCAAAAAGCGAATAAATAACTTTATAATATTGATAATTTTTGTGTCATTTATATTAGAGTTTTGAATGGATAAATTTAAAATATTTTGCTCTCTTGAAACATCCTTTTCTTTATTCCCATTTATAATACAATAAAAAAATATTAACTAATAATATTGAAACACAAAATAATAAATAATTAAATTAAATTAAGTGGGTTGGTGAGTCAACCTGGCTCATTCGGGTTCTAAGTGAGCCAAATTGAAATTTGGTTCGTATAAAAAAATTTCATTTTTTTGAAACCAAACTTGGCCCAAATTCCTGGTGGACCGGGTTAACCCGCGAGTTCTAACATATTTTGACACCACTAGTCCAAGTACCATTCTTTGTCTTGGTCACATATCTTCTTCTATTTTGGTTGAATTCTAAGATCAAGAAAAAAAATACAAGTCACTACTTTTGGAAACAATAAGAAAAAATTATCTTGTCATTTATTTTTTTAGGAATCTCATGCTCTTGCTCATTTTCTTAAACTTCCTTCATGCACCCATTAGTGGCAAAGCCTAGATATTCCGTCAACATATTTCCATATTTTAATACTCACAATATATTAAAAAAGAACTTAAGTAAGAAAACTGATTCTTTAACATACCTAAAGTTTTTACATTCATTTGATATTACCCTTTTTCTACTTTTTACTCTTCTTTCTTGAAAAATACAAAATATTACATTCTTATGACTATTTTATCTTTGTATACTCTCTGTCAAATTATAAAAGTATGTCATGTACCTTTACTTTTTAAGTAATTCCCCTTGATGCTTTGGACATTCTTGAAGAAACTGAAATGCTAGGAAACAAACCATACTTTACTTCCTTCCTAAGTGACATAATTTTTCTATATAAAATAGAGAAATACTTGGCGAATCCTAATTCTTACCATAGATTAATAGGGAAGTTGCTATATCTTACCGATATTAAACTTGACTTATGTTTTTCTTTCAATTTACTAAGTCAATTTATACAATCTCCTATTGACTATCACTATTAGGCTTTACGGCATGTCCTTAGGTACATCAAGTCTAGCCCTTTAGAGGATCTTTTCTTTGTCGTTAATTCTCATATTCAGATAAAGGCCTTTAGTGACTCAGATTGGACCACTTGCCCTAACATTAGAAGATCCACTACATACTTTTGCATCTTCTGAGGATCGTCTCTCATATCATGGAAGTCTAGGAAATATAGTACTATTTCCACTGAAGCATAATATTGTGTCCTAGCTGCTACATGTGTGTGAAATATAGTGGCTTCACTACCTCCTCCAAGATCTTCTCATCCAGACAGTTGTCACTGCTACCCTTTACTACGACAACAAATCGACCAAATATATCGCTCACAATCAGAGTTTCTATAAGAGGACGAAGCACTTCAACTTGAACTGTCATGTTTTGCGTGAGAAAATCCAAATCAATCTTCTGCATCTTCTTTCCATTCACTCGGATAACAAATAATAGACATCTTCACCAATTTCCTCCATCATGTTCGTTTTCAATCCATCATTTTCAAATTCATATTAGTGAACATACACCATAAGCTTGAGGTAAAGCTGTTGAAACCATTAGTTCTATTAGTGTTACTGTTTAGAAGTATAATCAGGTAGGGGTTTTTCAAGTTTTTTAGTGTTTTCCTTTTTCCCTTCTTCTAGGTTTGCAAAAATTCTATTTCAGTTTGAGATTTCCTTTTCTGCATGTACATGAAATACATAAAGTTATAATAAAAGAAGTTATGTTTTCATTACCCGATTCTTCCCCTTTTGCCTTGCACGTTTTCTTTAACCTTGCCGGCCATAGAAGCTCTTTTTGCTACAGCCCTAAAGTCCATATGCTATATCTAATACTACCCAAATCCTACTATATGCATGGGATACTTTAAAGGAAAAATAAAATAAAAGAGAAAAACATATATAACACTACAAATCCAATTTGATGCTATTTTTTTATGCTAATTAGCTTTTAAGCCACAAAATTAATATAGGAAGGAGAAGAAATTTAAAGGTTGTTTGAATGAGGAGTAATAAGGAAAGGAGACTGAATAGTAGATATTAGAAAGATAACAATTTAAAATGCCCTCTATTTTATTTTAAATTTACCTTTGAACTTCCCACTAAAAGCCTATTTCATTATTATAATTTAACTCATAATGTATACCTTTAGATTGGATTTCAATAAATTTAATATATATATATATATATATATATATATATATAAATTAAGACATACATTTATAATATATTTATGTGTGATACTTAATAATTAAATATATTATAGATCCTAGATCTTTTTGTAAATTGTTCGAATATATGTGAGATTTTTTTTCTAAATAAATATAAAAATTTCGACACTTTATAATATATTTCTTAATTATTTAGTTTTTTCAAACATCTTCATTTCTCTTAGAATTCTCAGTTTTACAATGCTGATTTTGTTTTATAAAGATATTCCACCATTTATTGTGTTGTAAAAGTTTTGTTTTCAATATTTATTAATCTTTGTTTTTGTTTCCAGGTTATTTCAAAGTACCTGATCTAGACAATTGATTCTATCTCAATTTCATCTGAAACCAAATAGTGGAATACTTTAATTAGCACTTGAAACCTATTTCACTGTCAACTACTGCTTTAAAATATGTATCTGATTATGACGAATAATGTGTGTAAGGTATCTCATTTGTGGAGAAACTTCAGAAACTGAGAAAATATCAATCTGGTTGGAGAAGAAGGTTAAATAGCTTGCTAGGAAAATGAGGAGAAAGACTTTAACAATATGGAATTTAAACATTAATGTTTTTTAAAAAATAACTTTTAATTACTGCAACTGTGAAACCAAAGGGGGATTGGAGTAATGAAAAGTTTTGCAAAAGAAATATATGATTCAGAATACTAATTGTTTTATGCGCATTTCTGAGATAAGTGCTTATCAGAGCACTGTAGAAACAGAAGGCTGTTGGTGACTGAATCTTTCAATATATATACTACAGAGTTACATGTAGCTCAAACATTATAACTATTCCTAACCTGGTTACATCCTTTATATAGACATAGATATACTTGTTTTTCATGATATAAAATTTTTCGTTGACTTAATTATGAAGAAAAAACAAAAGGTTTATCTACATCCATCTTCTTAATACAGGAAAAGTTAAGTTTTTTTTTTTTTTACTTTTCGAATCAAAGTTTACAGATATGTTAAAAAAAGATCGAATTATATAAAAACATAGTAACCTCTTTATGTCAAATATTGTTAGTGACAAAGAAATACATCATATTTTGAAGTCTGGCAGACAAACCTATTAAATAAATAATTTTGAAGATTTGTTGTTGGAGGAAAAGAAAAGTAGTGGACACCACTGATTTAAGGCGAGCTAACACGAAAATGATAATATAGATTAGCGATGATAATTATGAAGCAAGGACATAAGATGCATTTACAGATCAGCATTGATGAAACCCAATTAAAATTGTTAATATTTTTTTTGTGGAGAATTATTGAAAGAGATATGTGGAAGTGGGAAAACCACATGTTTTGCTTTGCAGGGAATAAAAGGGCACCCCGGAGAAGAAGGGAGAATAACCTAGAAAATATGGGTATATAAGAAGATATATGCTTTCGAATTGTGTTACAACTTTCGGTAACCATCCACGACAACATGTTACTTAAGCATAGACCTACAAATATGTTTATTTTTGGTCATTATTGTTATTGTCTTCTTCACTATACTTAACCAGCAAAATCTCTGATAACTGAAAAATGAGAGATTGTTGTTGTTGATTGAAATTTCTTAAGAATGACATATTTATCTTGTTAAATACTTTTGAATAATGGTGAAGGATTTCAAATAAAAGGAAGAAAAGGAGGAGAACGTACAATTGTAAGTATTCTGATTGTTGTAGATTCTCTCCCATATTGAAAAGCAAACATAAATAGTAAAAGAAAGCTACAGTTAGTAAGCCGTGGTAGTAATAATGGGTTACCAGACAAATGAACTTCAAAATACTAATTATATTATTTAATCTTTCATAATTTGTAATAAGTATATCCCGAATCATCAAATAAAAATGTACTTTTGTAATGTGGATAGGAAATAATCATATCTTCATTGAATATGTAAATAAGACGAAGTCTCTCTCATGGAATAAGGGTCAAATTTCCAATCAAGTATATATATATATATATATATATATTGTGTGCAAGAAGAAATTGATGGAAAATAATGCACAATATATATAATAATAAATAAATAAAAAGAGTGTGAAAAAGACAGGCATTTTGGAAGGAGGAAGCATAGTAGAATCCCTTTCTACCATTGATAAGTTCCATCATCTTCATCAGCAAAGTTTAGTTCTCCAAATTATCCTCACCTCAAGGGAACTAGACAAAGGAGTTAATTTCTTTACCTTTTGGATATCAGCCAGCAAAATATTTGGGCTTCTGCACCTGAATCACCACTAGCAAAAACTCAGACACAGCACAGTATAATAACGAGTTGTCACTTCCTTACTTTTCATATCTAAAATCAGTAAAAAGTTATATTATAAATCTATTTCACATTCTACATTTTTTTTATCTCTCCTATTTAAGTTTTATTTCTTTATCATATATGTACATCTCAAAATTATTTCTACCTATGTATCACACTTTAAAAATATTATTCCATATATTTATATTTAATACACAAGATCAAGAGAAAAGGACGTTCTGCAATAAAACTGATTCTGCTCACTGTTACCAAACCATGGACAAGCCGTTGTGCATATAAAGCATCATGTGCAATCACGAAAGAGTGTTAGACAATAATAGTGTTTCATAAAATATACAAATCACTACAGTATAACAATGGGGTAACAAAATACTGACCCATGACGTGTTATATATTTGCACAGGAATTTCAATCTATTTTCTTTCTCCTTTGAAATTCCACAATTAATATTGATTTCTCGTTAAACAAAATAATTTTTCATTTTTGTGGGCACTTGTTTCAATTATAAGTAGAATACAAACAAAATAATTCCTTTGAAAGCTCTTACCAATGATCTTTCCTTTGAAGAACATGAGGATTCAGTGAGTTTATTTTTCTTTTAAATCAGAAAAGTAAAACATATCAGTAAATGGATTTGAGAAGAACAAGAAAAGGTCCAATTTTAGGCACAATTAATGGATTTCTTTTTAGTTTCATATTATTCTCAACACTTATTTTATTATGTGGGTATTTTAAATGTGGGAACATATTAGCCTTAAATAGATTTTCATACTTTAATTTAAGATATGTTTGTTTGTATCTGGCTCTAAGCAGAAGATACATTGAATACCCAACAAGCTCCATATTTTAGAATTATTCCCACCAACTTATTTTAACTGCTAAGCCTTTTTATCTCTCAGGTCACCTCTATAAATTTAACAATTTTGTACAAAATTAATGTTATTCATGCAATCCTTTAAATGATATGATACACCTACTGATTATTTACAATGATTTTTAAAAATTTTTGAGAATTGTAAACATAGGACTTAGATGGAACATTTTTTGTGAGGCTTACATTATATACTTGTTTTATTTTTTTGGTTTTCTTTTTTCGAAAATAAGATTCTTGAACTCATTTTGAATTTTTTATTATTGAATATATATGATAAACAGTAATGTGATACTCATATTATTATTTAACTTAGTGAGGGTTTGGAAGAACTCCTTTACAATTCATTTTAACATATTTCATCAAATAAATACATAAACATTTAGATTCGCTGACAAAAATATTTTATATTATATCTCACGGAATTGTATAAAATGTTTCAATAATGTGTTCCCACCATAACTAATGAAAGAATTCATATCCTATAAGCATACAAAGCAACCGTGTTTCTTCTTTAATTGTTAAAACAACTTACAATAATAACATTTATATAATAATACTCATTCAATAAACTTTGAGTTATTTAACCAAACAATCTCTTAGTCAAAAATAAACCGAAATTGTTTGTATTCATTTTATTTGAAGAAAAAAAAACAAATCACTTGCTTTCAACAACTTCCAACACGAACTTCTAATATCAATTTCTGAAATTTAATGATTTCAATACCTTCCGCTGTTGACCTAAATATACCCATTTGCCAGAAAACATTACAAATATTTAAAATAATATATAACAAGTCATAATTAAGAAATTTGACAAAATTTGGATAAATGAATTATATAAATTTGTTAAATCTAAAAGTTAGGGTGATAAATTAATCATTAGGAAAAAAATGTGGAGAGAAGAAGGTTTGGACCTATGTGAATGCATCTTACATATAGATACACAATACATAATCTGGTAGATCATTATATATAGTTTTAAATGTATTGATATTAGAGATGGTGGTAGAACATGAATAAGGTTGATTTGGGAGAATGCATGCAGTAGTAAAGACCCTGGATAAACAGCATACGATGAAGAAGAAAATTATATAGAATAGTCATAATCTCGAAGAATCTTCCATAAGCAACATCCGATGAATTTAGACAGAAGATATAGAAATAATTAAAGAAATGATTAGTAATATAATAGGGTTTTAGGTGTAAGTTTTATATTTTTGTTTTGTCTAAAGAGAGCTAAAAAAGGTAAGGGGGGACAAGAAGAGGATTACATGGAAGGTGATAGTGCCAATTTTTTAACTTGACATGTGTGGTCACACTCATTGTTGCATTCATGCAAGACAAGAGATCAATTTGTCCAGAGCCACATGATTTTGATTAGAATAATTAAGCCCAAAACACTAGCCAATGGATGGTTCCAAAAGAGTAGAAAATGGTAGAAGGAAAAGAACATAATATATTAGGTGGGAAGAGAAGGAAAGGGACAGCCCTATATAGTATATGATCACTTAAACTGAGTAGGAAATATATGAATGGGAATTGAGAGAAGAAAAAATGATAAAGAAATAAAGAAAGCCCCAACAGCACAGGAAGAAGAAGAAGCAAAAGATAATGTGAAGAAATAATTGAGGGGTGGGTTATGAGAAAGTGCGGGTGGGACAAGATAATCTGAAATTGTAAAGCGATCACAATAAATAGGCCGTGATATTAGCTACGGATCAGTAAATACAAATTAAGGAGTTGACAGGTGAAGGAGGATTTGAAAAGATTGACCTGCATCTCCTCCATGCACCCTTTCGATTTCACAGAAAAATAAAAACAAAAAATAAATTGAACCCCCATTAGATTCTCCCTGTCTCTTATCCCAATCTCCCATGAAACCGCACTTCAAATGGTGACCATTTGAAAGGCCTAAACTCCAAAAGCTAAAAAGGAAAAAAATAAAATTAAAAATAGCAGAGAGCCAACACAGATAAATCAGAAGGGCAGTGAATACCAGTCTATTTCAACTCACAAAAGAAGAAGACTCTTTTGTGCTCCATCCCTTCAATAGGGTCCCTCCATATTCATCAACAATTCTCCCCCTCTCATCATCCTCTTTAAATTCTCCATTCTCCATCGTCCGTGTCAATTCAAACAACTTCCAATCATCTATCAGTGCGTCCAAACTCTCACCCACAAGATACTAGAAGTCATGAGTGTGGTGATGGTGGTACATGTTTGTGTTCATGGCTTCCCTCTCCTCCTCACCACCGTCCAACCGTGAACTCATCGAAGCTGTGGCACCAAGGTTCAGATACACCAACCTTGAATCCAGGTTGAGATTTCCAATGTTGTTGTTGTTATTCCCACTGCTGCTACTGCTGTTATGGTCCTCGTTCATGGGGGGAGGGTAAATGGGTGCTGCTGAATTCGAAGGGGCGTTGTTGTTGTTGTTGGCATTGCCTTCTTCTCTTGACATGACAAGAGCTGCTGATTGAACAAGCTCCAAACACAGCCTCAGTTTATTGGGTTCTATGTGGGTCAATCCTGGAACGGCACCCTTAAAGAGGAAATCCGAGGTTAGGGTTCTGAGGATGTCCAAAGGCGTGACCCCATCAACTGTTCTCACATTCGGGTCCGCGTGGTGGTCCAGCAGCACGGCCACCATGTCAGGTGACACCATCTCCGCCGCAATGTGGAGCGGCGTTTTCCCGGCCGGGCCTGAGGGATAGTTGACATCTGCTGCACCGAGTTCCAGCAATGCCTTCACCACCTCTCTGCTGCAGTTCTCTACCGCATAGGGTAAGGCCAGTGCTTCGTCCAGGTTGAGACCCTCCCCCATTACCATGAGCTTTACGAGTTCGACGTCGGAGGAGTCCAGGGCACGCCTCATTCTCCGGATTTTCTGGTCCTCGAGATCGAGGGCGGCATGGTGGTGGTGGGGGTGATGGTGGTGGTGTGGCACCAAGGAGCGGCGCGCCATGGAGGATTTGATACGTAGCTCTTCGATCTTGGCCACAATGTCTATGGGAAGGTGCTTGGCGAGAACCTCGGGAGGAAGACCTGATTTGGCTACTAAGTGAGAACAAGTGGCCCATAGTTGCTGCATGTCTTGCTTTCTCGAAGCCAACAGCACTTTCATTACATCCTCTATGGAAGCCTTCTCCACCATGCTCGCAAGTTGTTTCTGACAAGGAAAACAGCAAAATGCGTGAGCGAGAGGAAGAAACAAGAAACAAGCAAGAAATGGAAAAGCGAAGAAGAGAGTTTACATTGGAAAAAAGAAACATGTTCGATATAGCAGCACTTCCATGTAAGGCAATATCAGTAATAAATAGAGTAGTAGAAGTGATTTGGTGGAAAGTAAATAAATGTAAAACGCGAGAGAACAAACGAGATGGGATGGTTGGAAACTGGGAAGCGCAGGAGAATTTAAAGGACCCTTTTTTTTTTCTTTTCCGGTGGTTTGTTCTCTTTTCGAATCCAAACCCAAATGAGGAAAGTAGATGTTTGGGAAAAGTTTCGTGCGCCTACTGTGTGGAAGACAAGACTGCATATCATCATCTAAATTTAGAAATTCCTGAGTGTGGGTGATAGAACGCCAATTCGAGAAACTATATAATTTTCGCACTCCATGAAATCAGCTACGTCGAACTCCAACAACACTAACACCGTAAAGGTCGAAATCAATCAAACTGACTTAAACCCTCAAATCAGTAAGAAAAGTTCATGAGGTGGATATATAAAGTTGGAAGTAGTATTATTGGGTGTGTTTGTTGAGAGAGGAAACGAAGGAAGTAGTGAGAAAGTGAAGAAGAAGGAAATTGTGTGAAGGGTGGAGTATAAATGAGAGTGAAAGAGAGAGAAGAAAATCAGCTATTCAGTCGCTGACAAGGGAAAGGAAAGCAGTGTAGCGGTTACAAGGGATCATAGAATAGAACGAACTGGTGGTATAACTCCTGATGGGATAGATAGATTGAAGCACGAATTCAGAACCCGAAATTCTCATCCATATATCATATCATATCATCACAGACCCTGAAAAGAAAAATATAAAAAGGAGAGAGACATGGAAACACCCCATCCCGGTTCCCAAAACGATAGCAGACCCGCAGCAGTAACTGTCCTAATTCCCAAGACCCCATGAAACATAAGACTGGCCACACAAAGGGTGAAAAAGGAGGAAAAAGAAAACAGTGGAAGTGAGGGAGAAGGCCACCATACTGATATTGGTAACACCAAGGAAAAAGAGAAAACCTGGGTAAGCAATGCAAGCTGTTCGACGCCGAAGTATCTGGCGGCGGCGAGGGTGTCAAGGGCGAGATCGACTGCGGAAGTGCAATGCGTGTGCCAGCAGCCTCGCTCGCCGCAATTGGGGCGGGCCTCGTGCTTGGGAGGGACGATGGAGACTTGGCCACTGTAGAGGAACTGGAGCATGAGAAGGAAGACCTCGTAACCGACGGAGTTGACTGGGATGACGCCGGAGCGCGAGTTGAGTCGCGGGCCGGCGGGGTCGAGGGCGGAGGGAGGGTCCGGGCCGCAGAAGAATTTGCGGAAGAAGAGGCTACGGGCGGCGAGTATGCAGCGGTGAGCGTGGACGAGGCGACCCTCGACGCTGAAAGTGACGTCGCTGAAGGCCTGGCCGTTGATGAGGAGGTTGAGGTAATCGAGGGAGAGAGATCTTAGAGAGTCTTCAAGGGACATGGTGGTGAAGACTGTTACTGTTGTTGTGAATAAAGTACTGTGTTGTCTCTTCAACGCTCTAGGGTTGGTGGCTGTAACTTATTGCCAGCAAAAGAATGAAAGAGAGAGAGAGAGAGAGAGAGAGAAAGAGAGAGAAGGGAAAAGTGAGAGAGATGGAATAGTGAGGGAAGGAAGAAAGGGGTTGAAGTTGAAGTTGAAGTTGGGTTGATCCGTTTGTTTTTGTTTTTGTTTTTGTTTGATGTTGATGATGATGGTACTGTGGTTGTGTTTTATGGGATTCGCTGGGTGAATGGTGAATGGAGGGGCATGGTGTATTTTGATGGATAGATAGATATTTTTGAAGAAAGAGAGAGAGAAACAGAGATTGGAATTTGGGTGGCTATTCTGGGCGGCTGAGGGGTTAAAAAAGGCCTCAAATATTAATTAAAAATGTATTTTTTCCTGTTCATCCTTTTTGTATACTGAGAGAGAGAAGTAGTGTAGAGTAGAAGCATGTAGTGGTGGTGAGAGGGGGTGGAAGTAGAAGCATTGAAAATGATGTTTGGATTAAATAAACACAGTTTAGACTTTGCTTATTATATGTGATTAATAATATAACCAACTTAAGTCTCTCTAAATAGACTAATACATACTATAATACAACTCCTTGGGCCCTATTCTGTTGACTGTTGCACTTGTACCTCCTGTCCACGTTTTTGGATATATATATATATACACACTCTTTTTTTCTTTTTTCTTTTTTAATTTTTATTTGTATTTGGAGAGAGAGAGATCGAATAAATGCAAAATAAGATGAATGATACGATGAAAAAGACAAATAAAACACAAACTATAAATAATTCTTTCATTTTTTAGTTACTTATTCCATAATTTCGATAAACGCGAGCTACCAGCAACTGCTTCTTACAATGACAAGATTTACTACTTCCTTTTATTTTTATTTAATATTCTTCAAATTTTATTTTATTATAAATAATAATGTAAGTGGCTCTCCTATTGCCAATTTAGGTCGCTGTTTGATTCAATTATTTCAATTAGGAAACAAATCGTAAATCTTCCAACACATGTTTTTCTCGTCGGATAATGTTTCTTTCCAAACATTTTCATCACATATCATAACGTGAGAAAATATATGACATGTTTTATACAATTAAAAACAATGTTATTGTTGTTCTGTTTCATTCGTAATCATAAAAATATTCTTCCCACATATCATTGTAAAGCGGTGGCAATATTCAAAAGAAAAAAAAAAATATATGGAGTCAAGTCCTATAATTTTTATTTTTGGCCACGACCTAACTAAATTTTATATTATCTTCTTTTCTTATCATTAGCTCCAATATATAATTCTCATTCTTTACCTCTTTATTATTCATGAGAAACTTTAAATAAATAAATAAATAATGCTACAAAATTCTGGATGAATATCTTATTTTAGTATGGTCTGTATATTAAAACTGTCTAGAACTAAAGTTTTCATAAGTTACGGTTCGTAAATATTGTATATATAATGAATTAGTGTATTTCAAATATTCTATTATAAATTTAAATATTTTTTCTGATGAAAATAAAAGAAGAGAAAAGCAGTGACCCAGAATCACTCACACAAACAGAAAAGTAAATGTAAATCCAATGCAGTACTTGAAACAATTAAAGAAGGGTAGATTTGAAACTGACTTCGTATATATGTCTATATATATATATATATAATTAACCTTTCTCTTTTTGAAGTCAACAGGTGTTTGATTTTTTCCAATTATTCATCTTAGTTTTTCTGTTCTCATTTAAAATTCTGCAGAGAATTTAGACTCAAAAGGTGATTTCGGCATACGTGAGATTTTAATGTGTCTAAATATTGACAGATTTCTAATGTTTTAAATATTTGTTTCAAATTTTATTCTAATAAATTATATCATACGTAAAAAATGTAAAGTATTCACACTGACATATAATAAAATTTATAAATTTTATTGAATGTGAAAAAATATTTTAATTAATTTAAAACATTATTCTTTCATTTTTCTTATTCAA
Source organism: Vigna reflexopilosa (assembly GCA_027742785.1). Taxonomy (NCBI): domain Eukaryota; kingdom Viridiplantae; phylum Streptophyta; class Magnoliopsida; order Fabales; family Fabaceae; genus Vigna; species Vigna reflexopilosa. Next base: position 13,615,040 of record CM050914.1, read on the forward strand.
ATATCTTCCTTTCCAATTTTCTTCAATCTTTTGGTGAAAGCTCTTTTAAGTTTATGTGATTGGCCCTACCTATGAGAAAGACGAGTCTTAAAAATGGAGGTGGCTTGTAAAACTCCCTTAATCCTTGTTTGTGTACAGGAGTCAATTCTCAGTTCAGGTAGAGTTAGGTGAGTTATATCACAGAGGAAAACTTATTGTTATATATTAATAAAATAGTTAAGTATATATTTCTATTCATATAGTTTGAAAAATAAATCTAAAAGTTCAATAAAAATCTTTTTAAAAAACTTTAAATACACTATTAATCTTTTTAATGATTGAAATTTGTACAAAAAAAAAAACAAAACGTGAGTCTTTTGTTTGATTTCATGAATTCCTCTTTTAAATAAAATTTTAAAAAATTGACACTTCTCGCATTTTAAATAAGCAACCACCTTAGTTAACTATAAGATAATTTCAAATTGATAGCATTGTAATAAAAAATTGCATACTAAGTTGACTGCTTATTTAAAAATTTCAATTTTAAATTTGAATTCATTTTTAAATATTAATTATAATTAGATTACAAAAATATTACACTAAGTTGACCGCTCATTAACTTACGTTGTAAACAATAACTACATCTAAAATATTGATTTTGAAATTTGATGAATTTATAGTAATTTAATAATTCATTTAAAGCAAATTAATTAATGAGATAAAAAATGATAATATGTATAAAATAGGATGATATTTAACTCATAAACAATATAAAACTTATGAATGTATCAGATAAAAAATAAATAACAAATTATAATTGACCCACACATGCTAAGATATTTATATTTTTAGTTCATTCTAATCAAAGTAAAAATAAATCTTGTACCTATAAAATTTGTTAAATTTCAAGTTATACTTTGAAATTGGTTTTGTATGGCATGTTTTAAAAATGATTATACTTTAAGGTTAAAATTTAAAAACACGTTTTTATGTTGATTCTTTTTACGTTAATTATGCTACAATTTTAAAGTAAGTATATTCTTAAAAGAATATATTTTACAGCCAAATACAGCCTTAAATTTTACTTATCCCTTAGCATAAATTAATTAGAAGCTAAAATTTGAAGGTAAATTAGAAATATATGATTTTTCTGACTGCTTTTGCCTTTATTTTCCTGAGTTACGCTGAATCTATTTTTTTTTTAAAGATTATTTATAATCGTTATTTAACTTATATAATACTATCATAAACAAATAATACTAGCATAAACACATAAACACAGGTGCAATAAAGTCTGTATGTATTTTTTAAATATCTGTAAATTATTTATATTTTAAAAAAGCAATTAAAATGGTAAAATTGAAAAAAAAGGTACATATAGTTATAGATATATTATAGTTAATAAAAATAACTTTTAGTGGTTAAAATAAAAAATTATTATAAGTAATAGTAGTAATTATTAAATTTTAATAAATAGTTACTAAAATAATAAAAGAATAAATAATTCTTTATAATGACTAACTATTTGAATTAAAAAATAATTACTAAAATGATAAAATTAAAAAATAATATTTTATTATGAATAATTATTTAAATTTATAAAAGTAATAATTAAAAGGATAAAATTGGAAAGGCAAAATAAAAAACCAAATAGTTGTATTCTCCTTATATAATCATACATTATGTTAAGAGAATATATATAATTATTCTTCAAATTCCATTTATTATAAAGAGTAGTAGTTTAGGTTATTTATATAGGAAGATTGCATTTAATTTTGTCTAAATCATGTTAGATGACACTTACATGCTCTCAGGTTTTAATTTTAACTTAAATATTCATTTTCTTTTATATATTTCTGATAAAATAATATTCACTTATCTTCTAATTTTCAAACAACCATTCTCCTCCCCAATTATTTTAATAAATGGCATTCAAATTTCTTATATTTAAGTAAAGTAATACTTATTTTTTTTATATATTTTATTTAAAAGTATTATACTGACTAAAATATTAAATAAGAAAGATTAGTATCACTTTAACAAAATCATAAAGAGAAGTAATTCATTTAATAAAATAGGAATACCTATTTAAAATTTTAAAAGGTATAATTAGCATTTTATTAAAAACACAATGAAAGCAATTATTATTTTTAAGTCGAAGATGATCTAAATGTTATATGTAATTCCTGAATCTCATCCATTCATAATTTAAGAGACAAATAACAAATTAAAACATTAGTTTGTCAAAATTTAAGAAGATAGTAAATTAAGTCTGATTTTCTGGTTTAATTTCAAGTATTTTTCAAAAGTCGCAATTTTAAATATTGAATTTCTCTTAACACTATATTGATTCCTAATCCTCAGTCATCTATAATTTGGTTCGCATCTGGATTCAGTTATACGTAATTAATGCACAGTGAAAGTAAGGGACGCCCTTAATTTTAAGACATATTTATAGAATCGAAACCATAACAACTATAAGATTAAGGAATTGAAAATTGAACAAATTATAGATAATTAAAAGTGAATTAATTTATATGTTAAAATGAAAATAATATATATAAAAAGTTGGCCTGAAAATTAATAATGTAAGTAGTAGAGTGGAGGAAGCTGAAAACGTAGGAAAGCGTGTCGGGCGGGTTTAATTAACCGGTTCGGACATGTTTGAGTCATCGGGAATCGTTCCTAATACCGACACACATTTGCATCTAACTGTAACTGTTTATTAACTAATTCTTCCTTTTCATTATAATATTTATTTTTATATTAAAGGTAGACAAGAAGCAGTGCACGTGATAAGAGTGATGCCATTATTCTGAATTTTATTTTTCACTAAAAACATTTTATATTGCTTTACATTCACAAATTGTATGGTTGGTTAAGTTAAGGTATATTTATATTTAAATATTAAAAAGTTTTAATAGGTAGTTTAAAAATAGAAGTGAGAGAAAGCAGAGTAATAATCCATATTTGAGTTTGAGATTGAAAATGAAAAAAATGGCATGGATTGACAGCACAGGCACTGACGGTCTTATGATTTGAAAGAGCCCCGATTTGACCTTTGACTTGTCTTTTCACTCTGTGTCTGCAAACTGAATACACGGTTGCACACTACATTTCAATTTTTAGCAGCTTTTGCTTTTCCATACCTACATTATTTTGGTCAAGAATTTTAATTAACCACGCATACATCCTATTCTATACCAAATTATTTGGACTTTTCTATCCATGCATCCTATCTTATACCAAATTATTTGGACTTTTATATCTCAAACTATAATGCTCTTTTTAATCATTTTCTTCTATTAAAAAAAATATATTTTTATTTTTATTTTTCTTCCTCTCTTGGTTTTTTTCTTTGTACTATCTCAAGCTCCAGATAAATGTTCTCTGATAAATCATGTACTTCGATGTCAACAGATATGTTGTTATAAGAAACTCAATCTAACGCATTTCATTTCATGAGGTGACTTCAACCAATATCAAACCTATCACCAGACTTTTTCTTATCTTAACCTATCTATCTCCCACATCTTGTATATATTATTATATACTTTTATAAACATGCCATAATTTTATTACTTTTCTATATATTTTCAACTCGTTTTAAGTAAATTAGCTCACATAATTTTTCACTCTGACACCAACTAATGTATCTCTATGGAAACAGTTGCAGGATCTTCAAAAGAGACACTTTTTTTCGCAGCGATATTCCTCCTCTTGATTGCAAAAAAAATTATACATTTTTATCACTCAATGTTATCTGGGTATTCTGGGTTGTATGTATTATTTTCCATTTTTCAGAAAGAAATTCTAACACAAGAGCTATCGGTCGAAAAGGGTTTCTTGCAAGAAAGATTTTATTGAAATGGTTTACAAAGTGGAGAATTGACAAACGAAAACGATGCACGTTCTGGTATTAAGGTTGAGTCTACCACATGAGACGTATCTCATGTCTGTCTGTCATACCTAAAGAAACTTAGGTTGGACCATAGCCTAATTGAATTTATTTAGTTCATGTGCTTGTTTTGTTTGATGGAAGGAATGAATGAATGAATGAATGAATGAGAGTGTGAAGGGGGATTGGGTTTTGGCGTATTGCGTTGGAAATTTAATTTGGCAGTAGTAACTCTCCCCCATGGTGTTGCATGGACTGACAAAATTATTAATTACCCTCTATGAGTTTGAAAGCATTAGGCTATTATCTAGATATGTAGGTGTTTGAGATAACATGGGAAAAATCATCGCAGGCAACGCATAAAGGAGATGGCCCTTCAAACTTTTTGTCTGTTGAGTAGTCCCTTCAAAGTACTTTATCAATTTTCTTTTCCTGAAACATTGTTTGTGGAATTCAACTTTTTCGCAAATGATGTAATGCCTCACTTGTTCGAGGGGTTAATCACTTCGTTTACATCTTCATTAACTTAAAGAGCAAGAGAATAAAGTAACGATGTGGGTTAATTTGAGTGTAAGAAAGACATGAGATCCATGATTGCATGTGTTATATATCTTGCATATATAGGTGAATAATGAAGAAATTTGGTAGCTATAGGTAGGTGTGTAGCATTTTGATTTTCACTTGGAACTGTAGAAGTCAAGGCAGCATGAGAAGAGTGAGTTATGATTGTGTTTTGAATGAATTGGATTTGATTTCCCATGTGTGATCTAAGCTGGCAAGTGGCAAATGGCAAGTGGGTAGATCGTTTTTGAGTGTACCAAGTCCATGCAATTGGGGAAAGTCATTATCTTTGTTCTAGTACTTTCTCCTCTAAGTTAAGGGACAAAGGGAATTGGTAATACAGGTAGATTGTCTCACTATATGAGCATTTCAATGGTTAACCATGACACCATCCAGTTGACCTTTGACTATGACTCACACGGTGCTTTCCATCACCATTCTTTTGTCCTTTCTTTATGGGTAATTAGAGATAACCTTTTAGGTTTAACTTAACACTAATTGCATTTTTGTTGATTAGACTTTGCGTGTATTTGTGTGACACTTAAATTCTTGTACAGATTTAACAAATAATATGAAAAGGGATGCCAGGCTTTTTTGTGCGTGCGTGTTCGGTAAGATAGTGATTAGTTAGACATCATGTTATTGGGAAACGACGGGCAATCCATACTTGGAAAGTGCCTTCAACTCATGACCCTTTGTATGGAGGGTGTAAGGTCAAAATTTTCACCATCAATTTTCTCATGTATAACTTGTGGTCATGGAATACTCTTCGCCTCATTTCACATCAACTTCTATTTCCCAAAATCTATCACTTTTTCTCTTCTATAACATCATTATTTCCCACATTAACATGCTTTATTCAAAGGACAATATTTAGTTTTCTCAAATTCATGCTTAAATTTTTCTACCCTTTCTTCTTCGTGATTAACTAACACAGGAATGCTTCAAAATCCCTTAGATAACAATTTTTAAATATTCTTGTCATTAAAAGCATCATGTTTGACAAATGTTCTTCTATTCACTAGTGCAAAGACATTATTTAACGTCATCCCTTAGACGTCGGTTAAGGGTAAACACGACGTATATTGATGATTGGTGGCATTTTCGTAAATAAGTTGGCCATATAGACGTCAGTTAGAATGTGTCCCGACGTCTATAATATTTTAGACGTCGAGGCCCCTCCTAACTGACGTCTATATGTCTGACAGGTGGGTGAAAAGTCATTTCTTTCAGTCATATAAACGTCCGTTAGAAGGGCCCCGACGTCTATATGGCAGAAATTAATGGCTATTCACCTACTTGCCAGACATATAGACGTTAGTTGGGAGAGCCCCGACGTCTAAAATATTATAGACGTCTGTTATGAGGGAACCGACATCTAAACCCTAAATCCAAATATTTAAAAAGTCATTTTTGACTCCATATAGACGTCTGATCCCGCCACTCTGACTTCTAAAGCACTTTAGACGTCAGTTATTGGAGAAACCGACGTCTAAACCCTAAATCTAAAAATTTAAAAAGTCACTTTTTGACTCCATATAGACATCTGATCCAGCCACTCTGACTTCTAAAGCCTTTTAGACGTCTGTTGTGGGGGAACCGACGTATGTAGATGTCTGTTATGGGGGGAACCAACTTCTAAATGTCTACATTAAAGCACTACGAACGCGAGGCAGCAGTTACGCGCACTCATTGTTCATCATCGTCCTCACATTTTCTCTCCACGGGCTACGTTTTCCAGGTCCATTTTCTCACTTTTGCACCGTTTAAAATTAATTTTACTCCGATTACATTACTATTTGATGAATTATCTTTCATTTCAACCGATTAAAATGCGTTTTCGTTGTGTTTTTGTCCAGTTTTGCACTCCTCTAATTCCCTCCACTACATTATTAAAACCATCCAATACAAAAAAAAACATACAATCCATTCTCTTCAACTAAAATATAAAGTTGTAAACTCGAATCACCATAAGCCAGGAGCAACTCGAGAGGCCTCAAGCGGAGAAAGATCCTATCAAATACGACGACATTTTAGACGTCTGACCTATAGAGTCCGACGTCTATATAGACGTCTGACCTATATAGTCTGACGTCTACATAGACGTCAGTCATATGCTGACCGATGTGTAATTAACGTCACCCGAATAGACGTCGGTTCCATATGTGACGTTAAAAGCCCAAAATAACCGATATTAAACTGCGTTTTTCCACTAGTGATTAGACCTTCAACGATAATTAAAATTAACCGTTATCAAATACATACTTTAAGATCAACATAATATACCATCAATCAAAATTTCATAAAATATATGCCATCTTAATTAAAATATATGTATTAATAAACTATCAAAAAAATAATTATTTTTTTAAGTTAGTCAATATGATAATTCAATATTCAATATAATTATCATTGATATTCCTTTCTGTTTGTTTTTGTACTAAAAATCAGATGAGCAATTAAAATTGAAGGTAAAACTTAGTCTTCGTATTGAATATCGTATAAGAAACTAAAATTCATTTGATGCAATATATATAACAAAAATCTTTCAAAATTTCAGTAGCATAAAACTTGAAATTTCTAAAATTTAAACAATATAATTTATTTAGGTTCATATGTTGCAATTCTAAGAGTTATAACTTTAATAGAGGAATCATTAGAAATAGTGACAATTTAAATAATATCAGAGATTTTACATTTATAATCTTTCACAAAAACATAGAAGAAATAGTATATGTGTTGTTTTTGCTATATCACTAATCAAAGTGGAATATTTTTAGTACCAGCATTCATTCGTCAAAAACAATAAAGCACACGTACAAAAGTATGATGAACACCTTAATTGTACAATAAAAATACTAATGACATAAAAAGAAGAAATACAAGAAAGTCAAACTTGTACTCTCCAAGTCAATAAACAATGGAGCGAGAGAACAAGGAGAGACGAAAATGGTGGGAGACAGAGAGAAACAACTTATTAGAGATGAAGAGATAAAAAAATAAGATAGATAGAGAGAAAAAAAAGTAAGAGGAAAGACAATGGCAACACAAAGTGAAAGTGAAAAAAAAAATACATAAGAGATTAAACCAGACATACAACGATTATTGCCAACACACATATTGTTATAAATGAAGACAACAATAGTTATTTTTGGGACTATAATCGTTAAATTATGTCTACCACAATTTCAAGACAATTATTTAAGAAAAGTTGTACTTAATTAACCACGTTTTTATTAATAGTGATTATGAAAATCATCTTTGAAAGATGTCGTAAATTACATAAATTGCATATATTTACAGTAGTAAAATCTATCATTAGGAAACAACATAGAAGACAAATAAATAATGTTTTAACACAAGTCTTAACACACGGTTGCATACACAAATGCTAGAAAGACGTTAACCTATGGGAGAATATGTTAGATTAATATGAATAATTTAACTTAGAGTAATTATACTGATTTTTTTTTAAAATTGCAATTTAATTAATATAGAAGCTTTCTTTAATATGGAAAATTATCTTGCTTACACATCACTTTACAAGGAAAGGATTTGCAAAATATGCAACCATACTTTGTCGTTTTTCATGCTAGATTTGTTAAGTGCATGAAATGGCTTTGTTTAGCTAAAGGACAAATCTTGTTTATGAATTGCCATTTTGGATAACTAAATGATAATTTTGTGGGAACAAGCGAGCATTATAAATAAAATCACAAGCCTAATTTACAAAGAGTTTGATCAATGATTCAATGTATGTGGGTCGTACATGTGTGTTTTGAACTATAATAATATTGTGTTTCCATTCTTCTTTCTCTCACCCATCTCAATTACATTAAAAATCGATGATGCATCAATCTAGCACCTTAATCCATGGGAGGAAAGAAAATTAAAGTATTCATGTGAGTTAATCAACGGGGAATCTGTTTTACCAACTAAAAGAATAAATGTTTCTGAACGCATTGGATTTTGAAAATACTCATAGCAACCTTCAATTTAATTACTTGGATTCCTGTCCTAAGCGATTGGTTTGTACAGGAAGCAAATTTACCTAAGATCCCTTGAAAATGACCCAAGAAATAAATAAACCTCAAACTACAAGCTAGAGTTCAAAAGAAGCAAAACATAGTCACCACTAACACTTTAGGGTTGATGAAAATGACTAATAGCTCAAGGTGGTTTGGATTGTAATTGTTGAATTAATTAATAATGTGTTACAGCTTTGAGTGTGATTGAGAGGAGAAAATGATTTGAATGAAGTCTAGAAATGGAAATTAAAGTTGATTAATTTAGTATTAGACATTAAATAATTTCCTTGTTGGGTAAAACATGTTAAGTTTTCACCATAAGGGTTACTAGTGTAAGAGTTATGAGGAGAAGAAGAGGGAGACAAGAAATAAACATAATTATGAAGAAAAAGAGGATATAAAATGATTAAACAAAGCACTTGAAGCTTGTATACTCTTGTTATGGTCACTACGTCAAATAGTAATAATTGTCTTTGAAGTTTTTGAAAGAAATAAGTAATGTGATAGTCGAGTCACCATTGACCCACATAGCTCAATTGGAAAATGCTTTCATATATACCTAAAGTCATATCAACTTTTATTTGCAATCAAACCCCAATCGGTTATTAACAACTAATTAATAACTTTTTTTTTCTTTTTTTTATAATACCATTAATCCTAATTAATTAAGACAGACTGAACGATTTTCGACAAATCTCGTTAATACTTATATTAATCTTTGTCTTTTTCCAATACCATCGCAACCATGTTGTTGTATCTTAGAATTAATGGGAAATTTAGAAGTAGTGGGACTCTAAATAGTGGGAGACGTAAGTTTGCTTTTAGAATAAATTTTTTCAAACAAATCATATATATGTTAGAATGTAGATCAATTTGTGTCGTTTTCATTTAGTACACAATATAAAATATTTATAGGTTTTATAAATACATATGTCTATAAAAGAATTTTTTTTCTTTTTTATGTCCTTTATTTTTATTTTTTGAGCAACTATTTTCTATTAAGTTTAATTGTTTTTTCTATTTGATTATTTTTTAAAACTTAACCACTTTTTTAACTATAAAATTACTTATAGAATAAGTCAAAAATATTTAAAATAAAATTAAAATTTATTTATATTTACAATAGAATTATAAAATTTAATTTTCACTAGTTACTTATAAAATATATACTGTAACAACCTTTTCAAAATTAATATTTTTTTCTAAAAAAGAAGTGTCTAGAAGAAAATCATGGTTTGACTTTCTATTTTATTGAAAATAAACAATCTATTAATTTCAGATTTAAATAAAATTATAGTAAATTATATTCAAAGTTTCCTTTAAACTTAGATAAAAGTTAGACTAGATTATACAGTTCTTTAATTTAGAAAAAGTATATTATAATTAGTAGGGTCATTAAGGATAACAAACATCTATATCTCCTTGTATTTAATAATTTAATAAATACATGTATTAAGATTCGAAATTGACATCATTAACTAAATTGCAACATTTTAACTTAACATTTGGCAGTTGATATTAAAATATAATCACCTCGATTAAAGGGTGGTTCGACGTATATTAATGAACAATGACATTTTCGTAAATAAGTTGGTCATAAAGACGTCGGTTTCGAGGGGGTCCGACGTCTATAATATTGTAGACATTAGTTCCTCCCTAACCGGACGTCCATGGGCCTGATAGGTAGGTGAGAAGTCAGTCTTTTTCTGCCATATAGAAGTCAGTTACAGGGGGCTCGACGTCTATCTGGCTACAATTAATGTTATTCACCTACCTGAAAGGCACTTAGACGTCATGTAGTAGAGGCCCAACGTCTATAATATTATAGACGTCGGCGCCCCAGGTCACTATCGTCTACTAGCCTGACTGGTAATTGAAAAGTCATTTCGTTCAGCGCTTTAGACGTCGGCATCCCTTGCGTTCGACGTCTAAATAACCTGAAAAAGGAAGGTGAAAAGTGCTCTTGGACGTCACATTAGTGAGGTAACCGACGTCTATAATTAATGTTAAATAAACCGCAAACTCGCAGTTACGAGCACATCATCGTCTTCCTCCTCTCCTTTTCTCTCTTGCGGCATTGGATTCTAGGTGCATCTTTTTTTTATTTAAACCGTTTAAACTTTGTTTTAGTCCGATTAAATTAGTCTTTTGATCGGTTATCTTCTAATTGGACCGACTAAAATGTGTTTTCGATGTGTTTTAGTGCAGTTTTGTTCCTTTCTTTGGGTAACGTAGTACCACATTCTCCCATTGCTAGCTTACTCACAAGAAAAGTAGCGCTTTTGGATGTCTTATGGCGTTTCAACCCAAAATCGAACCCGTGTCATTGCCTAGTTCTCGTGTCACCGTAATTTTTTCCTTTTGCGGTTGAAATGGAACTAGGCAAGGACCCATGTTCAGTTTTGGGTTGAAATGTCATAAGAGATGCAAAAGACGCAAACTTTTTTTTGTGAGGAAGCTAGTAAATGGAGAGTGTGCTACTAGGCTATCCAAAGACAGAAGCAAGACTGCACTAAAACACAACGGCTATCTTAGACGTCGGTTAATACCAAGACCGACATTTATAGTGACCTTAGACATCAGTTAGTGCCATGTTCAACGTCTATATAATGCCCTTAGACGTCTGTTAGTGCCATGTTCGACGTTTATATAGTGCCTTAGACGTTAGTTCGGGCCTAAACCGACGTCTATATAGTGCCCTTAGACGTCGGGTATGACACGAACTGACGTCTATATAGACGTTGATTATTTAAAAATTCGACGTTCCATTATCGTCACCCGTAACGTCGGTTGTGAAAATGACGTTAAAAGCTCTTTCTACACTAGTGAATAATTTAAAAAATTCGATTGATTTAGTGTTAAAAAATCAATTAATATTGTCTTCTAAAACATATATGTAGACACATCTATCCAACTAAATAATTTTCACTTTCTAAATATTAGTACTTTAATTTAATATTTTTTTCTTGTGTAATTGATTATTTTAGTAAGAAATCGCATAATCAACAAAATAGGATAAACTAACATATTTTAAATACGTATATTTTATTTACAACTTAAATAATTACAATCAAATTATTTTACATTGCATTCATAAATTTCATAATATCATTCGGTTAGAATATTAATCATTATTGATAATTTAAACTAATTTTGAAATACACATGCATTGATCCTGGCTCAACTTATCATATAATATCTCTCTCACAAAAATTCGTATCTCAAGAATCAAGTTCTCCTCGTATGACTTTATAACTTTGATATAACCAAATTGATACATTTTTTTTCCACACTAATTCAAATTATAGGAAACTCCATCAATCTACAATACTTAAACATTTTTCTTTTATGAGAATATGATAATTAGTAAAGTTGGGATGATCTTGTTAAAAAAGAATTTCTCATTCAATATGCTATCACTTAACATAGTATTTCACCATTAGATATATACATCAATTAATATTTCGTGATTAATTATAATTTAATGTCATACATATATCCACAATAGATATGACTTCATTCCATCTTAGTCATATATTAACTTTACTAAAGAAAGAGTTAATGATATTTCACAAATTATAAATTTTAATATCATTATTAAATCAATTTGAATGGAGAAATAAAGTCAAATAAATTTGAAAATAAGAATTAAAAGGAGTTATTTATTAATGATGAAATGGAATTAATAAAATAAATAACATTAAAAATTGAATTAACTCTAAAAATAGAACATTTTAAAGTTGATAGTCAGCATTTTTGTATCCCTTTAACTATTTAAAATAGTTTAGTTTAGTTTTGAACACTGTTCATACAAGGAAGACGTGGTCGACATTATGAAAAAGGCTCCTAATTTTATAATTTGATAGTTTTCTGCTTCTAAAATCAGAACAGAATAATTGTGTACCAAGTCAAATATTCGAAATAACTTGCTTATTGGCCAAAAATCCAATACAAAAAAGAAAAATTTGGTGGAAATCACAAAAGTTCATGGCTGTATCCAAAAAGAAAAAGGGTACTTATTATATTAAAATATAATTTTTTTATCAGAAGTGGAAAGTAACAAAATTAAAAATTAGAAAGTCATTAGTATGTATGATATTTCTTTTATCTGGATACAAATGAATTTTAAAAAGTGAATGAAAGGTAAAACTAAACCTAATATTGAATGAAAAATGTGAATTTTGTGTTAAAAACGTGAAAAGATAGGGTGGCAGTGATGAATAAAGTATGGAAGTGAAATTGTTGTAGAAGGGGCAAAGTATCTATAGAGGTAGGAGCCTAGCTATATATAATATATATAATATAATTGGTTAGCACTGCGTACAAGTTATGGTGAAAAGTTAAAAGATGAAAAGTAATTATTGACTTGAGTGAACAACTAGTACTACTTCTAAGACTTCACTCCACCTACCATTACATAATATTATTAAACTAAAAAAATATGCCGACATTTTCTTTAATAACATTTTAATACTATGTCATTTTGTAATTAATTTATATTAATATTTATAATTATTATTATTATTGTAAAATAATTTTAAACTAATAAAAATTAACATTTAATGATATTAAAATATTGTTAAAATATTATTATTTTTAAATTAAACACCAATATGTAATTTACATATATGACACTGATTTTTGTTTTTTAATTTACTTGTTTAAATTTTATTTATTACTTTTAGTATTGAACTATAATTAAAAATCTGAGTAATAGAAAATATGATTAAAATATAATAAATTTGTAAGAAAAGCAAAGGAGGAAAGAGCACTTGAATTAGAGAAGGAAGACATGATTACATTAAATGGCCACAACACTATAAACACTTGTTTGCGTGGGAGCATAAGAGTGGGACCGCACGTGTCTGCTACACTATCTTTCTTTCTTTCTATCACCATTTTTTTTAACTAACACGATTTCCAAAATAAATTTTCATGATCTCATCAATTTATAATATTTATCAAACAACACAGTTTTACTGTCTTCACCATAAATATTTAGCTTTGACTTTCATTTCGATATGCTATTATAAAAATGAATTAGAATTTGATTATTTTTTTCAGAAATCAAATTGAACTTATTTTTTATTCTTTTATTTTTTTAAATTTATATTTTTTATATATTTTATTTGAATTATTAAATAATTAATATTAGTTATTTAATTAATAAATTTATAATTGATCTATTTTTAATTTAAAATATGACTTTTTATCATGTAAATAAATTATATTTCTAATATTTATTTTAAATTTCAAATTAGAACTTAAATTTTTAATTTTGATTACTAAATTTGTGACATTCCAAAATATATAGTAAAGATATATAATATAGGCGTCATCAAATATAATATGATAAAGTAGTTAAAGACAAAAAATTAGAATAAAAGGATTATAGTCATCATCCAATGCTAGGAATTTAAAACTTCAAGTACCAAGGTATCTCAAAATGACATAAGTTAAATAAAATAAAGCCTAGTGAATCTAAACTGCAGCATCGTCATCTCCTTCCATACGCAAACATAACACAAACACAAGCAAGCAAGGGTGAGCTAGGTATAAAAATCATGTTCTACAATCACATGCCACATGCATAGTTCACTCAAAACATATTAAACGACACCACAAGACCTGTTGTATCATAAATTGACTCGTCCGGACTAGAATGATTGTCGAGTTATGGCGGGTTGTGCACTCGTGATGGCCTCTACTGCTTTGCAAAGCCATTGCCAATGAATTCCACCTTACCACACTCACGAGGTTAGTCTGTTCCATGCCCTGGAGCATACTGGAAGCCTCCAAGACTAAGACTTCCTGCTACTACTCACCATATGATTCAATCATCTCTACTTGAGAATGATTGATCATTGTAGTTTCAGGAAAACCCCCAAGACTGAGCTTCCATGCAATCATTCTAACACTACTAAAGGGCACCACCATGGAACCTCTCCGTGAGGATCATGGAATTACGTCCATCAACCATACTTTTCACTTTCCACACCATTCATATCTCTTACATTCATATACTTTCAATTAAGCAATATAACATCAATCATTCTTTCACTTTTACATTGCATACAAACATATATATAATATAAATTATACTTCAAAAGACCACAACAGCCCCACAAGTCATCAAAAATCGCATGAAACCATTCCACATACATTAACAGACAATAATAGTCTAAGAAAAACCAATAAACAACCTAATACCACTTAAACTCATACTTAGATAAAGAAAATGACTTTGAAATCATCACCAACAGTTTTAGAAGGGTCCAAAACCCCCCCAAAACGACCTAAAGAACGTCTAAAAATGATACTTGAAACCTCGAAAACCACCAAAAACTGTCCTGGATGATTTTTCAACGACAATAATTGATTATCATACGTAATAATCGATTATTTACGAGAGCTTTGAAGAAACTTTGACTTTCTGACTAGAATAATCAATTATCAAATGAGATAATTGATTATTCTTATCAGTTTTTGATAGCAACCTGATTTTTCTGGTTTTGGTACCTCTTAAACATATCTAATTGATCAATTTAAATTCTGTAACACTAATATCGATATGAAACATGTTTATAGATGAGAGTAAAATATTGCATTGGTCATTTGAATAGGAATTAGATGTACTAAACTAACTCAAATTCTACTCCAAAACATCAAACTCAATAACTAGAGGACTCCAAACCCAATTCTAACACTTTGCCCCTATTTTGTCCAATTTGGTGACTCAAACAAGTCATAACTCACTTGCTAAGATTGCCCCAACAGCCCAAGTGCACTCAAAACCCCAATTACTCAAAATCACTACCTCACTTCCTCTAAAGTGACCTAAAACGCTAACTAACCACTTGATTTTCCAACTAACAATTTCTACAACAGAATTCTCACTCAAAATACTTCCAACATAATTAATTTCAGCCACAACCTCATCCAATTCAACTTACAATTATCACACCACAATTACACAAATTTCACAGTTTGAGCAAAGGCAATCAACATGCTCAAACCTAGAATGGAGTATAACAGTACAATAATTTAGGATTTGTCAATCATGCACATCATACAATTAACATAGAGATATAACTAGTTCCCCTTACCTGGAGGTTAAATTGCTCAGCTTAAGAGAACGATTCTACTGCGCCTATTTCAGTCACGACCTAGACAACACCCTACTATCACCACATTGGTAATGAAAACGGCTCTTAGAGCTCAAGATTCAATAGGGTGTGGAAAAAGGGGAACACTAGGTTAATACAACCAGTAGAATAACATGCCCTAAGTTTCAAAACAATGAAGAAGGACAGAACAACTTACCCAACAAATTGAAGAAACTGTTCGGTTCAGAACGGAGCTCTCGACGTCGCGGATGCTTGAGTACCACCTAAATGGACATGCAACAACTCAGTGGAAAGATGGGTAAAGAGAGAAGGCAGAGAAAGTTGGAGAAGAAGCTTTATAGAGAAAAAAATGCTTTTGAGAAAATGAGTGTTCCTTTCAGAAAATCCAACTAAGTATTTGAACTCGTTATAATTATTAAAACCCCTTTCTTTTTAACTTATTTCAGTTTTTACCCCATTCTTTTGTATATTTTTATATACGTATTTTGAGATTCTTACAAAATTTATCATTATTAAATAATTTTAAATGTGATTAAGTTCAAATCACAAAGTTTCGTTAAAAAGTGTAATGTTTCTTTAATGAAAAAAAATGTTATATTATTCAAGATTAAAAATATGTCATTTTATTAACAAGTGTAACTGGATTTATTATATTATTTTATGTATGCTTAACTCAATACATTTATTGAAATCATTACAATATTTAACGAATTTTTAAAATTTTAACTATTTTAATTGATTTTTTTTATTTTTTCATTCTAAAACAGATTTTTTAAATACTCTTTTATATTTTTATAAACGGATTCTGACCATAAAAACTAAAGAGTACTCTTTGGTTAAATAAGAGTAATAAAAATCCTTTTGGTAAATACTTGGAAAAGGTTTTTCATACAACACATAACATGACCACAATATTTTGTGGGTCCCACCCCAATTTCTAGATTAGACTTGTCTTTCTAGATTCACCTCATTTAATGTCAAAGTTATAAATCTGAGTACCATTTCCAATTCTTTTAATATTAAAATATTATATTTAAGAAATACAAATAATCATAAACAGAAAGAAAATAATATTATCAGTATAAGAAAAAATATTTTCAAACTACAACATAATCAGAAGCACTCCCTTCCTCCACTACAATAGAAGACTAAAACATCATGGGAAGGGTTTCAGTTTCAGGAGTAAACCAGAATCCACCAAAAAGGGTCCCACAGAAACCTCAAACTCCTCACAGAAAACACAAACTTAACCTCAGTGATACTTTTAACATCACATGTTCTGATGTTCTTAACTGCTACGCTAATTCAGTAGGCATGCCATTTATTAACTTCAAATAAAGGAAGTAATGAACCTAACTAAACACACTTTAAACATATGATTTGGCTAAGGACATGAACACAATCATGTTTTTAATCAAACCTGCCTTTGACACTTATACAGTGAATTACAGTTAACGTGAAAGAAGAGATCTTTTGCGTCAAGGAGCTTTGCATGATTAAAGTAACTTCATATTCAACTTACTTCCTTTTCTCACCACTGAGTGAAACGTAAAGTTGCTGCCTTTACGTGCGTCTGTAAATTTTTGTCTGTGTAAATATATTTATGTTTCGGAGGTGAGAGAGAGTTAATCTGGTTCGTTAATTTTTTTTAAACAAAACAAGAGAATCTTTTATGTTGAAGATGATGGATACATAAATCATATGATACTGTTATATATATATATATATATATATATATATATATATATATGCAACATGGACATATGATAACTGAGGTTGTGAAGTGGTTATTTTATTGGGAAGCCACGCATTGATGAAGTTTTAGTCACAATGGGCCAAATTCAGACACCACTTCTTCTTGTCCTAACGTGTCTATTTTATTTTGAAATCATTTGTGTTGGGAAAGTTGCAGAGAATTAGGTATGTTTGGTGGAAGTCAGAGAATAAAATGAAATATCATGTATGATTTTTTTTTTCATTTTATATTTTTCATATTAAAAAATATTTTTGTTTCTTGTTTTCCAATGACAAAAAAAAAAATAGGGAGAATTTCTTAGTCTCAGTTTTTGCGAGTACTAATGCATTTTCGTGTTCAGTTTTTCTTATTTTGTATCATAAACCTTGAAATTGAGATCAGGTTATTTTAAAGAATAATATTATCATCACACATTTTTATATTTATTTAACATATAATATAAGAATAAAATAGTTTTTAAAATGTAAAATTTTATATTCTTTTAAAAAGAAAAGAGTGAAAATAAGTAAAAATACTATTAAATAAATGTAAAAAGTTTAAATAGTCAAATAATTATTTTTCTATTTTAAATAAGTGCATTCTGATCATACACGTTGCTGAATCATGATAGTTTGAAAATTTGACTCAATTCATCTTCTTTTATTTTATTTTATAATTGGAATAAAATGTTTATAAATAGCACGAGAGCAGGACACTACCCATCAATCAGTTACGGAAAACTTACACTTCATAAAAAAATTTCAAACAAATCCAATTTCATAAAAAAAAAGACTTGAAATTTTTTAGATTCACACACACTTCAATGAAATTGATTTTCAACTATATTGATCAAAATATATAGTATAACAAAAACTATTCACATATAACAAAAACTTCTCTTTTTCTTTTAAATTTTAAATTTTCTAAAACAAATGTAACAATTCATAAAATCGTTTTTTAAAATGGGTAGTGTGGTCTAAATAATAAAATTCAAATATTTTTTTTAATGATAAAAGTTCAAAATATAAATAGAAATTTTATAAGATGAATTTCGTTATTTCAAGTCATATCATTTTTTTGAGAACAATTTCTTTTAGAGCTTTTTTTTCTCTTTAGGTGTTCTATTTGATGGATTATCTGTTTAAAGGTCAGAGGGTATCAAAGTTATGATATGTGTTAATTAAGTTTTCCTTTAAGTTCTTTACTGATTAGTAGTTCTAACCGCATACCATAATCATGATTTCATAATTTGTAGGTGTAGATAGAGCTCTCTGAGCTAAGAAAGTGGTTTTAGGTTTTTTATAAGATCGTTCGATCATTAACGGGTATGGGAAGATAAATACCTTGTTTTAATGTTTTAAGTACTTTGATAATATGAGTTGGTATGGTTAAGTTGAATTAAATGGATTGAGAAAATGGTCAATTGGCAAAAAATGAGTTTTGGGTCTGTTTTATAGCCACTGAAAACTTGTCTAGAACTTGGGTTAAGAAAAATCTGATGTAGAATTTATTAGCAGTTGATAGGTTGAGTTTTGTACGATTTTTGGTATATTTTTAGAGGTTTTAACAAGTGAGAATCTAAAGGAGAGGGTATGGGATGAAAATGAAGGGTTGGGGTCTGTTTTTGAGTCAATTGTGACTTATTCAAACCCTTACTTTGCAAATATTCGTTTAGAATGTGTTGAATTGATCTTAGGTACTTTTGAGTTGGTAATGTGATCATATATAAGGCAAGAATGAAGAGATTAAAAGAGTGACGAGAAGCATAAAAAGATAGTATAGATTTTATGACTTGTATTTTGGCCTTTAGTAGCATAGGATGTTCGTAGGCTTGTATTTTGCCTTTCTTGTTTCTTTTTCTTAGTTTGGTTGTAAAAAAGCTTATATATTCTTCTTCTTTTTAAGCAATGTGGGACTTCACATAGTTTGCACCTTAAAGAGAAGAAGAATATATATGCTTCTTTACAACTAAACTAAGAGAATGAAACAAGAAAGGCAAAAGCCTATGAACATCCTATGCTACTAAAGGCCAAAATACAACCATAAAGTATATGTTATGTTTTTTTATACTTCTTATCACTCTTTTTTTAATCTCTTCATCCTTGTCCTATATATGATCACATCAATTGGTCTAGTATATCTTGTTTCTAACCAAATGAGCAATGTGATACTCCATTTTCATATATAAACACGTTTTGGTATCAATTCAAGTGTTAAAGAACTCATATTGGTCATTTGGATAGGTCCAAAGTGCACTAAGATCATAAAAAATAGATTGTTGTCTTTTGGTATGGCATTGAGGGGTCTTGTGTCATGCTTATTGCTGTAAAACCCGAGAGCCCCTGACCTCCAAGACACTGAGCGCCACTTTTGGCGTTCAGCACCACAAAGTCATTGAGCTCTCTAACTTTGGAGTGTTGAGTGGTGTGTTTAGGTGCTGAGCACCACTTGGTTTTCCAGGTTTGGCATTGAGCACCAGGGTTCTAGCACCGAGCGCCCTATTTCACATGTTTAGTTTATGCTTCTTTTCATTTACTTCTTATGGATGAGACATATGTTGATAATGTAATATTTGTTTAATAATAAATACTGCATGTTATGATGGTTTGTGCATGATGGCTTTTAGTATGTGTTATATGTATGATGATATTCAAATGAAATAGAAAGTGTCGATTTAACTATGATGTGAAAAGGATTCCATGGGGAAATCCTTATGGTTGTTATATTGTATAATGTATTGAAGTAGGGGCTCCAAGATTGAGGGATGATTCTGATACTCTCAATAACTTCCAATCTCAAGTAGAGATTGATGGTTATGTCTTAGAGAGTAGTACGAGGTCCTTAGTCTGATGGTTGTTTATTGACCATATGTTTGATAGATTAACCTTGGTGCGTGAAAGTTTGATGTAATGGTATTATGATTTGGGCAAGCTGTTTCACCACACACAGGGCATGTTCCCCATGATTCTGACATCGGTGCATGTATCTAGATGACCGAAATTTAAGGTTGATATGATTATTTTTGTATTGCTTGATTTATATTATGAATGTGATATCATTGTTTTAAAATTTATGTATGTTATTTTAGTACTTTAGCTTACCCTTCTATTCTTTTTTTTTTTTGTGCTTGTTTTCTCTCTTGCAATGATCACGTTAATTGTGAGCAGGAGCTAGTTGGTGGTGGAGTTGAAGCTTAGAGCATGATGTTTTGTTGTTCCCTCTTGATTTGTAAAGTCTATACTAAACTTTTGGTTCGATGTAGTATATCACCTTGTAGTGTAGGACAATATATATATATGTATATATGTATGTATATATGTATGTATGTATGTATATATGTATGTATGTATGTATATATGTATGTATGTATGTATATATGTATGTATGTATATATGTATGTATATATATATATGTATATATATGTATATATATATGTATATATATATACATACATATATATATACATATATATATATATATACATATATATATATATACATGTATATATATATATATATATATATATATATATATATTTCTATTATATGTTATTTTGGATAATTATAATGACAAATTATATGTCTTTTCTTGAACCAACGGTTGTGTTTTATTAAAAATGTACTATATCCTGAACATTATAAAAATTTGGATGTTACAAATGTTAACTATTTAATAAAATATTAGTTTTACCATGAATGTATTTGTCTTTTAAGCAAAAATGTATATATAATATTTTTTAAATTTAAAAATTTGCATAACATTTTTCTTTTTTTTTTTATATGAGAAGCTAGCAAATGATTATAAGTAGAAAAAAAATTGACAAAATAAATTTTTGAATATTTTATTATTAAACGATGTTAAGTATAAATAGAATTCTATTATAAACAAATTCATTTTATAAAAAGTATGTCCTTTTAGAAAATTTTCTCTAAAATTTTTCTTTGCCTTTTCTTTAGAATTTTAACTCATATTATTCAAAATTCAAGCACATCGTTGTGTTCCTAGAATCAAGAGAAACCTTTACAACCAATCAATTTCTCAAATAGAGTAAATTCCTTCCCTACTTTGTTCTTAGGTCAAGTTTGGTCTTGATATATATGATAAATTTCTCCTTGCATGTGGTCTTAGGATGTTCCATTATTTTCTTATTCTGTTGTGGTTCTAGAAATGTGCTTAGATAATTAATCTACACTCTCTTTGTGTTTAGCGCATTTTTGAGTAAGAGAGTAGGAGCAATTTAAGTAGAGCACTCCAAAGGAGGTAAGGGGAGCTAGTCTTGATTTCTTGCTTGTGATAATTGTTGAGAATTGTAACTTTGAATTATTTGATTATATGATGTGGATTGAGTTGTGGAACTAATCTAGTGTATTAAATTTATGTTTAGGGAAATTTGTTTGAATGTGCTTTAGTTAGATATGGGTATGCATGAATGATTGTTGTTTAGAATTGTGAAAAATTGGATGTGGAATTGGGGTTTGAACAAGTGGGTTTTGTTAGTACACTTGAAATTTGATTTGGCATCAAGAATTAAATTTATAAAGTGGTAAAAGTATGCCAATTAAGCAAGTTGAGATGCTTACGGTCCTTGATTTTTCATAAGATGGTGTTGGGCAATGATTACAGGGTGTTAGTTTCAAAATCAGAGTTAGAGAGCACCATTGCACTAGGCGTTATGGTTTCATCGTTTGGTGCTTATTTCACTAGTGTAGGAAATCTTTTTATGTTGCTTAGAAAAAGTTTTCTATACTGATTATGGAACTAATGTAGAAACATGGGGTATAGGAAGTGTTGAACAATTTATACTGGTTCCAAAACCGGTATAGAAAGCCCCTTTTCTATACCGATTCTGAAATTGGTATAAAAGGTCCACTTAGGAAGGTAAAATTCTTCATGTAAAAGTACTTCTCGTTCATCTTCCTCTTAATCTCGTCCCTCATCTCCTCTCTCATTTCTTCTTTGATAAACCTGAGGACATCCTCACTAAGAAGGGCCTTACTATGATGAATTGATGGCGGACCAACGAATTGACGGATACCAACAAATTTTCTAGCACAACGAACATGTTCAGGATGACCAATGGCAACCGCCAATATGTCCTCATGCGTCTATGGAGTGAAATAACCATGTGTGCTCTCCACCAACTCATCTTACAATCCAAAAATTTAAAGTTAAGATTAATATATTAATAAACATTCATAAACAAATTGGTTTGAGTTACTTACAATGCACCTAGCTATGCTATGTGCTTTATAAGATGTGTAATCCCCTGATGGTATTTGGCGAGCTCTCTTCCATGTATCGTTGCGAGGAGGACGAGTCACCATACTCATACTAAGACCCTACTAGGATTAGATGCAGATGTCTCTTTCATAATCTTTTTCTCCAATTTCTCATAACTCCCATGAGGGAAATTGTGGGGATGGAGATTTTTTTTTTACGATCTCCTATATAGCTCTCCTTTTATCCTATGATGTCAAAGTATAAAAAATGAATTATGTTATCAATATGCTCAATTAATATTTTAACCTACATATAATATGAATTTAATTGAAAGGTAGAATCTAATTGTTTCTCCTTGAAATCCTACCTTGTGTCCTTATTAAGGAACTAATACTTCTCACATGGGCTTTTATCACTTATGGGATTATATATATAATCATTTGTAAGCATTGTCTTAAAATTCTTTCATCATTCACCAACATATGAAATTCATTTTGTCCTTAGCAGTGAACTGTTTAGGACGTCATATGTGACATGCTTTTTAAGAATCAATTACATATGTTAAAAATTTGTTATATATGTTCATAATAAGTTATACAAGTTAAGATTTCATATCAGGAAACTTTGCCAAATCTAATTCTTCAAATTCTCTGGAACATGGTTCTATCAGGCAAGGCTACATAGCTAGCTAATTAAGTCTCATTCTCTCCTAAAACTTTACATGTCTGCATATCAAAATGGATAGACAATCTCTAATCAGCACTACGACTGACTTTTAAGTCTCTCAACCTAGTCCTAATCATCTAAAACTCGGCCTCACCTTATGAAGGTGGGAGGTCACCATATGGTCTGCCACCAGACATGTCCTTGTTCAAAATATTAAATGTTAGTAAGAATTAATGAATAAAATATAAACATATATTTTGAAATACATCTAAAATTTGAATTTATACATTGTCAAGTTGGAATGTTCTCCCACAATCCTTTGTGGTGGTCATCGTGTATGCATGAACATAATCTACTTCATTATCCACGTTCAAGATTGGCATATTTGATAAAAAAGATAAAGTTTCACTAATATCAAGTTTGAGTTCATTAATATCATGAGTATCATACATGGTTCTACCTTGAAATACCATTAACTATCTATTGACTTAAGGATCAGTGGTATAAAATACTTATTTTGCCTAAGATTATACCTACGAAGGAAAATATCTTAAAAGTGAATTTGATAAATATCGAAGTAGTTAACACTTGAAAAAGTGAAAAAACACATCACTAAATAAAACAAAAATTTAAATAAAAAACACAATAAACAAAAACTCTAAAAAAGTCTGCATAAAAATGTTTTAATCAATCTCATAAAACAAATATATGAACAAATTTCTCTTAGGCCTTGTTCACTTGAGTGGATTTGGGGAAGAATAATTGAGAGGATTTGAGAGGATTTGAAGGTAATATTTTTTGTTATTTATTTGAATAGATTTGGAGGTAAGTGAGAGTAGATTTGAAAGTAAAATTTGTGAGAATTAGTGTAGAATTTAATTTATATGAAAAATTAAAAAGATTTACTTTCAAATTCACTCTCACTTACCTCCAAATCTATTCAAATAAAGAACAAAAAATTTTATCATCAAATCCTCTCAATTACTCTCCCCAAATCCACTCAAGTGAACAAGATCTTAAAGAAATGAAGTATATACTTATGTGGTCAAAATATAGATTTAACCTATCCTAAAATTGATGCCTATAATTTATAATAATTTTAAAAATATTATTTTGTTTTCAAAGGTTTTATTTTTTTCTTAAAATCAGGAGATTTTAAGTGTAGTAAAATGGACTTTTTGTAATAATAAAAATATTATTTGAAAAGTTCTAAAACACATTCATGTTAATAAGAGAATTAACTCTAACTTAAATGAGTGAATAAATAATCTCGACAAACTTCTTAGCTTAAATGTAAGAGAATCCTTGTTCTTCCCATTTGATATGCAAACATTATTATAAGATTTTCTTAAAAAAAAAAAACAACTCTAAAAGAATTTTTCCAAAATCTGACATCATATATATATATATATATATGGCAAATAGATTAAAAGTTATTGAATTTGTATGTGATTAATCTTTTTTGTGTTGAATATACACATAGGTTCCTTTATTTATAATAGAAGAAATATCGGCTAAGTCTAAAATAAAAATAAGAAATAATAACAAACTAACTAAAGATAAAGTATAAAGATATATCTAATACTCTCCCTCAAGTTGGTGCATACAAATCATATGTACCAAACTTGTTATTAATATAATCAATAAAGGGTTAGTAAAAATATTTGTTTCTGCACTTAGTAAGACCAAATTGTTAATGATTTGCGATGACAAACGACATAAAAGACGAAATACCAACTCAGAAAACTCCTCCTAAGAACCAAATATGGGATGTTGCTCTATGTAAATCTTTTCTTGCAAATTGCCGTTGAGGAATGCATTGTTGACATCCAATGGATAAAGATGTCATTATTGAAGAGCCACCATGGTTGTAAATAAACTAATAAAAGCCATTTTTTTCACGGAAGAAAAAACATATATGAACAGGTCAAATGTAATAGTGACAAAAGTGAGATTAGAAGAGACAACAAAAGACGAAGCCATGGATGAATAAGAGAAAAAAAACTTTAAAAATATAAGATTCTCCAACCAATGCAGCTAAAAAAGGAACAAAGAGACTTCTACGCTTTGAATAACTGTCTGAGAAGAAAGGGGAAGTGCGATCACACGCAATGAACCTGAAAAAGCAAAAAGAGAGACATTGACGCTCTAAATTACTAATTAAGAGGAGACAAGACGTGTCACCACACACGACGTCGGAAAAGGGAACAAATCCACAACTTCAAAAGGCGTTAGGAATGTGTAAGACCTCTGATGAAGGCGTCGTTGATGGCATGGTGGTAGTCTTACCAAGAAGATCAAAGTTGTGCGTCGACAACGACGAGTGTAGTGGTAGAGGCAAAAATAAATTTTTCCTCAAAAGATCACAATTTTAGATATCATGTTGAATATAGTGAAAAACTACATATGGGATGAATCTTCCTTGTGTTGAATATACATATAGGAAAAAATATGGACTAAGCCTAATATACAAATAAGAAATAATAATAAATAATAAACTAACTAGAGATAAAAGATAAAGATAATATATATAACAAAAGTAAAGAAAATATTTCCTAAATTTCTCTAAACTAGCTAAATCATCCATATATTTATTACTCTCTTAAAAAAAATATTAAAATTTAAAATTAAAAAAAATAACATATTTCAAACTATCTCTTTTATAAAATAAATAATCCAAGAATTCTTGAAAAATTTAAACTCCTCTATATAAAGACCTCAACAAAATCACTTTGAGAGCATAGAATTATAAACATTATCATAAGAATTCATCTATAAAAAATTTACATTATGATTTTAAAGATTTTTTTTATCCTTTTTAAATCTAATTTTTCTGTTTCCCGTCTCCAAAAAAGAAAAAAACTTATACAATATTTATGCTATTTTTATTTTTAATTTTTTCACAATTTTTTTAATAGTTCATTTCCAATTCTATCTTACTAATAAATAAACATTCTCCTTTCTATTTGGCCAATCAATCAACATAATAAAACTCACCGTAACATCCCATTTTTATAGGGTAAAATTACTAAATAAAAAATTATAAAGATGATAACTAATAAAAAAACCTAGACATTTTTTAAGGAGGAGGTTTAGCCTCATTAACGAAAACCTAACTACACCGTTACTTCACCCCACCCTACCCTGTGTTGGATCAACTAGAAAAACATCTCCTAAGTTCACATCATTTAAGTGATCATTAAAAAAGAGAAATTAAACACAAACAAACAAAAACAATAAGAATAAACTAATATCGAAAGAATCAAATCATACAATTATAAAACATTATATAACATAATTCATTTCAAAACTAAATCAAAACAGTGATTTATAAAGATATTGTGTTCTAAAATAATAAAACTTGATGATAACAAAATTATTTATATTAAAACATTTTAATATTAAAATAGTAAATCTTACTAATTTTAAATTATTGTCAGTTTTAAAATATTATTATTTTTATGTTACTTTTCTTCTTGGTGAAGATATCGGAATCTAAATTCTTTATTATAAATGACAATTTAGCCTAAATAATCATTTATGAATAATATTAATTACTTGCTAATTTATATATTCTCCAATGAAAATTACTCACTACTTTGATTTGAAATTTTGTTTTAAAAGACCGCCTCTGTAGATTAATTGAATTTTAACAATAAATATACGTAATATTGTGCAGATTATGCATTTTATATTTATTTACTATTTTTCATAGATGAAGCATAAAAAATTATTGGACCAATTTTAATATCTTCTTTTTAAATTAAATTGGGTCAATATGTTTTATATGAATATAATACAGCGTCGTTGTAAAGGAAAATACACTATTAATCAGTTAAAAATCATAATAAAAGTTAACAATTTTTTTTCCCATAATAATCTGTTATTAAATGTCATTATAAGAATCCTTGACATTATTAAGGCATATACACTAGTGAAAAAACGTTGTTTAACGTCGATTATTTTGGACTTTTAATGTCTTTTTTACAACCGACGTTTATACCGGTGACGTTAATGGAACGCCGAACATCCACATAACAGACGTCTATACAGACGTCAGTTAGTGCAATGTCCGACGTCACTAAATGTCGGTGCAGGCGTGTAAACCGACGACTAAAGACAATATATAGACGTCAGAACAAGTAATAACCGACGTCTAAGAGCACATAAAGACATTGAACATGTCACTAACCGTCGTCTAATGTCACTATAGACGTCGGTGTATGCATTAACCGACGTCTAATATAGTCGTTGTGTTTTAGTGCAATTTTGTTCATGTCTTTGGATAGCCCAGTAGCACACTCTTTCTTTGCTAGTTTCCCCCGAAAAAAAGCTTGCGTCTTTTGAATTTCTCATGACATTTGAACCCAAAACCGAACTTGGGTTCTTGCCTAGTTTCATTTTCAACCGCAAGAGGGAAAAATTACGGTGAAACGATAACTAGCAACAACCCAGGGTCGTTTTTGGGTCGAAACGCCACGAGAAATCCAAAAGACGCTGCTTTTTCTGGGAGGCAGCTAGCAAAGGAAGAATGTGGTACTGCGTTACCCCAAGAGAGGAAAAAAATTGAACTAAAACACAACACAAGGAAAACAAATTTTAATTAGTTGAACCAGAAGACTAATATAATCGGTCTAAACAAAGTTTAAACGGTTTAAATAAGAAAACGCGCACCTGGAATGCAATGCCGTAAGAGAGAAAAAGGAGAGGAGGAAGACGATGATGTTATCAGAAACTAGAATGCAATGGCGCAAGAGAGAAAAAGGAGAGGTGGAAGACGATTAAATGAGACGAGTCTGCAAGGCGAAACTGCAATGTCGCGAAACTCCTCCGAGTCTGCGGTTTATTTAACATGAAATTAGACGTCGGGTGCTACAGAAACTGACGTCTATAGTCACGTAGACGTTGATTATATTACTAATGTGATGTCGAATAAAACTTTTAATCTACCTATTAAACGTCGGACACAAGGGGCGCCGACGTCTATGGCGCTGATCAGATTGACGTTTCATTTCCTGTCAGGGAAGTAGACGACGGTTGTCCTGCGGCGCCGACGTCTATAACATTTTAGACGTCGGTGCCACTTTACCGGACGTCGAATTTCCTGCGAGTTTGGTGAATAGCATTAATTACATTCACATATACGTCGCATCCCCAGAAGTCCGACATCTAAGTTGCAAAAATTGACTGTCTTCCTGCCTTCCGGACATTATAGACGTCGGTTGTTGACTACGTGACGTCTAAGCGCCTGGGAATCAGGTGAAGAGCATTAATTGCAGCCAGGTAGACGTCAACCCCCCGTCACAACCGACGTCAATGGGAGCAGGAAATACTGTCTTCTCACCTACCTCAGGCCATTGGACGTCGATTTCGGACAGAGCAGACGTTGAATATATCATAGACGTCGTTTTCTATAAAAACCGATGTTTAGTTTACCAACTTATTTACAATAATGCCACCGTCCGTTAGTATACGTCAGACTACCGCCCAACCGACGTCATATAGGTGACATTAAATAGCGTTTTTCCAATAGTAATAAAACATTTCATTTTTTCAAATTCCTAGTAACATTAATATTTTCAACCTAGTTGAGAGCTATATACTTACACTATATATTAATATTTTAGAGGGGTAATATTATTTTATTCAACTGGTTTTCTACCTACCATGAGTCAGAGATGACAAGGAACCACAATAATAACAATATTATGTACTTGTACCTTTTTCCAAAGTAAATTTGAATTCTATTCAATTGTTATATATAACCAATGTTGTGTTTGGAGAGTTGCCTAAAAAATGGAAGGGTAAAAAATGTTATAGAAGACCAATTATTTTAATAACCATTAGTTATACACAACGTGATGCATATGTCAAATTTTGTAATCAATATTAATTAATTAACCTTTTACCAACCAACCCAGGGAATGCTTGGCAATTAAGGTATACATACGCTTTTGGTTTTTCTCTCAAGAAAAAATTATTACACGTCCAAAACTACAACAAATCATTAATTAACATTATGATAAAATAGATTTATGAATTATACCCCTGATCAACTCTAATATCTTTTCATACAAATTAGATAATTATTGTTAAAGAAGAAGAATCAAATAAACAAACAAAAAGCAGAAGCAATATCGTAAGCTAATTTATTAAAAGAGATAATATTCAATTCAATCAAGTCAATATTCTACCAATTTCATTTCAAAACCCCCAAATACCTAAATTCATAATTAGACTCTAAATTGACCATCCAAATACATGTATTAGTATGAAACTCTTAGGAGAACATGCGCATGTGTAGTGAAAGAAAATACCACCAAAACTACCACACAAGGTTAATTCATTAAGCACCTATGGTCAAACTAACCCTTGGCTAAGGATCTCCTGCTACTCCTCATGACATAACCACTCCTCTCGATTAAAGGTTGGATGAATATTGGAGTGTCAGAAACATTCTTCCATTTTAGAGCCCCTATAGAAACACATTACACACAAGCACAACACAACGGTCTTCCCTAAAGAGTTCCTTTACCACCTGCTTAAAACAGAATACATATTCACCATTATCATTTATAAGATGTTCATAACATGCTTTATACTATATATGATGTCATATTAACCTACTTAAATGCATACAAGAGATTAAAAGCCAAGAAACAACATAACAGACCAGAAACAAGGTACATATCGATTTTCCTCTAAGATAATTGATCATTTCAATTGATAATCGATTATTCCATAGAGTTCTCCATGCAAAAATGACTTTCTCATTGAAATAATAAATTACCAAGCGAGATAATTGATTATTCCAAAGAGTTGTCATACAAAAATCAACTTCTGAAGGAGATATCAAATAAGATAATTGATTGTCCTTATCAGATTAACACCTTTCATCACAACAAACTTTAATTTCTGATTTGGTTACATCCCAGACCTATCCAAATGACCAAATTGTTATCCTTGAC
Source organism: Vigna reflexopilosa (assembly GCA_027742785.1). NCBI lineage: Eukaryota > Viridiplantae > Streptophyta > Magnoliopsida > Fabales > Fabaceae > Vigna > Vigna reflexopilosa. The sequence continues at coordinate 13,645,222 of CM050914.1, forward strand.
ACTAGATTTGATTAAAAAACATGATTATAATTGAAATTGAGTACTAATTTGCTTATTTGGTCAGGAATAAGAATCACCATATCAAACCAACCACTGAAAACTCACAACTAATTCTATCCAAACCTCAAAAGCTTTTAAAAGACTACTTGCAGATGCGATCACCCATATACCTACACCTACCTGGACCCGTGAACTCTATCCAAACCTCTCTCGTATGCCTCTATACAAACTACCTCTAGGAACCAATATAAAAAATACGCCAAACATAAAAATGTTATAACAATATATCTAAACATTATTTAAATGAAAGTGTCACAAAAAATATATATTACCACACCAATAATAATAGTCAAGTGTTGCATATAAGTAATATAAAATTAAAACAAAATCATGATCAAATTTAAAAAAAAAAAATATAACTAAATTAAAATGTGTAACATTTGATAAAAGTTACACAACAATTTTCTTTATCTCAATATTCTATCTGCTAGGTGAATTCTTTATGTTCAAAGACAAAAGAAAATCATGTGAATAAAATAACATAGTATGTTATTATCATAGTGAAACTATGTGCAACCATTTTTAACATAGTGCTAGCAATAATAAAGACAAAACAATTAAATATACAAAATTTTAGTATGTAGGTGAGCCTTTGTTTACGATGGAGTCTGTGCATATGGTAGAGCTTGTGGTACAACTTGTTGCACAATCACAGTGAGAGCTAGTGATAGTTAATCATGATAATATTTGTGTTATAAATGAATATTCTTTTTTAGAAATCTTGATAGTAATGTCTTAGTGGAATCTAATTCCTTGGATGATATAACTTCTTTGAATAATGTTATTTTCATTGTTAATAGTTTGTAGGGTTTAAAAGGATTAGATTCAACTAATAGTAGTTTAGCGACAGTTCCGAATCCTTTCACATTAAAGGAGGTTCGTTTTGAGTAAAAATTGAAAATAACTTCTAAATGAACTAATATACTTAATAAAATGGAAGATTCTTACCGTAAAAGAGATGATGAGTCAGTTCAAATTACAAGAAAAGAAAGTTAATACTAAATCCTAAAAAAAAAAATTCTAAAAATTAAAGATTTTTTTGGATTGTGAGAAGATTTGTTAATGATAAATTTTTTAATATGTTGAGGAAGTTGACTTTTTCCTTATATAAAAGGTTTAAAATATGAAATGATTTTCGTGAAGAAAATCATGAATAAGTTGTGTGTGGTGTAATTTTATTATGGTTTAGTGTGGTCTTCATATTTTTCTATTTTTTTTATTTTTTAATAAAATCTATGAAAACTTTGTTTAACATGAATTTATTTAAACAATAATTAATAAATTTATTAGTTTTAAAATTATATATCATTAACAACTTGATCTTTGCTAATTTTTTCTTTTACAAAAAAGAAATAAAATATATCCATTATTAATGTTTGTGTCTTATTAAATCAATCAAGAGTTAGAAATAAGTTCCTAGAACACTTTATTAAGAATAATTTAATATAGGTTAATCACAAGATTCTTAGCTCAAAGCATAAAATTGGAACCTGGTATTGGAGTTCTCCACGTTGGAAAATTATTCCTTTATATAAGGAACATTCCTAATATCCAAGAAACGATTCCTTATCTTACAATAATGGTTCATGCTTTTAAAAGAAATACTCGTCATCATGTTTTGACCTATAGATGCTTACAAGTTGTTTATATGACTAAATGTTACCATTAATTCATTTGTTCTATGCGAATAAAGGCAACATATATAGAGGAAGAATAAACCAAAGGTTTTCGTCAACAATTCCAGATTTAATAATGAACATAAAGAAAGAAACAGATATCATGGTGGAATTAGCATGAGTGAGAGGGATGGACAAATTAAGATTATGAAAAAAAGAATAGTTGAAGTTAAAAGTTTTGGCCATTGTCTTTAATCACACAGAAAGATAATACAAAGATCGTGGAATTGAATATTATACAATAACAAGACAAGTATAGAATTAATTAATTAAGATACCTGAGATAGTTTTTTGTTTTTGTTTTTATCTTTTATTCTTGTAGTTATTTCAAGTATCTGTTGTACTTTACTTGTTATTATTATGTTCTATTAACGGCTATGTTGTACTAGATTGTTTATATATATATATATATATATATATATATATATATATATATATATATATATATATATATATATATATATATATATAATGGAGGTAAAAACATTTGTGTTTGAATGGCATATTATGTGTATATAATAATTATGATCAATATCAAAGAAAAATATGCAAGATTATAACTTAAGAGAACACTTTCAATATCTTCATTTACCATTGAAAACACGTAAGAGTATTAATAGACAAAAAAATATGGTATAATTGTTCTTTACCTCTTTTTGTAAAAGTTCAATATCGATAGAGACACAATGATGACAAAGATTTTGCAATCAAATATATGTTACTTTGAATGATTTTCCATTTTTTTTTAATAATTTTACATGTTTTAAGCATGTTCTTCCAAGAAAAAATATACTTTTTTTGGGGGATAAATTTAGAAGATTCAACAGTGAAGAATAATAAATAATTCATCCATTAAATTACAACAGTTTTACTTTAAAATAATTTGTAGGTTTTTTTATTACATTTTACATTTTTTGTTTTGTTTTTATTCAATTCAAAACTCAAACCCAATTAAATTCATAACATTAAAAACATTATTAATGGGGAATGCAATGCATCGAAAAAGAAAACAATATAGCTTTCTTAATATCTTAAGTTAAATAATTGAATATGATGAAACAAGATTTGTCATGTAGTTCTGGAAAAGTACTTTTACACAAAATAATCATTATAAAATTACAAACATATCTGAAATAGCTGCATCACAAAATTTACGAATTTAACATGATATTTCTAAAATTTAAATTCAAATAATAATATCTGAAAAGCCATTATAATATTTTGTTGACAATTTTGGAATATCAAATTCTCACGATGCAGTGAATGAAACCAGTTTAATATTTGTAAAATAATATATATCTTATAAATGAGCGAAATTTGTCAAAACTCTTAATCAAACCTATAATATATTCAATAACATAATGTACAATATAATTATCGAGAGTGATTTACAAACATATATAATAATAATTTGTATTATTCTCGTTATCATTTCAATTGTTGAGGCATATAATTTCTTTATCCCCATTTTGTAACATGTTAAGAAAAAAAAAGTACTTCTTTATATCTATTAAAAAAATTCATTCCAATGTTAAGGAGACTTAATGCACCATATGTATGTAGATTCCAAACATGAAGATAACGAAAATAAAATTTTAGTTTAGCTAATTTGTATATTTATTATATTCTATATTTTATTTTGATTAAAAATACTTCCTATATTTTTTAATTTGCAATGTTTGAAAGGTGAAATTGAATTATTATTTTTAAAAAATATGCATAAAGAACATAAAAAAATGTGGAGTACGACATACTGAAATTGTTAGTAAATTCTCTATTAACAAAAATATAGTATAATAATACAAAAAGTGGATTAAAACCTAAGATTAAAAAGATTGTGACGTAGTTGAAGAGATAAAAAAATTATAAATGTAAGAAATAAGATGAAAATTAGAAAAGAGAAGTTCAAATAGATGTGAGAGAGAATGAAAAAGAAGAAAGAGAGAAGAGGAAGGGCCCCATAATAGTTGTTAATGGTTGTAGGAGGTAACCAGTTAAAAGTATGAGATGATGATGTTTAATGATTCCAAATGATTTGACAAGACAATGAGTGAGTGCATGTGAAGGATGCGATGCAGACATTTGAACTGACGTTTCAAGCAAAGGCTACAATCATAATAATAATAATAATAATATAAATAAATAATAATAATAAATATAATAATAATAATAAATAATGAGTAATGAAGAGAGAAGAATGAGTCCACTAAATGACTCTCTCTGCATTCTTCTGAGACTCTCTCTGACTCTGCTCTGAAGCATCAACACCTACACAGTGCATGGCTAGCCTTTCCACCAGTAAACGGCTACTATCCGTACCATTCTCTATGGAGACGTTCTTCTGATTGGCTTCTCCATTGGATCGGACCCTACACGTGTCCATGAAGTTCTCTCTCTTCCATCGACCCTCTCTGCTCTCTTTCATCTTCAACAGTCTTTGCTTTCTTGTATGTTAAGGACAAAGTACTATTTTGGAGGAGGGCAAGCATTTATATGTTTTGGGGGGTCTCTCATGCATGGCACTGACTTCCACGTGCATTCTCTCTTTTCTTGCAGATGCAGATGCAGATGCATACATTACACATAGATACATGGACATGCATCAGTGATCACTGATGAGCGATCAGAGAGAGCCATGGGACTTCTGTGACCATGAGAAAGAGAGTACCTTACCATTTCTTGAAATTACAAAACAAACACAGAGTGATGTTGTGTTGTGTGGCCTGGTGTGGGGGCACCAACCATTTGCATTTATTCACTCACCACTACACAATATTATAGAGAGTCTGTGTGTGTGGACAGAGAGAGGGTATCTTCATCAATGCTGCTCTCATTCATCATCACTCACAACTCTCACGTCTCTTCCTCTCTATCAAGATCAAGTCTCACTCATTCCTTTTGCTCTTAACTCTCAGACTAAGCACGTCACTGCATTCTTCCTTCTTCTTTTTTTTTTTTTTCTCTCTCTCAGGTTTTCGCCTGTTTGGTGTGATCTTCTATAGACCCCACAGTGCTAACTGCAGTTAAGCGTGTAGCCATTGGCTACCACTCGGGACTGTTGTTCAGACAGACACATCTCTCTTAATTACTAATAATACAAGCTGGTTTTAACTTGTGTTTTTACAGACTTTTTTTTTTTTTGGAAAAGTTACTTTTACATGATATTTTTTTTAAAGAAATGACACAAAGTGTTCAGACATGTAAAACACAAACAATGACTACTGACAATAAATTTTTTTACAAACTCATTTATAACTAATTAATCCATCATCTCTTTTACAACCTCTTTTCAGTCATATTTATTATTGCCATGCTTTTTAAGCTTGAAGTTTACTTAAACAGTTATCATTAAGGAAAATTAAAAAGTAAAATAAGAGCAAAATAATCATGTAAACAATATGAATGAGAGAGGTTTTTTGGTTGTAACTTTATCACTGGAATCACAACTTATGATATCATTTGTACTTTTCAAATTCCTTAAATATTAGATTGAGTAGAGAAAATTTCTTCTTAGTTTAAATTTATACGTATTATTTTTAATTTGAAGGGATATTTGCATTTAAGCTGGTTGCTTTAATTTTATAAATCCGTAACCAATTCTTAAAATCATATGATCTTAATTAATTTTGCATTATCTTTATATATAGACTTTAACAATGACTAATATTTTCTTTTATCTTGGTGCACTTCTTTCTTCTTCTTTCTTTCTTTTAAACAATCAGGATAAGCACTACAAATCAGTTTGTTTTACTTTTACATTTAGAATATTCTTTTGTAACAATAAATAAATTATAAAACTTATGGAAATAAAGAGTGTTTCTGAAACATCTATTTGAAAAAGAAAAAATATGATTTAAAATTAATGTGTTCATTAATTATTTAAAATTAATGTGCTTCTTAAATGTCTATTCTTAGAAAGTGAATTACTGTTTTGTTAAAAAGGCATATATAATATTGTCAAAAGGATGAAAAAAATATGAGATAAAGCTGTAAAGAAATGGAATATGAGTGTTAGTTTTATTAAGTACAGGTAAAAGAAAAAATGGGAAGAAACATTCTTGTAACTGAGTTTTTAAGATAGTGTAAAAAATGCACATTAATGAAATATAATAGATTATGTAGGCTAAAACATAGTTTAAGTATGTTTTTTTTACAGTGTGACGTTTTTTAAGTATAAATGTTTTTCTTTCCTTTTTTATTATTACAATAAAAAATAAATAAACTTAACAACATTATGAATATTACTTAATTATAAATAATAATATCAATAATAAATAAAATTATTTTTTCCACTTCTTTATCTCTCATAAAAAAAATCTATCTACTATTTTTACTTCTTTCTATCTATATGTTTTTCTCTCCCTATAGATGGAAGCATTAATAAAAATTCTCAATTGGCTATCCAACCTCTGTTCTTCCATTAGCACATATGTGTTTACACTATTTTTTTTTTCATTTTTAGTTTTTTCTAATTTATAAGAAGTTGTTGTGAATTTCTCCTATGGAAATCCTCATAATTCAATGTTGTTAATTATAAATCTTCACAAGCTAAATATATACTTAGTTATACATTAGCTAGAACTACACCTAGAGCATTAGTTTCTATCTCTAGTGAAAAGGTTTTATTAACAAAGCTGATTTATGATTTTTATCACACTAACATAATGAAATCAAAATACAGTTATATGGCATAAATATAACAGTTCAAACTTTTAAAAAACAAAATCATGATGGTTTTTTTAAGAACCATAGTGGAAGTTTAAAAAATCACAATAGTTTGACTTACAACCATTGTGGAATGAAAAAATCATGAGAATTTGATTACTTAACCATTATGATATATAGCTGACAAAAATTAAAAATGTTTTATCTTTTTATTTCCCTACACATACATAATTCTTCTCTCGTCTTCTCGCTGTCAAAGCGCACTACACCACCATCATGTCTTCACGGCAAGCTAACTATACAGTTTGTCACTTTTGTTTCTTTTCTCTGTCATTTCTTTTGTCATCGTTACTCCTCGTTTTTCTATCCTCATTTCCTTATTTTTGACTGTTCTGTTCGAACCAACAAAGTCATCACCCCTCTTACTGTTCTCTTCGAAACCAGCAAAGGCATTTCACTCCAACCTAGTGTCTCCTCCATTCTCTTTAGTCTAGCATAGTGTCTTCGTGGTATTCTATGAATGTCACTCTCTTTTCTTTACTCTCGGCTTTCCTCATAGTGTTATTCTCCATTTCAAGTAAGTTGGTTTTTTTATTTGATTTTTGAATTTGGTTAGTATTTGTTATTTATAAATTATAAATTATATAAGCTTTAGATTAGTTGAACATGTTAGTATTGAGTCAAAGGGTGTCTAACCCTCATAAATATTATTTATTGTTATTTATCTTGCACTATTTCATTAAGCAATCCTTAAATATGCATTGATAGAAAACTAATTTCGATCACATATCTATAAAACATATACATGAATCAGAGTTAGATTAATTTCCCAAGTATAAGTGATGATTACGAGAGAGGGTGGAACAATTTATACATTTCACCCAACGTAATGTTGGTAGTGTAGAAAATAGAGTAAGTATGAAGTATGTATGAATTGTTTGAATGGGAGAACATTGGATGCTGTTGAAATTAGAGAACATCTTTTGTGCGATGAATTTATGAACAATTATACAACATGGACGTCGTATAGTGAATTGTTAAATATTCCAAGAGTGTTTGAAACACATGAGAGATTACATTGATCACATTTAGGAACGTTATCGCATCCATAGGTATAGACCTAGCGAAGATTTCTTGGGATGCCATTGTTTTTGGCAGACAAAGCGAGTTTTGATTATACATTTACATATCGAATTTGGAGAAGATCTTAACAGGAAATCAAGAGTTAAAAATATTTTTTTTGGAGTTATAGAAGATGTAAGTTAACTTTTAATCATTTTTTTTTTGTTAACTTATACACATTAAGGATGTTATTCATGTATAAAATTTAGGTACTTGTATTATTTTTGCTTGAAAGTTGGGAAGGATGATACATATGGGTTTATAGACCCTCAAGTCACGTAATCAGTTAGTAACTCCCCTTATAGAAATACGATTGTACATCATCAAAGCCATATTGGATGGAAATAAACAAACTTACCTTGCTCCATATATAGCTAAGTAAGTTTATCGTTATTTAATAAGTTATATTTTAGCCTTTTAAATATGTTTTAACTAATCTTCAATGTAGTTGTTATTGACAGTGAGTGGAACAACATGTCCAACAAATAACAAATATCGTTAGGAAAGACTCTAACCATGGCTTTGATACCTTGTTAAGAAGTTACTTTAAGCCTAACTCAACCCCACAAAACCGGCTTGAAAGGTGAGGTTTGCACCCACTTATATATCATAAATTGGTCTTATCTCTAATTGATATGAGACTTCCAACACAATAGGTCACATGGAAATTCCTCAAGTATTTATAATACTATATCATTAATTTATTATGGATTATCATATAATTTATCTCATGAGTTTAACTAAGGTGTACTACAATAAAACGTGGACAAAGTACTTTCTTTCTAAATATAAGAATTTAGAAGTTGATAGTTAGGTTTAGTTTTAGTACTTTTAAATGTTAGAAGAAATTTATTCTAAGATTATATAATTATTATACCTTTTTGAATTGGCCGGATTTTTGAAACTTTTAACAGGTTTTTGGTAAAACAAAATTGTAAATAGGTTATTTTAAAAAGAAAATACCAATTTTCACGAATGTTTTTACAATAACTCTCATGATATATGTTACTTCCATATATTTATAACATAGATCGTTATGATATAGGTTCGTCAAAGTAGAATTCTTTTAATTTTGAAATTAAAATATTATGACGGTTTGCTCCTTAATCGTCATAATAATTTAATTCCCGAATTAACTTTTTTATGTAATTTATTTGTATAAAGACACTTAATAACTATCATAGTTTATTCTCGATAATATGATAATAACAATAAAGAATATGTAATAGAAAGAGACTTTTGACCAACATATTACGTTTTTTTTACACTAGTGTATATAACTATATATCATTGACAACTATATATCACAAGCAGAATTCCTTTCTTAACATCATAGTTTTAGCTCATCTATTCTAAACTATCTTGTTTAGTTTTCTCATTACTAAACGCTTTACCACTCTATAATATTTTTTGAACAAAATAAAATTTTAATGCAGTAACAAGTTCTAAACAAAAGGAATTGAAGAAGTAGGTAGAATGTTACTAGAATATAATAGAATTGTATGCAAAAGAGAGTAAAAAAAAAAAGGTACACGCATCAAACAATTCAGCATAAAAATTCGCAAAAATATAAGATTTATAAAAATAATTTGTCGGCATACCGTTGTCTAATTAGTAGTGATTTGTACAATATAGTTGAAAATGATAGTGTAGGTTTGATGAGAAGTATAGATTCATAGGGTGACACCAATTGTAGAATCTATGAGAACCTTTTTAAGAGTGAGTCTATTTAGAAAATTGCAAAGGCAGTTGTTTTTCTTTCTTATGATTACTATCATATATTATTTTTTATTTCTCCCAAACCTTAAATTTCTCCTTCCTAACTTCCTATAATTGTTCTCAATAGGAATGGAATCTTAGATAGAGTGGTCAACCAAACCACACTTCACATTCTATTTTTGTGCTTGAGTAAACTGCTTAATTTCTGTATTATAAAGATAATATATATATACCTCCCTTTTTCAAAAGAGTAAAAGTTAGAGTACTTAATAAGAAAATGCTCTGGGCAGTTTAGAATTTTATTTTTATAAACTCTTTTCGTAAATTTAAATTAATTTATATATGAGATAAAAAAAAGATTTTTAAAAAATTATACATGAAAGTTTCTTCCAAATAACTTATATAAAAGTTAATTTTAGTTTATTAAAAAGTTAATTTCTTTTTTCAATTCTCCCTTGAAGAGTGTATTAAGAAACTTATTCAAATATATTTTAATATAAGTGAACACATATATGTTAAACAATAATATTTTCTTCACCATTTAAGCAAAATGGTTGTTTGTGATAAATCAAAGTTAAGGGAAGTAAAGAACACCACGTTCGATATAAAAAGAATTCGGCAGTTAAAATATGAAAAAATGTCTAACATAACATAGATATTTCCTAATCCGCATTAATGACGACAGTTAGTATAAAAAATATTTAGTAATAGATGATAAGTTTAATAATTAAGTTTTAAATTTTTAATAAATTTGAATATTTTAAGAATTTTTATTAAATATTTCATCTACTAAGTATTAAAAATAAATTCAGTTATGTATTTGCCGTTCAATATCTACGCTAAGTATATTTTTTTATTATTTTGTTTGCTTGTCTTTATATATGATAAGATATTTGAGGTCATATGATTAATATAAACTAAAAAATATTTCAGTTAATTTAAAATATTAGAGATTTTTATTATTTTAATTGAAAGCGTATTTAATAATGAGATTGTCATGTAATTATTCGATAAATTTCATGCCATCATCGACTAAAAATGTTAGATTATCGATAAAATTTTATTGATAAAAACCATTTGTGGATAATATAAAATTTACAAATTAATTTTTCTATGAATTTTAGAATTTTAACTACAAAATAAAATATTTGGCAACAATGAGTCTTCAAACTATTTCTTGATTAGAGATTTATCGATAATATCAATAAGTAAAAATCATCTATAATTTAGAATGTTTATTACTTATAAAAAATTTTGTTGATAGATTTTGTTAATAAAATAAAATCCAAAGTTTTCACTTTAGGTTTTGATAACGTGTGATTGGTAATTGAATTTTTAAAAAATTTATAAATAAATTTGTCAGTAATTATAATTTTTTTTAAATCTGTTGGTATTTTTTTTACATTTGTTAAATTTAATAAAATATTTATTATAAATTAATTGAGAATAAAAAGATAAGAAGATAAGAAAAAAGAAGAGAGAAAATGAAGGAAGAAAAAGAGGAGAGGAGGAAAATAAGGTAATAATGACAATCATGGAGGTGATGTTAACAATAGCGATAACAAGAACCGTGAAGACAACGACAATAACTATGAAGGCAACAATGACAACAATGAGGTGATGACTAATTGTGGAGGAGAAGGAAGATGAAGAACTAACAAAGATGATGGTAAACCTGTTAATTCGGCCCACCTCATAGGGGTTGGCCCTGACCCACTTGAGTTGGGGCCAAAGAGGCCAACATGGCAAAAAAAAAAAACTCACAATTGAAAAATCTCACAAGGTCAAAATACCCACAAAACTTTTATGAGATAAGGCTAACCCATAAGCTTTTTTTAAACATGATTTTTTTAAAAAAATATCTTGATCTAAACTAATCCATCTCCATGTTTTGCCTTGACAAACATGTCTCTCGACCTTCTACCCAAAATGCTTATCATGAACTTAGGGCCGCACTAGCTAATCTCAACCTTTGGCCCAACCTAAGTTGTCTTGATCTTCGACCCGAGTTAGCAAATTAAAATCTTTGACTTGGGTCAACCTATCACGAGTTTCAATGCTAGGTCAGCCAATCTCGACCTACAATTGGGTCCAACCTTTACACCAGGTTGGCCCATCTCTACCCTAGGATCGAGTCAACCTGTCTTAACCTTTGGCCAAATCGGTTCGTCTCGACCTTTGGCCTAATCGGTTTGTCTTGAACTTCGACTCGAATATATTTGTCTCAACTTACAACTTTGTTCAAATTTTGGTCCGAAATAATTCACCTAAACCTTTTGTCTCGATCTTCTTTGAATTGAGCTAACCTATCTCAACTTTTAACTAGAATCGAATTATCTTTATATTTAGTCCAAATCAACCTATCTCAACCTTTAAAATATTCAATCACCTCTAATACTCAACTTTTTTAGTCTTACATAATATATTTTTTTATATATATGAACATCATTAGTTTAATTATTCATATATAATTATTATAATTTATGATTTGGGTATTGATTTTTAGTGTGATATAATTATTAAAAAATTATATCTTATATCTTGAAGATGTTATTAATTCATTATGTGATTCCTTTTATTTGTAATTAAGGATGACTTCGTATAAAAGGTAAAAAGTAGATTCCAACCGTCCTATATATCTTCAAAAAGTTCAAATTGTAATGGTGTAAAAGATGTAATTTTATATTTCTTATATGGATTAACAAGGATTTACTTACTTTTTCTCTCTTTATTGGGCAAATTGTGAAATATGTATTTTTATATTAAAATCATTCGATTCTAAAATAATATTAAAATGAAGAAATAATGTTTGAAAGAAAACTATAAATGTAAGAGTAGGGTTGAAAATAAATTTAACTTTTTCAATTTTGTAAGTTGTGTTTTAATGTACAATGAATTAAAATACGACATGTTTTCTTTATATATTTTATGAATTTTATTCTGGAAATATTGTTCATTCACATAACTTTTGAATTTTCTAAAAAAACAAAAACAAAAACTATGTTTGTTAGAATTATTTTTTCTTTCAAAATTTGTTTTTGAAAACATTAATTGAAATAAGCATTACAAAAGCCACTTTTAAAAAGAAAAATAATAAAAAATAAGCAAATTATAAAATTGTGTTTGGAAATATATTTTTTCTATTCTAAATGATTGATCTTTGGAACACATTTTTTTTTTGAAATTCTTCTGAGATAAACTTAAAATGAAAACAGAAACTCGGCCTTAAGTGCTTGATGTACTTGTCAGTTATTATCAATAAAAGTTGTGGAAAAGACTTTGTATGATTTGCCACGTCACAGAATCTTCTCCCACTTGTCTAATCCTTTAATTTATATGCTCCTTTCTAAGCTCACCTTTATAAAGTGATTATGATTCTAATGAAGTCTTTGGTGTTGAAAAAACAAATTAGTATAGTAGTGATGTTTATATTACTAAAATAACATATAATTAATTATGCTTTAATGTGTCAAAATCGAAGTTTAAGGCCCACTTTGCTGTCTTTTGGGACATAGAAAAAAAAGATAGAAGCTTATGAAACTTGGAAAGTAATAGGTGAGTAGGTGACACTACAAATTGTTTAAGCTTGTCCGTGACTTTTGGGAACAGCAAATTCTTTCACCTAAGTTTGTTTAAAGGATCAAAATCAACCCCAAAGTTTTAGGGAACTTTAGGAAAAAAGCATCAAGGAAAGACCATAACAATGGAGGGAAGTAAGTAAACTTAATTGCTTAATTGCATTGACTGAAAACTGTTTTTATTTTTTTCTCACTTTTTTTTATAAAATTTTAATAGGTGAATCATTTGGAAAGAAAGGATAAAGATGTTAATCATTTGGAAAAAGCTACTTAAAAAAATTGTAAAGTGAGTAATATTATTAAAATATAAATTAAACGAAATCCTTTTGTGTATAACTCAAAAGAATCTACCAAAAGATAATATAAATCTCAAAATAGGAACTTATATGAAAAGTTTCTTAAGAATTTTTTATTCACTTTCTTTATTTTTTAAAATCTTGAACATAATATGTATTTGAATAAAAGATATTTTTCTTCCGAAAATGAAATAAAAGCTATATATAATTAAAAAGAGAATGTTGTAGTGTATTTTAATTATAGTATATTTATTTATTGAGATTCTAATATATTGCTGAGTTGACAGTGGGCCTTCCTTTGCCTAACACATACCACAATAATGAATCTTTCCTTATAAATAATTAATTGTATATTATCTTTTCCATCATCTCTTTTGCAAAGCACAACCCTTTTATTAGATGTCCCCAAAGAGGAAATATTTGACTTTAGATCAAATCATGAAAGTAAAGCAAGAATTAACTAAATTAGCAAGTGGGGTATTGCACACAATAGTATATATATACTTAACAATTTTTAATGTTATTTATTTAATTGCTGAATACATAAATACTGATTACATTATGCATCAAAATCTGATAATAGCTAGAAACATTTGATTAATGAAAGCAAACAAGGAAAATGTTTTTTATTTATTTAAAATTGATTGATATTTTCAGTTTTAACAAAGTATTATATTTATAATTTTACAAATCAATTATTATTTTAAATTCATGCAAAAAAAGAAAAAACTTAAAACAGTTATTATATTGTGAAAAGAAAGTGGTATATCTTTTGTTTGATGTATTTAAAAGGTCATTGTTTATGGTTGTGCAATAGTGAGTGCAAAAGAATGATTCAGTAATAATAGCAAGTGATATTTAGTCTATAGATAGGCCTGATATTGACCAAAGTGTACAAAAACAAGAAATGGCTGGTTGTGGAGACATTGAAAGCTACTCTGACTATCTTCATATACGAATGAGAGAGGTTAAAATGTTGATTGAAGGGTTTTTCTTCTTTGAGAAAAATCTGGGTTTTAGAGTTATGGATTATGAAAATAGGTAAGAAGAATTATAAAGGAGCATGAGGAAATCCAGTGGATCATGAAATTGAGCACGATGGAATTGAATCCCCTCACGCGTGGAAATCCAGAAATATTTGTACACAATGATGAGTAGTCAAGTCAAGCATGATCTGATGAACACACATAGATGCATGCATGCAGACACAGTGATAATGTTTTCTTGCTTCTGACCTCATGTGATTGCCATATAAACCAGCACAGATTTAACAATAGAAGAAGGGAAGTAGTTGTGTTTCCTCATGTGTGGTGACAATCGACAACACAGGCACAAGTACTGAATCCTTAAAACCCTTCAACGGGAAAAAATAAAAATAAAAATAAAAATTAGGCTATGGCAGAAGCAGATTGCCATGCATTATATAATATTAATTGAAAGAATGCATGGCATGGGATGGCAGAGAGAGGATTTGTACTGGGGAGACATGGACGGTGCTGTCTTGTCATGTCACCTTCGATTTTGTCTCCCATTTATATGTTACAAAGTCTTGCTTACGTTGCTATGCTTCTTTCTTTTACCTAGTTGCCCTCTTCTGTATCATATCAACTTCACATTCCTTTATGGGACAACTTATTATTAAACTTACCTTCCTTCTCTTTATCCATCTGCACAAGCTTCATTCTTCACCTGCAGTTTCGCCTTGCACATATAAAATAGAGTGTGTTCATCCTTTTGTCTGCATGCGCTTTCCCAGCACAAACAGCTTTTTAGGTCAAACAATGAATCGTGTTATCTAGGATACTTCCACCAGACTAGAGCCAATTACTTTTATCTGCTATTTCTTGTCACATTCCATGACATCTAAATGATGCAATCACTACCTCATTTCAGTGCTTTCTCTAGCTATAGCCTTCTTTATCATAGAACAAACACATGAAATATTACCATACTCAAATTATACATATTATTTCTACCTCACTCATTAATAATCTATGTTTAGGAATCAAAGTTTAAATATTTTTTCTTCCTTTCATCCTTCAAAACGTTTTTTTTTTTAAATTATGATAAATAAGACTCTAATGAACATTTTTCTTCTAAATAAAATTAGAGTGTAAACATGTAATAAAATATTGACATTTATTTTATTATTGATTATACGTTTTAAATATCAAACAATGAAGTTAAGAGATTGGAAACTTTTTTTTTTTTTTGACATGAACATAACTATTGTAGTATATCAGGTCATTCAAATCTCTCCCTTTTATAGTACGTGTAATTTTTGTCAAAACACAATTTTAATTATTTTTGTGCTCTTAACTTAGTATACAAATTTACATAGGTTATCTGTAAATATTTTATTTTATGAACATATATTACTGCATATTGGTTAAAACTATTCAATTTAGTTGAATAAGGTATGTGAATTGTTATGACTTTTTTACTTGTGTTCAACTTTTCTTAATAAGAAAAATTAATATACACAGGCATTCCGATCACGACTACTTTTCCGATTTTTCGTTAGCAATTTGGACTTAAATATGATTAATTTTAAGTAATAAAAAGCATTGTGTTGAGACAAATTATTTAAAAGATATAAAAATAAAAGGCCAATTGTAAATATAATTAGGGTCTAGTAGACAAAGTGACATGTACAATCAAAACTAAAAAAGAAAATAATTAATAAGAAATTATCATTTGTATTGTGAAATGATATTATAAAAGTTAAGGAAATTATCCTATTTATAATCAAATGACTATATGAAATACTTTTAACTGAAATTGTATATATTATTTATTAATAATTATAAAACATATCTTGCAAAACATTTATTTAGAAAATATGTATGTATTAAAATTTTATATGTTCTGAATATTAAAAATAAAAATTGTAATAGACTATATGTCATCACTATTTGAGTTATTAGGAATACACTGGACAAAATTTATAAAAAAAATAAAAAATCTTCGGAGATTATCATTGTTTTCCAATTAAAATGTCATCCCAATAATCTATATATATATATATATATATATATATATATATATATATATATATATATATATATATATAACGAAGAATTTTGTTGAATATTAATGCAGATTACCGAGGTAAAATTCTAATTCTAATTAAAAAGCAATACCATCTGTAACAGTAAAACTACAAGTAAGCTATCTCTAATATCAAACCTCGCCTATATGAATATCAAATTAAATTAATGTATGATATTCAATTAAACAAAATATAATTTCTGATAATGTTATTCGATGAAACTATTAAAATTTACAACACTTGCAAATGTTTATGTATAATATATTAATTCTTAACGAAGTTATGTAAAGAAATAGATTAATCAAGTTAGCAAATGGTTCAAGCTAAGGGTTTACAACCACTTCAGAAGTTACACATATCTATAGCTGGGCTTGGGTGGCTCATAAGAGGGACCATACTTTTTAAGTTGGGCTCATCAAGTTACTTTAAAACTAAGTGGATTCCTTCTTTTGCATCTACGATTACTAATTCCACCCCCAAAATAGGACGTAAAAACTCGAACATCCTTTATCATTGCATATCGGAAAAAAGAAAAAGAGAGAAAATATGGATAACTCTTTCCGAAACACATTTTATAAAAAAAAAAATCATTTCAAAAGAAATTATGTGTACTTCAAAAAGTTTGTTCCGGGAATTTCATTATGGAAAGCTTATTTCAAAATGTATTTCACATGTTCTGAAAATTATATTCCATAAATCTCGTTTTGAACATTTTATATAACAGTTCTATTCTAGAAAAATTTTCCTGAAAATCTTGTTTTGAAAATTAAAAAAAGAAGAAGAAGAAGAAAGTATTCTGAAAAGTTTCTGGAATATACAAAGTCACTTTTCCAGAAAACAAAAATGGTTATTTTAAAACTTTGAGGGATGAAGGAAGAAAAAGCTTAACATAACACTATTTTTTAAAATAATTAATTTTATATGAGATATAATATAGATAAATATATGACACACAATATAATGATATCAACAGAGTATATATATGTGTATGGTACACAAATAAAAATTTAATAACTAAATTAAGTTAATATAAGAAAAGATGAAAAAGAATATGAAATAATAAAAATATTGTGTGAAAAAGATGAGTGGAAAGATTTGATGAGTGGTAGGTGTGTATGATTATAAGTTGTGGATAAGATGAGCATGGTTGTCACCTGTATAGAGACAAGATAAATTAGATAGTGCTAAGTACCACAAAATAATAATATTCAGATGTCAATTGTATCAAAACCTCGATTCATAAACGCCAGATAAGATGTCCTCCATCTTCTATGCAGTCTCCTTCCCTGCATCAACTATGATTCATTACTATAAAAATTATTACACACACACACACACACATATATATATATATATATATATATATATATATATATATATTAGTCTTTCCGTTTATATTTGACTTTGAGGTGAAGAGTTCTATACTATTAAATTATTTTCCAAATTAATGAAATTAAAGAAATAAGAGGAGAGTAGAAGAATATTGATCACTAATTATAGAATTATTTTAGAAAAAAAAAATCAATTATGATGCATGAATTTCCTCACAACCAAAGTTCTAGCTGGAGGAATGTAATGACTCCTAATCATCTTGGACCATGCTTTGACATTATATTTATGAACGAAGTCTTTCATAATTTTTTGACTTAAGATTCTATCCTCAATAGTACATTATATAGGTAAAAATAATAGGCTAGAATCACATTATCAAGCTTAGAAAACAATATTGAAATTTTTAAAGCATCATATCAAAAATTGCCTAAGTACCTACCCTGTTGGATACAAACAAAGTCTTACATCAGAAAAAATAAGACATGAACATGAGTTTATATACATATAAGATATTTTCACTTTTAGAATGATACCAAAAGTAAATCCGTGAGGACTTGATCCAAAACGGACAATATGTCTTGTAATAAAGGGGAAAGAATGAATATAAAAGTCTTTATGTCCTTCTTTATGTATAAGCATTATACTATTAATTGATCTTGTATTCTCAACAAAAGAAAAGTCTAGTACATTATTCAACCTTCCCTTTTATATCATACTTATTAGTTAAATTGGTACAAAAATTAACTCTTTAGGGTTACTTCTTATATATATATATATCCTACTTATTAGTTAAATTGGTACCAAAATTAAGTCATTAGAGTTAGTTCTTATTGAGGGACAAATGTCTTATGAGATTAATGAAGAACAAAGGACAAATCATAAATAAGTCACCTATGTTTAAAGGGATGAAAACAAATGATGACAACATTCTTTGAATCCTACCATATATATCAACATGCTCAATGTTGTAAATGGCAATAATTATATTTTCCATGATGTTGATTAGAAAGAAAGGAAAACTAGGATGACTTATTAAATGGTGTAGAGTTAGACAATGAAGATGAGTTCTTTATTCTAACAAAGAAATCAAACAAAATTTTGAAAAATAAAGGTGGCTGCAAAAGAAAGAAGACGAATCATAGCAAAGACCATAAGGATTGAAAAGAAAGAAGTTAAAAATTATGTTATAACTAAGTCCAATCTTACATATGGTGGTTCTCAAACTATGAAAAAGATAGACAAAAATAATAAAGACTTTGGAACGAGGGTGGTAATATGAAAGTGTATTATAGTAAATTTTCCTTTTCAGAAGAAAAAACTTATTAAGTGTATGCATATAGAAAAGATAAGTTAAATTATAATATCAAATTAACCTATCAAGTATGTTGCTCTAAATTAGGCAATCCAAAATATTTTGGTAATTATTGATGGCTTATGTGAAATAACTTTGTTATCTTCAAATCTTAATAGCTAGGATGTGGTTGGTGGTTTTCGAGTTGTAGAATAATTGCAACCAACTAGTTCACTTTTAAGAAAAAAGTGCAAGACTCTCAGTCACATCAATGATGATGTTGAAGATAACATGCACAAGGGAATCATAAGTACCCTTTATTAGACCACTTATGATGGGGCCTAAAACTAGTTTTGTGCTAACTATGCATGGAGATTTTATGACTCGCAACCTATGAATATGTTGGTAAGAAATTTGATGTAATTTAGAGTCAATGGAGGTTCCAGTGTTCTGGATGGACCAATATGAAAAAGAATAGTCTTGTAGATGATATAAGAATTTACTTTGTAATATGAGAATGATTTAATTCTTTAGATGTAAGGCCGAGTAGAGTTAGGACTTAGACCATTATCTATTGAGATTCCCTATATAATAAGTGCAAAATCTTCAAGTCTAATTCAACATATAAGCCTTCTAGAAGTATAATATGTTGTTAGTATTGATTAATATATATATATATATATATATATATATATATATATATATATATATATATATATATATATATATATATATATATATATATATGGTGTGATGTATGAAAGGATGTGAGGTATTAACATGTGTTATTTTAGAAATGATGTTTTATTTAAAGTATGCTAGCTTACCCTGGTTTATGGTTGTGATTCCATACGCTATGATTGTGTTTTACACAAGAGCAATTTTTTTTATATAAAGAGATTTTACACGTATGTGTGTATTTATATGTTGACTTTGCATATTTTTATATTGTTTGTAACAAGTAATTAATAATTTATATTTCTAAGATCATGGAGAGATGAAGTTGGTATCTCATGGGTGTAAGATCATTAGTACAAAAACAACGTATAATGTCACGCGTTTAATCTCGAATCACTAAATAGTCAACGTTAAAAATGACCGGTGACATTTTTGTAAATGAATGCAATTATTAAACATTGTTTATAATTGTAATTTGACGTAAAATAATATAAAACGTCGAATGCCCCAGCGTTAGACGTTAAAAGGTTAGTGAATTCAATAAAAAATTGAGTGGGAGATTGAAAATTCATTCACTTTATCTCAGTGCGCGAGACCCTCTTCTCTTCTCAAACTTTTCTCGAACGAAGTTTGACGACCATCACAAGTAATCTTTCTTTCATTTGATACAAATGCATTTTCGTTTGTTTTGACCGATTATTTTCGTGTTCTTGTCCTTCATAGACGCATTCTTCTTTCTCTCTCACGGGTGACAACACTTTATTCCGATGAACCCACCTTTTGAAGATTATTTTTCGTTTTCGTTTTGAAGAACTTATTTGTTGAACTTGTTTGTTGTTTTCTTTTTTTTGAACTTGTTTATGGCTGTTGTTTGGTTGAACTTGTTTGTCGTTGTTGTTTGATTGGACTTCTTTGTTGTTGGTTATTGTTGTTTGTTGTTGATCAAAGTTCATGCTTTATAAAATACTAAAAACTGATATTTGTTGTTTTTCTGTTTTTCAGATCTCGTAGAGTTGTTAAAAATGATAACAATTAATTAAAAAATATAAAAAAAATTGATTGACGTCGAATATTGACAAAATTCGACGTTAAGTTAACATCGTATATTGACAAAATTCGACGTTAATTTAATGTCAAATTTTTTAAAATTCGATGTCAATTTAACGTCTCTTGATATGACGTCGTTCGCGAATTCGCCGTTAAAAGCCCAAAATATTCGATGTTGTACGTGATTTTTGTACTAATGGATGTATAAGTTAGCATGTCCATTTTTTATACGATAACCATTTTTTTAATTTTTTTATTTAACTTACATGGATTTACAATGTTTTTCCTAGTATTGATTTGAAAGATATAGCCTAAAGTTATGTTGAGGTGTCTTTGTACTATTAAATATGCATATGTTGTTGGTATATCGTTACCACTAAATAATCTTACTACAAAAGGAGTCAAATGGATATCATGTAGGACTATTAGACAATGAGGCCATTTGAGTGATTTTTTTTATGTTTTGGATATATTCAACTGAGCTCGTGCAAAAATGTACATTAGACCAAGCATATTGTGTGACAATATGGATAAATTAAAAGCATATCTCACCATGTTTCTAGATTAAGTGGTAGATCATCTCTGACTAAGTAGATAGATAACTTGTAATTTCACTTTTAGAACATTTGGTGATGGATATGGTGAGGCCACTTATTAGTGTAAATGTGTTTTAGAAAATACTAAGTTGAAAAAGATGGAACCTTAGTGGAACATCATGTTGTGGTGAGTGCAACATATAAGTTTGTTGTGCTAAACCTAGATGATTTGATCATATGGTTTTATTTTGATCATATAATTTAAGAAAATCCAATTTTCATGGATAACGAAAATTTAAATGACCCTTAATTTTGGTCATAAAAAATGGTGTCTAGTTTTGATTAATTGATATCACTTTTCAAGTATATTCATCAAGAAAAATTGAAAGGTCATTCGTGTTCATTGTACTATTATCATATCGTCTTACATTACATAACTCTAAGATGTTGTTCTTGTTATAGCACATACAACAAAGGATAAAGGGCTTAAGATGAAGCATTACAAAAGATACAAACTTAAGAACCCATCAACATTATAACTTATGAATCATTATAAAGAACTTGAAACACTAGATCAATTTTCTATTATTATATGCTTAGAATAATGTTATCAATACAAGGAAAGAATGTTTAGAATATAAGGTACTTTGAAACATAAGTTAAGTATTGTAGATATTCTTGTATTAAAATACTACAAACTCTTGTCAACATTAACGCATCATAGAAAATTAACATGCAATTCACAATGATTTTATTCAAGACATTTATACATATATTGCTCATCATTTGAAACCAAACATTTCCTTAAGAATACCAAAGTGCTTTGTGTGTGTTGTTGTCTCAAGATTGTAAGTGATAAATCATATAACATCTTACAAATGATACCCAGAGTGATCTTTCTTTGTAAATCTTTCTCTTTTGTAAACTTATCTCAAGCAAGGACTGTTAATTTCATATCCTTCCTAAGAGAGTTTACCTTGTATTTTAAACAAAATATTCTTTTATTGGTAGTAACAGAATATTCGTTGAAAGCTAGAAGAGAATTAATGTTAAACTATACTTTTGTTCTTTAGCAGAATTGACTTTGCATATTCGTTGTAAGCAGAAGTAGCATAAAAGTTTTTTATTAGTGAAACCTTTTACGTTTTATAAAGTAAATTTGGACGTAGCCTAATTGGAATGAACTAGTATAAAAGCTAAGTATTTCTTTACTTCATCTATTATACTTGTACTAGCTTTGACTATCTTTTAAAGTTGTTTAGGAAAATCTTTTGAAAACCTTTTTCAACTAATAGACAATCATCCTAAAATTGTCTGCTATCAACCATCTTGTGAAACATTTTTAATGATATATTCAATAATCCTTTTAGATCTAACATATTTCCTATCATTACCTTATAAGAATTTTTTTTTGAAAATCTTTTTCAACTTATAAATAATCATCCTAATATTATCTACTATCAACCATCTTCTGAAACATTTTTAATGATATATTCAACCATCCTTTTAGATCTAACATATTTCTTATCATTACACTTCAAGAAAATTCTTAAATACTAATCAATTTTAGAGACAAAAAATGATTAATCACTATATTGGCCAATTTAGATGTCAATTTATAAACTAAAAGTTATTGGTATATAAAATAGTCTCTATTATAAATAAAAAATTATAATTGGTTTGTGAATTGATCATATAACATTTGGTAGCCAAAACCTTGGTAATTAATGTTAGAGACTAATTTAGTGATCAATTCGCAAACCAATTATATTTTTTTATTTATAATAGAAACTATTTTAGATATACTCAAGAGAGTGGTATGCTAATGAGACCATATTTAACTAATTCACAAACATAAAAAGACCATAGGTACATTCAATATGTAGTCGTAACGACCGTTGTCAATCTTAACATACCTAACTTTGTCATACTCTTCTATAATTTAGCTTAGTGAATATTTTGAGAGAAAGTCCTACAATCTTTAGTACAATGTGATGTTAAGAGTATAACATAAAACTTGAAAAACTCTTTTGAAATGAAAATTTAATTTCATTACACCGTATGTCATATTATTCATTGCATTCCAACAATTACATAGGTCTCTTGAACTACTTTGAAACAATATCCTTAGGCTTTAGTGGGCAACCTTGACCCTACATATTAAACCATATAGAGCAATAATCTTTGCAATCAAATAAATAACTTTGATGTGAATTAACATCATGTTACTTGTTTTGTTCTCTAATTGCATCACCTTATCACTCCAAACCTCAACAAACTTTAATTGCATCACCTTATCACTCCAAGCCTTAACAAACTTTTTCTTGTATGATGTTACCCATGTCCTACACATAATCACAAACTATATAGATTGGAACAATTCATAACACTTTCTCATATCAATTTCTTTCTATGATGCACTAACATTTTACCTTTTTGTTTTGATATTTTTTGTTTATGTGAAAGTGACGTAGAATGTTGATTGTCTCGAGAATCACAAATGTAATTGCATTCATTAGTCTTACATTCCCATCAATGACCAAAACCCAATGCAGTGAATCAATTCTAACATGAAAAACCCTTTAAGACTTTAAGAGCACAAACAAAAATGTTTTCATTATCAAATTCCATTAAGACAAACATCATACAAAATCTGATCCTAGTGAACGTCATGCCAATAATTCGGAACTAAGATATATATTATCAATCAACAATACTATGCATTTAACAATTTCATTGAATCAAGGTGTATTTGAAAAATATTTATCACAACTCTTGAACTATCATCGAATCGATGCTAATACGTGTCACTTGTTTGATATGCATATCTTGCATTGTACACCTGTTTTATGATTGTCACACTTTATGGTCCTTCATTTGTCTGAAGAATAATTCTAGGTTTCACCATACTCTGTCATATTAACACGCATGAACTCTCATTAGTTATTAATCTTTCGATATATGGATGACCTATCAATATATCTTTCTAACCATATGATTTTGATTTTTTCAAACTAAGTTCATAAACAACTTCATTATTTGTTGGTTTACCTTGCAATCTAAATACACATTTCCTTATTTTATTAATAATTAATAGGATTGTTCTTATCTGTCATGGAAGAAACAGTGATGCACAGCTCGTGTGAAGAAGAAGAAAATGAACAGACGTAAGCAAGATATAAAAAGAGAAGAGACAAAAAATATATTCAATTTGATTGATTTACATGAAAGGGAAAGCTTAATATATATACATTAGCCACAAAAGACGCTCCTATAACATAAAAACATGCTTCTACAACAGAAAAATCAAACACTCTTAAAACAGAAAAATAACTAAAAACATGCTTGAGCGTGAGACTCCTAAAACAAAAACAACTTATGTTATTAATGATTGTTTGTTAATTCTCTTCTATCACTTATATTTACTATTTTTTTTCAATAAAAAATGTATGTCTTCTTTCTTTATCTAACATCAATATGACAATAATAGTCAAACTTAAAGATAATTACTCAACTTTAGTAAGTCATTCCTCTTAACAAAAACATGTAATTTTTTAAAGATATATAAAAACAATTATAGAAAAGTATATTACTTCATTTATTGTGAAATAATCTCTACAATCCCCTTTTTTATTATTTCATATATAGAAAATCAAAAGTTACACAATGTTTAACTCCACCAACAACGTCTATACCGAGAAACATACCCACTTCATTTGATAACTTCCTCTCCTTATCTACCACAACTATCCGAAAAGAGTCAAACTTATGTAAGGAAAACAATTTTGAGGTTTCCCAAAGAAAAAATCTAAAACATTTTCTGTTACATTGTGGAAATGTATTTCCGGAGCAGAAAAAACATTAAACATTACTTATTCCAAAACATAAAATTAATAACTATCCCACTTCGGTCTAAAATACCTATTCTGTAAATTTTAAATTTCAGGACTAGATGATTTAGAATTATTGCTAGTGACTTCCTAGATTGATTGGATATTCCATATTGTTGACGAGGGCTGGGTTTTTTCTTTTTCCCAATGGATTATCTATAATCTAGAACAGTCTCACATTCTTGCTTCCGAAATTCATGATGTTTAAAGTAAAAAATTCGCACTTAGTACAATATTATGGAATACCTTTCTCGATAATAGTACAATTAACGCGAATATCATTTCCTAATGTCAAGGACTAGCAGTAGCTTAGTAAAATGAGAAATTGTGTTTATCAATATTCATGATTAAATTAGTTGATCAATGTCTATACTTTCATAAAAATAAATTTGATTATTAAATTGGAAGCATATCGAAGGGGAGAAGTATCAATAAAAGTGTTTATAAATTGTTCTTTACGTTTGTTCCCGTCATAACGAGTGTAAAAAGAGAATGGGAGCACTAACTTTATTATCATTCTCATTTGTTTAATAATTAAGACCGAAATTACTTTCTTCCTACACGTTTTTCCTTTCTTGTCTTTTTAATACAAAATTTAATTACCTCAAAGAAAGGAATTGATTTTTAACAACGTAAAATTTTGTTTTACTGCATGGTATGAAACGAAAAAGGTTAGTGTATTCTGTCTATTGGATGGTGCAATGTATCTCTCAAGTGTCATATAAGTTATAACACCACAATATTGGTAACTGCTAAATGTATAAATTGTGTTAATTGGTGATCGTATTTGTCATTAATCGATGCATTGACAAAAGAAATTAATTAATATGATGCACACTCGCAGTTTCAACTAATTGAGTCAAAAGAAAATCCACATGATATAGTAGTTTTAGTTTAGCCATCAAAGGGAGCTTGGTTGCCATATTGGAGAATGCCAGAAAAGTAGGAAAGTCTGAGAAAAGAAAAGAAAATTGACGACTGCTATGTTTTAGCATAACTACAAAAATACGTCTCTTCGGGTGGAACCAGGACAGTGACGGTGCGACAACAAAATAAAAGAGAGAGGCAGTGACAAAATCTCATCTTTTCTGTCTTTTTAAATTCAAAACGGGTTGTGATCACATAGAAGGAGGGAGATCAAAGATTTGTTTAACTGGATTGGGGTAGATCCATGAGCATTTGGTTGGTTCAGTGAAAGAGGAGTTTCATAAGCTTCTCATCAGCCTTTATGAGAAGGCTTTTCGGGTGCAGATCAATCATGTTTATGGTGGTGTTGACCATAGCAATCTTGGTTCTGCCACTGATTCTGCCACCTCTGCCGCCGCCGCCAATGATTCTCATGTTGGTGCCTGCTGTGATAATGCTGCTTCTGGTGATGTTGGCTGTGTCTTCCAAACATGACCCGGGAGTGATTAATCTGTGTAATTTTACTTGGTAGCTACCTATACCTATATGCAATTATCTCTGACATCGTCAAGGCATGCTTCTCTAGTTATGCTCTTCTGCATAATGTTTGCATGCATGCTTGGTGATAACTGATGAATGTGAGTTCGGAATACCCTCTTCTTCTGACGTTTTTTCTTTCATTAGTCGACCTTTAACCCATAAATCAGAGCAATGTGAGTAAATTTACCCAGAAAGAAAACAGCATTTGTTTCATAATATTATATACAGTTATGTATGATGTGTTTATCCAGACAAAGAAGATTGTATATTTGTGTGGACATGAAATGGAAGAACAAGTATAAGGAATATGATAGTGTATATCTTGTTGTTATTCAAATTGTCTTTAACTCTCCCTAAAATTAGAATAAGTTGTAGTATCAATATCTGAAATATCATGCAGCCTATAATTATACTTTTATTGTTCGTATAATTTTCCTTTATCTAATAAAAAAAAATGTGACGATAGCTTCATCTTGTCGTATTGCAATCTTTCAATAAAGTTTATAGATTTTTGTCATTAGAAATTAATAAAAAGAATAGACAAATAGGTAGAAGATTAGTTCGATATCAAATAGAAACTCCCGTTCTATCTAATATTAAAAAAAACAAAGAGAAAGAGAGAGAAGCGCTTTGAGAAATCATTGTTTAACATTTGTTATTCGGATTTCAACACCATACGCCGACATTTGGTGGGTATACATAGAATTTGGTTGCTTTGTTTTGTTTTCAAAGAAAAAGGAAAACAAAAGCAATTGAAGGGTGATTACAACTACACACATTTACCCTTCTTATCTATCATTCATCATCATCATCATCATCTTTCCTTTCCTTAAAGTCTAACACCATAATTTGACTGTCATTTTCAGCAATTTCCTTACGGTATTTATCGTATTCCATATCAAACAGGTAATAACACAGATGGTATACGTGCTATTTTTTGTTAGTTAAATTTAATGATTAATTTTGCATAAGTTTTATTTGGTAAGAGAAAGCAGAAAGTTAGGGATGATTAAATTGAGGTAATTGGAAAGGAAGTTAAAATTGAAAAAGAAGATGGCTGGGATTGGGTTGGTGAAAAAGGTTTATTATATTCGGTTGGTAAAGGAGAGATGGGGAGAAAGTAGCGAAAATGACAAATTCATTTTCCCTGGTTTTCTGGATTGGGATGATTTTTCACGTTTAAAATTGATAAGTTGAAAGTTGAAGGAAACAAGCAGAGGAAGTGACAAAATTGTTACACCGTAAAACAGCTTGGTTTTGGTTCCATGAAGCTCTTAGTAGGAAGTTTCGTGCAGTGGAATACATGAATGATTAGGTGATGAATTGAGTAGAAACTCACAAAATGGGTCATCATAGTTTTGATTGTAGACGACAATATTGAAAGTTGAGGACCGTAACATGGAATATACAGTATAGGGTTTGGAAAACATAAACGATGTTTCTCCGAATCCAAGAAGAGAAAGAGCTCAAGTTTCTTTTTCGATGGAATAAAGGACAATGAATTTGGTGAACAATTTTCCGTACTCTCAGAGTGTTAAGCTTCCACGTGAACAACAGGATCTCCTTCTGTATTCCCCTCATAGGATTTTATGCAGTGTGACGTCACTTTTTTTTGTGAAATTTTATTTAGTATTTATAATTTTTAAATATAGTTTTAGCTTGCCAAACATAATTTTGTCTGTTCCATTTACAATATATTTCTAGTACATAATTCAATTAAGTAATATATTTATTGCTTAGCTTTTCTAAGTATGATATAGATGAGACATAACTCTCAGAGATAAATTTATTACAGATGTAAATTTATGTTTATTAATTTAAGGTTTAATAGATTCGGTGATCTCTATTTTTGTAGTTTTTCGTTAAGTAGGTTTTTCTATTTGCAAGTTGATCAATTTGGTCCTATATTTTAAAAATTAGAGCAATTAAGTTCATTTCATTAACTTCTCGTAAAAAATCTTGCTTGCTGGCAAAATGAGGTGTCATTTGGAAAGACGTAACACATAACTAGTTTAATATGTGTATTTGTTTAAGTTTTAAAATCAAAACGCAGTTTCCACCTTCCTGCTTAACTTAATGCACATGCGTTTTCCCAATTTCCACCTTCCTTATCTCCAACTTTCATCCCTTCATTGTTCGAATCACTTTTCCCATCACGCTGAAACCATACCCGACATCACAAACATGGCCTTGCCATATACCCTCACCACAAGAACAAGAATAGAGAGATCCATGAAAAACAAATAATCACTGGGAAAAGAAACATATACTCAAAATAAATTCCTTTCCCCTTAACAACACATACCACTCTTGCCCACCTCCTTTAATCTCACCATAGTCTTTCACCTGCATCAACAAACAAGCTAAAATCAAGTCACAAACCTCACGCCAATTTGTTCAAAGTTTGTTCTCTTGAGCAAACCATCACCATTCCTCTTTTTGGAGTACCCATCAACCATTTCCCCCAATCCTCAACTTCTCTTTGAACCATCGATAGCCATTGAGGTGCGTTTCCCTGCAACTATCACACCAATCGCACTCCATCATTTTTCTCCCACTCCATCATTGTCACAAAACTATCACCGTACCTATCAGAGCGAGATACCAACCCGATTGAAAACAAAGAATAGAGTAATAGGAGAACCCATCGTCAGCGGCGACGATGGCGGTCACCGACATTGTCTACGGCACTGGTAGCAGCTGATCTCGTTAGTAGCTGTGAGAATGTGTCACAGGAAATGAAGAGGAACGAGAAAGGAAGACTTGACGGTGTGACCGACGATGACTATGGCGATGAACGGTGTCGCCGCCGAGGCACTAGTCGAAGGGAAGGGCGCCAAGATGGTTGGCCCAATGGTGGCAGTGGCACCCATTGCAGATTGCAGAAACTTTAGGTTTTCTGTTCACGGGGAAGGGCGAACCCCTTTTCATTTTACTTTCCTGACTCTCTTTTTGTTTACTTTCTTTATTTTACTTTTTTTTTATAACTTAAAGAATTGGGGAAATTGGAAAATATGATTAAAAGGAAGGTGGAAATTGCATTTTGATTTTAAAACCTAAACAAATAATTTAAGTCCACTTATTATGTGCCACATCTTTTTAAATGACAACTCATCTAACCAACAATCATGATTTTTGACGCAGAATTTAACAGAATGGATTTAATTGCTCTAATTTTTCAAAAATAAGGATCAAATTAATCAACTTAGAAATAAAGGGACCTACTTGACAAAAAACTGCAAAAATAGGGACCACCGAATCTATTAAACCTTAATTTAATAATAAATGTAAATTTATTTTTGTTGTATTTATAACATATGTAAATTTATGTAATATTTCTTTTCGGTTTAATCTCATCAAAAGTCCATGTTTTTGTCCTAAATCTTAAATAGGTCCATTTTCTTTTTGGCGTATCAATTGGGTCCCTATTATTGTAAATTTGGTTCAATTAAAGGTTTGCCGTCAAATTCACCTAACGACAGTTTAATACTTGGTTACGTGGCATTTTTATTAAGTTTTTTTTAAAGAGGAAAGGTGATATTAGATTAAAAGAAGGGCAAAAATGGAAGATGAACAAGAATGAATTCCTTCGTTCGAGCAGTATCCAGAGAAAAAATAATACAACCCAAACCATCATCAGAGGAGTCAAATCCTTAAGGAAGAAAGACACCACACAATGAAATCAATCCAAGCAAAATAAAGAACAAGCAGTTCGAGTAGTATCCAGAGAAAAAGTAATACAACCCAACCATCAACAGAGGAGTCAAATCCTTAAGGAAGAAAGGCACCACAGAATGAAATCAACCCAAGCAAAATAAAGAACAAGCAGTTCGATCAGTAGCTAGAGAAAAAATAATACAACTCAACCATCAACAGAGTAATCAAATCCTTAAGGAAGAAAGGCCCCACAGAATGAAATCAGCCCAAGCAAAATAAGGAACAACGAGATGAGAGGATTGGTCATCAACCATCAATAACGGCACTCAAGTCGCCATTGAGAAGATGAAAGACGCAGGCCGCGACTGGAGGTCACCGTGGTGTCGTTTAGCAGTTAGGGCGTCAAGCCATGGTGGTTCGTGAGTGAGAAGGGTTGAGCCGTGGTGGAGGGTTTCCCTTTCGTTGTAGACGGCGGCGGTGGCTGGCCTTGTTGAGGTGGCGAAGACGAGACGTGGAGGAGCGAGAGAGCTTCTCTCGTGCGGGAAGAGGAGGAGGAAGGTTGGGCCTGGAGTTGTGACCGGCAGCAACCATAGCGGCAGTCGGTGACGCTGACGACACCCATCTCGCGGCTTGCGGTGGTTGGCCTTGCTGGTGGTTGATGGGGAGACGAGAGAGATTCTCTCGCGATCGGGTGAAGAGTAAGAAAAGAGGCGCCGGTGAAGACAGCAAACTCCGGTGTAGGCCGGCAGTAGTATCGACGGCAAACGTCGTCGCCGGCGACGCATGAACCACGATGGAAATGGGTGCCCCTAGGTTTTTCGTTTGATTTGAGGAGAAAGCCTCTGCAATGTCTCTGAAACGAGGATAGGAGTATGAGAACCCTTGGATTGGGAAGCAAAAGGGCTTTGGGCTTGGCTGGTGATTCATTCTTGTTCATCTTCCATTTTTGCCCTTCCCTCAATTTGATATTATCTTTACTTTTCAAAAAAAAACTCAATAAAAATGCCACGTAAGCAAAGATTTAACTGCCATTAGGTGAATTTGACTATAGGTCTTTAATTGAATCAAATTTACACTAATAGGGACCCAATTGATACGCGAAAAAAAAAAAGGACCTATTTAAAATTTTGGACAAAAATAAGAACTTCTGGTGAGATTAAACCTTTCTTTTCAGATTTTCATCCAATTTTTTCTTTTTCTTTTCTTTTTCTTTTTTTTTCTTCTCTTTTTCTTTTATTTTTCTTCTTCTCTTTTCCATTTACTTGTTTTTCTTTTTTTTTTTCTTCTTTATCTAATAAATCTAAACTTAATATAAAAAAAGATTATAAAAAATCATCAAGACAAATAAAGAGGACATTATGTATAACAAAGATTGAGTTCTCTAAAAACAATCCTGTGTATCAACAATATATCAAGAAGGATGAGAAACCAACATAATGCAAAAAAAATAAAAAATTGAAGGGAAAGATGTTTCCTAGAGAGAGAATCACAAATGAGAATGGATAAAAGTACAACTTTTGATCAACAATGGAAACCCTAACTCACAAAATGACCATCGATGTTAAAAGGGAATTTCACATAAGGGAAAAAGTGAGAAGAAATAAGTGTTGTAGATTGTTTTTAAGTGCATTTATATCTAACATGTATATATTTAATTACAAAAATACCAGCGCATGTTTTTTAACACTTCTTCTCTCCCTATCAAACATAAATTTAGTTACCCAGTAAGCTTTTTTTGTACTAATTATGTATAGTATTCTTACTTTTTCATTCAATAATTTACGTTTAATATCGCATTTATACTAAAAATAATTTTAATTTACTCAAATACTTGTAATTGATTTTCTATATATTAGTTTGATATGATAAGATAGAATTATTGTATTATGATTTATATTTTAACATATCACTCATTTTATTTCTAAAGAGAAAATGATAAAAACAATAAATTTTACTTTTCGAATTATCAATGATAATGTTTTATAAAATTGTTATATAACAAATACTTATTACTCTACTTTTTCATATATATATATATATATATATATATATGTGTGTGTGTGTGTGTGTAATATATTTAAATACAAAATACATTATTGCTAAATACTAAGAGGCAAGAACTTAAATTCTTCAAATACTAAAGTTAATAAAAAAATATTGAAAGATGTTCTGTTCACATAGGTTATACCATGTTTAAATATTATTTTTCATAATTGAGGAACAATTGTTGATATAAAGTGGGGAGATAATAACAATATAAAACATCTTAGAAGGTGAAGATTATAAAATTTTAAATTGGCGACTTGCAAATAGTTGTTGTGATAAGAGAAGTTTTAGGAATAGAGAATTATTTGAAGAACTTCAAACCTTAGCAATTTAAATGAATTCGAAGTTATGTAAAATGAATTGAGACAAGAATATTATTATTTAATCAGAAAAATCATATCAACTCACTTTCGAGATGTGTATTTATTAATTGAAACAATTAACAATCATAAAATTACAGTAACAAAATTGTAACAAAATTATGAAGCTGAGCTATTGGCTTCCACGTAGCTTCCTTATTGATTTCCTATATTAATTCCCCTGCCTTCAAAAGATCTTTCTTCTCCAAGATGAAAATCTGGATATTTCTTCTTCAAATCAAAAAAGAACTCGCAAGTGACACTAGTGCAAAAATGTTGTTTAACGTCACCTACAGACGTCGGTTTGAGGGTAGTCCGACGTATACTAATTGACGGTGGCATTACCGTAAATAAGTTGGTAAACACAACGTCAGTTATTAGGGCAAACGACGTCTATGATATAGTAGACGTCTCCTCTGCCCTAAACCGACATCCAAGGGCCTGAGGTAGGCAAGAAGACTGTCTTTTCTGCCCCATTGACGTCGGTTGTGATGGGGGGCTGACGTCTATTTGGCTGTAATTAATGCTCTTCACCTGATTCCCAAGCGCTTAGACGTCCCGTAGTCAAAACTCGACGTCTATAATGTTAAAGACGACTTTGCTCCCTTAACTTGATGTCAATGGGCTTGTCCGGAAGGCGGGAAGACAGTCAATTTCTGCAATATAGACATCGGAATACCAGGTGACCGACGTCTATGCGCCTGTAATTAATGTTATTCACCAAACTTGCAGGCACTTCGACGTCTGGTACCAGGGCGCCGACATCGAAAATGTTATAGACGTCGGCGCCTTAGGACAACCGTCATCTACGTCCCTGACAGGAAATGAAACGTCAATCCAATCAGCGCTGTAGACGTCGGCGCCCCGTGTGTCCGACGTCTAATAGGAAGATTAAAAGTTATCGTGGACGTCATATTAGTGATATAACCGACGTCTAGCTGACTATAGACGTCGGTTTCTGTAGCAACCGACGCCTCGTTTCATGTTAAACAAACTCGCAGTTTCACGACATTGCATTCCAGTATCTGATAACATCGTCGTCTTCCTCCTCTCCTTTTTCTCTCTTGCGCCATTGCATTCCAGTTTCTGATAACATCATCGTCTTCCTCCTCTCTTTTTTCTCTCTTGCAGCATTGCATTCCAGGTGCGTGTTTTTTTATTTAAACCGTTTAAACTTTGTTCAGTCCGATTATATTAGTCTTCTGGTTCAACTGATTAAAATTTATTTTCCTTGTATTGTGTTTTAGTGCAGTTTGGTTCAATTGATTATATCATAGGATTTCTCACTCCTCTTCTTATTAGCCAACTGCTTCATTCTATCTTGGGCCCTTTTCATGTGGAACTTGACTTGCTTTAATGCCTCCTATTTTTTTCTGTAAACTTTTATCAATGACTTCCACCTTTGACTCCCCTGGTAAATAAAGGAGGTAGATTAGAGGATGTTGGCCAAACATAACCTCATAAGGACTGCATTTTATGGTAGTATGATGGTTTGTATTGTACCACCATATTGCTAGAGGAAGCCATCTAGACCACTCATGAGGAGCATCACAACACATACAGCACAAGAACGTCTCCAAACATTTATTCACCACTTCGGATTGGCCATTAGTTTGGGGATGATAGGCTGATGAAAGTTTGAACACCTTCAAATGACATCAAGTCCTTCTAGAATTGACTAACAAATGTGGGGGTATCAGTCACTGGTTATGGAATTTGGAAAACCATGCAATTTGAACACATTATCCAAGAAAGATCAGGCAACTTCAGTAGTAGTGTATGGATGTTTTAAGGACATGATGTGAGCAACCTTGCTTAATTTGTCCACCACCACATATATTACCTGTTTACCCTTGGAATCTGGAAAACCTTCAATAAAATCCATGGTTATATATTGCCCTATCCTCTCTAGACTTGGCAAGGGCTACATCAAACCCAGATAAACAGATGTGTCATATTTACTTTTTTTGGCAAATCTCACATATTAGTACAAACCTGCAGAGATCCTTGGTCATACCTTGTCAATATACTACTGATTTCAATCTTTTTAATGTAGCACCCCCTACCAAAGTGGCCACTATAGTATAACCGACATTCACCTAATGTAACAACTCATTCCTTAAGTCACCATATTTTCCCACGACCAATCTGTCATTCCTTCTAAGTTCATTCTAATTCCAAGTATAATGTTTATGTGAGGAAGCATATGTTTGTAACTCTTGGATCAATTTTTGAATGCCCCTATTAGTTTGCCAAAAAGCTATGATTCTATTCAACATGTTGCTTTTAGGTATGAGAGTCATGAGAGTTTGGCGGTCCACGAATTCTTGTCTTGATAAAGCATTAGTCGTTAAATTTTTCGTGCTCTGTTTGAACTCAATTGTAAAATCAAATTCCATCAATTTCACCAACCATTTCTGTTGGAATGTTGTAGTCAATCTTTGACTCAATATATATTTGTAGGCTTCTATGGTATGTGTGGATAACAAAGTGGGTATTCAATAAATAATGCCTTCATTTTTGGACCGCAAAAACCACTACTAACAATTCTTTCAATAGGTGGAAAGTGATTGTTGTTGCATATTGAGAACCCGGCTAATAAAAGCAACTGGGTGATGATCCTGCATTAGTACAGCACCAATTCCAAACTTGAAGCATCCACCTCAACCACAAACACCTTAGAAAAATTAGGTAATGCTAATACTAGAGATTGGATTAAACTATCCTTGAGGGACTAAAATGCAGCCTTTGCCTCCTCAGACCAATATAAATTATCTTTCTTCAACATATTAGTCAAAGGTCGTGCAATACCAACATATCCCTGAACAAACCGTCTATAGTACCCTACGAGTCCGAAAAATTTACTCAACTACTTTAAGGATGTTGGTATTGCCAGTTCTTGACAACCAAGATTTTTGTAGGATTAGTTGATACACCATCCTTTATGATAAAATGGCCTAAATACTCAACTCTTTTTACACCAAAGTAACATTTAGATTTCTTTGTACACAAAGAATTTATGTGCATAATCAATCGTACCATATGCAAATGAGAAAGATGATGTTAAAGATCCTTATTGTATATTAAGATATCATCGAAAAACACCAAAAGAAATCGTCTTGGATAATCTTTGAAAACATCATTCATGAGACCTTGGAAGGTGACTGGTGCATTAAAGGACAAATGGCATAACTAAATACTCAAAGTAACCTTTGTGTGTCTTTAATGCAGTCTTATGGATATCACTGTCCTCCACTCTCACTTTATTATAACTTGACAGTAAATCAATTTTTGAAAACATCATAGAACCATGTAACTCATTTAACAAATCATCCAGTAAAGGAATAAGGAACCTATCCTTAATGGTTTGTTTATTAATGTCTCAGTAATCAACACAGAGTCTCCAAGAACCATATTTTTTCATAACCAAGACAACAGGGCTAGCAGAAGGAATACTACTTTGCTATATTATACCAGATTTAAGAGAATCCTACACCAATTTGTCAATAATGTCCTTCTGTTGATAGGTTGGCTCTTGCAACCAAGGGAATTTTGTGAGCATGATCGTGTCGTTTAGGAGCTAGTTTGGTAGGTTCTTGAAAAATATCATCAAACTGCAATAATAAGGCCTCTATAGATTTAGGAATAAGCTGACAATCTTCATGTGTAGTCAATGAATGCCATAGGAAGTCAGTATCCCTGTCATACTGTTGTAACATTGACAAATGCACACGAGCAACAATTGTTTTCTGCAACTGTCTAACAATTTTCAACCCATCACCTGTAGCTCCTCTCAATACAAGCTTCTTGCCCTGGAAATAAAATTGCATATATAATTTATCAAAATTTCAGGTAATGTCCCCTAAGGTAACCAACCACTCAATTCCTAGCACCACATCGCAACATTCCAATGTTATAAGAAGTATATTTGAGGCAAATCCCATGTTTTGAATTGTCCAAGGTACTTAGCAGTGGCAGTAATGTTTACCCGAGCCCCATCAACCACTCTCACACTTATAGGATGAATAACAGTTAGCGGATAACCCAATTTTTTAGCTACTACCCCATCCAAGAAATTATGGGTATTACCGCTGTCAATGAGTATATGCGAGGGTTTCTTTTTAAAGTAACCAGTCACCCTCATACTTTTGAAGGTAGTTATACTAGTTAATGCATTAACTAATCTTTGAGGGTCCAAAGAAGGACTACCACCATCTTGTGTGTCATCAATTTGATCGAAAATTTCCTCCTCATTGTCACTCACCTCAAAAACATGAATCTCAAGTTTCTTATGTGTCAATGCATGGGTAGGACTACAGGATTCATCATAGAAATAACAAAGACCCTTATATCTCCTCTGAGTCATAAAAGCAGGAGTGAGTTTCTTATTAAGTTGTCTCTGGTTTGTGTGTAGGGTAATCTATTAGTCATTTGGCTTGTTCATAGGTTTATGTGTAAGTAAAATGGCTTTTGTACCAGTATATGGACTTTGGGAATTAATAGAAAATTTGGTAGTAATGTTTGAACCAAAAGCCGACTCATACAATTTAGCCAAATGGAATGTCTTCCTTAAATCTTGGGACTCAAAAATTTTTACTGTCATTTGAATATCTCTTTTTAAGCCTCCTAAGAAACAACTTAACAAATGTGTATCACTAAGGTCCAATTGAGAAGTTTTTGCATCAAACTGATCATGTTATTCCACCACAGAACCTTTTTGCCTCAATTTCATAAGTTTCGACATCAGATCATCATCAATTTCACCAAAGCAATCAATCAATATATTTGTAAATTCATTCTAATTAGGAAGATTACCTCCTGGAATATTCTTAACAAAATAGGTATGCCACTATATGTCTTCCTTTCAAAATAGATTTCCACCAATTTCACCTGAAAATCTTCAAGAGTGTCGTCAATCGTAAAGAACGTTTCACATTGATAGATCCATTGTTGGATTGCATCACCGCCAAAGCATATGAAATCGATTTGTGCCAAACGTGTGCCACAAGAATAGTTGGAATTCAAACTGCGTGCACCTGTGCAATTAGGAATGCACCCTGAAGTGTCATTCTATTATTCAGAGTTCTTATGTAAGGTCTCCAAGTTTTATTTTGCGTCAATTGCTTGACAAATTGAATTTGTGATCTTCATTAACCACTGTTCAAGTTTCAAAACGATTTTGTTTTATGCAATGTTGGTTGAAGATGAGTTGCTTCTGCCATGACTGTCAATGGAAGGTCCAAGCTTATACCACTAATAACAGAAATTCTAGAAGTAGAATTATTCAAAAAAATTTAAACCTTAGGGATTCAAACATGAATCCAAAGTGATGCAAAGTTGATAAACCTGAAGAGAATAGGAATGAAGAGAATAGGAAGAAGTGGATAGTGTATGAGAGAAGGAAGAGGCATAACTAACTAACGGTTGTCACTTAACTACCTTCAGTAGTTAAAGAGAGGCGGGAGAGGCAATTATAAATATAAGAGTAGTTAGCGAGGAGGGGATTTTTGGTTGATTGTTTGTAAAACAGGTGTTATCCTGTGGAGAAGGTCAAGCCTCTATTTTTCATTGTATACAGATATTCTTTGGTGAATAAGAATCAATTTCTTCCATACCTTGTGTTGTTCTGAGTTTAGAAGTGTGTTTCGATTAGGTTCACTGTCCAGGAACTTATCATTTGGTCCGACCTGCCGGATCCCCCAATCGACCATCTGGAGCAGTGAAGGACACGTGTGATAAAGGGCAGAGTGTTGGCGGTAGAAGGGCAAGTAGAGGCGGTGGAGATTGCGATAGCAGAGACAAAGGCAGATACAGTATTCTTGCGGCATGAAACAGGGGCGTTGAGGCAGAACTGCGAGGCGAGGCGTTAAGACATACAAGCGATCTTGAAGATTCTGGGAGATCATAATAACGACCCACACGGGTCGCGCAAGGAGGGAAATGAATCTTCAGTAAATGATAACGATGGAGGACTAGACGGTGAGAGGGGACGACGAGGAAAATGTCGTTCGGACGGGATGATCAATTGGTGGAAGCGGGTGGAGCTTCTCGTATTCGAAGGAGGCGAACCGTGGAATTGGATCAGTCGAGCGGAGAAGCTTTTCGAGGTGCAGAAGGTGGAAGAGGATGAGAAGTTACAACTAGTTTTCATTAGCATGAAGGATATGCGGAAAACTGGTTTAGGTTTTGGAGGGAGAAAACCAAGAACCATTCTTGGGAGGGTTTGAAGCGAGCATTGGGAATTCGATTCGGAGGAGGGACGAGAGGAACTGTGTACGAGAGGTTGTCAACCATCAAATAGGCTGGGACAGTGGGACAAACATCCAAGGTTCCAGAGGAACACATTCTGGGGTACTTTATGGCGAGACCTCAGGAAGAGGTGGCAGACCATGTCCGACCGCACGACCCACCAAACCTAATGACGACCATGCTGGTGGTGAGGGATGTGGAGAAATTATGTACGGGATCGAGAACGGACAGAGGACATGCAACCAAGAATCACAGTTCTTGGGGACGGACGACAGGGGTGGTGATGCGAGTAGAAACCCCACGAGACACGCCAAATAGAGGGGGAATGGCGGAGAGTGTAGCATCTGTGAAGAAAGAGGCCACAACCACCCAAGGCGAAGGCAACTTGAGGACGAACAACAACGGGAGGGAACGGAACACTCGCAACCTGCCGTATTCGAAGTATGTGAAAAGGAGGGAGGAGGGAAGGTGTTTCCGATGCGGAGGACCTTTCAGCCCGGGCCACAGATGCCCAGAACGGGGATTGGGGATGTTGATCATGGCAGAAGATGAGGAAGAAGACGGAGGGGACAATAAATCTGAGCTGAACCTTGTTCAAATAGAGTTGTCAGCACTGTCGGCAGAGGGGTTATCTTCTCCCAAAACGATGAAGTTATGGGGACGGATAGGCCGACGAGAGGTGGTAGTGCTGATCGACAGTGGCGCGAGCCACAACTTCATTAGTCACAGAGTGGCGAAGGAATTGGAGTTGAAGGTGGTGGACACCCAGTCGTACCTCATGAGCTTGGGGAATGGACAAAGGAAGAAGATCAGTGGGTGTTGTGAACGGGTGGCATTGAAGGTGGGAGAAGCAGAGATTGTTGAACGGTTTTATTTGTTCGAGTTAGGAGGAGTGGAATTGATTCTCAGGGTAGAATGGTTGAGAAAATTGGGGAAGGTGACAGTGGATTGGGGGACGTTAACTATGGTGTACCGACAAGGGGAGGCAAAGTTAACAATTAAAGGAGACCCCACGTTGGAAAGGAGAATGGTGGGACCCAAGACTCTTTCAAAAATAGACGACGTGGAAGCTTGCTTATTAATTTGGGAGTTGGGCTTGTTGGTGGCCTAGAAAGGGAGCCAGACTTGCAAAGGCCTTACGGATAAACAGAAGGGAGAGATGGAGTAGATATTGGGCCGGTATAGCCAAGTGTTTGCTGAGCCCACTGGGCTACCGCCTAAAAGGGGGAGGGTGCATCATATAACACTTAAGGAGGGAATAGATCCCGGTAATATAAGGCCCTATCGGTACCCACACGTGATGAAGGGCGTGATCGAACAGCAAGTCGCCGAGGTGCTCCGGACAGGAGTGATTCGACCAAGCCACAGTCCATATTCAAGCCCTGTCATTTTGGTGAAGAAGAAGGACGGTAGCTGGCGATTTTGCATCGACTATAGGGCACTCAATCGAGCCACGGTGCCGGACAAATTTCCCATCCTAGTGATTAAAGAACTGTTGGATGAGCTGAGAGGAGCGTGCTACTTCTCCAAGGTAGACTTGAAGGCGGGGTACCACCAGATTCGCATGGGAGAGAAGGATATCGTGAAGACGACGTTTCGGAGGCACCAAGGGCACTACAAGTTCGTGGTGATGCCCTTCGGCCTTACTAACGCGTCGACGACGTTTCAGAGCGTGATGAACAGTCCATTCCAACCCTTCTTGAGGAAGTTCCTCCTCGTCTTCTTTGACGATATCCTAGTCTACAACCAGACGTGGGGGGAGCATCTTGAGCACGTAGAAACGGTGTTGTCTGTACTGGAACGTGATTGTTGGGTGACCAACATGGGGAAGTGCGAATTCGGACAGACCAAAGTTAAGTACTTGGGCCAGGGGTAGAGATGGATGAGGATAAGGTGACGACAGTAATGGAGTGGGAGAGACCGAGAACCTTGAAGGGGCTAAGATGATTTTTGGGGCTAACGGGGTACTACAGGAGGTTCGTAAGAGATTATGGCCAGATCGCCAAACCTTTAACGGATCTGTTAAAAAAAGAGGGGTTTGCCTGGAATGATAAAGCAGAGGAGGCGTGGCAAACCTTGAAGAGAGCGATGACCACGACCCTCGTCCTGTCCTTGCCAGATTTTCGACAACCGTTCCACATCGAATATGACGTATTTGGCCGAGGGGTTGGAGCGGTGTTGATGCAGAATAAGAGACCTATCGCCTACTTTAGCAGGGCATTGTCGGAAGGGACAATAAACAAGTCGATTTACGAAAAGGAGTTAATGGCATTGGTGATGGCCACTACATGCCTTACTTTTTGGGGCAACGATTCGTAATTCACACTGATTAGAAAAGTCTCAAACACTTGGTTGAGTAGCGCATGACTACCCAAAACCAACAAAACTGGATTGCGAAACTGATGGGCTACGATTTTGAGATCATATATAAGGCGGGAACGACGAACCAAGCGACTGATGCCTTGTTGAGAAAGAGAGGGGGGAACAC
Organism: Vigna reflexopilosa; assembly: GCA_027742785.1. Taxonomy (NCBI): domain Eukaryota; kingdom Viridiplantae; phylum Streptophyta; class Magnoliopsida; order Fabales; family Fabaceae; genus Vigna; species Vigna reflexopilosa. The sequence continues at coordinate 13,686,409 of CM050914.1, forward strand.
ACGGAGGAGGGAGAACTGAGGGTGGTGGCCAGACCTTACTGGCAAGATTTCGAAGAAATAACAAGGGAAGTGGCGGCGGATACATATTTACAGAAGGTGGTGGAAGAAATCAGAGAGGATCTGAACACTCATCATGCTTACTCTCTGGAAAATGAGAGACTTCATTATAAAGGCAGGTTGGTGTTGTCGGCGAAGTCTTCATGGATTCCCACGTTAATAGCTGAATTTCATGTAACGCAGACTGGGGACCACTCAGGAGTATATCGGACATATCGGCAGATAGCACAATCGCTGTTTTGGAGGGGGATGAAGAAAAACGTGACCGAGTTCGTGGCGCGATGCAGTGTTTGTCAGTAGCACAAATACATGTCTTCTTCTCCTCAGGGGCTGCTGCAACCACTGCCAATTCCAAACGCTGTATGGGAAGATTTGAGCCTGGATTTCATCGTAAGGCTACCGAAGTCGAGGGGACACGATGCGATATTAGTAGTGGTGGACCGCTTGAGCAAATATGCTAATTTCTGCCACTTAAACACCCTTACACAACCTGTACTGTCGCAGAAGTCTTCACTCGAGAAATTGTTCGGTTACATGGGATTCCCCATTTGGTGGTAAGTGACAGGGACCCTCTGGGAAGGAGCTATTTAAGGGTCAGGGGACGAAGTTGAAAATGAGTACCGTGTATCACCCCAAAACAGATGACCAGATGGAGGTCGTGAACAGGGTGCTGGAAGGGTATCTCCGATGCTTCTGTTCGGAGCAGCCGGGAGGATGGATGTCGGTCTTACCTTGGGCTGAGTATTGGTATAATACCAGCTATCAGAGTGCTATAAACTGCACCCTGTTTGAGACGATTTATGGGAGACAACCCCCCTCGTTGCATAGATTCATTCTGGGAGAAACGTTAGTAGAGGCGGTGAGTCAAGAGCTTCATACCCGTGATGAAGCTTTGAGGCAGTTGAAATTTCACTTGGAGAGGGCACAAGAGCATATGGTGCGGCAAGCTAACAAGAAAAGGAAGCTAGCGAATTTGGAAGTGGGAGATTGGGTTTATCTAAGGATAAGACCCCATAGACAGAATTCGATGCCAACTAGGCTTCATCCAAAGTTAGCGGCGAGGTATTTTGGTCCGTTCAGATCAGTCAAAAAAGTGGGAGAAGTAGCTTACAAGTTGCAACTACCAGATACAGTGCAAATTCATCCCATTTTTCATGTATCACAACTGAAAAAGGCAATAGGAGAGCAGATAGTAGAAAAAGAGTTGCCGCGAGATTTACAAGCAGAAGGGCCGTCTTTTTGGCTAGTGGATGTCCTGGGGAGAAGGCAAGCACAACAAGGAAAGAAGACAGTACCACAATTGCTGATTGAGTGGCAAGAAAGGGTCCGAATGGGGCAACTTGGTAAGACGAGGTAACCATCCGGAAGCAATATCTTGATTTCAACCTTAAGGACAAGGTTGAATTTCAGGCCGAGGGTATTGATAGACGTGAAGATAATAGGAATGAAAAAAATAGGTAGAAGTGGATAGTGTATGAAAAAAGGAAGATGCATAACTAACTAACGGTTATTACTTAACTGCCTTCAGCAATTAAGGGAGGCAGGAGAGACAATTATAAATAGAAGAGTAGTTAGTGAGAGGAGATTTTTGATTGATTGTTTGTAAAACAGATGCTATCTTGTGGTAAGAGTTAAGCCTCTATTTGTATACAGATATTATTTAGTGAATAAGAATAAGTTTCTTCCATATCTTGTGTTGTTACGAGTTTAGAAGTGAATTTCGATTAGGTTCATTATCTTTGAGTTGAAAGAAGATTGTTATTCAACCAAAAAAATCATACTAGCTCACTTCCAAGTTGTGTATTTTTTAAATGAAACAACAATAAAAAAAACAGCAACAGAGTTCTAACAGAATTGTAACAAAATTATGAAACTAAGCTATTGACTGCCACGTGACTTCCTTATTGATTTCCTATATCATGTTGCTCTTCAACTATTGAAAATTCGTGTCAATAATAGTGTCAGCAATGTATATTTTATCAATATTATCCTATTTTTTTAAATGCAGAGAAGGAACGCGTTTTGATGGTGCAAGGAGAAAACTAAATTTTCACGACCGCAAAGAGAACAAAGATAACAAGCCGTATCAGGCCCCAACTAACTTATTTTCACCGTCCATCAGACTCGAATCAAGTGCATTTTATTTACAGATTTTCTTTCACACGGCTATACAAAAACTAAGGTAAAAGAAGACTAATGCTGGTGTATAGGGGGCCTTTTAGGCAAAAATGATCTTGAGAATCAATGCAGCACCATGATTTCAAGCGATAGTTGAATCCCATAATGTGGCTATCATTTCCACCTTGTTGATAGCCTCTCCCTTTCCTGTACACAGTAGGTACATGGCCTCTATCGTAATCAATCCAACCTTGCCATTGGTACCCTAAGCAGACTGAAAAGTGACCTGCTCTGCGGTAGTTGTGTCATACTTGGCATTTGCCTCAGGCGTATCCTCTTCACTAGGTGGAACCAGCTGCCAAAACAGTGATAAATACTTATCCCAATCCTTCAGAATAGCCGCACCTTTGGTACTACCGGTTTTTTCCTTCATACAGAGAGGATTAAATTTAATTATGCATTATCATAATCATTTGATATCAAATTCTAAAAACAGGAACACGATTCTGCCTACTACATGATTGTACATGCTTAAACTCTTGTTTGTAAATAGGAGGACTTACAACATGAGCTTCAATCAGGCTCTTCAGTTGCATCTGCCCAACAGGGGCTGATACCCGTTGGATTTTTACAATTTCTCTGTTTACCTGTGAATTGATCTTAGATATAAGCATAACAAAACAATAGCATGGTTTCGTTCAAGCAGCATAAATAAAAGGCTTTCTAGATTTTATTATTATGTTCTAGAAGTATTTTCTTTCAAGGGGGAGGGGCAGTCTAAAATCGTTTGTGTTTGAGAAAAATTCAGGTAAACTAAATAACTACTGCTACAAGACTTGTTAGAGCTTACAAGCAAAGTTTTAAAGGAAGTTTTGGCGTTCCATGCATAGGCACTTCTGAGATTTCGGAAGATCTCCAAACAGTAGTACAGTATAATGGTTTTCTTAAGCAGTTGTAAATGCTTCCCAAACCCAATGATTTATTGTTCTCTCTTTTTGCTTACATTAGATGGGGCAATAAGCGAATCCGGATAAGAACAAGAATTTTAATATCCATGCATGCACTTATTTATAAAAAGTAAAACAGTAAAGTAAAGGTCTCGCACAAACCTTGGGAATGAGAGTTTCATCCTCATCAAGAATGTAAGCCAATCCTCCTGTCATTCCAGCAGCCACATTTCTACCCACTCTGTTAAGGTATGAAATATGTGATAGTCTCAGTATACCACAATTTTTTCTAAAATAACAGATTTTTTTTGTTTGTGCTTAAAAAAGTGATTGTAGAGAAAGAGAAGCAGAAAGCAAGATGCTTTTTTAAATGTTTACCCAAACATATAAAAATTTCTACTAAGTGATTATTTTATTATAAAGGTACTTTTTCTTGAAAAAAAGTTTGAACAAACAGACCTAATTACACAATGCGGGATGGGGAAGAAGAAAAGAGTGGTACAGCTTGGATAAGAAATATTACTCACTTTCCCAAGACAACCACACAGCCACCTGTCATGTACTCACAACAATGATCTCCTGTGCCTTCAACCACAGCTTCAGCAAGTGAGTTTCTGACAGCAAATCTCTCCCCAGCTCTCCCTCTGACGAAGACCTGTCCACCAGTTGCCCCATACAAGCAAGTATTCCCCACAATAGCTGCATCCTCGGGTTCAAACCCCGTCTTGTCAACAGGAGTGATAACCAACTCACCTCCAGCAATGCCCTGGCAACAGTCATAAATAAACATCAGAACATTATGCCTCAATTTCGTATATAACTAAAAACATTTAGAACAGATACCTCAAAAGAAAAGCGTCCATTTCATTCATTATGGTCACAAAAGGGGTTTTAATTCAAGGTAAATGTATAGTGCACAACTAAATTACATTTTTCAAAGAACTATATCATCAAATCCTCACTTTAATAAAGAAATTTGTCAAGAATTTTACTAATTGAGTACAATGTCAGAAGTTTCACATTGACTAGAGATAAGGTCAATTTATAATATATAAGTGAGGTGCAAACCTCACCTTACAAGCCGATTTTGTAGGGTTGAGTTAGGCTTAAACTCACTCTCTAATATGGTATCAAAGTCATGGTTAAAGCCTAGCGATATTTCTTGTTTCTTGGGCATTTCTATTCCACCCATTGTCGGGCCATTATAGAATCACCCAATTTCTACTATTACGCATTTCTATTCCACCCGTTGTCGGGCCATTATAGAACCACCCAATTTCTACTGTCACACACGAGATGTCTATACATCAGCATGAAGGGTGTGTGTTGGAAGTTCCACATCGACTAGAGATAAAACCAATTTATAATATATAAGTGAGAGTGCAAACTTCACCTTACAAGCCGGTTTTGTAAGGTTGAGTTAGACTTAAACTCTCTAATGTACAGTACCTCGCTGATAAAAGAACACGAGGATAAAATAACCAAGTAACCAAGCCCCAAACTCTCCACCAAATAAATAAATCATAGGCACAACTTTCATGTTTAATTTCCAAAACCAGATCTTAGGCAACCCAAAGCAGAGTTTAGTAAGATACCTTCCCAACATAATCATTAGCCTCTCCTACCAGTCGAATGTTCATTCCAGGTGTCAGAAAGCAAGCAAATGACTGCCCAGCACTTCCTGTAAATCTGGAAGCAGGGAAAACACCTTTGTTAACTTTAATTTAAATACAAATATTGGATTTTAAGCTGTAAATTTAGACATCTTACGTTATATTCAACTGTCCTGCAAAACCGGTATCACCATACTTCTTTGCAATGACACCAGCTATACGCCCACAAACAGCACGATCAATGTTGTATATGTTTACAGTCTTGTTAACCACCTTTTCATTTTTAATGGCATCTGCAATCTGGAAAATAACGTATTTAATATTTCTGCCTTGTGTGACTTTTTCCTATAAAGCACAGACAACCATTTTCCTCATCTCATTCCCATATTTTTTCAAAAAGAAAAAGACACAGTTAATTAAAAGGGGAAAAACTGGCACGTTTCAGAATTATAGGTGTTGGGAATTCGGCTCCATGAGAAAGTCAACTAGGAATATTTTCCCCATTCAACACTTCAGACTCTCAATTTTCACTTTTTACCCTTTTTATGAATTAAATTATCTTCACCAGACATAGATCGTTAAATTGTTAAGTGTTTTTAACATTTGTTTCAATAACAAAATTTGAGAACTATGAAATCAACTCCAGGGAAATTAGATAACAAGCACTTCTTCCAATACTACTTTAATAAGATAGAAATATAAGAGAAAATAAAATTTGTATTAAGTAAATTTTAGAATGATGGCAAGTGCAAAACTCTGGAAAGTCATTATCCTGTCGGCAATCTAGAGCACAGGAATCCTAGCATTTGAGAACTGAATATGATTGACTTAATACAAATTTTGCCAAAAAGACGTCAATAATACTTTTAAATTTTAATAACATCTATAGTTGTTTTTACCTCTGGATCTGCTAGCAAACTATCATCCAGAACAGGACCATTGGTATGAGGCTCCTGGTTCCTAATTTCTGTACTGCTCCATTTAGATAATCCAGCACTCTGAAAATGAAAGGTTAATCACACAAAAACTAGAGATGCAGCCAATTCAACTTATAGGAAATTAAAGGAAAGATATATATGACGTAGGCAATTCGTACAGAGAGGATATAACTCAGATCTAGATGCTGAGTCTTTGCTAGAGATATGTCTCTTGGTTGCAACAAATCAGTCCGGCCAATAACATCATCCAATTTCTCATACCCTAGTTGTGCCAATATGCCTCTTACCTGAAAAAAAAAAAAACAAAATTTATTATGGAAAGGATGAGGAAATCATAACATAATCCAAATTTCAAAGTGGTAAACGAAAATTAAATCAATATCAGCAAGTCCGAGACAAGAAAAACTAAGATGAACTTGAAAGATATCAAAAGCGCCCCAAAATACCTCCTCAGCTACATACAAAAAGTAGTTGACAAGATCACCAGGTACACCAGGAAAGCGTGCCCGCAATTCTTCCCTCTGAAATGCAATGATAAATTCATATTAGAAAAATGAACAGTAATGATTATATTTAAATATGAAATAACAAATCAGTCTTTTAAATACCTGACTGGCAACACCAACTGGGCAATTATTGGTGTGGCAAATGCGAGCCATAACACATCCAGTAGCGATCATTGCCACAGAACCAAAGCCATATTCATCAGCACCCATTATTGCTGCCATCAAGACATCAACTCCGCTTCTAAATCCACCATCAACTCTGAGAATAACCCTTTCTCTAAGTCCATTTTCAATCAGTGTCTGCAAGAAAAATCATTCACAATCAAATAGCACATAAATAGGCGGACATAATGAAAATATATTATAATCACACAATTTCATGATTCAATTATGACCTGGTGAGATTCTGTAAGACCAAGTTCCCAAGGACCTCCTGCATGCTTGATGGAACTTATAGGGCTTGCTCCAGTTCCCCCATCATGTCCTGAAATCTGTAAATTGATCACATTATGATATGTTATTCTTCACAAAGGAGAAATGCATATCCAAGAAACATAAATTGAAGAAGCTAACAAGATGTAATGAATTACAGGTCAAAGTAGACACCTGTATAATGTCAGCATTGCCCTTTGCAACTCCAGATGCAACAGTGCCAATTCCAGCTTCAGCCACCAGTTTTACAGACACCTTTGCCTTTGGATTCACCTGTTCAACCATAGATTTTTCTTCAGTATCTAATTACTAAATTCCAACGAATACCGAAAGCAAAGAGTGCCACCTGATGAAGATCAAAGATCAATTGAGCAAGGTCCTCAATAGAATAAATGTCATGATGAGGAGGTGGAGATATAAGAGGAACTCCCGGTTTAGAATTTCTCAGCCTTGCAATATACATGCTAACTTTTTTTCCAGGTAATTGTCCACCTTCACCGGGTTTTGCGCCTTGTGCAATCTTGATTTCTAACTGATCAGCATTTGCCAAGAATGTTGGAGTGACACCAAACCTTCCAGAAGCAACCTGGAAAAACACAATACGTTTGAGGGAGGTTGTTAGTATACAGTTAATAGTTGTTATTGTAAATCTAATAGTTAGTGGTCAATTATGGTCAATGGTCAACCACAATCTATGCTCAACCACAATCTATGCTCAACCACAGTCAATGGTTGACCATAGTCAATCATTATTAGTGTTATGTTCCTGTATAGTTGTACTCTCTGCATCCTGCATTATAAATATATAGATGTACAGAACTCTTGTATGACACTTTTGATAATTCAATAAATTCAGCACAGTTAAACATGCCTCCTTTAACTTGCTCTCGTAATTCAATAATTCATGACCATCAAATTAATATCACATACATGCAAGGCATCAGCTAAACAAATCAGATCAATGTATATAATTAGGTTGACTAAATGTCAACAATCAGCAGGGAATAATAGTTTCCATAGAGTTGAATGCTTTAAAGATCTTGTACTAAAGGGCTTAGTTTAATAATTTAACTAAGAAAGAACTAAAGGGCTTAGTTTGTCCATCCAACGAATTTCCCAGCATTACACAATTGGAATAATAACATTACTATAGTAAAAAAAAGTCATTGAAGATGCTTTAATTTTCAGTGAACAAACCTGCTTAATGGCACTAGTAGCAGTGTCCCCATTTTGAAGACCCTTAAGATGTGGAAGTGTGGGAGAGTAACCATCAACAACATCTGTAAGTGCTTTCCAGCGAACAGGATCCTGAATGCAATACATGAATACATTGGATCAGAGTTGAAATGCAAATTAGTTCAGAAAATAAAAAATGTAAAAAATAAATAAATTGCTTGTTGCTGAATATTAATGTATCAAGACCAATTATACTGGAACAGAAGTTATTATATTACCTCGCCACCTTCCCCTGAATTTGATTTTCCACCTAATCTGTTCATGGCAATTGCGATTGCTTCATGAGTTTCTCTGGAAATAGCTCCAAGTGACATTCCCCCAGTGCAAAACCTTTGCACAATAGACGAAGCAGGTTCAACCTTTCCCACAGGAATTGCAGCACGATCACTCTTGAATTCAAGAAGATCTCGGAGAACCTGAAATGAACAATGGATACATTAACCTGTGTAATAAAATGTATTTTAACAGTAAGAAAGTAGGATCTCCAGGAATCACATTCACAGGTCGATTAGCCAAATATTGCTGATAAACTGAAAAGGCGCTTTGACTTTTCTGACGAACAGCTTTGTGGAGCAACTTTGACATTTCTGGGTTATTTGCATGATACTCCCCTTTCAGAATGTAAACCAAAACCAGTCAATATATATAGCACCCAGAACACCAGTATAGAGAAAGAATGAGATTCCATTGATAAAGAAATGACACTCATTCAGTTTTGTTCAAAAGCATGAAACAAAAAGACAACTGATTCCTTAAATTTAAATGAGAATCAGCACTGAACTCATACCTCCTGGTCTGGACTGTATAAATCCAAAATTTTCCAACCTTTTAGCTGTATCTTCAGAGAATGCCTTCACCCAGAAAGACAAAGTCTCTCTTGCCACCTGCACCGCATCAGAAGAGCAAAGTTTCAGAGTGATATTCATTACAATGAAAATTCAGAAATACAAGTCCACTCTTGCATTGATGCTCTCTGTACATGAACAGTCACAAACTCTTGTGAAAAAGAAACAGTTCATAATTGTACCAGGGTGTTGACTAACATAAGATTTTATAAGCTTGAAGAAGATGCAGTCCAATTATTAAAACTGTAGCTGTGAAAGTAACCACTGCATATGAACAGTTATCATACTCTGATCCAGAAGTCAGTTCATTCTTTCCTCGTACTGTACATGTAACTGTAGACTGTACCGTCCAATCGCTCAACAGTTTGTGAATTATGTTCAGTAAAGGAATACAAAGGAAACTGAAGCATATCCAGATTTGAGTCTACAATGCAGTTCAAAAATGCACCGCAGAAAATTTTGTGACTGTCCTTTTTTCACTAACAGATAAATTCACAAAATGATACATAAGATAAAAGTTTCAAACAACAAATATGCTGAAATAAAAAAGGAAAGGTCTAACAAGATAGGCAATGTGTAGCTAGCTGTAACAACTATGATGTAGTGTTATCAGGCACAGTGAACTAATTCATATTGCTAGGTATAAAAATTTGAATTTTCATTCTCAGGCTTTAGTCAGTAATGTTCCTCACCTCATCAAAAGTCAATCCACCAATTTTTGACACACTTCCTCTGAATGCAAGATCAACAACTTCCTTTCCTAATCCATAGACTTCAAATATTTGTGCACCACAGTAACTATAAACAAGGAATTGAAAAATAAATTTTCCAAAATCATATCAGTAAGGCAAGGAAAGAAAATAAATCAATAAAATATTATATAAGCTACGTATCAAAAAGAATATTTATACCAGCGGTATCTGGCATTAGTTTCCCTCTATTTCATTTATCACTTACCTTGAAAGCAATGAGATGCCCATTTTAGAAAGAATTTTAAGAAGACCTGCTTTTACAGCCTGAAATGCATAGAAAAACACATTAAACATGCTAGTATTCCGTGTACCATACTATATTTGATCTGTATTATTAGCATAAAAAATAGATGTATGAGTATGAGATTAGTGAGTTGTCAAATAAAATTAATCATTCAGAGACCTACTTTTCACATTTTTACTTTCCTACGTTTACTAATGTTAAATTTTAAAAATAAATCTCCCTTTTTCTATGTAATTATTAGGGAAAATTCATTTGGATCCTACTTACTCTATTTTCCGTAATATGTTTAGATTTTCACTATTTCGTATAAAAGACCAGGGGTGAGGGTGGATAGTGTTTGTACTGCAAACCCACCAATTTATTTCATGTTTTTCTGTCGTTTAAGTTCTATTTCAGATGAATGTAACCAGGTCTTTCTCGGTTTCTTCATCTCCAATTTCCCTTCAATCTCACATAATCTTGATTCACTTTTCCCTTCTGTAAAAATGTGTTTATCTCATTCACAGTTATTGAATAAAACTCATTTTTCATGTATTAGTCAATTATTCTCTACCTACGCAGATCTCCCATGTTTTCCCTATTTAAAATACAAATTAAATAACCAGGGAATATACATACCCATCATAATTACAAATAGATACACAAAAAAGGAATGAAAAATAATTAAGTTTATTACTTTCATATCTGAAATAAAGCCAAAAGAGTGGTTTGAATTTGAGGACTAACTTTGCAATAGTTCTTTTGTGCCTGCTCAATTGATACAGTGGGCATCTTTCCATTCCTCATCAGATTAACAGTTTTATTACTCAAACGCCATTGCCGACATGTCTCTAATGCCAAGTATGGAGACACAGCACTGAAACAAACAAAACAAATATATCACATTATGCATAAGAAAAGGTAAATGGATTTATGTATGCATTATTCCCATCTTCCATTGCTGCCATCCACGGGTAGAATTAATTTCAATAACACCAGTACACAATTGCTTAGTGTGGGGAAAAAAATTAGATTTGTTCAAGTTTAAATGAAAAAATGGCTTCTTCGCAAATGTATGAATATGACTGTAACATAAACCCTGGGTTGTTATTATTTTTTCAATATCATCTTTAGTGTTTTGTTTGATTTTCTCACCTTTATTTGATGATATTTGAGGTCCTATTTGAGTTAATTTCTAACACCAGTAAAAAATTGTTCAGTGTAGGGAAAAGAATTAGATTTATTCAACTTTAAATGAAAATGTGACTTCTTGACAAGTGTAAGAATACAACTGTAACATAAACCCTAGGTTGCTTTTATTTTATCAACATCATCTTCAGTGTTTTCTTTTATTGCGTCACCTTTATTGCGTGATATTTGAGGTCTTATTTGAGTTTGTCCAACCTATGGTTTTTTGTATTCTGTACCTTTTCCTATGAATATTCTTGCTGTGGTTGGGTATTTTTTATTTTCTATTGAAAACCCCTTTTGATTTTTTTTTCAAATTAATGGAATTCATAATTAGTTCATCTCTTGAATTAAAAAAATTCATGTTAACAATACCTACCAATGTATGTCTTCCTAGTTGCAGTCATTTCTAAGCTCACAGGATATCTTTCATTAAACGCCCACACACCATAAAGAAATGAGTTTCCAAATGCAACAACTGCCATTTGGTTGAAACAATTCATGATCTTCCTTCCCTAGAATGTTCCTCTTTCCTTCTAGGGTGATGTACTTCTTACAGTGTGCTACTGTCTTTGCTAGTGTTACCGTCTTTGCTAGAGTTAGCATCTTCAAGGGCAACCTGTTCTTTTTTTGCACCATTAAAGAAGGTTATCTGAATACTCCCCCACTGTTCCGACTCCAACTGTTCCTCTAATCCACCTCCTCAAATCACCTACCATAGGTGGGCATAATCCTCACCAATAGTCTCACCTATTCTTCCTACAACAATTTTCTGTTCTAGATGCCCTTTCAGCAATGTTATTTCCACCTAACCTTTCTATTGTCCTTTGTAGAGGTATTTGATTTCCTTGTAATTATAACCCTTTAGAAGAGTTCACCCAACAAACCCACTTAGCCGAACTAGACATATGGAGTGTGGGGTTAGATATTCATAGGTAGTCTAGCAAGTGGCATAATAGGCTCCGGAAATCTCGCAAGGATAGACTTTGATACCATTTTAAAAAGTGGATTTCAAGCCCAACTTAACATCATAAAATTGGTTGGTATGATGAGGTTTGCATATTCTTATATACTATAATTTAGCCATATATGTAGTTGAGTTGCCCCTCTTTTGATAAGGACATTTGTCCTTGTGGCCAACATCACCTCTGGTAGGCTATTTCTTGCTATGGGTTATCCTTTATGTTGAGTTGCCCGATGTTGATATGGATGAGCCCCAAGGTTTTTAAACTTTAGGTGACTCTTTCTTATCAACTCCAATGTTTCCTTTATGGTTTGAAGTTGCATCCTTAGGTCTTGGTTGACTATAACACTCTTTTGCATCATTTTAGCATGACTCATTGTGAAACTAATCACTCGATAATATTTGTTAAGTAGACTTTAAACCTAATTCAACTCCACAAAACCGGATTGTAAAGTGAAGTTTGCATCCATATATATAGTCTAAATTGGCATTATCCCTAGTCGATGTAAGATTTTCAACACATACCCCTCTTGCCGAGGTATATACATCTTCTATGTGAGACTAAACATTAATGGGTGGTTCGATAGCGGCCTAATAGAGGGTAGAACAATAGACCCAACAAACATCAAATTTCAGTAGGATAGACTTTAACTCATGACTCTGATACCATGTTAAGTAGACCTTAAGCCTACTCAACCGCACAAAACGGACTCAAAGTGAGGTTTTCACCCACATATATACTCTAAATTGACTTTATCTCTAGTAGATGCGAGACTATCAACACACACCCCTCACACCAAGATATATACATCTCGTGCATGGGACTAGATATTAGTGGGTGGTCCAGTAGCGAGTTGAATAATAGACCCAACAAACATCAAATTTCGATAGGATAGGCTTTGACTCATGGCTTTGATACCATGTTAAGAAGTAAACTTTAAGCCTAGCTTAACTCTACAAAACCGACTTGTAAAATGAGGTTTGCACCCATATATATACTTTAAATTGGTCTTATTTCTAATCAATGTGAGACTTCCAACAATATCCATCCATTCTTTATCTGGCCTATGCATTTATATACTTATCTATGTTGATGATATTGTCATCATTGGCAATAGAGTATTTCATATGAAAGACTTGTTGAGTCTACTAAAACTTAAAGTTGCTCAATCTCCTTGTGAAAACATGCATCGAACATCTTGACTAAGATTGACATGCTTTATTGTAGTGATGCTCCTATGGATGCCAATGTGAAGCTTCTTTCTTTGAAAGGGGGACTTGAACTTTTTAAACTTGCTAAATCTCCATATGGCATTATCATTTCCCAATGAAAGCGTGCATTGAACATCTTGATTGAGACCAACATGCTTTATTGTAGTGATACTTCTATGGATATCAATGTGAAGCTTCTTTCAAATCAAGGGGAGCCCTTGGAAGAACTAGAAGGACATCAATGTCTTGTAGGCATACATTACCTTACCCTTACTAGACCAAACATCACCTTTGTTGTTAGCATGGTGAGTCAACTCCTTAACGCTACTTAAGTCATTAGCATGATATTTACAGTAGTGCTTTAGATTGAGGATTATTATATGAAAACAAAGGCAATGCTGCAAAGTTGTCTCCAATTCTAATGCTGATTGAAAAGGACTAACATTAGATATGAGCTTTACTTTTGGATTTAGTGTTCCTATTGGAGGGAATATGATCTCCTAGGGAATCATGGAGACACATACTGTAAATCAATTTATTATCTGCATTGCCTCATATTTGATCTTCCATGGGCAGACCAAATACATTGATTGACACTTGGTTAGAGAGAAGGTGATCTAGGAAATCATCACCAATCATTTTGTTAGCTCCATAGACCAATTAAGAGACATGTTCACTAAAGCTGTCAAAATCTCACATGTTGAATACACCAGTAATAAGTTTGGCTCAAATGACATATATTATTAGGCTTGAGTGGGAGTGTTAGACATGCTTTAATTATACGTAGAAAGAAAAATATAGACAAATTTTATTGTTAGTGATTATGGATTTCCTTGCATTTTATTTCCTTGATTATATCCCTAGTTGTATCAGTATTAGATTATAAATAATGAATTATATATCTGGGCACACGATATTTATACATTGTCAAAGAAATATATAATAAAATTCGTCAACCTATACTAGGCCAAGCAACATTGAGACTAGTAAATGAAAATTAGATCACCTAACACACTCCAAATATAAAATTAAAATCACGAAGAAACCACAAATGAAAACACTACGTCTAACAGAGAATTGAGTGAGGACATTAAATAACCTTGCACCATATCCTATTAAGCATGCAAACTGATGAGTGCTAAAGCACTGGGCAGTATCTGCTATAATTGAAGCTGATGTCCGCAGGCCATTCAAGATAAGATGCTGATGAACAGTACCAACAGCAAGAAGAATTGGAATTGCCGGATGAGTTGGTTCCTAGGACCAAAAAGAAGGAAACACATTATTAGTTCAGATACACAAATACAAAAACGCATTATATGTACCATATGCGAAGCATATAAGAATTCATGCTCGCATGAGAGGTGCTAATCTTGACCACACAATCATAATGGAGGGTTAAACTTAGAGTTAAAAATAAAAAAATCTTGACCATGAATGCATAGCCAAGATTTTCTCTTATCACTATATATGCCTTATGTATGTATAAATGAAGTCAACTAAAGAGCCAACTGCTCAAAGGGAATCTAAATGAATAAAACTACTTGCCAGCTAAATGATATATCAGATATTTCCCCTTTATTAGATATTGATTTTGTTCGTTATTATTGTATCTCTTTTTCAGTATAAATAAGAATCACATGTGCGTATACAACACATGGAATTCATTATATTCCTTCTCGATTTATAATGGGTTGTTTGTGCATGGAAAAATATATAGGCTGAGGGTCTAGCCATCTGAGAAGGATGAACAATCATTGGACAGGACAACTCAAGTTAACAAATCTTAGGTTTAGGCATCGTTTAGGCCATGACTCTGCCTCATGTGAGATTAATAGCACTTCAATTGTGAAGCAGCAAGAGAACTTTATAATTGTGGGAGGTAACAGTCAGGTTAAGGTTGTATAAGGTTATAGCAGAGGAATGAGTTTTAAGGTGAAAGGAAAAGCAATGATGAAGAGAACGAAGTTATTATGTTTGGATGAAATGTTTGTAATGAAAGAGGAAATGTTTCATATGGTATTTCTAATGAATGCTATGGGATTGGCTTGGGAGACTATTTATAGAAGCCAGGTTGATAGGAATCATGGAATTCTAATAGGAAGTTAGGTATTATGGGATGCCTAAGCCCAGATTGAGTAGTAAGGGATGTTCAATAGTATATTTAAATGTTTAGTTTTTCCCCCTAAATAGCTAGCTTTTGAGGATGAGTTCCCCGCTGATTGAATAACCCACCCAGCATCCCATACTACTCGATGGGAGACTTTGCACCTCATAGCACTCAGGTTCAGATGAGTTCTTTTATGTAGGT
This sequence comes from Vigna reflexopilosa, assembly GCA_027742785.1. Taxonomy (NCBI): domain Eukaryota; kingdom Viridiplantae; phylum Streptophyta; class Magnoliopsida; order Fabales; family Fabaceae; genus Vigna; species Vigna reflexopilosa. The sequence continues at coordinate 13,701,751 of CM050914.1, forward strand.
GCCTACACAAGGAATGTTGAGGATTCATAACTAAAAGGGGAATTCCTAGAACTCCTATTTCTAAATAACTTCACTTGACAAATGGAAAGGAAGTTCACAAATTCAACAGTCTTTATCACTTCATATATAGAGAAAAAGAATAGCTCCAGAATGCAAATGAGAAAAAGACATTTTCACTTAAAACATTTGAATTGAAAATCAAATTAAAAAATGAGGAGGACTTGTCATCATCCCTTGCAGAGAAAATAGCATATCATGTCTCATCTAAGTACGCATGTTCCAAATCATTGCTTTTATTATTCACCAAAAAGAGAAAAACAGCACTGCTTATGTGTGTGTGTGTGTGAATAAGAAACATTCTGTGGAAAGGTGTCAAATTAAAAAATGAGGAGGACTTATCACCATCCCTTGCAGACAAAATAGCATGTGTGTGTGTGTATAAAAAACATTCTGTGGAAAGAAGTAGGTGCCATTAAGTCCTTACCAGTGCATCTGAACGGTCTGATAGAACAAGCAACTGCGAACCGTTTCTGACAGCTTCATCTGCAGCCTCACAAAGCTTATTTAATGCTTTCTCCAAAGAACCTTCAATGCCCTTAGTTATATCAAAAAATGTAGGTAACACTTGTGGATTTAACTGGGAGTCTTTTAGTAATGATTCAAGCTCCCCTTCGTTCAATACTGGACTGGATAACATAACCTGCTCCAAAACACACCATCATCTCGTGGGCAAGAAAAGATAACAAAATCACAGGTGTTACTCGGCAATGACAAACTAAATATTACAGATGCATGCTAAGATACCTGTGAAGCATTCTCTGGCCCAACTTCTAATAAATTCCCTCTTTTCCCTATATTCACTTCAAGAGACATAACCAATCCTTCTCGAAGAGGATCAATTGCAGGATTCGTAACCTGTACTTTGGAAAACAGAAAATTGGGGTGGCGGCATCAGAGTGAATTAAAGAACATTATCAAGAAATTTTACATGCAAAAATATCAATAAGAATAGTAAATCCAAACCAAAAACTTATACAACATCAAACATAACTTCCCAATACGGTTCTGTAAATATGCATATTAAACCCCATCTCAGCAGTGCCATCTTTGTTTAGTCAGTCACTGAATAAAGTATACAGAAGCAACAAAAATCAGGATGCACAAGACTTGTCTTTTTAAACCAATATGGTCAACCCTACTCACTAATTTGGAGATTCTATAGATCCAGGAATGACGCAGAAAAATAATAAAGCGCTATTGATATTTTATCAAGTCAAGTAAATGTACTTATGCCTAGAACTGCTGAAGAGTATATGGTTTTCTGTATTTCATGAGTTAATAAAGCCTAAAAAAGTGAACCATTGTATTTAGGGGTCCAATTAATTATGGGCAGTCCAAAAGTGAGTCAAAGGTCATAAATTTAGTATACCAAGTCCAATCAGTTCAACAGTCCTATGGAGTATACAAATAGTCATTTCACTTTTCTCTGAACAACATCAGTAAAATATATTCAAAAAATATATTCCTTTGTTAGTTTTCAACACTGGATTAAAATTCTTACAATACTGATTTCTTTTCAAGGAGATGGATTTCTCCCACATATCCTTTATCCAAACACCTACCCAATCCATACCAACCTTACCCTTACAATCCAACTCTAATTATATCCATACATACATACATACATATATATATATATATATATATATAAAAGCTAGGCCACATCAACAAAGCATATGAAATTCGTCCAAGTCATCTGTATGGGTACATGCATTTGGAATGCAACCAACCATAATTCTTTGACACTGCAAAAGACATACTCCACTGCACAATCTATACCTGAATGTCAATTACGAGTCCCACATTGAATAGCATAAGCTATTTAATGAGGCACTTAAGCCTAGAGGCTCTACCACCTAATAGCCTAGTCCTTTTTGGGTTGGACTCTCCTATTGTGCTAAAGTCTTCACAGTCAAGGCACCCAAATCCCAGTGATCATGTTCATGGCTTTCTTAGTTCATAATTCACTTCAAAAAGATCATCTAACATGACTTAAGTGATGCATATTAGCAAGCTCTTTCATCAAAACAGTTTTCCATGTGTCCACATCCCACCCCCAAAAAACAAATAAGAATGAAAATAGACTGTTTTCAAAACAAATGCACAGAAAGTGTGAGAAGCACGTGTATAAATCTGAGTGCAAGAATGTTTGCCAACACAGTACCTCAGCTCTACATAGAAACACACAAACAGATATGGATATGCAGAGAGCCTGCGCAGTGACATACAACATAGACACAACAGTATCATGCAATGACAAAAATCCCATGACTTTGTGAGGAAACAATAACACATTTTACAGTAAACATGATCAAGACAAAAATGAGATAAGTAACTTTCCGCTACCATAGGAAAACTGTCAGAGAACAGAGCAAATCAATTTATAAAGGAAATTGTGGGAAAGTACTCCAGCTTACCTGCGCAAACCGTTGCTTGAAATAGTCAAAAAGCATGTGAGGTTTCTGAGACAATGCTGCCAGTGGAATATCATCTCCCATGCAAAATGTGGGCTCCTTTCCTTGAGAAGCCATACTTTCAATCACCATCTGGACATCTTCACTAGAGTAGCCAAATGCCCTGGTGGTAGCACAAAAGATTAGAAAGGTAATAGCCATATGGATGTTGTATTCTAAGCATCAACAAAAAAAGCAAACACTCTCTTATAGACATGCTATAGAACATTAGCTGGTAGGGCATTCAGCATTAGCTTATGGAAACCAGCCACAATCTACTAATGTTGGTCCTGATCAAACAAAAGACAATAGTCTTGATAATTAAACTGTAAAATAATTCTAGAAGGCTTGAAAGATCCATCTCACTCTCATTCTATATATAAGAAAATTGTAATACAAAATACATGATAAATAAGGTAACCCTATACACAATATAATCATGATAAATAGGGTAACCCTAGACACAATATAATGATGATAAATAGGATAAATATTCTAACACTCCCCCTCAAGCTGGAGCATATAGATTGTATGAACCAAGCTTGGAATAAATAAACTCAATTTGAAATATATAATTTGTCTTCAAGAGTGTGCGACAAACAAATGCTCAATCACAGATCGACGAACTACAGTAGTTTATGGACAGTGGTGGACAAGATTGTCTAATCTTCCCTCCGTTTGGCTACCCATCGCTGATTCTTCCCCTTCTTGATCCGGCAGGTCGGACCAAAGTGTTAGGTTCCTCTGTCAAGAACCCACTCACACACAAGCAATTAGACACACAACACACCCAAAACAGAAGAAAGAATGATCAATTATGGTATTGATAGTACGTATGCAATGTATCTGGCTGTGTGAGAGCTTAACCTCCCCCTCAGGAATGATAGATTCCTATTAGACTTTTTACAAAACAATCAACTACCCTGCACAACTATTCAATTAGCTATTTATACAATGCTAATACCCCGCTCCTCCTAACTGCCCAAACAGTTAGGCATCCCCCTTTCTATTCCTTCTCACATAAACCCTCCAACTCCTAACAGTATGTTTCCTAAATTTTACCTTTTAAGTCAGGAATGTCCAAATGCATAAACATTCCAGTCTGCAGTTAGAGAAGGGACTTCCCACAATGTGAGCCCACTGTCTTAATCTCTGCTAGATTACATTTTGCCATAAGTCAAAGTATAAGTCATCAACTTTATCCCCTTACAATTTTTCCAAATTTTATATTTATCCCTTGTTCTTACAAATAGAGATTAAGAACACTACTCCACTCTTCCAACATTTTCTTAGACTACAATTCCGTTATCTAAATTTGCCAGCAAACTAATACCTTTCTCACCCAAATCCTTCCATACCTCAATGAGTAAGTTATTTGAGTCAACTACTTTTCTGTTTGGCACCCTTAATACCTTGTTTTGTAACCAAGACTTTATACTCTTCATCCTTATTGCATAGGACTTCAGTCAAGGCAACTTTCTTTCCCTAAAATAAGCAAGCCTACAATTACCCCTCACATCTCTGGTGCCCAAGGATTGGCATAACCCATTAAAGCCCTAACTCGCAGCCTTTTGGTATCTATCTTGGCTACAACATTTCCCCCCAATATTTTTTGCATTCTTACACGGACAATGCTTCATGAAAATTTCTTTTTACCTGGACTTTATCTAGCACACCTACATACCACCACCAAGATTCTTTACCATAGGTCCTCAGCCTTTTTTATTCACCAAGAGTCTCTTTAGCACCTTCCTGAATCCCTTTAGTATCTTGTCCCAAGTACAAGAATTTCCTAAGGCTTCCCCACACCATCCACCATAACTGTTCACTGAAGATACCTAACTTGCCTTTGCTGCAGCCTCTTTAGGGCTGCTAGTCTCACATCAACTATATATGTGGCTAAAATAGAAGTTATAAAACCCAAATGGTCCTCACCTTAGAGGTCAATTTCGTGAGGTTTGGTTTAGCTCTAAGCCCAAATTCTAAGAGTTTAAATCACAATTCATGATCCTCACAAATAGTATGAAAAACAGAGAACCACATCACATAGAATGCTTCAGCAATAACAGTGTGTGTAAAGCAACGGGGTTTGATAGGATTTATAAATATAAACACTTAAAAACAAGCATTTTTGTCACAAAGGATAAAGGCTTAGTAATATCTGCATAGATCTCTTACTGTTGGTTTCTTAATACTGCCTCATTGTCCATCAGAGAGGCTGAAAGGAAATTCCCAGGCTTCAAAGAGCGCAAATTTTCCTTGATCCACTTCCCGTATGGATTTGATAAAGCTACTCGTTTTTTGACCTCTGTATTCTCATAGACCTACCACAAAAAACATTTGGAATGTGAAATATGCCATAAGAAAGTCTATAGTACTTTTTACAGCAAAAAAAATCATTCACTATTTAACAAAATTACTATAAGACAAAGGGATGAGCAACCACAATTTCAAATTCACAGACAATGACACCCCACCCCATATAATATTATTTTATCATAACTGATATAAAATTATAAATTGATTTTATTAATCAATCAGCTATATATAAGTATGACAAAACGATACTAGTGAAGTTCTCATAGGTAGAATGATAGAAAACCATGAATGTAAAATAAAGATACAAAAAGAATACTAAAACTCTGTTTACAGAAAACTATATATAACAAAGCTCAGTTACGAAATAAATTAGTTATAACTAACTAAAACAGTTGTACAAATCACACACGAAACGAACTATAGTAACTGTCTCCAAACAATCCACTTAAACAAAACACAAATTGAATTGTAAAAACATAACCAGCCAATAACATAGTCAAACAAAAGATACACTCATGTGGAATTTCTTGAAAACTTGAAAAATTAATTCATTTGCTTTGACAAGAAATTCTTAAATCTCGTATACGACTGAATTTCATATGTAGTCTTAACCATAGAACAAAAATCATGAAATTAAGTGAAAGCATCCAAGTGGGATGCTACAACTGTGTTAGGAGGTCCAATCCAATGAAAATTAGGAGAAAACATCAGAACAGAACATACATATTGAACAGATGGTGTCAGCATAACAGAATGACGACCTACAGTAACAGAATAAAGGCAGATGAAGAACACAAACCTTTCACAAGACTTCCATTAGAATTAAAGGAACAGAGGATATGCAAACAATCAACAGAACAAAGTGTATGCAAAAAGAGATGGTGGATTGGAGATTTTACTAAACCTTTAATTATAAATTCAACAATTGAGATTGTAACTAACTTTAGAGTTGGTTATGTGTGTGTATATGTATATATGTATGTTTATGTATATATGTATTTGATCTTATCACGATTTTCAACTGTTAATTTTATAATCAATGATTGTGAGATTACTTTATCCTCCAAAATTCATCTACTTGCTGTAAGACGTGTAAGATTTGAATATGCCTAAGCCTTGGCCAAAAGCACTGGGCCTGGTCAGAAACAACATCGCTAAGCATAGGGAACTCATGGTTTGTCACAAAACAGGTGAGAGCAATGTATGTTGCATGAATTAAGCTTCAAACAAGGTTTGTGAAAGTCATCAGAGTCACTCTGCTATAGCATGCAAAATAATGTGATTTAGCCCCAATGGTTGCTTAAAAACAGAGCTCCGTTGTTTGTATCCTATAGCATCCCAAGGCTAGGACGCTATTAATAATAAGTATATTATTGACTATGTTTTCCCCATTCTTTTTTTTTATAGGGCAACAAACCCCCAGGATTTTTGTTAATTGTGCTGGAAATAATAATAGTTAATGCACTAAGCTAGGAAATAGTATGTTCATGTATCCGTGATAAATGCATCTAAATAATGGCCTAGGAAACAGTCTCCACTGTGAGAGTGTGTGTCTGTGTATGTATTTCACATGGATGATATGCAGAACCTGTACACTACTATGTCTCTTGAATAAGTGTTTTCATTTCAAGTTCTCTCTTTCTCCCTAAGCTCTGCCTCTCTAAATCCAACAGAATAAGTAGAAGAAAGTTTAGCTTCATACACAAAATTTCAGAATTAATAGAAAAGACCAAGTAGAATGTTATTCAATGAATGAGTTTGTCACTTGGGAACATGGAACATTGCATCAAATAAAAGAAATTTTCTAAGTTGGACAAATATTTAAATCAATATTAATAATGCAACAACAAGCAGACACTAAAAGATAATGGAACAAGTTCAGGAGTAGACCACGCGAAATAAGAAAAAATCCAGTACAAACCTGACCACCAGGTAAATCAACCGTTATCATCATGCCTGGACCTAATCGGCCTTTCAAGACAACCTTTGAATCATCCACTGGCACAACACCAACCTAAAAGTGAACGACACAAGGTAAAATATCTTAAATACAACAATTGAAATTCATGAAACGGAACTTATGGCTTCAGAACTGTGATTGTTATACTGCATAATAAGTTAAGGAGATGCCAATTTTCAAACAAATGTTTTAAACAAACCAAATTGTTCTATATTGATCATTATCTTTTAAGTAAGAATAGAAAAATAAAGTAAAAACATCATAAGCAAAGCAAGATCATATTCACAGGATGTGTAAAAAGAAAACAATAGAAGACAGGTCAGATACTAATATCTGAAATATTGTTCATCTCTGTTTAATTTAAACACTTAATGTGGTATTAATTGGAAAGCCACCAGCAAAAGGGACGTAACAGTTTGATTTTAATGTACCAAAGAAAATGACACAAGGTGAGATAACAGAAGATTTAGTGAGATGAAGTTTAACAAATCTTGGCTTTGGCCAGTTCAAATGGAGCCGAAACACATATTCACCTAAAATTCTAAATTTAGACAATAGAGTAAGACTGTCATCTAAAAGGCGACATCATACAACAATATATTAATTAGAGGGGATAAAGGTTTGGAACTTCACCTCCGAGGCAACATAGACCATATTGTCTGATGTTCGCCAATACCTTGCAGGTCTAAGTCCATTACGATCAAGGCATGCACCAATAGTTTTCCCATCACTGTGACAACAATGGGATCACCATCAACCACCGAAAAATGATAACTTTAGGTTAAATTAAAAAGGAAATAAAATAAAAGTATTATTTATTATACCTATGTACTAAAAGTAAATTTACTGAGCAATGGAAAAACTGTTTGTTAAGGAAAATGAACAGCCCATAATTAAATTCAAACCAACAATGATTTTCTATAATAAAAAAAAAATCAATGGCATGATGTAAAGAAATGACAAAACAGAAAGATACAAACAATAATTTTTTTCCTAACTTCTACCTTATGTTCACACTGAATATCCCATTAAATACTACTATAGCAAATAACCATTAAAATCAATCAAGAATAACACAGCAAAACAACACAGAATCAAGAACAATTAGTTCATTAAAAAAGAGTTGCTACATGAGAGTAAAACAATAATCACGTGGAATTTTTCTCCTGGACACCTAACCCTCTCCCTTCCACAAGACTTTGCATGGATTAGGAGGACCATTAAATTCTGGTTTTGGTATAGTAACCACATTTTGCAGACTAGTGCTACTTACATTTTTTTTTTGTCACTTGATATGAATAGGATATAGTGACAGGCGAACAAGTCAATCATGTTCCAATGGATTACTTTTTAAGCATTTATACCTGAACAAAAGCAAGGCTGGTCCATCCCAAGCTTCCATCTGACCCTTGTAATAGTCATAGAAGTCAAGTGCCTAAAAAGTAAAAGCAACATTAAGGACACTCTCATGCAGTATTTGAAAAGAATTGGTTCAGAAGATTGTAAGAAATATAAGATGCAACAAACATGACAGACTCTTCACTTTTCAGTCTTTTCACCTGAATGGGGTAGTTTTGCAAATAAATTTGGGCAGATTTCATTTTTATTACAGCTTTTGGATAAGTCGTGCATGAGTGAGACAACTTTAGGTTAAGTCCCATGCACATGATTTCAAACTAGGCTGAAAAGTAAAACTGAAGTCATGTCCTGGGAGAACGACTTCCTTTTTTTTCTTTTTTTTTTTCTGAAAATCAGAAGTCATTGAAGAGGAAGATGACTTCACTTCAGTGTATCTGCAAAGAAGTCATGCTGCACCAGAACAACTTTCAATGTATGAAATTAGAAGTAGTGCCCCACAGCACGAATTCAGTTGGAAGGTCAAAATGAAGAAGTTATTCTCAGTCATCATGGTTTTCAATTTTTTTACATGGAATTGGACGTTGTGGTGCATGTGCACGAGGTCAGTTAAGATTCAAAAATAAGAGTCGTGACAGCAGGTAACAACTTTCAATTTCGTATTTCCAATTAGAAGTCATGCAAATGGAAAACTATTTCAGGAGAAATAAGCATATGATAATTTACAGCAACTACCAAACCTACTCATTCTTTATTCAGAAAGATATTCAGCAGCTTTTATGCTGCATCAAACTTTTCTAAACTTAATATTATTTATTCCACCAATCTCACTCTTCTCTAGTTCTATACTACTAGTGCTCTTTCCACAGTTCCACTATCCTATTCAAAGCAATGATGGAAATCCTCCTTCTCCCACTGCTTCGGTGGCACTAACTTTCATTTTGAAAATATTTTGTCTAGTTTCTTTCCCTCTATCTAAGTCCATCAGTTCCTTCAGTCAGTTACCCAACTTCGAGGAACTCACTGACCTTCTTTATTCCCCTTCACACCCAAACCCACCTTCATTTCCTCCACCAAAATCACCTTGTTCGGCTTTTGCTCTGCCTACAGAGGCCACACCACCGTGGGCACCCCTTCACACACAGCCTCAAACACTGACTTCCACCCACAGTGAGCCACGAACACTTTCTACAATTTCCCCTACCATTTATTTATTAAATATATTTGGTTAAAATAACTTCCAACTAACTTCTATATGTAATAAACCAAAGAATAAACCTTTACAGACCCGCTCTTGGTTTTAAAAATAAAATACAACAAAGTCGTTCCCACCCAAAATGACTTCAAACGACTTCTTCATTACATGTTTCAGCCAAAGTCGTGCTACAAAGGTACGACCTATAATTTCACAAAACCAAATTGAAAATTGCGACCCTTGTTCTAACTAACCACACTACTGTTCTAATTCTAACTGTCCACAATTACTTCTCCCTTTCTTTCTGTGCCATCAAAAACATAATGGGATCATACAAAGAACTGAATAGGGACAAGATACCAACACAAGTTGAGAACCACAAAATAAAAATCTTGTCAAACATTAAATGGGTTTCACCCTATTTAGATTGACTAAGAAGCTATATTTCTATTTATTTTAGGACATTGTCAGTCTACAAAACAAAACATATCAAAATTCATTTATACAATCAAACAAAATCTATACAGTAAAATGTGGTTTAGGCCCCTCAATTTTCACTAAAAATTAGTCTCAGTCCCTATACATTAAAACATTGAGCTTGGTCCTTTTATTTTTTACAATTGGTGAATTCTGTTCCTCACCCAAGTATCATAAGAACAATACAGAGGGACAAAATTTATCAACAATCAAAGATAAAAAAAAACAAAAATAATAAAAAAATAAAATAAAACTGAAATCTCCATTTTTAAAATATAGGAATTAAGACCTATTTTGACCAAAAATTGCTAAAACACATTGTATCCAAATATATAAAACTTCCTGAAATTTTCTATTTCCATTAATAACTCACATTAAAAATAATAAGTTCAATAAATTTCAAGCTAGCAAAATTGTTCATCAATCATGCATCTATCTGCAGATTTTTTTTATTATTTGAAAAACAATAGGCAATAATAGAAACTATGACTTACAGTAAGTGATAAACTGAAAGAACGTGTTTTTCTTATTTGGAAAAATAAAGTTCACAGAAAATGCAATAACAAGCAGGGATATATAACATGAGATTGGACACGTCTGCTAATAAAACAAATACCTCAGGATATTTGATTGTCAGAGTTGGATGATTTTTATAAGCCTCTGGAACAAGAATCATCATAGCTTCCTCGGGACTTCGACCACTTCTTATCAATAACTGAACCATAGTAGACCATTCATCTCAAGATATAAACATGACTATTAAAACAAGTCTAGAATTTGATACAAAGAAATTAATAATAAAAATAATTATTATTATAATGATGACGATGATGAGAACAAAAGAAAATCTCAAGAACAGAGGATATTGAAAACAAAACAAAAGATGCGTTTCTATATCATAAAAAGAGGAGTCAGTACAAAGCAATACAACCAACTCAGAGCAACCTTTGCAATTTGGACTATGAATTTCTTTCTTTCCATTTTTTTGTTTAACAATGCTTTACTTTAATAAAAGATGAAATACATTAAAGAAAAAGAAGAACAATAGAAATAAAGAAGCATAAAATCCTCTCATAGAGCAAACGAAAAGAGAAAGCAAAACATGGAAACATATGAAGAGTAACTTTAAAGAGCTTAGTCCCTTGTCCCTACGAAAATCATTAAAAGAAAATTGAAATAGTTACAAAAAGCCTATAAATATGTAAAATCACTTTGCTCAACCCTATTAAGCATCTTAGTCCAAACAAAAAGTAAAGTAACCGTTTTAATAGGAGCATTACCTAACAAATAACTTCGATATATTGAAATTTTAAAAAATTGGATTATGAAAAATAATTTGAAATAAAAGATAACATTACAAGTATAACCATAAGTGTAAAAGGATCATATGTTTTAAAATTTCAACAATATATTCCAAAATGAATCATTATTATCAAGATCCTCAAGCAGAAGGAATTAATAATTAATATTCGGTTATTGACATACTTCTGCAGCACTGTCAAGATTTGCTGAGTCTGATCCCCTTGGATTTCCATAAGGACGAATTTCATTTTCACGGTTTCGCCATACAGGTGACTTCAATGATGGTTCTCGTGATTGCATCCAGTTCAAGTTCCCCTGCACAAAACATGTGCAATTTCATAAATCAATCAAAAGAAAAATTTTATAGCGTTTTAATGTCAAAAAACGCAACCTGTATGGTGTTGATTTCTCCATTATGACCAAGAAGCCTCATAGGTTGTGCAAGAGGCCACCTGGGACTGGTATTTGTGCTGTACCTTCGATGATAAATGGCAAAAGGGGACTTGTAAAGATCATTTTGAAGATCAGAATAAAACAACCCAAGAACTTCTGAGCGAAGCATCCCTTTGTAAACTATGGTTTGATTGGATAAAGAACAGAAATAAAGCTCATTTCCCCAACTTTCTGAGCTTACTGCTTTTTCAATCAATTTCCGACAGATGTACAGTTCTCGTTCAATGTCATCAACATTTTCTTCTTTCACAATCTTAACAAATACCTGTTGTATATTGGGCATGGTCTCCTTTGCATAATAACCTACAACAGAAGTATTTACAGGGACAGGCCTCCAACCAAGAACCTCAAGACCTTCTTGCCGAAAAATATTTACAATAACTGAACAAAAAAAGTAAAATACAAGTCAGAACATAAACAGGTGTATTAGAGTGCAAAATTCACATTGGCAAATTTAAGAGAATGTAAACTAATATATTATATTTGACCATTTATCATGCACATAAAGTATTTATGAAGACAAGATGCACCACTAGTGTTGCCCAAAGTGTGTTTGCATGGTCATATACAGGCTTCTTTTTCTTCAAAGAGGAACCAATAACAAGAAGGAAGGGTAGCAAAAATCCACAGTTAAAAAAAAAAAAAAAAAAAGAGGGAGAAACAAAATAAACAGCAGAATTTAATATAGACATCCCTAAACTTTACCATTCTTTCATATGGCCACTTTGAACATTCTAATATAAATAAGAGGTTAAGAAACTTTGCCAAGTCTGCAAATATATACTGACTCCATGAAAATTTTTCACTACACGAGTTGTATATAGCCTTTAATATATATGGGAAAGAGCATTTGCCCACATCATTTTTTAAAACATTAACCCTTTCAACTCAACTTTTTATTTAGTCAGAAGTTTATAATGCTCATATCTTTTGTTTATTCTAGAAAGAGGCAGTCATGGGCTTAAGCAATAAATAATAGGGCAAAGGGCGAGTATAACACTAGAGCAATAAACATGCTTTCCTTTTGTATCCCTCCCCCAACCAATTCTTCCTGTTCAACCTTTTTCTTTCTACTTTCATACACTAGCAGGTCTTTTATACCAAGGCTCGTTATCATTTTCGTTCCCTCTTTATCCTTTCCAACTATACACTAGCATAATGGCCCTAATGTTTCACTGTGTTTCACTCAACCTCACAAAATTAACTTATAACTTGAGGTATGCACACATTTATATATAATTTGGTCTTATATCTAATTAATGTGGGATCTCCAACACAACTCACACACACAGAAAACTAGACATCGAGAACATGAGACTAGATATTGGTGAGTGATTTGATAGTGACCAAATAATAGGTGGAATAATAGGCCCAACAAACCATGCTAGAATAGACTTTGATACCATATAAGAAAATGAACTATAAACCTGACTTAACTTCACAAAACTGACTTATAAAGTGAGATTTACACTCACTTATATATTATATATTATGATTTGATTATATCTTCATTTGACGTGTGATCTACAGTACATACCTCAGCGTCATGATTTAGACATTTTGAGCTTAGGATTAGATATTATGGGTGATCCAATAGCAAGTGACATGATAGGCCCAACAAATCTATGTAGGATATCCAATATAGTTTTAATTAGACATTGATCCCTTATTTTTAAAGTAACAAAGTGAGGAAGATGCAAGGGAGGTGGGTGTTACTTCTAAAATAAGCAGGTTTTATTTCTAAAATAAGCAGGGTACAGGTGCAAATATTGCTAACCTCAAGGTCCTTCCATTGTTAAGAAGCTTCCATTCTTTGGGAAAACTTTGGCATTTTCAATTAATATTGGGTTTGTCCCAAGGATACTCAGAAGATCTTGTTCATTAATTTGAAAGGATTTAGAACTGCACAACAAAAAGCTCTTGGCTCTCAACTTGCAATTATTTAGTGTATACTGTTGGAATAGAATTCTTTTATGAACAGAATTCTTTTATGAACGGAGGAATTTGATAGGTATGATGTTTAGAGTTTCATCATTTGAAGTGGTTTCAATTAAACTATGGGTATGACTGATTTTACGACTTATATTTTTGGGGAATCCATGCTATAAGGCCATAGCCAAAGGACACTACAAAGCACCCACACATGATAAACATAAGGTTTAAGACAACTGTTTAACAATGAAAATAAAGCTCCTATTTAAATTCAGTTCCTGTTCAATACAGTAATTATACTGAAATACAAAGATACACAAAGTAAAGTGATACCAAACAGCATATGCTGTACTACACAAACTATGATGCAGCAACAAATATTTACAATGTATGAACTCTTATCATGCAGCATGTAATATGCAACAGGAGTCAACAAAAGTTACAAACACTTAAACATGACAAAAGACATTATTGGAGCTCAAGTAATCATCAAAATTTCAAAACTAGAACACATTAACCTTTCTTTGCCTCATTGAGAAGTTGTGCATCTTTTGGTAAGAAAACCATTCCAACACCAGTATGCAACTTATCAAAGGAAGCAATCCCTTGCTTGTTGGCCCAATTGTCAAGTAGATCCCAAGGAACTGCAGTCATCAGCCCTGAACCATCCCCAGAATCATTATCAGCTCCACAACCACCACGATGTTCCATACAACTTAAAGCATTTAAAGCATCCTTGACAATCTCATGTGATCCCTTATTTTCCAAATTGGCAATGAATCCAACCCCACAGGCTCCTCTCTCTGATAGTATGTCCTCCAAGTTTGCAACCTGTTCAACAAGTGACTAGGATACTCAACATGTTATCGTATGGATTACATTACAAAATGTCTAATAGCCGATTAGCAAAACCTTTGAAAAATTAAGTTCTAAAATAACTCAGACCCCACAATGGTGGAACTTCTATGCATCAGGCCAGAGTCACCTTTAATTAATTGAAAATCAAACTGCAAATTATAAACTGAAATACAAGAAGAAAAAGATGTAACACTCATTCTATGATCCAGTTTATTTAGAAGTTATGATGTTTCATAGAATAGTTAAACCAAATTCACACCTTAACCAGATTATACTTGTTACTTGTCCATTGCTAAAGCAGCATTTAAACAAAATTGAAAGTGGACAGCATATGTTGGTTCAAATAGTAAGGAAAAGGATCTAGGTTGTATCTTGTGAGTGGACAAAATATGTATTGGGAGAGCTTTTTACTGTTAAAAAGGTCAAGCCAAAGTGACTCAAAATGGTTGTAGACCTGTGGTCCAATGTGGCTTCCAACCAAGGGTCTATTACCAAAGAAAGCCCATTGAAAAACAAGCAAACAAACAAACAAGGGTACATTCAAGTACAACTATTTGCTACCATTCTACACATGGATTTGATATTGATCAAAAAGTCGATAAGGAATTTTACACATTCATGAATTAATAAAATAACACTCACAATGACATTTGTTTTCCTGTACATTTGCTAAAGCATCATTTAAACAAAATTGAAAGAACAAACAAGGGTACGTTTAAAAGAACACACTCGGCTGGTGGCTTGCTATCATTCTTTATATGATATGATTAACATCTCCAGTACATTTCCAAAAAATGCAACTGGTAATCTGATATTGTAGAATGCATTCCATAATAATATATATAAAATAATTTAATCAACTAAAAAAAACTTCATCAGTGGTAAGCTCTAGAGCCTGGAAGCTGCATTGTTCCATTCTTCCCACATTATTGGGATTTCTTAAAAGCGCAACTTCATAGGGAGTTAGATAGTTTAAACCCAAAGGCAAGATATTCAACTGTACATGTATGAATCCAGTTCCACTGAAGGATATAATCCAAAGTTAAGGATGAACATAATCGGTGAATTAGTCATGTAACTAGATAATACAAACTGACCAGCAGGATCCTCTCTATGTTTTTTCAGATACAGTTTCTGACAATTAAAGTGCCTTCTCATCAGGCAGGCAGATTTTAGAATTTAGATACAGTTTTTCTTAATAACCAAGTGGCAGAAGATATAGAAAGGGCAAGACATCGTGGTTTGGATTTGAGAAAGCTTATGATGTAACACGGATACTAACACAACAAAATGTAGTCTCCAAAATGTAATAATGTAAACACATATATGAAAAGTAGTGTTCATATAATGTGTTCCTTATTTCTATAATCATAATAAAAACGTATACAATAAATTTACAAGTCTATGGGGGGGTTTTAGAAAATCATTATATTTGTCGTTATTTGTGTTGATATCCGAGGCAAAAAAATATGTCTCAAATAGGACACTCCACCCATACGTGTAGTACAAATCCTACAAGCCTTAGAGTGACATGATTCATGGGGGACACACTATTTATGATATGTGAATCATATGAATGTTCTTACATAAGTTGGCATTGAATAAAGACATTGGGGTTCTATTCTTCTGAACTAGCAGCTAGATTTTTCACAATTCAAAAAGTCTCCAAAGTCTTAATTTCAAGGACAGTAACGAATAGGGTGAAGGAAACCTGTATTCCTTGCTTTGGCCTTCCTTATTGATGCCTGGACTAGGTCTCTGGCCTCGAGTTTCCAGGTTATACAGATTCCCTTTCCAGACAAAGATAAATCACATTTGGAATGGTCTTTTCACCTCAAAGTTCTCTGAATCTATCTCTTGGTAAAAAGAAATCTAGAGCTCCTACAAAACACTCTTCCTCGTCTAAATGAACAGCAATTAAGTCAAGGAAATTCTTTACACAAAACATTCCCCGGCCAACTAAATAGCCATGGCATTTTGCTATAGAAATTTCCTCACTTATAGCTTAAAGTACTGAGTAACTTCATATCAAGATGATAGTGAATAATCATATCAACAAAATGAGCTTGTATATAGTTTACTTAGAGTTCTTCTTCATTCAACTTCTATTTTGAGATTTTATACAGTGATGAGTTGACGCGATTGACTGTAAAACAAATCTGACAGTATTTTCCTTCACAGTTCAATCTTCCCATCCACTACTTCTCATCTCAGGAAAGATTACAAACCAGAAAAGTAATAAAAAAAAATGCTACAGGAAAACAAAAGCAGACCTGCGGTTGAGAGGAAGAGGAAGCAGGCGATGCCTGGAGGCTATTGTCAGCGGCGGTGCGGTCGATATGGAGAACAGCTTTGACGGCAGAATGAGAGAGTGGCGACGGTGAGGGAAACGCTCTCAATTTACGAGTTCGACGCTTAGGTTTGCGGCGTAAAGGGACGAGGTCAAGGAGGAGGTGAGCGTTGTGGAGGGAAGGAAATGGCTCAGAGAGGCGCAGCACGTGTGGAACGGAAGAGACGGAGTGCAGCGCCATGGTGAAAGAGTGATGAGAGTGAGAGAGTGAGTGTGTGGAGAATAGAAATGGAATAGAGTGGGTGAGTGAGAATTAAGATAAAAGGGAGAAGAGGGAGAGGTCAGGAAGACGCTGAGTCACAGGGGAAGTGTCTGAATCACACACACGCCACCAACTCCAAAACTCACTCTCCTCTTCCTCTCTGGACCTGATCTCATATGAGTGCGCACACTCTCTCTCTCTCTCTGCGCCACCTGCTGGGTTTCTTCACTCTGTGCTGCGTTCCACGGTTACTTTCTGCGTGGAACACCCATCTTCCTAGATTCCCGTCGTATTGGAGGAATATGATTCGTGCTCCCCCTTCACTTTTTGTCTTGTCATTAAATTCAAATTCCCAATCATGAGGTTTATTTTATTTCCACAAAAGAAAACTCAAGAAACAATGCAATTATAGTTGCTCTCCCACAGTATAGTCTGGCTTTATATTCATTAATAGTTTATTACATTCAATAAGAAATAATGTTTTAAATATATTTAATATTTTCTTTATATTGTGGATCTTGTCAGAAAAAAAATATATTATGAGTTTATTTTTTCTTTGTTAAAATATATAAAACTGTGTACCTCACAATAAAAATAAAAATAAGGTAAGTTTATTCAACAACTTTTAAATAATACCAAATCAGTTTACCACTTGTTTAATTGGAAAGGTTAAAGATAAAGAAATGTAAAAAAATCAGAATTCAGTTGATAACTAATAAAAAGATACTTTACAATGACAAAATAAAATAATGCATTATTGCAGTAAGATTTATAAGGTATATATGGACACAATATGATATCGAGTGCAGCAGATTATTTTCTTAAGCGAAGACCTTAGGATCGGAGAATCTCTGTCGATCACACGTTTCATTGTTATATTTCAATGATAGGATACTTTTTTTGTTTAATTTTTTATTTAGAAAAAGATGCCTATATTGAAACTGACAACTTCCAGTTTCATTAACAAAAGTAACAGTACGAAAATGACCTGTATTTCCCGGTCACCAGTTAGATTACAATATGTTTATTGATGTGCTGGAAGGGAATAATAGTAATAGAAAAATCATATGTTGACCACGTGAAGAGTGTAAACAATTCTATATTTAAAAAAAAACATATAACAAATGGTGTATTTATAATTAAATTACGTAAAACATATTAAAATATTTATATTAATTGTTAAACAAAAAAGAGTTGTTAACCTATCATAGTCTATAAAAAGACGTGTATCTAGAATTTTCTTTTACATATATTGTAATGAAGTATATATATATATATATATATATATATATATATATATATATATATATATAAAGACCACTTTAGTTTTAAATGTAGTATTTTCAAATCATGTGTTTAGTTACATATTAAAAAAATTGTGTGAAATTACAGACACAAATTGAATTATTTTACTTCCTACCTTATGATATATGAGAATACAAATATGGTTTTTTATATGTAAATATATTTTTAATATTAAAATAATCTTATTTTTTTTCTTTAATTTTTAAATTTTAAATTTTTGAGTCTGGAAAAAAAAATATTTTTACTATTAGTTATGGTACTTAAAGACTTATGTGTTTTAGTGAAAAGTCAAATAAGATAATACTTGCGTCATATAAAATCAGTATTTGATATTTTTTAAATATTTTATAAATTTATAAAATAAATTTTACATATCTATCTAAGATTATCATTAAAAATAAATGCACTTTTTATTTAAAAATAATAATATATTATTGTTAATTACCTAAAATATTTTGGATGAAAAGGTACATTATTGATTTCATAATAAAATTCTACCCAAAAGTAAACATTATATAAATTTAACAATTTATTTTTATACCCAGCTAATTATCTAAAATGTTTTAGGTCCGAATAAGTAATTTCAAAATTTTTAAAAAATTACATATATATATATATATATATATATTAATTAGAATCAAAATTTCTATAAGAACTAGAATACAAAGAAAAAAAGTTATATAAACTAAAATCTTCTATGCATTGTTTGGATGGGGAATAGGAATATAAATAGAAAGAAAAATAAAAAAATATGAAAAAAATAGTAAAAAGTGAACTTG
The DNA here is from genome assembly GCA_027742785.1 of Vigna reflexopilosa. NCBI lineage: Eukaryota > Viridiplantae > Streptophyta > Magnoliopsida > Fabales > Fabaceae > Vigna > Vigna reflexopilosa. The sequence goes on from CM050914.1 coordinate 13,720,752, forward strand.
TTTAAGTTTAATAATTTAAAAAATTATATTATAATTAACCTCTATATATACAGAAATATATATTATAATTAACTCTCTTTCACTGGAAATGATATGTCAAACCTAAAATACCACAATGTTTCAATTAGACTATTTAACATCTTTTTTTAATTTCCATAGAGAGAATGTTTCATTTTATTAAAAAAAAAAGAAAAAGAAAGAAATAATTATTTTGATAAATATAATTAAAACAAAAAGGCACCTTTCATTTCTTTTGAGTGGTATTAGTATAGTATCAATAATTTTTGTTTCTTCATACAAGTTGCATGTGATGACGTAGTTGCAAACCATAAAAGAATGAAAGTGGTTGATGAACTTATAAAACACCAATAAAAGGAAAATCATGGATAAATTCCAAAATTGATTTTGTGGCAAAATGTTAGTGCATAGAAGGTTCCTGGTTAATTTATACTTTTAATCTACTTGTGAATAATTTATTTTTTAACAATAAAAGGAGAATGGAAATATTTATCACAATAAAAAAAAGACTTTCAAGATAATAATAAGTGGTTAACAAACGTTTTATTTTATCTTACTTATCTAAAGTGGTTCATTTGTATTAATTTGAACTCTATTTTTTTGTTATTATTTTGCACTAAAGGAACCAAAATAAATCCTGTTTTGTAAAGGTAAACTTGAGGACTAAAATAATTTTGTAAATAAAAAAGTAGAATGATCTATAGACAAAAATAACAATTCAGTCTAGAAAAGGATGTAAACAATACTACTACTTTAATGAAAACTGATAGTATAAAGTTCATTATTATCACTGCTTCTTTTGAAATCACTTTTGACTGAACCTGATGCAAAGGGAAAAAACGTAAGTCTCTTTCTTTTTTTCTTCAAAAGTACTTATTTTAGGTAAGTGATTTTAGACACTTGGAAAGCGTCCACATTTTTATGTTGATCCAAGTGTCTTACACTTTTGTGGAAAGAGATGCTTTCGAATTAAACACAACACGAAAGCAGCTATTATGAATATGATGACTATAAATCAACAAATCAACAAGAAGAGAAATGCTTTGTTTCGTCAAAAGAACCACAACTTGATTAAATAGAAGAGAATATGCCATATTTCTTCTTTGTAGCACATTCTTATACTATATGCGCATATACAAACTCAACTAAAAATGTGGAAATGACGACATCATAACCAGAAATAAAGTGATTTACACATGCAAGGATTACTTTAATATGTTTTTAATATATAAATATTAATTGAAAATCAATCACATATATGTACATATTACGTGTTTATTTATAAAAAAAATTATAGTTGGCTTTGCAATAAAAAAAAATTATAGTTGGTTTTTCATTTGTTTCTACTTTATCTGATCAAAATAATTTTGCCTGACAGTTTTGTGCATGTAAGATCAAAATAACTTTGCGTCGACGGTTTTACACAAACAGCACTACTGTAAGAAAACACTTTATTATTCATATACCTACTTTTGTTGTTTTTTTTTTTTGTATAAAATTATCAAGAAATCATCACTATAAGATTTGATATACAATTGACATTTAAAATGTAAACAATCATATACTTTTAAATCACTTATACTACACAAAAATATATAAACAAAATATAGAAAACCAAACAAAAATTCATATACCATATTATGAAAATTTAAATAATAATACCATAAATCAACGAAATCTAAGTTATATTGAAATGTTTAAAACAACAAAATCAGCATCATTCTTCTAAATATGTTACTTGTCATAACAATAAACTGCCACAAAAAGATATGTTTAGCTGAATTTAGAGACGGGATATCCCTAATGTCTTAACATTCCTCATAAGTAAAAAATACAACTAAAACCTAGTAATTTTATATCCTTAATTTGAGTATTTTCTTCTTTCAAACTTTTAAGCATATAGTAATTCTCAGATAGAATTTATTTTACTAATTTAAATCATGGTTTCATCATGACAAGCGTAAGGTAGTGGAGTTTTGTTATTATAAATACACCCAAAATTGTATTAATGTGAACTATATGAGAACAACAATAAAAAAAGTTAGATATGAGACACATCAAGAGGTGGAATACTCAAAGATCATGATTTTGGAGAATATTTTAGTCCTTATCTACAAGGAACAAAGAAAATTATATTTTGACACTCATTTGTTTTACTTTCATTACACCCTTTCAAAAAAATATACTATACTTAACTAATAAAAATAAATATAAATAAAACTTTAGGATAAAATAATATTTTTTTCAAATAAGAGTATAGGATGTCAACATATTTTCACCTATCAACAAAACAAAAACTAAAAGAAAGATGATAAATATGACAAAGAAAGTTCTCAACAAAAGTTACTCAAAATTACGTTTAAGAAATCTAATTCTTATTAAAAAGGAAATGCTTATTGAACTTATATTAAGATATATGAGTAAATAATTATAATAAAGATTTAAATTATCAATTGAATTTTGTTTATGTTCAAAAATTTTAATTATATTTTCAAATTTTGATTCATCTCAATTAAGTTTTTTTTTTTACATATGTAACAAATATGTCCAAATCGTTAATGCTATTTAATTCGTTAACGACAATGCACAATAGACATATTTATGTGAATTTTTTTATAGTATGGAATTTTAGTTTCATTTTTGTGCATTAGGTAAAACATGTTAAAGGTGTAGGAAAGGATTTCAAGCAAAATTAGGGATTTGAATTATTTGTGAATGTTGATAAAAGAGCAGGGAAGGAGATTTTGAGCAAAAATTGCACGTTGGTCATCAAAGGTTGTTAGTAGTGAAGGTGAGTTTTCATTTAGTGGGTGGTCGTTGATTATTTTACTTCATTGGGTATTTGCTGTAGTGGTTGGGTGTTGCATTTTCATTTTGGGTTGAGAATTTTTTTTGTTAGGGTATCAATTGTTATTTGTTATGCATTGTCTTATTCAACGAGGTCAAGTTGTGGTACCCTATTTAGTTGTTTTAGTGGTAGGGATCGTAATTTGTTTATTATTTTGTGGACATAATTTACCGGTGCATGAATATATAGGATAAAATGTTCGAGGAAGGTTTTGAAGTGATGATCAACCATAGTGGACACTTTGTAAGTGATGATAATGGAAAAACTACAATCTGATGGGAAAACAACACAGTGATTATGTGACATAAATACATAGAGTTATTTTCAAATTGTAGGTAAACTAAAAGACTTCAGACATGTTGAAGTGAAGAAGTTGTGGTACTTTTTAGGAGGTGATTCAGTTTTGGAAGATAGGTTGAAAATTTTGACTTATGACAATGTGTTATGCATATGGTTAACATAAATAGGCTAAATAGTATAAAGCATTTGTATGTGGTACATAAACCCTTAGAACCTGAGTTAATAAAAATGATGCAGTGGGTTAAGTTGGAAGTTCATGGTCAACTTGGCTTAACTAAGTTACAAAAGGATGGTCCATTTAAATGTCATGGTAAAGGTAAAAAAACAATTTGAAGAAGGTGGTAAGTTGGAGGATGATAGTGAACCTAGGTTAGAAGATTTACAAGAAGTTGGTTAGTTAAAGGGTGATGAAGGTGAAAAGAAGTTAGAGAAGGAGGGTCAGTTGGAGAGCAATAACGTGATGGATTAGAAGATTTAGAAAAGGGCGGGAAATTGGAGGGTGATGGTGAAAGTGAAAAATAGGTGGATAAGGATGATTAGTTAGAGGGTGATGATGAAGGTGATAAACAGGTGAAAGATGGTGGTTTGTTAGATGTAAATGATTTTGAGTTAGAGGATGTAAATGATAACGATGATAGTGATAATGAATGTGAATCATGTACTTAATCTAGTTGGGTTTATATATACATGACAGATGGTTAATAGATAAATCATTTGAAGTAAGACACACATGAATTTGGGGAGCAATTTGTTATCAACATTAACAAAATGGAATGTTTATTTTGTGGCTTTGTTAGCACGTTTATTTTGTGGACACTTAGTTTGATATATTTACTTTATGCATCAGGAGAGGATCTGTTTTGATGTGTTACTTTGTGCCTTTGTTAAGCTATATTAGCAGCTTCATTTTGATGTAATTATTAAGTATAATTGTTGGAGTTCTTTTTTTTAGTAGACAATAAAATTTCAGTTGGTGGACCAATATGAATTTCTTCTTGATATACACCAATTTCTTTTTAGCTTTAATAAATTCCAAACATGATGTTTTAACAAGTAATGAAATTATCTCATTAATTGAAAAACATTATATCAACTAGTCAACTTTTTACAACACAAGGTTTTCAACAACATTGATGTTACAATTATATTAATTACACGAACAACAAACATAATCCTTATTAACACATTCAACCATTTTCCCAACATAAAAACAAATTTATCTAAATTTGATAATTTCATACTTTCACCATCCCTTTCTTCCATCTTCACCACAATTTCATCCCTTTCTTTATTCTTTGGACTTTCTTTAATTCCTTGTTCATTGCACCATTGTAGCCAACCAATTCTTCACACCCACTTTATTTAACAAAAAAAAAAATCATTTCAAATGTTATGAACATACAATTTTGGTTTTTAATAACAAAAAAAGGTAGTAAATTTTGCTTCCATGGATCTTACCTTGAACTTAGGACAACCCAAAAAATGTTTTTCCTTATTCTTAAGAGTTTTACTAGTTATCAAACATTGTTACTGAAGTAGCAAATGAATTTTACATCCAATCTCCTCACCCACCACCATGAGAAGACACACTAGGATTTTGCATCTCCAAAGATGAACAAGAATGAGAGTGAGACATACCTCAACTGAACAATAAAAAACGGAGAATATAACCTTTTCTTTCAAAGCCAACACCTTTAAATATTAGGACAAACACAACAATTTCTTAAAAGGAGTAAATTAAACATGTCATAAACTAAATGAATTTTAAAACCAAATGACACATGATTCATCAAATATTACAACTATACAAATATCGTTTCACTCAAATTAACATAAATAATCTATTTGTTACACTTTTTTTTTATAAAAAAGACCCAACTGAAAACAATCAAAATTTAAAAATCTAATCGAGATTTAAAAAAACATCACCGTATAAAGGTTTAAACCTATAATATATTAAAGTCAATCTTTTTTTCTCAAAATTTAGTGAAAATAAATTATACTGAAATTCAACTTATCATAACTTATTATAACAAATTTTGTTATGTTTATCATATAATCTATTATCAAACAATTCATTAATATCTAATTTTAGAAATAAAATCTACATGTCTTGGCACCAAAAAAATATATTAAATCAAACTATAATAAGAAAAACAAATTTCTTCGTACTAACCCAATTATTGATATATAATTCCTTAAAACATTATATATGATTTAGTTGCAATTTTTTTCCAAATATTTTTACGAATCTTATTTTTGTGTTATTTCAATTTAATATTAATATCTTCTAATCAATTCTATAAAAAGTAATGAAAGAGACTATATAATTATAGAATTGAGCATATTTTGTTTAAATTATTATTATAAATATAAATTTTGGATATATAATATGTTTTAGTGGTATATTTAAAACCATATACACCATTTAAAATAATCAAAATGATTAGCTAAAAGAGTCCACAAATACACTCAATTATATATGTTTTAAAGAAAAAAACTATACATGTGCCAAACACTTAAATTAATGTCATTTTGTACATTTATTTTTGGCAATTTATGTGATGTGTGGACATGGCTTCCCTTTTGAAATGATAACACAAAATTGTTATATATAGTGGCTTTTCCAGCATGATGAAGCCAACTCATTTGTCCTTTACTTATATATGAACATAACAATACATTCCTTCCTGTTCCACACTTTTGCCTCTACATAACCTCATCCACAAACCACATATCCTTCCATCAAGATTATCAACTATCTCTATAGTATTTTCATCCTATCTCAGTGTTTTTGGGAAATTTATTCCCTCAATTAAATAACATATTGAACTTTGGACTTTGGTTTTTTTTCTTCAAGGATATGTGATATAACTCATGACAAATTAAGGGAGATTATTCTCATAACTCATTTAATAAAAAAGACAATAATTTACAATAAAATAAAATAAAACTCAGTTAAAAATTACTTAACATTGAGACCATCTTATATTTAGATCACTGTATACTTTTCAAAACTCACGTAATATATATTAATAGACTTTCATTTTAAAAAAAAAAATCTATAACTTACTTAAGTTGTATAAGTTGTAAACTAAATATGATTGTGTTATTAGAAGAAGCACCTTCTTTCCATGCAATTAATCTCAATGATAATTTGGATAAATTTATAAAAATAAAAACGATTACATACAAAACTTCTAAAAAATAACTTCTAAAAAATAAAAACAATAGATTATATTATTCAATAAGTATCGTCCAATTGATTATTCTCTCAAGTTGTCTTCTCTAAAATCTACTAAAGAAAAAGAAATGTATTAAAGAATACAAAATAATATTTTAATATGATGATAATAGTGTGCATATATAATAAATGCTAACAATAGATGATTCTGTCATTATAATTAACATTAACACCCTACAAATAAATAAGTTAATGTTTTAGTCGATGGAACATAGCCTACAACAATTAATTTTATTTTACAACACTTTATGTTTTCTATATGTAGTTTTCTCCTCATGAGCTAGTTTTGTACTATTCTATATATATATATATATATATATATATATATATATATAATTAGTAGATTTTCATTGTAACCAGTAAAGAAAGTTGGTAATTAATAGACTGAAATAGATAATTGCAGAGAACATCTGTAATTTATTTTACGTCAATAAAGTTATTTTTTTAATTGTAAAACTTTTTGGTTACATATCTAATAATATTTTCGATCTTTTTGGTATGTGATGGTGGGAGCTAGAGAGTAACTTTTTTCGTATTCGTTTTTCAGTTTTACAGTCCAATTATGTAATCTGGAGACCTTTTGAATTATAGAACTTATTTTTTTTTTCTATATTTTGGAATGTATATCATAAATAGAAAAATAATCCTGAAATATTTGTGCATTCTCAAATTATCCAATCTAGAAAATAAACATTTTCGAAAGCCAAAATCGCAAAATTTTCAGAAACCCACCTCTTCCAAGCAACATGATGATTCCATTAAAATATATATATATATATATATATATATATATATATTTAATTAAAAACAAAAATATATTTTTTATTAAAAAATATAGAGTTAAATATGTTTTTAGTCCTTATACAATCAATTGGTTTTAGTTTTAGTCCCTATTTTAAAGTAAGGTACATTTTAGTCCTTCTCCTTGAGTAAACTTTAATTTTAGTCTTCCAAAACTAACACCCCTTGAAAATAAGCTGATCTGGCTAACGGTGGTATGTCACGTATTTTATTTTTCTTACCTGAGTCAATGTTTCTCGCATTTTCTCCCTCTTTATCACCAACACACCGTTCTTGCGGCTGGATTTCCACCATCGCAATCGCCGACGAGGATTTCCGTCAGCTCACAACCGAAATCGCCATCGCTCCCCGCCGCATCATCGTCGGGATTGTTCGCAAAGGATAACAATGATATTCTTAACTCATGGGCATCAAACCTGGATAAACTTCTTGATCTTGTGGAGAAGAGTTGTCATCAAATACACAAGGAAACCATGGTCCATAAAGCTGCGTTGAAGGTTTAAGAAGATCCATATTAGTAGTTATAATCACAAGTAAGGTTTTGGCCTTTTTTTTTCCATCAATTTTTTTTTATCACAATTTTAAGAAGTGGTTGGGACACGAGAGTGAGTTTGTATAAGGAAAGTGGTAGAATCGCGACTGTTCTCGACTCATTATGTTTTACCATAATTCTGATTTTTGGTAATTGTAGAGGCACTCTAATATCGAAGTGATTTTGTACTGAAGTTCTATATTTCAGGAATCTTTTTAAATTGTCACCGACTGAGTTGGTGAGGAATTTCGCAGAACGTGATTCCTTTTAAATTTTGGGGATCTTCGAAGGCTACAACTTGCAATGAGGAAACGGCGAACCCCATGGTAGCCATTGACGTCGCCGAAGCACCTTTGCAAAATCGCGTCTTTTGCAGTTCAGATCTAGCATGCCTTCGAAGGAGAGGGAACCCCCAAATCAGGTTCGTCCATCAACCTTCGTTGCGCCACCAGGCGCGGCTGTTATTAGAGCACCTTGAGTTTGTCTCCTTGGCCACTAAGGGGTTTCATGCCTCAAGGGTAATTGAGAATGGGTCTTTTGGGACAATGTATAAGGATTTGTTTCAGTCTTTTGCGACAATAGCTGCAATAAAATGTCGCAGGCACAACAATAAAACGTCGCGGACACAACAATATCTTTTCCGGTGAGAGAAGGAGAGTTGAAGTTTAGTGGTAGAGGGATGAAGATGTAAGGAACGAGTCAGGGAGAGGGAGGGAGAAAAGTTGGGAAAGATATCAGAAAAAAAATGTGGCATACCACGTTAGCCAAATCCTTTTTTTTTTTTAACAGTGTTAGTTTTGGATGACTAAAATCAAAGTTTCCTTAAGAATGAGGACTAAAATATACCTTAATTTAAAAAAGAGATTAAAATCAAAACCGCTTAATAATATAAGGACTAAAAACATATTTAATCCAAAATATATAAATATATATATATATATATATTTTCATGAGTCCCGCTACGATGTACTCATGTTTTACTTAATAAACAGTGGTGATAAGGTTACCAAGCCCATGGTAATACGCTTTGCATTCAAAGGTTGAGGGTAGGGACAAAAATATTCGTACTAGTCGCGGCATAATTCATATTTACGGTATTTATTTTTAGTAGATAATAAATAATAGATATTTTAATATTTATTTATAAATAAATTGAATATTTATAAATAAATGGAATATATGTATTGTATTATCATATTTATGAGTACTTATTATAAAAAACTTAAAATAAAAATTTAATTTATATTTTATTAAATAAATTTAATTAAAATTAAATTTTAATATATATTATATTTTATATTTTTTATTATAACTTTATTTATATTTTATATTAAAAAACTTATAAAATATATTTTTTAAATATTTACGAATATATATTAACATTTTTAAGTTTTAAAATACTCATAAATACTTTTTAAACAATATTTTTTAAACAGACATCTTACGAGTAATAAAATAAATAATAAGTAATTTTTTTGTTGCGAATGATATAGATAGAACGTACCGAATCTAACTTCTTGTGATCTTTGAATAAAAAATTAATGTCAATTACTTCTTACACCCGTCCATTTCTTCCTTAATCCTATTAATTTGTTAAAGATGCCATTTTATCTTTGTAAAAGTGATTTTTGAATTATTAATTTTGGGACAGACTTTCCAAAACAAGATTTTTGAATTATATTAAAGAAATATTATGAAAGGAGAATCGTTCTCAAATTTTATGTTACTTTCTCTTATATATGCTATTTATAGAGCTACGACATGCACTTTCATTTTTAAAATTTACAAGAGAAAACGAGAACGAATATGGTATTGACTCTGTGATATATGATCTCCCAAAAATAACAAATAGTCTTATTATAATGTTATAGTATTCACTCCCCGATGAAGAACAAGGACAATGCTTGAGAGGTTTTTTTTTCCTGTATTTAAAGATGGTTCTCCTTGTTTGAGTGCTATTGTTTGATTATTTTATCATTGATTTTTTCTTTATGTTGGATGTGTTTTGTCTTAAATTTATTTTAACTTTTCTGTTTCTATTTCATGTTTAAATGTATACATTTTAAAATGTTTAAAACTAGAACCAGTCAAAATTCTACTTAGATGGACATATTTGATATTGATAATATATTTTTTCATGTTAACATTCTTTATGTATATATGAGAAAACAATTTGGTAGTGATCATAATAATTTTAGGAATAATGTCATTAGATAATTGAAGACAAAATTTGAAAACATTTATTCAATTTTAGTTATTTAATAGATATTTCCTCAAGAACTTTCTTTTTTTAATTGCATGAACATATCTATTTAAACGTAGTTTAAATAGATATTCATGGTGACTCTCACTCTCACGAGAATCTAGAACTTGAGTTTACAAGTACACGTGACAACCTTGTTCTGACAGAAAAACCCTATGACATCAATCAGAAGCCAGAGAAACTAAAATAGTAAACATATACATTGATTCATTTAGTATATACATTCCAATCAGATAGGAATTCCATGTCATCTCTTAGAAAAGAATTACTAATAAACGATACAGTAATATATTCTAGCTACAAAATGCACATACATAGTCGCTCTTGTTACAGTGTTCTCCATTGTATTCACTTACGCTATTTATACTGTACGTCCGAACTATACAAAGAATGTAGGAAATTAAGAAGGTACAATAAAGAATAGGGTTCAATTAGTGTCCAAAATCATCTTAATCTCTATTGTATAAACAAAATTTCCCTTCCCAACGTTGCTATTTCTGCAGTGGATATTTGCAACCATGCTGCACTCAAATAAGGAAATGAAAGAACCATGTATACCTTTCAAGAGTTTTCAGTGAATACTCTAAGTATGAAATCACGAAAACGCCTTGAATATTGTATAGGATCAACGGCTGATATTGAAGTCGGGTCATATTGAATGGATTTGTAGGCATGCTCAAGCTTCTTGCTAATGTCATAGTCTTGAAGTATGTCTATGATACCAAAAGTCAACGAAACATTATAGAACTCTCCAATTGGTTCTCCTATGAGCTGTAATTCACAACCACTTCTTCTCACCGTCCTTTCAACCCTTGCTGGCATGTTCACACCCAACTTCACACTGCAGATACCCAGATAGACACAGACAACCATAATAAGCTTTGAGCTTTTAATCGTGAAGGAGTGATAAATTCTTGGATATATACATTTGTCACGTAGATAACATAGAAAGCAACATTAGACAATGACAGAAAATGTTAAAATGTTATATATACTATACATTCTTAACGTAGTATATAAGGCTAAATCCATATAACAGTATATTTATGTATGATAAAACAACTTTAAACAAACATTCACCTAGAAGGATCAGAAGGAGGTTCATCTTTGGCTTCACTTGTGGTATCGGGAGTTTCTTCATTTTCTAAATCACCTGAAGCTGTAGAGAGAAATGGTCTTCATTGGGTTGTCAAAGCTCATATACACACACATTTATTTAAATATAAGGTTAGACATACTTCATTTAGGGTAAGAAAATTACCAGCAGGAGTTCGAGATTGTATAGGAATAATTTCCCCGTCTGGCGAAATATCTTTGAAATAAATGCCCACCAGAAGACTATAGTCCATAACTCCCTCCTGTTCAAGAATCTCACAGTCCAAATCAACTTGTCTGCAGAACAAAATATATGCTTAGTTTAATTTGACATAACGCAATGAATTAAAACTGCGAAACTAATGTTGATTCCCTATTGTTTAACTTAGTTATTTGCTACACAAAATTATAACCAATCATTGGAAAATCATGTGAGTGAATTTTAACTTCATCATTTGTTAAACATATACGTGTATTTGATCACAATTGAAATAACTGATTTTCAAAACCCACAATTGTAGTCCAATTTAACTTTTACATACAAAATTATAAACTAAGGTATTACAGTCCTTATCACCTGCAAAATTCTTCAAAATTTGACTTCTCCAGTTGAAATATGAAATTAAGATCAAGATCCTTAAGTATAGTGGTTTCACTAATTTCTGTCTCAGGCTTATCTGAGGTGCGTCCAAGTGAAGAACCCTTCAGATCGTAGCGTCTATGGGTGATAAACTCAGAACAGAAGAGGTTGCCCATTATGATAAACCGAACCTGGAAAACCAAACATATTAAGAAGCTTATTATACTCAAACTATAGAAAATTCACAGAAATACCTATTTTCATGCAAGAATAAACACTAGTTAAGTCAATGCTAAAAGTTTGAAGTTTGTACAACATAAAATATATTCAAAGTTTAATATGGAAAGGAAGCAAACAAGTCATCGCTGCTTCATACAAATTTCTGTTAGAAGGGACTTCGTGTGTTGACACTAAAAATATGAGTGTACCTTCTTCTGAATAGGTCCATTTAACTTCACACAATGCAGACCATAATACTTTGTCAAAAGAGTATTTTTGTAGTCTCGAAAGTGATTGTAATAGGAAGGAAGAAGTCTCAATAGAACCTGAACACAAATCAAGCAGGGCCAAATTTTAAGAAATGTATCATGGTTGAGAAATTTCAAAAACGGAAAGATCAGAGTGGAACTCACTTTCACTTCAGCTTTCTTCATTGTCTTAATCATGTATTTGTCGTCATTGGTTAAGTAAAAGAAGCTGCCACTTTTTCCAGGAGAGGAAAGTTCGCGAAGGGCATCATTTCCACATAAGGATAACATGTAATCAGCTGGATCCACCATGAATAGCTTCCGAAGAGTTCTGAAGACAGAGTGCAATCTATGAGCGTTAGTCTCATTCAGTAACTACATCTAACTACTTGAATATAGCTTAGTATTGGTGGAATTCTACCATTTTTTTTTCTCACTTTGATTACATGTAATGTCATTGAATATATATCAAAATTAAACTCAGTATTAAACTGGTTTATGGAAGGAGGGAACCACATATTAGCGTGATAACAAAAGGAAATGTCATAAATGTGTCAATTGGATGACTTGATTATATGCGCAGAATAACTAACAGGAAGAACAGATTAATTAATAATATGGCTGACCTAAAAACTACCGGGCAATAGTCCTTCCACTTAAAGTCACAAGATGGATGTGGTGGAGTATATTTGGATCCTTCGGGTGGAAATCTTGTCCACACTTTCTCCTTAGGATCAAAAGCTGCAGGCTTCAGATCAAGTGATGCTGTGGGAGCGGGCCTTGCAATAGAATGCCTATGAAGTTGAAGAAATTATAAAATATGAAATATTTGCAAAGTCATAGGCAGGAGGAAAAAGAAAGCAACGAGAGAGACTGAAATTATGAAAAATTTAAGAACAAGAACACAAACCTGAGTCCGAGCTGCAAATTGAGCATGAGCTCATAATTTTTGTGTCCTTTGCAAATGGTCTCTCCCTGCCTCTTTGACTTCTTGGGTGCTTTGAGAGGTTGGAGTTGAGCCAAATTTTCAGCAGGATCTTCTACACGTAAAGCAGTCAAGTCTTCCTCGAGATCACTCCCCATGGTTGGAGTTTTAGCACTGCCATCACTCTCCCCACCATCCAACGTTTGCAACCTATCAGCTGTTCTGTCCAAGCCAATACTTACCCTTCCATCCACTGACATTCTCCTATTTTTAGCACTCTCCCCAGTCTTTGTAGACCTCCAAACCGCAAGCCTCTTCTGTGATGGCATAACCTGAACCTTATCTCCAGGGCAAACCAAATACCCACTCAACTCACCATACAACTCTTGAGGATCCCAATTACTATGGCCCTCCCCCTCTTCTGATTCACTTGGATGGTATGTCCCATTCGGATCCTTCCCATCCTTGCTGAAATTCCCCTCATAAGAACTTCCATCTGCCCACCTGAAAATCCCATTCCCCTTTGGCACACCATCTTCCCAAAACCCTTCAAACTTATTCCCATTAGCCCAAACAAATGACCCTTTACCACAAATACTCCCATTCCTCCATTCCCCCATATAATGGCTCTCATCTTTCCACTCATACCTCCCCTCCCCATCTTGCAAACCCCTCTTCCACTCTCCATCAAACCAATCCCCATTCGCATAACTCTTAAAACCATGACCATGTTTCAAGTTCAGTTCCCAGTGCCCCTTATAAGTTTCCCCACTACACCCTGTGTAAGTCCCTGTCCCACACATGTAACCACCCTTGAACTCCCCTTCATATGTTGCTCCTGAAGGCCAACTGAACCTACCCTTTCCCTTTGTCTTCCCTTTGTACCAATCTCCAACGTACATGCACCCATCCGTCCATAGGTATTTCCCCAGCCCATGTGGGAAGTTATTTGCCCATTCCCCCGTGTAGTAATCCCCATTAGGTAGAACCTTCTCTTCAAGGTATACCTCAAATACCTCGTTCTCATTCTCATCTTCCTCGTCATAATCATCCTGGTTATCTTCTTCTTCCGTTACCTGTGCCAATGATATCGTCCCAAATATACTGTTAGCACGCTTCTTCGCAACTGCATGTGTCTTTCTCATCGTTGCCTCCCATGCCTTCATCACACCGCTATCTTTTCCAATCATTTTGCTCTCTCCTATCTTCCTTATATCCTCACATTTGGTACTTATTGATAATATTCACGGACACCTCACGTATTCAAATACATTCAGAGAATGATTTTTTTTATGCATCCTTGGAAAACATCCAATAATTTGTGTAACATGCAAAGGAGGCTATCGATGAAGCGGCCATTCTGATGTTTTTTGTTTCTGATGAACCAAAACCGTCTCGGATGTTGTCGCAGGCTTTTTTGTTTCTTGGCATGTTAATTTCCATAGAGTTCGGAGACATGTTGATGTTACAGGAGATGCACGATGCCCCTCAAACTGTGTCAAACTCCTGACAGCTGTCACTTGCAAAGTAAGTTAGAGGACCTGTCCTTAATTTGGTGCACGTGCCGTGTGATTGATTCATGAAGGTATGTTTTGATATTTTTGAATGGAACATTGAAAAATTCATGTTCCTGTGGCTCACATCTCCTACAATCTCTAAGAGCCATGACACAAATGAGACTGGTGCTAAAATCAAGTTGTTTGCATGCTATTTTTAGCCTATATTTAACAGATTTTCCAATTTGTGTTTGTTTAATGTGCGCAATCACTGTCCAACCATTGGTAATTAATGTTTCGATTTGATTAAAGGACAAAGATTGGCAATGGTTCATCGTTTTTTTCTTTTCATTATAAAGTATATAGAAAGTAGCCATAGAATTTCAGTGTTTTCTGATTAAGTTACAACTTCAAGTTTACATAGCAGCACATATTTTGACTTATCAGAACCATTAGTGCAGAAGATTTTCTTCGTCCTCTTCTTTAACCAATGTTTTCACTACCACAATTGTATATTTTTTAAATGTTGATAATCTACAACTATACTTTATGTGACAAATGTAAAATGAAAATGGAGTTACCGCTGATAGCAGCATATGCTCTCAGATATCCAGCTTGAGTTACTCTTCAACCATGTATAGTTTTAATGGATATTGAAGACGCTATAACATTATACTGAATATATAAGTAGTCCATGTGAAATAAAAAGGGTCAATAGCTCAATGCATAGTAGTATAATTAAGTCAACATTATTTTTCATTGTTTCGATCCAATCACCACTTAATCCAATTTAATTCACAAAAAATCCAAAATCATGAACTGAATCTGAGTTTTTTATGCTATAGTTTAGAACCTGCATCAAATTTGTTACTAATTCTGTCTAAATTCAGGTAAGACTTGAACTTTAAATATTAAACATATTATATTTTAGTTTCTTTTATCTCTATTCGATCTTTCATAATCTATTTTGAACTAAGCTTGTGAAAACATAAAATGTTTCTTTTCTTCTCTGTCATGCCTTCACTCTAAATTCTTTCAAAACATTATGTAAAGAGTTTTACATTTTTTTATAAAGTATTTCAGATGAATATTATTAGATTGACTAGTTCTCAAAAGCTAATAAAAAGAAGTAAATTTAGAAACTGAAAGTAGTTTTAGATTTTGAAAAATTTTAAACTACAAAGAAAAGACCTTCACCTTTATTTTTCTGATTTTTTTTTTCTTTCAAACTTTTGGTTTAGCCTTTTCTGTTTAAGTTAGATTAATTCAGTGACGAACAATCGAACATGAGAATAGCTATTTAACCATTCCGACATTCCAACAATTAGGACTCATTAATTCCAGTATCCGAGACTGAATGCAGAGAGAGGTGAGGATGAAATCATGGAACCTATGAAATGCTGCATAGATACATTGAAGTAATGAATTTGCAAAAGTAGAGAGTAATGCAATAACATAAATGTTGGTGGGTGTATAATATATATATATATATATCAAATCTTGTTGAGAGCAGCAAGGGTGAAAACTGTTGCAGAAGTTACTCCTGGAATGAAAAATTCATCACGAACTGCTTCAGGCATCACTTTCTGCTTTATCAACAGAGCAGCCAATGGAACACCAAAAATGCACAAGATTGCTTCCTTTGCTCCTATTCCAGTGAATCCTGATGTCTTCACCAAATTTTTCATTATCTCCTGGAATTCTGTTTTTGTCAGTGCCTTGTTTTTCCCATCTTTACTCTTTTCACGCTTCTACATTTCCCATTAAAGCAAACAACAATCAACACTGTTAATTCAACACAACCTAAACTGCTATAATCTACTATATAAGCTACCTAAAATTATCTATCAAAAGAGAAACACTGTGAATTGCAATTTTTTAATCAACTTTTTTAACATACCCCTTTCCAACACAGATATAAAAAAATAATCCAATGCTAAAATATAAATAAATTTTAAAGAATTTCGTGCATCTGAAAAATAAATTCTTCTTGTAAATATCTCATTTAGCCGCTGATTGTTATATAGTATCATCATATCAAACTAATGCACATAAACTAAACAACAAAATATTAATTAAAAATCAATACAGTTATAACAAATATATATATATATATATATATATATATATATATGTTTATTTATATTGAATTTGTTTATTGTTTATTGAATTAAAAATTTCATAATAGTAACAGTGTTGCAAGAAAGATTGTACAAGCATATTTTCTTGTAGAAGTAACTTGGCTAAATCATCACGTATGTACTTACGCTGAATTCTGTCTCTAAATCCTTGGTCGCAGGAAGTTTAATCTGCGTATTTCCGAGTTTTTCATTGAGTTTCCTGACAGAACATAACGCAAATTTGTGACAGAGAAAAGTGTTACACATAGCATAACAAAATCGTGTCACTTCATAATTAATTAAACAATAATTTGACAAGCTTTTGATACGAAAATGGTTAAGTACTCGACAATCTCGCATACTGCTCGGTAAAAAACTGGGAATTCCACGGGGTCTTTCTCTTGGACCAATTTTTCATACCCTTCTTCTATAATCGGTTCAAGTTCTTTCAGCTTTTTTTGATCAGCCCCTGTCTCAAATTTTCAGAAAAAAAGAGATTATAATTGATGTAAGAACATGAATATGCATATAGAGCTACAAAACATGACACAAAATAAGAAAAAGCAGAACAAAAGGTGAGATAAATATCACATGTTAAAATGTTTTTCCAAGAATAAGACAAGAAGTTGAATGTGGAACCTGGTGCAAGTTTATGCAGAGACAGACCCATCTTTTTCTCTGGCTTTGGTTTGAAGGATGTGAGTTAAGACAATGAGGTTGGTGTTACAGAGGTATATATATATATATATATACTCATAAAAAGAAACAACATTTCATGACCTTTTATGCAGAAAAAAAGCTGCAATAAAACTTGCATGGTGGGAAGAGAACATTGCATCTCTTAGGTTACAAGGAAACCTAATATATATATATATATATATATATATATATATATATATATATATATATATATAATAGGACAAGAGAGAGAGAATATGTAAATTTATTTCTCAAGAAATGAATACTATTCGTTGAGTATAAAATTCTTGACTTGTTGCTCTCACCAATATTCATCTTAAACCACTTATAAATGACTGCTAGAAGACTCAATAAAATTTGAACAAGACAAAATAATATTGTCTTGTGGAGTCAGCCATTTTTTATGGGTCTCAAACATAAAGTTAAATGTTTCTGAAAATGATTGTAAGTTGCATTTGATGTCAAAAGATTCATGGTCACTAATACTTTAAGATGTAAAGTAAAAGAAACAAACATTAAAAACACTCTGATGAAGTTTGGCGTTTTTTTTTTCTCTACATTTGTTAGACTTAAATCTATTAACAATTGTTTCGGAATGAAAAACAAAGATATATTCGAGTAATGCCTTTAAATGCTAATTTTTAACCTTTTTATATTTATTTTGACTTTATCTTACAGTCATTTAGTCAAATGATTTTTTACATGAAGTAAGATATTTCTTTTTCTTTTTATATAATACATGTTAGGCATAACTATGAATTTCAAAGCCCATTAATCATCAGTTATAACTATTTCTATTTTTTTCTCTCATAAAGTATAATTTTATTTTACTTTTACATAAGATAATTTTTTATTGTTACTTTTTATTAAAAAAAATTAAAAATGATAAAAATAAGTTTAATTTAATTTTTTGATATTTTTATATTGCACAGTTTATTTTAACCATTATACTTTTTATGACATTTATTTTATTATTCTGGCATTAGGCTTTGAGATATTGATACAGGATATTATATATATATAGGTTTTACTGTTATTATAATTTTTTTTCAGCTTTGTTCTTCTGGTTTGCTTAAACTCCTTTTAAAAATAAACCAAAGTAGAAACTTGTCAACAAGTTTTGAACCCTATCCTTAATGTTACCATAATTTTTTGTTTAACTTATTATTTTTCTTTTATATAAATTCATTAATCAAGTTTTTACTCATAAATAAATTTATTACTACTAGTAATAAAAATTATTATTATTTATTAAGATAAATATTTTTATGGGTTTTACGTTTTCTTCAACAGCAAAAATTTTCAATCCCGAAAATTGGATCACCTACATGTATATTACGCTATCTAAAGGACTATTATCTTTTAACCAAAATCATTTCTCTATACATTTGAAATTTTCTGAAAAGATTTTTTCGCTAGTCATTAACTAAATCATTCTAATTTCAACTGTGATAACATCATCATATATATTTTTAGAGAGCATAACTTATTACACATAAATCCTATTTACTAAAGTAGTGCCTAATTCCGTACCTTCCACTTCTTTTCGTGAAGAAGAAAGTAAACAAAACTTGAGTTTATAAGTTATAACGAGGAGACATACAATCTTACATACTCAGAGTATCTCACATTTCCAATAACTTGGGCTAACTTTGAAAGCAACATTAGCCTTCACTAACACCATTCCAATAACTTTTAAGCATTATGAACCTTCGTTTCTCAATCTTTATAATGTTTAGCGATCGATCACCTGCCCTAAAGTCTATTTATCAACTATATAATTTACTTTATTATAATCTTTAATCCCTTAATGAATCTCAATTTCTTTATAATTTCCTTCCATTTCTCCGCATCCCAACAATAATATATATATATATATATATATATATATATATATATATATATATATATATATATTCAAGGAAAACAAATACAAAATTGGAAGTATACGTGGGGTTTGTGAGTATATTTACTTCTAAGAAAGTATTGTATTCCAATATTTAAACATTATACAATGTAAGAATGCAACATAAAAAGTGAATCGTGCAATCTAATCCAAATGCATTTAGATATTTTAAAGAAAAAGGAAATTCAAACTACAGCAACCTCATGTTGGTTTAGTTTTTGATGAGATGGATTTTGTCTGAAAACCGATCCAAATGGATTCATGAGCACGCCACTCTCAACCATATACTGTAAGTTGGGACCAATATTAACAATAGTAATATTAACTATAATAATAAGATTAATATTATTTATAATAATAATAATAACAACAACATTGTAAAGTAATGCATAAAAGTAATTGAAAATAATAAGCAAATGAATGTTCCTTGGTTTGAGCTTGTTTCCCGGAAAATTTGTATACAGCATGTCAAATATTGGCTATGTGGGTTCCTTCCTTTTTTTCCTTCCGCTTCACACTGCATCTATTATGCATCCTTCGTATCTATGCCTTTTACCACCTTTCTTTCCTTCAATCGTTCTTCATCATTAGAAGCAGAGACATTAAACATCTAAGTCAATTGTCATCATTATTTCCAATTCTTTTCATCTCCTGGTCGCATTACCATTTATTAATACAAAAAAAAAAAAAAACACTATACAAATCTTCGGATCCTTGTTGCCGAATGCATATCGAATAATAATATCAGTAACAGAAAAGATATAAAGAAATATTGGTCTTGTTGCAAAGATTTAGTTGCATTACTGTGAAATTCTGACAATGGCCCACAACAGAAGAGACTCCGAATCTTTCATGGATGATTTCGATGGGGATGATAACGAAGAACATAACACACATTCTTCTGATTACAGGAGTGAGCACAGTAATCAATGTGACAGTGACGAGGAGGGGCATCGTAAAACGCACCCTGAATCTTCTTTCATTTCTCATCAGTGGCCTCAAACTTATAGGTATACCAATCTAATTTCTATCTCTTTCTTTTAACTTTAACATAACTAGTATTTTTATCCGTGCAAATGCACGACTTCTGTTCATGAAACCTTATTATTTGTTGTGTTTTCTTTGTAATGTACATCAAACATAAATAGAGCACAATTAATTTACATCTTATGTTCCACATAAGGTTGGTTTAATAAAAGAAATTAAATTATCTGTGGAGGACCAACTTAGAAAAAAAAAAACACCATGCAACCAAGATCATAAAAACACTGCTGCAGAACAATCGAAAAATAAATGCTAGATAGACTCACATTCTCCTTTACACAAAGAACATATACACCATAATCTTCTAGCTTCCAATTAGGAATATGCAGCAGATATAACCTATTGCTACACGTCTTCCAATCCTGGAATATTACCTATTGATGCATGCACGAACCAATTGACATTCTGCCAAACAGAAGAAACCGTAGCACACCAAGCTTCAATCTATCTTCAAAATACATATTGTAGAGCACCAAAGATCATTCCAAAAAATTATTTCATCACCCTTCCCCACTATCCAAAAAGTGTATTCTAACACAACATCATAAAAGTCTTTTATTCCTAACCAGATTCAAATGGATTGAAAATAAGTAATTTGTTCATATTTATGTCTAAAAAACTAGCATGCGCAAGTACTGTCCAAAGTCTACTACTATAGACAAATTCACAATCAAACCCAAGAAGATAAGACTTATTTTTAACTATTAAATTCGTTACCAGCTATCCACCTTTATCCTTTGTAGTACAAAATGACTTCCAATTGATTGTGAAACTACCTTGCTTCTCTATATCAGCTGTCCAAATAAAGTTCCTCACCTGTTTTTCTATCTCTAGATGTTGGCTTTATGTTTTCCCATTATACTAAGGACATTCACTATTTTTATCTTATTTCTCTTTATTTTTTCATTATTGCTGTTTATTCTTATTATTGTTATCATTATTCTTATGACAGAGATGCCATTGATTCTTACACAATATCTGTCGCTCCAAATCTTGAATCAATAATACGAGCACCAAGTGTTATTTATTCAAGCTTTATTGGTGGTGGTTCAAAGAGTATGTTGGAACATGATGAAAGAACTTCTTTTCTATCTGGTGAGGAAATCATTCAAGCAGGGATATCAAGAAGACAATCAACATGGTGGGAGAAAGCTTCAATTCAAATGCAAATTCCTGAAGAGTTACCAACTGGTTACGGATGCAGCCTCAGTCAAACAATATTTAACGGTATGGTATTTTAAGAATGGATAATCTTTAACAGTAAAGTCAATCATATCTAATACCATATACTTGAATATCTTAGTTATATCAAGTGTTCTCAATAAACATTATGAGTTCAATAGCTAAGGAGAAAAGTTCCTCCAATTTTACAACGATGTTTTCTACTGATGCTTAGTATATAGTAAACAAGTTGATTTGGAAGGCTAGTTTTTGGATTAAACTTTTGCAGAAACATGATTGTTCCCTACCCTAAAAGATGTTATTTTGTTTATGAATATCCAAACCCTCTTCGTTCACTTATTTGTAATTACAACTTTGAGATAAAATTTTACTTGGGCAGGGATTAATGTGATGGCCGGAGTTGGACTTCTTTCTACACCATATACAGTGAAACAAGCTGGGTGGGCAAGCATGCTTGTGATGCTTTTCTTTGCAATTGTATGTTGTTATACGGCAGATCTTATGAAACACTGCTTTGAAAGCGAAGAAGGTATTGTTAGCTACCCTGATATAGGAGAAGCTGCATTTGGAAGATATGGTCGCCTTATTATATCAGTAAGGATTTGTTTGGTTTCAGTTATAAATTTTGTAGAACAATCGCCTTCAATATGCACATTGGCGCTTTTATTAATCAATATTTCTTAACACTATTTTTATGTTTGTAACAGATCATTTTGTACGTTGAGTTATATGTAAGTCTTAACACTGAATTAAATCCATATATATATTGTTTCTCATATTTCAATATATGTATGAATGAACTCTCTTCATGGACGCAGTCATATTGTGTAGAGTTTATCATCTTGGAAGGAGATAACCTCTCTGGGTTGTTTCCCGGAACATCCTTAGATTGGGGGAGTTTCCAATTGGACTCCAAACACTTGTTTGGAATTTTAACTGCACTTATCATTCTTCCTACTGTTTGGTTAAAGGATCTACGCATACTCTCCTATCTCTCAGGTTCTCCAAACTGAACAAGATTCATTTGGTTGAAGGATGTTAAAGTTTAGCAGATATTTACAATATCATTTTTTTTGTGATGATTCTGCAGCTGGAGGGGTTGTGTCTACTACTTTGGTTATTTTGTGTGTTTTTCTTGTTGGGACAAGAGATGATGTTGGATTCCACCACAGTGGCTCATTAGTGAATTGGAGTGGCATTCCTTTTGCTCTTGGTATCTACGGGTTTTGCTTTGCAGGACATTCAGTTTTTCCAAACATTTATCAGTCTATGGCTGACAAAAGAGAATTTACCAAGGCTGTCATTGTAAGGTAAACTTAAGATCTCTCTACTTTTTGGAAGCATTTGTTGCTTTCATTATTTTCAGCACAAATATTCAAATAAGAACAATGTAAAATGTTTTCTCAAGGTGAATGAATCTTATATTCTTCTTTGATACCTAACTGAGTTCTTTGTTACAGTTTTCTTATATGCACAGTTGTGTATGGAATCTCAGCTGTCATGGGATTTCTAATGTTTGGTGAAGGGACTTTGTCTCAGATAACATTGAATTTACCACGTAATGCATTGGCTTCCAAAGTTGCTTTGTGGACAATAGTAAGATACTAAGATCTTGTAGAGTTTTGCTATTTTTAATTTAATTTACATTTTTCTCTAATTTTAGATTCCATTTTTTTCCAGGTAATTAGCCCATTAACAAAATATCCTTTTTAATGAGTTACTTGCTTTATTGAAATCCAACGTTGACTGATGGCATTCAAGATACATTTTCATTTAGCTTTTCTTTAATTTTAAACAAATATGCTTTGATGATGAACCCATTGGCAAGGAGCGTTGATGAGTTGCTACCGATTAGCATGTCAAATAGTTATTGGTGTTTCATTACTCTTAGAACAGTGTTGGTTATATCTACAGTTTGTGCCGCTTTTATGATTCCATTTTTTGGTAAGTATTACACTTTTTATGTATACAATACATTTCAAACTGCTAATTGTTATATCTATATCTTTTTTTAAATGTATTTAGATCAAATAATTGTTAATGAAAAACTGTTTGTACTTAATGTTAAGAGTGTAACATGTGCCATATGACCAACACGAAATTTATTATAATTATTTCAGGGCTTGTGATGGCTTTAATAGGTTCTCTCCTCAGTCTACTAGTGGTAAGCATACACCAGTTATGATTTACAGGAATATGCACATGCTTCTCAAAAAATCCAAATAAATGCTATGATTTTCTGGAATAAAGTTGAACGAAAAATAATATGGATTGTCTGTCCAATAGATGTAAAAAGAAAAATACAATGATACACTTATGCTATATTTAGATTCGCATAAAAAATCAAAATCAAAATAAATATGTTTTTAGTTTCTGAAATTTAATGCAAAATTAAAATATATTTTTATTCAAAATTTTAATATATTTTACTTTCTAAATTTAAAAAATAAATAAAAAAAATTGTTTTTAATTCAATTATATTAAATTTTTTCACGTTTCAAACACTTTTTACATGAAAAAATAATCTAATAAAATATTAGTTTGTTTGTTTTACCGATGTGCATTCTCTTACTTATCTTTTGTGTTATTAACAATTATGTTTTTATTATACGAAATATGAAACTTCTACGAAGAATTGCCATATTTTTCAGGCAGTGGTGTTGCCATCTATATGCTTTTTGAAAATTGTGGGAAAAAACGCAACATGTACACAGGTATGAGTCTCGCTGATCATGATTCTTTAATATTTTTTTTTCTTTAGCTGCATTTAGTTTATGAAAATATCAAGGTCATATCGTGGGTATTAATTTGATCATTAATTTTAGAGAGGGAACCTTCTTTATATTGGTTGAATAGGTGACAAATTAGTAATTAAAAATAACTATTTATTCATGTTTGCTGTTACAAGTCACTTGTTTCCTTTTTTCTAATTTCTTCTCTTAGTTTAAATCGTGGGATTTTGTAAAAATGAAACTTACTCTAAAATTTTGATCTTTCATAGTTTTCTCTTCTAACATTTGTTCTTTGGATCATTAGGTTGTTCTTAGCGTCATAATTGCTGTGCTTGGAATGGTTGCTGCTTTGATCGGAACATACTCATCTGTATTCAAAATTATGCAAAAATAACTAGAATCACTTATGAGACCTTCTATATTTGAACATTATCTTTATCCTTGGAAAGGTTCAAGTTCTTTTAGAGATTACATTTATGGAAAAGTGAACTTAATCGAATTCAACATTGTTTCTCAATTAGTTAACTAAAATCCCTCTTTATTTTTGTATTGTTTATAATAATATACATGAATTATTGGTAAATTTCAAAATGGACATATATGTTTTTCTCTTTCAATTACAAGTGATTAACACACATTCAAATTCACTTTCAACATGATGTCCTAAATTCTACATAGAAGCAGAAAAGAGGAATACAACTTAAAATCTTTTAAGATCTTTATGTATTTCTCAATTAGGTATATCCACCTCAAGAAAACCGACCAACATAATTGAATTTCTTTTACTAGATGAACTATTAAATGAACTATGATATCGAAAAATGTGGATGGAAAATACATTTTCAATTAACACAATAGTTTGACGACCTCATTTTCTAAATCATCTAACACTCGATGATCAATAACTTTCTTGCAAATGACATTAAAAAATATACTCAATCACTCGAGAGTCAATCACTCGAGAGTCAATAACTAATGAGGCCTTCCATGTTTGAACATGATCTTCATCCTTTCATGGCAAGGTTCAAGTTCTTTTAGAGATTACATTCATGGAAAATTAAACTTAATGAATGTCAACATCGTTGTTCAATTAGATAACTCAAATTCTTGCTTATTTTTGTATTGTTTATAATAATATACATGAATTATTGGTAAATTTCAAAATGGACATGTTTTTTTTCCTTTCAATCATGAGTGATTAACACATTCAAATTCACCTTCAACCTTACAAATGATGCCCAAAATTCTACATAGAAGTAGAAAGGAGGAATACAACTTAAAACCATTTAAAATCTTCATGTATCTCTCAAATTCACATAATCGAATTTTCCTCAATAGATGAACTATCAAATGAACGATGATATCAAAAAATAAGGGAGAAAATACATTTCCAATTGACACAAGGATCCTCATTTACCAAATCATGTAACAGTTGAGGATCTATAACTTTCTTTCAAATGACACTAAAAAGCATACTCAAATGTGTTATAATACCTCTAATAGAAGTAGGTAAGATGACTCAAATAGTTATTGGTAAAAGTTGTTGCATCGACAATTGTGAAACTTTAAATCTTGCATAAAAACTAGATAAATAATATTTGAATAGTAACCTTGTGAAACATTTACACTAAAACACTTACAAAAAATTTGCTTTTCTTTTTAGAAAGAGTATGACAGGCTGGGCATAGGTAGGTGCGTATTTCAATTGATTGTGGTAATAACTTAGAACAGATGTCCATGTTAGCCAAATTTTATCGTGCTTTTATTTCATCTTTTATCTTTCCTTTTACGTTTAGTAAAGTCCTGATGACACTATGACATGCATTTTTTTTCATCCTGCATCATATCTATATAATATCGTACATCAAGTTTACACCAATATGGAAAATTAAAGATGTTGAGATTGGCATCGCGCAACGGAACGTTTTATAAAACGTGAATAACAGACAATAACCAAGAGGGGAAGGGTGAAATGATTCTTTTAAAAATATGATTTTCTTTCGGAACTTTTATCAAACAGTTTATAAGCGAAAGTTATAGAATCAAAGAAAATCACACAAAAGATTTTATCCTAGTTTGAATCAACAAATTCTATGTCCAGTCGTTAATCACTATAAAAAGTGATTAACCTTTTCAGTAGAAATCAATAACATATTACAATATAGAAATAAGGATTGATATTAGAAACCACATCTCTTAACAGATAAGAGATGAAAGACACATCCTTTTGACGCACAAAAGGATGAACAACTTGACTCTACTGTGTAGGTATACTCCACCACTTAGACACACCAAGAAAGAGCACTTTCTCCTACAAGCACCAAGTTCACAAGCTCCTTTTCCACACACAGAGAGTTTTCTTTAGACACACAACTCTAATACTCTCAAATGAAAAGTTACTTCTAAAAGATATGGAGAACACTGTTTATAGTCTAAGGTTCGAGCTGGGTCAGAAATTGAAAAGGCAACTCCCAACTGTCAGAGATAATCGATTATCAAAAGTGATAATCGATTATTTCATACCATTATGAGTTTTGGAAAACGTGATAATCGATTATCCTTAGTGATTATTGATTATTATCGAACCCTGGACAATATTAAACTTGTAGTGATAATCGATTATCCCCTATGATAATTTATTATTTCCATAATAAATCACTAGGTTATGAAACTTCTAAGTGTTTACAATTGTAAAATAATTCCTATACAAATGATTTCTACAAAAATTGCTTTTAACATTTACAGTATAGGTTCTTCAAGTCTTCAAGTCTTCACTTGCATCATCATCAAAATTACTTCAAGGCAACAATGCTTTCACATTGGTAACAATCTCTCCCTTTTTATGATGATAAAAAATTTGTTAAAGGCTTCTGATATGTCATGTTCTTGAAGGTCTTGTTCTTAATTGACAACTAAGAGGAAAAGAGTAATTCATCCAGAATAGAGATAAATAACAAGATATCAACAAAATCATATATCTCCCCCTCAAATAGGTACACGTTATCACAAGATTATCACAAAAGGTGTCAATCAAAAATTTCTCCCCTTTTTTTATCATAATAAAAAAATCATTTAATCTTTATGCTCCCCCTAAATTAGTTAACTCAAAAAGAATTTGGGTCCCTTTTAATTTATAAAAATTACTCCCCCTAAATGTAATATTCCCCTTAAAATCTAAAACAGATTTAAGTTTTAAAAAAGTTTTTTTCAAGTTAAAACTTAAAATAATCGATTATCGCTTTTGATAATCGATTATTGCCGAGCCAAATTGTCAAAATTCATATTTTGAGACTGTGATAATCGATTATCACCCTTAGTAATTGATTATTGCGAGTTAATTTCTGAAAAATGCTATTTTAACTATTTTTGGGCACTTAAGATGTATCTAACATTCATAATTTTTTTCAAAGCTCTTAAAATTTACTGGGATACCATAGAGCTTTCTTTTCCTTTTGAAAATTTAACCTGCAAAACAAAACAGTAGAGTTTTGGTCCAGATTTGGGTCCTTTGAGGTTAAAGGCAAATTATTTTATAATAGGAATCCAAGTATATCCCCCATTAGGAACATCAAAATGTTTTGTTCTACATTTATTAGATGTGTGTCCATTTTTCATACAGTAAAAACATGTGACAACATTTGAATTTCTATAAAAGGCAGTTCCTTTTCAACCCATACCCTACGAGTTCTTTTAATTTGGTTCTTACTTTTAAGAACACTTTTATTTTTATAATACTTTTTAACAGATATAGGCATTTCAACATTATTATTTCTTGTTGCCACTTCAAGCAGATTTTCAAGAATATCAAGCATGTGAGGATGTTCAAAATTTGTAATTTCTTTCATTTCTAAGTTACATGTTTTATTCCTTAAAACATTTCTTCATTTAATGCCTTCTCATATTTAATTTTCAAATTCTTAAACTCATTTTTCAAATTCTTATGAGCAACATTCAACTTTTCAGATTCATTAAGCAATTCAAGAAAAGCTTTTGAGAATCCATTTCAAAAGTTTCAGAACTAGAGCAACTTACTTGACTTGTAGTGTCATGAGTATTAGTCATCAAACACAAGTTGGCTTTTTCATCAGAAACACTTGAACTTGTGGAGCTTGAGTCATTATCATCCTAAGCTATATAGGCCTTCTTCTTCGTATGAAATTTCTTTTCTTTCGTTTTTTCACTTTTCTTGTTGTTTGGACAATCGGCTTTCACATGGATTCTTTCACCACATCTATAGCATTTGTATCTTGATGAGGAGCCTTGATTGTCCTTCTTTTTCTTCAAGTGTTGGCTTCGATATGATTTACTGTTGGCCATTAAGCATAAATTTTCTTGTTCATTTGAATCGTTTGAGCTTGAGGAGTTTGATGTAGAGCTTGAATCAAACAATGTCAACTTAACCACATATGTGACTTTATCATGAGTGACTTTCAAAAATTCCCATATTTCTTGAGCACTTTCATAAACAGAAACTTTGTAGAATTCATCAAGGGTTAGTGCAAATAAAATTTTATTTCTAGCCTTAACATCATATTGTGCCATTATGTTTTCATCCATAGTCCACTGTAAATAAGGTTTTTCTACCTGTATATCATTTACAATAATGGTGGGAACAATGGGTCCATTCAAAACAGCTTCCCAAATACCCCTATAACCAGACTCCAAAAAAATTTGCATTCTTACTATCCAAAAAATATAATTTTCCCCCGTAAACAAAGGAGGTTTCTCAATTGAAGCACGATTTGCATACATTTGGTTATGTCAGCCCATTTTCGAAAAATTTGAAAATCTATCAAAGCAAGCTCTGATATCAATTGTTCAGATTGGTATCGCGCAACAGAACATTTTATAAAGCGTGAATAACAGACAATAACCAAGAGGGGGGTGAATTGGTTCTTTTAAAAATATGATTTTCTTTCAGAACTTTTATCAAACAGTTTATAAGCGAGAGTTATAGAGTCAAAGAAAATCACACAAAAGATTTTATCCTGGTTCGAATCAACAGATTCTACGTCCATTCGTTAATCACAAAAGATTTTTTCTGACCCTCATATGTCAATGCAAATATTAAACTTTACCACATAATAAAATTTCTCCTTGAAATTCTCTCACAACATTTCAAATTATATTTTCCATCAATAGAAATAGAATCGTGCATCTTAAACGTACATAAGCACCATAATAAATCAATCTTAAACAAGCTATAGTATAAGAAAAACTCAACATACACACTAGTGCTTAAAGGTGGCGCTCAGCGTAAACCTTTCACAAAATATGGTACTCAATGACAAGTTCTAGCACTCAACATCATTCCTCTTGCAAAAAGTCACGCTCAGCGACACCTAACCACCACTCACCAACATGGAAAATAAATATCTCAGACCTGCAGTAAAAAGTGGCGCTCAATGCGACCTAGCATCGCTCAACGCTAAAACATTCTCATTTTTTAGCTCTCAGCGGTACAATCTCAAACAAGTTATAGTATAAGAAAAACACAACATACATACTAGCACTCAGAGGTGGCACTTAGCGCAAACCTTTCGCAAAAGGTGGCACTCAGTGACAAGTTCTGGCACTCAACGATAGGTTCTGACGCTTAACACCATTCCTCTTGCAAAAATTCACGCTCAGCGACACCTAACCACCACTCATTGACATGGAAAATAAATTCTATTAGGCTTGCAGTGAAAAGTGGCACTCAACGGTCTAGAGCTAAAATGCTCCTGAACCTATATAATGAACTAACACTCAATGCCAGCTTACTATAGCTCAACGCAATACCAAAAATTAGCAAATGAAGATTCAATGATTTATGAAAAGTGAACATATTCAAATGATGAAATTGGTATTCCCTTATTTGTACTTGAGTCAAAAACAATTTTTAAGGTTAGGGCACATACCAATTTGGCTAGTTCTCATTATTTCTCCAATTGAACTCAACTTAACCAATTCAACAAGCAACATTTACAACAGTCAATCAATAAAAAAATTTAACAATTCTCAACAAACCAAACATGCAAATTAAATTCTCAAAGCATTCACAACTCTAAAATAAGGCAATTATCTTCCTTACCTGAAATATGACCATAGTTCGATAGCCCTAAGAATATCTCCAAATGCACACAAAGCTCTATCTGCTCTTTTGAACAACACAAACATGATCAGAAAACATCATTTGAACCATTGATTAACAGAGACTTTTAAAGAAAGCTTATACCCCACATGTGGACTAAAACCATCCATATACACAGAAAAACATACAAACTAAGAAAAGAGCAGAAAACCAAACAAATTGGACAAATGTGGAGAACTTGCCTTAAGGATTACTCTATTGCGGTCTTCGATCTTCAAATAGATAGATGAATGAATGGTTAGAAAATCTAAAGAGATGATAGAGAGCTTTAAGAGAAAAAAAGTTTAAAGAGATTGTGCAATGAAACATAATAAAACTCGTTTATAAAAATTATATTTATATTTTAAAGAATTATTATTAAAATAATTGATTTTTATCATTCTATACATACTATCAATTCTAAAAACACTATTTTATAGACTTTTACAACATGTCATATTTTATGGTATTGTACAAATTCTTATACATTAATATATTATAAATAATTCTTCCCTACATTTACACATTTTAAAATGAACAAAACGAGTAAAGCATGGTAAAAAAATGCAAGAGTTCACGCCTTTTAATCTTAGGATAATGATACTTAGACAATATTTTTTTGACAATATTTGAACATTATCTACGTGTCATTCTGTGATTAGTCCAAAATTACTCCAAATCAATAATAATAATCATAAACACTACTGTGGACCAATCACAGAATGTTGTCAAAAAATTATTGTCTAAATATCATTATCCTTAATGTTATATATATTATTGTTTTATTTTTCTTATATATCTTCCAATGCATAATTATATTCTTACGAAACCCAAATGAAGTTATGCTTAGCTCTTTTCTCGCGGCATCAACTAAAAATTGTATAATATTCTTACGAAACATTTTTATTTTTCGGAAAGAATAAAATTAAGGGGTAAAACAAACTCATTTTCTGAAACTAAAATTAAAATACGTTATTAATCTTAAATATGAAATTCTATAAATTTAATTATTTATTTTTATGTAAATCACAAACTTTTTAAATCTTAAATTAAGATTATTTACAGATAGTATTTTTAGATATATTTTTTTCTTATTTTTAATTAGTGGTTAACATGACAACATTATTATAGAGTTTCAAGTATATATATCTAAAAGTGTTTTATTCTAATATTCTAAGTAAGAAGTTATTTGAAGCACAACATTTAGGAAGGAATAAAAGTTGGAAAAGAAGCATCCGAGAAACTGACACATAAAAAGTCTTATCACACGATCAAGACATACATAAACTGATAAAATGATCAAAGTCTCGTAGCAAGTTGATAGATAGAAGAAAAAGGTTCGCCCCACCAATACGAGAGAGGATCCATAAGAAGATGCAAGTTGCAGGAAATAACCCCAATTTTGTCCTTCAATTTGGTCCTGTTTGTATCACTCCTTTTCTTTCCATCATATAATTACTTCTCAATCTTTCTGATGAGACGTTCGCATCCTATATTATCTTTCACTTTTAATTTAACAAAAATTCATAAAACCTTCCACACTCTCATTCAACTCCTTTAAATCAAATTAAACCATACATAGCAGACATAATATATCATAAAATCACTGCAAAAAAATCACCAGCATGAGGAAACAACTAATGTGTAGAAACAAGATGATTAGCTATATAGAGTTAGCATGTTCTCATGAAACAAAGAATTAGTATGCAGATCAATTATGACACCTTCTTTAATTATACACCGATTGAAACTCAAAAATATATTAAACTGTGAAATGTGCGAGGATATTCATGAACATGTATAGGGTTCACTTTTTCTATGTTTGGCCGAATGCAATTGTATAATCGTCATGAGAGGAAACTGAATGGGTCTTTCTCTACTCATGTTGTCTCACTGTCTGAAGTGACTACTTACCTCATCTTGCCACTGTAATTCATGATCAAAGTTCTATATGGTTGGTGCTAAATTTTCTATAAATAGAAACGAAGGTTGGAAAGCTAACAGTACACAAATACCAGAACAGTTCCAGTTTCAACAACGTTAAGAGTTTCATTATCCAACGTAAGGGTTTTTTTTATTATATGCATCATAAATAGTCAAGAAAGCTTAGGTAGTGTATATTTAATTTAGCTTGATTACTGACTAAAAAGAAGATAAGATTCAAATTATCAGAAAGTGGATTCTGCAGATACTTCAAACCGTTAGAGCTACAAGGGTTTAATTTTTATATACTGCTACTATAACCTATGCTATCAGAAATTACTTTTAATATAATTTTAACATATTATTATAAAATTAAATATATGTATACTGTATACTTATTGAATAATAATAATAATAATAAGACTTTTTTTAGTGAGTTTTGTTGAATAAAGTCCTATATCTAATTATATCTAATTGTCAACTGGAACTGGTAGAAGATATATATATATATATATATATATATGAACATTGTTTACCTTATGTTTTCTCCATATTTTCTGTCATATTGAGTATTTTAACTCGGAATTTTCTCTATTTCTTTTTATCTCTTTCTTTGGATGAAGTTTTGTTATCCAGAATACAATTTATCTTTTTTGGTTTCATAAAGTGTCATAATTTAGGAAGATGTCATAGAACTGTAGCAGAAATACACCAATATAAATATAGCGATAACTATATGCCGAAATACAGCAATTATAGGAAATATATTCATACCATATATATAAAAAATGATGAGATTCAACATAGAGAAATATATAACTTTCAGTTTCAAACCATCGGTTTAGCTTCTTCAACATGAAAACAACTTTTTGTTACCTTTCGCAATGAGTAAATCCGAGATTTGTATGTGTGTACACGAATATTATATAACTTAACATCATGTTACTATCTCAGAAACCAAATATCAAAAATAAGAAAATCATATCCTCTTGTATAGTTATATATCAGAAAGATTTTGTTTTAACAATATCTAAAAAGCATGATGTCAAAATCACATTTTGAATAAATAATTTAAAATATAATTAAATCACCGAAACCCACTTCTAATAAAAATCAATTGTACAGACTAGAAGTTATCCAAAAGAACAATGTTCTTCATTGAAATCATAATTAGGGATTTTTCACTGCAAAATGATCTTAGTTAAGGAGAAAGATGCGATTAGGTATACGGGCAAAGATTTTCTGCCAAAAAAAAACTCTAGTAGTATTAGAATCATGAAACGTACTAAAAATAAGTGGTCATTGAAGTCTTCTTCAAGAGTTGGGTCCCCATTTCCCTATCAGCTCTCTTTTTTACCATCAAATTCAATTCCAACCACCAAAACAAATCAATCAATTCTTGCACCTAGTTGCCTTACTTACTTATCCATCCACGAGAGTAATGAACAAAGCCGCCGGAGGAACCTCTGTGCAAAACCCTTCCAACCAAGATAAGAATCAACCTAAAAAACATGCACATTCCCTGCAGCTTCCCAAACCCCACATCCCAATGCCCTAATTTCCTTTTCATGATAACCAAAACCACTTTCAAATCAACCAAAGTTAGCATCATTAAGTCACACTTAATCAACCAATCATGAGATTATCGAGTCACCTCGGTCACATAAAGTAATTACATACGATAATTACATATAAACAAGCACATATATCTCTCACAGATCAAGGGTCCAAAAATCAACAATTGAAAACAACCACTCATCCATCCATTTATTAGTATATATATATATATATATATATATATATATATATATATATATATATATATATAGATATATAGATAGAGAGACAATCAATTAACTTGGATTTAAATCGGAGCTTAACCTTAGCAAAGAAAAAACATAATCATAATAACAATCATAGTAATAATTAATTACACTGCATCAGTGGTATAGTATCACCAGTAATTAAGATGGGGAGATTCATAGAATAGGCTTGCAGGAAGCAGGGAGGAAATGCTGTCTATCATCTGGGGAGTGAAAACGTCGTCGTCGGGAGCCTCAAAGAAAGAAGAGGGTTGCGGCTGGTGTTGTACGGAATTGTTGGGATCCTTTGGGAGAGGGATGAAATGGTCGTCAACATTGGTAACCTTGTCAGAAGAGGAATCATCGGAGGAATCGAGCGCGTGGAAGCGTGTGGGGTTAGGCGGCGACTGGGCGTCCTGGCCGGTTAGTTCTTGCACGAGGGCACGAAACTCGGAGGCGCTGGTTTTGATTTTCATGGGGTTGGATATATACACTACTTTGACAGGGTGTGGGGTGTTTTTCTTCTTGGGTTTGGTTTTCTTTGTGGGGGCGCGTTGTTGCACGCTGGTGGTGCGCATGGCGGTGTCCATGGAAGGGTGTCGTACTGAGTTTGTTAGAGAGGATAATGGAGAGCGTACATGGGATAGAGGGAATAAAAGGAGGGACGTTTTTTCCGGGAAGAGGAGAGAAAGTGAAAGAAAATGATTTGTTGGGTGGAAGCAAATGGAAAGTTAATAGCAAGAGAAGGAGAGTGAGTTAAGTGAGTGAGTGAAGGAAAGTGTAAGCAATGGTGCTTATGGCATAAGCGTGGGCGTGAGCACACTCCCAGCCGACACTCGGCGCGTGTTTCCTTTTCTCTCTCTCTCTCTCTCTTTTTTATTTTCTCTTTTTTTAAACCTAACGTATTCTATTTTATTACTTAATTACACCTTAACTCTTCTTAATTAATACATAAATATCATTATTAGATTAGCTTTTCCTCCTCCCAATTTTTCCATTCACGTTGCTCCTATTCCAAACCCTACTTAGTACAACCTAATCCAGTATTATTCCAACCAACCATTTCAGACTAAACCAACTTTATCAAACTTTAATCATACAGATTGATTTTCAATATTGTCAAACACGTGAACATTAAATTTCAGTAAATAAACCAATTTGTTATTCTTAACGAATAATTAAGACGGCCCTCTTAATCAGTAGTATTATAAATATTAAAAGGTATACTGAGTAGTTTTTTTAGTATTAAGAAAATTTATAAATTAATATTTGAACTTCACTAGAATACAAAGAATAATGTAATAGTTTTATTACTGTAAATGTACGGAAACGAGAGCAGCTTTTCTATAGTTAAATCACTTAATCTTTTGTTTATTAAATTATATTTTTAAACTTTTAATTTTTATAATTTTTATTTAAGATTTAGTGAATTTGAATAAGGTATCCGAATGTTATTAATTAAAAACATGTGAAAAATAAATATATATTTAAAAACTATGAAATGCGTCTGTCGTTTTATCAAGATATTAAAGGAGTTAAAGGTCTATTTTAAAACTAAAGAAAAATTAAGGTAGAATGAACTTAGTTGAATTTTTTTTATCAGCAAAAAATAAAATTAATGGAGAATACTCGGATAGCTCTAACCCTTTATATAAAACATAAATTTATTATAATCTAAAACACCCAATAAAATGTTCTAAAAGGTGTATAACAACAAACCACATACATGCAGAATTTTGTCCAGGAATTGTTTTTAAATGTAATTTTGCCCAGGTGGATGAATGTAATTTCTCCTTGAAACAAAATATATTTTTTTTAAATTAAGTTTATCAATTTTAATCCAAATGTTAAAATCATCTGGCTCTACACTTTTCTATTGCTCTATTAAATTTACATTTGTGGAAATATTTAAGTAATATTGTACGGACAAAATGATCATTTAATTAATTAAAGTACCAGTGGAAAAATCATAATTCAACTACAATTAAATTATGATTGATCTTATATTAACAAAATAATAATTATTAATATTACTAAATGGAAAAAAATTGAAACGTAATATCATCACTTTATAATACTTAATAGTAAGATAATATATGACTTAATAAAATTTTAATATTCAGAATATAAGAAAATTAAATTAAATGTATTATAATATTTAAACCCAAGTTTTAATAATTCAAAAGAACATTTATTCGACAGAATAGATTTGCATATAAATGAAAAAGAAAAAGAGAACTTAACATTCCTAGAATTGACTCATTCGACGAATGGATATTTTAAATTTGATTTTGTTTTAATGATTCTGAACTTTGTCTCATTTACAAACAGAGAATCTTTTGAACTTTAAATTTTGTTCCAGTTGATCTTAAAAAGAACACATGAAAAAAAAAAGCATTTTACAAACCATGAATCAGTATTTTTTATTATTATTATTAAAATCAGATTCTTATGCAAAATCATGAATCTTCAGCTGAACCAAAATTTCGCAGCAATATAAACACTGATATGTTGAAATAATTTGAAAAATATTCTTCTAACAATTTTTTTAATAATATTTTTATAACATATATCTCATAAATTGTGATTGATCCGTAACATATAATTTATTGTTAAAGAATTATTAAAAAGAAATTGTTAATATATCGATATTCAAATAATTTATACTGAGATTATATTTATAGTTAAAGAGTGTATGTTATATTTGTAAATTAAAGGGAGAGCTAGCTATGCCCACATGAGAAAATTTCTCCTAAAACCTAAGCTTGTTTTTAATTGGCTAGTTTGAATCTAAGTTTGGTGAGCATTCAATGAAAAAGCTATCTCTACAAGTCTAAACGTAGAACACTTCTTCGAAGGTGTAACTGCACGCGCGTCTGCGAGTAACAATGTGAGAACGAATAAACTTTGCGCCACGTGGCACACAGAGAAGGAAGGAGATAGATGTGGTGACGTCAGGCGGAAATCTGAATATGACGTCATTGGCGCAAGTTGGCTAGGAGGGCTGGGCTGAGCTGAGCCGTGTTTGTTCGGCTTCGACAACTGGTTCCAATATCCAAGTTGTCTCGGGTAGAATCAAGTGCAGCCTACCCACTGTTTATGAATGCACCCTCTTTCTTTCTAACTACAAATACGATTCCCTCACATGGCACGGTATAGGGTGGGGAAAGAAGGTGTGGTTTAGGCTTAAAGAGAGATTGTGGAATTAATATTTTATGATAAGCTTTTAGATTATTTGTAATTTTTCCATATGGTCAAATAGTAATATATATTATAATCATTAACTCGTGAGTTTAGTTTATTGTATTCAAAATTGATTTTTAAATTATAGTAAGTTATTTTTTCCTTTTTTTATTACTCTTAAATTAAACAACTCATTTTTTTTTCATTCTATTTATTATCTAGTTTTTTAGCTTTCTTTTCTTAAATCTATTATAATATAAGAAAAAAATACTAGTAAATTTATCTTATTATCCGTTTTATTTATTTTGTTGAGCAAATAATCATCCTTAGGCACTTGTTCCTATTTCTAGAATTTCCTAGAATATTCTATAAGGTTTTAAATAGTTTATTCCTAATTTCTTCTTTAAGCTCTCGAATGCTTCTCTATTATGTTTCTTGTCTATTCTTCCATACTCTTTTTCTTCTTTGCTTCTCATATTCCATGATACCCAATGCATTAATTGTTGACGTCATCACCACTTGTATCGACCTCTTTATGCCTCTCATTGTTGACATCATCAACTTTACTATGGTTCATCTTCATAACATCAAAATCCTCAAGAAGCTAAATGACAATTATCTCATGAAAAGGGGGCTTTTAATAAAATCTAGTTATAGGTTTCAACACTAAAAACCAACATGGAAAATAATACTTTGGTAAGTGATCATGAAGGTGTTTTTCATTTTAATTTTAGAAATAAAATTTACTTACCTTTATAAAAAAGTCCAATACAACCCTATTGTTGTAAAGAAAAATAGATTATACTTTGTCAAAATAAGGTGAACTAGTTTTCAAAAAATCTTTTATTTGATTAATAGAATCTAAAAAATCTTCTTATAACATTTGATTAAGAATTGGAGAAAGTAATTTTTTATCATTTGCAATCCAGAAAAATAAAACACAAAACTAAGAGAAAAATATAATAAAGAAACATTTTATAAATTCCTTTTTGAATCTATATATAATTTTAATTACCACAACCTTAATTTATTTTTTATTATTATGTTGGATATAGAATCACAAACACACTTCACATACAGAAATATAATCAGTTAAGATATGCATTTTTTTTAAACCTATTAAGAATTTTATTAAACCATAACCTACTATATTAAACACCAAACCTAGGTGTATAAAAAACACAAAAAGAATAAAAAAAGTAAATAGAAATATATCACCTGCTGTGATGGATAATAAAAAAAGCGCATAAATTTATGCAAGTATATCACCCAATGCCTTCATATCAAATCTTCCTCAGAGTTATCAAGGGAAAAAACACTTTTTTTTTTGGAAAATTCTTGAATAATAGTTGAAATTATCTTTAACTATGTAAAAATTTTCTTTTTTGATAATATATAGAAATACTTTTTTATATAAAATTACATAAAATTGATCTAATAGATTATATTTTTTGACAATCAACTATTTTGTTCTTAATTGAACATGAAAACTCGATAAAAATAATTTAATCAATCATTTCTATTGACCAATATATTGATTACTTAAACTAATTAATTATGTTAATTATGATAGAAGATATTTTATTATTTTTTGAAAGCAGTGCATCATTATGTTTTAACATAATAAGTATTATGTTCTAAAATATTATTTAAAATATTTGAAAGAAAGTTTACATTTTCTAAATAGTTGTTTAAAGCAGTGCATAACAATAACTCATAGTTGTTTAAAATACATCATCAAAACTAAATATATCATTCAAAAAGGGTCTTCAAGAGCCTTCATCAACAATCTCTCTCTTCTTTCTTATCATCGATACTTTATATCCACACAATTTTCATGTCATATATGCCATACCTTTGTACAATATCAAAAATAATTTTCTTTCCTTTAAGATGTATAAAAGAGAAATAAAAAATAAAAAAGGAGATGAAAAAAAAAATTATTTTCTCATATATGGATGATCAATTCACTTTCTAATTGGTAAACATAATATAAATAAAATCAATTAGAACAAAGCATAACAACAAAATGCACGATAAGAGATGATTGTATGTTGTTCATTCCCCACTCTAATGTTATCCTTTTACAGTCGCTTAGAATACTAAAAAATTTATTAATGTTGTGTAAGTGTATACTATAAGTTTCTTGGCAGCCTATTTGTCAATTGTAGACCATATTCAACTTATTCAGTAAGGACTACTTAAAAGGAGAGAGAAAATTTTCTTATATTTTGTGGTTTCTTCCTTATAAAATCTCAATATCTAAAAGTTCATCCTTGTATGCCCTTTACCATTTTGTTCAATTAATACCTTCGATGAAGAGAAGATTTTTTTATTTTATTTTATTAGAACTAGTAGTAACACTAGTGCGGAAAAAACTTTTAACGTCTGTTATTTTGGATTTTTTATATTTGATTTTGACCCGATGTCTTTTTGGAAGACGTTAATAGAACGTCGGATCCCATAGTCAGACGTCTATATAGACGTCGGACTACACAAGTCAAATGTCTATATAGACGTTGGACTACACAGGTCAGGCGTATGTTGTGGGAGTTTCAGTGGGCAACCCATGGTGCCTTGCGTCATGGAATGTAGCTTCTCTTCAAGCGCTCTTTGTATTTCCTTTTGTTCTTGTAGTTGTTCCATGAATCGTTGCTCCATTGATCTCATGCTTTGGTTGAGCATTTCCTCTCACTGAAGATCCATCTTCCTCAATGTCTCCTGACTCATGGATTAAGTGTTTTTTTATGTAGGGTCAAAGTAGTCACGAAGACCAAGCACACAACAAAACTGCACCAAAACGCAACGAAAACGCATTTTAATCGGTTCAAATGAAAGATAATTCATCAAAGAGTAATGTAATCGGAGTAAAATTAATTTTAAACGGTGCAAAAGTGAGAAACGAACCTTTTGTTCTTGTAGCTGCTTCATGAATCGTTGCTCCATTGATCTCATGCCTTGGTTGAGCCTTTCCTCCCACTGAAGATCCATCTTCCTCAATGCCTCCTAACTCATTGGATTGAGGTTTTTTTTTTGTATGACCAAAGTAGTCACGAAGACCAAGCACACGAGCAAAACTGCACCAAAACGCAACGAAAACGCATTTTAATCGGTTCCATTGAAAGATAATTCATCAAAGAGTAATGTAATCGGAATAAAATTAATTTTAAACGGTGCAAAAGTAAGAAAACGAACCTTAAAATCGTAGCTAGTGAAGATGATGAACAGTGAGTGCGCGAAACTACTGCCTCGCGCGCAGGTTTGGTAATAGCAAACCATTAGACGTCGACTCCCCCCCTAGCCGACGTCTAAATGGCTTTAAACGTCAACTCCCCTGCTTAGCCGACGTTTAAAGCATTTAAAAATTTATTTTGGCACACACTTTAGACGTCCGGGATGGGGATAGCCGACGTCTAATGACTATAAACGTCAGAGTGGTAGGATCTAACATCTAAATGGAGCAAGTATAAATGTCAATGTGGGTGATATTGTTAGTGGAAAACGATAAGTGCACTAATAACATGTAGCAAGTAATAAATATCGTTCTCTTCACATGGACTTTTACAACACATGATAACTCTCACAATTCATGACTCAATTAGACAATAAAGATCACAAAACACAAAATATTTTTTTTTTGTATTTTTATCAAACAGTTGGTATACAACAAGATATTTAGCATAAATTTTTTACAGTTGTAAAAATTAGATTTCATCAACTTCATTCTTATGCATTTACAAACATGTTAATTCCATATTTAAGTCAAAATCAACTCACCAACATACTCAAATCCTATTCATAAAGCCTTTGAGTCTAGGATCACTCATTAAGTTTTTATACCTTGAATTTTCAACAAGTGAAATCATGCATTAATTTCAAGAGTCTAAGATTACTAATGAACCAAGTTTTATTACTAGATACAAGCATCCATTAGGCATTCAAGTTGAAGTCCATATTCTAAATATTTCCCAACACCTCAAGAATACAAATCAAATATGGGAGGAATTCACATCAAGCACTAAGCATGAAAATCAAATACTAACTTTAATTGGAAAAACATATATATATATATATATATATACTAACAACACAATTTTACACAAAAATTCAGTATTTTACATCTAATCTTAACAAATAGAAATAACTCTCCATGATGGAGAACCTAG
Organism: Vigna reflexopilosa; assembly: GCA_027742785.1. NCBI lineage: Eukaryota > Viridiplantae > Streptophyta > Magnoliopsida > Fabales > Fabaceae > Vigna > Vigna reflexopilosa. The sequence goes on from CM050914.1 coordinate 13,762,190, forward strand.
GGTTTAAAAATTGAAGAGATAAAGAAGAAATTGAAACTATAAAAAAGATGAAGGCATTTTCCCAAGGCACCTAGCAGTTACTCCAACCTTTAATTGCACCTCTCCTTCAATTTCCACCTCCAATTTGTTGGTCATCTTCCTCTTCAACCCTAAACGAGGAAAACCACCATAAATGAAGGAGGAAACCCAATGAGGAGAGAAAGAACTTCCCAACACTCCAAATAGCCTCCGACAGTTTCTCCCAAGCACCCTAGGTGATTCTATTCACAAAAAGGAGCAATGTCCAAAACACTCACCAAAACATAATTAAATATTCACTTTCGCATATCATGATTGATAAACTCGTCCAATGGCTCCATTCTCACTCAACAAGGTCTAAATATTGATGTTATCTTACTTGTAACTCATTAGGCGAGACATATTTTCACCCAACGACTCAAATACTACAGGTTTGGACTATCATTTTCGCTTAGCGAGAAGCCATCTCACCTAAGAAATCAACCCGGCACTTAATGGTGGTTTTTTGTTTGTTCGGGGTGGTCCATGGTAGTATAACTCTACAGGTGAGTCTTTTCTTCATGTTTTCATCATCAGGTGTGATTTTGGTACTCCTAATGTCAGTATTTGTCAAAATATTTTTTCTTGTTTAATCATTCTTCATTGAGTTTCAGCTTGTTTTCCTCCATCAAAATTGTTTCCTATTAATTTAGTTCACAAACTCAAAATATATATTAAAGATAAACAAACATAAAACAACTAAAATACAAAACAATGCAAAAACAATATAAACTTGATGATTAAACAAGATAAAAGTTATATAAAAATTAATTTTATTCACACAACTTAACACCGATAAAAGATAGAAAATAATATTCTAAGATATATAAGCTTTAGTAAATAAGTTCTTTCCTAATAAATTTAATAAACAAGATAAGATTAATTTGATATTTCAATTACAATGTTCGATAGAAAAAAATACGTATTATTCTATTAATCAAGTACTCCACTTATTTAGATAAAAAAAAAAGAGTGAATTTATAAAAGAGTACTTACAAATATAATCACAATTCATCATATTTAATCTTAACGAGGATGTGATATAATTTCAAATAGTGATTTCAATAAAATTTCATTTTTGAAAAAAAAAAGTATATATTTTGACACTGTAAATTATATGTTTCAATATTCTCCAAACAACAAAATACAATCAGTGTAGGTGTGAATTGAATTGAATACTAATCCTATTCAAAATGAATATTTCAAAACTTTAAGACCTAATTAATCTTAGAAACATTCACTTCACTCCAAGATCCAACATTATACTAAATTTTGAATAAACTAAAAATAATATTTATCAACTCCCTTTACTTCAACCCTTGTGTTTCTTGAGCAAGAATATGCTAATTAAATAAAGTTAGAGAAATCATAACTTGTTTTAAGAAAGTTTCATTAACAAACTGAATAATCACTTAAGTCCTATTGTAACAAATATCAATTTCTCTAAGTCAAATCTCATATGAAAACAAAAACAACCACACACGCAACCTATAGTAATAAAAGAAAATTTAAAAACTTGAAAGAAAAAAAAATACTCAAAAAGAAAAATTTGATTGATTTATATTTGACAGTACTCTGCTTTAAACAATGTTTTCTAATCATAGAAAAAATGTGAAACCGTTAAAATTCTAAACACAAAGTGGAGAAAATTATAGTGAAATTTTATAACGAAAACTAAATAATTAAATTTTTTATTTATATGAAATATAATTTATTTTAAATCACCGTAAACTCAAAAATTGAGTGTACAAATAATATGATATAAGACTGATTTAAATAATATAAATAATAAACTCAAACATCACGATAATTCTTAAATAAAAACTAATTTTAGCAACAAAAAGTAATTAATTTTCACACTGAATAATTTAAATATTAATTTTTAAATTAAAAATTATTATTATCTAAAATAATTCTTGAATTAATGATTATAATTACTGGATTATAATAAATTGATCTTTAAATTAAATATTAATATTTGTTATTAAAATTTTGAAAATAAGTCTCTAAATTAGTTTCTAATAAAAACAAATTTAGAAACCAAATATTTTGGTAGTGAAAATAGTAAATAATTCACTATAATAATCAATTTAAAAATTATTTTAATTATCGATAATTTTAATTTATAAATTAGTATTTAAATTTATCATTGTAAAAACTAATTATTCTTTGTTATTAAAACTGGTGAGAGATTTTTTTTATTATAAAGACTCACTAAAGTAAAATAAAATAGTCTAGTTGCATAAACTCTAATTAAAATCATGCTAGCTAAATCATTTTGAAACTTGTAAGGCGATGGCAGGTAAACCAAAGTAAACAATTTATAATCCAACCTTGAATTGAACTCTTAAATTACAATATAAATATATGACTTAAGATATATATAAAAAAAAGGAAGAAAGCATCTTCAAAAAATAAGGTTAGAAGGTGAAATATATTAAAATGAATAAGGTTAGTAATTGAGACAATTATTGACCACATGAGTTGTCAGAAGACTGAGAAGCTTGTTCAGTTGTTTGTGGATTCCAAGCATTGGATAAGATAAAATTTCAAAGACTAAAATGCATCATCAGGTATCTATGTTTTCTATGCACGTGCATTGACTTTTTTTTGATAGAAAAATTATGTGACATTACGTCTTTTAAATTATTAGAGATAAGAAAATGACCCAAGATAAACTTTATCTAATCTATTGGATTTAATGATTAAATGAATGTGGTGGGAATTAATTTTCGGAATTTTCTTTTTATTTTAGCTCTAAGAAAAATACATACTATAGGATTATTTGTCATATGCACAAACTTCTTTTTTGTTTAACTTGGTAACTTTAGACATAAAAACAATATTTTACTTTCAACACTGTTTTACTTATTATAGTCTTTTTCTTATTATTATCTTTTTGTTTGATTTTGTTAGCTTTCAATTTTACGATTAAATTACTTTTTAGCATTAAAATGTCGTAAATTAGGTTTTAGGTCTCTTAAAATTTTAATATTTTCATTTTACACTTTTTTAGAGAATTTTGTCAATGAATTAATTCTGTACTTACTTTTTATTTCATTAAACTTAAGTGTTCATTTCTCCTTCACCTTATTTATTTTTATTTTGTTTTATTTTTCTTTTCATGGCCGCCGACAACTTTCTTAAATATCATGATTTTAGTTATAATTTTTTTATAAATTGTTAAATATTTTAAGTGTAAGGAAGTTGTTAGATGCAATAATAAATATTTTATTATTTTTATTAAAAAATTTGTATAACACATAATAACTCTTCCAATCAATTTAGACAATAAATTTTATAAAAACACATAAAAAACTCTTTTTGTATTTTTATTAAATAATTGATGTGCAATATTAAATTAACAAATTATTTATAATTATCAATATTAGATTTCATTAATTTTACTCTTATGCATGTATATTTAATAATTTCAATTTTAATTTTATGTCAAAATCAACTCAAAGATATACTCAAATCATATCCCTAAAAACTTTGAGCTTATGATTACTTATTAAGTTCTAATTTTTTGAATCCTCAACCAATAAAACATGCATTAAGATCAAAAGTTTTAAAGATTACTAATGAAACAAGCTTTATCCTTAGATACAAACTTCATTAGATGCAAACCATGGGTGATCAAGCCACAAATACACATTAAAATGGAAAAAAACATATGTATCAACAACATAAATACATAAGAATTCAATTTATTACATCTAATCTCAAAAAATTAGGTTTAACTTTTCATGCTAGAGAACTTTGGTTTTATAAATTGAAGAGGCAGGAAAAAAAATTTGAAACCATAGAGAAAAAGACAACCCTTTCCCAAGGTTCTTAGTAGTTGTTTCATGCTCCAATTATACCTTACATTCACATCTCCATCTCCAATTTGCAATCCCTCTTCCTCTTTAACCTAGAAGGAAGAAAACCTCCATAGATGAAGAAAGAGACCCAAGAAGGGGAAGGCCACCAAGGGCCCTCCCAAGCACAAAAAATATTTCTTTATCTTGCAAAATGAGAAATGAATAAAAACCTTCGAGGAAGACATGAATAAATACCCTAATTTCATGTCTCATCACTGCTACTATCTGCCTCCATTTCAAAACTGTTGGGCACAATCAATTAAAAATGTGAAGGGAACTCGCTAACTTTGCATCGCTTTGGTTGCCTCTTCACTGTCTGATGCCGGTGAACCACCGCACAACGTTGTTTGTTCTAGCTTGCCTTGTCGAGCGACTTCTCTTGTCGCCCAATGCCTTATAGCCTTTCAACTGGGTTTGCTCTCTAAGCTTGTAGCGTAAGGTGTTATTCTTGTGGCACTTGGTATGGGTATTTGCTTCAAAATTCATCTTTTATTTTTCAATCATGCTTGCTTAAGTTCAACTAATTTTCCTTCACCAAAATTGTTTTATATTCATTTAGCATCATTCTTGTACCCCTTAAACAACGAAACTAAAAAAAACATTCCAAGCATGTTTTGTCTAAAGTGAGTGTTTTCAATTGTGCGAAAGTTAAAAATGGATTTAACCTAAGTTTCTTTGAGATTTAGATTTATGAGGAAGATGGAGAAAGGTAATGAGAGGAAGGTGGATGAAGGTGGAAAAAGGTATCACTAAAATAAAAAGGTTTTTCATATATGTTATTTTTGGCATTTTACATATGTTAAAGGTTTGATGTTATAGCAGGAGACATTAATTAAAGTATGTTGTCCCTACAAAAATGTAAATTAGCATTTGTTGCACTTAACAAAATCTAATCTACACATGTTGTAGTGACAACATACGTGTTAATTTGTGATCTTTTGTTTTTCAAAATTTTCGTCAAAATTTACCTTCACCTAAACCATGGAAATCAATATACAATACAAGAGCACCATAAAAATTTCCATAATTTTATAAGTATTATGGGTATGTCAAATAAAACTGTAAAGTATGGAAAACTAGGTGAAAATTGCTAAGAAAATAAACAAGATATCCAATTTCCAATACCTTTCTATTTTTGGAGCATCTCCATATGAAGTTCTTGGCGAAAGTTATGACCATTGGAGTTTTTTACTACCAAATCTTGAAACTCTGACCAATATCTCATATGTGAACACTCTACATTTGACTATAACCTAATAAAAGTTACCACACAAAAAAATGAATCAAAAATCATTTTCTACCTATTTTTAGTGAATTTTACAAAATGGGGGTTAAGCTAAAAATCCAACCTTAAGGACACAACAATGACTAGTGAATTAAAACATCAACCTTAATGAGAAATGCAATCAAGGATAATGAAAGCTTGAGTCCAAATGAGCACTACAATGACAAGATGAAGTGAAATGGGTTAAAAAACTTACTCCTACAAGTTTGACGTCGTTGTTGTACTTCGGTGGGAGATTTCATGCAAAGAAGAAAGAGAAAGGTGAAAGCTGACAATGTTTTCTTCAATTTTAAAAGGCCAAATAACATTGACCACATCTCACCAGATGTTACTTTTCAATTTAAGGTTGTTTGAGCCAAAGTTAAATTGGAAATTAACATATGTTTGGAATAAGTCAAATGTCAATTGGGTGAAATATTTACAAAAATGTCACTGTACTTTTTAACGAGAAATCTTGATATATTTAACGTGGAACTAATGACATTGAAAGTCCTTTTACATTGGTGTATAAAAAGATAGAGAAAACATAAAAAATTTCAAGAAAGAAGATCACTTAAATTTTAATACATAACTTTCCTAAACTATGTTAATACCAATTTAGCGAAGTAATCAAATTAACTTTAATTAATAAATATGAAAACAAAATTAAGTAAAAAAATATAAAAGCAAAATTATTCATAAATTTAAATATAAGAAATTAAGGATAATTTTAATTAGGTTTTTTAGATTTATTTTAACTAGTGCTCGTGATTTTTTTTATAAGTTAACCTTTAACTTCATAAAAAAAAGGTAATTATTCAATTATCGTGGTACAAAGTGCACCACGTATCAGTTGCATGTCTCTTGATCGAATTTAAAACCTTTTTCACCTATATGTCTATATCCGAGTCTATGATCAGATATTTTGTTGGAAAATCATATCAAGAAAAGAAGAAATAGTCATAACACTAATCAAATATTAAATATTTGTCAAGGTGATCACACTAATATGTACAAACCTTTTGAATGCCAAACAAAAGTTAAGTGCAAACGACAAGAAATATATTGATCCAACTAATAACTTGTCATCGAGGATATTGAGATAATAATTTCAAATACATGGTTGTCATTTCTCATATTTAAATAGAAAAAACTAAAAGAAAAATATATACTTTATAAGTAATTTATAATCATGCAAAAAAAATGTGATTATATCGTTATTAATTAGCTTTTAATATCAACAATTTTTATACATATGATTAATTCAAATTTATCATTTTTATTTCTAATAATATTAAAGAAATTTCATTTCATATGTCAACTTTTATGTAGAACCAATTAAATGTAAAACCTTATTTTAAAAAAATGACAACTACAATTTAACTGTTTATTGCATCACATAATAATCAATATTACAAAAGATACCAAGACCTTTTTATAGTAATGATGTAATTTCTATTTGAAAATAATCATAGATAGGAATAACAATGAGGAAATTAGAGTATGATTATCATCATATCTCAGTAGGACAAAAATATTTTTACTTTATTTTTATATTTAACAACTCATTCTATTTAAAAAATAAGTACTTGCGTATTTATGTTCATATTTTTTTCCTTTATTATTATACATATTAATTAAATGATTAGTATTTATTATTAAATTTAGAAATTTTTAAAAGCTAACATTATGAATAATGGTTAGTACTTTTAGTGTAAAATTTATTTAAAATTTAGAAGAAAATATCTATAAACATTCATGAATATCTGGAAATATAAAAAAAAATAAAAAAAATACTTTATTTGGCATATATCCGACAAAAAGAGAAATAAGCAATAAGTCTTTTAGACGGAAGAAAGAGCGGATGCTACCAGTTCTCCGCCTTACCCAATTTTCAATCCTGATTCCAAAGAATGAGCAATCGCAGAGGGTTTTGAGTGATGTAACTCAAAGCATCTTATTTATTTCCAGCAGTTCTCACACGCAAATAGAGACAAATGAAAAACGTAGCCGAATATAAGAAAATTCATAACAAAACAAAACACGTACAATACATTTATTTGTATACCCTTATTAAGGAGCTAATAGTACAGATAAAGATAAATATAGGCACTCACAGTAAGTAGCAGAAGCAAAAAGAGAGAAAGAAAAAGTGGTTAGGTATATCAGCTTTAGGGTAAAAGGAACTCAAGCTGAGGCCAAGAGTCTGTGACTCAGAGTAAGATGCCCTTCTTTTGAAGCAACTAACGTACCACGCTGTTGCTACTCAAACTCTTTCTATCTCTACCACTGAATTTCTCTAGTCATTATCTACTTTTAGTTTTTCCACCTCAAATATTTCTATGTCTATCTCTTACACTGTTTTCTATAATAAATTCCTTTCATTTATGATTCTCCATATCATTAAACATCTTTCTACCCTTTTCTTCCAAATGTTCCTTCTTAATGTATTGAGAGGATGAAGCTAAAATACACAAATTAAAATTCAATATACCTGATTCTTAATCATACTAATATCACCAGACTTAAGTATGATTCTTTAATGATTGTCTGAATGGATCATTTGTATTAAAATTAGGATTCTATAATCAGTTAGAGCCATAAATCTACTCCTGCCATCTAAAAGTAGGAGAAAATTTGATAGGACCACAATTTGTAATTTATTCCCACTTAATCCTGAACTAGTGAAATAAGACGAGTAGTTCGTTCATCCAATAAAAAGTATAAATCAATTCACAACCATGTAATTAAAATCATACTTTCATAAATAAAATAGTGCTAATTATAAAAGAGTTTCAAAGAATTCAACACTTTACGAGATATAGCTCCTCATAATGGATGGAAAGAATTCAATACAAGGAAGAATCATCATCTTTTAAACCTCTAATAATATTCGTTAAAGTACAAAGAAAAGTGTATGAGAAACTCTCTAAAAGTCTTTCTCTAAAATTTGTCTCTAAGTTTGTTACAATAGAGAAGCAACTCTATTTTTATAATCTTTCAAGGGTGTGGCTTCAGCGATGATAGTGTGGCTCCAACTGAAAATGTTTCCTTCCAAGGTGGGTTTCCTTTGTGGCTTGTGTCTTGTGTTTTTTATGTTGTAGCCCATGAGACAACTTCCTTAAGAAGAAGTCTTCATGGCTTGGTCTCAAGCATAGTGCTTGAGGTTTCTCTTCAAGGTGGTTTTCTTTATGTGGCTCAAGCCTCAAGATATCCGCTTTAATCGCACCAAAGTTAGTTTTTCCCAAAATTGCTTATAATTCCTCTATTTTCTTTATTTTTCTCTTTTGTCTCTTTGGTCATCAAAATTTGCAAAAACAAGTCAAATTGGAGTGATTTCTACAAATATTTAACAAAATCAAAATAAGACAAGTTCCTCACTAACATAAAAATTAACTTATATTGGACGCTTATCAAGAGTTTCATGAATTCATTCAATATATTAATCTTTCAAAAAGTAATGTGTTTAAGTATCGTTGTGATAGAAGTTAGATGGGTAGTGTTTTGCAATGATACAGGAAACTTTAGAAGTAATTTCTATAAAAGCTGAATGGTAAATCCTTTATTTTTTTTATGTTGTAACGATAAAATATTTATTTAATATTTCTGTATGTTATTTGGTTCTATATAAGTTTCCTCAAATTTAAATGCATTAACTTGTTCTTGTGTTTATGTTGTCTTTTTTGGTGTGTGTGATAATCATATATTAATACATGAGTAAAGGGAAGAACAAATAAGGTTAGTAGCTTGGGAGTTAGAGTCCATGTTGATGGCTTAGGATAGTGATAATTCAAAATATGAAGCCTTTATCTTTGTTTTGGAAAACTGTATAAAACATATTTATCATATTTTGAAGAATTTGAGATGTTTAGGAAATTTCATTTTGAAATACAATCACTAATGCAGAAAGGGTTTTAGACGTCAATTATTTTGGGCTTTTAACGTCACATCCCGAACTAATGTCTATACGGGTGACGTTAATGAGGCGTTGGTTAAATGCAGTTGTGACGTCGTTATAAACGTCGGTTAAGTGAAATGCCCGACATCTATCAAGACAACAGACATTGCACTAACCGACATCTAAGGACACTATAAAGACGTCAGACATTGCACTAACCGACGTCTATCGGCACTATAGACATCGGTCAGTGCATTAACCGACGTTTATGAAGTGTTCGTTGTGTTTTAGTGTTGTTTTTCTCGTGTCTTTAGTTAGCGTAGTAGCACCTCCTTCCTTTGTTAGTTTTCTCGTAAGAAAAAATTGTGTCTTTTGCATCTCTCATGGCATTTCAACCCTAAGATGAACTTGGGTCGTTGCCTAGGTCCATTCCGACCGCCAATGGAAAAGAATACGGTGAGAATACGGTGTCACTGTATTCTCACCGTATTCTTTTTCATTGGCGGTGGGAATGACACTATGCAAGGACCCAGGTTCGACTTAAAGTTGAAATGCCATAAGAGATCCAAAACATGCAAGTTTTTCTTACGAGGAAACTAGCGAAGGGAGAAGGTGCACTACGCTACCCAAAGACACAAGAAAAACCGCACAAAAACACAACAAAAACTCATTTTAATCGGTTCAAATGAAAGATAATACATCAAAGATTACTTTACACGGAGTAAACACAACTTTAAATGGTTCACGGGACATCAAACATACCTGGAAATGCAGTGAAGCGGATAGAAAAGGCGAAGGAAGACGATTAAAGGGCTGGTTCGTAAATTGTTGGTTTGCACCATTTAACAAGAAATTAGACATCAGTTACCAAAAAATCGATGTTTATAATCGAATAGACGTCGGGCTCCCCACTAATATGACATCCATTCCATTTAAAAATTAATATTTTTGTTATATATAGACGTCGGCTTGGCGGGACAAGACGTCTACTTGGCGGAAACGAATGACTTTTCATATACCTGCTCAGACTATAGACGTCGGGGTATGAGGGGCCCTGGCGTCTATAATCGCATTTAGACGTCAGGTGGCGAGGTCAGTCGTATAGATGGCGGAAAAAATTAAATTTTCACCTACCTGTCAAATATATAAACGTCGGGTAGACGGGGCGGGACGTCTATATGGCTGAAAAATAATTACGGTTCACCTAACTGTCAGGCTATAGACGCCAGTTTGGCGGGGCACCGACGTCTATATGGCGGAACAATAATGACATTCACCTATCTGTCAGGTTATAGATGTTTGTGTGGAGGTACCCGACGTCTATACGCGACTATAGACGTCGCTCTAGAGGGATGCGACGTCTATATGGTGACTATTCACCTACTTGGCAGACCTATAGACGTCGGTGTGGAGTAGCCTCAACGTCTATATTATTATAGACGTCGGTGCCCCTCCGACCCGACGTCTATAGGCATGAGTTATTTATGAACTTGCCACCGGTCATTAATTTACGTTAGGAAACCCTCTAACTGACGTCTACGAGGTGACGTTAAATAACGTTTTTTCACCAGTGAATCTTAAAGGATTATAATAGCCTCTGGACTTTATATTTATATATACATACATATATATATATATATATATATATATATATATATATATATATATATATATATATATATATATATAAAGTTGTCAAAACGGACGACCCGACCCGACCCACCGCAGGTTGGCCATTTAGTGAGCCAACCCAACCTGGCTCATTTATTAGCGAGCCAAAAACATTTAAATCCGACCCGACCCACCACGGGTTGATGGGTTAAACAGGTTGGCTCATTGACTCGTTTAAATTTTTTTCACCTTCTTCTTCTCAGATTCTTATAAAATGTTACTGTGATCGATAAAATTGAAACAGTAATAAATGGACCAATTAATATAAAAGAAAATTAAACAAAAGAACTATATTTTTATATATATTTTAAGCTATCAAGCATAAATTTTGCCAATTTAGTTTAATGAGACATGCACAACCGTTTGACCAAGAAACTACATAAGTCGTTAACAAAAATATATAGCACAAAAAAAATATCATTGCTCCAAAATCAAAATATCCATAGATGACACTCAAGCACTAAGCTCCTAGAATCTGACTTTAAACCCCTCACAGTACACTTTATTATGGCAAAAAACACATGAGCAAACGAGATTTGAAAGCTATAAAAATAAAAATCGTTGCTTACCTGAGATATTTGAGAGGACAACAAGGGTTTCACGAAGGGGAAGGAGAGAGTATGCTGCATGAAGGGCTCTGTTACAACGAGTTTGTTGTTGTGCTAAGGGGAAGGGTTGTGTCGCGTGAAGGCAGCGTAAGGGTTTGATTTGTAGAGGGGAACTTAGGGATTTATTTGCAGAGGGGAACTTTTAGAAAGATAGCAACACGAAAGGCTCTATTGTTAAGTAAAGATTGTGCATTTTGAATAATTAATTTGATTTAATTAAATAAAATAGGTGGGTTGGTGAGTCAACCCGACCCACCATGGGTTCAAGTCGTGTGAACCGGGTTCTTAGTGAGCCGGGTCAAAATTGGCTCGCATCAAAATTTTCGCATTTTTTTCCAACTCAACCTGGTTTAAATTCGTGGTGAACCAGGTTGGTTTACGGATTTCAACCCATTTTGACGGCAATATATATATATATATATATATATATATATATATATATTAGTATTGGTGTTATTAAGTAATGATTTGAAGTTTTTGAGTTCAAATTTAGGATTGTTATAGATTTTTTTTTCTTACTCTGAATGTTCTAACCTTTGTCATTTCATAAAGATCACGGTAAAAAGTTTGATTTCCATGCTAGTTGTGCTCTAGTACAGGCTTTTCCAATAATTGAAGTTCACTAAATTATCATCTTTGGGTTATCCTGGTGTGTACTGTATAAAACAGTTTTGTAATGTGAAATAAAATGTATATAAATCAAATGTAAAGCTCTGCAGCCGTTAAATTTTTTGTATTCTTTTTTAAGAAAAGTCGTCATTTTTCTTTTAAATCTTTGGGGAAGGATGAAAATTATGTTTATTTAAAATAATGGGGTAATTATTTTAAGAGTGATTAGTTATAATTGAGTTGGCCAAGATTGTCACAAAGTGACAAATTAAGTTCACGTGTGAGGTTATAACTTATAAGTGAAACATAAGAGTTATCTATCATGTTTAAACTCAAAGGAATATTGAAGTATTTGTTTTCATTTAAAAATGTCCTGACATTTTCCATAATATATGAATCACAAAGCTACAAAATTAGATTGAACATATACGTCAACATTTTCCAACCACAAATGCAATAATTTCAAATTCTTGTATATAAAATTACAATGAAGGAGGTTTGCTCTCTTATGTTACAAAGCGTTATTGAATGTTTCATATTAAATGAAAATAAAAATTTAAAATATTTAAAAAACATAAAAAAAGAAACATTAATAAATTTATTATTTTAAAGTTTTAAGTTAAAAATATTATAATTATTTGAATGGGATGAGTCATGATTTATTAATATTAAATCTTTTCTTAAATAGTTTGTGGATGTAGTAGGTCACAAAGAATCTTTGATGTCATTAAACCCACTTTCTCTTGGTTGGAAGCATATACAACTTCAACCAAATGTGTACTTGCACACGGGTTTAGAGTAAGGTAATCTAAATTCTATAGGTTCATTTAGAAATAACTTAATTTAATCTTATCCACTTTTTTAAAGATAATTCTTTTTACTTAATTTATCAGGAGTTGGAGGATTAGCATTTTGGTAAAACAATTCGACGGAAAATTGGCGATCACTTATTCTTTAGTAAAAAGCTTGTAAAGTAAAAAGTTTGTTGATAGATTTTACTAAGAAACTAAAATTTCATTGGTGATTACTGTATTCCCTTAGTAATTTTCAACATTCACATATTCTTTTATTAAAGAAAAAAAATTAAGGATAAAACCACAATCATTCATTGGTAAAAAAATTATTGATAGATTTTATTAACAAATATTAAAATTTTGTGGATAATTAACAACAACAATATTTTCATTCCAATGCTTACAAATCCGTTTGCAGTTTTCAATGTACAACTTCCGACAAATAAAACCATAAAAAATTATCGAATGATGCATTCCTCAATAATTACTCAAAACAATATTTTTGTCAACAGTCACCGATGAAAATATGTGTTAACAAGTTTAACTATGTAAGTGTTGAGGCGTACAAAATGTATGATTTATTAGGTTTATTTATCATTAAAAATCTTACGTCGATTATAGATAAGATCAATTTATATTATATAAATGGATATAAACTTTATTTTATAAGTTAGTTTTGTAGATTGAGTTATACTTAAAATTCGTTTTTAACATTTATATTACTAAATGTTGATTTTCATCCAAACAAAATATTGTATGAAACAAATCAAATAAATCAATTTTATTGAAATAGTTGATGTAGACGTAATGAAATTACATTATGGAAACTAGTATTTAACACATTTTAAAATAACTATATTTGTATTTTTTTTCTCCATCAAGCAAGTAATATAATTTTAAAGCAAGAGCTCTAGTGTCATTTTGATAGGAAACAACAACACAACAGTAACGAAAATAATACACCAAACTTGCAAGAATGTATAAGGACCAACAACAATAAAAAATAAAAACAATAATCACTAACCAACATTGAAATATTTTTTAACATGGAAATATCAAATATGAGTGCAAGAGAGTCAAATAATTGTTTACAACCAACAAACATATCAAAGTAATAATATTCTCAAATTTGAAGAACAAAGAAAAAACAAACTTAAAATTGAACAATAATATGAGACTTTCAATTAACAATCTCAACCTCGTCAAAATGAAGAATCATATGTAATAAATATCGTCAAAATTTTAATCTAATTCAACAGTAAAACTTGAATTGCAATTTTTTCGAGATAATGATATGAATATGCCAACAAAATTTTTCTCTTCATTTTTGTTTTCAAAGATTACAACTTTTACACACTCTTGACGACCGAGAAGACCTTTTTCCACTTAGGTTAAGTGGGATAAAATAAATTTAACTAATTTAAACATTTTAGATATATAGTTGGGAGCCCAACCCATTAATACACAAAGTTAAACCTTAATCTTTAAACACATTCAACTTTTCTTGATAGTTTTTTCATTTCACATTACATAAATGGATAACTTTTATTCCTCATGTCTCCTTGTATTTTTAACATAATATTTCTTTACAAGTTTCCAACTTAGCCAATATAATCAACCGCTTAACCTTTCTAAGTTATATTAATTCACTACTAAATTCCAAAACTGCATTGAGTGGAACTACTTCTTTTTCGCTTTGGCCACACTTAATGAGTGAAAACACATACAAATACTTTTGCATAGTCTTTAAGTATTTCTAAGTCATTCACACAAACCCTTCGATGTTTGACGAATGAAGAATCTCTCAAAATCATTTTTTTTTCTCTTTTTTGGTATTTCTTAAATTAACCTAACTAAGATGTTTTTTCCCTCTTCAAATGGAAATTGCATCTATAGGCTCTTACAATTCAAACTTTCAATTCTTTCATAAAGTTTTTCTTTGACAATTTATTTATCTTAGAGCTACTTTTGAATTTTTCTTTCAAATGATTTTTGTACTATACACGATTAGTTAAGTTATTAAAGATAAACTACCTTATATGCTACCTGACCATAAGCGGTCTATGCTACCAGTCAAAAGCTAATTTATTCTACTTAACAACAAGCTAGCATGTTTTACCCAATCTTAAGCCCTCCTATGCTATCCGACCACAAGCCAGCTTATGCTACCCAACTACGACTGCCTATTTTACCTGGTCACAAGGCGACTTGTTTTATTAAGTCAGCCTATATTATCTAGCTAGAAGTTGACTTGTTCTATCCAACCACAAGTCGACATGTTTCTATCAGGCCATAAACCGTCTACCATACTATAGTGGCATATTATTCTTTAACTTAACATATTCTCAGTCAAAGAACTGAATTATGAAGTAAATAGGTCACTAGGTCCATCTTGATCCCTATATACAAAACGCTTCAATTACCTTATAATAGTATAATCATCGAGGTAAATAATGAATATTCATATTTTACAACATTATAACTACTATTTGACACACTCAACTAACTTGAACATTAAATATATTTTTTTAAGTCACACCATCCATCCATGAAGTATAAGTACCGAGAAAAAAAAAGAGAAAACAATTAACAAAGGAAAGATTAAAAAGGTTACAATATCTCTTTACAAAAGGTATACTCGGTTCTTTAAATACAATTTTCATTTGACTTTCTTCAAATTCACATATGGTATTTGAGTTTGAAATCTTACCAATATTAGTGTTAGCTTGAATTTGAAATCTTCAATTTGTCCTGCTTCATTATTCTTTTCAACTCGATTCAAGTCGTTTTATGATCGTTGATTGATTTCAAAATCTATTTTGTCACCTTTATTTACTTCTAAATAATTCCGTAATATATTACGCAGTATTTTCATTTTTGGGTTGTTTTATTTTATTTTATTTTTAGTTCATAGTTTTTTTTTTTCAAAATTACTTACAGAAACTAATTTCACTTGGAGTTATCTAATTCTCACTGGGTCTTCAGCTTGTTGCATCACTTCATATGGTCCACTTTCTCTCTTGCATTTATGATTACGTTCATATACAATATCATGAATAAAATCAATAGGAATAAAGATGACAAGTCATAGAAACATATAATTCAATCAAAACATGTAATAATTATCAACTTTAGGTCCCGATCCTGAAAAAAAAAAACAATAACACTCAGATAAGTTTGGCAGAACTCTGAAAAAACAATATCAAATTGATAAAGAGTTGTATCAAAGAAGAGAAAAAAGAAGCACTTTAGCAACGGCACCGCAAAGTCTTGATTTAAAATTTTAAGTATGGTCCTTGCTTTAGGTTGGAATGTGATAGCAGTGATTGCAGAAAGTGACTCGATAGATATTTCACGTGGGTTAGAAAACGAAACATGCCATTGAAAACTATGTATCTTAGTTTTTATTTTATTTTATCAAATCAAGGAAGGATTAAATATTAATTGTTAAGGACAGCGTTAATTTGTCTTTGTCAATTTGTCCATTCTAAATTTAGAGGGAACGTGCTCCAAGACATATGTTACCATGATTTCATTTTCACCCTAAGTGTCCACCTCCACTTAAAATTCTGACATGTCTTTTTTTTTTGTCATTTTAATTCTCTCTCTAAACCTGCAAAATTGTTAATTAATTATTATTAGATTTAATCATATATGATTTTTATTTCTAGTTAATTTTCTTATAGATTTCTCATTTTTTTTATCTAAATTGCTTTCAATTTTTAAAAAATTGAAGCAATTAAATAATTATTGTTACCATTAAACATAATCTCATTTGTAAGTTTGTGATTTTTTTAATTTTTAATTATTTTTTTTTATTTTTTTATTTTTTTAAATAAAAATAAAATTATCACACGTCAAACTAATTTTGTGTTACGTGACATTGACAATGTGATGTGACACTATGTTAGGTGTCATTCCATTAATCTCAACCTGATCTTTATATTTTTTATTTTGTCTCAATCTAGTTCCTGTATATTTATTTTGTCTTAATTTAATCCTAATTTTTTTTAAATTTAATCCTAATTTTTTTAAAATTTAATAATTTTATCCCTCCTAAATTTAAACAAAATTTAATTCGTATATAACCTGTACAAATATTTTTATAAAATATTTTAATAAGATTTAGTTTATTTATATTTATTAGTTAATTATATAAATGTTAATTATGTTCTTTAAATATACATTTAAGAGTTAAAAAACAGTCACATGAAATCCCGGTGTAAATTAAATGATGTGGCTTAGTGAACAAATTATTGATGTGAAATTTCACTTTTTTTCTTAAATAAAAATTTGGAGAAAATTTCAATGAAAATGATGATAATTAAAGATAGTGTCTTGGAGCATTCAAAACATACAATTGCTATCACTTTCATATACTAACTATTTCATTAAGTTTTGATTACATGAGCGTTCAAGAAGTGCCTTGGAGAATCAAAGTTCAAATTGGGTTACTTACACATAAAGATTCTTTCAAGAAAGTGGGCTAAACTGTTCTGATTTGATCTGTACCAAGATGAGTGTGATTAAAAGATCAGGATCATCATTGGAAATCTGTATTTGTCTACCTATGCGTGTTGACCAGATGTTGAGAGTTGTGAGTCTTCTCAAGGGTTGTGAGAGAGTGAGGGTATTAATCTCTTATTTTGTTATATTTGATTTTGAGTGTGGTGAGAAGTGCATTGAGAGGGGTATCTCTGTATTTTTGTAAACTCAATGAATTTATAGTGGATTCCCTTCAACTAATGTTGTTGAAGGACAACTGGATGTAGGCTTGGGATTAGTCGAACCAGTATAGATTGTCTATGTTGATCTTTCTCTCTACTCTTTATCTTTTACTGTTGATTCATCACTTCTTGTTTAATTGATTTCAAGAAAACCAAAATTTTACAAAGCTTTTGAAAAGGGCACCAAAGTTGGGAATTTGAGAATTACTCGAATTTTAATCGATTACTTTCTTTGTTTAATTGATTAAATCGTTCCTAATGTCCAATATATCTCAAACCTTTGGAGAAGGTCCATCCACAGATAGGCCATCATTATTTGTGAGTGAAAATGACCCTTTTTGGAAAATAATGATGAAATTTTTCTTGGAATCAGTGGACAAAGGTGTTTGGGATGTTATTATCAATGGTCCCTTTGAACCAACAAAAATTGAGAATGGTAAGAGTAAGGTCAAAGACTTTTCTGAGTAGAATGCAGATGAAAACCGAAGAGCTCACTATGATGTCAGAGCCAAGAACATCATTTCTTCAGCACTCACCATTGATGAATTCTATAAAATCTCTATGTGCTCAACCGCAAAAGAAATTTGGGACGTTTTGGAAGTCACCCATGAAGACATGGACAAGGTCAAGAGAGCAAGGAAGAACTCTCTCATTTAAGAATATGAGATGTTTAGAATGAAGAGTGGTGAAACAATATATGACATACAAAGAGGTTTACTCATATTGTTAACCATCTTCTTGCCCTTGGAAAGACTTTTGACAAAGAGGAAGTCAACATTAAGTTCTTGAAGAGTTTAAGCAGAAGTTGACAGCCAAAGGTTACTGCCATGTCAGAATCAAGAGACTTAACAACCATGAACTTGGCTACACTCTTTGGCAAATTAAGAAAACATGAGTTGTAGCTTGGCAGATTGAAGGAGGAAGAAGAGAATGAATAGAAACACATCATTTCCCTTAAGACTACAAGCAAAAATGCCTTAATGAGACACATTGAAGAGGCTGACTCTGAATCTGAAAATCCAGATCTAGAAGCAATGAACTTAATGGTAAAAAAGTTTTCAAAATTCATGAAATCAAGAAATAAATCCAGTTCTAATTTTGCAAGAAATAAAAGAATAGGAAGGAAGAAAGGCAAAGGTACTGCAACCCCAACCTGCTATGAATGTGGCAAAGTTGGCCATATTAAACCTGAGTGTCCAGTCCTGAAAAATAAACAGAAAACTAGATGATAGAAATAGTCAGGACAGCAAGAAGCACAAGCAAAAGAAGGCTTATATAGCTATGGAAGACAGTGATTCAAACTCTCAATCAAGTGTGACTTTGATGAAAGCCTTGAAGAGGAGACTAACATGTGCTTGATGGTTGGCTCAGTATGTTCATAAAGCAGTGCAAGCAGCTTTGGCGATGAGTCTATTGAGGACAGGTATTATCAATTTCTTGATGTATTTCAAGAGCTGCACGGTGAGGCGATGAAAATGCAATATCAAGTTAGTAGGTTAAAATATGAAAAGAGAGACTTAGATAAGAGAATTGAAAATCTTGTAAATGAAAATGATTGCCCTGCATCACATGGGATTGAGGAAAAAGTGAGATAGGATGGGCTTTCAAAGATGAGCATGTATTTGTGGTTGAAGAAGATGTTGTGCCTTTGAAGGTAGACAGCTCAGATGTTGAATCTACCTTTGAACCAAAGACAGACTTTGAATGATTCATTGTCATGCAAATAAAGATCCATTTTGTCAGACTCAACAAAATTGAAAAGTCTCTTGCCAAAGTTCACAGGAAACTTGATGATGGTTTTGACAATGATGATATCTTTAGAAGTGACTCAGAAGATGAGGATATGGATGAGGATGACAAGGCGGATGAAGCCTTCATAGATATTTCTGATTAGAATAAGGATTTGATATAGATTGAATTTGGTTCGAAAATTTTAATTTCAGCCATAAGGCTTTTGTTGCTTGAACATTGTGTTTTTATTCTGTTTTATGAACATTGTCTTATGCTTGACTTTTAAATATAATCTAGATGATTGAATTAATTTCTATGTTTGCAATATCTGAATGGATTGATTGAATCAAGTTTGTGATTGAATGATTCGATTTTGAATGTTGAAATCTGGAATATCACTGTCATGTGCTTTATTGCTCATTTTTCATTCATTGATCATGCATTGGTATACAACTGTTGTTCAAATCATGTTTATTTTGCAGGTTATAAAGTGATTACAACAGGTTTCATATCATATAATGTGTTTTTGATCATATCTACGAAATTTAACAGATTAAACAATTTCATAATCTGTTAAATAATATGTATTATTGTTTATAATTTGTTACATTAGTAATGTAATCGATTAGGTCATTAACTCTGATTTTATATGCTTACAACTACATTTTTGAGTTGCTAAACAAGTTTTAAATGTCATTATATACATGTTTGGTACGTAACACATATCATATGTTGCATATAGCTCAAATTCAGTTGGAAATCCATCATATAGTGTGAAATATGCATCACTATGAGCTTGTAACTTTATTCCATATTTTCTAACACTTGTATCATGTATTATGCTGCATAATAGCTTATATCTTACTGTCATTAGTGCAAAAATACTCTATGTTTTATCTACATTGCATAAGTATTGGAAAATGCACTTGATATCAAATGTTATTATCATTTGAATTCAATATATTTAATCTGATATCTTTCAAATACATATGATATATTGTTTCAAATTGGTAAATTGAGCTCTGATACACACTCTGATAATCAATCATATACTAATCACATACTGTTATAGTGCTACATCTCTTTATGAAAGGGAAGCATCATATTGTTAAATGATTTGTAAGTAATTTTGATATTCTTTAAGCACAATTACATGTTACTTGTTCTACCATTTTTTGCTAATGCCCAACGGGGGGAGTAACTAAAAAATTTCTTGTTGGACATAATAAAGAAAGGGGAAGATTCATGATAGGGGGCTAAACCTACCTTTTATATATTGGTTTTTAATGATGAACAAAAGAATGGTTTTATACTTTCTTGCACAACAAATTGCATAACAATTGTCTTATTTGTATCTTGTTTGTGCTTGATATGAAAATTCATTATTGGTAAATGAATCTTGCTTTAAATAGATTGAATGTATCATTTCTAAATGAAATAATCGATTTAACATAGTATTCTCAATAAAACTCTAAATCCTTTAATAATAGAAAATAAACCCATAAATGATAAATATAATACAAGGTGTTCTTATATGGGATCTTAAGTGTGGACTTGTGGATAGGTTGGCAAGATCCTAACTATGGTTTTGAGAGCTCTCGTTGTTTGGAAAGGGACTCATTGTTGTTGAGGGATAAGATCCACCTACAAAAGACTCTTCGTCACTCAACTCAGTAAGAGAGTTAGGATAATTGTAAATGTAGTGAGCATAGTATTTCTGAAGTGAGTATTCTTCGGAAAATATTAGTTATATTTATAAGATCAACATATGTTATGAGTCTATGTTTCTATTAAAATAATACTTATTGAAAGAGCATAATAACAATATAGTAAATAATAATAAAATGATAAGTAGTAATTAATACACTAAATTACTTAGATTTAATTAAAATATGTAAATATGAACTAAATAAGTGTAGGTTTAGACTACTTTATAATAAAAAGGCTTAAAAAAATCTTATTAAACCTCGTTTTTTAATATACATATTGAGCCAAATAAAAACACAAGTCATACAATTAGAATAACGTCATAAATTCACAATACAATATTATTGAAGAAGCTAACAATTTGAATAAGGTCATAAATTCATAATACAATATTATTGAAGAAGCTAACAGAATAAAGGTCAAAGAGAATAAAAAGTTTGGCAATAAAGAATCCTACTACCACACATAAGAGACAAAAGACAATGAACCTATAAGAAACGGGTTTTTATTTGAGTAATAGATTGGAGCCGACGGAATCCTCATAATCACTTAATAAGTGGTTGAGAAATATGTGGATGGGTTTAAATCAATAGATGAGATAAGAAAATTTCAACTACTCATTTACTTATTTTTTTAGTACATGACATATATACATATATGATTCATATGTGAGTTAAATATTACATATCTGCTCCCAACCAAACATCATTAAAGGGTATCTCAGTGCAGATGTTTTTCTTATCCTTTATACATAGGAAGGATCCAATATAAATCATTTCATAATTTATATATATATATATATATATATATATATATGGGATTTGTTAACGTGCGTACGCCTGTTTTTCAGTTGGTACATTTTAACCATGTGTATCGAATTATAGTAGACAAAAATACCCTTATATATTATAGATTCTAAGTTTTAAAGTCAAGGATATTTAAATAATTTTCATTCTCAAAATTAAAAAAGAAAAAGAAACCCTCAAACCCTTACTCATCTTCCTCGTTCCTCTCAACCCGTTCTCTTTCATCTCTCTCACACCAACATTTTTTCTATCATCCTCTGGTAGATCCAACTGAAAAAAAAAATAGAAATACTCGTCGTTAAATAATTTACCTTTGTAAAGACTTGAGTCATTGGCATATTCGCCTTCAGGCAAAGCTTCATTCAAGATCTCTTCAATTTCATCATCTTCACTAACCTCTCTAATTTCATCATCTGCAGATGTTGAATCATCATCTCTTAAAAAACCTTCACGCCAATTACCAATTCCTTCTGATGTCATTATGCTTGTGAAAATTAGATAAAATTAGATAAGATAAAAATTATAAAATGAAAACTTATTATAAAATCATTTTTTGTAAGAAATTGTTTAATAACGAGTATTTCTGATTTTTTCCAGGCGAATTACCAATTCCTTCATATGTCATTATGCTTGTGAAAATTAGATAAAATTAGATAAGACAAAAATTATAAAATGAAAACTCATTATAAAATCATTTTTTTGTAAGAAATTGTTTAACCGTCAGTGTTTCTGATTTTTTTTAATTGGGGCTACAGTAGAGATGACAGAGAAAAGGTTGGTGTGAGAGAGATGAAAGAGAAAGGATTGAGAGGAATGAGATATGTGAGTAAGAGTTTGGGGGTTTCTTTTTTTTTAGTTTTGAGAATGAAAATTATTTAAATATCCTTGACTTTAAAACTTAGAATCCATAATATATGAGAGTATTTTTGTCTACTATAATTCGGTACACATTGTTAAAATGTACCAACTGAAAAACAGACGTTCGCGCGTTAACAAATCCATATATATATATATAATGGAGGGAAGATGAGTAATCGATTATTTAAAAGTATCATCAATATAAAACTTATTAAGATTTTGTAATTAAATTGTCAATGATTGGAAATATTTCTTAGAAGATATGATTAATGTTTCTTGGATATATTTATTTGGAAAAGGATCGAAATTTGAATAGAGAAAGTGTATAGAAAAATAAAGTAGGTGAATATTGCTGATTTTAATAGATTATGAAAAATATAAGAGAGGAGTTTCATAAAATCAAAAGTTGAAGAGAAGAGTATATGTTTTTTTTATCTAAAAGGGGTTGTGAAGAACGTCGGTATATATGTCTTTTCTCTTCGTACATGTCAATGAGTGGAACTTCAATAAGGCAAAGAATAGGTATCAAGTAAAAATAATTCTCATAATTTGTCTATAGAAATTGAATGTAATTTCTTAAGAATGACAAATATTAAGTATTTAAATTCTAGAACATGCAAGATGTACTAAAAAGAGTGACTCTAACTATAAAAAGAAAAATATTTTTGTATACATTTTATTTTAAACACAAGTCTACTAAGTGGTATCGTTAAGGTTAATCATTCATCATTCAATGTATGTATTGTTTTGGAGTATTTTATTCATCATGATTTTGTCTTTAAAAGGCATTTTGGAGGGTGAAAGAAAAAAGAAGTATTTAAATTATCTTTGGCCTTACTTCTTAATCAATGTAAGATTATTAGGCGTGGTAGAAACATAAGACCCAAATAAAAGTCTAAGGAGAATGACTGGCATCTCCAATGGAGGGCTTGAGGGACCAGTGGTTCACCTTAGAACCTCGGTATGGCCCTAAAGTGGATGACAATGTTTCAATCCCAAGTTCACCAAGTGAAATCGTTAAGGTCAATCACCATGCATTTGATGTATTTTTCACTTTGAAATTTGTGCTCTGATACGGTTTTGTCCTTAAAAGATGCCTCGGAGGGTGGAAGGAAGAACGAGTATATTTAAACTGTCATAGGCCTTGAATCCTCAACAATGTGAGACTATTAAGTGTGGCAGAAACATAATACCCAAATCAAGGTCTAAGGGGAATGATGTTTCATCTCCAATGGAGGGATTAAGGGACTGATGGTTCACCTTAGAACCTCGTTATCAGCCTCATGGTGATCGTCAATGTTCTGATTTCAAGTTTGTCAAGTGACATCGTTAGGGTTAATCATTGTGTTCCCGAGATATTGTCCGCTTTGGAGCATATAACTCTATCACAGTTTTGTCTTTAAAAGATACCTTAGAGGGAGAAAAGAGGAATGAGTATTTAAATTATCTTTAGCATCGACTCCTAAGCAATGTCAGACTATTGGGTGTGGTAAGAACATAATCGAGGTCATAAGCGTGATCCTTTGGACAGGTGGTGTGATCAGTGTGGCTTTCTTGTCTCAGACGTGTACTCCTGAGGATTAGAATGTGAGGGAAGATTCACCTGCAAAAGACTCTACGAAACTCAAGTCAGTAAGAGAGCTTTAGGATCTATGAGAATATAGTAGTGAGTATGAGAATTGAGTGATTAAGTATTTCCTGTGGAATACTAGTTGTATTTATAGGATTAGCATGGATTGTAAACCTTTGTTGTGATATCAAATATTATTATTGAAATAATACTTACTTTAAGTAGATAATAATAACAAAGTAATACTTTATTGTATAACCATAATATCAAACTAGCATAATTTCATGGTAGTTCATCTACGTGTTTTACAGTAACATGTAAAAACACATTGCTTTAGATTATCTAGGATAGTTATTTTGAATTTTGATTTTTTATTTGAGGAAAAAGGTTTTAAAAGCAAAAACCAGATTCAATTTCTAGTTTTACTTTATTGGTTATCCCTATGTTAAAAAGTTGTAGAATTAGATACAGGAAAATTAACTTGGTTGTGCTTTGGGTGTGAAGTATTTCTTTAAGCTTTTATATTCTTATTTTGTTTATAGTTAAAAACGTACGTTTTTCTCTAAATTTCGATACAAAATTTAAATTCAGTTTTGCTACAAATTCAATTTCATTTTTAACTTTAAAAATAAATAAATATAATTTTTCTAATTTAAATCTTATTTGTTAAACAACATTTAACATTTAATATTTAAATTATCTATATTATTTGATACAATTCAAAATATTAACCTAAAATATTGTTTAACGCTTATAAATTAGAAAAAAATATATCCATTGTTTTTTAAATTTATGAATGAAAATATGTCAAAGTCTAAAAGACAAATTCTAATTTTAACTTTTTGTTTATTATGGAGGTCAAATCAAGTTTATTTCGTGTCTTTTTTAAAATATATATATATATATATATATATATATATATATATATATATATATATATATATATATATATATATATATATATATCTTGTGTAAGATACAATGAACGTGTAATGGTTATTTACCGTATATAGTTATCATGCACAGAAATATGGTCGTACGCATTTCAAACCTTCCTTGACTAAATACAATAAATATTTATTAAAATGTGTGATGAGGAATAATTATAGAAGTCAGCAAGTTTTATTGACCAAAAACTTAAAGTTGGATCATGGCTATGATTTTTATAATAATGGCCTAACTATAGTCCAGATGGATAATAATGTAATATATATATAGGTTTTGGGAGTTCATAGCTAGGCCTGGCAACACAAGACACGAAGGGAGCCTCCACAGTCAAAATAATCAAGCTACGTGTATTCATGTTTTTAGAAGAATTTTATAAATATTTCTTCAACATTTAGAATAATTATAAACAGAAAATAATTCTACATGTTAGGAACGAAACACAGCTTGTTAATTTAGGTAAGTATTTCATTTTTTTTTTCTTTTAAGAATTAAAGCAACATCGGAGGTTACACTAATTTTTGAGTTATTTTTTTATTTATTAGTACAAAATATGTTGAAATGGAAGATAAAGGTGGATCAAGAGGATGAGCTCTTGCTAATAGCAGTTGTAGGTCTCAAATAAAACACAAAGAATGAGTGGTTTCTAGATAAGAACTTTCACCACAATGTAAAACTTGGTAATGGTACTCGCATAACTGTGATGGGAAAGGCAATGTTCAAATGGTGAAGGGAATCACACATGTGTATTATTTTCCTAAAGATAATAATAATCTCTTGACTATAGGACAACTTCAAGAAAAATGTTTGATTACAACAATTCAAAATAACAAAATGAAATAAAAGAGCATTAATCATGGAGGTGCATATGAGTACAAACAAGATGTTTATCTTGTTAGCCACTATAGCATCAACAACTACCACATGTCTCTAGGTGTATGGCTAAGACATTTAAGCTATGATGGCTTAAAAACTCTTATCTCTAAACAAATGGTGAACAGGTTGTCTTCCCTTACAAACCCTAGAGATTTGTGGATGCATTGCTTAGTAGGGAAACAACATTAAAAAAGAGTCTATAGAGAGCATTAAAGAAACTACAATTGATTCATGTTGACATATGTGGACCCGTTCGGACATCATCTAGTAACAACAAGAGGTATGCCTTAAGTTTTATTAATGACATATCACGAAAAACATATATAGTGAGAAATAAAAAAAAAATTCTATCTTTAAAAGTTTCAAGGCTAGAGAAAGTATTATCTATTTACGGACAAATAGGGGAGGTGAACTTACCTCTCATGAATTTGCAGAATTTTGTAGAAGCCAAGGTATTTTGAAGCAATTAACTACTGTCTACACCCCTCAACAAAATGAGGTTGTAGAGAGGAAAAACAGAGCCATTATGAATATGGTTCATTCTATGTTAATTGGAAGAAATGTCCCAAAAACATTTTGGCCAAAAGCAGCAAAATGGTGTGTTCATATCATTAATAGGAGTTCCACTACAGTAGTACAAGACAAAACACATGAAGAGGCATGAAGTGTAGTGAAGCCTTTTGTAGAATACTTTTGGGGTATTTGAATGTCTTTCTAATGTGCAAACACCATATCAGTAGCAAATAAAATTGGATGACAAAGTAAAAAATGTGTCCTTCTTGGAGTTAGTGATGAGTGAAAAGCATACAGGTTATTTAATCTAGTCAATAAAAGGATTATAATCAGCAAAAATGTAATATTTGAAGAACAAAAATGTTGGAGCTGGGAGCATATTGAAGAAGAAAATCATCAAGACATCTTGGATTAGGGAAAATAAAGATTGTGCAAGAGATGCTAAGAATTAGACTGAATAGAACGAAGAAGAAAATGAGGAGCAACAAAGAACAGAAATGCCAAATGCAGTTAATACTAAAGTTAACACAAAGAACAAGTCTCATATTCCAACTCTTGAGATTCCAACTGAAGGGAAGGCTAGCAGGTGCAGGAGAGAACTAATGTGGATGGCTGATTAGGAAGAAAGATAAGAACTTTCAAATGATGAGAATGTAATGCTAGTGACCGAGAATGATCCAGTGGCATTTAAAGAAGTTGTTAAGAATAAGAAATAGATAGGGCAATGGAGAAAGAAATGGAATCAATAGAAAAGAACAACACATGGTAGTTGATTGATTTGCCAAAAGGAGTGAAGTTGATTGGGATAAAGTGGAAATCAAGATCAAACTCAAAGAAAATGGAGATATTGACTATTTTAAAGCAAGGTTAGTAACAAAAGGGTATGCACAATAATATGGGGTAGATTACTCTAAGGTATTTTCACTAGTTGTCAAACTTGATACCATACACACAGTTATTTCTATGGTTGCACAACATGGTTGAAATATTTATTAGTTAGATGTAAAGAGTGTCTTTCTTTATGGAGAACTCAAATAAAAGATATATATACATCTTATAATAGGCTTTGTGAAGATTGGTAAAGAATAGAAGGTGTACAAGCTAAAAAAAAGTATTGCATGGGCTCAAACAACCACCAAGGTCCTGATATAACAAGATAGAAGCATACTTCTTGTGTAATGGTTTTAAACGTTGGTTTTGTGAACATACATCGTTTACAAAATCAGCACTAAGTAAAATTTTGATTATAAGCTTTTATGTAGATTATTTGATATATAATGGAAATGATGTGGAAATGTGTAATGATTTTAAAAGTTCCATGATGTTAAAATTTGACATGTATGATCTAAGGAGAGTGAGGTATTTTCTTAGAGTTGAAATTTTCTATAATTCACATGGAATCCTTATGTATCAAAGGAAGTATGCTCAAGATGTATTGCCTCATATTGGTGTGAAAAACTGTAATGTTGTCAAGAATCATATTGTTCCTCGTACAAAGTTGTTTAAGAATGGTATGGGAAGCAACAAAGTGGATACTACGATGTTCAAACAGGTTGTAGGAAGCTTCGAGTATTTGACAGCAACTCGACCAAACTTGATGTATGAAGTCAGCCTAATTAACATATTTATGACCAACTCAATTGAAACTCATTGCTCTAGAGCTAAAACGCTATTAAGATACTTCAAAGGGACCATTGGACTTGGCATATACTATAAGAAAGGGGATAACACTAATCTAGTTGCATATACAGGAAATAATTTTGTTGGAGACATATGTGATAGAAAGAGCACTCTGAATTTGTGTTTTTCTTAAAGATTGAAGCAGTTTCATGGTCATTTAAGAAATTGTCGGTGGTAACATTGTCCACAACAAAAGTTAAGTACATAGTCATTGCATCATGTGTTGGATTAAGATAGTAATGGAGACTCTTGGTTTCAAAGAACAAGAAGATACTTTAATTTTATCTTAAAGCAACTCAACCATTCAATTATCGTAAAATCCAATATTTCATGGAAGGAGTAAACATATTCACGTTAGATTTCAGTTTTTAAGAGATATTGTGAAATATGGAAGTTTTAAGATGAGTTACTGAAACACACAAAATCAAATAACAAATATAAAGACTAAACCACTCAAACTAAAAATCATGGGAATGATTGAAGCATCCAAAATAAATTAAATGCATTGACATTTAGTTTAAGAGAAGAAATGTTAACGGTTAAATAGTTTTTGTAAATGTTGTTTTTTTTAAGCAGTTTTTTTTTTATTAAGTAAATAAGATTAAATTATTGATCTATTGTGTGAAGAAGTGAGAATTGATATTTAGCTTATATTTAAGAAAACAACTCATGATTTCCTGCGTGAAAATAGTAGGTGATAAAATTTATGTTTTTTGCTCAATTATAAGGATGCAATCTCTCGTTACTTTAAATAAGACATTGACTACATAAATTCAGTAAAACTTCTTATTTATTATTTTCAAAATATATGTCCTTGTTTTGCTAATGTATTCTTCGACGATAGTGAAGACATAAGTATTAAGTATGGAAATAATACCCTCTAGAAAGATTGCAGCTAGACAATAAAATTTGATGATGCATCTTAGTTCTCACAAAGTACACAAGCTACGATATCACATGAATATAATGTATCAAGATGGATAACCACAATCATAGTCTTATTAGCTATAAAATTATACTAAATGAATCAACACACCTTTAAACCTACTTGTTTTAATTTATAAAACAATTAAATAAAACCTAATTCTTATTAAGTCAATTCTTTAAAGTACTTGTTTCGGTTATATTTGTCTGGGGTCGGTCGTCTTTTCTTCATATGCTCGGATCGACCAACTCTAATAAGATATGTTTCATAGAAAGGTCTATATTTTATTAGGATAGAAGATGTTTTTACCTTAACATCCATAGTATATTTATAAGGCTTGTGTCAGCCAAACACATTGATTAACCATATTAATATCGTATATTTGTATAGTGTAAGACAATCTGACATGTTAATTATCCATAAATGACAATTAATTTCGATCGGTATATTTTATATAATACAGTACTTTTAAAAAATAGCTTTGGAAACCATTCCAAATCACACATCATTAACCTCACTTCGAATAAAACAACAAAAAAAACAGCTAAATATGCATCAAATTTTATGCATGTAAAATAAAAAGTTTAATAAAAAAATATGTTATATAAACAACTTAGTTTAATAAAAACAAAACTTAGGTAAATTTTACGTAGCTTTAAGATAGACAAAAAAAATAGAAAAATGATAGAAAGCATTGAGATGACAATCAAAGTGGAGTGTAAAGAATAAGGGATTATTAGGGTTTATAATTATTTAGATGAAAGGGTATAATTGGCAACACAAATATAAAGAAAGGGGGCAGGGAATGTGAACAGAAATCTAAAAGGGTGTTAATATGGAAGTTCCATTATAACTATAATATATAACTTTGATATGATTTGGGCCTTGTGCATTATTGTTTGGTCAGGAAGGATAAGGTTTTGCTATTTACACTCCTCCTTTATGCTAGTTATCTGATGAAAGACATTTTTCAATTTAACTTCAATATCCTTAGTTTGGGCCAGTATTTGATGTGCGGGAAGATAGTACAGTGCTCCTATCTTCTATAGGTCTGTCAACAAAGGTACAGTGCAACTTATTTGAAGTATTTATTATTATTTTATAATTTTAGGAAATAATGATAAACAACTTGTTTATCATTATTTTAAAAAAAATTAATATTTTTTAGATATTTAAACATATTTAATTTAAATTAATAATATTCTAAATTATTTTATTTTTTAAATATTTTGTTTAGATAGATCAATTCAATTTTTTTTAATTTTATTTTTTCATTTAAATAAATAAATATAAATATTAATCAGCTCTTTTAGTCAATATTGTTTAATTTTATGTTTTGTTAAAGTTTATAAAAAATTTCAATGGTAAAGGTCTTTTCTTCATATATTTCAACTGACATTATTATTTAATTGTAGACCATGATTATTTACATAACATTATTTTTACTCATTTGCCCAGTAAAGCCTTTTGCCCGACTTTAAAAATTACCTCAATCGATATTAGCAAGAAAATAATTCTTGAAAGTTTTCCTAATTAGCATTAGAAAATAATTTTAGTAAACTATTGACAAAAAATGTCATCGGTCATAAAAATAAAACTATATTTCAATTTAATTTGTTTTTTTAAATGAAACATGATTTATTTTTTTACCTATCTTATTTTACTCACATTTTTCTATTATTCATTTTTCTTTAAACTAATTTACCGTAAAAATGGAAATATGTTTTAATTTTAATATTTATTATATAATAAATTATTATTTTAATTCTTAAATAAATTATTATTAATTTCTCTATTTAAAATTTAAGTATCAATTTTTAAAACATCAATCATATCTAAAGTTGAAATTATTTTATTAAAACTCTATTCATGATTAAGTTAATTTATATATCCTTAGAATAAATAAATAACTACTTTTTTAAAGTCCTAAAATAAATAAATTTATGATCATTTATTTCTTTTTTTTTTCTCGATTTATTTGTTCTTTCAATTTATTTACTTTTTTCTATTTTATTTTAGAATAAAAGGATAAAAAGAAAAAATGAGTTAAAATTTATTTATAGAAATTAATCTGATAAAAATACGGATCTCGTTATTATAGTCATTTAGATAGTTTTTGTCAAGGAAATGATTCACGACTTAGAAAAAATAAAAAAAAATACAAAATTTAACAAAATAATTTTTAGATTGATAGTTTATATTTTAAATAATGAGACTCAATATTTATATTAAGAAACTTTTATTATTAATAAATTAATCTCATTAAAATAAAACACTTTATCTACTTTATATACTCAAATATTTCCATTCTTATAATTTATGTTACGAAACCTTTATTCACAAATTTTGCTAAACCAAATAATTCCACTTTTACTTCCCTTTCTTTTAAAATTTATTTATTTTTATTCTCTAAACTAACGGTTTAATATACCCATATGTCTGGAACAGTCTCATGTCATTGTTTTGCCCTGTCAAACTCAAACTGTCTCTAAAGTGTACCACATGCACAAAAATCTAATATAATGGTTATTAAACGTCTATTAGTCCAATAGAGATCGTGACACAAATCAAAGTAATTAATATTTATTTTCAAAAAATGACCATTTCTTTTATCCACTGCTCGAGAGGTTTTAGTAATTTTTTGAGATACTAAAGTTTATTTATTCAAAGTGTTACTATGAACTTATATTATATAACTGGCCAATTAGGTGTGAAGGCATATTGACTTAACAGATCTTGATATGTTATAACGATCACTAATTAATAATTAAAGTTTGTATTAATATTATTAAAAGATAAATTAATTAATTAAATTCTTATAAATTTTATAAATAAAGGTTTAATTTCAAAATAAACTCATTTTTTTCATAATTAAATTATTTAAGATTTTTACAAAAATATTATAACTTGAAAATGAAAATATATTTTACAGATCACCTTTCGTACACCGATCGGTTACTAACAAACAAAAAGCAGAATAAAAATAAATGTTCGGCAGAGACAGAAAAATGACATCCTTGTCCCATTAAAAAAAAACAACTTATTTATCAAATATTTTTTATCGTATATATTTAAGACTGAATCCTTAATCACATGCTTTAAGAGAAACAGCCACGTCGTGTAATTTTCCTGAATTCTCGCAAACTATGATGGCTATTTTTATACCATACGAAAGATTTGTCTGATAAATTAATGTAGACAAAAAGTAGTACTATTTAGTAACATTATTAACAATGTTTAACTGATTGACAGCATGAATATAAAAAAATACAATGCATTGACACAATAGAATAGAAGTAAGCAAAGGAAGTGCACTTTTAGAAAAGCAACCAAAGGACTAAGTTGGGAATTGTGATTGTAAAACTATGAAAAGAGAAAGTGGTTTTATGTGTTGGAAGGGCAACCAATATGATTGTAAGTAAGTGGGATAATGTTAAAAAAAGAAGTAGAAAAGGAAGAAAAACTTACATACATATGCTTTCACGTTCCATGGTGATAATGAGTAGGTTAATTAAATTTGTATCAAGTTTCCGACCACTAAGATAAAGGATTTTAAAGTGAATAACCATCAATCATTCTAAGCCCTACCAAAAAAGCAACCATGAAAAGACAAACCACAAATAAGATATCATTCATCAACTCAAACCTATTTCAGTGCTAAATATTTTTTTCTCTTTATTTATTTATTTTTTTACTTTCCTTCCTTTTCATTTGAGCTGGTTGATTTGTCTTGTTCCATTTTATTTTTCAATTGCACATTTTTTAAATCCACATTTTGGAGGAAGCAAATTTGTTTCAATGTTTCGTGGCCACTTACGAATTATTTATCAATAAAAAAAAATTGCCATTGGAAGAAAATTTAACATACATTAAAAATTAAGATTTTTAATATATATAACTTTAGTTATTTCTTTTTTCAAATTTTAAGTTGAGTTTCTTTAGAAAATAAACTAATGGTTTAATTCATGATTCAGTTAAAGAGGCTTATTTTATAATAGTTGTTACTTTTTTATTATATATCAAATTGTACCCTCCATAGTGAAATAATGGGTTTCTCATGTTAAAAAACAGAGAAAGATGATATGAACGAAGCTAGGATTTTGAAATTACTTAGATTTGTTATATTTACGAAAGTAAAGCCATAAACCGGTCTAATGATTAACAGGGCCAGTGTAGATCAAATATTAATCATTAGTTGCGTGACTAAATCATCTGCAATGATTGTTGTGCACTTTAAGATTTTTAGTGTGATATTTGTAAAAATAATGATATTCACAACATTTTTTTTATAACATTTAAATATTATTTGTGTATTATTTTATGATTAGTCTAAAATTATTTCATAATTAATAATAATAATTATAAATACTAATAATACATGTAAAATTGAATATTCAAATTCTTTAGATAAAGTGTTAGATTCTATAATTGCGGATTGCGGATGAATAAAAGAATACATATATAATAAAAAAAGGGAGATCTTATTCTGTCAAATTTTTAAGGATAATTGTTTTTTTTAATCATGTTTAATATATGTTTTCGTTATAGTAAATTGAAATGGGATTCCAGGTACATGTTTTACATTTAAACGGCTCAAATTTGTGTTTGGTCTTTAGAATTAATTAATGATAAAAAATTAAAACCAATTTTTTACTCAAGTGATTTTACAATAATTTTCTTTCCATCTTTATCTTATACTTAACATATTCTTGTCCGGTCTAAAATATATAGTTATTATTAGGTTCAAAACATTTCGACAAGTTTGAGATCCAAATATAACATCTATATAAAATATTTGAAATAAAAAAAAATATGATATTTATGATCATATAAATAGAATATAGATTATAGTAAATTTAATTCAATTATTATATATATTAATATGTTAATATATATTGAGCTTATCTTATTTATTATTATACTAATAGGCATATGAAAGTTTATAAATATCACAGTTATAGGAAGTATTTTAACTCAATATTCATTCTACATTCAACAAATATATCTTATTGAGTTAAATGTCGAAGTCCTATATGGATTTTCTTCATATAGAATTAAAGTTTTACATTTGAAAAAGAAAGTATAACTTTTTTTCTCCACGGGAAGGAGTTGTAATAATTAAAGTTAATAATTTGGAAAACTATTAATGGCACGTACTAAAATAAAATAAATTATACTACTTCATTTAAAGGATCCGCTAATGAGTGCTTATCTTCTTAACTATCCTATAATAATTATGATTCATCCTTAAGCATGTGACTTGCTGTGATTGTCCTCCAACGTTAAGGTTGTAACCCAAAAACAGAAAAAAGGAGACTGCGCTTTTTGACCCATTGGAAATAAGTAAGAACACAATCAATAATTGTTAGAAATATATTCTATTTGTCCCTATTGTTTCTCGAAGAATAAAAAATATAATATTTTTTCTTTTTCTTTCTTTTTTATATTATGGAAACTAAATACGTGCTTAAATTATTTTAAAAATAGAAGATTATAATGTATCGTATGGTCCGAACAATCATACATGACATTCCACATTAAGTAAACGGACTTAGGACAAAAAGTAATTATGCAGTGAGTGAGTAAATATGGTAGATTTATACAAGATTGGATGACAAAGGACAACAACGTCCGGCCTCCATTAATAAACAAAATTTTCTACAAAAATTAAGGTAAATGAAAATTAGATGTGTTGGAGTGAAATTGAATCGAGATTAAGATTTTATTAATCTCAAGTTCATGTCAAAAATTATAAATATAAATAAAAATAAGAGGTAGGTGATTGTATTTAATATTATTACTCACAATTCCAATCTAGATTACTAGTTTAAGCATTAGACAACCTTTGACAGTACAATTTCAGAAAATAAAACAAAAACAAAATAATATATAAAAGATTGTGAAAATAAAACAAAAACAAAATAATATATAAAAGATTGTGCAGATATTTGAAGTGGTTCTATCCCACACCCAAAACACATAAAATACAATTAAAACATAATCTTAAGTTTTATCAATAAAAAATTAATAAATAAATAAAACAAAATATAAAAAGAAGCCAAATACGATTTGGGTCACTAGAAGTAGCATGTGGGTCGTGAATTAATTACATTTGATTTTTCTTTGAGTCAAAGTTACCTCTTTGACTTTTTCGTAAAGGGGTAAGATTGTCATTTCAAAAGCGCGACTGAAACTTCTGATGGCGTCTTCAAAGGAGGCGGCGCGGTGGAGAAAGAAGCGAAGAGTGCCTCGGATTCATTTCTGATTCACTGTTTCCAACGCCAACACAAAGACCCTCTTATTGCCTTAAATCACGGAAATGCCACTGTTTGCCACGTTGGCATGTTGCCATGATTCAACGTGCATGGAAGAGTGCAGTTTGCCAGGGACCATTTCATAACAAAACTCAATATAATTTTATATAAATTTTCACCTTCTTCTTCGATTAAACTTAGCGAATTATTTTAATAATTTGAAGATTATATTAAATTTTGTGTTTTTTCTTTATATTTTGGTCCATTAAATTTTAAAATTCTCAATCTATTATTTTTGTTTTGAAAACAGTTTATTTTAGTCTATTTTAAGTTAACACGTGTTAGTTAATTCTATTTTATGAATTAGAATCTTCTTGTTGAATTAAAAAGGATTCAAAATGAATATTTTAAAATATTTAATTACTTTCCAAATTTTAATATACTAAATCGTAAACATGATGAAAATAAATAAGGATTAAAAATAACATTTAACCTTTTAAATATTTATAACTAATAGGATTGAACTAAAAATTCAAATTCAATCATTTGGTTTAAATTTTTAATCTGATAAGACTATAATAAAATCAAATAACAATAAATTGAGGCAATACCTCCAAACTTAGATATAAAAAATCTAAATTCATACTATAGTTAATTTATTCAGTACTTTTTATAAAAAAAATTAAAATTATTTTCAACCATATTTATCGGAAATATTTCTTATTTAAATACTAACATTAAACTAGATAGTTAAATTTTGTTTGAATATGAATAAGCAAAACGTGAATATAGTTTTCTTATATTTGAATCAAGATAGTATTAGATTTGTTGTTAAATCAAATGAAACTGAGTTTATTTTGTTTACTATTTTTAATAAAAAAGTTACTTACATACTTTTGGATAACATTATCTTTTTTAAATATAATTTATATGATAGATGTTGAAAAAATTGTATTTATGCAAACAGAGCTCATTCATTTTTAATTGAAATTGTCTAATTAGAATTACGGAAAAACTTAAAAATTTTCAACCAATCCTAATTAATAAAAATAATTTATTTGAATTAATTTTGCGAACTCATTTTCAAACGAACAATCCGCCCAATAATACTATATTCCTATTATTACTTGAGAGCTTGGTAGACTAATCATTATGCACACAATTTTCCCCTTTTCTGAGTTAGATTATAAAATCTAGATATTGTAAAGTTTTGCAAAAAATTTAAATTTAAGATTTTAATTCTGTATCAAATGCTAAGTCCGAAAAGTAAAAATTGTGTAATTTATAAAAGATTGAAATATAAATAAAAATTATGAAATAGGAATTTTACGAGACTCGTTCTAAAATATTATAACAAAAGTTTAAAAAATAAAAATAATACAGCATAATAACATGAGTCACTTAAAGTAAAAAAAAAAAAAAAAAGTGAAATAAAATTCTTAGATTACATATATATATATAGTCTCATCCATTTGCAAGTTTGAAAAGAAATTAAAATGTTTTGAAAAGGGGAAGCTGGTTTTGATTGAATAATATTGTATATGTGCATGGCTTCTTCGTCGTGTTCCCATTTTAGATAAAGCTTAGATGATGTTATTATTGTTATTGATAGAAACTTTAAGAAAGTAAATCATGACAATCCAATATTTAAAATGTGATATGATTGAGCTTAGTATATACTAATGGAAACTTTAAGAAGTAAATTGTATTGTATCAATGAAACTTTTAAGAAAGTAAATCAAATCAATTGAAATTGAAAGTGTTAGAATATTATATGATTTAAAGTGTTTTATAAGAGGAAATAGCCTGTATTTTATTTTATTTTATTATATATATATATATATATATATATATATATATATATATACTATCACTTTTTATGTGCCTTGGGAATTTGGTTTTGATTGTATTGATAATGTTTTTAACTATTAATAAAAAAAATTATATATTTTTATTTTATTCTTTATCTATCTCACATGTTTAGTTTTCAAATAATTTTATATTAGGTATCACACTGAACTTTAATATGAGTTATGTTAACACTCTAAAGTCTAACAATAACCATCACACATGAAAATTTTATTAACAAAATAGAAAATTAAGAAAAAATATATAAAAAATAACACAAAAATAAATAATAAAACAATATATCTCAGGTAACATTGACAAATAAAATATTATATTATATTCCAAATAATATTAAATTTTTATATTAATAAAAATATGATCTTATTATTATTTTAATTCAAAATAATAAAATGATAAATAATTATTTTAATTTATAAAATAAGTAAATTTAATTTAATGGTCATTTAAAAGGTAAAAATAAAAATGTAATTATTTTTGTTTAAAATACCATTTATTTAAAGGATATAATTAAAAAATGTATATGCGAAAAAAATTCTTTGTGATATTTACCTCATAAATATATGCTGATATAATTTTTTTTATGGGTTGGTAAAACATATCAAAACAGGAGTGCATGCATACAACTGTAGGTTCAATTGACTACCATCTTAAATATTAGTCTATAAGAATTACTGAGCTAAGCAATGAAAAATCATTAACATTGATTATTTAATATTAAACATGATTAATAAGAAATCTCAACAAACTAGATAAATATTGTATTAAAAAATTACATCAATTAAAATCAAGATTAATTTATAATATAAGTAAAAGGTATTACAGGTATATGAATATTATTCTAAAAATGTTTTCTCGACTTATTCATTCATGCATAAAAAAACATGTAGAAAAAGGATTGTTTCCAAGTAAAAAATTCATTATAAAGGATTAATTATTACATGTTTGGATTTTTTTTTCTCTTTCATAAGTTCAACCCGCACCTTCATAATTACCTAAATATCCTTTCAATTTGTATCAATATGTGTGAGTTAATGATGTAGTATGATGATTTCTTTTTCACCAACCAATTCAATAAACTCTGGTATACATACCTTTATTCCCTCGTTTTCGAAATTCATTTTGCAAGTTTGTTATCGTTTTGCTATTATCTGGATTTTTTTTCTCTTTCCTTGTATGTATTTCGACACGATGATGATTGGTGGTCTCAATCATGGTATTAGTGGTGTAGTATTTGTGATGTTGAGAAGTCGACATTTAAGTTTAAAACTCTTAATCACACTTCGAGGTTCGGTTAAGGTCTTGTCGGTGTTCGAACGTTGCGTAAAATCTTGTCACACTTCGAACTATGGCAAGTCCTCAATCAGCGTTCAAACGCTGACGAAGCTTTAATCGTACTTTGAAGTGCGGTTAAGGCTTCAAAGCCCCATTTTACAAGCACAACATGCATTCATTCACATTATCCAATTCAATTCATACATTTTATTCAATTTAGACATTCTAATACATTCATATGCATACATTCGAACCCAATTCATATATTTCAATCCATCCATATGCATACCATATCTATGAATCCAAAACACAAATGAATAAGGAAGACCAACCTTTAAGGTGCGCAGAGAACAAAAGAAGACGATAACAAATCCACCAAAATATCAGTACACCACCACTACGTTTTCCCATCGCAAAGCAACAAATGCACTATGATGGAGGACAAAGTAACAGAGGAGAAATGAGAAAGGCAAATGATCGATAAGGAAAAAGGAAGGAGAAGAGAGGCTAAACGCAAGAGACAAAAATAAAAATCACAAGAGGAAGAAATAAAAGAAAAAAAGGTGTGAAGAAGAGAAAATTCAAAACTCATAAAAAGAAATTAAAAATTAGACATTAGTAAAGGTGTAAGATTTCTTGTAACTCTCACAAAAATCTTTTCAATCAAAGATTTTTATTAATGTGGAAATGATCAAATGAACTTATAAGTGTTGAGAAAGACCTTCTATCATTCATATATATATATATATATATATATATATATATATATATGATAAGGAATAATATTTTAAAAGAAGGAAAAATATATTTTGACATATTTTTTTATAATATTTTAACTCAGTATAGATATTATATTTTCATTAATTTATTATTTATTTATTATTATGTTTTAAATTTAATAAAAAAATTTATACATGTATTATATTAAAATGTAATAAAAAAAGATGTGTTAACATAAAGGAAAATGTCAACGTATCAAAGTTAAAATTAAAACCACGAATTTGAAGAACAAATCCACAATCAATCTAAACCACTGAATTTTGATATTGAATCACTATGAAAAACTTTAAATCAATAAAAAATTATAATAATAGAATTTTAATGCAATGACTATGAACAAACAATAAACTCAGTCCACCTACCTAATAATAATAGTATAAAAAAGAAGAAAGTATTTTTGTGAATTTAAAAAGCGTAACGAAAGCTTGAGCAGCCCCTTTTATAATTTAGTATGTCTAATGACTACAGTTGGGTGTGATGAAATAAGCCAAATGAATAAGCCAAAGGAGTGATGTTGTTGGTGTATAGCATCAAAATTTATGATATCAGAAAACAGTTATAAATTAATAGGAATTTTGATGTAATAATAAGTCACGTGAGTGAATGGTGACTGTATAGGGTAGTATTGTTCTTGTAAAGCTGAAAACGCTGTACTTTTGAGTTGTTGCTGAAAAGTGAAAAGTCTACACATCTTTTCACTTTATTTTACCTATTTATTTCATCATCCTCATACTAAAATCTTTTTTACTTTTTCAT
The DNA here is from genome assembly GCA_027742785.1 of Vigna reflexopilosa. Taxonomy (NCBI): domain Eukaryota; kingdom Viridiplantae; phylum Streptophyta; class Magnoliopsida; order Fabales; family Fabaceae; genus Vigna; species Vigna reflexopilosa. Next base: position 13,802,226 of record CM050914.1, read on the forward strand.
ATATAAATACCCTTTTAGATTTTTCTTCTTCTCTTGCATTTTTTTTATTTTAAGTCAAATAAATCAATACTCATTTAACAACTTCAAATAATAATATTTTAATTATATTTATTTTATTTTTATTTTTAAATTAATATTGTATTATATTATTAATATGAGTGTTGTTTGTTGCAAGAGTGTCAAATTATTATTTTTTCTGTTTTACTTCTACAATAATTGTATCTTTAATTTTATTTTTTTTGTTTTTATGAGTTTAACATATCATGGTTATGTGAATAATCTTTTTCCTTTAAATTTCTATATAGGTTTGTATTATAAAATTCTTTTATGTTTTAAATCGATTTTAATTTTTGTAAAGTATATATTTACATCACAATTTTTTTGATTAAACAAGTTAATCTATAATTCTGAAATATACTAAAAAAATTTAATATTTATTTCTAAAATAATGATTCAGTTAATTCATTCAACAATGCGTAAATAATAAAAGTAAGAGAAATTATTATTATCTTTTTTATAAATTGGACTTAATTTTGTATAATTCACAATGTATGCATGTAAAACTAGTTTAACCTGTAATAAACTTTAAATTCCAATACTAAACAACATAAATATTTGCTAACTCTAAAAACTTAGCACTCAATATATTAATATGTTTAGATCTTAAATGAATTTTTTACTAAGATAAATATTACTTTGCATATTTATAAATAATCAATGTTGTTTTCAATAAAATTTCACTCTTAAAATAATTTCTTTACTTATAACAATTCCTTACATACTTCATAATGATAAAAAAATTATGTTTAATAGACAAAATTAACAACTTTATAGAAAACCAAATCATAGACCCCTTACAAAATTAATCCAATAACTCAAATTGAATTTCCTAAAATTAGTATCTCTAACAATATCTTGGATTTGAGTACCTCACCAAAGTAGATTTGTTAATGGAAAAAAAAAAATCATTAATCAATATGATGAACATATTAGCAATGTGTTAGTAACAAAAATATAAATATAAATATTATATTAGCAATGTGTGTCATATATAATCTTGTGCACCACCTTAAAATCTCTTAACACCACTACTTTAATATATTGTTCTTATAACAACCAAAATTTATTTTTATCGTGTATTAAGAATATATATATATATATATATATATATATATATAATTAATGGAAAATAATTTGTTCAATTGCTTAATTAACTTTGTACCCTTAAAAACATTTTTTTTTCGATAATAAAAATTTCATCAACATACAATAAGATGATAATGTAAATATAATAAAAAAAATTCTAATAGAAACACGATGGTCTAAATAATCTTCTTATAACTTTTTTTACACATATCAAACTTAAACTTCTTACATCATTGCTTTTGTGCCTACTTCAAACCACACAGGTTTTTTCTTAATTTATACACATATATTCTTTATTGCATTCAACAAGAAAAACATAAGGTTGTCTCGTGTTGATGTTTCCCTTCAAAATACCATGAAATATATATATATATATATATATATATATATATATATATATATATTGTTTATTTATTCTCCCTACAAATAGCAATTAAACTTAAACATGGTTTTAATGAATAACATTTTCATAAACAAGATAGTGTTTTTCACTACAACCAACATTTTTTTTACCTAATTCTTTCACTACTAATCTAACTTTGTACTTAAAAGACATATAGTTACTTTCATACTTCATCTTATAGAACCATCTTCAAAAACCTTTTCTCCTACAGGTAACTTCATGATCAAAAGTATGATTCTCATATAAGGATTTCATCTCATCCTTTGTTGTGTGTAACCACTTTTATTTTCTATCATAACATTTTGATTTTTTCCTTGTCTGTTTATATAACAAGCTCATCAAAAGAATATCTATTAGATATAACTTTTGGATTTTTTTTTTACCAAAAATCAATTAGATATCCAGATGAGAATTTTTTCATTGCAATTAGAAATGATATAATGTAATGAGTATGCTAAAATCATAATAATTTTAACTCTTTCCTTATGGTCATATTTTAGTAATGATTTGTTCACACAATTTTAGTCTAAGTAAGAAAAATAAATTTCACAAAAGAATTAAAAAAAAAACAGCTTAAAAATCCAACTGATAAGATTAATTGATCCCAAATAAGATAGTGTTGTACCATTTAAAAAAAATTAACTTCTTTAATGGCTTGTTTTATTACTTTTACTAAAAACTCTGTTAAGATTTCTCATATTTCAATCAATTAACTCCATCTTTATAATAGCCAATATTGAATGTGATTTAAAAAAAATAGTAATTTAATTATTCTTTTACAAGTTAATGACTTCACTAGAATCCACTTAATCATTTTCTACTCAATATATATATTACAATTGTTTTTCCTAGATCAAGATGCACTTAAAATCATAGGTGTCCACTTATTTTTCTTACTTTTAAATCTATATGTTCTCTTCTAGTATGATTTGGATATCTCACTGAAAGAGTTTGGAAATGATAATCTGACTTGGAGTAAATAATAATACTATAATAAATGAAAATATTAACATAAATCTTAAACAATGACTATATATAATAACTACGGATTAATAGGCCTAAGTTTATAGGTTTATTTCATTTAAATTTTTTTAACTTGCTTAATTACTCTTACTTCGTTATTATTTAGCTATGATTTATAATGTTGTTTACATAAATATTTAAGTGTCTTATTCCTTATTATAAAGTTAGACAATTTTTAATCTTCGGAATTATATTGACATATAGGTCGAGATATCTTCCTTTTCAACCTCCAAATATAACACTCAATCACTTTTTAGATTAATACTTATTCTTGCAAAGCAATTGAGTTTAATTGAATTAAATAAAAGTGAAGTACATTGTGAGATTAATGTGTGACAATTCATTTGGTGAAAAATTGTAACTAGAACACTATTTTGTATTTAAAAGAAAAGTACTGAGATGTAATTTTGAATAGTTGTTTCTGAATATTGATAAAGAATTGAATCATTATTTGAATCTCATTTTTGAAAATAATATGCAGTGTCTATTGAAAGAATCAATTATGGTACTTCATCACTAAAAAGATATATTAAATTTCTCAACCATAATATATTAAATTTTAGAATAGAAAATAGAAATATCTGAAAGGTATTTTGTAAATTTCTACGTTATCTTTCAACCCCTTTCATTCCACACTAAAAAGAATTCCCTTTTTAACTGGATTTAAAAAAAAGGTAAAAATCAAATAGACCCTTATTAATATTGCTTGAAAAAGAATGAAGGAACACGTTAAGATCAGGTAAAAAGTGTAGCAGTACTGGTATGGCACGGCGTTGCGATGAAAATACGAGCACAGGTAAAAAGAAAGATGCGAACAAAAAACAAAAAGCGGTAAAGTTAACTGAAATTTGAAGAATTTAAAAAGGCGAGTTATTTTCTTTTATCAAATGGACTAGAGTTTCAGACGAAAAGGACGTATGCAAGAAAATGGAATGGTCTGAACGTCACGCTTCTTCCTCTCTCTCTCTTTCCACCCTCCATACACAATATTTATAATATAATTACACCAAAAAGATCAACTTGATGACACATGATGCTCCTCTTTGAGTGTGTGGTGTGGTAATAAAAACATAAAATTTGTTTTCAATCATAAGCAACAATCACCGAATAAATTATTAAAAAAAGATATAAAAATTTGCCAGGGTTAGAGATGAAATTGTACTGTATAACATCATTATATTATAATAATAAAATATTAAAGTGCCACTCCCTTCAATCAAAAAAGTCAAAAAGTCTTGGTATTTATCGTCAACTTGTCATTCGTTAGGGTTTGCAGGGCTATTATTCCATCGGTTCTTCTTCTGGGTGTTGCTTAAATCTGTGGAAAGTTCATTTATTTTCGATTTTCATGCGACCAGGTTGCTCAAGATCACTTTTTTTATTTTACTCTTTTTGATATCAAATTTGGGCTGCTTCCCTTTTCCAAGTTTATATTTTTGAGCTTTGTTTTTAGAAGGTGGGCCTTTTTGTTTTCATTTTCAAAATTAGTATTTTTGGGGGGTTATTTTGATGCTGCAGGGGCTTTGGTTTTGAGTTCCAAAATTTTGTCTTTGTTTCGAAAGGGCGTACGGAGAGTGATGCTGTCTCACTGTTATTTTTATCTTTCTGTTCTTCCAACTCTCCTTTTGGTTCCAATGTTATGACACCGAATTTGTGACTGTTTTATCATGATTCCTGTTTCCCGAGCTCAAACAAATTTAGTTTGTCTAGAATTTTACCTTTGAGAAGCTTGTTAAATTGTGGCTTTCTTGTTGAAGATTGTGTGTTTCAGTTTCTCTTCTTCCCTTAGGCGGGTTTGACTAAAGTCGTGTGTGCCTTGTGAAATGGGTTCAGGGTCTTTTGGGGTTAAGGTCTATGGAGAGATATGATGGTCGTTGTTCTGAGCATGGTTATTGATGGGTAGCAGAAGTAGAACGGTAAACGTTACCAGTAAGGACACCAACAAGGTTGTGAACGGGATGCCAAGCTACGCTCCTCCATTGCCTTCTTCGAGTTCCATGTAAATTTTCCAGAGGACCCTTATGATGCTTAATGTTTATTTTTGTTCTTATGATAGTTTCCTGGGATCAAGTTTGTTTTGTTCTATAGTTCTCATGTGGATAGATTATTTATATGGTGCCTATGTTTCCTAGTTTAGTGTAACTCTTATGTTACTGACTGAAACTATTCATGTTGTTGAGGAACTGTGATGTGTTGCTGGTGAAATTTAGGCCTTATTGGTTTCAGAGGACAGGGAAATAATGAAAATGATTTAATATTTAATTTCTCTGTTTATTGGAGATTCTTTATTTTATAGTGGAGGCAAATTCTCCTGTTCACTTCATTGTGCTGATTCATTCATCCCTCATAGTTTCTTCTATATTATTCTAGGAAGTTGAAACTATACAGCCTTGTACTGTAGGCTTTTATTTTTCGTTCTTGGTGGCTTCATGTTTTCTTAAAAGTTTACTATGACTTTTTGTTTTTGAATTTTCTCATGTATTTGTTATTAGATCTTGAGTATCCAAGTATGACTCTTCTTTAGCTTGGAAACATGTACTTGGACAATGACTCCATGGCTTTCTCAGTCCGGCTTAGATGATTGGCTATGCATTAATATACTTCTTTTACGTGTGATCATGATTTTGGTTTCAGGGGCATAGAAGCAACTAATGTTCATCCTTCCCGCATTTCTGAATTTGGAACCCTAGAGCAATCTCTTGGATTTCGTGTGGAGGATACCATTAACCTTAGCAGAAGTATGTTGCTCATGTTTTGATCTATAACTGTTGGACTCCATTTTTGTGTGGTATTTATGGTTGCTGTGACTTGCTGTTTTGTTAATTTAATATCTTGTCCCATAATCCCATTGCTTGCATTGTTGTACTTGCCATTATTTATCTAGGCACAATGATATCCTTTTCAAGTGATTTCAATTGTTTGTGACTTGCTCCTAACTTAAGTGTTCCATTCTATATGTTCTGCCTCTCGGGGTAATATCGTTATTTCTATGAAAGATGCAGCTCTCTTTATGTAGTATTCTGCATGCACTTATCGGTTAGTGCTCAGGATTCATTTGTTTGGCATTTGTGCCAAACTAGATTGTGGTATACCAACTAAGGAATAATATGATATTCTTTTCAGTTCTCCCTTAAGCTGCCTTTTAAGATAAGGATCTCCTTTTTTTTTTGGTATCTTGTGGAGATAGTCTGTTCATGGTGTAGAATTTTATTTAACTAAGCACAACTTTGTGAATTGACCATGGTGTAGAATTCTTTAGCCCCATTTCTGTGCCTAATTGTGATGTATATTTTATATTGGAAATTCATATTTTCTTGTATGGTTTTCACTCCCTTAGTCGTTAACATGAGTCTTCAAATTATTTCTACCTTAAAATCTTTATTTTCCACATTTTCCAGAAGAAATGTGTGTTTCCTCAACTATGATCCTTCAGAGCCAATTACAAGATGTAGGATTTATGTCGTCTTTCAATTATTTAAACCTCTATTTGCCTTTTTGGTTTTATACCGTCTTTCAGATCCAGTGTTTAGTCAAATGAAATCAAATAGCCAAGCTCTAGGTGCTGATATTCAATTTGGAGGTTTAAATAAGGTAATTTCTTGTGTTCTATACGTGCTTACATACTTCCAAGAATCAACATGTTCCAAATTACAGTGAATTTCTCTATTTCATACTTTTCTCTTACATGTAAGGTGCAGTCAATTGTAACATCAGATATAAATCTTTCTGCTGCTATTGCTGGGTCTCATACATTGGCACTACAGAAAGACGCACAACCAAATCTTGCTTCAACATCTGGTCACCGTGAGAATTGGGGAGAGACCAACATGGCTGATGCTAGCCCCAGGACCGATACTTCAACAGATGACACGGAAGACAAAAATCAACTGGTACTTATTTTGGTTGTGTAATATATAGTTTATTCTACATCTTGGATTTACTTTATTCATCCATTTAATGACATTTGTATATGCTCCCAAGAATTATGACATTAAGAATTATTTATCATTCCAATTTTTTTTATCATAAATATAAAAGCATGCTTATTTGTACTCTAAAATATTGTGCTTCATTGTTGTTTGGCAGCCTGAAAGAGGTGAATCCAGTGATAGATCTAAAGATAAATCAGATCAAAAGGTTGTATGGAGTAATCTTGTTCAAGTAGGATAAGTCTTTGGTTATTATGTATTAATTTTTCTTTTTTATTTTTCACTCAGACCTTAAGACGGCTTGCTCAAAATCGTGAGGCTGCCAGGAAAAGCCGACTGAGGAAAAAGGTAAGACATTTTTCTGTTAATTATAGATGAACTTGTAAAATTATTGTTATGATTTGGTTAGTTGTTCAATTTGCCATATTATTGAGACCCAACAATTTATGATATGTTTTATATATATTTCTTTACTTTTTCAAATTATTCTTTCTATTCATTCAGGCATATGTGCAACAATTAGAGAGCAGTAGGCTAAAACTGACCCAACTTGAGCAGGAGCTCCAGCGAGCCCGCCAGCAGGTTTGCTTTTGTTCTAGTATTTTATTGTGTCCTCTAAAATTTTGGTACCTACCATTTGAAGTCCCCTTTTTTGTCAGCTTTCATTAATTGGATTCTGTTAGTACATAAAGGTGTTTCAATTTGGTTATTAATATTTTCCAGGGAATATTTATTTCAAGCACTGGAGATCAGGCCCAGTCAATGAGTGGAAATGGTATTTAAACATCTTGTGCAATCTTGGAAAATTTTGTTTGATTAAATTATCTTCTTTTTGGCGTAGTTATAGTTTGACATTGAATTAAGAATATGTGCATCCTGAAATTTGTTTATATGTAAATTTTTGGGTTGGCAATTTGGCAGAAAGCTGATTTTGAGTTTCTGTCGCTAACCAACATGGAATTTCTATACACCAGAATATCTATGTCTTATTTAAGTTCTCCACAAAGTTTTCTGTGATATGATTCCTTTTCATAAAACAAACCATTGTTTGTGTGAAGATATAGAACAATCTATTTGTTGAATACACTTATGATGGTTCCCATTGTTCATTGATGGACATAGACTATTTGATTGCATCGTGTGCCATTTCTGTGCAATGAAGTACTGAATTCTTCTGGTGCACCATAGAACTCAGTGTTATTTCCTGTGGTTAATTGCATCACACCTAAAGCCAAGTACACTATGATTTTGAACTCTAACTACATGGTACTCAGTAGTAAGGATGTCACTGCAGGGTTTTGCCAAAATTTGTGTTTTTGTTTCAAATCCTAAATCAATTTAATCAACTCTTTATACAGGTGCTATGGCATTTGATGTAGAGTATGCACGATGGCTAGAAGAGCATAACAGGCAAACAAATGAGCTAAGGGCAGCAATAAATTCCCATGCTGGAGATATTGAACTTCGAACAATTGTGGATAATTTCATGGCTCAATTTGATGATATCTTCAGGCTGAAAGGTATTGCAGCAAAAGCTGATGTTTTCCACATTCTGTCAGGGATGTGGAAGACTCCAGCTGAGAGGTGTTTCATGTGGATTGGAGGCTTTCGCTCGTCTGAACTCCTCAAGGTGAAAATTTTGTCATTTATCCATGTTCTGTAATTACATGCTTTTTTCTAGTTTGAAAGTCGCTTCACTAATATGTGGTCTAATATTCAGTGCAAAAAAAGAATCAAAATAGATATACCAATAGATATTGTAGAAAAAACTTTCCAATTGTAGAAGAAATAACAATTTTTTAACAGTTTTATCTTGACAATATTTGATTCCAGTGTTGAGTTTTAAGTTTCATATACCTTTATCGTGTTATGTCTGTCTAAGATTTGATTGACACTGTTGCAGCTTCTTGTGAGTCAGTTGGAGCCTCTAACTGAGCAACAGTTAATGGGCATATACAATTTGCAGCAGTCATCCCAGCAGGCTGAAGATGCTCTTTCCCAAGGGATGGATGCATTACAGCAATCACTGTCTGAGACACTGGCTAATGGTTCACCCAACTCATCGGGCTCCTCGGGAAATGTGGCAAATTACATGGGGCAAATGGCTATGGCCATGGGAAAGCTTGGTACTTTAGAGGGTTTTCTTCGCCAGGTAATCAACCTTACATATGTTTTTGAGTTTAATTCTGTTAAATCTTATCTTTTTGAAATGTAAAGAGATCTTAAGCTTAGAGTTAAACGACTTTAATTCATATACTTTCTCCATTTCAAGCAATAGTCTTTTAAGGTTCTGATACACATTAGGAAATATTTAATTAATGCGAATTTATCAAAAAAACCACTTTTGTGTCTCATTTTTAATTTCAATGGTTCTGCATTAATTGTTCTTAATTATATGTATATGTAAGATTATTGTTGGAAAAATACTATTGTTTTGGATAAAAAGAAAGGCTAAAAGAGACTGTTGTTTTAGAATCGATGGCAGAGGCTCTAGGTGTAGAATATTTTACATGAATGTGGTCAAATCTTATTGATTACTGAATGTGTTTTACATGGAGTTTTCTGTTGAGAAAGTTATGTTTCAGCTTTTAAAAAGAGTTGTATATGTAGTAGAAAGTCTGACAGAGGCTATAAATAAATAGGATATCGATCTGCCTTTATGGCTTGAGTGGATTGTGTTTCTTATTGCATACAAGTTGTGTCAAAAAAACACAACTGATTGACAAATAAAATGAATTTAGATTGAATGGTTGAAAATATTACTCTTACCAGGACTTCATATTCCACTTCCAAGAGTGTTCATTGCATATTTGCATGCCTTAGGAGAGCCTAAAAGTATTCTATGACATGCATGCACAAAATTGGACCTAAACTATACCAAACATGATGGACTCACTCATCAAATATTAATCATATTAGTTCATTTTATCTTCTCATGTTTCCAGGCTGACAATCTGAGACAGCAAACACTCCAACAGATGCTTCGGATATTAACAACCAGGCAATCGGCTCGAGCTCTTCTGGCGATCAGCGACTATTTCTCGCGGCTGCGAGCCCTGAGTTCTTTGTGGCTTGCCAGGCCAAGGGAGTGAAGCATTGGGAAGGATCCATCTGTGGTCTTTTTTTCAAGCCTGATGAGATGACCCTCTTGAAGACTGATGACTGAATCATGTGCACTAAATGAGTTCTGAATGGAAGGTGGTGTCTTTTGACAATGAATTCCTGTAGAAGCCTAGTTGTGGTGCTATAAACATTAAATGCTATGATTTATCTACTCTGCCAACTGCTGGTGTGGTGCAACATTTTTCTTTAAGCTTTTCTGTGCTTTCAAAATAGTCTCAATAATTTGATTATATAGGTGTATGATAGATAGAAGTTGTTGAAGGGGAAGATGTAGAAATAGTATCTGTATTGTAGGTTATAGTTGTTCATTATATTTCAGAAAGCAGCTTTTATTTGAGGGGGGTTTCCTCTCTTTAGTTTCATTTGCTGTTTAATGTTTTGTGGTTGGTTGCACATATGGCTCCATTGGTGTATGTATGTTTGTATATATACGTTCTCTTTTGTTATATTTGTTAGAAAGACATTACTAACTAGTAACTCAATTTCTTTCATCACTTGTTTGTGTATTTTATACACTTTCATGAGAAAAATTGGTTCTCTTTTGGAAACTATAACACTTATGGACAATTACAAGTTTTCGTGCGAAGTTGTATATATTTCATCATTTGTCTATCTTTCACGTATAATAAACATAGCTTCAAATTATATTTAATTAAGTTTATTGATATTTTAATAAATAATATTTGAAGGTTATAACATGTTTAAAAATGGTATATTTTAGAATATCATATTGATAGCTGTAGTTCTAATTGTTTTTGAAAAACAATGATTTTACCATTATAGCCCTACAAGATTCTCTTTGGATTCGCTATAAAGTATAGCATCTTGGAATATATTTATTGATTACCAAGCAATACCACTTTAGCCAATATATAAGCTATTCATGATGCTTCAACATCACCTCAGAATCAATTAAATCATTCAATTTCAACCGTTAATTCCTTAGATTCTAATACTATTTCATACAAAAACCACTATGATAATAAAGATTTTATTGAATTTTTTTCATCAAAGGAAGAGATTGATAATTGGCCCTGTAGAGAAAGTGGAAGAAGAAGGAAATACTCAAATTATGCAAGAATGAGATCAACAAAATTTAAGAATAGTTTATAAATCTAGGAAGAATCTTTTATAATTGTTTCTATTCCATTTTCATTTTCAACTTTTTCTTTTAGTTCAATTATTCACTTTAGTATTAAAGGTATTTATTGCCAAAATTTAATTTGTGCTTACTTTGTTCTCTCTTTCTATCTTATTTTAGTAAGGATGATTTTGGCATGCTTTCCTTTTTAATATGTCTAATTTAAAGTGTGATTTAAACTTTTCAAATTCTCATTATGTGAACTATTTAAAAGTAATAAATTAAATTAGGTGAAACTAATTTTGTACTTTTTTAAATATACAAAATCTACATAAAATTTCAAAAAAAAAAAAAAACAAACTCACAAACCAAAATAATACACAGTTAAAACTGAAGGACTAAAAATACAAATAATTTTTTCCTTCTATATAATCTATATTTTATAATTAATAAATTGTTGAAGAAATTCACATCATTTTTTTTTCTTTTAACAACTATTTCTACAATAAAAACTGATTCGGATAAAAATTATAAAGCTCTAAAAGTCCACACGTTAGCGATTTATCATTGATCCAAATAAAAGACCAAAATTCAAAGGTTCAATTAAAAATACAATAATTCAAGAAAACTAATTGCAAATTATTAAACGATACAATCCGGATACAAGATGATACATACTAGTGTTAGATAATACAATCCTATTCATAAAAGAGTATTATAGTTCTGAATTTGAATCCTCATGAAACATAAACGAAAATAAATAAATAAAAGTGAAATAGAACATAATAGAAACACCACAACTTAATATATTGATAAGTCAACGAAGATTCATTATAAAGATTGTCATCTTTTATAAGAATTAGAGGTAGAGATACCACAATCTAACATATTGATAAGTCAAGAAACATTTGCCACAAAGAAATCTATCTTTGATAAGAATCAGAATTCTAATCCAAGAACCAAGAAAATCACCTCTTACTAAATTCAAAATTTATATATTGACCAACCAAGGTGTCTATATATGTATTTTGTGTCCATCTATACAAACACAAATGTTTAAGTCACTTAAGAAACCCTAAAAGAAAGTTTCAAAAACACCAGGTCTAAAAATAACTTGAAAATTCAAAAACAAAAATTAAAACAAAATTACAATTTTTTAATTGCCTAAAAATATTCTATAATTGTGTTCTAAACCATGATCTTCGTGACTTCATGTCCTTTGAATTGCAAAGACTCTTCCTTGAGTTCTTGTATTGAATTAGGAGATAGTCCTTATCATATCCTCATTCTTGAAGAGAATTTGTCCTCAAATTCATACCACTTGAAGACTCCTTCTCCTTAAGTTAGATAATGATAGAAGTAACTTCCTCCTTCTTAAATTTCTCACCCATAAGATAAATGATTTCTTGTAGGAGCTTATTTTCTTGAATTATTGTTCCTTTGGACCTAATTAATCTGTCATCATCCTTCCCTTATTGGAGAGAGTTCGACCATGAATTCCAGAAGATCCTGCACACAAGCATAAACATAAATCAAAGACACAAATCTAAAATAATTCAAAATAGAAGTTCCACTAAAATGAGATTTGGAATCCGAAAAAAAACAAATCTCTTCTTATTAAAGGGTTGGAGGTTTGCCTCCATGATCAAAATATCCATATGCAACAAACATCAAACAATTTCAAAGTAAGGATGTTATGCTCAAAGAAAAGCAAAAAATTGTTAAGACAAGATCGTTTAAGCAAACTTTGCTTTAAAATTTAATAATAGCGTCTAAACAAAATAATGTTTAACAAAAAAACCTTCTAGGATAAAAGTGTTAAACGCAATAATTGAAAGATATCCTAAACGTTAAGCGTTACTCAAATAGACTATGTCTAAACGTCGATTCACGTATAATGCCTAAATGCTTAGGAACATCTAACACTTTTAATGCATGTATGTACTAGTACTCTTTTGTCTGTTGTATTGTGTTATCTTTTTCTGTGCAGATCAATTCAGTACAAAGCTTTATTCAAAAGTTTGCAACGAATCAGAAGAATGTTAAGAGATAGGAATATAATTTAGGAATTTTTTTGCATGTCTTGTGCTTGTCTTTTTCGTACAAGCAGCACAATTGCATTTGCAAGACACAACATAACATTTAACCTCATACTAAAGGCTACTTCCCTATGCAAAAGTCAATGTGTAGAGTAACAAATCATTTTCAAAAAATTCTATATAAAGATAACTGCATAAAGAGAAGACAAGAAGAACTATATTTGCTTACGTTTACACTGTTGTTTTCTCTCTAAGCTCACGTCATCTTTGAAAAGGAAAAGTTTTCTTTACAAGTTTTCATAACTTCATTGTATTAATTTCATATCAGAGTAATCTTCTATACTTGTATTTCAAAAACACTTTGTTGTTTTTATATTTATAAATGAATTAAAACACTTGTTAAATTTAACTGAGTGAAGTTAAACATTCTAATTAGTTGGAATAATGTGTTAAACTAGGAATCATGACATTTGGTTGTAAACCAAGAGTGATTAAACTCGTTTGTAATATATATTTTTAAAGATTAACAAAGCTTTGTTGAAATGCTTAAAAAAAAATTGGAAGTAGCTCAATTTTAAATGAACCAATATAAAATTTAAGCTTCTTCCATATTTTCGTTTTTTAAGTTTTCTAAAATGCTTTTAAAAAGTGTCAACACTCTACACAGATCCTTTAACCTTTCCAAATAACATCTAGCACTTTTGAAACATATTAAAATGAATATTTCTATCTTTTATTTTCTATAGTTTAATATTTATTCTTTGTTTAGACATGTTGATAACTTTAAACATATTTGTTTGTGTTACTTTATGCATCCTTGGATATCTCTTTCATGTTAGATCTTTGACCGTGATTTTATAACAAGTTATTTAATCATGGATAAACTTTTTAATGTAATTTTTCGATTTATACGATCCTTAGATATTAAAAATTCATTATAAATATAGATATATATTATTTATAACATTTATATCTAATATATATATATATATATATATATATATATATATATATAATATTTAAATACAATAAAAATAATGGAAAACTTCTTTTGATATTTTTATGCTACTTTTATGTATATAAATATATAGATGATCATATATGTCATCTTATATAGTCATCGTGTAATTATCTAAACATTATTTAGTTACAACAACTTTTATTTTAATTAAATATTATTTAAATAAAATTTACACTATAATTTATTGTCTCATTTCTTTGTATAATTTATTGAATGATTTATAAGTTCATGTAATATATTATCACATTCAATTTATATTCTTTTAGATGTGAATTATAAGAAAATAATATATTTCTCTTAAATACTAAAATTATTAAGATATTTAAAGTGAAAATCCACGTATACATACAAAGAAATTTATATAAAATGAAGCATATACAACTCATTTCCATTGTAAATAAAAATATACAAGTGGAAGATCAATTTCTTTGTTGAATATAAATAATTGTTTTTAAAATTATTATTCAATTTTTTTTTATATTTTATATAATTTTTTATGATTTAAAAAAACTTAAATTATATTAGTTTTTTTTATTTCAATTTGTCATAGAACTAACTTTATAAGGTGTTGATGTAAGAGCTAGAAAATAGATTATTAGAAGTGATACTGTGTTCTAAATAATAAGACTTACTTATTTTAATATTAAAATTTTAAACTTATAAATAAAATTTCAATTAACGAGTTTCATTATCTAAAATAATATTATTTCTCTAAAACTATTTCTTTGAGGACCCTTTGTCGTAAGTCTTTTAATCCATAATTTATGTTATTTTCTCTAATTGGTGTGCTTTCCTATGCATGTAAGTTGATGTTTCTTGCATGTGTCATCTGAGTCTTCTATAAGACTCCTTACTAATCAATGGTATTAACATTATGCCATGATCATGATTTTGTGGTTTATAGGAGCATATAGAGTTTTTTTAGCTATGAGAGTCATTCTAGGTTCCTTAGAGCAATTTTATTTTCTGATAGGTTAAGCAAGCTAAATACCATTTTTTGATGTTGTTGATGTTTTGATATACTCAGGTGTATGTTTGGTTTGGTTTGAAATTTATAATTTGGTAGATGAAGTTGTTGTTGTTATCCCCAATCACTATCCAATCACTATCACAACAGAATTCTTACCCCCAAACACTTCTTATTAACCCAATTGGTCATCAGAGAAGAATCAAATGTTTGACGCATCAAACTCACCATAAACGCTAGTACATATGACTAGTTACAACTTGTTGGATCAGACTAGGGCTACTCTATGATCAGGGATGTACCAACTCCGGTTTTTAAGATTCCTCTATCCTACCAACAAAGTTCTCTCAACAAGTTCCAAATGATCCCTCTAAACTGTCTCAACACTCCAAACACACCCTAGACCACAGTTACTCAGAATCACTATGTCAATTCCTCTCAAACTACTTAAAACACCACCCAAAACAGTCACTTTACTATCCAAACCACAACACAGCAGAATTCATACTCTAAGCACTTGATACAAGTCTAATTACAGTCACCAACTTCATACAACTCAATTTATAAGCAATCTACCACAATTTCATACATTTCACACTACAGTTCAATCCACAATGCCCAAAACCAGAGAAGTAGTTAATATGGACCAGCAGCTTAAAATTTAACATGCATGCCCATTCTAAAACAAATTCAAGCAAATAATCAGCTGCCCTTACCTTCAAGGTTTCATAGAAAATCACTGGAGATGCCCTAACAGTACTTCCCCACACAGAGTTGAGCTTACAGGACCTATAGTTCACCAAAGTGGCGATGACAACAACCCTTTAAGCTAGTGTGAACAGAGAAATTGAAGGAAAGATACACAGGCACATGCAACCAACAAAATCATCTGTCCTAGGCTCAAGAATAGTGGGAAAAAGGCAGAACAACTTACCCAGCTAGCACGAAAAACTGCTCGGTTCAAAACGGAACTCTTGACGCTGCGGACACTTGAGCACCTTCAGATTAAAGATTGAACGGTTCAGTGAATGAGAATGTTAGAGAGAAGGCAGAGGATTTGAAGAACTTAGTTTTAGAGAAAGGGAGGGTCTTTAAGCTAATGAACCTGACTTTTAGAAAACCCTTTTCTAAGGTCATGGTGTCCTTAGTTTTATGGGCATGGCTGCCTCAACATAAGGCCCAATAGCCCTACATTTTTCAGGCCCTTACAATCTCCATCAGAAACTAACCTTAAGATATATTCTTTATATGAGTCCAAAATTCTTTCTTGGTTCTGCAATGTTATTTGTTCATAAACCAAATACAATAACAATACAAAGTTATATAAAAAACACAAAAGGGAAAGCTACCTAAAATATATATTTAATGTTATATGGAATAGGAGAAAGATTATTAAACCATTGTTAACAATAATATTGTCAATTAAATGATATATTATATCACTTGAGTGTCACATTAAACATTAAAGGTTGAGTGATATGCTTCTAGAGGAGTAAAATTTGATGAGACACCTCCCTCAGTTGAACCACAACTATGTTGGTAAAATGACATCCTATATCTGTTAAGTTGCAAAGATAAGCTTGAGCATTAATATATTAAGCATAATCCACCTCAACATTATTTTATTATTTATGTGGCCATTGTTGCTTAAGTAATGAAAAATTCATGGAAGGAAAATTGTTTTGGTCATACTTAAAAATTTATACCATAATGATTGATGAATATTATCATAAGTGACCAAGTTTTTAAGTGTTAATATTATGCACATAAGTTAATTATCTTTAGTTGAGCTTTGTTCGAGTGACGATTTCGAATGACAACTTAACACTCAGGTAAAATATGAAGAAATAACAAATTTTTAAAAACATCTTTAGAATCCACAATTTAGTGTCTTATTTGTTTAAATAAGTTTATAATGATCATGTACAATTACTTAATACATAGTTTTTATGTTTTAAGGAATATAACTCCATTTGACTATTCCAAACAATTAATATGTTCAAAACTTACAAAAACACCTTGAAAACTAAATTATGTAAATTTTAAATTTGCATCAAATAGAAAAATTTGATATTCAATGTAATTGTAATAGACATATCAAACTCGTATAATCCAAATGAGTTACCATTAATGACTTAACATTTGCTTGTTTTACAAATAATATGCAAAAATATAACTTGAAACATACAAATAACTTGTTGGAAGTCTTACACGGTTAAAGATAAGATAAATTTATAATATATAACTTAATATTATAGCTGTCAAAATGGGTAACCCGGCTCGACCCGGCCCGACCCACCACGGGTTGGTCACTTAGTGAGCCAACTCAACCCGGCTCATTTATTAGTGAGCCAGAAAAATCTGAATCTGACTCGACCCACCACGGGTTGGTGGGTAAACGGGTTGGTGGGTAAACGAGTTGGCTCACTAGCCCATTTAATTACAATTTTTTTAAAATAAAAAAATTACAAACTTTCTATATTCAAATTTAAACAAATTTCACTCCCAAAAAATGATGTTAAACTGAAGACAATTCAAAATAATAATAAAAAGTACAATATAATCCAAATGTCATCCAAAAACAAACACAAAAAACATACAAATAAGTTTCTTATATTCATCATTTTTGTGTTCTTTATCCATTTACAATATTAGAATATTGAATAGATAAATCTACAATATTTTCTCTTCAATGACAGCACAAATGACAGCAAGTTCCGTGAGAGTGATTTGTGAGAGTAGAGATTACTTTTTTGGTATACACAATGAGTGAAGAGAGTATTTTACTTTTAGGGTTTCATAAATAAAATAATAAATTAAAAAAATAAAATTAGGTAGGGGGGTTGGTGGGCCAACCCGACCCACCACGGGTTCAACCCGCGTGAGCCGGGTTTAAATCTGACCCGCATAAAAAAAATTCAATATTTTCAAACCCAACCTGACCCGAACCCGTGTGAGCTGGGTTGGCTCGCGGGTTGTGACTCATTTTTACGGCTCTACTTAATATGAACTTTATCTTATAAGTGGATTTTGTAAGATTGAGTTAAATTTAATATTCATTTCTTATATTAGAGTTTATTCTAACAAAATTTGTTCTTTGTTAAATTTATTACTATTGAGTTGTTTTTGAACTACTCATCAATATCTAATATCATATTCAATAATTATAAAATTCATTTTGGAAACATCACTAGATTATCTAAAACACTTATTAGAAAATAAACCAATTAAAAATAATATTTATTAACCAAGAAAACTAAAACATATTCATAAATAAAATAAGAAGAAACAATACAAAAGAAAAGTACCCACTAAACTTAGAAAGCGATTAAATAAACCTTCAAATCTAAAACTTATATATGAAAACATAAATAAAATATAAAACATACAAAATATAAGCAATAATTTTTTAAAAAATAGTTATAAAAATTAGTAAGTTGAACAATTAAGAAAACAAAATTATATAGCACTCTATGAATTAATATAATATATTTTTTTGTTTAAATCTATTTTTCAGTCTTATAAATGTGCAATTCTACTTCATACAAAAATTAACTTCATATTTTATCATTTGATTTACAAATTAAGCATCTGAATTCACTGCTAGTACACTATAAAAATTTAGGACAATGATACTTAAACAACATTTTTTTGACAACATTTGAAGATCATTTATATGTCATTTTATGATTGGTTCATGATAGTGTATATAATTATTATTATTGATTATGAAATAATTTTGGACCAATCACAGAATGACACGTAGATAATGTTCAAATATTATAGAAAAATGTTGTCTAAATATTATTATCCAAAAATTTATGACAAAAAAGGTCTGATATTTCTGAGTAATAACAAGGTTAGTTACTTATATCCATATTACGATATTAATAATTATAACCCATGTTATTCTATTTGTATCATCACATTATTTTGAAAAACTAAAATATTAAATATGCTAACATATATATATTTATCGAAATAAAAATTATTGACCATGGAAATGGATTGAAGTGTTGTGATGACAAGTTTTATACTTCCACTCCCATGTTCTATCCTTCCCTTCTTATTCCATTTCCTCTACTGTACCTACCCTAAACTAAACCCTACTTATCATCCCATCCTCCTATTCCTTTATTTTCATTCTTAAATCATTTACACCAACCAAACCATTCTTCTCACATTAAACCTACACGTGTAACACCATTCCTTTTCCTCCCCACACGTGTGCCTTTTCACTGTCATGCCAATTTTCAACAATCATAATATATCTCATTATCGCAAAAAATAAAATCTTATAGTTATATACTTTAAATTTATATATATTTTTTATTTGTTCTTTTTTTCTTAAAAGGAGTAAAGAAAAATAACAATATAGAGTTTTTGGTTTATAGATTAAGAACCTGGTCACTAAAGTAAGTCGGTTTTGTTCGTACTTCCATTCCAATTATTCGAATGAACTTTTTTTTTACATGATAAGAATTGATAAATTCAAACTAAATTTAGAAGAAATTAATATATTTTTATAAACGAATTTATTCATAATTTAATTTTAATTTTGTGTGAAAACTTCTTTTTTTCATGAAAAATTAAGGTTTAATATCTCCATTGGTCCTCTTATTTGTCTGCTAATCTCATTTTGGTCCTCAAGTTTTAAATTGTTTTAATTGGATCATAATTTTTGTAAAAATGCACACATTTTACCCTAACCGTTAAGTCTCAAACGGTGTTAATTAATGCTGGGATGAATTTTTTATTTTAGGCTTAATCCCTTTTTGGTTCTTATGTTTTGGTCCTCAAGTTTTAAATTGTCTCAATTGGATCATAATTTTTGTAAAAATGCATAAATTTTACCATAACCATTAAGTTGTCTCAAACGGCGTTATGCTGAGATGAATTTTTTTTTTATTTTAGGCTTAATCCCTCTTTTGGTCTTTATTTTTGTGTGAAAATCTCAGTTCGGTCCTTAAGTTTTTCCTCAAGTCCTTATGAAATGCAAACATTTTACAACATTTTACTCCAACCGTTAAGTGTATTGAGACGGCGTTAACTTTGAACTAAGTTGTAATTTTTTGTTTATGATCACAGTTCACTCATTCCTCTACCCCCGACTCACACCTTTTCTCCCTCTCAAACTAAAAAAATGTTGTCGTTATTGACAATACAAAAATTATGATTCAATTGAGACAATTTAAAACTTGAGGACCAAAATGAGAGAAAAATACGAGGATAAGCCAAAAATTAATTGCTTCACCTTTTCTTATCATTGATCTTCCCTAATTAAAATCCTGGCCCTGTTTTTTCTGTCTCTTCCAAACGCTGCCTACACCTTAATATCACTGTCACTGCACACAACACAGTAACAGCACACATTAACACTCTTATACTACAACAATACAAACAAAGCCACTGTTCTTTCTTTGGTTTTTGATTTTGAAATTGTGGTTAGTTAGGGTTCTTCTTCTTGTATGAGGTTGAGGCATCGCTAAACAGATCTGTGATGGCGAGCACCCACATTGGGAATGCCGGAGAACCCGACTCCAAGTCTTTCAAGCCTCGCCCTAAGAAACCCTCCGATGACTTCATCACGCTCTTTCACGGCTCCGATCCGGTTCGCGTCGAGCTCACGCGCCTCCAGAATGAACTCCGAGGCATTCACCGTTTCTTCAACTTCAATTTCACTCACCAACTTCTTTCTCGACGAAAAATAAAACATCATATCAGATGCCTCTTCATTCGTGTGTACAAAGAGCGTGCTATGCTCAAATTCACTGAAAAACCGAAATTAAATAAATTAATAATTAATTAATTGATTCTTCTCAATTTTTCTAACACGAGCTTGTTGAAACTAAGCATGGAACAAGTTAATTAAAATGCACTTGCTTTATTTATTTTAATTATTCGTGTCACGTGTTTTTTTGTTTTTTGTTTTTTAATTCTGTATTAGCTGGCTTTCAGAGAAAGATAGGGAGCTTGGGGATGCACTTGCGGAAATTAAGTCATTGAGGAATTCGAAGCGTCTTAAGGAAAAGGGGGTTGAAGAGGTATCTTCTCTATTGAATTAATTCTCTAAATGATGTAATTTGCTTTGTAATTTTTCACGAAAGAAAATTGTATTTTATGTTAACTTCTAAGATGGAAATGGGATAGTGTCTGTCTCGGTGAACCGTCGAATTAGGCATTTCTGATTTTCTTGATTAAGTGCTCAATTGGTCAGTAAAAGATAATTGGTCCTTTTATTATTTGTTTTCATACAGTGAATTTAGAGTCTATTTGGCTGGTGAATTTGCATGAAACTATTTTCTTATTATAGAAGTAGAGCAACAATAAATTTGAATCAATTGAGCTTGAAATATATAATGTATAGAAATCTTCAGAAACTGGGATGATAGATGAAGAAGCTGTATTATTAGTGGTCTGATAATTCTCTATTATTTGCTTCTCCTGCATGTGTAAGTTGTTTCAGGGTCCTGGATAAGCTTTTTTTTTTTTTTTTTTCTAGTTGTATTCTATTCTCAACAAGGAACCTAGGTATTATGTGGTATGAACAAGACTCCCACTAAAGATGTAACTAGTACATTTTGTTTTCCTTGTTTTCTTTCACAAAGCAAATCAATGCACTACTGTATACGTTCACTTTAGAATGTTCTCATTTCTCTAGAACAGCAACACGCTTTTAGTAATTCTTTGAGTTGAAGTATTAAATTTTGCGAGGTTTTGCTACGTGTAGTCTGTATGTATAAGATTTTGGTAGTTAAAGATTTCAAATTTCATTTTTTATGACGTGTTTTAATTCTGTTTAATCATTTCAGCTTACAGATGAGCTGAACAAGGTGGATGAAAAACTAAAAGCTGCTGAAGTTCTTCTGGAAAGTAAGGTAGTAATAGTAGTTACACTAGGTATTACCTCATTGGATATTTTCTTCACTTCTTAATAACCATTATTTCAGTGCAACTTAATGCTAGTAATATGTTTGACAGAACCTTGAAATAAAAAAAATCAATGAAGAGAAGAGGGAAGCACTGGCTGCACAATTTGCTGCAGAAGCTACTCTTCGGAGAGTTCATACTGCACAGAAAGATGACGAAATGCCTCCTATTGAAGCTATTATCACGCCCCTGGAGGCAGAGCTGAAGCTTGCTAAGATGGAGGTACATTTTTTATTACTATGTTATGCATTGAATTGATTTTCATCTGGGACTGGATGGTAGTTTATTCAGTTATTCGATGTCCCATGTGTCTCATTCAATGATCAGAATCAAGTCTAAAGGGGATATCTATTTGTTCTTGCTGCTATACTTTTTTAGGTGGCAAAACTGCAGGATGACAACAGAGCACTAGATCGGCTAACCAAATCAAAGGAGGCTGCGCTTCTTGAGGCTGAGAGAATGGTTCAGATTGCTTTGGCAAAAGCATCTTTGGTTGATGATCTGCAAAACAAAAACCAAGAGTTATTGAAACAGATTGAAATATGCCAGGTTTCTGATTTCTTTTAATTTACTTGTGGTTATACTTGCTAGTAGGCATATATATTTTTCATACTCGATGATTGGAATACAAAATATAGTGAAGTATTTTACACCCTTGTTAGGAGGAGGGCAAAATCTTGGACAAAATGCTTCGGCAAAAGGTTGCTGAAGTTGAAAAACTAACCCAAACTGTTCGGGAGCTTGAAGAGGCAGTCTTGGCTGGGGGGGCTGCTGCTAATGCTGTCCGCTATTACCAGCGTAAAGTGCAAGAGATGAATGTAATTATTACCATTGTTTAGATTCTAATTATCATGTATGATGTTTGTTGTTTTGAGTCCATTGCAGATGCTCTTAGCTGCTTATATGTTCTAACCTTCGAACTTGACATAGGAGGAAAGGAAAATTTTAGAGCGGGAAGTAGCTCGTGCCAAAGTTACTGCAAACAGGGTTGCGACTGTAGTTGCAAACGAGTGGAAAGATGCTAATGATAAAGTGATGCCTGTGAAGCAGTGGCTAGAAGAAAGAAAATTTTTTCAGGCATGTAAACTGCTCAGAAATTGCTTTTGCTTTGTCTTTTGAAAGTTATTTGAATATTTCTTGTAACAGATGTTCACTAAATACTCCTGTTGATTGATGTTTTCAGAGTGTCATGTATAAGATATTTCATTTTTCCTGTTCTAATCTTTGACACTAGTCTTCTTGGTTACATTGTGGTTAGATGTTTATATTCCTGATGCCAAGGTTAGAGAACTACTGGCTGGTAAAGAGGGTAGTCAGTCATAAGTGGAAAAACTGTAAGAGAGGCTGATAGATATTTTTGATATCATTTGTGAAGCTATTTAATTTATTTTCAGCCATAACATAAGTGCTAGAAGGAAGTTATTTGATTGCACATAAATTAGATAAAGTTTTTTAGGCTTTATTGAAAACATGAACAATTTCATTATTTTGTAGGGTGAAATGCAACAATTACGTGATAAATTGGCCATAGCTGAGCGTACCGCAAAAGCAGAGGCACAAATGAAGGTGCATAATGTTTTATCTGACTCCAAAAACTTGATTCCTATTGAAAAGCTTGTTCTAAAATACTTAATTGATTTCACAGGAAAAATATCAATTGCGCTTCAAAGTTTTGGAAGAAAGGGTTAAGACATCTAATGGTAATTTCAAATTCACTGTATCAGATGGAAGAAACATTTCCACTGGGCCTTCACGGCGACAGTCTTTTGGTGGAGCTGAGAGTCCCTCTTCATCTTCTTCCAATGGATATTTATCGAGGAAAACCTCAACTTCAAGATCAGGGTCTTCAAGATCTAATAGTGCTAATGTGTTACTAAAACATGCCAAACTTTCATCTAGATCATTTGATGGTGGTAGTAGAAACCTGGAGAGAGAGAGGCCAACCTTTGATGCAAATGGGGTAGATAACATGCCAACAAAGACCAATAATCAGACCGTCACCAGTGAGACTATTACTGCACATGAGAGAGCAAATGGTATTCCAGTAAACAAATCTATAGCAGAAAATGAAGACTGTGTTTCAGGAATGTTGTATGACATGATGCAAAAAGAGGTTATATCTCTTAGGAAAGCTTGCCATGAAAAGGACCAAACTCTTAAAGACAAGGATGATGCAATAGAGGTATCATCTCAATTCATAAATAAGATTACCTATTCCACTTTTTCCCTTGTCTAATTCATTTTTTTTTTATTTAATGTTGGAAGATGTTGGCAAAAAAGGTTGATACGTTGAACAAAGCTATGGAAGTTGAGGCCAGAAAAATGCGTAGGGAAGTTGCTTCTATGGAGAAGGAGGTTGCCGCAATGCGGATAAGCAAGGAACATGATCATAGGGCACGCAGAGCAAGTGCTCCTAGGGGGACTGTAAATTCCCAGACAATTTCTACCAGGTCAATTTTCTATCTTTATTTTTCTTTATTGTGATACTGTTTCTTTTATGCTTAATTGTTTAGTATAAAAAGAAAACGATTACTTAAACATGGTTATCCCTGTCAAAATCTAGGATTTGGGTCTTCTGGATTGGTCTCTGAGGTCCAGAGGGATCGGTCTTCATCATTGATGAAAATTTTAACTGTTTAAATTTCTAGACAAGTAGGCGCAACTTGATCGTAATTTGTGTGAAAACTTGTGTTTTCCATCAATGAATGCCCAAATTTAGGTTCACCCTGACCTTCTAAGGATATTGATATAGAAGTTTATGAAGGCAGTATGAATTTTGAGAAATGAAATGCTGCTGTTTATCATAACTGAACTTAAGCTGGTGCCCATTCCCTTTTCTATTTGCATTGGAACTGCTACCTATTGTGCAATTCTTCTCGTTCTCGAATAACCATCCTGCCTGATCTGGTTCCAGTTACACACTAGGATAACTGAAACAGTTTGACCCATAAAATGAAGGGGATTTCAGTCCTGGTATAAAACAAAGGCCAATATCTTAAAAACGTAGTTTTATTTTAAAGCCTCTTATCCAGGGATGACTTAGTATGTTGCGCTGTTGATGCTTAACTTTTATGGACATTCACAGCACTTCTCATTGGATTTTCAGGAGTGCACGTAACTTTTAGCTGACAATGAGTGCGTGTGATCCGTGCTGAACAGAGTTGCTGATTTATTATTTTTTATTCTCTCTCCCCTATCTCCTGTATTTAAGCTATCTCGACCCCAGGGGTAAGGTATAAAGAATGAACCTTGTGTTTTTGTAGAGAATCCATGTCCTGTAAATCTTTTTGTATACCATCTTCAGAAAGAAAACTTAGAATTAGTTGCTCCACGTGATTTGTGGAAGTATCTGAATATAGCTTAATCTGGATTGATTCTTCTACTCCAAACTGGATTGAAAATTTCTTTGTTTTCACCAAATTCTTAGGAGAAAAAAAATTGATGCAGCTCATGTTGACGTTTGGATTTTAAAAGCAAAAGCTGTCGGTGATTCTCATTTATGGCAACAAAATCTAACAAAGGTACCATTTTGTACTTTAATAACAAAGGTCTGCCATTGGTATGCTCACACAAGAATTCTCTTCTCCCTTGCTAGTAACAGTATCATATTTTTAAAAGAGAATTACAAAAGCAAAATTAAAAGAGTATACACAAATAATTATGGGTAATACTAGTCTCGTGTTTCTTTCTCATACTAGGACAAAATATAATATTAAAGGATCTTCATCTTAGAAATACTTTCATACAACAGTTAAAATGAACTAATTAGTAGTCAATGCACTAGACATATTTTATTTAGAATAAAACATTATTTAAGTTATTATTTAAATTAAATTCTATATTCCGTTTCTAATGTCAAAGAAACAAAAATAACATGAAAAAAAAATTGCAGTCTGCTAATTTAATTTCTAGTAAAGAGTGACAGAAGAAAGGTTTACTCAACCCTAGCCCTATTCAAAGCCACTACAACTAGCAAATAGTAATATAAACTCTCCCTTAATTACCCTTTGTTTATGATATTTGTATTTTTCTCATTACGAGATAATTAATTTTTCAAATCATTACGAATTGAGGTAAGAGAATTAAAGTGTACAAAAAGTAAAATACATATGCGAGGCCCACAACAACTTATGGGATGAGATTCCTCTCTTTTCATTTCATAAAAGATCCCTCAACTAGTATTGTTTGAAAGCTGAATCAGTATTAATAAGTACTTTTATAAAGCAGGAATATTATTAATGTTGCTTGCAAATCTATTCGTGCATTTGATTAGTATAATAGGCTATGATGTAAAAATATTATTTAAAAAATGTTTAATATTTTTTATACATTAAAAACAAAAAAATCTATCGAACGGTTAACTAATTAAAAGTAGACTTATATTCGATAGATTCTTTTTGTTTTTAATGTATATATATATATATATATATATATATATTGTTCTTAAAATATTGTAGCACTTTATTTTATTTTTAGTTACTATAAATTTTTGTTTAGTTTCTAGTCCTGTAAAAAAATTGTTTTAATCTCTGTTATCATGTTTTTCTTATTAATATTTTTGTTTTAAAATAATTTATAAGAACTAAAGTAAATTATCTACAGTGCGCGTTGCAAGAGAAAGAAAATATATTTTACTACTAAAAAATAATAGCAAAGACTCAAATCAATAACGTAAATTTCAAAGGTCAAACAAGTATTTATAGAGAAAAATAAAATAAAATACAACTACATTTAAAAAATAAAGACATATTTAAGACTTAAAAAATCATTTGATTTGTTATATATTATAAACTATAATACATAACTTAGACAAAAAAAAACTCTATTTATAATTTCAAAATATACTTTCTTATTTTTTTTTTCAATTTAATCTCAATAGTAAAAAAAACCTATCAGACTAAATTAATCTCAAATAATTGCTTCATTTCTATTCAATATATGTTTTCAAAAAAAAAAAATTGTATTATTGGTTTTACATTATGAAAGAGTTGACTGGTTATGAAAATCAAATATACGTATTAAAAAAGGTGATTTGAGAGGGTTAAAAAACAATTTTTCGACTAATGAAAGTGGTACATTTAAAGAAAAGATAAAATGTTAGAGAATTTAATTGAAAATTTAAAGTGTAGGTAATCAATTTTATTGATACACACAAAAGTTACCAACGATAGGTTAGTGATTACTCACTTAATTACTTGAAAAGTGTT
This sequence comes from Vigna reflexopilosa, assembly GCA_027742785.1. Lineage (NCBI taxonomy): Eukaryota > Viridiplantae > Streptophyta > Magnoliopsida > Fabales > Fabaceae > Vigna > Vigna reflexopilosa. The sequence goes on from CM050914.1 coordinate 13,829,095, forward strand.
AATTATTGATAGTTTTATACATAATTGTCCTACACGTGCACTTATAAACGATGTTCTTACTCTCCAATATCACAATCTTAAACAGACTACAAATCACGAACTCAGTGATCACGAATCACAACCACTTGCATACTCCTTGACTCTAATAATAAAAAATTAGAAATATCTGAAATTGTTTAATTAAAAATTATATATTTCAATTTTTATGTCTAAAACTTTTATTTATAAATTTTATATACTTGAACTATTTTAATCATAATTTAATCTTAATAAATTTTCTTTAAAAGTAATTGATTTAAATGAAATTTACTAACATATAATTAGTTTAAAAATATTCTCAGAAATATTTAATAAAAATATCAATTTTAATAAAATAACAGTAAAAATATATAAAAAAAAAAATAGTTTCAATTTAGAAAAAGATAATAATGTTTATTTTAACAAAAAAAATCAAGATTAAATTAAATTATAAAAACAAATATAAGAACTATAACGAAACTTTGTCATGTGAGACTACTGTGTCAATTCAACAGTGTCATGTGACACAACTTTGATATGACGTGTGGAATTTTTTTAAAACTAAAATAAATAAATTTCAAAAGAAGTATTAAAAGGAAAATATAAAAAAAAAGTACCGAGTGACAATGGTTTTAACACTGTTTGTACATTATTAACGAGAATGACCTAATTACATTAATTTTTCACAAATCCGAATCAACTTGAAATTTAAAAAAACTAAAGGATCTTCTACTTAACAGTTTTGGACCAAAAGAGGAATAAAATGACAAATTGAAGAGTGTATTATGGATATGAAGAGTTTGTGAGTAGTGATAGATGATATTAGAAAGTGAGAATAATTCTAAGATGGTATGTGTGATAAGTAGGGTTAGATTTGAATGGTTTCAATTTTTATAAGAATTAATTGTAAAAAAAATAATGAAAATAAAAGTTAAATATGTTTTTGGTCTTGTATTAATACTCAATATTGGAAATGGTTCTTTTGTGAATTTTTGAAGTATTTTGGTTTTTATACTTTCAAAAGTATATAGAGTATGGGGATCAAAGTCAACATAGTGTTGTTTTGTGGGTCGTTGAAAGTCTAACTACTTGTACATACGTTATTGTTCATTATTGTCGCGATTGGATGTCACTTACAAAAGATATTTTGATGTCAAAGTCATTAAAAATTTCATTACTTAAATAATTAAAATGTATTAAATGTTATTATCAACTTCTTTACTTTAAATATGTATTTATAGATTTTAGAATCAATTTTGAATTAATGGTGGCCTAATTATGATATAGTTGTAGATAATCAAACTTTATACTAAGTTAACTAGTGTAAGCAATAATTTCTTAATACTCTGACCATTCAACTTACTGATCATAGTCATGTGATCATAATAGTAACTTTTGATTACGGTCGTGTCCTATTTAATTGTCCATACTGTTTGGTCCATAGGTGACAGGAAGAATACATAAGCTTCCAAGCTTGAGTCTATCTTAATAGACAAAGTTTGATTTTTTTAATTTTTTTTTGTTATCTTAATTTTTATACAATCATATTTTTTTTAATATATTGTTTATTTTGAGATTTTTTTAATAAATTTATTAAATAAATTAAAAATAATGTTTTAAGTTCTTTTAGGTTTTTAAGTTTTTTTTTTAATTTTATATATTTTATTTATTTATTTTGAATATCAATATAAATATCAATTTAATAAATTATAACAATATTTTAAATTTTAAGATATTCTTTTTTAATTTGATTAATATTTTAAATTAAAAAAACATATAATTGTTTTTAATGACTAAATTGTATAAATATAATTTTAATAATTAAATTTTCGAAAAATTTGAAAAAAAAGCATATAAAACTTTAAAATAGAAGAATTGAAAATGAAGATTGAGAAAAGAAAGTCGTATGCTCATACTTTCATAAATTAGAACAAAAGTAAATATATAACAGGAAAAAGTGAACTCATCACAATTTGATTTTTAGAATTAAAAGTCGTATTTGCAAAACACGACTTCATCATTTTTAATACAATCAGTCATTTTTCTAAGAAGTCGTGTCATTTATTCATGATTAGTTTAAATATATGTTATCGAAGTTTTATTATTCTCTTTGTACAATTTTACTTAAACATAATTAATTTTAAGTGAAATTATATTTTACTTTTACAATTTCATCAAAGTCATGCTTTGCACATACGCCTTTAGTTTTGAAAATTAAAAATTTGATGAGGAACTTTTAGTAATAAAGTCGTGCTTAATTAATACGACTTGAGCTATTTATAATATTTTAAATCAAATTAGTCCATATATGTCCATTTTCCAAACATATTTCTCCTTTCATTCGTCCCAATCATTTTATTCTAATCAAACAAAGCCTTAAATACTTAGACATTCATCCCAAAATATAATATACTTTGATATCCAACGGCTAAGATCACTTTTTTTTTTTCCGCTTACAAAGTCATCTTGTGGAGGGAAAGTATTAAGAATTGAGTTTACTCTAAAATATGTTGTAGGGTTTAGAGAAAGAAGATAGCGTCAGTGAACTCTGGGAAGCATTGAAGGGAAAGCGAAGCGAGTGATTTGGGAATGTGAATGTGATGGCGCAAGTTCTTCTGTATCGCCCTCCTCTGCTTCGTTTCATGGCTTCTCGCTTCTTCACCCACTCTTCCTTCCATACGCGTTTTTCTTCTCTCCCTTCTTCTACTCTCACCAAAGCAAGGTATGCATAACTTCACTTTTTGCTTGCCCCTTTTAAAAAAGTTTCCAAATTTTGATAATGAAGCCTGAAGGGTTTATTTGTTCGTCCTTATTCTTTTCCTGGTTTTCTCAGGACGAGTTTTCATCTGAGAAAATCATGGGTTCCCTGCTCGGTTTCAATTACTACTACTCCAAGGGCGTTTATGTCTTCTGTCCCTACCACTGAAGCTTTTCAGAAAAGTGAAAGTTCCACAGCTTATGGTTCTGATCAAATTCAGGTTTTGACGTGTCAATTTGATTGTGCTAAAAAGTTATGAGTGCTATGGGAATTAGTTTATGTGTGGAGTTTTATATGATGTCGTGTGTTTTTCTTGTTTGTTGGTGCATTAGTATTTGGTTTATTTAATTGCTTTGTTAAATATGTTAGGAAGTGGCATGTGTTTGGTAAAGGGTTGTTTGGTACATGTAGGTGCTGGAAGGCTTGGACCCTGTGAGGAAAAGGCCCGGGATGTACATTGGAAGCACTGGCCCTAGAGGGTTGCACCATTTGGTATTGTGTTGTAGTTTCATTTTCTGCGGCTGCTTTGTTGCTATTTTGTTTTTGTCCCGACGTTTCTCTGATTGAAGAGTTTATGTGGTGTCTTAGGTGTATGAAATTTTGGATAATGCTGTTGATGAAGCTCAAGGTGGGTTTGCTTCCAGGATTGATGTTGTTTTGCTTGCAGATGGTTCTGTGAGCATCGCTGACAATGGTCGTGGGGTATGCTTTGTTTGTTTTTTAAATTTTCTCATGGTTGACTGTGCTTTATTTGTATGTATCTTGCTCTGACATTTTTAGTTGGTTCATTTTTGATAACTGACCAAATTAATGTTAATTTTAAGTTTAAACCTTTGCATTTTACATTAAAAATTTAGACGCCCATCTACCTAAAAATCCTGAGTTGGGTATAGTATGGTACTATTTTTTTAATGTAACCATTAACTATTTTCTAACTTTCTTAATTTTTTCGACTTAAATATTATATATGATGAACTGCTTGACAGTGCCAATGCTAGCAATGGTTATTTTGTGGAAATAAATATAATTTACCTCCTATCAAGATTTAAGCTGTTAACTCTTGTTCCCTTTTAATCAGTGTTTAATGCTATCTTTTACTTTATTTTGATTACATGTGCTAATTTATATCATGGAGTGCAGATTCCTACTGACTTGCATCCAGTTACAAATAAATCTGCCTTGGAGACAGTGTTGACGGTATTATTACACATACTTTGATAAGTCTTGATAATTGCTTCGTTATATGCTTTAAATGTTTCTGAATATCTAGTTGTGTGGCTCTTTCAATACCATGCAATTCAAATCCAACTGAGTTTGCTTTGCTTTTTATCTTATCAACGTAATTTTGTTTAGAGTGGAGGGAGATGCATGACTATTTGAGATTTAGCTGAGCTATTTTATCACAGAAAATTATGTTTATAGTGTAAGGAAAAGCATGACAGTTTGAAATTTAGTGAAGGTTTGGAGTTCTAGAGTTGATTTCCCCATTCAGTGACTATTAGTTGTTACTAATATTATTGCTAGATTCATTTTTTGTTATTCCACGTGTTCTTCTTTTAATTTGTTATAAGTGAGGTAGTCAGGTTTTTGTCATTTCTACACCTGATATATGGAGCTGTTTCCACATCTTGAGTATCTGTTGACTTCACAAATATGCAATGTGAACTAGGTGTTATGCCATCTATTAGCTTGTCGTGTTATGCCATCTATTAGCTTGTCATGCTAAATATGACAAGAGAATCATTTAACCATCAGCAAATACGATTGAGATTCTTTTGTGTTATTTTGCAAATTTTATTGTCGGTATTCAAGGATATTTAATTAACTGATTGGAGTCTTCCAGATCTGGTTCTGTATTGTTGATGTTCCTTATCATTCTTGTAGTAAAAGATAAAGTTTGAGAAAGTGTTTCTTATTTTCATTTTTCTTCATGTTTCCTGATGTGTATTCAGGAAAAAATGAAACGGGGAATAAAAGGTTGTTTTCTTTTTCTCTACAGGAACTTCTAAAAACTGAAAACAAAGTGGAAAGAGGAAATGTCTTTTCAAACTAAACACCCCCTAAAATTTTCACTTTTGAAAAAGGTTGGATGTTAGGTTCCTGGGTTTGGAACCCAACAAGAACACACTTAGAAGATAGAAACAGTGATGGAAGAATGGTTTTTCTATATTATTCACAGTAAAAGAATTCCTCTTTACAAAGAATGGGTTGGGAGCATAACCTCCCTGGTTGAGAGCATAACCTCCCTCTTCTAGCCAAAGTCCGGACTTACAAAGAATTCACTCAATACTCCCCCTTGTACAAAACCCATTCCCTATTTATAAAGTTTCTCTTCTCCTTCCCACTAACTAACTAACTGTCAAATAACCTATAACCCTATATCCTATTATTACACCCCACTGTAGAACAACCTTGTCCTCAAGGTTGGAATCGGAAAGCTTGATCTCATGGCTCCTCTTCATCAACCTGTTACCCACTGGATGCTGCCCTCCAATTCAAGTCTGGAGGCTTGGGTGGTGGCAAATCCTCCTCCAATGCACTCTTCCTGGATTCTTTTAGCCCAATTTTGTGAAGTCCTCAAAATCTCAACTCTGACTTCATCGGCCCTTGCAGCAACAACATTTTTGGCAGTTGCTCCATCTACTTGCAAACTCTCATATAAAATTTCCACACTCCCCCTCTGTGTTACTGCCCAATTCTCACATATACTGCTTCTTCTGTTCCCTTCAACTATCTTTAGTAGAGTTGAGGCCAGATTTTTCCAAGAAAGGTGCTTGAATTTTTGATGCCAAGTCTTGCACCCCTGGACTACATTTTCTTTGCTGTTTGGATGTGCTTTTGTTGATCCTTTGGTGTTTTGAACTTTAAAAGCATTTGCTGCCCCTGTTGTTTGATCTTGCGTGTCAATCCCTTCATAAGTGATCAACTCTTCTCTTGTCACCCACGAAAAAATTGGTGTCTCCTCACCCACGAAAAAATTGGTGTCAATCCTCTCCTTTTTGCTCCCAATTGCTTGCATTTCTCTTCCACCTGAGCGTTTTTTTCCTGTCTTTACTGTTTTGACATTCACACCACAACCTACCACACTATCTCTACCAAAAACAGCAACTTTCTCAGCAGCACCAACTTTTTCAGCCGCAGTAAAAACCACAGCTTTTTCTACTTTGTCAGCAGCAGTAAAATCAGCAGCTTTTTCAACTTTTCCAGCAGCAGTCACACCCATGTCTCCATCACAGTTTGCATCATTGCCTTCCTCTCCACGTACATTTTCTTCTGTATTCTGCCATGTTCATTTTCGATTCTGCCATGCTCATCTTCAATTCTGCCATGCTCATTTTCTGTCCGCTGGTCCTCCTCTCCAAGGTATTGTTTCTTCCTTCCATGCTCCACCCTTTCTTGATCACTTCTTGATCCCTTCTTGATTTGGCAGCCCTCTCCTAAGGAGATTCGGCAGTCCTCCCTTGATGATCCAACAACTTCTTGATCCTTCACCCCCACTTTGATCCGGCGGGTCAGACCAATTTGTTAGGTTCCTGGGTTTGGAACCTAACAAGAACACACTTAGAAGATAGAAACAGTGATGAAAGAATGGTTTTTCTATATTATTCACAGTAAAAGAATTCCTCTTTACAAAGAATGTGTTGGGAGCATAACCTCCCTGGTTGGGAGCATAACCTCCCTCTTCTGGCCAAAGTCCAGACTTACAAAGAATTCACTCAATACTCCCCCTTGTACAGAACCCACTCCCTATTTATAAAGTTTCTCTTCCCCTTCCCACTAACTAACTAACTGTCAAATAACCTATAACCCTATATCCTATTATTGGAACTTGGACCTTATGCTGTAACCCAAATTTTCCCAGCTTTTGGAATACATATTTTATGTACTTGATCTTTTTGGGTAAGAGTGATTTACTCCTTTGAACTTTGTAGGTCTTACACGCCGGTGGAAAATTTGGTGGTGCCAACAGTGGGTACTCTGTCTCAGGAGGTTTGCATGGTGTTGGATTGTCTGTTGTTAATGCCTTGTCTGAGGTACACTTTTATCAATTTTTTCCTTTTTCTTTTTAGTTGAAACTTTTTCAAGGTTTATACAATGCATTGGATAAAAAAATTGTGATGGGTATAACTGTTGTTGTCTCTAATTTTACACATCCACACCTTATTCACTGCATGTTTAGATGTCAGCAAATAACAATTGCTTTAATATTATGTTTTTAGTCAGTTGTTGTTAGATGTGCTTAGTCAACAATGTTATCTAAAGATCTTGTTTACTATCGAAATTCACAGTCACTAGAGATAACAGTTTGGCGTGATGGAATGGAATACACACAAAAATATTCTCGTGGAAAACCAGTGACAATTCTAAAATGCCTTGTGCTTCCAGATGAAAGGAAAGATCATCGAGGGACACGTGTTAGATTTTGGCCCGACAAAGAAGGTTCATATTATATGATCATGCCATTTTTTCTAGGTTATGTTTTTTTCCCTGCAAATTTTACACATGATGTACTTTTATCTAAACATGCAGTTTTCACCACTGCTATTGAGTTTGATTATAGCACAATAGCTGGACGGATTAGGGAGTTAGCTTTCCTCAACCCAAAGGTGAAGTTGTTGAGTTAGTATTATCCATTTGTGATGTCATATACAACATTCGTTATTCTTGTTACATATGGTCATAAATGTTAATACTTCATCATAACATTTTATTTGTGTATATTGATTACTTCATCAATGTGTTGATAAGTGACTAAATTTCCTTGAAGTGAAAACACATGCGTGACCTTTTTTTATAATAAAATATAATTACCTTTTACAACTTTATTATAGATAGTCTTTTTATAATAAAATGTAATTAAATTTGAAAAAAATAGTTAAGTTTGAAAAAACAGTTAAATTTAAAAAAGGTCACTTAAAAGAGTAAAATTGGTATAATTTATTTTAAAAAAATATTATTTAAAGAGTAAAATAAGAAACAAAACGTAGACACCAAAAGAGAGTATCTTTATATAATAATATAGATATATATAGAATATCTATGCTAAATATAAAAATCAATGATGACCCTTCACTGAATAGCTTAAGTTTTTGGGAGAGTTAATAATATGGTATCAGAAGTCTCTATGACAGAGCGATTAATAAAAGTTGATATTAAGCATAACATGAAGTGGGTCAGTCCTTGCATTTTTATGCTTTAGGTCCAAGAGTTATTGTGTGAGGAAGTGTTGCATATAAAAAACTATTCGTGAGCCTTCATCTAATATTTTAAGCTTCTGGGACAGTTGATGATTGATATTCTCGTTTTGGAATGGAGTGTAAGGATGGAAATTGGATACAAAAGGTTTAACTGCCAGAACCGTGGTTGGTCCCTCGGTGGAACCACATTTTCTGGTTAGTAAAGCAATGACATCATTTAGATCAACTTCAGTGGAAGTGCTGGAATTTCTGAAGCCCAATTAAACACTGAATATGGCACAAGAAAAGGAACATTGTCACTCCCTTGAAAGGGGATTAAAATGTTTTCCTATTGTATGTAAAAGGAAAGCAGTCAATTATGTAAGTTGACTGAGAATTATAAGATGGCAACAGAGATATTTTTTTAACTGATAATGCATGATGGCATTATAATACCTTGTTCCGTTGTCATGTAACCAATTTGAATGAGGTTATAAACGATGTTTTCGATAATCATTTGTGTTAATCTAAAAGACTTGGTTTGTATTATGTTCCATTTTTTTTTTTCATCGTAGTATTTGTTATTTAGACTACATAGTATCGATGCTTGATAATATTAAATTGGTATCTGGAGTTAAAGTCATACAAAAACTACCTTAATTATTAATAATTTTATATACTTGGCATCAATGACTCTTATTGGATTTCCAGAAATTTCAGCTTTTTATGTGTAACTTGCAGAATTTTTCATATGATTCATGGGATTGGGTTTTAGATTTATTCTACTTTGTAATTATCTTAAACACAATGAAGCTCTGTAGATATTTATGCGTTATTTTTAGAAAAAATTAAAATTCTTATTCTACCTTAGCATATAGCCCAATTAATTTGAATAAAATAATAGAAACATAATTTTATATGTTACTAAGTTTGAACGGAGTTATGAAAAATTCTAGGTACTAGCACAACAAATTTTTTGGTAAAACAAATCATAAACTTGAATTTTTTAAATTAATAAGATGAAGCCTAGCTCATAACTTCTAATCAAATTTCTTGTTCTACTTCTCTGAGATAATAGAGGGTCAAGTTCAATCTATTTGGTGTCAGCAGAAATCTAACCCATGTCCTTTTATATTTCGATGTTGCTCGGCTATGCTTTTAAAATGCAAGTAATATTCATCGGTTTTCATAATGGGTTAAAGGAGAAAAGTGCATTGTCCATCATTAAGCCAGCTATAAATCAAAGTATTCTAGAAGAGCATTTATATATTTACCTTGTGTCTTATGATGGGTTTTCTTGACCTTTGCAGCTTACAATCACACTTCAGAAAGAGGATAATGATCCAAATAAAGCTCAATATAACAAATATTTTTATGCTGGGGGGTTGGTCGAATATGTGAAATGGCTCAATGCAGATAAGGTCTAATACTTGTAATTTATGGTTAATGCCATTTGTTCTTTTATTGTTTTGTGCTGGTTGCTTAGGTAGGATATCTTATCCTGTGTTCTACTTCAATTATAAATCAAGTCTCTATTAGTGTGCATCACATTTTATTATATTTTTCTATAAAATATCTGTCATACTGCATATAATATTTACCGCACAACTCTTTTAAGTTCCCATCTGTAAACACTTGGTGATAGGATATAATGTGTGTATGATAGAGGGAAACAGATTAAGAAATAGCGTTAGTTAGGTTGTTAGGGTAAGTGAGGTTTCCTTTATATAGTTGGAGAGTCCTAGTATGCAGGAGACTTTTGGCAATTTTGTAGATTGAGCTTTAGCTCTTTGTGAAGGGGAAATCCTTGGAGGAGAGAGTGCTCTCCTATTTTTTGTGTTCTTTTCAGTCTATATAGTCTATACCATTCAGATTATTACTCTTCTTTCTCTTTTCAATTCTGGGTTCCTAACACTTGCTCACATGGCATTTGAGATAAAAAGAAGTTCAATGCTATCTGGATTCAGATTTTTATAATAAAATGTGAAAGTTGTATTACTTGCTAAGTTGCTACAATTTTGGAGTAACGCTACTGACACAATCAGTTGAATCACCGTTGAACTCACCCTGTACACCAGGGTCATTGTATCTCTGTTTTGTCAGGCAGAGTAATGACCCATGCGGGATGACCAATGCTAACTCGGATATGATAGCATTTCACTGTCAGTTATGTGGGTGTGTTAAGTTTTCTTTATGTGCCAGCCCTCGTGACAGAAGAAAAACGAAAAAGGCCAATTAGTCAGATCTGGAAAGAAGGAAAAGCTGTTACAGTTGTAGTTAAGTACAGAATTGGTTGGGTAGTTTGACTTGAATATAAGCAAGAAAAAAGATTGAAAGAGATTTGTTGGTTTTGGAGAACAGATCATTATCTCAGCTATGAAAGGTGGCGACCCTTGAAGGAGAACAGAGCATTTTGAAACCATTCTTTATTATATTTCCATTCTGGGTTTGTATCAATATTTCTCTTTGATTGGAGTATCTTTCTCTTCAGTTGGATGTGCTCTCACTTCTTGTAACTAGTGTTCTCAATTGTTCCTTGTAAAGATGGCTTAGTGTTGCTACCTGATTTTGTCAATCTTGACTTTCTATATTAAAAACATGTCTCATTGTTTCAATTTGTTCCTTTTAATGGAAGAACCAACTTCTTATTATGCAATATATTTGAGCTGATGTTTTCAGTAGTTGTAAAATGGTTACTGACTAGTGACCCTCCGTTTCAGAAAGCTCTTCATGACGTTCTGAGTTTTAGAAAAGAAACTGATGGCATCACAGTTGATATAGCTTTTCAATGGTAAGCCCTACAACTCCAATTGACAGCAGAGTTCGCTAGATACATTTCATCTACTATGTCAGGATTCATTTGTCTGTATTTGGCAGTTGCCTGCTTATGGATTAGGAGTTAATTTGCAAATTTGGGGTTTGTGTTTTATATCTAGTAAAAGTAGAAGCTCAAAATGATTTATGGAGATTTCTGTACAATATGGTTGACAACTATTAGTAATTCCTTTTTACCATATTTGATTTGATTAATTTCTTCTTTTCTAGGTGTGAAGATGCATACTCAGATACAATACTGGGATATGCTAATAGTATACGCACTATTGATGGTGGCACTCATATTGAGGCCATGAAGGCTTCTATAACAAGAACGCTGAATGGTCTAGGAAAGAAATCAAAAGTTATTAAGGTATTGCTCAGCGGCTGTTTCTCTTTTTATTTGTTTTCCCTCGTTAGCAATTTATGCATGGCTACTTTCTTTAAATATGAAAGGGCTGGTATAGAATTTGTAACTTTGATTTTCTCTCTGACTATACCTACTGATACTTTAACTACATTGTTTTACCCTTAACTAGGGTGCACTACAGTAGCCAAACAACTTTGCCTATTATATAATTTATGCTTAAAAGAACTGAAACTTCTGTACACGTTGACATGGTCTATTAAACATGGGTATTGTAAAATAGCAAATGCCTCCATTTGTCTGACTTGATCATGGATTATTTTATGAGTAGTTACAAAGTGGATTCTTTTCATTGTTAAGTAGTGTTCTCTGTTCTTTGCAGGATAAGGATATTACTTTAAGTGGCGAGCATGTTAGAGAGGGTCTAACTTGTGTAGTCTCAGTCAAGGTCCCAAACCCTGAGTTTGAAGGACAAACAAAGGTATTACCTATTTTATATTAGTTTGGTGGAATGCTTACATTCTCTCCTTCAGGTCTACTGGAAATATTGGAATTTTCAGAATCTTATATTCTTTTCCTGCATTCCATGGTACTGCCTCATGTTTTTTTCGTACTATTCTCTTTGACGTGAGAAGACAAGGTTAGGAAATCCAGAGGTACGAAAAGTGGTTGAACAATCTATTCATGACTATCTTACTGAGTATTTAGAATTGCATCCAGATGTGCTTGATTCGATACTTTCTAAAGCTCTCAATGCTTTTAAGGTAATCATCTCTTTTTTGAGTTTACAGTTCTGTATTTTAAATCTATTGTTCCTGATAGGAGGTTAGGCTTACCAAAAGCATCTTGTGAATTTATTGTCTAATTAGGCAGCTCTGGCCGCAAAAAGAGCAAGAGAATTGGTGAGACAAAAGAGTGTATTGAGATCTTCATCTCTTCCGGGAAAACTAGCTGATTGTTCATCTTCAAATCCTGAAGAATGTGGTATGATGGTTTTTAATTTTGTGGAACTTATTTTACTTAACATTTGAACCACAGTTTTGTGATGGACCTAGAGTTATTACTATTAATTTTTACATATCATAACTCTTAGAATGACATTTGTTGAGATCTCACATTGACTATGTATATCTCTAAAACTTATAATTATAAAACCTTGGAAAATCTATATCCCATTAGACAGGTTCAGAAGTCAAGTTAGACCCAACCCAAATTTCAGATGGTGTTGTTAATGCCGGTTGTAAAAAATAGTCACCTAATTGTCCCATAATCTATTTGGTCCATGGCTTTCCAAGTAAATGTTAGAAAGTAGTTTTGATATTATGTCCCAAAAATCTTTATTTCAGTGTATTTCTATCGACTTTTGACTTGACTTTTTAGTCTTGCCATCTAATTATGTTTTAGGGATTTCGAAAGTATGGCCTTTCCGACTATCACTCAAATATCATTTGTTAAGGCTGTAAGTTGATTCCCTTGGGCAATTGTATGCAGATTTGTTAAAACAATAACATGGTGTTTGGGTTATAACGTTATGTGGCGGATTTGTCCCAATTTTAGAGTTAATATTTTTTTTACAGTCTTTTGGTGATGTTTTCAATGATTTGATTCATGTTTAGTCAATAATTTCTACTTTAAAACTAATTGTTTCTTACTAGACATGACTATTTGCTCAAATATTCACATCAGTATTGTCAGACTTGCGAACAGGGGAATGATGGACTGAAACTGTGTTTGAATACATGGTGGATGCGAGTTTATACAGACTTATTACATTAATTATACATAAACACATGATATTCTGTTTCCACTAAATCAAAGATTATATTTGCATAATCCTCTAGTATTACAATAAATACCGAATATATTATGATTTTCATCACTCCTCCTTACGTTAGATCATATAATACCCATATGTGGATTGCTACCATTGAGTGAACTGACTGAATTGGCAGATGACTCACCAACTTTCTTAGCACGTCTCCTGTCTTATTAAACGAGGCCAGTCTTACTGTATTTTAGTATCTGAATTACTGCACCCCAATGTCCTAGAGGGAGTTCAAGGACTGTCTCACTACACATTCTAGAGACAATATCTAGATATTGACTGCAACAGTTAAACTTTCCAACCAAGTTCTCTTCTAGGAAAATATCAAAGCTTGACAAGGTCTATAGTTTGGAATTGGTGTTAAAGGTACTCTTTCATGTTAAGAATGGCAACAGGTCATTGGTGATGTTGATATGTCTAGTGAGGTCGTACAACCTGAGTCTCTGTTTGGGGAACATCTAGGTGCACAACAGTGTCATCTTGAGAAACATGTTTAAGTGGGACTAGATTAGGGATATTAGGAGGGACAACACGTCACATGTCAGGAGGAGAGGAAGCACTCTCAAGGGGAGGGAAACAACGGTAGGTTGATAACCTTTTTACTATCAATGATATCCTAGTACGACACATTTGGTGGTCTATGGTGAGAGTTTGTCAAGCTAAAGCCAAATTGTGAACCAAACACATGGAGCGAAAGACACAAGAAGAAAATGTATCAAATGGTGAACGATGAGCCTAATCATTTGGGACAGAGGATGATATGTGATTGATAAAGTAGTTCACTGAGAGGACAAAACCACCCTAGAAGTGTCTGGGAGCATTGCAATGGAGAAGAGTTTGAGCGGTTTCAGTGAGATGTTTGTTTTTGTGCTTGACCGCCTTGTTTTGTTGAAGTTTGTGGGCATAGGATATTTGTTGAAGAATTCCTTTTAAAGCCGCGAATTATTGAAACCAGTGAGATAAATATTCACATGCATCATCGTTGTGAAGAGACTGTATAGGGATACTAGGCTGCGTGTTTACTTCAAGATAAAACTTCTTAAGGAGGGAAAACAACCCTACCTTCTTTTTGTGATAGATAACCATGTAGGATGCAAAAAAGCATCAATGGGTGTGGAAAAATATTTAAAACTGAATTAGGTGGGTTGCTGTCAGAATGTTGCCGGGAGGGTCACTGGAGTTGTGGGTGTGGTTGATAAACCTTGAAAAATAAGAGACTTATTACATTATTATACATAATTAGAAGATATTCTCTCCTCTAAATCAAAGATTATATGCCTATATACTGCTATTATTGCAGTAAATACAGAATATTGTATTTTATTTTCTACTAGTTTTTTATATGTAGAGCTGATTCATGTCAAATTAGCTGTATCTTTGTAAATCTTTTTGATGAGGAGACAATGTGCTTTGAATTGAATGTTCTTTGCCATTATATTGCAGAAATCTTTATAGTTGAAGGTGATTCAGCTGGAGGAAGTGCTAAGCAAGGGCGTGACAGGCGCTTCCAGGTAAAATATACTTGTTTCCATTAAAAATAAAAAGCTTAAGTGATTAAAAGAAAAGAATTAAAGGAATATTAATGAACTTATCGTATTTCATTATTCCACTACTGTATTAAGCACTTATATATTCAATGCATATACACTATTTAGCTATTTAGTTGTTTCATTTCATTCTTTTAAAATAAAGGTTTCACAAACTCATAGCTAATAATTTTGTTTTGTAAGATTCCTCTTAGGTTGTTTAATCTGTGTCTAGTTTAATATGTTTACATTGGATACTGTATATTATATATATGCTGTATTTAAAAGTAAATTTCCGTTGCTTTTGAATCTTACTACTCGATTCAAATTATGATTCATTATTAAAAAGTTAGCTTGCCGATTTACAATTGAGTTGAAACCTCAATTTGATAACCATGCCAAAAGGATTGAGCTCTTAGGCGGTGACAGATGCACATTGGGAATAACGGGTCAATTGCCCCGACAAAGTTTGGTTTCTATTATTTAGAACATAAAATACTTTTGTTTGTAAAAATTTTGTTGCCCTCGTAAAATATTTTATAAATTAATGTATGAAGTTGAGAGATAAAATTCAGATTCTTTTGAAATTATATTTTGTGAAAAATCATATTTTTTTAAGTATTATATATTAATATTTGCCCCAACTAAGAATCTAGATTTCCCACTGCTATTAGGTGTGGACACAAGACATGCTTTACTTTATTTTTAACACACTCCTTGCGATAGATGTCTGGGTGTATGGTTGTAAACTATGTACAGCTCAAAAATTATTGAGCTACTACTACAAAACCAGTACAGTATTGAATAAGTTGTGAAACTCAAAAATTTGTGATTTCCATTAAATTTGAACCAATGAATGTTTAATAAAGTTTGTTCCTAACGTTTCTCTTGCCCTAGTAAGAACTATTTAATCTATTACTTAGCTATTTAATCTATTACTTGATTTAGATTATTTATACCTTTAAAAATTGTAGTTTCATTTGGATGCAAATATATGTAAAATAGCGATCATGCTATTAAAGATTGCCTCTTATATCTTGGAAAGCAAATCACTAAAGGGAACACTCATAATTTTTGTAAGGAAATAATTTTCTTCCTCAGATTCTTTTACAATGTTTTCCTATTTCTATGAACTTTTAATGTTAATAATGTTGAAATAATAGAGGTGTTGACATTGTAAATTGTACAAGTAGCATTTATTTCTTTGAAAAGAAATTAAATGACATGATATAATTTTGTTAATTTTCATTAAAGCTTTAACTTCATAATGGGAGATGTCATATCACTGCATTCTAAGTTTTATTATCAAGGAGTAATATTCCAATGATGAGGAACTGAAGTTATCAAAAAATAGAGGTTGAGTGGTTATTTGTGACGGGAACATACCTACCAAGATCAAAGGAAAGTTTAATTGTATTGCTTACGTTTAACAATACTCATTGGTAGTGAATGATAAAAGTGGGAGTAGGAAAAATGAGAATGTTAAGATAAATGTATATACAAGAAAGGATGGTATACAAAATGAATTTATGTATTGTGGAGTTATTGGTGTGATTCCAATTGAGGAAAAAATCATAGAAAATAATTTAAATGATTTGGACA
Source organism: Vigna reflexopilosa (assembly GCA_027742785.1). Classification (NCBI taxonomy): domain Eukaryota; kingdom Viridiplantae; phylum Streptophyta; class Magnoliopsida; order Fabales; family Fabaceae; genus Vigna; species Vigna reflexopilosa. Next base: position 13,845,182 of record CM050914.1, read on the forward strand.
TGTGCAGAAAGTCACTACTTGGGAGAATAAATCACTTGAAAAGAGAATGAGTTTTTATTATTATCATTCGTATCTATTACATTCTCCTTATACCTTTTTGTAACAATCTAATCTTCCAAAAAAAGGGAAATAAGGAAACAATATACTGAAAAATAAACTAGAAGATTCTAGATATTTTCTCTAATTAGGAAGATTCTAGAGATATTTTCTCTAATTAGGAAGATTTTCCTCTAATTACAACACTCCCCCTCAAGTTGATAAATGAATATCAATCATTCTCAACTTGCCTACAAGATCTTGAAATCTACCTAGAGGAAGTCCTTTTGTAAAAATATCTGCTATCTAGAGTTTTGTAGGAACATGAGTTGTAATCGCAAAGCCTCTGTCTAGATTATCTTCGATGAAATTTTTTTCAATCTCAATGTATTTGGTCCTATCATGTTGTATTGGATTATGGGCAATGCTCATGACAGACTTATTATCATTCATATCTATTACACTCTCCTAATACCTATTTGTAACAATCTAATCTTCCAAAAAAGGGAAATAGGGAAACAATATACTGAAAAATAAACTAGAAGATTTTATATATATTTTCTCTAATTAGGAAGATTCTACCGATATTATCTCTAATTAAGAAGATTTTTCTCTAATTACAACATAATCATATAGTTTTTAGTCTTCTCAAAGGAGGACCGAGGATATTAGAGAAGAATGTTTAACTTTAAAAGAGATCTCATGGTGAATAATATTCATTAGAGTTTGGTCTTTAACTGAGTTGTCGACATCATGTGATTATTGTAGCGAAGTTCACATAGTAGAATAAGGCTTTTGTTGTTGTCATTAAAGCTTTGTTACCTTTTGAGTGTAAGAAAACATTATAACAAAGCTAATGCTGTGATGAGTGGAAATATAAAATTGAGGAGTTTTCAAATATGGATGTGGTTTTCATACTACTAATGCTTTTTTTCTACTTGTATCTAATAACTTGAATTCTGTTTACTGACATATGGAGCACTTGTTAGATTGGACTTCATAGTGTATAAAAGAATTATTTGGAGTTATGTAAGTGCATCTATTTATCAGAGCATATTTGATGCAGGCCATTCTCCCTCTGAGGGGTAAGATTCTGAATATTGAAAGGAGGGATGAAGCAGCAATGTACAAAAATGAAGAGATCCAAAATTTAATTCTCGGGCTTGGTCTTGGTGTGAAGGTTAAAATACTTTCTTTTTCATTAATTTGCTATTAACGATCGAGTTAAAGCACACAAATAAACTGATAAAAAAACACAAATGAATAAAAATACATTTGTTAAAGTTCTGAAAGACAGGCCACGGTGAAGTGTAAATAAATTATAGAATATTACTAAATTGAGATCTCTTGAATTGCAAAATTGTAAGTTTTTGTCTGAGATTTTCTTCTTATATTGAAACAGAAGTAATTGCTAGTGATATATGATCCAGAGTCTAGTGGAAAAGTAACTTGCATGAAGTTCAAATTTTAAAAAGTAAATCCAATCTATAAATTGTTGAGATTTCCAAATGGAGACCATCTGTTAGAATTATTGGTTAGTGTGTGTGAGTTGTGTGTGAGCTGTGTGTATGAGCTTAATGGTAGAATAATTACTAAGTCTACCTATGTTAGTGTAGTCAGTAGGACTAAAGTAGGGAGTAGTGTGTTGGGTTATCTATAATCATTGTACCTAGCAGTCTAGGACAGTCCCTTGATCTTCCATTTCCCTATTGTATAAAATCTTTATCTATAAATAGTAGAACATGAAAAGGGTCCATTAAGCCCTTTAGAAATATATTTCCCTGTTTTTATCTCAACATGATATCAGAGCAGGTTCTCTGATCCTCTACCGGCTGTCTTTACTGTTCGTTGGCGGCCGGCCGTTATGGCCACCGGCGGCCCACTAAAAGTTTAGTCTTTCAGCCTTTGCGTTTCAGTGGGCAGTCCTGCAATTGTCCCAGCCAAGTTCAATTTTAGACTGATCTCTTTCTTTGCCACAGGATTAGGCTTATAGTGCCTGACGTAGCCTTTCTCCAACTACAGAAAGTTGTACTTCCAGAATGGGATTCAAACCCATGCATTTTCATACTAGTATCTGAAACTGGAACCCAGACTCAAAGAGACTAAAAGTCTCTTCCTCGAACAGGGTACCCAGAGAGGCCACTGCCTTCACTGTTTTCCGCTGTGCACCGCCGCTTTCCGCCGCCGACAACCGTTTGTCGCCAACCACCATCCGCTGTCGGCCATCGTCGCAGTTCTGACTGGTGACCAACGGATCTGGACCGCCTCCTCGAGCGACGGCCAACCCCGTCAGAGTTACAACTAGACTCTGCTCAACGCGCCTCCACGCGCCGCCTTTCTGTAGCTGAACTCGGACGCGTGTTTGTCACCCGCCGCCTTCCCGACGTCCGAATCACACCTCGACGCTGCTGGTCGTGTCGCCAGACCTTCCTCTCTCTGTTCTGACCCTCCATAGCAACCATTGCTGCCATTTTCGTTGTCTTCACAACATCTTCGTCTTCTCACTTCCGCATCGCCGAATCTCGCTCTAGTTTCTTCGTTCTGGTTTGGTCCTTTTGGTTTCTGCATTCTGATGTCTAATTTCATCCGTTCCATAGCAGAATCTGCATTCTGGTTTCTGTCACCACCAATGTGTTCTTCTTCCTTTTCTTGTGTGGCACTGATTGGTCCTTCTTTCATCCGCCGCTTGTGCCGCCGTTGCAGTCAGTCACTGCCTCCACAGTCAGGTGACAGTTCTACCTCTTTCGCCTCCGTTTTTTTTCTTCTCCAGAACAGTCAGTTTCCAGATCCTGACGCACACAGTTCCTCACTCTGCAGAACAGTTATTTCCTGCAGATTTGTTGCTGATCAGGACAGTTAAGTCCTTGCAGATTTGTTGTTAGCCATTGAAGGCTCCCCATCTATTAGTGATGGCAATCCAGTTTCTGCAGTTTGTTGCGGTTTGCCACTGTAGGCCTTAATCCGTTCTTGCAATTTATTGTTGTTTGCTACTGTAGGATGTCAATCTATTTTGTTGACTTCATTTATGTGTGTTTACCTAAAGCAACTGTGATGCTTCCAATTTCAGTCAACAATTTCACTGTTTCCACCGTTCATAGTGAGGGGGAGTATCTTTCCAAGACACTGCAAGTCACAGTATGACAGTTCAAGCTACATAAGTATGGTAGTCCCTGTAGATTTGTAGCTTTCAGCCACTACAGGCCCCATCTCCCATCAGTCTCAGAGATGGCAGTCCCTGCAGTTTTGTCGCATTTAGCCACTGCAGGCCCCATCCTTACTTGATTTGGGATTTTGTCCTTGCAGATTGTCATTGTCCACCACTGCTCTCCGTCATTCGGGTTCATCCTGCTCTGGTTTTTGTCCCGGGTTGTCCACCAGCATTGTCATTGCTGTTCACATCTGTCCGGTGTCCTTTGCCGATGTTCGCGATTGTCTTGTCACTATTTGCAGCTGTCAACTGCATTTTGAAGCTCTGTTCCGTGGTTCGCCGCTGTCCGCTGCTGTCTACCACTGCTCTTCGTCATCCACTTTTGAAGTTTCATAAGTTGTTGTTAGTTGTTCATTGACATGTGATAACACACTGCCTCACACCCTTGAAGACAAATCATCTAGTTCAAAATTGAGTTTATCTATTCCAAGCTTTGTTCATACAATTTGTATGCTCCTGCTCGAGGGGGAATATTAGAATTATTGGTTAGTGTGTGAGTTGTGTGTGAGCTGTGTGTATGAGCTTAATGGTAGATAGGAGGACTAAAGTAGGGAGTAGTGTGTTGGGTTATCTATAATCATTGTACCTAGCAGGCTAGGACAGTCCCTTGACTTTCCATCTCCCTATTGTATCAACTCTATTAATATAAATAGTAGAACATGAAAAGGGTTCATTAAGCCCTTTAGAAATATATTTCTCTGTTTTTATCTGAACACCATCAAAAGAACCAAGTTAACGACAATTAATGTGATTTTCAAAGTAAATTTAGAGTAAAAAAATAGAAATGTAAAGGTGAGCAGAAAGAGAATATGGTAATTAGGAAGCTAACAAAAGCATTTAGTATTACTGTCTTGTTTACAAAGGGAACCCAAAGTTATCCTGATTCCTGAATAGGTTGGGAAGTTAGAAAGTATCATTGAATTCCAAAATTGAATTGGAAAATCCAACTTTAATAGCATGATTACCAAGTTAATCGTGTGCCAGAATTCTTTTGCTCTTAGCAACTATTATTTAGTAATTTACTTAATCATTATGTTTTGTCATTTCAGGGAGAGGATTTTAAAAAGGATGCACTCCGGTATCATAAGATTATTATTTTGACTGATGCTGACGTAGATGGTGCTCACATCCGAACTTTGCTACTGACATTTTTCTTCAGATATCAGGTATAGTATATTGGGAAATGCTGGCAAAGTCTACTCCTAATGGAAGATTGAAAACCAAGCTAGCTTCTATAAGAATAAATAAAAAATAAATGATAAAATTTGATGCAGTGGTTCTATCTTGCAGAAAGCATTGTTTGATGAAGGTTGTATTTATGTTGGTGTTCCCCCATTGTACAAGGTTTGCCTAAAATTTTTACTTCATGGAATGTCTATCAGATGGAATCATACTAACTTCGAGCTATCTTTACTTAAATAACCAGGTTGTCCGGGGAAAACAAGTGCACTATTGCTATGATGAGGCTGACCTTAAAAAGCTTCAAAAATCGTTTCCTCCTAATGCATCATACAACATGCAACGGTTCAAAGGTAATGCTTATAAGTTATTTTAGTTGTACACTGCTTGCACTGGAATTATTTGTAGGCTTCTATTACAATTTTGACAATAATTTTTTCATACGACATTAGCTTATTGAATAGTAAGGGTCGTTATTGTTTGAGAACTGCTATTCATCATGAAGTGGATACCAAGGGGAAAATATATCTGGCAAATATGGGTGGTCAAAAAAATGAATTTGAAAATAATTTAAAGTGTCATCTTAAACTACGTGCCTCCCACTTTAAATTTGTGAAACTTGAAAAATATTTGTGGAAATCTATATTTTCTTCATGTCATTAAGGACCCCCACTCGGAGTCCATTCAAGCTATAGTTGAAAATCACAGGGAATTTGTGAAATATCTGCTCCATACATCAATCATATGACCGTATGTCAATACTTAAGGATTTAGTTGATCATGTATGCTTCGTTTGATAGAGAAAAAATAGAAGGAATGGAGGTGTGGGGGGAAGAAAGGAAGAGGAAATTGAGAATAAAAGTTGTTTGGTTGGGGTAAATGAAGAAAAATAGTTTTATCATAGTTTATTTTTATTATTAATATTATTCTTTTTTTACATAAAAATGGACATAAAATAAGTCCTCCTTCGTTGAATTTGGCATCGTTTTGTTTTGTTACCAGAAAACATTACCAAACCCAACGTAATTGATTATTACATAATATAATCAATTATGTTTTGGTTTGTGACGCCTTCAATGCATTTTCTCACTTTTTGTGCACAAATATACCTATGGTCCCCCTCTTCCCCTTCTTCGCATCTCTTCCTCACTCACTTTCTTGCATTGCAAACTCAGTGGTAATGATTATCTCTGCTATCAGTGGGTGTGTCATAGAACCGTGTAGTGAACAATATATTAGTTGAAGAAAGTAAGTTTTATGTTTAAGAGTCTACTGTGTTGAAAATGATTTGTTTTTTTTTAGTTTATGACTTTTACCCGTTTATTATGAGGTTCATGTCTCCCCAATGCTGAGATTTTTCTGTTTTGCTCTAGGGCGAATAATTTACAATGTTTTCTTGATTTCTATCCATAATAATACTATACTCTTGTATGTTCTATAAATGCAGGGTTGGGAGAGATGATGCCTTTACAACTATGGGAAACAACCATGGATCCAGAACGGAGGTTACTGAAGCAATTAAAAGTTGAGGATGCAGCAGAAGCAAGTGTTGTTTTTTCCTCTCTTATGGGTACTCAGGTAATCTGACCATGCTACCTATTTTTGTGAAATTTTTTACCTGAATATGTTTGTTTCTATATATTTGTCTATTACATTGAACTTCAAGAAAACTAGAGGGAACCGAATTTGACAAATAACTTAAGATTTCAAATTTTCAATACATGTTAGAAAAGGGGGAGATCATCCGTGGATTTCATATTTTAATCTATTTATGCATTGATAACTTTTTGGCAAGTGTATCAAATCGTTTCAAACAGTAAAAGTAAGTTTAGAGTATAGTTTTCCCAAAGGATTTGTAAGTTGTCTAATCGAGCTTATTTATCAAAATCAATTTAGTAATGATAGAAAATTGATTCATTAAATTTAAACGGAATGAAATTAACAAGATATTAAAATTTGCTATTTAAAGTTTAAAGCAAGCTTAGTTGGAATTGAATTCAGGACTAACATTACAATAATGTTCTAAACAATATATTCTGCATTCAAACATTAATATCACTGTATCTTGGTTTGATATCTTGGTTTAATCCCTTAAAAAAAGTTCTAAAGATATATGTTAAATTATTAATTCCTTAAGTAATCCAACATATCTTTGCATTAAAATCTGATGTTAATAAATGATCAGAAGAATTGAAACTATTCCTAACATCATTCCTTTTGGTTGCTTTTCTTACGTTCATATTCAAATTTACTTTCTAGTACAAATGAACATCTAAATCACATCATACTTCTGTATAATGACAAGTATTCAAAAAAAACATATGAACACAAAGATATATTGAAGAGGAAAACTACATCAATGATAAGTCATTGCATCCAATTCCAACGAAAGAAAAGTTTAGCTACTCCTAATCATCTAGAACGTACATATTTTAGCAATTCCTTGCATACAATGGTGTCTTGATATCTTGAAGTAGTCTCTTGAAATCCTGCAATGTTTTTCGATTCTTTGCTCTATCAGACATTACCCTTCTTTCTATCTGTCTCGAATTTAAAAGCCAATTCAAATTTAACTAATTCGCTCAGTGCACAGCTATGCATGCGTTGAGCGAAAAATGAAGTGCAGATCCTTTAACTGACTCTAATTTGCTCAGCGAGTTGTGCTGGTGCACTGAGCGAATAATCTCCCTTGTAGCTGAGCGCATGATTGATTAGCTTAGCGAGAAACATGTGACAACACTCTAAATCATGTATAAGTTTCTATACAATTGGCTACACAACTTTCCTACTTACTATTACAATTTTTCAATGAGGAACACACATTATTTCATAAATAATTACAACTTTGAGCTCATTTATAAGTATGAAAACAAGTATTTTTCACACTTATCATGCATTAACCTCTAAAATTACCATAATTTTTGCATTAAAGAGGCTACTTCCTTTATCCCTTGCAATGAAGAATTCAAGGTGGAATTTTAGGCTATTGTGATGAAAGTTTATACAAACAAATCTGATATAAACTTGGATTTTAGTCACAAGTTGGTGTTGATCTTTTTCTAATAAGCGCATTTGACTATCATTTACCTGGGCAATAGTAACTAAGAGTTGCGTCTGTTTCATAACATGCTTATTTGTTCATTGTTATATAATCCATTATTTGTTATCTACTTTGAAATTGGCCTTATTAACAAATTGCATGCCTTTAGGTTCAGTAAGTATTGTACGGTTTCTAATAAAAATATTTTTGTACACCATGATCTGAGTAGCTATTGCTACATAATTAGAATTTTAATTATATGTATCAGGTGGATATTCGGAAGGAACTCATACGAAATTCTGCAAGCATGATTGATCTTCATCAGCTAGATATTTGATGGTGCATCTAGATATGGAGAAAGGAATGGCTTCCATATTAGTCATATAAAGCATAATTTTTTCTGTATGCCCTGGAACGTGGAGAGGTCTGAAATGAAGAGGCTCCTGTTTTTTCATTGGTGCCATTTGGTGTTTTAAGATCTGTTTTTTTGGTTACAAATTAAGCTGTTTTTTAGCTTCTGGGAAGTATTTGAGGGGCATGTTGGAGGCTCTAATTTTATTGTTAAAAATTTGTAAAGTGCATATATTTTTTCCCCACCTATATATGATCCCAAGTTTTGTAATTGCATTTATAATCAAATTCATGTACTTCAGATGTTACCCTTCACAAGTTGTCAGTGCTAAGCTTGTGTTTGATCCTCCGATTAATATTCAAAGTTAAATTGAAGTCGTTTCTGCTTAACATGTTTGAACGGTGAGTTACTGAATGGAACATTTGCATGGGGAGGTATCAACATTAAGGAACGTGGCAAGGCTATATGCACTGGTATACTGTTATCTGTAGATGCCATTTTGATAGTAATGGTGGGTCTTTTGACGGTCTGCAGAATATGGTTTAGAGTAATTTTTTGTAATATTGCTGCCAAAATCAGCGCATATTTTATGTTTATAACATGGTGAAATAAATTATATATTAAATGCTACGGAGGAGCAAAACATCTAAGGTTATATTTTATGGTTAGGCTAAAAGGGAGTTGATATGTAAATTGATGATAAGGTGGTCTTTGAAATTAACAATTGAAAATAAAAACATAAGTAACTGGTATTAGTTTTAATCACTGCTGTAGATATCATTTTTAAAGGTACTATTACAAAAGTAAATAGTTTAATCGTACATCGCAATTATTTAAATATAATGTTTTCTATATCATGATTAATTGCACGAGTCTGCCAATTTTTCTCAACAGTATATAGAAGTTTGTATAATTAATTGAATCAACAATGCGATTTCAAAATATTTCATTGTTTTTCATGAACATGCATTTTCGTACGAATCTAAAAGGAATATGCCATAAAATGGCATCAAACCAAGAAAAAATAGTTCTGGCATGGCACCGAAAAGAGTTCAAGAGAATATGCTACCACAGTATTCGATAACAACCACCTTATTCAATAAGAGCAACCTTAACTCGTGCATGGTGATAGAACATACAAATTGAAGGTTCACCTGAGTACACGGGCGTACTACCATTTGTGAAAATTGAAGGTTTATGCATTCGATGTAAAGTATATTTATGAAAAATGGGGTTGCCTCCTTTTTTCATTGGACGATGAATACTATTTTGATTAGTTTGTTGTGACTAACTTGGTAGAAGTTTTGTACAATATTGTCATGATATTCAATCACTCTTGATCATTGCAGCGGTGGATGTTGTTGTCTACGGGAAATAGTATTTAAATTTTGGTAACTTGAAGACGATTCAATTTCTGGTATGAAATTCAACGTTACCAGGATGTATTTCCAATGCTCAAGAAGGATGTGGTGGTAATGTCATCAAGAACCTAACACTCATTGCTTGCTATAAAAGATGGGATTTCAGTATTTCACTTTGAAATACACCAGTTATCAACTATTAAAGTTGACAGAGATTGAGATGTCAAACTTGACTTAGCTTTGGTTTCTTGTTTAACAGCTATTATAACTGGTTTTGAATGATATAGAATGCTCAGGTTCAGGTTGTCTACGTAGAAATGAATGCTTTCTCATTGTCCCAGAAAAAGGCTTACATGAGAGGGTCATGATAACTTTTAGAAGTTTTATTTCTGAGTGGACATAACAAGTATTCTCAACCAAAAATGTTTCTGGCCCATGTAGTCATGTGCAAGAAGCATATTTAGAACAAAAAATTGTGTAAGTGTAAAACAAGAAACTTCTATTTAAAGTAGAATCTGTCACTTTGTCTAGCTTTCGCGAAGAGAACTGTCTATACATCCCTTAGTCAATATGTTCTAAGAAAAAATATCATTAAAAGAGGCTTGGGAATTTTTCACGTTGTTTGTGTAACTTTTTTTTAACAAATCTGATAGGTTTGTCATGGTATATAAGAGACGAGATAAATAAGGGGTGTGGCCCCTGTATCGGACTATTATAAATAGTTACGGTTAGTAGTGGGGTGGCAGTTTTTAAGAAAAAGGGAAAAGATGAGGAGGATTGTTGTGGAGAATGAGGTTCTCTCCAAAAACCTCAATTGAGAAAACACTTTGTATCATTCTATACCTACTACATTAGTAGGTGCAGAATTGGAGTAAAGCAATAAGGATTTTCAAGATAGAGTCTTGTATTTCATTTCTTAACATGCAGTTCTATCAACTAGTATTCAGAACTTCGGTTTTGATCCTGTGGTGATCGCATGGAGGGTTATGGTCAATTCCAGGATGGAATGCAGATTAGATGTATTAGAGCGCATGTTACAAGAAGCTCTCCGTGATAAAGAGAAGGCAGAAAATGAACAACAGGAACGGTTTCAAAGGTTGGAAAATCTGATTAGTGGTCTTACAATGGTTGTTGAAAAAATTTCTGGTTCAAAATCCATAATAGATCACAAAATGATAGTAGCAGGAGCGGCCGCAGGAGAAGAAGAAGAAGCATAGCAACCGCAATGTCAATCACGGTGGAGAAAATTGGATATTCCTATCTTTGTGGGAGAAGAAGCTTTTGGGTGGATGAATACATTGGAGCGATATTTCCGTTTGAAAGAAGTATCAAAGGAGGAAAAAATGCAAGCAATGATGATTGCTTTGTAAGGGAAGGCTCCAAATTGGTTTTAATGGTAAGAATCTTAATCCAACTGGGAATCTTTTAAGTTGGATGTGGTAAGAAGATTTCAACCCAACATGTTAAAAGAGTCCATTTGAAATCTTGATGGCCTTAACACATACAGATACTGTAGAAAATTACATAAAACAATTTGAGCAATATGCGGGTTATTAAAAGGAATATGACAAGACTATATTCTTGAATGGATTGAAAGAAGACATTAAAGCTGAAATGAAGCTGTATGATCCTACCAATCTGGAGGAATTGATGATGAAAGCTCAGATGGTTGAAGATAAAATCCGAATAATGTCGAAAGGAAGGGGAACAACGGAGAATAAAGGAAGTACACGGTATTCAACTGGCTACCATGGGAAGAGCAAAAGAAGACGCAGCTGGGACAGCCAATCCTACTACTAAGAATCAAGGAATCAACCGCAATCGTGGGACTCTTTTCAGAAAATTATTTGCTGAAGAAATGCAGGATAAGATTAAGAAAGGTTTGTGTTTCAGATGTGATGAGTTACATATGTTGTCAGTAGCAGAAGATGTAGCGGATGTGATGGAATCTTGGATGACACGGAGGACTCTGAAAAGATAGATGAAGGAGCAAGAATTGTGCATTCATCCATCTTTGCCATGGCAGGACTCATCACAAAGAAATCATGGAAGGTTTGGGGCAAAATAGGAGATACGAAAGTTGTGGTCTTGTTAGATTGCGGGGCATCACATAGTTTCATCTCTAAGGAATTTATGTGCAGGTGCGGGTTAGAACCAGTTGAAACTCTCCTTTATGTGGTGGAGGTAGGAGATGGGCCTAAGGTGCGGTGTCATGGAAAGTGTACAGTGTTTGTGCTGGAGTTACAAGGGTTGAAGATTCAACAAGACTTCTTCATTTTTGGAATTAGAGGAGCGGATATGGTTTTGGGATTGGAATGGTTGGTGAGTTTAGGAGAAGTCAAGGCCGATTTTTGGAAAACTAAAGTTAACCATATGGAGGGGTGAAATTCAGCATACGATGATTGGTGACCCAACTTTATCCACAACTGCAACTTCTTTACAAAAAGTTGATGAATGAATTCCGGAAAGATGATACAGGCTTCTTGGCAGATATGGTTCAGGAGAACAATGAGGAAGGTTATGCTATAGTGTCGTCAGAAGTGGTAAAAGTTTTGGAATCAAATATACAGTTTTTTCAAGACTTGGAAGGACTACCGATTAGTCCTTATTCCAGTCCTATTATTTTGGTGCGGAAATCAGATAGTGGATGGAGGTTTTGCATGGATTACACGACGATCAACAAAATAACCATTCCTCACAAATTTCCAATACCAGTCATAAAAGAATTGCTAGATGAATTAGCAGGAGTTACAGTTTTCTCTAAATTGGATTTAAAATCGGGATATCACCAAATTCTTATGAAAGAAGAGGTCGTTGAGAAAACGCCTTTTAGGACGCATGTTGATCATTACGAATTTATGGTCATGCTATTCGCATCGACAAATGCCTCAGCAACTTTTCAGTCATGAATGAGGTTCTTTAGCCTTTCTTTAGGAAATTTGTGTTGGTTTTTCTCGATGATAGTTTACAAGGTGACTCTTCATGGGCAGAGTATTGATAAGGGTATGCTGTAACGGACTATTATAAATAGTCCAGGGTTAGTAGTGGGATGGCAGTTTTTTAGAAAAGGGAAAAGTTTAGGAGAATTGTGGAAAGTGAGGTTCTCTTGAACAACCTCAATTTTGTAACCAAAATTGGAGTAAAGCAATAAAGATTTTAAAGAGAGTCTTGTATTTCAGTTCTTAAGACGCGGTTCTATCAAAATCAAACTAAACATAAACCACAAACCGCTCAATATGCATCTAAAGAAATGACTAGTGTGGTTGACCATTTTTCATATTCGTGAATTATGTTGTTTATTTAGATAAAAGAAGTTATGCAGAATGAAGTAGGCAAGTGTTTCCCATGTAGCACTTATGTGTCATTTTACTTATGTTTTATTTTATTTGCAGAGCTATTTGCTGGAAATGAATGTGGAAGTTGTACTAACAAATTAATGAGCTAATGTTCTATATTATGAAGCTTAATGAGTGTAATATAAGTGATTAAGATCCTTTCAACTATTTCTTTACACTAGCTTTGGTTGATTATACAAATACAACTAAATTAATTCAGCGGCATGAATTGATAAGTAACTAATGCTATGTTACATATCTAAGATTCATCCAACTTTGATGAATGCTATATTAAAGAATGCCTAAACTTCTTAGGTTATTCAAAAAAATTTCTCCAACATGAGAGCCAACCTTAACAAATACAGCAGGATATCCTATTGGAGCTTCTACCCATTCTTCACTTCCTTGTTTCGAAAATACTTTTCCTGTCCATATATGAACCCAACTGCTACTCTCCCCCAATGGAAAATATGCTTTAACTTTTCTCTTTCCTTTGTCAAGGACAGGAACCACTAGGAACTCAGAACCAACCAAGAACTGCTGATAACTCAAATGTTGCACGCGTTCATCAGTCGGATAATGGAGAAATAGATGGCGGCATACAGGCAATCCTTTCTGGGATGCTTCCTGCTTAGAAAAAAGAATGGAAAAGACCGTTTTGAATGCCTAATGGTTTATATATAGTTAATTAGTCTGTATAGATAAATTTTGTGATCACCTTAACCAGCTGAATTCGATAAAATGTCCATGCTTTGTATACTTTTGCAAAACGTGCAAAGTGTGACATTGTCTGCTGGTTTGAGTAAAACTGACTGTTGCAGGATGGTTTGTTTCCCTGCATACAGTTCAAGCATCAGTGACTCATTGGTATGCAAACTTTATATGATGAAACTTATTGAATAAAAGGTTACCATGTTAGGGAATGGAGAGTGTATGAGAGGAGGAGAAAGAATTAATTACCTAACTGTTTAGCAGTTAGGTAAGGCGGGCAGTGAGAGTTTGTATAAAAGGGGAGTTCGGCTTTGTGAATAGGGGGAAGAGGATTATTCTTGAGAGTTACAGGACCCATTGTCCTGGGAGGGGGATTAGGCTCCCTAGTCACTAATTGTACATGTTTTCACGAGTTGTTGAATACAGATCCTATTCTTTTTCATTGTGAATCTTTGTCTGTTCGTGTGTGAGTGTGAGTTTGGTTAGGTTTCCTTCCCAGAAACCTAACATTACCTGTTTAGCTATATGATTATATCCTTATTAATTCAGATTTTAGTATTTCTTGAATCAACTCTTTACATTAGTATATCAGCTAAGTTGCTTCACTCCATAAGGTACATACCACTATTATTTTAGTAAATTTTGAGATCAAAGAGAAAGGCAAGAAAAGTTAGAAAATATTTGTGGTCTAACCATATTTAGGTGAAGCTTCCTTTCTTAAGTAGTGTAATACATTATAATGTCAAAGAATAAAAACTTCCATTGGTTAGCCAAATTCTTGTTGTAATAAATGTATCCTTGTTGAGTACTTCTATAGTGATTATAGAGATAGAAGAAGAAAATATAATCATGATGAAAGGTGTATGACTATTGCAGGTATTTTACTTACTTCATGGGTACGGAAGACTATGGTGAAAGAATTTAGCTCCATCCACCGCAAAAGCAATTCTTCACTTCTATTATATTTGACTATAGGTAAGTTTACTGTACAATATCCTCCAATGTCACTGTGATTAAAGGCATAGCCAGAAATTCCACTGCTCAGAAGGCCAACAACAGAACTCTTTATTCCATCATTTCTTTGCCAACTGACCATTTGGTCTCCTTCCCAAAATAACATCCCCCACTTAGGGCTATCTCTAAAACCAGCTCTCATGAAGAAAACCAAACCTTCTTCTTTGTCTTTCTTTACCTTGTCCAAGGAGTTACTTTTCCATTCTTCCACGATCTCTCTGTTAATTTGGGCCCATAGTTCCGGGTATCTGTTATGAGCTGAAATAGGATCTTCACCTGAAACGGAGTGTGCATCTTCTTAGTAATAATCACATGCTCAGTCTAGTTTTGTTCTCTCATTTTTTTGGTTAGGAGGTTGGATGATAAGAAAATGTTCAGAAAATTATCCTGGAAGAGTGTTTTGGCAGAAGATAAGAGATATGCATTGTACCCAATAGCACAAACTAGTTAGTTTCTTACTTTAATCCACTTTTTCTGTGTTACAATCTACTGCCATAAGAAAGTCCTCGTGAAGCAGGTCAGAATATTACACTGAGCAAAAGTGTTGGGAGAAATAAAGATACGTTAATGCAAACCTGAATATAGGACAGCATCTACAGGAAGGCCCTCACCAAAATCAGCCATCCATCCTCTAACTCCATCATCCACCATGTCTCCAAGAATCTGCTTGAACCAAGTTGCAGTTTTTGGATGCGTTAGATCTAGCATTCCTACATCAAAAGCCGTGTTTGGAACCATGTATGGATTTCCATTGCTGTCTTTTACCAATATGTCCAACTGTTTTGCCTCCTCAAAGAGGTTTCTCCTTTTGTTTTGTTTCTCATCAACCTATAGGATTAGACAAAGAAATTATATCAATTTTCCTAAACTAGCCACATGTCTTATCTTACAATTGTACTTAGCAAAATGAAATTATGATAGCAAAGCAAGAGACCAATCATGAATTACTTCCACTAACGATAAAATGCAGTTTATTGAAGAAAACAAGTTAGTGACTACAATATTTATACTTGAAGTGATTCAAAGGAAGCATTACCGGAGCTAGACAGGGATTGCAATATGTCATAACTTTTATATTCTGAGATCTAAGATCTTCAATAAGTCTTTTCCATCCCCAATACCTTTGTGAATCCACTTCCCAATTCCACCAGAGCTGTGAACCAATCAATGTTTTTCTCTGCCCCACCCAATCCTGCACAGTTGCCACAAGTAATCAACATAAATTAAAAATATCAAAGAATGGTATTGAGTGTGTGTGCACAAGCCAAGTTGTTCATCCAAGTTGTGGGAACTAAGTTGATTTCCAGTAGTTACCAGTCGAGTTAGAAATCTATGTATGTAACATCAGTCAAACAAAATACACCACTTAAATTATTGTATATGCTCGGATTGAATCAAGAAAAATATATCGTCTACAGAAGCAAACTGAACTGTGAATTACATGTTTGTTGAAACTACAGAGATCCAAAGAGTGTATATGACTCTGAAGTACTTTTGTTTTTCCTTTCTTTTTAAATGTAGGGTTGAGGGATTACCTGCAACCAAAATGCCGAGATAGGAACATCATAGGTCCTTAGTTCATCCCAGATATGACGTACAGCATCAGTGCCACCTTGCATTCCAACTATAGCACCAGATATAATCCATTCTGGAAGCTCAGGTAGCCTTCCAATGCTTTCTGTGAAACGTTCAATCAGTTCACAAGGTGAGTTTCCATGCAATATCCTCCCTTCAGCAGAGTTTCCATGTATCTGCAAGCTCCACGGTACAAAATATGGAATAATGTAAGCTTTAATTACAAATACACACACATTTAAATCATGATTTCATGACATTATAATAATTTTGACATTATAATAATTTTGAAAGTCCGACACATAATGCATTCTTTATTTCTTGACGCACAGTTATCAATCATAGTTTAATTTCTTGGCTGTATTATTAAATTCATCAGTCATCCTATACCAATTCTTTTAGATATTTTACCACATTCATCATGTGATACAAAATTTACCACTGCGCTAATTTTACTTTATTTTCAAAAAGATCCATTCATCCAAATGTAGTGCTCAACATTTTCCAATATTCACTGCACAATTTCAAAGTTTCTTTGTACTAATTACTCTAATTTTGAACGGTATTTTCTGGTATAGATCAGTCCGGTTAACATGAATACTTTAACCATATCTCTCAATTTTTGTAACCATACCTGTATCTGTACTCTGTCTAGTTTAGTAAGATCGAAAACAGTATAATCATATCCTTCAAGCCAGACAGACCTCATTCTTGACGTTATGTAGAATGGAGAAGGAGCATAAGTTGTACTCCAATCACCTCCTGCCCTGCCAATAATAACAAAATGTCATAATTCACTTCGTTTTCAACAATATATAAATATGTGTGTGTGTGTGTGTTTATGACTAATTGATTTGAATTAGGCTTATAAAGCTGTACATTACACTACCTGTAACTAATCAAGTTAGCAGCCAGGGTTATGGGTTGATCTCCTCTGCCAATACCTTGTTCTTGAACAAATATGGGCACCCTTTTACCTTTGAAGTTCATGTGAGAAAATTGCTCCCCAAAGCCATAAAACCTCTCATTCTCATCACTTGCATATGTCAACCACACTCTATTGAACTCTTCTGGTTTTATGATATCCAAGTCTGCTATCTCTTCCTCCACTGAAGAGACTAGCAAAAACCCTCTTGGCCTAGAAAGGTACCAACACCAACCCAGTCTCTTTTTCCTATCATTCCGCCCCCTCTTGAAGCCCTGGTACCCTCCTGAAACTGTTTTAGAGACTTGGTTGCGGGAGGTGAAGTTAGGTTTCTCAATCTTCACTTGAAACCCAACCTCATGGTTGGTTTTCTGATTGAACAAAACCCAATACCTTGCATACACAGAAGGTCCTTTTGCCTCAAACTGCATAGTTGCTTGAAAGCCATGCTTTTGAAACCTTTTACTCTTCTTAGTCATATTGAAAAGCCTTCCTGTGATCATCAAAGTAGGAATCTGAATCTCTTGAGCATCAGTTTTTTTTTTCAACCTTCGATACACAGAAGGAGAATCTGGCACTTCACATTCCAAATGATGATCAAATTGACCATTGATCACCCCAATATCCTCAATGATCCTAATATCCTCAATGGTTTGGTGATTGCAAACCATATGAACATCTTTGTCTTTGACAAGAAAGGATCCTCTACTTTCTTCCAATTCTGTGTCAACCAGTGCAGCGGAGACAAAAGCCTGTCCAGGGATAGTAGACCAAATGGGTCTGGTTTGTTGAGAAAGGTGCGAAATCGAGAGGTGCCCTCCATTGTCGGAGGTCCAAGAAAGCTGAAAATCACTGCCAATTGAGAAGGTCTGATCCGAAGGAACTCTTTTGGAATTGAAGAAGAGAGAACCTTGGACATAAGGGATGGTGGTTGAAACTGAAGAAGGGAAAGGGTTGTTGAAATGCTTATGGTGCTTTTTGGTAATCTTGAGAATTGCCATGACAGAAAATTTAAAACTGAAAGTTTAATACAATGGTTAGTTGAAAGGAAACCTTAAAATATGAGTTCTAGAGATACCTTTGAAGTTTTGTACAGAGTTTGTTTCTTTGACGCATTTGAAAGAGGGTGATAAAGTATTTTTGGCTTGTTTTGTATAAAACAGTCTTTGGTATGAAACTCAGAGTTTGACATTACTTAATTGCATAACAGGACACAATACTTCAGCAGCCAAAATTGTTTGGCCTCACAGTAGAAAAATCACGATTCGTTTCCTTCTTTTCCATTTAGTTTTGGTGCTGGATTTGTATTTTTTGTACTTAGATGGGTTGTTAAATTATTACCAAGAAATTATCTGTCAGTTCATCATAAAAGTAGGTGGCCTGAACTTTTCTGGGAACATCACACTTTGTAATATATGAGAGTAGTTTGTGTTTACAGTTTGGTTGATTTTCTCAATTACAAATAATTTTTCAAGTTAGTTCTTATCCCAAACTCCTTTCCTGCATATTTGATATTTTCATTTATGTTTTTAACCGTCAAAGTCATGAAAAGGTTAGATATGAAGATTGGAGATATTGAAGTGGCATTTTGATGCATGGTTCTTTTATAGAAATATTAAAGGGAAAAAATGACTTAATTAACTAAAATAAAAAAAATAAAGTAGACAATTTTAAGGATTGGATAAAAATTATATAATTTCTAGAATAAAGACATTAAATATATAATATTTTAAAATATAAAAGAACAAAGTTATAGATTGAATAAAATAGATGTATGAAAATTATATTTTGTTTTTATTTCTATATTAAAAGGCAACAATTTTCAGAGTGCAAGAACCGTGTTTCGAAAAAGAAAGTACAGATCATATTCATATAATATAATTGAGCTTATATTTTTTTTTGTTTTCCTTTCTGGATAATATTAAGCTCCACCAATAATATCGATTTTATTTATGCAACTCAATAATGGAAGGAAAAAGGACAAATTATAATTCTGATTATGAATCTTCCCTTGATTGTGGAACTATTCTGATTATGAATCCGCTTCCAACGTTGTGGACTATTCCTAATTATGAATCTTCCCTCAGAGTTGGAGAATGTTCGTAGAACAGAATCTAATTCTCTAAGGCACGTGATCATGCATGCTTTCTTTTTTTATTGTTTGAGTTGGGACGTTTGTTGGTTACTTCTTCTGATAATTCAAACTGAATCTGGTCTCGTTACGAGGAAGATTCAATATTTCAACATTGCATCAAAACAAATCTTTCATAAAGGATGGAGGCCACTTTTGTACTGTCTAGAGACCTCCTTTCAATTGAGGTTTATAGCTTAGGTATAGTTGAGATTGTGTATAAGTGATTCGATATTGAAATTTTGGTATCACGTGTTGGTACTTGTTCCTTATTTAAAAATGTAAAATGGACACTATGTGGAAATAAAAAAATAAAAGAGTAGAAAAGATGATGACATCAAAATTTTTTTCTTAGGTTGGTGCTTTCGATGGAGGTGGCGGACTTTTATCATGTGGAGGGGCTCACGAGTTTATTCAACACAACTCCCCCATAAACTCAAATGGGTCTTCCATTTGTCATTGCATTCCAATTAAATTGAAAGATAAGTATTGATTTTTAGTCATCATATCAAACAAAATTGAGTTTGTATGGATTTTCTCTATTTTCAATTTCTTCTCATCCAACGCTTCTCGTATCCAATGATATCAGATGTCAATATGTTTTGAATATGAATGGAACATGGAGTTCTTGGTTAGATGGATGGTACTTTGATTATCACAGTTCACGATATAATCATCTTGATCATGTCCTAATTCACTTAAGAAGTTCTTCATCCATAACATCTCTTTAGAGGCTTCAGTGACAGCTACATAATATGCTTCTACGGTAGATAATGTTTCAGAATTTTTAAGCTTTGACTGTTGATAACGGTAATTCTTACCATTATCTGTGGTGCAATTTTCTTACCAAATCAACTCTCTTGAAGCTTGAAACATGCTTAATCCTCTCTTTTATTTAACTTTGTGAATAGGTTTAACAAGGTTACACATAGAAGTTTTCATCACTAATTCCTCAAGTTTTGTAGGAAATTTGTGTACTTTGGAAGAGCATCCAAACTATCAAGAGTGGGAGCCCAGGAAGAGCTACAAGAGCAAGCAGATCTGCAGAGAAAGCGAAAAAGATGCAGTGCAGAAAAATCAAGCCCGGGCCCCCCAAAAGGGGGCTGAGGCCCCCAAGAAGGGGGCTGGGCGCCCTTCAACTTGTTGTTCCAACCAAAACATGGCACCTGGGCACCCCAGAAGGGGGCTGGGCGCCCTTTGCCTCGCTGTTTTTGTTTAATCTTGGCGCCCGGGCGCCCAGAAGAGGGGGGCTGGGCGCGACTTTTGCTGACATGGCACCCTAGACCTATTTAAGGCTCCCATGCAACGAGGGTGCCATCTTCTTGGCGGTTGTAGCATGAAAACACATTTTTGGACCTGTGGGAGCTGATTTTGAGCAGTAGGAACTCTCCTTTCTTCTTCCTTGGGTCCTCATCTCTTCCATTTTCTTCCATTGTAAGCTCAAGCTCTCCATGACTATGGAGAACTAAGTTTTTTTTGTTGGGGAATGATGTACACTATGAAACTCTCTTGTATAAGCTTCTTTCATTATTTGCTAGTGTTTATTTCCTTTGTTTAAAGCTTGTTGTGACTTGATCAACAATAACATGATTCTAGGGTTTGCTTAATGTTGGGAAATGTTGTGTAAACCTTGAACTGGATTAAACACCTAAAGGAAATAGTGTCTAGGGATAGAGCTTGGACCTTTAGTTGTCTTAAACCTCTAGTCTTAATGCAGATGAACTTGTTAAGTTGCCAAGAGATTGGGATTTAATGAGTAAATCTAGGCTCTCTCACCAAGGGATTGAGTTTGAGTAACTTAGTAGGTTGACAAGAGCATTTAAAAGAAGAAGAAGTTATGTGCATTTGCATGAGAGTGTAATAGGTGAAATCATTCTCCAACATCTCCATTCCATATCATCTCTAATCTTTTCATTTCCTAGTGTTTTAACCCCAAGAAGTTCAATCTTTTACTTATGCATTATATTAACTTTCATTGCACCAATTCACATTAAAGGGAATCATTCTTTAGTCTAAATTAGTTAGATAATTGTACGATAGTAAAGTGTTATACGAGTCTCTTGGGATACGATATACGGTCTTACTGGTTTATTACTTAAAACGATTTACGCTTGCCAAATAGTTAACAACTGTCAAGAAACAGCTCCCCCTGCAAAAGTAACCAAATAACCTGATGTTGATTTCCTTGAATCGATATCTCCAGCCATATCCAAGCCTGAATGTCTGATGAGTTTTAGATCTCCATTGCCAAAACACAAGTTTCTTTTGGCAAATCCTCTCAGATATCTTAATATTCATTTAAAAGCTTCCCAATGCTCCTTTCCTAGATTTGAAAGAAATATGCTCACAACTCTTATAGCATAACCAATATCTTGTCTTGTACATACCATTACATACATAAGGCTACCTACGACAGAAGAATAAGGCACCTTGTTCATTTATTCTTTTTCTTCTTCATTCTTTGGACATAGACATATGTTGAATTTGAAATGTCCAACAATTGGAACACGAGCATATTTGACATTGTGCATGTTGAACCTTTTGAGAATCTTCTTAATGTAATCTTCTTGAGATACCCACAACATTATTTTGGAAAGATCTCTGGAGATTTTCATTCCAAGTATCCTCTTCACTATACCCAGGTCTTTCATGCAAAAGACTTACTTAATGTCTTCTTCAGAGTAGCTATTTTTATTTTGTCCTTCCCCACAATTAACATATCATCAACGTATAAGAGAAGTATAATGGAATCACCATTTTCATAATTCTTCACAAACACACAATGGTTTGCAGATGTCTTCTTAAAATTATGTTGGATCATGAAGAAATCGAATTTCTTGTACCATTGTCTCGGAGCATGCTTCAGACCGTAGAGACTTTTGTTTAGACAACACACCAAGTGTTCTTTGCCTGGTTCTTCAAAACCCTTTGGTTGCTTCATGTAAATTTCCTCATTTAGGTCTCCATGTAAGAATGTTGTTTTGACATCTATAATTGTTCAATCTCTAGGTCTAGTTTTGCTACCAGACCGAGAATTGCTCTAATAGATGTCATTTTCACCACTAGTGAAAATTTTTCATCAAAGTCTATTCCTTTCTTTTGGTTGCACCCCTTCACGATAATTTGTGCTTTATCCTTGGGTTTGGATTGATCTCTTCATTCTTGAGCTTGATCACCCATTCCTTTTACATAAACATAAATGTCAAGTGATTATCATCTAGTAAATTAAAATTGATCTAAAGTCTAGGGATGACAATGAGTTAGATTGGATATGAATAGTGTCTACCTCTTATCCGACCCGTAATAAAAAATTAATTTGTTAGTCGCCCCATTATCCATTTAAAAAAATATCTGTAAGTATTTTAAAACCCGCGGATATTCGTGGATACCAACAGATATTTAAAAAAAGGATATTTTATAAATGTTTAAAATAAAATCTAAATAAAATTACAAAAAAATATAAAACATAATATAAATTAAATTAAATATAATTTAAAAATTAATTTTAATTAAATTTAACATAATATAATATAAATTAATTTTATTTGAATTAAATTTAACTTAATAAAAAAATTAAATGTAATTTTAATTTAAATTTTTTGTGGATAGCGGATACCAACAAGTACGGGTAGCATGATACCCATACCCGATTCATTTATAAATCGTATTAAAATACCTACTTTTCATGATAATAAATACTCGTAAGTACTAACTATCATCATGGATTTTATCCACGGATACCCGATACACGAGTATTGTTCTCATCCTTATTAGAGACTCGTTCTAATAAATATTAGGACTATGAGTAAAACAAATTAAGAAAAATATTCAACAATTATTATAAATATTAAGATAAAAAATATATTAAGTCTTAGGTAAATTATATTTTTGAAAAATAATTTTAATTCAAAATTTAGAAAAATGAGTTAAATATTTTTTTAGTCTTTAAATTTGAATGTAACATTATAATTAGTCTCTTCCTAATTGTATTCTAAAACATCGTTTAACATGAAAAAAATTAAAAGAATATATTGATTTATATTTTAAATTTGAAAATTAAAATATATGATAGTAAGACATTTCAATTTCATATATAAGTTTATAGAGTAAAAGAAAGTATTTTTAACTCTAAAGATATTTATATAAAAGAGGTGAAAAATTAACTTTTTCCTAATTAAAATTAAAAATATTAACAAATTAAAAGATTTTAGTAAGACTATCATTTTATTATTATTATTATTATTATATAGTTTAGTATATGAATTTTATTATTCTTCCATAAACATAACTTAATCACTTTACTAAGTTACCATCCTCAAACAAGATTAATCCTAATCTAACTTAAGGGATACATTCTAATAAGATTAGATCACAATGAATAAAAAATTGAAAAAAAAATATAAATAACTGCTATAAATATTAAAACCAAAAGATATTAAATCATAGATATATTATATTTATAAAAAATAATTTTCATTTAACTTTCTCAAAAGAGCATTTATTTAGAAGAGGTGAAGATTTAACCTTTCCTACTTAAAATAAAAGACTATTCATGTAAAACCTGAGAAAAATAAAAGTGTTTAGAATGTATATGTGGCAGCAGAGGAAGCGCTGAAAATTTTCTTAACAAAATAAATTCATTTCAAGTTTAACTCCCTTCCTTGTCTGAAAAACAATACCTTAACATTCCAACGTTTTTCCACTCTCAGGTTCTGTACTCTCTCTATCTTACTCCAAAAATCTAATCCATAAACCTTGCTTACCAGAAAATTTCTAGGACATCCAGGTTCCAGGAGCAACACTTCTACCGGATTAATTTTCTGTTTCATCTAGTAAGTGTTCTTTTCTTTCTATCATTCAAGTTAGGGTGGGGATCATGCAATAATCTTGTTGCATGTAACCTTTTTTGTTTTCTTTCTAAATCTAACTTCACTTTGGTCTTTAAATCTGAACTCTATCACCAAATGGTGATTTATAGGTTAGTATATAGTTCCTGGAAGCATAAAGGTGTGCGAGGATTCTCTTGAGTTCAAGTGCTAAAAACCTAAGGTAAGAGAAGCTTGGACTTTATGTCAAAAATTTTGATCTTACATGTGTGTTAATTATGATCGGGTATACAATTTAAATGATGTATGTCTGGTTTGGATGGTAAAGTAGTTTCTTTTAAATTGAACTGATTTCATCTAATATGATAGAATCCATGTACATGATGAATGTAATTTTGTATCTATGACTGTCTGATAGGGAAAATGAATTGATGTTGATGAACTATTGATTTAGTATTCTTTGATTTGCTGGGAATGATTTTGATCTCATAAAGCCTGTTTGAAAAAGGGAGAAATTGTTAGTTTTCTGATTGATTAGAAATTTTAAGGGTATTGGAAGGGAAGTGACATAGTCAATTTGAGTAAAATAAACTAGAAACTGTTTTAGAAGTTTGGGGTATTTTAGATAGGGCAAATATGACTTATAGGAGGTATTAGACTGATCAAAAATAGATTAAAATGGTAAAATTAGAATTAAGCACTTAGACTGATAAAAATGATTAATTTGAGAGTGAATTGATGTGAGATCACTAGAAAATTTGTTTAGGAAGTGTTAGAATTGATTTGGCAAGTTAGATTCATCATATAGATCAAGTTAAGAGTGCTAGAAGTTCATCAAAATGATTAAAATTGGTATGAGAGGGTAGAGTTGCTCAATTATGCAGTTTTAGGGTGCTGTAGATCATGCAGAGTCACCTAGCGCACTGCGAACGGTTGCTGGCAGGAAATATTCGCAAGCGCACCACAGGATGTGCGCTGAGCGAATTCTGTTGTAGCACCTAGTTTTAAGGACTAATGTTAGACCTTTCCTATAATTTTGAGATACCTATTATGTATATAAAGTTTTAATTTCATAACATTTTGGATGACTATAATTATTATAACTTTATGTACATCCTTATACTGCTTGAATTATATTCAGTATATAATTTTTTTGGGATGTCACAGTTCACAAGTTAAATATTTTTAGTAAAAGTAACACATTATTATGATATGATTTAAAAAAGTATATGAGTATTTTTCAACAAAACCTTTTATCAATCAGATCTACTTTAATTATTTTTAGAAATCATAATTATCATATTCAACAATTTTGAAAAAAAAAACACTTAGGTCATCATTATTTTCAACTTCATTAATGTTGATTAAAGGTAATATTATTATCACCGGTTACTATATGCAAGCATTTAACATATAATCTATTTTAGACTATAATAATTCTATCAGGGATATTTTATTATGAAGAGTGTCGATTATGAAACTTTCATTTTTGTGTCACAAATATGTTCCAAAGTTTAATTCATTAGTATGATGATATAGTATGATTAGTTTTAATTATGATATATGCTTTTCCGACACAATTTTATCGTAAAAAAAAAACTTTTGTTAAAGAATGTGTTTATAAAAGTTATGAAAATAAAAATTAAAAATTAAGATGTGTGTTCTATTACATTTAAAAGTTATATATTAGAGCTCTCAAAACGGATAACCTGGTCCGATCCGGCCCGGTCCACCACGGGTTTGTGAGCCAACTCAACCTGACTCATTTATTAGCTAACCAAAAAAATTCGAACCCGGCCCGACCCACCACGGGTTGGCTCACTTAATTACAATTTTTTTAAAATAAAAAAATTACAAATTTTCTATAATTCAAATCTAAACAAATTTTAATCCCAAATTTCATGCCAATATAAGTGTTTAATTTATTTTAAAATAGAAAACTTAAATAATTTTCTCAAGTAAAAATAAATAAATATCTTTTCATAAAATTAAATTTTAATAAAATAAAATTAGGTAGGTAAATTGTTGGACAAACCCAGTCCACCACGCGTATAGGGTTTCATCTGCACCTTCAAGGCCTTCATCCTGCACCTCCAATTTTTTTCAAAATACCTAACTTATCCCGTAATTAAATAATATGAATATTTAAAAAGTTAAAGTGTTCAAAGATTCTTTTTATAGCAGTGACTGAAGAGAGCATCTCATTTCTGTCTAGTATCTTCTTTCTGACTGAGTTTCTTCTCTTTCATGATACTGGTGGTTTTAATATTTTGTTTAATTTTTTTTAGCTATTTAATGTTCTGTTTAATTTTTTTTTAAGTTATTTAGGGTGGTTTTAATTAGTTAATTAATATATTTTTTAAAATTTTCAATTATCTTATTTTTGAATTTTATTTTAATTAAATTGTTATATTTTAATAATTTATTTATTTATATAAAAATTTGAATTAAATTTATTTATTTTTAATGAAATAATAAATGTTATAGAATGTATAGTTATTTATTTCAAATAATATATTAAGGAATTAGTTAAATTCATTAAATTATTTTGTTTTCAATTGTTTAAAAGTTTTTTTTACTTTTTTTTTTATATTTTGGTATTTTTTTTTCTAAAATAATAAATTTTCTGTTTGAATGATCTGAAATATTCTGTTTTAATATTTTTTTATAGTCATTTCTTTTATATTAAAAGAATAAAAACCAATTAATCAAATCATTAAAAGAATAAAAACCAATTATGAATAAAAAATATATGTTTATATAAATCTTTTAAAAACCGTAAAAAAAACTTTTAATACACAAATATTATACATAAATTTAAATATAATTATAAAATAATAAAAGATATATGTTTCGGTGTAAATTTTGTGAGATCGAGACACTGACCTGGATGACGTGGCTTTCCCGCTTTCTGATGCTTGGACGAACTGGATTGCTCTCTCTTCTTGGATCTTGACCGCTCGCACTCCTTCAACCTTGACCGTTCGGTGGACTTCGATCTTTGATCGGAGGGGGGAGTTACCTGCAATGGCACTCCGACGCCCAAGTTAGGCGAGTAGTAGAAGAACCTGGGTTGTGTGATTATGAGGAGAGTGGAGAGTATGAGAATCGTGATTAGAACATACCTGGCTTGTGACCCTGGTTCTCTATTTATAATTTGTCTCATGAACTTTGAACTATCATAAGCCCAATAAAATATAAACAGAATAAAATATAAACAAACTTACTTGGTTACTCGTAAACAGTTCTATCAGTATCTTTAATCAGATATTATTTTATTTTCAATATCTTTAATAAGATATTTTTTTATTCTGGTGGACTACAAGCCCAATAATAAGAGTTGGCCTAATTATAACCCTACATAGTTATGATGTTATACATAACCGATCGGTTATTCTTCGTAACCGCTCGTCCAGATATCATACCGTACAATATATATATATATATATATATATATATATATATATATTAAGTATGAATTGCATTTCATATCTAAAATGAAACTTCGGATGTGGATATCCGAACGTATATGCATCGGATATGCATATTCGGTGGGTCCAATAATTTTTTTTAATCTATATTACTTTTATTAATTTTAATAAATTCATATAAATAACTTATATTAATTAAAAATTATATTACTACTTATAAACATATAGAAAATTATACATAATTTAAAAATAAAAAAACTATAAAAAATAAAATAATTAAAACTATAATAAAATTAAAGTTTTATATATAATATATTAAACATGCATCGGATACTGATATCCGAAATCTTCGTTATCAGATCTCCACATCCGATTCTACAGATTCGGATTTTTATATCCAATACTTTTATTTTCAGTTTTTTATTCAAAATTAATTTTATTAATTTTAATACATTCATAAAATTATTTTATATTAATTAAAAATTATATAATACATTATAAAATTATACATAAAATTCCAAAAAATAAAATAAAATGATATAAGAAGCATTGAAAATAAATTTAAATTAATATAAGAAGTATATAATATTCAAACACTCATATATGAACTGCAAAGTAAAAAGCTCAGGAATAATATTACGAGAGAGTTGTAGTTCAAAGGTAAAGGGGGTGTAGGGTGTTTTAATAAAGATAAAATGAGGTGCAAAGATCAAGGAGGTGTAGGGTTCTTTTTATAAAGAAATGAAATGAGGTGCAGGAATGTAAGGGTGTAGAGGTCCAAGGGTAGATGTTAGGTGCAACAGGAATGCATGTTTAGTGATCGAAGGAAAATGGAGGTGGAGTTAATGCTATGTACAAAAATCCTTAATAATTAAAAATTAAACTTTTAAATCACTTATTAATCATAGACATTTTAGGAATTTGGAGGTGTAGGATGAAATCTTTGGAGATACAGGATGAAACACTCCAGAGTGTTTCTCTTTGCACCTCACTTCTTTCTTCCTGCACTTCTGATTTTACTATTTTACCTTTTATTTAATAATTATTTAATGAGAATAGTCGTTTCTGTATTTTATATGTTCTTCATTTAATAAAATCTAAAAAAGTGGTTTAATAATTTTTTAATCATCAACAACTCTTAATCTTTTACTATTATACTATAACTCCTCCATACACCCCATCTCATTTTCTAACTCTTCTATTTTTTTCTTCCTGTTTTATTAAGTTTTTATTATTTGTTTAATGTTTTTATTTTTATTTATCTACACCTACGATACTTGTCTTTCCTTTTTATGCTTTTTATAATGAAATTAATTACATCTAAATATGATAAAAGAAACAGAAAGCAGTAACATGAGAATTGAAGAAGACAAGGGTCAAGCTTCTCACGCATACACATATGTGTCCACCACAGTCAGAACGCATCACCACCACTGTAGTATTAGTATTAGTATTAGTGATCCTTCTTTCTTGGTTTAATCCCACAATATTATCTTCCATTTTTTTTACTTTAACCGCAATACGAGTTGCGGCCTAAATGAGCCGCACTTCCAACTGCGGTGATGTGTGAACCGTGCTTACTAATGCGGTGTGATATGAATCGCATTTTCATTTGCGGTTACGGTCTGCCGCATTTGCAACTGCTATTCCACGTCGGTGTGCTCTTAATCACTACCTTTGTCCAATCAATCCAGAAATGCATTTAATCTAGCATCTATGTCCTTCAACCACTGCAGTTAAGGCTTTCACTTTCATCCCATCCAATCCAGACGAGAGAACAAAGGGGGTGGGTGTAGGGTTTCAAGATGTGAAATGCGGCACAAGAGTAAGGAGTGGGTATTTTAATTGTTGAATGGCTCAATAAAAGTAGTGTTTGTGATTCTGACAGGGTTACTGTTGGAATAATAAAAAAGATTGGAAGGTACAAGATTATACCGGTGAGGTGAGGAAGAAACACTAACACAACAGTCCGCATGAGTTAGGTTTAAACGAACCAGGTTAAAATCTGACCTCCATAAAAAAAAATATAATTTTTGCAAACTCAATCCGGTCCAAACCTGTGGTGGGTGGATTGACTCGCAGATTATGACCTATTTTGACAGTTCTATTATATATAACTTAAGGTAAAAATACAACTTATATATAAAGAGAAAAATATCTTCTTCCTATCATTTATCAAAAGCCAGAATATCAAATATAAAATTGAAAAAATTGTTGACTTGATAGTATAAACATTTTAAAAATGTAGTATGCATATTGGCAAATTAAATAAATATTTGATAGTTCACATATACATTTTTCTTTTTGTTTATGTATCAATTTATTTGTGAAGACTTTTGTTTTTCCAAATTGAATGTTAAACGCATGCGTTACTTTGAATTTTCCGAGTTTCTTGCAGTATAAATTTTGTCAATTTGTCCCTCCACCTTACCATTCTGGTTCCTTAAAACTTTCACATTGTAAATTAGTAAATTATCATGTTTGATTTTTCTCTCCAATTTATTAGCATTACCTTGATAGAAGTGAGAAGTGCTAAATTTTTTTCACCGACTTTATTGCATGACAGTTTTACTGCTACAAATTAATTAATACCTTAATTATTGGGTTTTATATAGATGCCTTTGACTGGGAAGTTTTAAAGTGTTGTGGTTATCTTCTGAAAGGCAAGTATATATCAATGGTTTGGTAATAAATAGAGAATACAATATACTTTCACATATCAAGTCAATCTTTACAATGACACTAAATGGCATCAATTAATGAAAGAACTATTGATTTACAGCTTAAAAATTTCTGGTCCATTTAACTATTATGTTAATTTTACGGAGTAAATGTTCTACATCTAAATTTTCAAATTTTAAAAATTACTTATTTAAATTAGACTTCTATATTTTATTCTTGATTCCAAGGAAGCTACAGAAAATTTGGGAGGGAGATATTGAAAAGTTGCATCTAACAACCCTTGTTTACAAATGTGCGATTTACATTCATGAAATTGGTTAGAATTCAAGAGCAGCTGGGCTGGGACAATTCTGCTACTCCATCGCTCCTATGCTAAACATGTAGCAAATCAGGATCTATTCAAGTTCCAAAAGACTTTAATAACACAGCACAACTGCTATAATCAAGCACCTTTCAAAAGCTTAGTTTCAACCAAAAATACCTGCAAAAGAAAAGTCTTTCACAAAAATTTCAAATCGAAGATAATTAACCTAATCTTTATTGACTAACAGCAGTTGCACCGTATGAGTAGAAACAACACTTACATAGGTATATGCTGGCTTCCTCAGTCAATCAAACCGGAGAGTGGATTCTTCCTAAATCCGTCAACTTGAATCAACTGGTTTGCCAAAGTTTTATTGAGCTTTATGTTATCAGCTCTTAACCTATCTCTAATCCCATAGGCGGGAACCTTTGCATTTATATAGGCATTCAATAAAACTTGGTACATCGGTACTCTAGAATGATAATCTTTCATTCTATAAAAAATCTTTTCTGAATTATGAACATCACCCCTCATAGCATATTGCTGCAAAATAGTTAAGTAGGTGGAAAACATTGGCTTCATCTGGCTCTGCTGGGCTGCCCTTCGAAGAACAGAGTCTGCCTTCTCCACTTCCCCGACTTCGACATAGAGTTTCACTATAGCATTCCAGGTCAGTGGGCCTATTCGGCACCCACTATCTTCCATTCGCCTAATAAGATCCTTACCCTTTGTAATCATCTTATGATTTGCATAAACCTTCAATAGTACAGAACAGTTCTTGGAAGAAAGCTTCCATTTCTTTACCATTGTCTCAAAAACATTCTCTGCTTCATAAACCTTATTCAACTTTCCCCAGGCTTCAATTGTCACTAAACACTCATCATACCGAGGGTTTGTCTCACAGAACTTCCAAATTCTTTCCACTTCATCCACCTTTCCAAGGTTTGCATAGATGGGAAGTAAAATTTGACACCGCCACCGATCCTTTTTTAAGTTTTCACCTTCCATCTCCTTCAATAAGGCTTCCGTTTTATCTTGAATCCCAGCTGAGATGTAATGCCTAGCCAAAACAGCCTGTGTTCTGATGTCTGGTTCAATGCCATCTGTTTTCATTCTATCAACAATTAGATCCATTCCATCAATATCTCTGGACTGGCCTTTTGAGTCTATTAAGATTGTGTACGTAAAAGAAGAAGGCTTGATATTCTCAGTTTCCATCAATAATAACACATCAGCTATTTTCTTCTGGTCATTCCTCTTATACAAAAGTAACATCTGGTTGCATGCAAATACTGTAACAGGCAAGTCCAAATTCTTCAGTTTACTGAAAACTTCTTCTGCTTTCTTCACATTGTTCTGACCAACACAGTTCAACAATAAAGTTCGATACATTATCTCTCTGCTACAAGATTCTGGAATAGTCTCAAGGTATGCCTCTGCCTTAGTTAAGCCACGTGTTTTGGCAATTAAATCAATGCGACTCGCATAATCTCTTTCAAGAAACTCAACCTGGTTTTTTGACTCGAGCCACTCTGAGAGCTACATATCGAATCATAAAAAGATTAAAAAAATATAATTTGCATTACCGCATTTTTTCAAGCTAGAAAATGTAAAAAGAAAATATATCTAACTATGAATGTTTAAAATTAAAGTTTAAGAAACCTTCAAAACCATAATATTGCAACTGCAATCGTACTTGTGGGCACAATTTAAAACCACGTTAAGTTGCTAATTACGAGTTATTTGAACAGAAACATATATAGAATGCATTTCTAGAAAAATGAGCAATGAAACAACAATTATATCAAATGAATTGGTGAAAATATGAACCAAAAGCATTCACAACAGAAGAAAAAATTATTATAAACATTTGCAACTAATTAACATACAAGGCATGAATCTTCCTACTCGCCTGCTGGCCTGAATTCTAAGAAAGAATACAAATAATAATAGTAAGAATAATAAAAATCAAAAAGCAAACAGTTCATGTAAAACAAGCAATGGTTCACGTTTCATCTGCAGCAACAGGAAGAGTATTTTAATTCCATGGCTAATTTTGTGGGAGAAAAATAAAAAGGGACATTTCGTGAAAGAAAAAGAGCACCAACAAGATTCTTCATATGGGAGACAGATAAAAAATCAAGTCTAAAAAAGCACTGGGTGACAAGCCAGTGGGCAAGAACGCTCAAAATCCAAAAGATAAGCTACAAAGCTAATTTTATCCAACACCAACCTTAGTAAGTAAAAATAATGTGAGAGGAACAGAATAAAAAATGTTTTCAAGCAATTATTTGCCAAAACTTGAACCATGCACAGATAATTCATTGTTGAAGGAACTGGATAACAAATCTGATCCCAGGAATATTATAAACCCTGAAAAAATTTCACCAATTAAGTATAAATAAACTAAAATAATTAAAAGTTACCAATTTAGTGTCATTCCAACCTCAACCACTAAAAAAATTAAATCGATGCATTTAAGATATTGCCTGCTTTGAAGTTTGTTACTTTTATCATTGTTTTGTCCTTAAAAGATGTTTCGTTTTGTTATGAGAGAAAAATGTATATAAGATGCCCTTAACCTAGATTCTTATTTGTTGTTGGAATTTTAGGTGTACTGAGCTCCCTCAGCCGAGAGCTTTGTTAATGTGAAAACCAATTAAAAATGCCACGGGCTTTATGCCATAGAAAGAGTTTTGCTCCAACCAAATGCAAAAAATTGTAGGAAAGATTTACATTCCACAAAAACTTATGCAACCAGAGAGGATATTAAAAAATGGAGACTTTGAATTTACACTATCTTGCCTATTTTGTTGTATTATGCATTGGAAAGATATGTTCATATCATTAATCTTGGAGCACCAACCATTGGTCATACTCTAATTATAACACAACTGAATAGAAAACAAATCATGAGATGAGAAAATAAGGTACCTGATCATTAAGAAATAGTAAGTAAACAGTGAACAATATTTTAATATACTTAAGATTAAAAACAAAGAAATATATTTTGGGGGTTTGAGAGATCCCTCTCATAATCTTCTATTTATAATGAAAAACTGATACAAAAGTACATTGAAGATTAATGGACTACGATAGACACCTAGGTGCAGAAGACACCTAGGTGCAGAAGACACCTAGGTGCAGAAGACACCTAGGTGCAGAAGACACCTAGGTGCAGGTGCAGAACTAGGTACGACTATAGGTACAACTAATAAATTGTCTAACACACTACAACCAACTTAGGCTTAATGATGATACATAGATATAATTATTCTAATGATGGTATTCTAATGGTCAATATACGGGCCTACACAAACTGACTAATCACTCCAACTGCAAAAGATAGATCAGGCCTCGTAATAGTAAGATAAATTAGCTTTCCAACAAGCTGCCAATATCTTTCTGGATCAGGTAATCATTCACCTTCTTCCATCATTATCTTTTTTATTTTGGTCCATGTGACTATCTACTGGCTTACAGTCGAGCATGCCTTTATCTTGTAGGATGTCAAGAGTATACTTCCTTTGGGAGACTACAACCCCATCTTTTGATTGAGCTACCTCAATGCCCAAAAGATATTTTAGACGTCCAAGATCCTTGGTTTGAAAATGTTTGCACAGGTACTCCTTCACTATATCATCAACATAGACTATTAGGTAAATACATTTCCCAAGAAGGGTATTGTAATAAAAAACTGAATGATCTGCTTCACTGCATTTTAACCCAAAAGTTTGGACAACTGAGCTGAATTTACCAAACCAAGCACATGGTGATTGCTTGAGGCCATAGAGAGAGTGGTGCAACTTACAAACCTTACAAGACTCCCCCTGAGAAACAAACCCAGAAGGTTGCTCCATGTGTACTTCTTCTGCAAGATCACATGTAAAAAGGCATTTTTGATATCAAATTGATGGAGTGGCCAATGACGAATTGCTACTATACTCAGAGACCATTTTCTATAGTTTTGATAAATATGGATGACCTAACCGATCATGTAACAATTTAGGACTTGGGGATGCAACACAAGACACATGGGGACTAGATCCAAGATGGCACAAACCTCCAGCTTCATATCCTTCTCCAATTCGTCTCTCCAAACCACACTCTTGTATAACAAAGGATTTGTTATTAAAGGTTATTGAGCAATTTAATGCTTTGGTTAATTGGCTTAATGAAATCAGATTGAAAGGAAAATTAGGAACAAATAGAACATATTTGAAATTTAAGGAAGGGGAAAGTTAAACTTGACCAACTCTCTTTGAGAAAGTTTTAGAGCCATTTGCTAGAGAACAAAGAAGCATTACTAGAGATGTGATTAGAAGCACCTAAGTCAATTACCCAAAATTTTTTACCTTCCATGGATTGAGAAACGCAAGTTGTTGATGTACTTGGAGTTTCAGATGTTTGTGCCAAGCTATGACTTTAACCTTAGATACTCTTGATATTCATCCTTAGTGAATTTGGAGTCGAATGTTTTAGCCTTAGAGGCATTGCTTGTCTTGGCAGGAAAACCATGTCGAGAGTAACAATTTTCTTGGGTGTGCCCTTGACCTCCACATTCTCACCCTCTAATGCCACATTCTCCTCTTCCTCGTGTGGAAACCATGACAGATGGTTCCTCTAGTTCATGAGCTTCCTTAGTTTGAGGCGTTGGGTCTCAAAGAAGGCGTGTGGTCAAGTAATCTTCTAATTATAATGAAAAACTAATACAAGAGTACATGGAAGATTAAGGGACTGCACTAGACACCTAAGTGCAGAACTAGGTACGACTATAGGTACAACTAATAAATTGTCTAGCACACTACACCCTACATAGACTTGATGATGATACATAGATGTAATTTTTCTAACAAAGATATAGTAAGATATGACCAAGACATTTTCATATACTCTAATACTTTCCCTCAAGCAAAGCTCACTATGCTTCAAACCTGTTTTCCTACAAGAAAAAAAGCCAAACAATAATACAACACAGATTGAGACGATAAAATGCAAGGATTAAGATGACTCTATAGTATTACCTCTAGGTCAGTTGATCCCTCAGGTAAATTAATGTGGCTAGCTAATATGCCTTAGGGAAAGTTTTAAGGCAAAGCCAGGTTTCAGTGATCAGACAGAGCACATTGCAAATCATAAGGGTACAAATTTGAGTAGAGGTCATATATCAACAAGTGAGAGAAAACAACTCCAAACTACCTTGAACTGTAGAAAGATGAGGAATGAAGTGCAAGACAGATTAAGTGATGGCAGTTTATGGGTGAGGATGTCAAGGTAAATCTGGAACAGCTAACGGCTTCTAAAAGAGAGGCTCCAAATATCATGTGGGATAGGGAGATACATTATAAAAGCTTAACAAAGAATGTGCTTGTAAGGGTGTGTAATGTCCATTCAACTCAAGATCATCAAGGCTTAACCTGCCTTGATGGAGTGACTTAGATACAAGGGTCACCAATAGGTGGTGGACACTCTTTAGGCAAAGATGTGATCAAAATGGCATCACAATAGAGGATGGCCAGCAGCGAAGGTGATAAGGGGAGGAGATGGCCAAAATGAAAATACTCTTGTAACTGCTGCAAGGTGTGCATAACCGTCACAAAAATGCTTGAAACACACCAAAATAATGCAACTCAGAGATCATAAATCAAAGAGAAACAAAGGTGTTGTGGCTCACTAGAGATGTGATGAACGTGGATGGTGGTTGCAACAGACAGACTGACAGTATTTAATTGCAATAAACTAGGAGTTAGAATGCTTTAGCTTGAGAATTAGGCCTAGATTCTGTTAGGACTCGAAGAGTATTGATACAATAATTGAGTATGTTAGATGATTCTGTTAAGGTACATTAATTGGGCCAAGCTCATCCCTCATACTAGATGAAGGTGTACCTCGATTATTAGTATAAGCAGGAGTTTAAGAATTAGTGCTTTATATCAACACAATATTACAACTATTCATAGCTGCAGTAGTTAAACATATCATCTTTTTCTCTTTTCTATAATATAAAGGATACATGAAAGTCACTGCACTTAAACAATCCATCAAACAAGCATTGAACAACAATATTTTCTCTCAACAATAGACATGAGTTGATTATGTTAGGGATATGATTACATAAATAGGGAGATAATATATGATTTGATATGAAATATCTTACCAAATATTTCCCATTATTAGATATTGATTTTGTTAATTATTATTGTTACTATTCTTCATCATAAATAAGAATACTCATGTGTACCCAACACAAAGGGATTTACTATATTTCTTAGTTTCTCTGTTTTCTCAACATGGTACCAGTGTGATACCGTCCCCAAGACCTACTTCGTGATTAATCACTCAACAAAGTGTCAAAGCCTAACAAGAAGTTAAATTTGTGCTTTCCCTGTGGGCCCATTGCTCCAACTTGAAAGGAGTGTTAAAATTAGGATTAAGAAATATTGTCACTTTCATAGAGAGAAAGACATACAAAATATCTACTACCTTTCATTATTTACTTTGTCAGCTTTGGGATCGAACTGGTTGGCATGTTTTCTAAGTCTCTGAAGAGGTCTTGTGTTGATGGCATTTGTAACAAAGTAATCACATATGATAATATGGTCCAACTTTGAGGGAATGTTAGAGATATGATTTGATTCCGTTAAATAGGAACATGCAATATGATATGATAGGGAAATATCTTACCAAATATTTCTCTTTATTAGATATTGATTTTGTTAATTATCATTGTATCTCTTCTTCGTTATAAATAAGAAGACTCATGTATGTACCCAACACACATAATTTATTATATTTTTTCTCTGTTTCTATCTTCTCAACATGGTAAAAACATGGTACCATCTCCCGTGAACTGTAATATCATTAATCCTTTCGACACTCAGCTTGAGAGTTTCAAGTAAATATTATTACCAAAAGAATCAATGATAAGAAAACATTGGGACCCATTTGGTTTGAATAATGTAATCTATTTTCATCTTCTATTTTTACTTGTAGCTACATCAAGCCCACCTTGTTTATTTTTTGTGTTTTCAAAGTTTTGAAATGAAAACTATAAAAGAAAATTAACTTTTTCTGTTCTCAAAACAAATCTGTGAAAACAAAAAATCGGAAATTTTTATTAGGATCGAAGGTGAAAACAAGAACCAATAACAGAAAATGTCTTCTCCAATTAAACATATTTTCCTCAAATATAAGAAAGCATCAATCACAATTTCAGTTATTTATTTAATCTCAAATGTCAAACATTAAAAAGACATAATGTACAAACAATTCAAACTTAGCCCAAATACCTGCAGAGCTCTCCACAACATCTTTAGCCTTCGAAGAAGAAACATGGCATGGGACACTTCATCTCTGGTTAGTTCATTCCCTTCTGCTAACCAGTTATCCACAACCACACCAATAGACAAACCTGGTGCATTCATGATCTCATTGAATAGTTCAGATTCAACCCTTCCACGATACGGCTTTCCTTTCTCCTTGACCACCTCATCGACCTCGTTGTGAGGCTCCTCGACATTCTCCTCGTCACTGTCGTCATCCGATTGGCCGGCATCAGAAGATAAAAGATTGCCAATTTTATTTTCATCGTCAGCAGGTGTATCCAGCTCGGAAAACCCATCCTCCAAATCATCATCCTCTTTGGTGCTACTAGAAGAAAGTCCGCGTCTCCACACAGTAAAATCCAGTGATGCACTTTGTTCTGAATGAAAACGCTTATTCCACAACAACAATCCACCGTATGTTATTCCATGAGACTCAGTGATACCACTCTCTTCTTCCACACAGTTAGTTCGAGCTAATATGACAAAAGAAGTTCTGCTCACATTGTACCCTCGGGTCCTACGCAAACAATGCACAATAAAAAATTAATTCCAACTCTTCCATACTGAAATATGACATGACCACGACATAAGAGAAATAATTTAAAGGTATAAAATTTTCACTGTAAAAAGAGGAGAGAAAAGGGGAAATGGATTTGAGAAGGAGAAGCATTACCTGAGAGGAACAGAAGCACGACGGAGAGTCCACATCGGTGATTTCGAAGAAACAGTGAAGAACAAGTGCTTGAAAAGCTAAAACCCTAATCAAAACCCTTCGAATTATTATTATTATTATTCTTTTATTATTATTATTATTATATATATATAAATTTTTGACGTTACAAGTTTTACATTATTATATACATTTTTTACAACTATTATATGTATCATTTTTTATATTTCTACACTTAATAGTTAGATTAATAATACTTTTTGATAATATTTTTTTCACAACATTTTAACATCATTTATATATCATTCTCTGATTAGACTATGTTAATGTTTATAATTATTATTATTGATTGTAGAGTAATTTTGAACCAATCATAAAATAACACGTAAATAATATTAAAATATTATCCAAAAACGCTATCAAATCATTATCCTAATAGTTATTACATGACAAGACATAATTAAAAAATTATAAAATATGTTAAATCATGAGTAAAAAAATAAATGTATTGATTTAGAAAAATTATAATGATTAAAAAATAAATAAATTGAATATTTTAAATAAAAGATAAATTATTTAACTATAAAATATTAGAGATTGTTAAATATTATTATATGTTATTAGATATCATTAAGGTTGTGTTCGGATGGTAAGATTTGGGGGAGATGATTTGTGGGAGATGATTTGAATGAATTTGAATGGATTTCAGGGTAATTTTTTTGTTGTTTTTTTGCGTGGATTTGTGGGTAATTGAGAGTGGATTTGAGGGTAAAGTTTGTGAGAATTAGTGTAGGAGTTGATTGATGTGATAGATTTAAAAAATTTGTTTAATAGGTATAAATTGAAGATTACCAAAATACCCCTAGTTATTAAAATAACATAAAATAATAGTTATTAATTTT
The DNA here is from genome assembly GCA_027742785.1 of Vigna reflexopilosa. NCBI lineage: Eukaryota > Viridiplantae > Streptophyta > Magnoliopsida > Fabales > Fabaceae > Vigna > Vigna reflexopilosa. Next base: position 13,884,189 of record CM050914.1, read on the forward strand.
ATATTTAATTGTAAAAATATTTATAAAGAGCAAAAAATTAAAAATAATTATTAAAATTATTTTTTTAAAAAGTAAGCAGATTGTGGTTATTAGAATACACATAAAAAACAAAAAAAAAATAATATGTATAGTTTTTCATTGTAAAGGAGTGGAATTGTGCATAAACTGAGGGGAGAAGGATGCCTATTGGAGCTTCGAAGACTCCTTGTGCATAAATGCTGCTGATTGGAGATTGGAGACTGTTGTTGGTGGTGTGAGGTTGTGTGAGAAGGTAAAGCACTTCGAAAGAATTGGATTGTCTTGGATTACATCATTACACGCAAAATCATTTCGAAAAGGAAAAGAAAAATTCTCTTCTCAGTCTCCACTTACCTAAATTCCCTGCAACACCATTTGAAGTAGAAAAATTGAGAAAGATATAGTGAAGAGAAAGAAATGGAGAAAATAGAGCACAAAATGGTCAGGCTCAGTGGTTTTGTTCCTCCACGGCTTCTCGGAACTATGGTACTCGTAGCGCCGCCAGCTTCTATCGCTCTCCGCCGTGGGTTACCGAGTAATCGCCTCTGACCTTCGCGGGTACGGCGACACCGACGCTCCGCCCTCTGCTTCTTCTTACTCCGCTCTCCACATTGTGGTCTCCACCTTTCCGGGACTCTCTCCGCCGACGTAGCTCACCTCCCATTCCTCTCCATTCTCTCCCTCCCCAACAATATTCTTCGGCCCCATCCCTTCGCCTCTCTCCTCCCTCTCTGCCCTCCGCTTCCCCAATCTCTCCAACAATGGCTTTAACCAAGGACAAATGTGACTTTTCACTCACAATCCCTCCAAATCGCGGCAGATTAATGGGTGATGAAAAAGTTATTCATCCCACAAATCATCTCAAATCAGTCCGCACAAATCTTTTAAAACGAACACGCAAATCAGCTTAAATCCTCGCTCGCAAATCTGAGTGAACAGTGAAATCCATTGATACGAACACAGCGTAAATATTATTGAATACTTCTAGATATTCTTAAAGATGATAATGTGGTGTAACATTAAAAATGGATAAGGGAATATTAGCCTAATATGCAGGGTAAAAAAGAAAAAGAGCGTTGCTCCCTCCACTTCCACATAGTGTCTATACCTTTCCAATTTTTTCTTTTAATTTCAAAATTACTCTTTTTACTTTTAACATTTATCCTTTTTTTTTACTTTTATGTCAAAACCCTAATTTATCTACACCTCCCTCTTATTTTCATTCACAGACAACTGCAGCCCCACCCCCATCCACCCCGAACTCTCACTTTCTTCTTTCTCTCGACATTCGTTTCTTCATTATCAACTAGAAGAAAAATCCATTCTTCCACACTAACACTTCCTTATCTTTTGGTTCCCATATGTTCTTCCACTGTCCCTCATTCTTCTTTTCATTTTACTCACTCTATTTTCTTCACGCACAACCATTCACTTATTCGAAAATGAAAATTTTCATAGGAGCTGAAAAACCAAACGAAAACTCAAGGTGTGGAAGGAAAATTTCAGAAGTGGCATTGGTGACAGTGTAAGATTGAGGACTAAAGTGAGGTTTGAAAGATACCCAGTAATTGAAACGATAAAAGAATAGTGATTACTAGCTCAAGCTTTTCATTTCCATGTAGTAAAAGAGAGTGATAAGGGGTTAGGCTATACAGACCCGTATGTAATAGCAGGAGCCATGACGGTGAGTGAGATAATACCAAAGAGAAAGAGAGGGAGAAAGAGAGAAAGAGAGGAGCCATGGACGATGAGTGAGAGAATACCAAAGAGAATGAGAGAAAGAGAGTCAAGGAGGCTCGTGGAACATACATACATCACAGCAAAGAAGAATCACATTAGGGAGAAGAAAATGAAAACCAATGTGATTTCCGTGGAGTGCTGGGTGTTGAGGTGCAGATTTAATAAAATGATTAGATGTTGGTGAAAGTAAAAACACAAAATAAAAAATTTACATAAAGGGGAGGTGGAGGGAGAAGGGTAAAAAAAGAATGAGGAGGTGGAGGGAGCATTCTGGGGAGGTGGAGGGAGCAACACCCAAAGAAAAATGGGGTGTGTGAGTGTTAAAACATCAATTGGGCTACTAGCCCGTTTAAAAAAGGTGTAAAAAAAACAAAGTGATATGGAATTTAAAAAGTGTGACTTGGACATTTTAGACCTCCACTCTATAAGTCATGCACCCCATTTTTAAACGACCATCATGCATGCAGCAGCGTGGCATCTAGACGGTGGTTACATAATTTCACCTCTTTCCACGTTAACTTCTTTTCTTCATTTATATCCATAACTCATGTATGGTTATCCCTAATTGTATTTCACAAAGAAAAATTAAGAATTATCAACGAATTATTATTAATGGTTTAAATCTGTTAGTAAATATTAGTTATTGACGAAATTATTTATATGAGTCATTGCTTTATTTATCGATAGATATATGTCGGGTATTGTATTAAATGTCGTCAGTATGTTTTTTGATGAAATCAATTTATGTTTTGGATTTCTTCCTTCAATTTCACTTTCTCGTGTCCTCAAAATTTTAAGTGTTGTGCTCTCCTCCTTCAGCAACCTTTTTTTGCCCTCACACTTCACACCAACCTGTGTCTGAAGTCTAGTGACCTTTGTTTTGAGCAACCTTGTCATCCTTCACACCTTCGTCATAGAGCCTCCTCTCGCACATCATTGGTAGAGCTTCTTGTTGTGCCTCTTGCTCTCGGCACTCTTCATGTCGCGCCTCCTTTAGGCCATTATTGTGGTGCATCAAAGATCAAACAAAGCCTTATTGAGAGATCAGGTGTGTCTATTTATTCCTTTCTCACGCGTGCCTTAATTGATGTGTTTTGTGTTTGGTTGGGTTGGATTTTGATTGGATTGTTTGTTTCTGTCGAAGGTTATTATGGGTTATATGTTTGGGTTGCATTAAGGGCCTATATTATTGATATTATTTGCCTTGCTTATAAATCCATCTGAAAAGGACAAAACATGACCCCTGCAAATTCATTTTCATGTACTATTTTTGTAAGGTTAGAAATTCATTTCCATGTTCTATTATGTTATAAGGTTGTAAATTCTTTGAAATTGGCATTGTGTTCCCTTTTAGGTTGGAAATGCAGTGGTCAATTCTTAGGCTTGTGTTTCTTTTATAGTTAACTTTTGACGGAGAGATTGATTGGGATGCCACATATAGAATTCAACCCAAATAGATGAAATGGAAAACCTCGTTTGGCCCCATGATGAATTTGGAGAAGGGTTTTGAACCTAGTGAGGGCCTGCCATGGTCTCAATTTTGGATGGTAATGACATCATATAAGAGAGGGAAAGAAGAAAGAAATGGTGGTTATGGCAGTCAACTGGAACTTGTCCTCATGTTGTCAATCTGCATAGGACCAAATTCTGCACTTGAAGCTTGTCACAAACTAAAAGTAGAGAAAGTTCTTAGGCTTTAGGGTTGCCACTAAGAATAAGACTAGGGAGAAGCTAGCCAGGGTTGAATTTCAATTGAATTAAATGAACTTATTTGCAGTGGTAGTATCCTATGGGTCTTAGTGTCATTAACCCTTTTCTTCATAATGGACTTCTTTTCTTACCTATATTAAGTTGAACACAACCATTGGAAACCATCATGTTGAATGATAGCCATAAAAACTTATTTAAAGCATGTGATTTGTTTTTGTTATGAGCTGAAGACAATTAGAGAGACTTAAGAAAAGGTTAGGAATTATCCAAATATAGCATATAAACTTAGTTAAAGCATTTGAGCATGAAGCACAAATTAAGAAAAAAATTATACTACAAAACATCTCACGGACTATCAGAAATGTTTAGAGATGCACACAATGCAGAAGAACGCCTTTATTGGGTTGGGAAACACATCTGGAACTCCTTGTTGGCACATTGTAATTCACCAAATTATCGCAACAAATGTGCTACCTTTCAACGGACTCAGGCTTCAAAAAAGGGTGGTGTTATGCATACAGGTGGTTCAATTACCACTCATGAGCATAACATTCGTGTGGTACAAATCTTCATTAATTTCCTATCAATTATGATATAAGCTATGTACTTTGAAATTAACGTATATATATATAATTTCTATAATTTTACAAGCAGTAGAGCTGAGACAGGTTGTGCACTTTGATGAGATGTTTTAGAAAACTCATCTACGAAAAAAATATGACCATTTTATTGATGAGAGATCATGGTTGATGATGCATCATGACAAGCAAATATAGATGATGGTGACATCATTAAGACACAATGTTAGGTGAATGTTGTCGGTGGAAAAAGTAAAGGACGAGTATATAAGACAGGACAACTTACTGCTCATTGCACTACTAGAAGAAGTACATTGAAACATCAACCATTTAGATCCAGCAGTGTTGATCAGGGTTATGATGAGTTGAGACAACAACTACAAGGTTGTGACCAAGCTTGTGATGATCTTAAACAATGATTTGAGAATCTCCAAAATTTGTTCACGAGATTCTTGCCTCCAAATGCGCAACCTATGGTCCAACAACATCAGTCCACCCTAACACCGTCCCAACAACGACGCTCCCCACTACAACCCACACAAGTCCTGCTACCTCCCCAACAGCAACAAGATGAAGAAAAAAAAGGAAATAATTCTAATGATTATGATGATTATTAGATGCTTTGTTAGTTTATTTACATGTTTAGTTTTATGTTTTTAATGATATGGACTTCATTGTCACTGCATTGGTTGATTGATGTTTGGATATATATGGATTATTTGGTTTAGATTGTCTTTGATTGCCTTTGATTATGTTCAGGTTGAATGTGGTAGGAAGAAAATGCTGCCCACTGCACTTGAACCCGTTTCGTCATTTACCGATGGATAACCGGAGAATATATCCACCGGTAATTATCGATAGATCTTAGCCCATCGGTAATCCTTTGAAAAACATGTAATGCCAACAAATTTTGGACGTTACCGAGGACATATATCCGACAATAATTCCAGGTTTTTTTGTAGTGCGAGGACATCGAAGTTTTCGTCAGAAGGAGGGAGTGATACTTGACAGAGACCCTTCTCTAGGAACAAAGGCATTCATTGTTTTTTTCTCTAACTTTATACTCATATTTTCTCATTTTTGGAAGTAGTCCAGATACAACCACTTTTCTCATTTTTGGAAGTAGTCCAGATACAACCACTTTTCTCATTTATGGTAGTGTTGCACAACCCTTTACAAGAAAGAACAAAAGCAACTGAAGGTAATGAAGAAAGACCATGTGCACAATATTATATTCAATTTGTCATGGGTCATACCCACCGAGTTGACTATGCTATGTAGTAGAGCATGATAAGGGAAAAGAATATCTAAGAATTACCAAAACCATAGAGTCACACATTTCCTCAAGTTGTTGAAGAAACTGTGGGAAGTTAAGTTATTGGCCTTCTTTTTTACGAGAGAGAAAAACAAAAAACTAAATATCAAAGGAAGAAGACAAAGCGAACTAATGAGTTGCATGTGACAAGCTACAAGGACGAGTGCAGTGAGGAAGAAAAGTGTAGTAAGGAAAAGAAAAAAAGTCAAACAAGTATAAATCATATTTTTCAATGTGATTCATTTGATAACCAATGTCATGGGTGTTTTTTTACCATAGACTTCAAAATCCAGATGTATAAATTTAATTATTTAATAAATTTTGAAATTTGGTTATGTATAGATCTGTTTTGTTTATTGAATTTTGAAATCTGATCAAGTGCAAATTTTTTTTCATTAAATTTTAAAATTTGATTATGTGTGGATATTTTTTTTATCGGGAAATCCTATTGTTTATCATATTTCAAATTTTGATTACGTAAATTTTGGTGTTTGTTAACTAAATTTTGTAAATTCGATGGAGTCATTTCAAAATTTGGTGTGTTCCATATTTCGTACACTTTATATCACATATATATAAATTATTTATTTATTTGATATATTTTTTAGGGATAAAATGAAAACTTCAGCAAAAGTTGGAGGTACAAGAAACATGATGTAGGAAAAAAACCCAATGAAAAACAATATATGTAAAAACACAAATTTAGCTTATATTTCATAAAAAATGTAAATAAAAAGTATGTACAAAAATCGTGGATTGGGCTACTAGTCCAATAAAAAAGGTGTAAAAAGAAAAACAAAATAAAGGGTAAATAGGTGGGATGCATTTTCGAAAAGAAAAACAATACGGAAGAATAGGAAAAAAAAAGGAGGTGTAAAGAATGATTTGAACCTTGAGTGTTGGGCCATGTTGAGGGTGTGTAATAGAAAATCAAGGTGCGAACGATAATAAATAAATAATTTTTATTTTTATTTCTTTTAGAACATTTTTTATTTTGTTTGTTATTATTCTTATTTCATTTTTTTAAAAATTAATTAAGCACTTATTTTAGTAATTTTTTATAAATAAATTTTATTTACTCAAGCAATTGAGTGTTGACACTTGGAAGAAGATATTGACACATTTTCTCTAACGGCTTCACTTGTAAGTTTGAGTGATATGAGATAAAATTTCTTATGCACCTGAATTATTTTGATACTAACTTAAGAACGGTGGGATGTAAAGAGTAGCAAAACTAAGACATTGCCTTATAACCTTCTATAATGACATTGTAAAACAAATTTGGTAGTTTGGAGCATGAGTTTTTGTCTCATGTTCCTCGCCTATCTTCAATACCAAAGCTTTTCAAAGCTAAATCAAGTAAAGCAAAGTTTAATCTTTAATGTGACTATATTTTGAAGTATAAATTAAAGGTTATGTATGTGTATTTTATGACCATTTGGTCAGCTTAGGACTGGACGGTTCCACTAGTTAAGAACATGAGCGAACTGGTTAGTCAAATAATATAAATTGAGTGGTCGGTCTTAAACGAGAATTAAGGTCAAAGATGATTATATTAAACCAAAATACGATTATTACTAGTTGGGTGATAATTAGGCCGACGCTAATCCGAAACTTATTCTGAAATTTATAAATACAAGCTGGTATTGTAGTAGGTTGGTTACATTCACATTTATTGCTAGGCTATCGAATCTTTATTGATTTTGACATCATAGTACTTTTTATAGGTAATCTTCCAACACGACCAAACAAATTGAAGGACAAACAATAACTTTTACAAAAAGTTGGATGAACGAAGTTAAAAGAACTATTAATCTCGACCTCCTAATGGAAAATGGAAAATTATTAAAAATCTAGACAAAAGTTACTTCAACACAAACATATAAGGGAAAATATATATCCAAATGACTAATTCAATTGTGTTTTATGAGAAAATGGTCATATATGTGATTGCAATGAAATGACTAATTAGATTTTAATTAGGAAAATATTATTCTATAAATACTAGTTGACTGTTTACATTTTTACATTGATATATGAGATATATTTTTGTCTTAAAAACTAAATGATTAAAAGATTAAATTAAATATAGTTTTTTTTTCTCAATTGAGTTTAGAAAAAGTTGATGCAAGAATAGTTTTAGCATATTTAACTAAGATAACGATATGTACTTTTTTTCAAATTATTGTTTTTAAATCTATTTTTGTTAAATAAATTTTTAGTGAAAATGTATTACAATCTTGTCAACAAACCTTTACGTCACTATGGTGATTTAACCTATGTTTCAAAACCCTATAGGCATTTATAATTCCAAGTCTTGATGTTAATTAATTCTAAAAACTTTTTAGGAATGTTGTTGAGAAAATACTAAGACTATTTATGTAGATCACTTTTACAAAATTTACCATATTTATTATTGAAATATTGACTTTAAATAGTTTACTGATTCATATTCTTTAGGTTAAATTATTCAATTTGTCACATGTTAGGAAAATTTTAAATAAGTTACCTTATTTTTATTCATCACAATTTGATTTTCATTTTAAAAAATTGAATGCATTCAAGTTATTTCATTAGTATTGTACTAACAAAAGAGAGAGTTTTTTTTTTTTTTTTGTTTAATTATTTTTATTTATTTAATTTTTTAAATATCTTTTTAAAAAAATAAAAAATTTGCCTCAAACTCAAAAATTTGCCTAAAGATACACCAAAAACACGTTTATGAGGATTCATTTAAATCATGCTTTCTCGTTCCTTTAAAAATAATATTTAAAATAAGGAAAACATGAATTTGTTTTTTATCTAGATTTTATGACGATATAATCTATGCAAACTAGCATATAATTAACTCCCCAAATAAATCACAAAAAATTAAATTTATGGCTCTCCAACATTTTTCAATACAAAAGAGTTCCACCAACGTTAACCAGAGTTGTATTTTTATGGTGTGCACGCGAAGCAAGATATCTGGAATAATCGTGGTCAATGAAAAGGTTTTGTGAGAAATGTTTTTGGAGGAGTTGGATAAAGTTAGTTTCATTTAAACAGCAATAGCATGTTGAGATGAGAAGGAATGAAGGAATCGAAATTCTGATAAAACCAGAAACTATTTTTCCATTGAGATATGATAGACATTAATATTCCTAAAAGAGAAAAAGAAATAATATAAGTTACACATGCATGCATCAGAGTATCGAAGGTGAGGCGGCAAACCCTCCCTCCTTCATCATTTGCTTAAACTCTTTGAAGTTAACCATTCCATCGCCATCCACGTCCACTTTCTTGATCATGCTCATGCAATAATCTATGGTTTTCCCATGCTTTATCCCCAAAGAACACAACACTGCGCCCAATTCCTCTCCCGTGATGAACCCATCTCCATTTTGATCGAACACGTTGAATGCTTCCCTCATGTCTTCCTCCTCATTTTTATCGTCCATTATCGCATTGTACAACTCTCCGAACTCGTCCATGTCCACGTACCCGTCTCCATTAACGTCGATTTTCTCGATCATTTGGGTCAAGTCTGGCTCTGAGATCGAGATTCCCAGGTTTTTCAACGAGTCAGTCAGCTCCTTCCGCGTGATTCGCCCATCCCCGTTTCTATCAAACATTTGAAAAACTCGCACAAGCTCTGCCTGATCCATGCCTTGCGATACACCAGGGATCGATCGGCTATGAGGAGAATATATGCCAAAGCAAATATCGTGAGAAGAAAATGGAAACTTTGATCAGAATTAGAATTGAAGACGCTCCGTGTGCGGGCCAAAAAAATAAGGAGCTTTTACTACAAGGTGGCAAAAGGCTTATCAATATCAACCAAGTCCAGCCAAAAATGCTGTTAACGTTCATGACACACATCCTTAATTACGTCAAATCTTAACCTATTTTTAGTTTGCTGTTGCTGTTCCCTAACGGTTTAGGTTTGGGTACTGGTTGGTAAAATTATTACATAAAAAAGTTATATAGCATTTCTTGCAGTATATATATATATATATATATATATATATATATATATATATATATATATATATATATATATATTATTAGTTTTTCGAAAATATAATTGATTTAGTGTAAGTCGTTAGAGCTCTTAGAAAAAGTCAGTAGGTTGATTTGAGCACTATCAATCTTACAAACTAGCTAACTAGTTCCCAACGAAACCTTTTCCAGTTGAAAATATGTAAGAAATTATATACACAATTGAACTTAAAATTAAATGCTCATGTTGTGGTTGAACTTAAAATTGTTTCAGTGTCATCTTTCTCTTTCAATGTATAATTAAATTGGAATAATATGAAATGAAAATATTTTTATTGTTGTTAAGGAATATTTTTAGGATTTTTTTTTTCAATGAAAGTAATTAATCTTTAAGATTTTTTAACATCAGGTCTCTTTTGTTTACCCTTTTCAAAAATTTCAAATTAAGATATAATATTTTGAAATAAATTATCAATAATTGAAAATATGAGATCTAAAATATAATTTATATGCTGAGTTTCTTTATAATCAATTTTATTATTATATAGTTATATATTAAAAGTATTTAGTTATTGTAATTTTTTTTTATATTTTTTATACTATTATATAAAGAGGATTTTTTTTATGTTCACGTAGTTTTCTAATTTTACCTTTTAAACGATTCTTTTTAAATTTGAATAATTTTTGTTTAATTTTTTTAATTTAACTATTTTTTAAAATTAAATAAATAAAAATTATCTATAAAATAAATAAAAATTACACAATCATATTGTAAAAATTATTTATATTTATTTTTATAATTATAATTTCATAACCTTATATAAAATAAATAGTCATATTGTATATTGCACAAACAAACCAATACTATAGTTATATATTAATCTTAAATATGACACTTGGTCTTATGAGTTTTCTTTTATTTTTAAGAAAATGATTATTTCATCATGCATTTCCAAACTTAATCTACTAAAAACAAAGTAGAAAACAAAAAACAAAGTGAAAAAATGCCAACCAAATGCATTATGGCTATCCATGACTATTTATTTTACTTAAAGGCTACCGTTGAATAAGGACGAGCAACCCCATTGAAAAATTTATAATATAAACGACTTCTAATAATTATCCTAATATTAACTCTTAGCTTTGAACAGGACATGCCACGCTTAGGAATAGCCGGCACGGCATGTTCATTGTTCGGTGAGAAACATTTGACATATTGATGATCACGAAAGCAACGAGGGAAATGTCTCTTTAATGTCAGAAAATAGAGGCAAACGAAAGCAAAGGTTTGCAAATTCCTTGTCATTATTTGATTTTCATCCTCTGCATTCATCATATATACAATTCTTAAGGAAGTACACAACAGATTTTGTGTCTAACTACTGAAAAAACTAACGTGGCATGGAGAAGATGGAACCCAGTGGCCATTTTTCTCTGTTGAATTGCATTCTAAAGCTCCTTTCACCAGTGGAACTCGTTATTATGTCTGAGGTGTGTACTTGTTTAAGGGATAGATGTCGAAGTGATCCTCTGTGGGAAGTCCACTTAAAGCAGAAATGGGGTGGAATCATCGGTGATGTTGTTTATAAGGAGTGGCAATGGCACATCACTACAGCTAAGGAGAAAAGAAACAACAAATCGAATCAACAGAACAATCATAACGGACCATTGGGATCTTTCAGTGGTACTTGGTCTGTGTTACACCTCAGATCATATCTAGAAGTTATAATACTAACTTTTTACTTTTATTAATAGAGAAGTTATATTTGACATAATAAATTCATTATATATATAGAGAAGTTATTTTTTATTCTTAGTTCAAGAAATAAGAAATATTTACATTACTGATTTTATGCAGATGCCTGCACGTTTTGTATGTAGGAGAGGAATACTAACAGAAGTACTGCGGTTCCCATAATTACTTTTCAAGTTCAAGTTCAGGTAAACCAAAATTTATTATTCATTTACAATTGCCTAATATATAAGTATATTTGGACTATTTTGTATAATGGCTTTACAAGGAAAGAATATTTAAAAAGCTAACTTTGCAATAAGTTAAAACTTATTTTTTTTAAAAAAAACCCTGTAAATTATGCCGATGAAAAAGGATAAATTCACTTGTTTTTCTTCTATAAACTCTTGTAGACATATATTTAAATAATAACACTCTATTAACTACTCAAATGATCAAATTATCTGGTTTTGTTAGTTACTAAAACCTGGTGAATAAGTAGCCCTTTTCTTAAAAAGAATAACTTATTTTTAGTTTTTTACGCATCTGTTTAACTCTTTCAACTGAAAAAAAAATATAAATTCTAATTCAAATCAGAAGTTATTTTGAAAACTTTCTCATAAAATCAGTTGTTAATTTTTTTTAAATCCGTTTTTTATAGCTAAATAAACATAAATTATCTTATGCTATTTTTCCATAAAAGAATATTTAAGAAGAAAAACAGTGATTCTTATCTTTTTAATTTTTCATGAGCTTCAACTTTTCAAAATAATTAAAATTTGAAAAGAATATAAAATCTAATTAAAATTATAATAGTTTCTTTGGATATTTTCACATAAAATTAATGGAGTCTTTTAAGTGTTGTTTTAATAATATTGTAAACAAACATATCTTACTATTTTTCATTTTTTAAAAATATTAAAAAATCATTAATACATTTATTTTACCAAGAGTATATTTTGATTGTTCCTTTTTTTTGTTTTGTTTATATGTTGACTATCACATACTTGTTTTTAATTAATTAGGTTTTATTTGAGAGATAACGTGAATTTGCCCTATCCAACTTCATATCTTCAAATCTTTTATTGACAAATGTGCATGATGATCTCTCAACTATAATGAAGTGTGAATGTATACGGGATCCAAAATATTCAATTATTGGATTATAACGTACGGAGGTGATCATTTTTAACACCCTAGAATAACTATATTACCTTCCTTATATGATATATTTACCTAGTTTATTAAAAGAGAAACAACAGAAATCTAAAATTTGACTAATAAATATTTTCATGAAAAGTTCGTTATAAAATTTTCTTATTGATTCATGTCAGTTGTTTTAGCTAGTAGAATTTCAATTATGATATAAACTTTGATCTAAAATATTATGTCTATATATACTGGTTTTTTTTCTTCTTACTTTCAGGTGCTCTTTCAACTTTTTTGATGTCTTCGTAGCTGCTCAAATAAAAATATAGTGTACTAAACTTTTCACAAGAATACAATTTCAATTCTCTATAATTAGGGTTAGATGCAAGGGGTGTCATTGAGATTTGTTGTGAGAGGTGGTTCATGGTAAAAAGTATGGATTGGATATGGTCTTAAAGCTTTGAATGATAATTTTTTTATATTTATTTATTAACAAAAGAATATGTACCAAAGTTTAATTTGACTTTACGTAATCATAAAACCGACAAATGCATTCAATTTGGTAAAAAAATTATCATCGAGTGAGTTATTTTTTTTCTAAAACCATGAAATATATTAATAATCCATACATGGAAAAAAACTTTAAAATTGGTTATAAAAATGAAATTTTATATCACAGCAAAAGACCGATTACATTGTAGACAATATAAAAAAAAGGCAAGATGGTAGGTTATATATCTGCTAGACTTAGGATCTTCGTACAGTAAGAATTGAAAGAGAGATAAAGTTTTACCTCGGTTAAAAATAAGTAAGATGATTAATATACAAATATATAAACTTATAAATTTATTGTTTTATAAGATTTTGAGTTAGAAGTGATCTTTTAATATCTTATTCTTAAATAAGCTTATTCATAACTCGTTGATAGTGCATTTATCTTATGTCTCTCTGAAAAAACCTAATAATGGTATAAAATTGATGATTATTCATTTTTATGACAACTTGGACGAATATGATATAAAGAAAGTAAAAAATCCTAAAGTTTAAAGGTTATCCTATTTCAGGAAAATAATTGGCTTTTAACGTCACCCCTTACATGTCGGACCAGAGAATATTCAACGTAAATTATTGACCGGTGACATTTTCGTAAATAAGTTGGTATTATAGACGTCGATTAGGGGGGCCTGACGTCTATAATATTATAGACGTCACCCCCCTAACCGACGTCTATATGTTTGACAGGTAGATGAATAGTCATTTTTTTCCGTCATATAGACGTCGGATCCCGTCATCCCCGACGTCTATATACGATTATAGACATCGAGCCCTGTAACCGACGTCTATATGCTTGACACGTAGGTGAAAAGTTCAATTAGACGTTGTGCCCTAGTAACTGACGTCTATATGTCCCGTGAATATTAATTTTTAAATCATAAAGACGTCATATTAGTTAGGGCCCCAACGTCTATACTATTATAGACGTCGGTCCCCCTTTCACCCGACGTCTATAGCCTCTTAAAATACAAAACGCGAACCCGCGAGCAGTTACCACTATTCATCATCTTCTTCCTCGCGCTTTTTTCCTCTGCGACATTGCTTTCCAGGTTTCTCTCTTTTGGACCATTTAAATTTACTTTTACTCCGATTAAATTACTCTTTGATGAAATATCTTCCATTTGAACCGATTAAAATTCGTTTCCGTTGCATTTTGGTGCAGTTTCTGGTGTGTGGGTTGCATTTTTTTACCCTTTTTGGCCTGCGTTTTGGGCGTGCACTCCTTCATTTCCCTTCATTGCTATTTTAATCTGCTAAAAAGATTAACTTCTTTGTTGAAAACTTATTTTGTATGCATGTTATTGGCTTTTGTGTATGCATGTTTTTGGCTTTTGCGTATGCATGTTTTTGGCTTTTGCGTATGCATGTTTTTGACTTTTAGGTATGCATGTGTTATTGGCTTTTTAATATATGCACGTGATAAATTTTAGTTGTGTTATTGTAATTGACATGTTAGATGAAAACTGTATGGTTTTGTATGGTTTTGTTCGTTGCAGAGGAAGATGAAAACTGACTTGAGAAACATGCTTCAAGGGTAAACGTCTATATAGAAGTCTATTATACCTAAGTCCGACGTCTATATCGACGTTTTACACCCAAGTCTGACGTCTCTATAGATGTCTGTTATATCCACAATCGACGTCTATATAGACGTCGGTCTTCTCCAGTTCAACGTTTTATTAACGTCATCCACATAGATGTCGGATCCAAATCTGACGTTAAAAGGCCAAAATAACATACGTTTAAAGCCCTTTGTGCACTAGTGAAAGCTTGTCCTGGTGTAGAACGGAAAGGAATAATTATTATTAAGATACTTATGTTTAAAGTGATTCATTAACACATTGTCTTAAAGATTTGTGTTGGAAATGGTATTTTGATCTCTTATTCTTATATAGGCTTGTTCATATCTCATTCATACAATGTTTCTTTTGTGTCTTTCTTAAAAACAGACCTAACAAGTGGTTTTTGGTTATGATGTTTTGCAGGATTCTTAAGACAGATAATGGATAAAAATAGAAGGCTACAATGAAAAGAAAAAAACAGAGTATGCAAGGATACAATACTAGTATATATAGTGTTGTTTGAAAAGGAATAGAGTATGAGCGATTCACATGCAAAGAAGGAGTCCTTGACAACAATTGCATTTACATGAATCAAATGAGATAATATGATCATGACGTCATTATTTTTCTTAAACTATTCCAAACAAACAGTGATTGAAACTTGATTATGAGTTATTTTTTATGAAGAATAATCTATACCTATGTCATTTTACCAAATAAATTAAAATTTCCTAATTGCATTATAGACAAAAAGGTGCCAATTATCTAATTATAATATAAATTTAATGATTATGATAAGTTAACAACTTTTTTTAACAATTTTTTTACAATAAATTATGTGTTATTATTTTATTGGTTTGTATATTTAAAACAAATCAATCACAAATTACTACAAATTGTAAAAAAGTTGTAAAAAAAAGTTGTTAGAAAAACATTTTTCTAAATTTAACTCCATTTCTTTAAAATAATTGCATTACGTATACGTTAAGTCCTTACACATTAAAAGTTGAGTGGTATGGTCTTCGAATTGTGTCACATTAATATTATTTGGCATTAGTGTGGCAAGCTGTAACCAAGACAATGAGTCCATCTATCCAAGCGACAACATCGATAACTAGGTTGAGATCAATCTAGCAGTCCACATTTTGTCCCTAAATACAAAGAATATTTTGTCTCTCTCAACTATCTAAAATTTGATTTGAATAATATGCCACACAAAGGAGTAGCCGGCAACGAGGAAAATGTCCCTAGTGACAAGTGACAGGTAAGACCATAACATTAAATGCGTCGAAAACAAGCAAAGATTAAAAATTTGCAAATTCTTTTCAACAACTTTGATCATACCATCTTTGTTCATTCGTATATATACGCCTCAAGGAAGCACACAAGAGTACCCTACCTTGCTGCTTCTGTATCTAATACACCATACCATGGATGTCATTGGACCCAGAGGCAGTATTTCTCTCTTGCATATTCCAGAACCCATTTTGGAACGCATTCTAAAGCTTCTTTCACCACAAGAACTGGTTGGAATGTCTGAAGTGTGTACTTGTTTAAGGGATAATTGTCGAAGTGATTCTTTGTGGGAAGTCCACATAAAGCAGAAATGGGGTGGAGTCATTGGTGATGTTGCTTTCAAGGAGTGGCAATGGCATATCACAACAGCTAAGGAGAAAGAACTTAACCAATTGAATAAAGAAATCAATCAGAAGGGATCATTGGGACCTTTCAATGGTACTTGGCCAATGTTATACCTCAGATCATATCTAGAAGATTGTAGCCATCTTAATAGCTCATTGTCAAATAGCTTGATGGCCTTGTATTTCTCTCTAGAGAATGGCAAGTTCTGGTTCCCAGCTCAAGTCTTTATGGTAAAATATTTCTGGTTAGCTTACTGGCTATACTTTTCTTAAGAAATTTCTTTAAGAGATCACCATGTTTCTTTTTTTCAGGGAGTCTTTGTTCGTGACGCCTTACTTAGATATGATTCCAAAACTGATAACTTTCAAGCAAGGTAAAGTGAGATAATAGATGAGGAGGGAAATAGTATTATGTATAGTGTGGTTATTTTTTTAATCCGAGATTAAGAAATGAAAATTAGCAACATTGAATATCTTAACTATAATTAAAATTATTAATTAATGTACTGTAGACTACAATCTGGTGGTTGGCACATAATGGCCACAAACGTCCAATGGGATAAAGTGAGAGCTCCTCCAGTTGATACGCTTCCATATGTTAGATACGTCTCTGATTGTTTGCCAGAGTTGAAACCAGGTGATCATATTGAAATCCAACGGAGATACAGAAGAGAAACTTCTTATGGTAGGTTTCTTGTCATTTTGCTTTCTTAGTTGTAACATAAATTTGGATGTAGGACGTTTAGGTTAACATCAAGTTCATGCATTTGGGTTGCATGTTTACTTTCTGTTATTGCTTACTGAGTTTACCTGAACAAAAATTTAGAGGTATTATGTAAGAAAAATGTACTTTTAATAAATGTTTTTGATAATTTTTTTACAATCGTTTATGTGACAACTTGTGATTAATCCGTTCAAATATATGAACCAATAAAATAGTGACACATAGTCTGTTGTCAAAAAATTATTAAAAAAAGTTGTTAAAATATCATGGTTCAGTAGAAGAAAAAAAAAAAAAACTCATGGTTGGAAATATTTCTAATGAAAAAAAGTGTAACAATGTAAAAAAAACTCATTTTTTAGGAAAAGATTGTTGAGAATTCAAATATGAGTCCAAGTTTTACATTGGATAGAAATGAGAGAATAAAATAATATATAAAGATAAAAGATCATTAATTCATAACTTTAAGATTCCGAATAAAGAATAGTGTCTGATTACTTATGTGATTTGACTCGGATTTCATCAGTGTTATCTACCGAGTAAACTTCCTCTTCTATAGAACCAATAATAATCTCATCTATTTTTTTATACTTACCATAAAGTAGTGCCTAATCAATATGTGTTTGCAGATTGGTGCTATGCTATTATTGGTCACATGGACTCCTGTAATGAAAATGAGAACTTGTGCAGCTGTGGCCATTCTGGTGAGAAAGTCTATTTGGCACACTAACATGGTAGATGGATGCTTATATATAAGTTATCTGACTGGTTTGCGCGTATGAAATTTGGTTTACTGTCAGATACATTGACGTTGGAGTTCAAGCAATACTCTGAAGGATCAAGAATGAGACGAGTAAAACTACAGAGAAATGGGGAAGAATATGAAGAACCAAGTGGATGCTATGGAGGAATTAGAAAGCTTCGGAGTGAGGAGGAGATCCAAAGATGGGAGAAACATGTCCCACTTCGTCGAACTACTGTTAATATACCTTTGCAAGTTGGCTTTAATAACGTCTTGCATTAATATTTCCTTCCAAATCATTGTTTTCTTAACACATGTTTTCAATTTCTTCCTTTTTACAGATTTTCTCTCCAGTTTTTCTTTAAATGCTATAGAATTTGTCTCTTCTGTCACGTCTTAATAAATTCAAACCATAGGTTGACACTTTTGGATAGTTGTGAGTGATCAAAATAACATTTATCATATTATAAATTCAATATAGACAAATGTTTCTTGATTTAAATTTTAATAATAATAAAATTTATGCATATCAAATTAATAATTGATTGTGAATTTTAGTTGCTTAATAATAAATACTCATGTTGAGGCGAAAACTAATACTTAAAAGCATATAAAATATAAAGAGGAAATAATTAATAAAATTAAAATTTAGACAAAAAATAAATAAACCCCCTTTATACAGATGCTTTGGAGACGTCCGCGAAGGGTGGTCCGATTGCGCTAACCTTTGTTTCAAGTTTTGATTGAGGTGAATCTAAATTGTCCTTTTTTGCCAGTTTCTAAAACCTAGTCAATAAAGCACACCAGATGATTGAAATGTTAGAAGTAGAAATCTATATGTTTCTAATTTTTTTTTCTTGCCACTTGATATATTATTGATTGTGTTTTGTATATTTCAGATGCTCCTTCAACAACAATGTGTTGCACTGACTTTTGATTCACAAGAAGAAGTCTTCATTACTCTCTAATTAGAACTAGCCATGACATGGCTGGTTATGCTTTTTATTTTCTTGGCTGTAAACTGCGCGGTGTCAATTCTCATGTAATTTCATTGATACTGTTTATCTAATTTATCCAGAACAACTTTTAGATTCTCTGCAATGCATATGTTTCATATTGTCTGCACACTATACCACATTCTATGTCTCTTCTTTTTATTACAAATTTTATGTTGCCAAAAAGTACCCAAATTACGTCGATTTGTTCAATCAAATACCATCCAAATTCAAACTTACCATTTTAATCAGAAAAATCGAATGCAGGAAAACATCTTGATTAAGTTCATAATCAAGTTTAAACGAATTTAGAATCAACTTTAATAAAAAATCTATCAAGAAAATTATAAATAAAGTTCTACTTAAAGTGATAAGTTATGTATTAATTTAACATTTATTATTTTTGCTTTCAGACAGAACTAATTTTAATATTGAAGAACCTTAGATATCTCAATTGGTATTGATGAATAGGAAACAAGCTTAGAATGTACAGCTTTGGACGATTGTTTGTTTAAAAGTGACAGATCAACCTTACATACTTAAACATTTTGGTCGTACATCGTGAGACCAAGTAAGCACTTTCTAAACTCATGGTAAGGAACAAAACAAACAACACTGTTATGGGGGAAACTTTAAATGACCAGATGGATCTTAGGGAGATGATGAAGAACTTGTAAAAGCATATGGGTGAAATGCAGAACAAATATGACGCGAAGTTTAGAACCCTACAAACTAACTAAACAATGTGGCGAACTTAACCTCACGATTCAGGAGAGTAGCTTTGAGGCCAGCAAAGATCACAACTCCTTCATTGTGATAGTAGACACAATCGGGATACTCCCGTTCACCATGGGAAATATAGAGACCCCTTATTGGACAATTGGAGATGCCTATATTCAAAAGATATGATGGATCTACCGATCTAGAAGAACATATAATTAAGGATATTCATGAATCAAATGACATTGTATACAACAAGTGGTGTCATTAGGTGTGGAGTCTTCTTCCCCTCTTTAAAGAGGGGAGGGAGAGGAGGGGCTAGCTTGGTTGCACTTACTTCCACCAAACTCTATTGACTCTTTCGCCACCCTTCAATCAAAATTCAGAGCACAGTCTGCATCACTTAACCTTGACCGTCCTCTTCAGTGTTAGACAAGAGAAGGACAAATCTCTTTGAACTTTTGTGGAGCGGATCGGGAAAATGGCTTTATAGATAAGGAACATTAGCACCGAGGTAGCCATCCATCTTATCATCATCTTATACATCCTGGGCCATTCACGGGTAGTCTCTGCATGCAACCTACAAAGAACTTGGATGAGCTTAGGTAACAAGTGGTCAAGTTCATGCAAATCGAATAAATGAGGGACTTCAGAAAAAAGATGGAAGCGGAATCGACAACTAAATACTACTTCATTCAAGCTCTTACTGCTTATCACTATCAAGTTGCCTGATATGTCCTCTGATACATTAAAGCGAATCTTACACAAGGTCTATTTTTCACTTCCAACACAAAAGAACAAGTCAAAGGTTTCAATGGTCCTGATTGGGCATCTTATTCTTATACTTAGAAATCTACCATAAACTACTACATATTTGGGTACCTCTTATCTCATGGAAGTAAAAAAAGCAAACTAGTTTTTCACTCTTCTTCATGAGTTGAATATTGGACTCTTGCACCACCACATGTGAATTACAATGGATTCAGTACCTCCTAGAAGATTTATATTCTCAGTTTTTATAATTATTGTCTTATATTGTGATAATCACGCTGCTCATCATATAACTTATAATCCTACTTTTCATGGGAAAAAAACACATATATTGAGTGTCATGTTGTTCGAGATAAAGTTCAAGCTAAACTCTTCCATCTTTTTCCTATTATAGCACATTATATAATCTTACTTTTCATGAAAAAACAAAACACATACATATTGAGGGTCATGTTATTCGACATAAAGTTCAAACTAAACTCTTCCATTTTTTCATATTATATCACATGACCATCTCACCTACATCTTCCCAAAGACTCTTTATCAATTTTCCTTCACAAATATTATTTACAAGCTTGGAATAATAAGTATCCATCATCAAGCTTGAGGGAGAATGTTGAGTGTTGTAATTATAATTATATTTATTAGTTTTTGTTTATGTTTTATAACTACCTTGTAAAATATAATGTTTTTTCAATCTATAATAAATAAACAAAAATGTTTCTTTTTGTTCTGTATCTTTGCTTCTCCAATAGTATTATGAGAAATCACTTTCAAGAAAAGTGAAATACCATTTCCAATAAGTAAAAACATGCTTTGGATATGGTTTATATATAACAATCATTTAGATAATACATCATATACTATAATAATCTAGCCATCAATTGTTCTCTTTAAGATGGATGCAAACTCAAATAATTAAGTCAAGGTTTAAACCCTCATTTGGTCCTCGTATTTGTGTGTCAGTCTCAAGTGGGTCATCATTTTTTTTTCGGTCTCAATCGGGTCCTAAAACTTGTAAAAATGAGTCAGTTAAGCCCTCTTCGTTAAGTAATTAGTGATGTAGTCTGCCTGTGATGACATGGTGCATAAAAAATTAGCTGAGTTATAAGGATTTAAATACGTGACATTCTTTGTATAATAACAATTCCACGTAGATAAATAATTTTTTTTATATTTGTCCTTACGTGGCATTGCACATTCTCCCTCTTCATCTTCTCCATCTTCGAGACTGTTCATCTTCTCCATCATCTTCGAGACTGAACCAAGGAGCAGAGATGTGAAAGGTGAGTTGAAGAAGAAGTAGAAGAATTCTTGTTCACTCCATCTTTTGCTTAGCACTTGTCCAGTCCCCTGTTATCCAACTTTCTGTCACTCTAAAATCCTAATTTGGTCATTCATTATCATTCGATCCAATTTCACTTTTGTTTCTTAAATTGATCGCTGTTTAGCAAGATGGGGGTATTTCGTTCAAAGAGGCGTGGATGCACCTAACCGATGAGTATCAAATCAAATACGAGGCCGAACTTCTTTTTCCGCCTCTCGTAGGTATGATTTAGAACCTGTTTCCACTTCTTTATTGCTCTTAATTTTCGTTCAATTGTAATATTTCATGCTTGTTTTTGGCATCCTTCTCATTTCCAGGGTCAATGTGCGAGTGTATAACACAAAAAATGTCTAGTCTTTACTTGATTGTTGGTTTTGCTTGGTAATAGCTTTGTTCTGACTGGTACCACTATTGTTGGTAACTGGGTTGTGTGATTGTGGTGGGGGTCTCAGGTTTTGGAGCCCCATAGTAGACGTGTCGATGAAGGATTCAATGAGGCGCGTGTGTTGGCCGAGGTGTCTCTGTTGCCCGACAAAGTACGTGTCATGTCTAAGAGACGGCCTGTTGCTATGGCCACCAGCATTATTGACCGGTATAAAATTGGACAGCTGCAGAAACAAGTTTTGGTTGTAGTAACGTCAGGTTGGTCTGTATAAAATTGGCCTGTTGTTATGGCCACCGACACTAGAAAATTGGGCATTTTTTTTTGGGTGGCAGGGTGGGTGGAGAATGCATGTTTTGATTGAGGGTAGTGTGAAGCAAGAAGTCGTGGATGATGTGGGGGTTGCTATGAGAAGGAAGAGGAAGACGAACTCGCGGTGGTTGGAGGTCGCGGCGGTTAAAGTGGTTGGAGGTTGCAGTGACATCAGTGTGAGTGGTTGGCACTAAGTGTGACGAGCCTTGTTCGTGATGGTGGATGGCGCATCGACGGAGACGGCGAAACCTCTCTCTCGCGCTTGAAAGGGTCGAACAGCTGTGTCCAGTGTGGTTGATGATACCGCGAACATGCTGCAACAGTGACAGTGGCGACCTGGAGGCAAACGACATAGTGGTTTCCAAATCCCTAATTCCTTTTTAATTTTATACATCTACGTTAAATTTTTATTGTACAACAGATCACTTATTCAATTTAATGCACAATGCCACATCATTTAAAAAATTTGAATCCACTTATCACACCTTAAATATATTTTATAACTAAAAACGATTATATTAAACCAAAACATTACTTTTACGAGTTGGATCATAATTAGGCAGCAAATCCAAACAACAAGAATGAAATAAAAAACAAATGGTAACTTGTATAAGAAAATTGAACAAATAGAATAAAGACAACAATTGTCCTCATCCCACCAACTGAAACATAAATTAATACTTAAAATTAAAATTAAAATTATATGCAACATTAAAATAAATCTACGTTCACAATCAAATGATATTTTATTAATAAAGAAAATCAAGATGAACAGAGTAAACAATGAAAGCATTAATAATTGCAAATAATGCACATCACAGCATATCTTATTATTAAATTATATAATCTTGTTTACTCTAACAAAAAAAAGTTAATTATTTAACTCTCCATGTTTTTACGTAAACGTTCTTATGCTAAAGATCAACATCAAGTGACAGTAACCCGGAATGGTGATGAATAAAACAACGAAAATAAGGTCGAAATCATCGACAACATGTAACGGTGCATTCGAGGTGTCTATATTCAAGACCAAGTCACTTGAAAGTTTAAATTTCTATCTCTTATTAAACTTAAATATAACCGAAGACAAAATGAAAAAAATAAATGGTTTTAGTATAAATTATAAATTTGTTTCATAAACTATCTTAAAGATTTATTGTCTAACATGTTATTTTAGATATATATTTTTTCATTTCTGATAGACTCATCACTTGCGGAGAGTGGCGCTGGAAGTTGTTGTGTTCATGGGTAAAATGTATTGTTGAAAGGTACAAAATCCTTCAAATGATATTGTTATCTCTAGGTTTGAACAAATAATGTCATCTGAGAAGAACTGTGTATCAAAACTGGAGAAGCAAACAGATTTGCCATAGTGGAGCTTGGATTGCATTGGATTTGTTTAGAGTGGCACAAGTGTGCAGCAGTTTGAGGAACAAAATCAGAAGTGATGCTTTGTGGGAGAAGCTAATCAAGCAGAAATGGAGTAGGCTTGTTGGTGATGTTGCTCACCAAGAGTGACTATTAGAAAGTGGTTTTTAATTAATACCTAACTCAATTCCACAAAACCGACTTGTAAGGTGTCAAGATATAGATATCTCGTGATAGTAGAAATTGGGTGATCCAATAGCGGCCCGACAACTCGCTAGGATGATCCTAACCATGACTTTAATACCATATTAAAAAATGAGTTTTAATGTCTAACTCAACTCCACAAAACCGGTTTGTAAAGTGAGGTTTGCACCTCATATATCATAATTTGGCATTATCGTCACACAACAAAAATAAACACACAGTCTCTTGTTGTTACACAACAAAAATAAGAGTGGATTATGTGCCTCTTTCACTGTTGTTTGGCCTTCTCTAAGCTTCCACTCTTACTTGGAAAAATTTTAATATAGCAATGTAATTTATTACAAATTTATAGTGATGATTTGTTAAACTGTCAACTTCGGTTCCAAACGAAAAGATGGTTACATTATTGTATTTGAATGATTAAAAATTTATTGCACCTTAAAATGGTTGCATTAATATAATCTTTAAAGTTAAAGAATTTTATTGAACTTTTCATTATTTAAGTAAAATATATATACGACGGAATTTTTCTTTAAGGTGAGTTGTGCTGCTTCTCATTTTGCTTAGTTTGCAGTCGTCACCCTGAGTATTTTAGAGCCCAGCCTTATTGAGTGCGAAATTGACTTTTAATTTGAAAATTAGTTGCAGCACAATAGTGGCCCTGTTGGTATGTTTATCATGTTTCTAAATAACATGAATATGCAAATTCTATATATAAAAGTGAGACTCTATGTATCACGTGTGGCACCGCAGGTTGCATTTCAGCACTAAACATCATTTTTATAGAAAAGGACACGTGATGTACATGAAATTCTGAGAGTAATTTGCTATTAAAAATACTTTTGCTGTGTTTATATTGGTATTGCTGCTCCTCTTTGGTGTTTACTTGCTTCCAAACTTGGATTCTTTCTTGTTACTAATCATCCATTTTGTTTTTTCTGCCTTTTGTTTTGTTTTTTGTTTTTTTGTTTATTGAACTCCTGCAGCCTGCATTCTGTGTATTGAATGGGTGGGATATTCTTTTTTTCTAATTAAGATAACATTCTTTTTTTCGTTTGAATTTTCATATTAGGTATTATGCTTTATGTTGTTGTCTTTTCATATATGGATAAATAATTTTAATATCATGATTTTAATATGTTGTCTTTTCAAAATCAATAAAATCTGCTGATCCATGTTTCCCACTGGCGCATGTTTAATTTTTTCATGACCTTGTCACGTGAATCAATAAAATCTGAATGATCTATGTTTCATATATATATATATATATATATATATATATATATATATATATGTTGCTGTATGAATGACATTATGATCCTAGAGAGAACAATACCAGGTGAGATAAATTGGTTTTACACTTATTTCGGTTGTACACTTCTACTATTCCTTTTGGTTTTCAACCATTTGGGAGTTTAATAAATTGGTTTAGAATGTTCTGAATGCAGAAAACTGTGAATTTTAGATCAGACCAAGATAAATTGGATTAGAATGTTTAGCCTTATTTAATTACTTGTGTGCAGGTTATAATTACTGGTATACTTATGTTGTGTTGATAAAGCTTGCGGAGAAGAAACATCTTCGGATGTCAATGAGCAGTGACTCTGGTGTTGTCTTGTACTGAATCTGACAAATGGAACATTGTTTATTTTTATCTTAGTAGTAATTTGATGGATGAAACATGGTGGTGTTTTTCTCTTGTACTAACTGGTTGCTCCCTGGGGTCCATGTAGTAACTTACGATTCATTTGACATAAATTTATTTGATGGATGAAAGAATGCAGGATTGGTTTGACTAGATTTTTTATTCTTTGGTGCTTGCAAAATGCCTTATGTGAGTGGTCTGTTTGATATAGTTTGGTATGATGATTTTATATTTCTGTATGTAAAATTTGGTAAAAGGAAAGGCCTATGGACTGGTCCTGATCCATAGAGCTTTGGGGGTTCTAGTCTTGTGGATTTTTTTGTCCCAATTCAGACCTATCAAATGGACTAATTTGATAGCTTTACTAATAACACAAACTTTCTTTTTTGTTTTAACTAAAAGTCCATAACACCAGCCAACCACGACACGTTACCAGAACCATGGATGAATAGAAAATGAAAAATGACATAGAAACCATCGAAAACTTCTAACGGTGCATTCAAGGTGCCTCCGAATTCATGACCTAGTCTTTTTACACTTGAAAAATTACTTTCTGTGTGCCAATTTTAATTATATTTTATCTTTCTTAATTTCAGTAAAATTCACTGGCTCACAAATGTATAAACTACATGCTATTTTTAATATCTTATTTAATTTTAGATGTTTTCATTTGTCATTTTAAAAAGCATGAGTAAATTACTTTTTAATCGATTTGATCAAAATTTGACTTTCCAATTCAGTAAGCCATGTTTGTGATGGGAGATCCAGTTTCACATAGATGCCTATGCCAAGTTAGCATTCTTCGTTTTTAATTGTTGCTTCCTTTCCTCCAATTCTGGGTTTGTATGGTGGAAGCTACTAAACCAAAATCTACTAATTTTGGTATCTTTTAAGTTTTCAGCAAACCAAAATGTCATCTGAGAAGAACTGTGTATCAAAACTGGAGAAGCAAAACGATTGCAAAGTTTATTCTCTCTTAGATTTGCCTGAGTGGACCTTGCTTTGCATTCTTGAGTGCCTTTCAGCACAGGATTTGTTTAGAGTGGCACAAGTGTGTACCAGTTTGAGGGACAAAACCAGAAGTGATGCTTTGTGGGAGAAACTGATCAAGCAGAAATGGGGTAGGCTGCTTGGTGAAGCTGCTTACCAAGAGTGGCAGTGGCTCACAACAAAAATTGCAAACACACAAATCATCTTGTCACTTCAGCAGAATCAGAGTGGCTCTTTGTGGCTCTTTCAGTGGTGTTTGGCCTTTCCTAAACTTTCATTCTTATTTGGAAAATTTCATTGACTTCATTACTTTGTTTAAACATTGTTCAAAAATGGCTTTGTATATCTGTCTTGAAAGTGGTCGCTTCTGGTTTCCTGCTCAAATGTACAAGGTAATAACCCTAACTAATCATAATTGCTAATATATTTGTGTGTGTGTGTGTTTTTCCTAGTGTATAGGGTAACAATAATTAATGGTTATATACGATGCATGTAGACTTCAAAGCTATTCTGTTATGATGTCATAGTCAGCTATGACTCTAAAAGAGACACCTTCAAAGCAAGGTAAAGTTCAATCCTTGAGAATAATAGCTGATGTTTGTTTAGTTTGGAGTAAAAGTAATAATCATTTTTCCTTAAAGAAACGTTTTCTACCCTCTTTCTGACAATTATTCTCCAATATTTTTTTCCAATAATTCAGTAAAATTTATCGGAAGTCACCTATTTTAATGATTCTCTTAAAGACTCTTTCATGATCTAGATTGAGACTTATTCATTTTGGTATACAAGAAAGTTCGTGTAATTATTATAAGAAAAAGTGTTTGAGATAACAGATAGTTTTTCTTTTCTTTAACATAGCTTAATTCTGTAATGCATAAAAATCTAAAGAAATGCAATGATAGCTTAATATGTTGATCTGTTCATGGCATATATGCAATTACAGGTCTCAAACTGGTGGCTGGCGAAGAACTGAGCAAAATGTTGAGTGGAATATGTTGAGATCACCACCAACTGATACTTCTCCAAGGGAGGTTCATATGTCTAACTGTATGAATGATTTGAAACCAGGAGATCAAATTGAGATTCAGATGAAAAAGCGCAAAGAATCCCCTTTTTGTAAGTAATTAATAGATTACTTTAACATGTCCTTTAAACATCAACATAATATCCTCCATGTTAACTTATCATTATTTCTTACTCAGTATTTTGAGATTATGAAAAAAATATTGATGGAATAAAAAAAATGTGGAGATAATACAATGTGAAATAGTAGTTAGAAGAAGTATATTTTGTAGTTGTGTTCTTCAAATGTTAGTGTACATAGATATTTATAAACCACATTTCACCCACATGATTATTCTAGAAAATGTTTTAGAATGTTTTAGATGTTTACCTCTTATCTTAGGTTTTTCTTCTTTGTTATAGAATTTGCATTACATTTTAATACTCCTCCTTGATGCAAATTAGATAACTCTAAAGCTTTTTTCAATGTCAACACTTTACCTTCTTGGCCTTTAATCACAAATCCTGGTGGTTGGTCTTTATAAATCTCTTTTTCAAGGAAACCATTGAGGAATGCAAACTTAACGTTTAACTGGTAAATGTTCCATCCATTTTGTGTTGCAAGAGCTATTAGAGATCTTACTATGTCTAGTCATGTGATTAGAGAAAATTTCTCATTGTAGTTAACTCCTAGTTATTGTGAATAACCCTTAACTACCAACCTTGCCTTATATTTTTTTTATGATACCATCGGGGTTTAACTTTATCTTGAAGAGCCATTTAACTCTAATAATAAATTTATCTCTTGGACAATTTACTAGCTCCCAAGTGTTGCTTTTCTCTATTATCTTTATCTCTTCCTCCATTTCCTTAACACATTCTTCTTGTTTGTGGCCTCTTCAAAGCTTTTAGGCTCTAGTATGGCCAAGTTGAAAGATTCATATATATCTGTCAGTGATCTGACTCGTTTCGAAATTGTTAGGAATCTGGGTAAGAATCCTAACTATCTTCCTTTCTCACACACTTCAGTAATCGCAAACAAGAATTTGGGTAAAGAATTTTATTGTATTCACAGCAAAGAATCAAGAATACAAAGAGAAAACACGAGCTTAACCTCCTTCACCAGGTACAGGACCAGTCTATACACACACAAGATACTAACTGTCTACCGAAAACAATAAAAGAGCTCCTCTTATATAGACACCTGTCCCGCCCCCCTTAACCGCTCAGTAGTTCCATATTTCTTTTTCTCCTTTTCTAAACTCTCTAAGTCCTAACATTACTCCCCCCTTGAAGATCAACCTTGTCCCCAAGGTTGAACTGAAACTGCTCATGCAACGCTATCCTATTCCGCCAGCAGAGAAGGCCGAGAGCTCCATCCGTTTATGCTCCACTTCTACCACCTCTTCTTCTACGTCTTCCTCTTTATCCTCAACCAATAACACTATTCGTAAACTCTTCTCAGGACATTGGTGCCCTGGCCTGAAAGGTCCCCCACATTTGTAGCACCTCCCTTCTTCCCTTCGCTTCAGAAATTCTAGGTAGGGAAGGTTCCGATAGTTTCTTCCTCTGTCATCACTTCCCCCGGGATTTCCTTCTCTTGCCGCACTACCCGTCGTGTTGTCTCTCCTCACCGATCCGACGCTCTCAGTTGCGCCCGGGTTACTCCTCGCCGCTTTGGTTCTCGCTACCACTGCCCCTCTTCCCGTCGTTCGACCCCACGACTGGGAATCCTTGGGTGCTGCCCAAACACTCAGACCTAACCCGCGTAGTGCCTCTTCGACCTCCGCGCAATTTTCATTGTCGCCATCAAATTTCGTGGGTCGTGTGGCCGTATTTGGCACCGCAATTCCTCCCTTAGGCCCGCCAGGAAATACCCCAACAGTTGGTCGTCCGAAAACTCCTTCGTCTGTCCGGCCAGTGCTTCGAAATCCCGCACGTACTCTTCCACGGTGGCCGTTTGCCTTAATCGCCGCCATCCTCTAAAAAATGTTGCCACGGTGGCGACTCTCAAACCTGATCAACAAAGCCTCCTTAAGCCCCTCCCACGATCGGTCGCTTGCTTTATCTTTCCAAAACTTAAACCAATAACCGGCGCTTCCCTCAATGCTAATACGGGCCAATTCGATCTTCTCTGCCTCCGCCTCCTTTTGTATTTCAAAGAATTTTTTGGCCCGGTTGATCTAGTTCAGAGGGTCGGGTCCTTCAAAGATGGGTAATTCCACCATTTGCCTCCAATTGGGTAGGTTCTCTGATCGCTCCCCATCTCTCTCCCCCTCTGCGTCGTCGCGCCGGTCCCTCCGATTGCCGTTGACAGAACCCTGGCTTTCGTCAGAGTTCTCATCGGTGTGTTTGGTGCACGCACCCATCATCCGCATCATTTCTTGGATGTCTTTGCGCATCGCGATAGAGTCTTGATGATTTGCCTTTGATTCCGCCTTCAACCCGTCTACGGCCATCTCAATGTGCTTCAATCGTCCCTCGGCTATGTTCATTCTTCCTTCCATCGTTTTTGTTCTCACCCGTACAGTAATCCGGCAACTTCTTGGTCCAGCAACTTCTTGATCCGGCAGTCCCCTCCCAAGCGTATCCGGCAGGTCGGACCACTTTGTTAGGAATCTAGGTAAGAATCCTAACTATCTTCCTTTCTCACACACTTCAGTAATCGCAAACAAGAATTTGGGTAAAGAATTTTATTGTATTCACAGCAAAGAATCAAGAATACAAAGAGAAAACAGGAGCTTAACCTCCTTCACCAGGTACATGACCGGTCTATACACACACAAGATACTAAAGTCATCGTTAAAGTTTATCCTAGCGATATTTGTTGTTTGTTGGGCATATTGTTCCACCCGCCATCGGACCACCCATTACTGTCTAGTCCCACGCTCGAGATGTATATACCTCGGCGTGAGAGAGGTGTGTTGGAAGTCTCACATTGATTAGAGATAAGGTCAATTCATAGTATATATGTAGGTGTAAACCTCACCTTACAAGCCGGTTTTATGGGGTTGAGTTAAGCTTAAAATCCACTTCTAACATATTCTTTTCCATATATTTTCATTTTATTAACTATTTTTTTTGTTCTTCTATATTATTCTTTAATGGTCTCGAGTTCTCTTTTTAGATAGTGTAGTTTGGTGGAGCGGTACCTGTTCATTGCCTTCAAATTCTTCTTCCAAAATATCTTATGCATTTTTTTTGCAGTTTCTACATCCACGATCCTCCTGGCGATAGTTTCTTCCATAGCTTGTTCAAGAACAAACAATACTTGGTCATTCTTTTGTTCAGAATCTTCTAACTTCTTCTGGTGGTGCTCTCACATAGTGATAATATTATCTAGTTTTGTTTAACCATACTAAACAATATCCCATAATTTTTGTGAGATAAAATATGTCTTTAGTTTGATTTTTCAAAGGTCAAATTCATTGATAAAAATTGGTCGAGATAGAAGAAAAATGAACATTGTTAGATATCATGGGTTAAGAGAAAAGCTCTCTTTTTTTGGAAGTACAGAAGGAAGGTTTTGTAAATAATAGGATAGTTTTTTTTCTATGACCAATAGATAACCGAACGTAGCTCTAATACTATTGTAAGTATTTTGAAGTTATAAAAAAGTTAATTAATGGGATAAAGAAAACATTAAGACTGGACTATGAAAGAAGTAGTTGGAAGAAGTATCTTTTGTAATTGTGTTATTCAAATGTTACGGTATTTACAGACTCCGTTTCACTCCCACATGTAGAATGTTCTAAATTTACCTACTATCATTCTTCTATAATTTTCATTAAGAATTTGACTATGTTTAACAAATTATTAAACATTACTTATTCTTTGTAATTAATTTCTTTACTATTTTGAATGAGTAATATAGATTGGTGCTATGCTGTAATCGGTCATCATGCAACCAGAATGTGAACCATTGCCGCTGCCAATATGATGGTAAGCAAGATTCACCTCGGAAGTTTCTTAAATGCTAAAGTATACAAATGAGAGTACATTAATTTCCTTGTAATTTAAAATAATGATTTTGTGAACTTAATTAATTTTGATACATATATTTACCCTTCTTGTATATACTTCAAAAGTTGTTTATCTGCTATAGAGGGGTCAAAAATGATATTCATTGGTGGAATGTTTAACTCTGTTGCAGACAATTTAGTAGTAGAATTCAAGCAATATCCACCCTATAGTAGAAATAAAAGATCAGTGTTGAACAGAAACAGGTACGAGGAACAAGTTTCAATGCTTAGCTGGTTTGGTGGAATCAGAAAACTTGATAATGAGGAGATTGAAAAGTGGAACAACCTCTTTGCATCTAGATAACTAGATTGTCACCGTTCGTATGCATGCACCTATAATACAAGTTCATAGTACCTTTCTCTCCAAAAGTGTGTAATCCATAATTAGAATGAAAAATGATTGTTTGAGATATCTAAATTTTTTACATTCATTTGACATTATCCTTATTTAGTTTTTATTCTTGATAAGTGTAAAAGATAGGTATTTTTACACTTATAAATGATCTCAATTTTGTAATTGTTCATGTTATTACTGAGTGAAAAGTTGTAATAGGAAATAGATTGTTTTGTAAATTATTGTACAGGAAAAAGATGTATAATTTGGAATATGTCAGCCAATTCTCGCAGAGCGCAAGGCAAAATTCGCAGAACCAGAAAAAAAAATTCGCACAGCGCACCCGTACTTGTGCGCTGAGCGAATCAGCAAATTAAAAGATGACAACATTTTGAAAATTCGCATAGCGCACCAGATACTGTGCGCTTAGCGAATTACAGCAGTTGAGTGCATGAATTAAAATTAATTCGCACATCGCACACAAACCTTTGCGCTGAGCGAATTAATTAAGTTAAGTGGCTCTTAAAAGACGTGACAGAGAGACAGAAACTAACTCCTGACATGAAAAATAGAAAAACGCTCTGGAGAACTGGAGAAGACCATCAGGAGACCCTTCAAGACATCAAGACTTCACTTTCTGCAAGGAATTGCTGTAAAAAGTATGTTTTAGATGTCTAGGAGAGACTAGTTTTTCTGTTCATTGGAATTGGTTACATGACGATACATTAATGTAAATTTCCTGTGCAATATATGTCTCTGTTCTTGTTCTTTTCTTGACTTGCTTTAGATTATACGGAAGTATAATTCTTTATAAAGGTTCTATTGTACTGGAAGTATTTTTAGAACCAGATATGTAAGAAAAGAAACTAAAATTGACTACGCTAGGAATAACTTCTGTACTTTTGGTCATTCTAAACATCTGAACTTAATGCAAAATTATCTATTAAATTAATTAAGGAATTAATAATTTAATAGATAATTTTAGAACTTGTTTTAAGGAATTAAAACAAGATATGCTTATGTGAATGCTTGAATAGAGAACGTATTTTATCCAGGATGTTACTGTGATGTTAGTCAAAGACCAATTTCTGGCACACCAACTGTTGATAAAATACCAAAAATAGTTTCTTGTATTGTTTTGTGTATTTTGATGTCTAATTGAGTTATAAAAGGAAGAATTGTCATATGTTGCACAAGTCCCTTGGGAGAACGATACTTTACTTATCCACTGTATTACTTGTAACGATTTGGTATACTTGCCAAAAAGTTATCAATTCTCTTCTTTCTTGAAAAAAATATAAAACTTTACATTTTTAGCATCATTTTACTTTTGTATTCTGTGTCAAATAAATATAAAAGTATGTTATTACTTAATTAGAATTATAATTGTGTTTCTCACATCTCACACTCTTATTCTCTTCAACTTCTCATTTGTTTGAAAGAATGAGGAGAAAAAACACTTTGAATGCTCTTCAACTTCTCATTTGTTTGAAAGAATGAGAAAAAAAGTCATGTGTGATTAATTTGAAGGGAATTATATGACATGAGACATTAGATACATACACTTTATTGGTAATGAAATCTAAAAGTAAATGATATGATAAAAAAGAAAAGAAAGAGATTGAAGTCATAAGCACAGTTTAACAATATCAAAGTCCATTTCAAAACTAATAACATATAAATAAAATTAATGAGATAAATAGTCAATTTAGTATAATAAATATTGATATATTTTACTTTTAATATAATAAAAAAATACAGTCTTGATATCAAAATTTTTACTCTATTTAATTATTTGAACTCGATTAACAATGTAATTAAACTCATTTAATTTTTAATAATTCTCTTGTGTTTTTATTAAAAGAAAAAAAGTAGAGCCGTCAAAACGGGTAACTCGAGTTGACCCGGTCCAGCCCACCACGGGTTGTTCACTTAGTGAGCCAACTCAACCCGGTTCATTTATTAGCGAGTCAGAAAAATCTGAATCTGGTTCGATCCACCATAGGTTGGTGGGTAAACGGGTTGGCTCACTAGCCCATTTAATTACAATTTTTTTAAAATAAAAAAAATACAAATTTTCTATATTCAAATTTAAACAAATTTCACTTCCAAAAAATGATGTTAAAGTGAAAACAATTCAAAATAATAATAAAAAATACAATTTAGTATACACAGTGAGTGAGTGAAGAGAGTATTTTATTTTTTAGGGTTTCAAAAATAAAATAATAAATTAAAAAAAATTAGGTAGGTGGATTGGCAGGCCAACCCAACCCACCACGGGTTCAACCCGCATGAGTCGGGTTGAAATCTGACCCGCATAAAAAAAATTTAATTTTTTCAAACTCAACCCGAACCCGTGGTGAGCCGGGTTGACTCGCGAATTGTGACCCATTTTGACGACTCTAAAAAAAATAATATTTAATATACAATTAATATAAATTATCCTTATATCTGCAATTCATCTTTATTTTCTATTTATTATATTAAACCACTATTTATTCACCAAAGTATTGTCTTGAGTGATAGATAAATGGGTTGAAAGATATTATTAAACTCAATTAGACAAATGTATATTATTTACCGTAGATCTTTTTAACTATTTTTTTTCTTTTACTTTTTTCCTCTCTAATATAAAAAATTATAGATTAATATTAATACTTTTCAAAAGTAACCTTGTTTTGCACGAGAATTACTATTTTCTTTTTTCGTTTTTTATATCACATCAATCTCTTCTCGTTTATACATATATATATATATATATATATACATATATATACATATATATATACATATATATACATATATATATACATATATATACATACATATATACATATACCGTATAAAATAACTTTATTTTGTATTTATACTTAAGAAAAAAAGTATTGTTTTATTTTATAATTTAGATATTTTAGGGTGACTTTATAAGGTTGGTGGCAATGAATTTAGTTATGTTTGAAAAGAAAGTGAGAGGCCATTTTCCCCCATAGATGTGTTGTTGAAAGTGTGGACGTCATTAATCGTGATGTTTTTGATGTTGTGGGCTGTTTGGTTGTGCTAATGGCATCTATTTCCAACTTTTGTTTGTTTTGAAGAAGTCCCCGTAACAAACAAACACCATCACTACATTGTCTTAATCTCCTGTTCCTCACTCTATTTATTATTTGCGCCCATTTATTTATCGTCTTGTCTTTCATTGGTTCAATCGTTTTTGTTTCCTACTCAAATAGATTTGACTAAGGGGTACGAGAATGCAACTCCCTTGGAATGTCCGAAACTCCAACTTTAAATTACATTTATTATTTTAACTTAATAATAATTTTATTATCTTTATGAAATTGTAAAATAATCTTGTTTATGCTAGATTGAGACGAGGATGAATCATGTTTAACTCTCCTATTTGGACGGACGTCTGTTCCTTTTTTTACTCTGGGTAACCGATCAGTTTGAAAGAATGATCTGTAGAAGATATT
Source organism: Vigna reflexopilosa (assembly GCA_027742785.1). Classification (NCBI taxonomy): domain Eukaryota; kingdom Viridiplantae; phylum Streptophyta; class Magnoliopsida; order Fabales; family Fabaceae; genus Vigna; species Vigna reflexopilosa. The sequence continues at coordinate 13,919,177 of CM050914.1, forward strand.
CCGACGCTCATGTCACAATTTTTCTCTAGAGGTCTAAAACAATTCAATTATGGAATAGTAAATTTTACCTCAAGATTAAACCTCTATTTATAGAATTTAAAAGAATCTGACCAATTAATTTACCTCTTAATGATCATTAATGTCAACTTTAATCACTCATCAATAACAGATACTGTATTAATTATGCTTTAACTCTACTCAACTGTTATTGTGACCGATCGACTACGAAGTCATTTTCCGTACAGTTCAATCCATTCCACTTAGCACACAGTCTTACCTAATGAGTCGGCTCTCATCCTATAGTAACAAATCTAATTGTTTTTAGTTTGAAAAGAAAATTCCGATTGTAAAGTTAAAAATTTACTAAGCCACCCTTGCATACAATAAAAAGTAAAAAGTAATTTAATCATATCTTTTTCTTATATGATTCGTTAAATTGTTAGTTTTGACTTTATGCAAGTTAATATAACTTACAAAAATAATTTTTTTTAATGTTTTTTCACTTAAAAAGTTCATTTTGAAGAAGGTGGTTGAAAGTAAATGTATCCCAAATCCAACAATGTTACATGGCTCTCTTTACTAAAGTAGAAGCTTTATGAGAATTTGGGAATACATTGGAAGTGGTTGGTTAAGCCAAAGGCATGTAGGATTCATTATTCTATAAGACACTAATTAAGAATCATTAACAATTAGTAATACATTTTTTTGTTGTGGTGGTGTACATGTTCATAATGGAAGGTTTAATCATCAAATTTACATAAATAGGTTATTACGTGCATTGTGTAAGCACTTAAAACGGTTTCCTAATTAATAATAATAAAGTATTAATTAGTAGTGGAGATGCTTTTGGAGAGTGAAGTGTGACGACCCATTTTGCTTACGTTGCCAATTAAATAAAATTATTTTTCACTAGAAGATACCTTTGCTTAGTTGAGTTTGGGTATAAGAAAAAATAATTTATACAAATATATAGAATACGTGGATAACATATCCTCTTTCATAAAATGCATTTAATAAGAAGAAAGAAAGTTTATTCTTTTCAACATCATCTTACATGTGGATTCCATCTCAATATAATAGGATGACATCATCATCATACAAATTGTATAAGGTTACTTGCTAGTGTGTAAGATGGCCTACTTGGCTTTTACATTTCATATAATAATATGAATGACTCAAAGATTTGGTGCATCAAAATCAAATATTGGTAAGAGGTGATGTATAATAGATATTGCAAAAAATGTATGAGTTTCTCACAAAACATAAACTGAAATAGAAACATTATACTATAAAACAATTTTGGATGCAAAGGTTGTTGGCCTAATGGAAGGTTAGAGAAGTAATTAAGAAGATAAACTTAGTTGAGAAAAAACAAAAAGTTGGTGACCATGCTAACCAAAGAAAAATAAAATATTAAATTCAACAACGGATAAAATGAACTTCGATCCATTGGGTCTCTTCTTATACTTGCTTTTCTCACATCAAATTATTTTTATAAGTTGCCATCAGCTATAGTTTACTTAATTTAAATTTTGTGTCAAGGTTATTTTATTAGATTAAGTATTAAAATATTTTATTCATATTCACGTACCATATAAACTAGTTGGAAAGAGTTACTCCATATCTCTATATTTCTAAAGAAAATAACAAAATAATAATTAGTAGTCTTATATATATATATATATATATATATATATATATATATATATATATATATATGTTGTGGAAAGATGTAATGATGCTGTGTTCATAAAGTGTGTACAATTCGTCTTAATATATAATTATACAAGTAGTTTATATTCATTTTTGTAATTTAAAATATAACTAAAATAAAATAAAAATATAAAATATATACATTAAATACAAAAATTCATTATATATTGTTTTGTTACATCTTACCATTCCTAATTTAAAAATTGAAATCTCATTTTTTTCATTTTCTCAATTGAAGGGTGAAATCTCGTTTACCCATCGTTTTTCAATATCTTTCTTTATTTTATAATAAGATACCCAATTAATTAATCATGCAAATACGAAGTCATTCCATATATATGGACTCTGTTTATTAGGATATATTTTGTTAGTTTTCTTCTGTTTGTTTGTTTTATAGTTATAGTTTTATTTTCTGTTCTTGTATATACCCGTGTAATTCAGATTCTTTGGTAAGTAATAAAGTATTTCCTTTGTTTTTATTGTCTCTACTAATTTTAAAGAAATTTAGAGCTTTGAAGAAAAAAAATTAAATATTTTTAAGTTTATAATTTGTTTATGAATAGAATTAAAATGAAAAATGATTTATAAGTTTAGAAAGTTAATATGTAAGTAAAAATTTAAATAGTAAATTTTGTAAAAATATAAAGAATAAAATATCTGTAAAAATATAATGTTGGAAGTCTCACATCGACTAGAGATAAAGTCAATTCATAGTATATTAAGTGGGTGCAAACCTCACCCTACAGACTGGTTTTGTGGGATTAAGTTAGGCTTAAAGTCCACTTCTAACATAAGGTCAATTCATAGTATATAAGTGGGTGCAAGTCTCACTTTACACAGACTATTTTAATGTGTATTGTTAGAAACTTGTCTAATGTGTATTCTTAGACTCATCTAATCAATGTATATTATTAGAATCATCCAACTAATATATGAATGACTCATCTAATATTTTTTACTTTACTCATTTAACAATATATGAATGACTCATCTAATATTTTTTACTTTACTCATTTAATTAATGTATTGATAGACATAAAGATAGATAATAAGATAAATTTCTAGTATCTTCTTTTCTATATTATAATATTATTTTTGTTTAATGTTATATGTTGTTTCTTCTTAAACTCATCTAATAAATATTCTTTAATAATTTATTAAATGATCATGTAATTAGAAATTATAAAAGCATAGAATTAAGAATGAAAAAAATATATAGAAATATTAAGAAAGACAAAAGTAGTATAGAAAAATTGTAATAAAAAAAATTAACTTTTAGAACATAGGTCAACAAAATAAAGATGAATAATAAGATAAATTTTCTAATATTTTTTTATAATATTATTTTTGTTTAATATTACTCTAGTGTCACTTGTTAGAGTTATCTAATAAATATTTTTTAATAATTTATTAAACGATGAAGTAATTAGAAATTCCAAAAACATAATATTAACAATGAAAAAAATAGTATAGAAATATTAAGAATGAAAAAATTGTATAAAAACATATTTTTATTTTTAGGATAAATTAATTTAAAAATAAAATAAATAGATAAAAGAATAAATAACCTCTTTATGGACATTTGACGCAAAAATAAATACAAATAAAAAAGCAATTCAGTAATGTACTAGAAAAACCAACTTTTTAAGACACTTGTCAACAAAATAGGTAATAAGGTAAATATACTAGTATTTTCTTTTTCTTATATTATAATAAATTATTACATTACAATTTATTTTATATTAGAGTGTAAATAATTTTATATTATCAATAAATATATATTATTCTTTAAATAATATTATTTTAAGAAATAAAAGTAAAATATATTTTTTCTAAAATTTATTTTATTAAATAGCCAAGTAATTAAAAATCATAAAATGATAGAATATTTATTTTTTATCTAATATTTTTTTATACCTATTTAGTATTTTTTATTAGAGTCATCTAAAATATATATATATATATATATATATATATATATATAATTGTGCATAATAATTCATTTCAAAGATTTATTAGTAAAAAAGAATCATATTTTTTAATATTATAAATTTTGTTTTATATTTACTTAATTAATTTTTTATCTAATTATAAATTGTTAAAGTTTGTGGCTTTAAAAATCAAAAGAAAAAAATTAAAACGAACAAATTAATTAATCTTTAAATATACTATTAATATATTTATAATGTATTTATGGTATAATTAAAAGAGTTTAGAAATATATATATATATATATATATATATATATATATATTTTAAACTCATTTAATTGCAATATGCATTAGTAATATATTTGAAGATAATTAGTTTGTTAATTTTAACTTTTTGTTTTTGTTTTGATGTCGTTAAAACCATAAACTTTAACAATTTAAAATTAGAGTAAGAGATTAATTAAGTAAATATAAAATAAAATTTATAATATTAAGAAATATGATTTTTTTATTACTAAACTTTTGAAATCAACTATTAAATACAATCTTTTAATATATTTTGATATAAATATAATTATTTAAAATGTTAAATATGATTTTAGTTTTTAAATTTTAAAGTAATATTAAAATTTATTTTTGTCTGAAACTTTGATGCAGTTTGATTTTTAAACTTTTAAAATAAATAAATATAGTCATTTTATAGACGTCAAGTGGTGTTTGTCTTTGAGTTCTTTACACCGTTCAAACATTCTAACTCAAATACCAGTTTAACACATAAAAAAATCAATATTATTGGACTAAAAGAATTATATCCATTCATTTATAAAGTTAAGAGACTAAAATATATCAAAGTTTTTAACATAAACTAATTTCAATTTTGCATTTAGAGACTAAAAACATACTTAAGTCTTATTTAAATTTTTTTATAAAATTATATGTATATATGATTTATGTTAATTTTCATTAAATAATATTAGTTTAATTTTTTATAATAATAAAAATATGAAGAATATTTAATAATAAAATATTTATATAATAATTTAACATAATGTTGATAAATATAATTTTTCATGGACAAATTTTTAAGATAAAACTATTACATGATTTTTTTTATATGACAGTGTAAATTTGTATTATTAATCCATTTATATTATTTTTTAAATATTATTTTAAGACATAAACTTAAAATATATATTTTCTAAATTTAGTTTTATTATATGAAAAAGTATTTAAAAATCATAAAAGGATAATAACATATCGTCTAAGTACCATGTTATGATATAAAGAATGTAAAACATCCCATTTAATAGAATAATTTATTAAACGAAATATCATATGTTTTGATATTATATAGCATATAACTAAGGAAATATGTAATTTACCATTATTTAAAGTAATAACTATATCAATAAAAATATATATATTTATAGAACCTTCTAAACACAGAGTATTTCTAGTTATACAAAACATTCATGTATCCACATCTATATATATGTCTATATACTACACTTTGTGTATTACTCGACAGTATCCTCCAGCTCTATCAAAGGCAGGCTATCACCTATAACATCTTCTACTCACATGGTAATCCTTGCCAAAGAGATTATAACACAAACAAATAGACAACATAAAAGTAAGGGTAAATTATTATATAAAGAAATTAACATATCATAATCTAATATAACAAATCATAGATCAACATTCACAACAGCCCATCAAACACATGTTCGTATCATAATTTGACCTTTCCACTCAATTATCTGGATCCGATATTGAAATAGACTTCGCTGAAGGCGTTCACCCATGATAGTATTTATACTACATAGAGTCATAAACAAGGGTAATTCGACCTACTTCACCATGGGGTTAATCTTCCCTTCTACAACCTAAAGGACTAGGGTAAAAACCTCCTATCATTCTCTTCGTCACCCCATTCATCTCAATGTGAGTTGAATGATTGGTAAAATATCAAGATACCTTCCCTCCAAAGTCTCACTATCAAGCATTCATCACAACTTGCTTGAACATTGAATCTCTCCTTGAGATTCTTCTCTCAACACCCATCTTTCATTCTCACAACATACTCATACCATTTCAAAAGCATTAACAATTATCAAAACATATGCACTGTAAACTAAATCACATAATAACACAATTTTCTTCACAGTAACTTAGTGCACACATTAGGTAGGAAAAACAGCTTGGACACCCTCACCAACAACTCGGGAAGGGTCAAAAACCCCTAACAAACCTATAGAACTTCTAAAAACGATGTCCAAAACCCCAAATTTGAGATCAAAACCCACATAGTTATTGTTAGACGACCCATAGTCATTAGATGCTCTCCACCAAACGCTTACCATCAGACGTTTACCACCAAATGTTTGCCATCAAACGCTTACTACCAAACGCTCTCCACCAGATGCTTACCACCAAACGCTTACCACTAGATGGTCATTGCCCGACTAGAAGCTTACCACCAGATGCTCACTACTAGACGCTTACCACCAGATACTCATTACTAGACGCTTACCACCAGACATTCACTACCAGACGCTCTTCACCAGATGCTTACCACCAAGCGTTTATTACCAGATGCTCACCACCAAACGCTTTCCACTAGACGCTTACTACCAGACGTTTACCATTAGACGTCAGACGCTTACTACAAGACGCTTACCACCAAATTGTAGTACAATAAGAAGCCAACTATGTTCTAAATATCCCAAAGACAGTTCCCAAAATTACAGACTTTCCTCAAAACCACGATTTTAGAATTTTACTTGTCAAAACCCCTATTTTATGCCTAAAACTCACCCTTCTTCTAATTTATTCCAAATCAAAGTTCTTTAAAAATACATCAACCTAGATTTACTAAACCTACATTCCCAAATTCATCATTAAACAACTTTTCACATCCACAAAGAAACTACACACCAACATGCATAAGTTTTCAATTCAACACACCACTTCTACAAGCAACTCAACATACCAAATTTCATAGATCAATCATCACATCATCATACAAACATCAAACCTAACATGTCTATCAATCCAAATCAAATAAACTAGTTTTCCTTACCCGGTTGATGCTTCGACGGTTCTAAGAACTCTAACATTCCTCCTATAGCTTCAAGATCTCTATTGCTCCTATAATTCATGACAAGTTGATCATAGTACATCCTCAGTATCACTAATCAACATAGAGTCTTAGAGGAGACTCAGACGCCAAAAGGAGTGAAGAAAACCCCTGAATGCAAAGACACCAAAATTTAAGGAAAAAGGATAAAAGTTAACTTACTCTATAGTTGAAATCAATCGGCTAGAAATGAAGATCTTACCTCAAGGAACCTTCAGACGGTCTCTGATCTTCCGATAAATGAATAAGGAGATAGAATTTCCATAGAGAAGGCAAAGAAAATTTTAAAGAAAGAAGTTTTAGAGTGATAAAACTTATTAGATAATGAAACTCCTTATTAAAAAATTCTATTTATATTATTGATTTTTTAAAATAAAATAATGGAATATCGTTATTTAAAACACTCTACCACATCTAATACTCTATACTTGAGGGTCTTACATGACCAAATAATTATAAATCTAAGAAAATAAAATTAAAAATAAAAAAATAGTATAGAAAAATGTACACTATTCTATAATAATTTATTAAATGAAAAATTAATTAAAAATTATAAAAAGATAAATTTAAGAGTAAAATAATAATATAGAAAAATTTGTTTAAAAATAAAATAAATGAATAAAAAGGTAAAATAAATTTTATGTATATATAATAACAAAATCGATATAAATAAATAAAAATGATCAAATGATTAAAAAATTAATTTTTGAGACACTTATCAATAAAATAAAATAAATAATAAAGTAGATTTCTAATATATTATTTTATATTATAATAGATTTAATCATTCCTTAATTGTGACAACTTTGATAGTTTATTATCAAATATTTAATTCAACCAAGAGAGTAAACCGAGAATTAATATGTTTCGTCACGTATATTATCTATTACTAATTAACTACGAGTTCATGTCATTTCTAAATCTTAAAGAGATAAGAAAAATTGCATATACAAATACAAACTAGACGTTTAAGCAACGTCGTTGTATACTTAATTACCAAGGAAAGTGATTTCGATACGGGGTAATTTCAATGGCGGTCCTTGTTTTAATATAGTAGAATGTTTATTTTTTAAAATAACAAAAAATATTTAGAAATTGTATTGAACTTTCATTAATATACAAAACAAGCATTTTTAAGATATGTATTACAGGATTATTTTTTTAATTTTAAAAATGTCTTGAATATCTTCCAATATATAATTTTTTCATAAGACTTGGATTTTTGTTTTATTTTTAACATTTTTAGTGTTATTTTTAAGCTTTTATTATTAATCGTAACTAGTTTAGTGTTATAAGTGTGACATCCATACAATATAATAGGATTCAACTATTATAGTATGGGAAAGCAATTAAGAGTTTATACGTGACAGTATCAAATATACCGTCATCCAAAAAAATATGCAAAATTTAAAATTTTACAAGTTTAAGAGTATTTCCAAAATACATGATATATCTAAAAAAAAGTCTTAAAAACTAGGAGTAGCAGCATCGGTGTCTGCTCCAGAGAAGCCTCATCTCCCTCTGCTCACATTCAAGTGGATGATCATCGCAAAGAGAAAAGACACATCATATACAACACATACAAGAGTAAGGGTAAGCTAGGTTTCAAAAGCATACAAATTAGTAAATATCATAAAATAGAAACCATCATCATGCAAGTAATCAAATGAACATCCTATCATATTATGACACCACTAGACTCGTCCGTACTTAGAATGAATATCGATATGGGGCGGATTGTGCACTTGTGGTGGCCTCTACTACTTTGCAAAGTCATTGCCAATGGGTTTCACCCTACCACACACAAGGTTAGTCCGTTACCATGCAATAGGCCTCCAAGAAGCGCCTACACTAGGACCTCCCACTACTCTCACCACATGCGTCAATCCTCTCTAAGTGAGAATGAAAGACCATTAGAGTGTTGGGATAACCCCCCATGAAGAAGCCTCATATATTCATTCTAAACACTAAAATGATCTCACCTAGAGATCTTACTTTGATTCTCAATCTTACTATTTGATCAAGTTATATTCCTCTTTGAATCCACAACACCACATTCTCTAGTTATATAATCATATACAATATAATACCAAGGCATATATGTATCATACATCATCAATCATATAAAACAAAAGAAGGAAATAATCAAGTCAGAGCGAGCTAAGTCGCATAAAGCACAGGTTAAAAAGGCAAGACAACAAAAATTCACACAGTGCACCACCTTTTGTGTGCTGAGCGAATTTTCTTGATGGGAAGGCAAGGCTTGACAGCAAAAATTCGCACAGTGCACCACCCTTGGTACGCTGAGCGAATTTTCTTGACGGGAAAGCTTTTCAGCTAAATTTCGCATAGCGAATTATATCGCATTGAGAATTATATCGCAGAAGTTTCAGGCCTCACACTCTCACAAGGCGCACTTCCAACGCTTTGCTAATTATCTAGTTAATTTCCCAACCTAACACAAGTGGCAAAGCAACCCAATTCACAACGCGACTCACCAAAAAGAGGGGAATCCTCTGAAGCGATTCACATAGCGCTCCAGAGTCGCTATGCGAATTACCCTGGCAAAGAACCCTCTCCAGGGTAGTTCGCTGTGCGAAGAAATTCGCACAGCGAGTCTACAGAATCTGCAGCACCCCCAAATCTGCATAATTTTGTGACTCTAACCCCCAATACCTATTCTAATCCATTTGGTGAACTTCTAACGATCCTAACATGATCTATATTATGAATTAAACTTATTTAATTGATTTTAACCCTATCTACCATCGTTATCTAATGTTTGTGCATTGATTTCTAATCTAGAAACGCAATTTCCTTCCCCTAGGAACCTAAATCCAATTCTACCATTTTTCACTATTATTAGACTCTTGTAATGACTCAAATGAGTTCCAATTGACTTGTATACCCTATTTTAACTGCCTAGAACAGCTTACAATCCAGTTTTCCCAATTTAACTACCTCACTTCCTCTCAATTGCTTCTTAAAACGAGTATGGTCCAATTAAACTAGCAGCCTTACTGCTAAAACATATTCCTATTCAAAGTCATTAACAGAGAACAATTCCACATGAAATTGAACACATCATTCACCATTAATCCAGTTCATAAGCACCCATTCATAAACAAAAATAAGACCAATCAACAGAACAAGTTCTACTAGGCAGAATCATGAACTTCCGTTCAACTATTATTAAAATCTGACATAAAATCTACACATGCATTCAAGAAATTTACATAACAGAAACAAAACATCAACTTCCCTTACCTCTTCACAGTTGCCCAGTGAAATGGAACCCTGCCCCTTTCTCTTACGCCACCAGAATTTGCTAGAATCACCTATAGATTATCAATTAGTGGTATGAGACCGAATTAGAAACCTAGACGGAGCTGGAAATTGAAGAGAAGGAGTAGAATGCTCATGCGATCAGAATCTGATGCATGCATTACAACCTTAAGATGCACGGAAGAAAGGAAGATAACTTACCGGTGGAGGAACAAGAAATCAACCGATTGAATTGAAGCCCACTACGCTGTGAGTGTTTGGACACCACCTAACTAGAAATCAAATGGTTCAATGTGGAGAAAAAGATGAGAGAAGGTAGAGAAGAGGAAGAAAAGCTCTGAAGGTTGATGTTAGCTTCTTAGAAAATGAAATGAGCTTGTAATGTACGTTTTACAAATTAACCTTTAGTTTAGTAATAATTGCTCAAGCCAATTATCTGTTGTCACGTGTGCCTTTTCATAGCTATTTTTTTCTCTGTCCTTACAATAAGAATCGTTTTTTTTATAAAAAATTTAGGATAAATGACTTTAAAATGATAAAATATTAAAATTGTAAGTTGTATTTAAAAAGAAAAAAAAATTATATTCTTTCTATGTTTCTAAAATAATTTGGTATCCTTTTTCATATCAAATTTCATCAATTAGGAGGTGACTAGATCATGAACCTTTTTAATTAATTATTAAGAGTAAGATCACCTTTACTTTGAATTTTTTTTTTTTAATTCTATAGATGAATATCTAAATTTTTATAAGTTTGTAGGAAAAGTTGTTATTTCAATTAGTCAAATTCTTCATTGGTGTTAGAGTTGAAAGTGTTAATAATTTAAATTACAATAGTATTAGCATTTCATATTTACATTTTTACAAAAATATAATATCAAAATTTTAATCTTTCAAATTATTTTTATTTTAATTTTTAATTGAAAAAAAACAAAAAAAAAAACAATCCATTGATAGGCTAGGCGGATTAACGAAAACGAGTTAATGGGTTGAAAATTCCATTTTGACATGTCTCGTTTTGATAGAATGGCGGGTCATAACCTATTTTGCCACTCCTAAATATTAGTGATGTCAAAACAAGTCACTCGGCCCACCACAAGTTGGTTGTATAGTGAGTTAACCCAGTCTGACTCACTTATTATCGAGTCGAAAAAATTCGAACCTAATCGGGCTTATCACAGGTTGGTGGGTTAAACGGGTTCACTCACTTGCTCACTTAATAACAAGTTTTTTTCTTTCAATTTCAAAGACAATTCAAAATATAATATATATATATATATATATATATATATATATAATACAATCCTAAATAATCTTAAATTCGAAATATAATCCAAAAACAAACACAAAATTAAAATTATATGAGTTGGCGAGCTAACCCGAGTCATCACAAATTTAACTTAGATGAGTCGGATTCTTAGTGGGACGGATTCAAAATTGACTCGTATCAAAATTTCAATCTTTTTTAACTCAATCTAGCCCAAACCCGTTGAGGATCAAGTTGACTCATGGATTCCAATCCATTTTCACAACACTATTAAATACATATCTAATTTTAATTATTATACCTCAATTAAATAAATATAAGAAGAATTACATTAATATGGATGGTTGCTTAAATAAAAGACTTTTGCTTAAGGGACATCCCTTTACTGGAAAGAGAATTTTTTATTTCTTTTCTTTGCTTAAACTATAGGTTTTTTTTGCTTATGCAAAAAACCACATATCTTAAGTCAGAAAGCTAATACTTAAGTGATATACTCTTAATGGAATGGAAAGAGAGTCGATGTGTAACTTTATAAAAATAATAATAATAATTTATAGAGAAGGTAAAAAAATCTCAAAGAAAGAAGTACTCTAAAAATGTTGTAACTTGGAATTTTAATATTTGTTATTAAAAACCATCTCTTCTTAAATTTGTAAAAAAAAAAGACACTTCTTACATAAATATTCTTTAATATCATAAATAAAGTTGTACTTAAATTATATATATGACACATAATGAAAATTTAAAAAATGGTTGAAATTTTAGTTGAAGAGGATGATACCACTTTATTGAGGGGAAAAAGGTTAAGAAGACATATACAGGTAAATTAGAAGAAGCAAAATTGACAAATGTAGGAGTTAATATTTTAGACATGTAATGTGTGAAATGCACCTTTCAAAAAGGAATTATTATGTATTCTAAATAGTCGAATAATGTAGTAGTGTGAGTTAGTGACATGTTATGAATGATAGTTGTTATAAGAATTAGCCATTATTATTAATGATTTAAATGGTAATGAATGAATGAGAAAGGAAGGTGGTTTTTGGCAACATGAATGCAGTTGGAAAGTAGAAGTTAAGGGCATGGGAAATATCAGAGGCCCCGTGTCCTTTCGGCGATGACAGCAATAAATACGGTGGATTTTATGAGGTCTTAATGAGTTGAAGGACAGAAATTTTGGTTCTTGGAATGAGTAAGGACTCGTTTAGAATCCCACGAAATCACTTGTCTGGGTCTTTGGGGTAGACAGTACGAGAGTTTGGTGGGAGTTAGGCAAAGGAACAGGTAGACTTTTATGGCACCTTTGTGACTTGTGTTGTTGTGACATACCCACCACCTTTGCAAGCTAATCTTAATGCATTTCATTTCATTAACCCATCATTCATTTTCAGATAAATGTCCTTTTCTTCTCCCTCTTTACTTAACCACGCCCCCACTTCCTTCTACTACTGCTATTTCATACTCATCATCTAATTAACCCTTTTCTCTTCTTCCTTTCTTGCATTTTCAATTCATTTCTCTCACTCTGCATTCATTTCTACAGTTATATATACAACACATCCCACGTGGCTCATAATGTACTACACTTCACCATGTTGTTCTCAGCATCGTGTCATTAAACATTAAACAGGGTCTATTGGTTTTATATTTGGATCCCAGTGCCTCTTTTTGGTGTCATCATCATTCTAATCTAACCAATATACTGCTTTGCTTTGCTTTGCTTTGCTTTGCTTTGCCTTGCCTCTCTCAAGGTCTCTCCATCAATCACTTAACAGCTGCCTCCCACTCCCCGTACATGTTGTTTCTCTTCTTTGTGGGAATTCACTGTGTGTAGATGCTAACACATTTTTAAGGAGCATCCTTCATTATTGTTTTGAGTTCTATGTGGAAAGTTCTTTAACTAACCCAGCTGTGAAGCCTTGTCGGTTGTGTAGTTACACAACTTCTTCATTCAAACCAACTTGTGTGTGTCTATTGAGGCCATGAGTTAGGCAAAACTGTTCATTCGTCCAAATCACCTCACCACTCTACTCTTCCATTGGTGGATCTTTTTTCTCTTTAAGAGGAAATCATTGGTTTGATTTTCAGCTTTGCTGATCTCTCTGCCAAATTCCTAGACTTGGACCCTTCTGATATACAACCCCTCGGTTACAATGCTTTACTTCCTCATATCTTTTGTCTCCTTTCTCATCCTTTCCAAGTCCTTCACCAATAAGCCTCTCTCGTCAGGGGAGAGTGGGACCAAAATAGGGTCAACTGGGTTTTGGGGAAGCCTTTCAACTTGGCTACTTTCCAGTCTCAGAAAAGGAAGCACAAGCACCCCTTGTAGTTTTTTTCGGTTTTCTCTTGTCCTGTCATTGAAAAATAACAGTTTAGTGTCGAAGGTGGAGAATGAGGAAGAGGAGGTGAAGGTTTCTCTCTTGGATTTGCCTGATTTACCATTGGAGTGTATCCTTGGGCACCTTTCACCTGCTGAATTATGTAGTGTGGCAGCAGTGTGCACATCTCTTAGGGATTCAAGTAGAAGTGATCATTTATGGAAGAAACACATGGAGAGGAAATGGGGCAAAGTGTTTGGTGATGCTGCTTATAGACAATGGAAATGTCATGTAGCTTCCAAGACCAGAGAGAAGATCTCAAACCAGCAAAATCAGAAAGGAATATTTGCTTTCCTTCATGGTGATTTTCGCCCCTTGTTTTGGATGAAAGCAAAATCAGAAAAGGGAACACAGTCAAGTAGCTCATTACCGGAAGATTCATTCATGGCTCTGTATCTTTCTCTTGAGAGTGGCAAGTTTTGGTTCCCAGCTCAAGTCTACAACCGGGAGGTAAATAGTTGCACAAATCTGATTCATGGCTTTTTATGCTTCTCTTATTCTCAAAGACTATATACCAATGTTCTGTAATCTGTACAGTAGTTCTTCTTTTTGGGATTTTGTATAATTTTTTCACACTTTCCTTTTTCAGAACGGTCATGCTGGGTTCATGCTCTCATGTTATGATGCCCAACTTTGCTATGACTCTCGATCTGACACTTTTCTGGCAAGGTATGTGGAAAAGTTGATTCCTTCAAAGTTGAGATTATGTGGGTACCTGCCCTACAGTCCCTGTGGTTGGAATTTGATGTCATGCCAAAACTTTTATAGGATGGCTTTTTTCCCAAATTTTTAAAGGTTGATAAATCCATTCTTTTGTGGTAGGTATTCACCTCATGGGAGATGGACAACTGAGGAAAACATAAGATGGGACCGACTCAGAGTGCCACCAATTGCCTCTTCTCCACATGCTCTTCACATCTCTGACTGTTTGGATGACTTGAGACCAGGAGATCACATTGAGATCCAGTGGAGAAGAAACAAAGAGTTCCCTTATGGTGCGTCTCATTCTTGTGCACTTATTTGGCTAATTTCCAAATTATCTCCACTAAATTGTTTTATCTTACTTTCAGTAAGAACAAATATTAGAATCAATTTGGTCATGATACATATATTGGATTATCTTGTTGGAATAAACTTTTAGATCTTTTATTGTAGGTTGGTGGTATGGTGTAATTGGTCATTTGGAACAATGTCAAGGGCATGGGAACCATTGCCACTGTCACTATAATGGTATGAGAATCCACTTGCACATTTTTAATGCTGCTGCCATATTCAAATTGCATGAATTCACAAAATGTTGATTGCACTTAATCTGGTTCCACTCCCCCTCTTCACTTTCTAAAATCAATAGTAAACAGGATTAGACAGAGTATGTTAAGTTATTGGTGAATTTGTGCTTTCATCGCATGGAAAACATGATCAAAGTTGTATATTAGGTGAAAATATGAGCTATTATAGACTTATGTTAAAAACTGTGTAGTCTGTGAACTCAGAGACTGGGTTACCCCGTGTGGTTGTGCTACTTGCTAAACAAAGTTTTAGCTGTTTAACTGATTAAAAGATGGTGCTGATGACAGATATGGTGATTTTGGAGTTCACACAGTACAGTGCTGGATCCAGATGGAGACAAACCATAATAGATAGGAAGCATCATATAGAAAAAGGAAATGAAATAGATGGTTTTTATGGAGGAATCAGGAAGCTGCATAGGAATGAAGAAATTACAAGGTGGAAGAAACTCTGGCCAACCAAAACTGTGGTACATGATTGATTCATAACTTATAATTTTGTAAATTAAGCGATCACCCTTTCTAAATTGTGAAGGATTAGTTTGTCACAGAACGGTGTCATTCCTAACAATAGGTATAAACTTGGAAAGAAACAGTGCAATTACCCTTTCAGAGATTGTAACAAGTCTACCACGATATAAAACTTAGTGTATAAAAATGAAGACTGTTTTACAGATTCCTGCAAGTATTGAAGAATACGTTTTACAACCTTTCAATGATGTTGTTGAAGTTGATACGTGAATTGACAAACTTTATTGATGAAGTAAGACTCGCAAATTAAAGGGTTTACAAGAGAGAAGAAAGAAGGACAAAACAAGAAAGAAAAGGAATTAGTATAAAGTTTAATATTATTTACCAGAAGAACATGTCTTATATAGGCTGAAATCAGACAATAAAAATGAACACAAAAGGTTAACCTAATTATCTTTATATCTATCCTTTACATTCCTCGATTAGTTTTCAAGCTAACAAAATTGTGTAGGAATTTGACACTTAACAAAACGACGTCAAAAAGGAAAGTAAGTACTTATAAATTTTAAGATTAAGAAAAAGTTTGTACCAAAGTATCACATTAATACAATTTTCATTCAACTTTATCAGGTCAATATTTAACATCAAATCTTCTTGGTTTAAATGTTTACTTTGTAAAGAGATGAATTTCTGTTTAGTATTCAATTTTAAAAGTGAACATTGAATTCTAAAATTCTAAAAATTGTATGAATAAATTATTCGTTAGATATTTTTGAAATTACTATATATAAATATACCTAGAGAAACATAAACCTATGGAGTGTTATGGTGGAAGAGGTTAGACGAAGATGGAAGATAGGGAAACTAAGGATGTTGGCATAAGTAACCAAACTCACAAAACACTCACACCTTACTCTCTTATTCCCTTCTTATCATGCGCCCACTGCGGCTCTGTCACCGAGATCCAAGCCTTGACGTTGTTCAAGCCCAACCTTCACGATCCTCTTGGCGCACTTAACGATTGGGACCCATCAACGCCGTTAGCTCCTTGCGACTGGTGCGAGGTTTCTTGCAAGAACGACCGAGTCAACGAGTTACGTCTACCTCGCCTTCAACTCAGTGGCCTATTTGGTGATCGCATTTCCAATTCTTTTGTAAATTTATCTAAAGTAAATTAGAGGGAATTTAGAATTTTATAGGATGGATTATTCCTGGACGCATTGGGGAGCTTCAGAATCTGCAATACCTTTGGCTCGATCACAATGTTCTCGGTGGAACCTTACCTTCATGTATCTTCTTTCTTGGTTGTATAACGTGTAATTCAAATATTATTTTTTATTTCAGAAACGATCATTGTTAACATAGAATAACCATGATCTGATACTGATAAGATGACGTAAAACGAGGTTATAGATCTCTTACTTTATGCTTTTGGTTAATGGTGAGGGAAATAGAAAAGAGAGAGAAAAAAAGGTGGTAGGAAAGAGAGAGGAGAGAGAAAAAAAATACAGCCATGTTTAAGTGTGAAGTTAACTTAATTTTTATCAATTTAACGGATAGGATTTTATTCATACAATTTTTACTATTTGGAGATTTAATGTCTTTACTTTTAAAACTGGGTATCAAACAGAAATTCATCTCTTAATATGAAGACAGAATAAACATTTAAGCCAATCTTCTTTTTCTATAGGTGGATAAGTAAAAGGGTTTGAGTGAGTAGTTTAGATTCCAAGTTATCTTATTAACAAAACTATAAATCTATAAGATTAAATTGTATTTTAACCTAAAGAGTATATGATACCACAATAATTTTCATTAAAAAGAATCTTATATTTATAGAAGGATTTTGATAGTATATTAATGTAAGAAGAAAAGTCAATACAATATTTCTTCTTTCATGTTTCTAATTTAATCTAGCAAATTAGTTTTCTAAAAGATATGTGTAGGGATGACAAATAAATTCGTTCTCGTGAGTATTGTCTAAACACATCTCCTTTTAATATGATGAAATTTTCATATTGACTAGATATGAGTAAGGATAATATTCGATTTTTTCAATTGGGTATGAGGACGAGAATAAATACGTACATATATGTTTCATCCTTATTCTCACACACGCACACACACGCACACGCGCACACACACACATAGACGCATATAAGCACGCACACTCGCACACACACACTCACACACCCGCACACACACACACACACACAAACACACACACATAGAGGAAAGTTCATGCATTCGAAGGAACAAAAGATATGTGGGACACCCTTTTCGTCACATATGAAGGATCCAATGAAATTAAAAGGAACAAGTTGAGTCTATTGACCAAACAATATGAGCTATTCTCTATGATAGACAATGAGAACATTCAAGCTATGTTCAGTAAACTCCAGAACATCCTCAACGAGATAAGATCTTTAGGTAAGGTCTATGATAACTTTCATGATATTGAAAAACTTGTATAGCCTCCCGGAGACGACAAGTCCCAACTCTTAGAGATGGTTAGGATCTTAAAGGTTCACGGGATTAAGCTACAACAAGAAGACTTGTTAAGAAAAAATAAAAGCATCGCTCTCAAAGTTCAAAGATCGCTAAGAATGACTTTCACAAAGGCCTTAAAAGTTGAAGAACTTTCTAAAGAATCCAACGATGAAGAAGAAAAAGAAGTTGAACTATCGTTCATCTCTAAGAAGATACACTCCATATGGAAAAATAAAAGACACACTTCATTTAGAGGAAGACGCATCAGGTCCACCTCAGAAATGAGCCAAAGGACAAAAGGAAGGATGAACCAATTGTCTGTTATGAATGTAAGAAGTCAAGGCATTTTAGATCAAAGTGTCTTGATTTGGAAAAGTCAAAGAAAAAGATGGTCTTTCCCAAAAAGGAAAAGAAGAAATTTCATATGAGTACATGGGAAGACCTGGACACCTCTGAATCCAACGAAGAGCTGGAAGAAGAAGCCAATCTTTGCCTCATGATAAACAATGTAGAATACTCATTAGATGACATTGATGAAGAGGTAGACTTTACAGACTTACATTCAGTCATTCAGGCATATAATGAGCTCTTATCTAATTCCCTAAATTGTTAGAAGCTTTTAAATAAATAAGAAAGCAAAATAAAAAGTTTTCAAAAGAAAATGAAACATTGAAAAATGATTTGATATCATCGAGAGACAAGACTAAATCTTTGAAACAAAGCAATAATGACCTAGAAGGGGAGCTAATTGAGTATAAAAGAATGAGAGTTTGAGAAAAACTCAACAATTGTTGAGGACACTAAATACGACAAAATAATTCAACAAGAAAATGACACTTTAAGTGTTAAACAAAACGTTTGAGGGAAATGAGCATTCAGGGCTCCTGATATAGGGTTGTAGACACCCTTCTGATAAGAGAGGATTAAGCTTTAAAAGAAAAAGTACTCATTACATGCTTAAACCAAAAACTGCTTATTTTAAAAGTACTTGTTATACATCTACTTCCAAAACGAAGAAGATGCCCAAATCTAACAAGATAGGATTCAATGCAAGGTGGGTATCTAAAGATAAAATCATTTCTCTTGTAGATATGTTTTATAGTAGAAAAGAAACCTTTGTCTTAGTACTTGGACAATGGGTGCTCACCTCATATGACGGGAGAAAAGTCTATGTTCCAAAGCCTCACAAGTAAGAAGGAAAGAACAGTGACCTTCGAAGGAAACCAAAAGGGAAGAATAATCGACATTAGAAAGATTGGTATAAACCATTTCTTCCTTTATTGATAATGTATTATTAGTATATGACCTTAAATATAATTTGCTTAGCATAAGCCAATTATGTGATAATGGATATAATGTTGTTTTTGAAAAAGACTAATGTAGAGTCATAGGCAATAGAGGTCTACTAGTTTTTTTTTTGCTGATAGATAAGGAAAATTGTACAAGATAGATCTAATTAATGAATTGCACGCTCAAAGCGTTTTATGTTTAATGTCTATAAAAGGTGAGACAATGATGTGACATAATAAATGTGGACATGCAAATAGAAGATTAATCTCAAAGTTGCAATGTCATGACCTCGTAAGAGGGTTGCCTGAAGTGTTTAGTTTCAGTTTTAATAAGTATCAACCTTGAGATCTCTACTCGACAAAACAAGAGAAGTTGAAAGCAAAATTATTATTGATAAAGCTCAAGCACCTAATGCTCAACATTATCCTACAACATCTAGTGAAGGAAAAGCTTAATAAGACGCTCCTCGTTCTTCTTCTCGAGTGGCCAAACGCTCTTGCTCAATGACCATAACTAATAAATAAAAGGTCAAAAGAGTAAGAGAGTCTCCTATGATTGTTGTTAGTCCTGAAGAGTCTGAAATTTTTTATAATGGACTAGTTTTTATTTGTTCCGGGAAGTCCAAGAAATTATCATCGAACAACCTTCTCCCAAGAAATAGAAGTTGGTCATTATATCCTCATCCAAGCAAGTGTCTAAGGAAGCACGTCGATTGCCTACTACAGTACCTATTAGAGTGAAAGAAGAATTAAAGAGAAAAGAAAAGAAAAGAAGCATGCGAAGAAAAGAGGTAAGGAAGAAGAAAGAGAAAGGCTTAAATGCTTACTTCGTCCCTATGTTCAATGATAATTTTCAGTTTAGTACCCGATTTTAAAAGTGTAGACATTGAGTCCCAAAGTTATCAAAATTGTATGAATCGAGTCCCTTCCGTTAAATGAACAGAAACAGAGTTAACTCCCATCTGACGTGGCGAAGGAATTTTCACCTTTTCTTCTCTCTCCTCAGCTTTTCCTGTTCTGCCGTAGCTTTTTCTCAATTTTCTATATCTTTATGAAATTCTTTTTTTTTCTCTCTCTGCTTTTTTTCACCAAACTCATCCTCGACTTCCTCAAACTCTCTTATTTCCTTTCCAGTCCACTGTGAATCCCGTGAGTTTCCATGAGTTTGTCCCAATTTTGTTTTAAATTTTTAACTGAAATCTATTCTGGATATTTTCTTTGATCATTGCGATTAATAAGTTGAAGAAGATTTACAGGTTTGAAGGTTGGGAAATAAGACCCGAGTTTTGTTTTTGCCTTATTTCATTCCTCTATTCTTTCCTTTGGTGTACGTGCTAAGTTATTCCTGTTTTTTTTACCTCCACAGATACAATTTTCGTGGGAAAAAAGGGTTTTTGAAGCTTTGAACTTTCTGCTTGTCCTATAATTACAGAGACGATCGTTGCTTGCTTGGGTGTAAAGACTGAGTTTATATTCTCTGATTTCTCTCTTTTTCATAATTTCCTGCAGGAAAACAAAAATCCCCTTGGTCTCAGAAGGAATTGATTCATGTTCTAGTTAGTGTTAATTGTGTAAGGGAAACATCCAGTTTTTCTGGATCTCTTTGGCCTAACTCGTGTTTTTGGTGCTCTTCGTAAACTCAACTGCTCCCAATACAATCCTAGTGTGGCTTTTGAAGAGATGAGGCATTGAGCAGAACCGTCCAAGACTAGTTGAATTGAATCGATTGATGTCTCGTTTTCACATTATCCTAGCTGTCCTGTGGAAATACTGAATTTGAACCTCTTTTTTCCTTGTGCATCGAACATTTTCACTGTCTTCGGTTCCTCTCCCTCTTGTTATTGTCATCGTCCATTTTTGTCTTGACCCAGATATAGAATATGCTTACAGTGTATTTTTTTTTGTTCAGAATCCATGGACCATTCGATGCACAAATCCAATTTCAATTTCAATTTTAAAATGTAGCAATTTGAAGGACTAAATCTTAATTTTAATTATTTTTATGGTAGCTAGAAGTTAAATTAACCTGGTATGATGATGATGGCAGGGAAAGGTTGAAGAAATGGAGAAAGATTCAAGTATTCGAAGCAATAACACGGTGTCTGGTGCTAGAGATAAAAGTGGAGGGGATGGGTAGTTGCTGTTGAAGGTGAGTTCCGATGGCGTTAGATAGGGAACAACGTCGGATTTGTTCGCTGCTGTTGAGTGAAGGATGGGTTTGGTGAAAAAAAAGGAGAGAGAGAGAAAAAAAAAAGAATTTCATAAAGATATGAAAAACTGAGAAAAAGCTGAGACAGAACAGGAAAAGCGGACAGAAGAAAAGGTGAAAATTCCTTCGCCACGTCATATGGAAGTTAACTCCGTTTCTCTTCATTTAATGGAAGGGACTGAATTCATACAATTTGGATAATTTTGGAATTCAATGTTTACGCTTTTAAAACTGGGTACTAAATTAAAAATTACCACTTAACATAAGGACTAAGTAAACATTTAAGGAAAAAAAAAACAAAAAGGTTCTTACAGAGTTAAATTTAAATTGATTACAAAATCTAAAGAATCTATAGTGAAAAAAATACACGGGAATTTCCTAAAAAAAACAAGTTAAAGAAGACTTGACTAAAAATTAGAAGTATTAACGAATAAGGATGTAATTTAAATATTTTACTTAATTGAGTTACACACAACAATCTATAAAATGTTATAATATAAAAATTAATATATAGGAAATATATTATACTATTTAAATTTTTAATAATTATTTTGATCAAATACAATTTTAAAAACATTTATGCGTAATTAATTTATTTATATTAAATAATAAATATATTTCCTTATTAAATTGGGTGGTTAAAATCTAATTATCTTAATTTGAAATATTGTTTGTCAATTTAATTATATTATTTGCTTTTAGTATTAAATTAAGTTGTGAACTAAGAAAAATAAAGCGTTTAGTCTTTCTATTTTTTTAAATAAAAATATAAACAACATAAAAAATATAAAAAATAATAACTAATATTAACAAAATAAAAACAATAAACGGCATGTGATATGTTATTGGAAAATAAATATAAGTGTTTTTAAAGTGAAATAGAAGTAATAGTTAAATATAAATATAAATAAGGATGAGAACCGAGAGGATCTGATCATTATCCTATATATATTCTTAAAATAAAAAAAAAGTATTTTTATTTTAAATTTATTCAAAACGAATATATGATTTGTTTTTGGCTTATTTCATTATTGGATAATCGATATATATTTTATCTTATTATTTCAATATTAATTATTGTTTTCTATAAAAAAATATAAAAATTACATAAAAAACATAATATTATTAAATATTTAATATAAAAATATATTTTCTTTTATTTTAATATTTTAAAAAATTATAGTAATATAAATTTTAAATTAAAATATCAAATAAAAATTAAAGAATTATAATATTTTACCATAAACATAAATAAAATTTCACAAGCAAAATATTTATAAATTTTACAAATGGAACAAAGTTAATGAAGTTAAAAATAAATAATAAATAAAATATTTTAAAAAATAAAAAGGATAAAATAATTTGATACATTAATGAGTAAAATCATATAAAAAATATATAATTAAAAATATAATAAAATGAAAATATCATATAAAGTTTAATATTTCTTTTACAGTCAAACCCTTAGAAAAAATGTTCTAGATTTAAAATTACAAATATAGGGAACCATATTTGCATAAAAACTGTATCTATATTTTATATATTTATAAAAATAAATTCAATTTTGAAATAAATTATTCACCCTATAGTAACAATAACAGCATTACAAAATTTTTAAAATTGTGTTAGAGTCTGTTGCTTATAATAAAAATCTTCATATTTTTTTATTATTTAAATAAATATTTTGTTACTATGAAATATAGTTTTTATATTTTAAACGAGTAAAAGTTTTAATCATTAAACATGAAAATAGTGATTTAAGAATCCAATAAGTTGAATGTAAAATTTTACTTACAAATAATAATAATAATAATAATTTATACTTTTATACTTATATATAAAGCAATTGTTTATGTTTAATAACGGTTTTTTAAGTGTATATATTTCACTATCTTTTATCTTTTTTATCTATATTATTATATAAAAATATATTTCCTTTAAGTGTCTATATTATGTTTTTCTTTTTAGTGTCTAATTTTTTTTCTTCTAAATTTACCCTTTAAGCAATATTTTTAAAAAAATTTAACTACTTTTATTTATCTGTTTTTAAATTTAACATTTTTAAATTAAATAAATAAAAACCATCTCTAAAATTGATAAAAAATATACATAATCAAATTATAAAAAGTTATATAATTATAATTTTATTATTTTTTACTATTATAAAAAATAAATACACACGCGTATACATATGTTTTCACTAGTTATTATTGATATAAATTATTTTATTCTTTATATTTTGTATTATTTTTTATAATAATTTGTAAGAATATATTTTTTAAAAAGTTAAAAATATTTTTATTTTAATAATAATTAGAATAATTAGTTTTTATTTTTTATTATCTGATAAAAATAGAGACTCGTATACGAATAAATATGACAAATATGAAATCATATGAAGTATTTAAATTCTTAAAATAAGTTGTTTATATTGGATTTGCTCTCTAAGAAGAAAGGAAGGGTAAGCCGCCTTACTCTTTCCATAGGAGAGGTTGTGAGACAGAAGAGAAGATTCCAAAGAACTCATTCAGTCACTTTTTTTATATATTTTCTTTTCCATTAGTATAGTTTAATTCCATTAAATAATTTAATTAATTGATTCATTATAAACTAAACTCAGAAAAACTCTAAGGAGAAGCAAAACAAGAACAAGGGAGAGAAAGGCAAAAAAAAACCCCAAAAAAGAACACTCTGTCCAAAGGTCCTTGCTTTTTGCTTCACTGCGAAGATGAACGGAGGCCCGTCTGGTTTCAGTGCGTCAATTCTCTTCCCCGAGTCGAATAATCATCTGGGGTGTTCATTTTCACACCCCCTTTATGTTTTTTATGTTAAATTTTTGCCTTGTCGATTCGTGTTCATTTTGTTCAAATGCTCTCTTATGTGTTTGTGTGTTCACAGCAAATGCTCCTGTCACAAGACTTTTCATCGTGGCTTCGGCTATTTTCACAATCTTCTTTGGGATCCAAGGTCGTTTCGGCACTCTGGGGTTGTCTTATCAGGTGCTCATCTGCATTTTATTTTTAATTTCTCGTTTTTTTTTTGTTTTACCAAACAAGATGGTTAGGTGCAATGTGTTGTTTTAATAATGTGTAACCGGTTTTTGTGTGATGTTTCTGTGTTTTTGGACTTGAGAATGAATTGGGTCGGTCATTTGGTTTTGAAATTTTAATTTCTGATTCTGTATTAATTTGAAGGCCGTTTTTGGGAATGGTTTGGATTTGTTTAGAATTTCCTGGCATAACATGTAAACGTGTGATGGTAACGGTATATAGGATTGATTCACGTTGTAAAATCTCCATTTAAAATTGAGCTTCAGATTCATTGCATTGTTTCTCTTTGAATTGTAGTTAGGGAACGGTACGAGTAAGCAATTCTGGTGGTAGAATAAATGCTAGTTGTTCGATGTTTGCTTTCTCGAGTGTTTAAACACTAGAAGAACTGGAACTGTGTTATCTCTCACACAGAGCTGAACTTATTGTGCATTAAATATGTTGTCTTAACCTGTTATTTTCTCATTCTGGCAGGATATTTTTGGAAAAATTCGCCTTTGGAAGTTGATCATGTCCATATTTTCCTTCTCATCAACGCCAGAGTTGATGTTTGGACTGTATCTGCTATATTATTTCAGGGTCTTTGAAAGACAGATAGGCTCCAATAAATACTCAGTAAGTAGTCTTTTCTAAGTTAATTCAGGAGCTTATGTTCCATATCTATATATATTTTTTGGAACCAAGTTCTAGCTCATAAAATACAAGTTACATATTGTCCCAACCACCTATTGATCATCAACGTGTGCCTTGATGTGTTAATGCTACCATCTCTATCCCCATCATTGATTCTCCATTTGCATGACAACTTTACAAATGCACATGTGCACATAGTTGGGGGAGTGGGATGTTTTGCTATATACATTTTTTGTGGTTTCAAATTTCTGTGTTCACCCTTATGCAGGTCTTTATCGTGTTCTCAATATTAACTTCACTACTGCTTGAGGTCCTTGCTGTAGCACTTTTAAAAGGTATTATTCTCGATATTGGTTTTTATATGGCTTTCTTTCAATCTTTAACTTCGATTAATCTTTATATTTGATTTTTTTTTCTTATGATACATTTTGCTTAATGTTCAGTTCTGCATTTCATGTCTGTTCACTTGCTGAATTTTTCTTCTTGACTGTTTTTCGTCTCATCTTTTGACCTTTTTCTAATATCAATCTATTAAGGAACATATGGAAGTGTATATGGTTGTTTGTCAGGAACTTGCCATCATGAGATGCTAATGACAATAATCATAAGCTACAAATTATCAGATTCAAGATATCAACTTATTTTGTAGAGAAAAAGCTTATTTTAACAAATTTAAGTTATTATCACAAATACAACTTATTTTACTAACAACTATTTTTTTTTTCCGACTAAACAGCTGAAATTGCAGACTTGCTCATCATTTGATTATTTTCCTTCAAAATGTCTGTTATCAACTATTTATAACTTTCTGTTCTAACAAACAGGTTTGAAGTTTATTGTAATAATTGTTTGCTAGTCATCCTATTGATGTCCACTAATTTCTATTAAAAACTAGATGCTAATTCGACAGTGCTCTTGGCATTACATGTAATAAACTAGGTTTTGAGATAGCTGTTCCTTCTGATCATTTTAACTTTCAAGTAGGGGAAGGAATAAAAGAGAAGTTGGCCCAGAGTAATAAACTTTTGCTAATATTTGGTATAAATGTTGTATTGCAAAACACAATGCACTAACCTAGGCGTATGCTGGTGTGAAGCTTCTAATCATAATTAATAAGAAACAATTCGTGCAATATAATAAAAGGTGGAAACAACTCCCAAGAGATCATCTAAAATGGTTTAAGTCCTCTAAGTGAGGATTAGAAAGTAAGAAACATCCACCTTAGTTGAAACTAAAGCATTTTATAAACATAATTCATTTAAATAAATGATAGATATTAGAAAGTGGTTTTTAAGCTTGACTCAATCCCACAAAACCGGCTTGTAGGGTGAGGTTTGCATCCCGCTTATACATTATAAATTGGTCTTATCTCTAGTCGATGTAGGACTCCCAACACACCCCCTTCACGCCGAGGTATAAACATCTCGAGCGTGAGAGTAGAATTAATGGATGGTCTGATAGTGGCCCAACAACGGGTGGAACAGAATGTCCACGTAGATCTCGTTAGGATAGACTTCAACCATGGCTCTGATATCATATTAGAAAGCGGTTTTTATACTTGACTCAACCCCACAAAACCGGCTTTGTAGGGTGAGGTTTGCATCCCACTTATATATTATAAATTGGCCTTATCTTTAGTCGATGTGGGACTTCCAACAATAGATAAGCCCTAGCTTTCTTACGTTACACATCTTATATCAGAGCAACCAAATTCATCTAATTAGAAAATATACTTTAAGTCCAACTTAACCTTATAAAATCGATTTTTAAGTGAGGTTTGTACCTATTTATATATATATATATATATATATATATATATTATAATATGACCTTATTTCTGGTTGATATAAGATCTCCAATACTAAGAATATTATAATATTGCCCCATGCCAAGAATTGGATTCCTTTAACTTGGAACTAAATATTTGTAGATGATTCGATAGCGGGTGACACAATAGAACAATTGGACCTCACTAGTTAGACTCTAATACCATATTAAAAAGTGGAATTCAAGTCTTTTTCAACCTCATAAAATTGGTTTTTAAGATGGCTTTGCATCTATTAATATATTACTATTTGATTTTATCTCTAGCCAACATAGGATTTCTGACACATCCAAAATGGACTAAATATTTTATAATACAACATTGATCATGAGGTATTTTCTAGATATTCTAAAAGATCCTTGACAGGGACAACACCCACCCTGTTTGACCAACGGTCTGGAACATTTTTTCAGATTCAATTCTGTTTTGAATTGATTTCCAACACATTGTGTTTTGGGTTCATTCTGTATTCATTCTTCTATTTCAAAGGGCATTCACATGATAGGGTGGTTTAGAAATGAAACAATTCTGAGTCATATTCATTGTTGAAGATCCCTCATTGACTATTGATATAGTTAAATCATAATATATTATAAGTGGGTTGTAAGCCTCATTTTACAAGCAAGTGTTTGTGGTTGAGTTTGCCATAAACCCATTTACTAAGATGGTATAAAAGCCATTCAGAGCTTATCCTTGATAAGTTCTTTGGAGCTATTATTTCATCGTTATCAGGATACTTTTAGACCACCCCCATCATTCCCACTATCAAAATGTTCATTCCTCTATGTGAGGGGGCATTGAAGATCCCACATTGACTTTGGCAAAATTATAATATATATGGCAAAATCATAATATATAAATGGTATATAAACTTTATCTTATAAGCTAGTTTTGTAAGGTTGAGATAGGTATAAACCTACTCACTAAGACTCATAACTAACATTCCACTTTGTTATTCATTCTAGCAAATAACTAGCTCCAATATCAGAAGTATTTGACAAATCATCGTTATCTGAGAAGTCATCCTTTGGAAGGCCTGAAAGGGTACTTCTTTAGGTATACTTCATCTGTCCAAGCATGAAATCTTGATTCCTCAAACTACATCAAATCTTCATATTGTGAGCTGGTTTTTGAATTGAAATCAACACCCGACCCATGATTATGATATCTTCAATCAAGAAGGTTGAAAACCATGAAACATATTACTTGTTTATTGTAGATGGTTTGATTTTCGGCAGCAGCATACCATTTTAAGTTGCAAGTGTAAAAGAGTCATACTAAGCTGAGCACATAAATCCCAAGCCTTGCTTGCAACAAAATATGATGCATAGTATTGATTCATCTGTTTAAAGGACTTAAATTTAAAGCTTTAGTTACTTGTTTAATAATGTAAAGCTTGAGCTGAACTTAATTAACTCTATTGATTTAGTATTTGATTAAAAACTGTGGTAAAAGATGAAACAGAAATTTAAATCAAATGGGCTAAAGAATTAATTTAGATAAAATATATTTTGCTAAGTGCATAGTTTTCTTATCTAAAATTTGTACCACCTCTCTTATTTTATACAAGAAACAACAAATGAGAGCAATTGTTTGATCCTAATGATTTTAAACATAAGCTCACTTTCAAATGTTTGAATTGCTAATTATCTTTTACACCCTTAGTTTATTGTGAAATCAATTAATGAGATATCGGCTCATTTCCTGAGAAAATGGATGTATTCATTGGGTATTAACACTATAATTCAATATAATGCTTACTAGGTTGAAGAAATTATCCCTTGAATTATGAATAGTGTCATTAAATATTAGCCAAGTTTAAATCATTTAATTCTATGAACTTTTGTAGAATGAAAATTAAATTTACAACATTGTGCTATCCTTTTATCATTTTACGAACACATACAGTCACAAGTGATTCATGAGCTTCTGGTATTAAACCTAAAGTTTGAGCTTGACGATCTATCTAATCGAGTCTATAGTCAAGCGAGTCTATGGTCAAGCTTGAGCTTGTAAGCTTTGTAAACACAAACATGTTTGATCGAGTATTCAACAAGCTGAACTTGAATAGTTCACAAATAGTTTTTCTCAGCTGTACTCCTACTTGTGGGAATGTTGAATGATATTGAATGTTCTGCCTTCTCTTTTATAGTCTCAAATGAAGAATACATATTATGTAAGAATTTGATAGATTTATGTCCACTCTTTGCAGATCCTACAGCAAACCTAGTCACTCCTGGACCATATGGCCTTATATTTGCCTCATTTGTACCCTTTTTCTTTGACATTCCAGTTTCAACACGGTTTCGTGTTTTTAGCTTCTTCTTCTCAAACAAGTCATTCATATATCTAGCTGGTGTTCAGGTATTGTTGAACTTAATTCTGGGTGCTTATTTTATATCTTGCATTTCTAGAATCATTCAGTGTCTAAAACTTAATATAAACTATTGTAGCTTCTTTTGTCATCATGGAAAAGGTCCATCTTACCAGGAATGTGTGGCATCCTTGCTGGTTCCTTGTACCGTTTGAATGTCTTTTATATCCGGAAAGCAAAGGTAAATTAAAGTCTTGAAATTTGAGTTTTTTTTTTCTAATTTTATTTTAGATCTATGCAATTGTGTGTTATGGCGTTTAGATGCCCTGTAATATCTTCACCTTTTATTATGGATGCAAGATTTCTCTAAGGAAGATATGCATATAAATTTTATATATGGCATCAGGTTTCATTGATTTTGTTAAAATTAATCACGTTTACTAGGATGAATATTTCATCATGTTTTGTCATTTGATGTATCTTTAGATTAATAAAAGTCACAACTTTCAAGGAAAAGTTCATAACCCATTTGATCCGTCAAGGTTATTTGAATTTTAAAAGGTTGGTGAGCAAGTTCAACATATCAATTATAATTAAATTATCAGATTGAGCCCTATATTCATACACTACATACTTGTGGCTGTTTATATTTATAAAATTTCGAATGCAATATCGATATTTTAAATACAATTGGTCCTTTAGTTTATTTAAGCATCTTATATATTCAGTCACATACGCACATATGCATGTATATGCATTCATATAATTACATAATTGTATTTTAAAATTTTCAAAATTGAGCACAAAAGTCAACATATTAATTACTCATGATTCCGTGGTCAAATTGATTTAAATCACTTTTCATGTTATGCATGTTTTGAACATTGCTTCTTACATGTAAAACCAAATAATTTTTTTTCAAGTATTTGACTATTAGTGTAGACACGAAGTACCTGTTTGTATTGTTACCTAATCAGAGTTTGTGATAGCCAGATTTTCAAGTGTACTTAGCCACTGTTATCAATAGCACACTTTTGCAGCAGTGCATGGTGGAGTGGCTTCTGGTTGCCACCTTTTCAATAGTGGCGTGTTTTCCATTTGCAGGTGATATGGTCATTTTCACAGCCCAAAATATGGCATTTTGCAGTGCTATAGTGCTGCTAAGAAAGACTAACCTGTGATAGGTTCAAGGGGAAGGTTTATACTAGAAGGAATAAAAACTGACAGACATGTCTGAGGGGTAGTTTTGTTGTCTCAGACTTTTATAAAGTCTGCATGGGCAGTTGTTTAGCAGTTTTTATCTTTGTTTTGGAAGTTATGTAAATCTAGGAAAGTGAAGAGTCTAGTTCTCTCGAATAACCAGAATCTTTATGTGTTTAAGTTTCTCCATTTGGAGGAAACCTAGTGTGTTGCTGGAATAAAGATCTAAAGTTCTCAAGGTTGTTTCTCATAGGTGTGAATACCTATCATTGGTATCGAGAGCCTTTTTCATGGTGAAGTGAGGGCCCGGTTGGAGGTTATGGTTAACATCAGAATTGAGGTGCGGTGGGATGGGTTGGAGAAGATTGTCCAAGAACACGAACACGAGAATAACCGCCACTTCCAATGGTTGGAAGAGATGATTCAAGGACTAACGAGGGTGGTTGAACGCCTGACATCCTCTGATAAGCATCAAGAGGACCAAGATTTTGTTGCCAAGGATGGTCATGAGGATAGTGGGGGTAATGAAGGAGGAGGTTCTTTTGGGATTTCTGCCAAATGGAGGAAGTTGGAGATTCCTGTGTTTACAGGGGATGAAGCTTTTGGGTGGACCAATAGATTAGAGCAGTATTTCTTTCTGAAAGAGGTTAGTGAGGAGGAGAGAATGCAGGCTGTTATGGTTGCATTGGAGGGGAAAGCTTTGAATTGGTTTCAATGGTGTGAAACCTGCAAACCGCATCTCTCATGGGAAGCCTTCAAAGACACGGTGGTTAGAAGATTTCAGCCAACAATGCTGCAAAACCCGTTTGAAATTTTGATTGGCCTACACCAAATGGGACAAGTAAGGGAATATATTGAGCAATTTGAAGAGTATGCCGGGTTCATTGATTGGCATATTCTTGAATGGTTTGAAGGAAGAAATAAAGGTTGAGGTTAAGCTGTATGAACCCAAGAATCTTGCTGAGTTAATGATGAAGGCTCAAATGGTGGAAGGGAAGGTTAGAGTCACCACCAAGGGGAATCTCTCACTTTGCAGCTTCAAAGTAACACCTATAGACAGTTGCCACCTACTCGCAGTTAACTCAAAGGGGGAAATTCAATGGGTTTTACCAACTCCAACAAAGGAAGGGGATAGTGCAGTGGTTGTGTGAGCACCATCTATAGTTCTCCTGCTAGGACTTAACAAGGAGGGGGCACTGTTTAGAAAATTGTCCCAAGAAGAATTGCAAGATAAGATAAAAAAAGGGCTTCTTATACTTTAGGTGTGATGAGAAGTTTGGGTCTAATCATATTTATAAAAATAAACAGCTCCATATGCTGCTTATTTCGAAAAAGGAAATTCAAGAGTTAAGGGAATCTGCTACCTGCATTTATGAAGAGCTTCAAGGTGCATCTTCATGGAAGGGTTGTTGATAGGTTTGATACAATTTACAAAATAAGGAACAAAGAAGGTAGCTAGTGAAGTTGAAAACACTTCTCACCCACTGAAAACAGTTGGGAAGCTGCTACTGCTATCAATAAGGGGTTTCCTGCATTTCACCTTGAGGAAGGTCTATACTAGAAGGAATAAAAACTGACAGTTATAACTGTCTGAGGGGTGGTTTTGTTGTCTCAGACTTTTATAAAGTCTGCATGGGGTTGCAGTTTTTATCTTTGTTTTGAAGTTCTGTAAATCTAGGGAAGTGGAGAGTCTAAGTTCTCTCGAATAACTAGAAGTTGTATGTGTTTCAGTTTCTCCATTTAGAGGGAACCTAGTGTATTGCTGGAATAAAGATCTACAGTTCTCAAGGTTGTTTCGCATAGGTCTGAATACCTATCAGCCTGAATACCCAGTTTTGATTCAACCATGTCATTTTGAGGGGGATTTTCAAGGCAAACTTGGCATTTCCCCCTTTTGATTATTCTCCCACTTCTCTCCTCTCTGTTCTGTGGTTCTGTCTGCTTTTCAGCCAGAGTGACAAAGTCACCCATCTACAGCAGTTTTCTGGTGACACCAAAGTCCCAACGTTCAGTCTTATGACATTGCTTGGTTTTGTGGTCTCTCCGTGACATCTCTGTTTTGATGTCTAATCCTTACCTTTGTTAAGTTTTCTGGTGTTGATGTGCGGTTTCTCGCGTGACTGCTCTTTTCCATCCTATGGCAATGCTCTATTCTCATTTTTATTATTAATTATGATCATGTCTTAGCTGTTGGGTATTATCTCTACCATTTTTGCAAGTGATCTCAAATTTTAGAATAGTTATAACAGATATCCCTGCAATTCACTATCCAACCCTAGTGTTTAAGGGCTTGCTGCTATTCACCACTACCCAGGATTGATTATTATGATTTTATCAAGTGAGTCTATTTATCTAGGTTTGTGTGAAGTCTATTGAACCGAGCATGTGGAAAAACGATTAAATTCCGCACTTATCAGTGGCAGTAGTTGACTCTTTATTAAGATTCACTGCCAGCTTTAGGATAGAACATCAAAACTTTTCATTCTTACTATGCACTCCACAACGTTACAGATCCATCTTCAATCTTCGCGTGTATAATGGGACTTACAGACTTTGCAGATTTTGCCTGCCCTTATTTCTGTAAACCAAATGCTATGTTGATATTTTGTTCTGATTTGAGGTGGATGGTGATGATGAATTAAGACTTTGTCTAACTATCAATATGACTCCACAATGTGTTTCCTTCATTCAGTGCATTGCCTTTTGGTATTAGATATCTATCTGGTCTCTTCATGCAAGTCTGCTATGTGAAATATATTCATGTTTGTCATGTTACTTTCCATTACATTGCCATCTATTATTATGAAGTGCAACAGCCGTAAAAAACTATTTTTTATGTTTAAACTCTCTTGTTATTTCACTGTCTCCACTTTTACTCTTCCCCCATAATCTAAATGTGTAAATTTCAAACAGTATATTGATAAATTGTTATTTTCTGTTTATGTGATCCTACACTACAGTTTCCAGAGTTTATCTCGTCATTCTTCTCACGAATTACATTGCCATCGATGGGAAGTCCACATGCAACATCATCATCATCAACAAGGCACAGTGTTGGGAATTTACCTTCCTATCCAGCTCGGCAAATGGAGGCAAGTTCCCGTAATTCTTTTATGGTTTTATTTGCATATCTTAGGCAGCTATGAATTTATGATTTTGATCACCCTATCAGCTTTCTATGTTGCCGTGATATTTGTAGCTGGCTGTGTGTATATAGTAATATCTCAAGAAGTGTCGATTCTCTTAAGAACTCAACATTAAAGTTTTCATTTGCATTTTAGCTTGCAACTTCTGTGTCAAATCGTTGCAGCTGTTCCTCCAATATCTTCAGGCAAACTGAACTTGTTGCTGTTTGTTAAGACTAGTTAAGCTAGCTCGTTACAATCTATTTACTGTGATTCATCAACATCTCAACATGCAAGGCTAATGAGTTGATGAACTATGCTTGATTTGGAAATTGATCAAATCAAGCTTGAGTTCGCTCATAGCTTGTCTGTGTGTCTGATGTTACTTTTTGTATTTTTCATTTAAAGAGTAAGAAAGATTGGTTATAAGATTTGAGTTTGATACATCACATTCAAGTAGCTATTGTTCTTGAGCAAAAAAGCTAGGCTGGTGTTCTAAACAAGCTGCCCTAACCCTAATCAAGCTTATATTCTTGTCAAGGCTAGTCTGAGCTAGAAGTGACTCAACTTAGCTTTTCTAACCCTCGAGCTACTTAGTAGTGTGTAATAAACCAAGAATGCTGTAGCTCAACTTTTTCTGATCAAATCAAGTTGGTTTTAAGCTATGATTTTGTTGAGAAGTTTGGGATGAAATTTGATGATGTGATTTATGGCTTTACAATATTTAATCTGTCAACAACATTCCTGCAAGGAATATATAGGATTCTATACACTTGACAATGAGTATCATCTTTGTACTGCAGAGAAACTACCCTCCAATGCAATCTGCAGTAGAACCATCGGAGGACTCGATCAATACACTTGTCTCCATGGGCTTTGACAGGAATAATGCCAGGCAAGCCCTAGTGCAGGCCAGAAATGATGTCAATGTGGCCACCAACATTCTATTGGAGGCACAGTCCCACTAATTACATTAAATGAGAGCCACATTGTTCTGAATTGATTGATGATAGATGAAATCCTAATCATGAAGGATTGGAAATTCGCTAATGATGTGAGAGGATGTTTGTGAACTTCAAGCATTCGTATATATATATATATTATGGTCATCATCCTCAAGGACTCCTCCTTTCTCAGGATCATTTTTCCCACCTTAACTTGAATCTTGACATTTTGATAGACAAATGAGTTAGGATCCTGTACAAATTACTTCAATATATTGAAAGTATGCACATTTATGAATTGTGAATGTTTGTTCAAAGCACATGCACTTCAAGATATTTGTTTGTAGTTTCAGGTTCTCTGTGCTGTTTTTCCAAAGCACATGCATACCAGTTCCACTCTGTTGAGGTTTGCTATAATATTCTACAATCAAATTACTTACCCCTCCACCCCCACACTAAAGAAATCAGAAAAAGAAAATCATAATATTGCAAGTTGTTGAGGATAATTTTGTATCCGAATGGTGAAAAAAATCAAGCTTTTCTTGTGGAAACTAATTGTGGCTAGTTACTTACCCTTTAATGGTTGTCTCCTGGGTACATAATTAAATCGAGAATTGCCACCAACATTATTTTGAAAATATATTTTCCTCCTGGTTTAAAATTTATTGAAAATTATATATTTTGGTAAACATCACTTATTTATTTTTTTTCAATAAATTTTTACCATGGATTATATCTGAAAGAATGTGTTCTATAATGTATAATGTATTATTGAGGCTTATTGATTGTCAGTGATTGTATGTGTTACTTTTGTTATGTGAATATAGGTTTACAAACAATTATGAGATTAGATTCTTGTTTCTTAGGGCATCAACACGGTTGTCTCATTTGCAAATTACTGAAATTAGTTGTGATATTCATTCATCACAAAACAAAACCCTCCTTTTTATCCTTAAATTTATAGGTGCTGGTCATTTTAATTATTAACTGTAATGTTATTGTTTTAAAGGGAGGTACAATCTCCAGAACAAAAATATAAGTTTTTCCCCTTATTTTTCAAAGATTTGACAGCTCAACATATCAATATTTAAATATAAATTATCCTCACCTTATAATAACACAAGAAAAACATTCACATGAAAATAATATATCAAAAAGATTTCACATTATTTCTAAATTTTGGAAAAGTTACTAGACGTAAGAATATTAACAAATTCTTAATGTAAATTAAAGTTTTAAAGGACCATTTTAAGAATAATTTTTTTAAAGGCTGACATTTAATAAATTTGAAATAAAACTAAAATAAATTTTCTGTACATTTTTAATTGATTAACAAAAGGTTTATTTTAAATAGTTATAAATACAAATTTTTAATTATTTTTTAAATCTCGTCCTTTTTAAAACTGACTTTTTTGTTAAACAATATACTATTTAAGTGAAAATTTGAAGCAAATAATATACAAAATAATTGAGATAAGCATTGAAGGAGATGCTTCAGTAAAATAACTCATGTCATAATTAAGTAGAGCACAGAATTTTGTATAGTAAGTAAACATGAAAAAAGATAAGGCGCTCAAAATGTTATGCCAAGTGATGTTTGGGAAAAAAAGGCTATAGGCTAAGATCATGTTTATTAATATTGTATTCAACCTTAGAAACTTGTCATAAAAAATCCTTGTAAAACACACTCTTGAACCGAAAATGTTCAATAAGGAATTCAAGACATGGATGATCATTACGCGGCTAAATTTATGAAGCATAATAACAGCGTTCAGAAGCACACTAGAATTTTAAGAAATAAAAGAATAGCAAGAAACATCATATATACAGATCAGAAACACTTGCTACGAAATTTTACTTATACATTACGATGAGAATGCAAAATTAAATCATGTTGATTTCAAGAATGAGCTTGAAATTTGACTCCAGCCTTGCATTAATTGCCCCAATAATATGAGCTCCAATATCTGAGTGACCAAAAACTTTATAGCATATGCAAAGAAGCAGGTCCAAACACAACGACTCATAGTTGACTCAGTCATCACTAGTTGACAAGAAAAACTTCATCAGTGCTCAATAAAAAGCATTAAGATCGTATTTGAAATACAAGCAGTAACCCTAGATTCAATTTTCAGAAACAGTTAAGCAAATAGCAGCACTTGAACAAACGCAGTTTTGAAGTAGACATATGTTCAGATCATAAAACGTGGGAAAGAAAATTACTTATTTGCATCATACAACTTAAGCAATTAATGCCACGAAAGGAAATCAATTGACTGTACAACAGTTGGATTGTCAATCCAAGTGATATAATCAAATCCCATGTCAGGTAAAACACTCAAATAATACTTTCCTTTTATCTTTATTTCATTTAGCAATTTAATTCTCGTATGAGAGACACGTATTCATTTTATTACTACCACTGGCTACTCAAACAAAACATAAATGCACCTACTACTGTGTGTGAAATAACCTAAGCAGAAAAATGGCTTACATAAAAGTTGGGGATGAAATATACAATATCGATGGATCACGGATTTATAGATGATACTGAGTTTTATATGAATCTAACAACTGCTTATGAAAAATATGATTTGAGGCAACAAACAGTCGTCCAATGCTTGCATTTCAAATGAGTATAATTAAGATTTTTCCAAGGATTCAGCAACAGTTTAGCGCTAACCTTTCAATGCAACAGCATTCGATGATAAACAGAATAATTCGATGATGAAGATCACTGAAGATGGAAACTCCCAGACCTATTAAAGTTAAACATGTATTGCATTTAACATCATAGACATTAGAAGCCACAGGAAGCGATCAACAATAAAACTATAAGGACCAACTTAGATTTCCTCATTGCAAATATTACCATCATGGCAACAAGAAAAATCTTGAAGTAACTTGAAATCATTAGTATAAGCAAAAGGTCAATGCCCCTGCATACATGGATAATTTAAGCTGAAGTGATCATGATGGTCCAGAAACACCAAACTGACACAATAGAATTATAGAAATTTAACAGAAAAAAAAAAACTAATGCTTCCATAACAATACAACGAAAAAAGTGTCCCAAAATCTACATGCATTATATATTCTCATCCCATTCATTACAAGGTTTAAAAGTTGCAACTTATTGCTTATCATTAGGGTCTATCGACCTATGGCTGCCATCTCGGGCATTAGTACAGAATGCTAGTCCATTACAAGTCAGTTACAAAGCAGTAAAGCCACAACCGTCCTAAGGCTAATTCAGCTGCAACCTACGTAGCACAAATTCTGGCATAAACACTGAACACGACACAGACTCTTCAACATGTGTAGTCTCCAAATCTAGGACACAAATCTATATTATTAGGAACATTTTTATTTATTCCCATATCATATCTTTGTTATTATAGAATGTAAAATCGCCCCAATTTATTATGTTGATTCCTTTTTCTTTTCTCAATATAAATAAAGCATCCTGTTGTCTCAGAAACACCCTATTTCATCTCAATGGTTTTCTCTTTCCTAGACTTTTTAATACAATTTTAGAATCTATCCTAGTGAGTTTTGTTGAGTCTACTGTATTACTCACTATTAGATAGCTATTAGAAAACTCACAAATATCTAGCTTCGCACTCAAGATGTTCATTCTTCAATGTGACGTTTGTTAAAAATATCACATCAACTAGAGATATGACTAAATTATAACACATAAGTGGATGCAAACTTAGGGCTGGCTCGCATGGTTTGTGATTCAATTCAGGTCAGGCTTCAAAAATAAAAGCCAAAATAAGCATAGCCAATTTGGCCCAATGGCCATATGGGCCAAGGCTGGGAAGGTCCACAATTGTAACCTTGTAAAACAGACTATTATATATAGTTTGTGTTTAGGCGGTTGTTTTTAGTTTTTGGAGTTTAGGAGGAAAATGGTTTGGGAGAGTAAAGGTCCTCTCAGAAGACCTGTGTGTGCTGAGATATCTTGAGTTGTATTCCTGTCACATTGGCAGAACAACTATGTTCATAATAAAATCATTCAAGAACCTGTCTTGGATCTTTCTTTAGCTATTGGGTGTCCTGTCAATAGGTATTCAGAGCTTCCTTCTTGGCCATGTGGTAGTTGTGTTGAACACGTATGGTTAACACCAGAATGAACTCCAAATTCGAAAGTCTAGAACGAGTGATTCAAGAAAATAGAAAAAGTGGAAAATGAGCAACTAGAATGTCCACAAAGAATGGAGAATTTGATCAGGGGATCATCGAGAGTAGTGGAAAAGATCACCTACAATTCAACACCTGGGTCTCACAATACTGACTTTTCGGCCCAAAAGACTTTGAAAAATATCAAGACAACAAAGTAAATGGAGGTTCAAGGTGGCACAAACTGGATATACCAATCTTTGCAGGGGAAGATGCTTTTGGCTGGACTAATTGATTAGACAGATATTTTCGTTTGAAAGTCTCCTAAGTTGAAAGAATGCAAGCAGTGATTTGAAAAATATCAAGACAACAAAATAAAAGGAGGTTCAAGGTGGCACAAACTGGATATACCAATCTTTGCAGGGGAAGATGCTTTTGGCTGGACTAATTGATTGGACAGATATTTTCGTTTGAAAGTCTCCGAAGTTGAAAGAATGCAAGCAGTGATGGTGGCTTTGGAGGGAAAAGCTTTAAATTGATTTCAATGGTGGGAATCTTGCAACCCATATCCCACTTGGGAATCTTTCAAGATAGCAGTGGTGCAACGTTTTCAGCCAAATATGTTTTGAAATCCTTTCAAAGTTTTGCTGGCGTTGGAACAAACAGGAAATGTAGAAGATTATGTTGAACAATTCGAGCAATATGCAGGTATGTTAAAAGGAATGGATCAAGATTATCTCATTGGGTTATTCTTGAATGGGTTAAAGGATGAGATCAAGGCTGAAGTCAAGTTGTATAAACCTTCAAATTTGGCTGACCTGATGATGACAGCCCAAATGGTTGAAGATAAAATTAAAGTTCTATCCAAAGGAAAGTGTTCAATGGAAAGTAAGGTTGTGACAGTATCCAAATCCAATTGGATAACTAGGAGTTTCACGAGGGAAATTCTCAAATGGCTGCTACGGAAAAGGGGAAAGATGAAGTGGGAGGAATAAACAATTCAATGGGAAGAAACCAGGGTTCACAGCGAAGTAATGCAACACCAGAAGAGTCAGAGGGAATAAACTTTTCGAAGATTGATTGATGAAGAAATGCAAGACAATAAAAAAAGGTTACTAGCTACAGAAGCAACACCAGAAGAGCAGGAGGGGTGGCTGGAGGAAGTGACAAATTGGGAGATTAAGGAAGAAGAAGGGAAATTAATGCAGCTGTCTGTGTTCACCTAGGCTGGTATGACCACCAAGAAATCATGAAAGGTTTGGGGATGCATTGGTGAGGAACAAGTTATTGTGATGATAGATTGTGGGGTTTCCAATAATTTTCTGTCCAAAGATTTGATGAAAAGATGTGGGCTGACATATGTAGATACTCCTACATATGTGGTGGAAGTAGGTGATGGGAGGAAACTGAAATGCCAAGGGAAATGCACAAGTTTGATGCTGGAAATTCAAGGATTGAAAATTTGTCAAGATCTCTTCAGTTTTGATATAGGGGGGGCAGATGTAGTTTTAGGCCTTGAATGGCTAGCTAGTCCGGTAACGCAAACCTCATCTTATAAGTCAATATTGTAAGATTGAGTGAAACTTAAGTCAACCTTCTAATACTCAAAATAGGCAAGACTCCAAAAGCAATTATCCTTATCATATCTTATAACACTTGTGATAGACTCGGGCAGTTTTGTTACTAAATCTTTCTTTCAATTGCCAAAATAACAAACATATTTTTACTTTTTTCTGTATTACTAATTGTCCTTTCTTCATCACAAGGTATGGCAAATAAATAAAAAATATATACCTGGAGATGGTGACTGATACATGAAAAAATATCTTAATCATAAAGAAGAAAGTTAAAAGAAACATAAAGTTCCCAAATAAAACATCCGCCAGCACCTGAAATTGAAAGCCACAAAACATTCATCATAATTGATATAAAAATCCAGACTGAGTAATTTGAGAAAAAGGGTTATTTTAATATAGATATCTGAACCTTCAAGCATATTGATACTAATGAAGAGAAACTCATCGATGAACCCATTTTTCCCTTGCCACTTTCCAAGATCAAACATCTGTCTTCAACAAACAACGAAGTCCTCCTATGTGATACACGGTTTCGTAAAAGAAAACCAAAAGCTAGAATTTATGATATTATGCTGCCTAAGCAAGAAAAAGAATAATGTCTACAAAAGAATGCCTACGAGCTTCAAAGAGAAGAAAAACGATAGCCAATTTCCAGAGTAGTCCCTGCAAAGTCATGGAAAATATCTGCTTGTTAGTGTTGTAAGGTAAAAATTAACAGAGTATGGAGTACAAGTGAAAGAATAATGATGAATTGGATCTCAATATTCTGAGCATTACACATGCCACATGTTAAAATGAATTTTATCAGCGTTTATTCTGTGAACGCTCAATTTAGAAAATGCACTCTTACATAGAACCATGCATATTATTTAAGTTCTACCTGATTATAAGACCAAAAGAAATATCTTGTTTGCATTAATCAGGCCAAAATGCAAGTAGCAACCGAAGCATATCAATTCATTTATTTGAATATCCAAAATTTAATTAAGAGATATTCTTAATTTAAAGATCAGGCTTCCCCAAAAGTAACAATGTAAATCCTGTTGAGATTCCAAATATAGTTCAAAACTAAAATGCTTCATGTTTGTTATTATCAGACAACAAAATTACGACTGCATAATAAAGCAACACTTATGTCAGCAGCCATGCTAACAGGAATAATTTGATTGCCAATATGTAAAAAAAAAATAAAAAAATAATCACAATTGCAATATTCAGGACAGCGAAATTAAATTTAGTGCTCACTAATATACATAAAAAACAACAAGACTCGTGCAATAACGCAATTATAAATTAGGGTAGAGCTGAGGGATAATGGAGGAGGTCAAGCATACCTGAAACTTCATTGTTTTCTGATTGATGACATTGTGGAGGAGATGTCTATAGGCCTTGGGCTTGTGAAGTATCAAATCTATTACCAGAATCTACAAAGGGGAAGGGAAACAGAGTCATCTCAAGACAAAAAACTAAGGGTCCGTTTGGCAAGAGAGCAAGAAATAGGGCAGAGGTAAATAGAAGTGGATGAAAATAAGTGAGAATAAGGTGGATTTTAAGGGTGTTTTGTTTGAGAGAAACAGGAAAGAGACAAATAAAAAAAAGTTTGTAAATCATTTTCAGAGAAAGACAATCCATTGCCACCATCATAAACAAAGAGAAAGAAAATAGATTATAGGCAGCTGAAAATGAACCGGTTTTATAGTGTGGAAATCTATTGTAGCCATATGAAAATCGTTCCACGACAATCAATTGAGTTTGCTTTGAAACTGTTACTGTTGAATTTTCAAATAGTTGAGCAAAGAAACAAAAAGGTATTATTCTCCTTATTTCTACGCTGCCAAATGATGGAGATTTAAAATCTTCACATTTTTTATATGTCCTCCCTGCTCTCGTCCCACCATTTCCACCATACCAGACAGACTGTTAAGACGTTTTAACTCATAAACCAGTGGCATAAGGGAGTACTAGGCACCATGATTTCACATTCAATATATTCGTCTGCCACAGCCCTGCAATTCTCCTACGACACAAAAGGGTCTGAAAATCAGTTCATGAATTGGGTAATTCAAGACACAATAGAGTGAATAATCATGAATTTCATCTTATTTTTCAGTAAAAAGAAAAAGACTTACGCATTTCATCAAGCGTATATTCCCTGGAGAATACTGCACGTAAAGCGTTTTGACAGGGCACCCGCACTGAATGCATTTGTAATCCATTGGTGATGAATTTATAGTTTAGATTCGATCAAAACAGCACCTTCATGACAGTCAGCATCCAGAAACACACCAAAGTTCTACAAACAGAGACAAAGGAACCTGAGGTGCCAAACCCGATAAGAAAATAAAGAAAGAAAGAAAATACATTAAAATTTAAAAGTTAGGGTGACGCATGTTCTTTCAAGTAAGGTTAATAAAGTTGCAAATGAACTCAGCACAGCAAAAGAAAAAAAAATGCATGCACAAGGTCAAGAACACAACACAATTGAAAAGCCAATACGATGGTAATAAAAATATGAGGAATTGAAAAATTAAAGAAGAAAAAAAACTAAATTGAAGAGAAAGTGCAAGCAGATTTTATGATCTAGAATTGAAGGTGGAAGTCCTCTGAACTATCTACGGCAATGCAACCATCAAAAGAGACAACGAAGCTTACTAAAATTACCCCTAATAAGCCTAAATCACTTCAAACTGTGTCACAGATGGCGCAGTGGAAGAAAAAAACCCAACTACAGTGCAGTTCTGAACCGGCAAATTTCTTGGGTACAAGCAATTCTAGAGTCTCTCTCCTGATTTTGAAAAATGGATTGGGCCTCTTTTGGGCTATCAATAATTTTAATAGTTTCTTCATCGGTGTTTGTTAACTTTACACTCCTTTTTGTAATTTTTTTCTATCATGATAGAAACATGTTTATTTCGTAAACAATGCACAACAAATTGTAATTTTGACATCGCATGACTTAAAAATAATTTTTTTCTCTTTTCTTATTCAAAAGTCACGTTCCGTAATAATGTAATGAAAATACATTTTTGTTGTGCTTTAAAAATGTCTAATGAAAGATAATAAATAGACACACCACTTATGAATAAATAGTGATTTAATATTAAAAGTTTTTAATGTAAATAATTTTTTATGAACAAGTTTCATTATTTTAAAAAATATATTTTTTTAGAAATTATTCTGTAGAATTTTATAATTTCTCTCTTAGAGTTCTTTCTATCTTTTAATCTAATTGAATAATTGAGACATAAGATTGATCCTTGTGAAAAACTCTTAAATTTGGATTGATTATATATATGCATAAGTTGAGTTTCAGTCATTTTTTTTGATTTTTTTATTGTTACTTTTGCATGTGAGCCTTTTTTTCACTTGCATGCATATTTTTAATCATCTAAAAGAGTCTATGTTTATCAATTATCATAATGATATGTCTTGATCGTTCTTATAATGTTTCTATCTGTAAATAGAGTATCCTGC
This sequence comes from Vigna reflexopilosa, assembly GCA_027742785.1. Taxonomy (NCBI): domain Eukaryota; kingdom Viridiplantae; phylum Streptophyta; class Magnoliopsida; order Fabales; family Fabaceae; genus Vigna; species Vigna reflexopilosa. The sequence continues at coordinate 13,962,904 of CM050914.1, forward strand.
AAGTTTGGAGGAATATATTTGGCTAGGGTCTTGAGAGCTATAGGTCAGGGGAGGAAAGCTAGTTGTTTTGGTGTGCGTGAGTTTGATAATTTGATGATTTGCATGTTGATGAATTTACTTGGTGTGTATGATTGTTTTAAATTGAATGATGGGTTCATTATTCTTATGCTTGTTTGTGCTTATGACTAAGAAAACTTAGAATATAAGCAATTAAGCAAATTTGTACAAGTTTTAATGTTTAAAACTATTTTGAATCAATGCACTAAGAAAAAAGTACCAATTTGAGCAACTGAATCAAAGTTCACTTAGAATAACAAAATTCATTTGTTGTCAATTGATACAATGCTAAGCGATATCAAAGTGGCGTTGAGCATCAGTTTGTGCTACAGGCCTGGGAGCTCTAGAGTGTTGAGCGATAGACTGTATTGTTGAGCACCACTTTTTTGCAAATGCTTTGACACTAAGCAGTAGGAGAACACCGCTAAGCATCATCTTTGCATTATAGGTCTGGAACATTTTAGCTCCTAGATGCTAAGTGCCATAAAGTGTCATTGAGCATAACTTTTGTGAGAATAATGGCGCTAAGCGCCGGAATTTTCACCGAGCATCACTTTTTGCAAACGATTTGGCACTAAGTGTCATCTCTAAACATCAATTTGTATGTTGGATCTATTTCCCTCTTTGGTTGTTTGGGTTAGATTTTAATGGACTTTATGTATGTTTATGATTATTATTGTGTTTGATTAAAGTGGTGATATGGTTGTGGACACGTATTATGATAGTGTTGAAAGAATTTCAAAGAGGAATTCTTTGTGGTGATAATTTTAGTGTATGTATTGACATATGGGATGTCAATAAGGAGGTATCTTATTTTACTAATCATTCAACTCATATAGAGAATAATGGTTGAAGGGAAAGAATGACAGGAGGTCCTTAACCACTAGACAATTTAGTCCTAGGCATGAAGGAGACTAACCTTACGAGTAGTAGGGTAATAACCCTTTTGTTTATGACTCTACAGAACATAAATACTATTGCAAGTGTACGCCTACAATGAAGCCCAATGCTAAAGGCATGTATCCAAATAATTGAGTTTAGTGTCAACTGTTTGTGTTAATGTATATATGACTTATTGTATTTTATACATGCTTAATTTATAATTGATATAATTTAAATATTTTAAAATAATTTTTTTGTACACGGATATATTTCTTTTGCAATGATCACCTTATTGGTATGCACAGACAATAGATAAGTGTTGATGCATCTTTAATAGAAAACGTTCATGTTACAAAATAGTTTTCTTTAGCATTTAGTAGTTATCTAGTATAGGAGTTTTCAAAAAGCTCTTAGTTATCCTTATTTGTTTTATCTATATTTATTATTACAATTATTTTTTATAATTATATTAATACTATATATATATATATATATATAATATGTTTTGTTTGATAATTTTATAATGTCTTGTTGTAAGTTGTTCTAGATGACATGTTACATTTTTTATAACTTTTAATAATTTAGGTTAACTAACCGTTAAATAATTTAAATTATAAAATAATTAATTAAAAACATAAAACTCTAACTTTTACAAAACATACAATTGCTTGTAATATTTATTAATTTTATTCTTATTTGTGAATTTTTTATTTAAATATATAATTTAATTAACATGTAAGTAAAAATAAAAATTTTCAAACATAGATTATTTACCATTGATAAAACTAGTAGATTATATGAATTGACTCATCTTAAAATAATTATTATTTATTTCCATTTAAAAATTCAATATCTTTTCATGTCTTGATATTTGACTAATAACATAATGAAAATATAATTTGAGATTACAAGGGAATGAGATGAGTTTCATTATTCTATATCAATTTTCAAAGAAAAGCTTTACCACATCTCACATACATAATGTATATAAAACTTTTGTCTCATTCTTATTTCCATTGAGTAAGGGATATACATATACTTGTGTTTGTACCCACTCTCTTGCTATCTCAATATTAATTAATTAATTTTTATAAAAAAAATTAAAAATCTCATAAAATAAAACATAATGTTATCAAATATTTAATATCAAAATGATATATTTTTATTTTTTTAATATTAAATATTTAGAAAGAAAATATAATTGTGTATATTTTAAATTAGGATAGGTACGAGACAGAAACAAGGTATATATATGTTCATATTTATCTCGATTCTCATACCCAATTGAGAAAATTGAATAATAATCCTATGTATTTAGTTAATGCAAAAAAATAAAATCTTAAAATAAGAATGAGTTTAGCTAATACCTATTAAGATGAGTTTACTTGTCACCTTAAACATTACTCTTCTAGCAATATATTAGTCAAGGAGATTTGAGTCATTTTATTGAACAAGGTGAATGTGTTATTATGGGCTATCTAATATAGATGCATACAATTAGACTATCTAATACTATAGTCAAGTGGATGTAGATCATTTTATTGAGCATGTATTGATTGTTTTAGACTATTTAATACAAAAGGGTTAAATTTGTTTTAGTTTTTAAACTGACATAAAATTAAAATTTATTTATATCTTAAATTTTGATATATTTTAATTTTTAAATTTTAAAAATGAATAAATATAATGTTTTTAACATGTTAATTTTTCTTTGTTAAATAATATTTAAGATTTGACCTTTAAAGTAAAAAACATATCAATTGACATAAACATGTAATGAATAAAAAAAGTTACCAAACATTTAACAAATAAATAAAAAATTAACGCCGTTAAATTAAAAATACTATACCAATTTATTTTTAAAATTTAAAAACTAAAATATATCTTTACATTTAAATTTACGAATAAAAGCAAATTTAGCACATTCTATATTCAAATTCTATTGATAGGTAACAACACATATTTTTATATAAGTTTAATGCATCATTTAATCTTTATTTATGAAGTTTTTTTCAAATTCGTCCTATTTTTTAAAAAAGTTCAATTAAGACTATATTTCGTTAAAAAATATTCAATAAAGTTCTTTTGGCTCACCGCATTAAAAACATAAAGGTGCAGTTGACACCGTGGCTAAAAGTGGGTGACCTGTGCAGTTTGATGAATACATGACGCATATGATATATTTCACTTCACCGTGTAAATTTTAAAAAAATAAATAAATGACGTAAGCTAGGTCTAAGTTAGGTTGGTGTAGCAGGTTTTGTAGATCGAGATCAACGGATTCGGGAGGGCGGAGAATCCGCTAGCGTCCAAGGTGACGATATAGTCAATGCCGACTGTGCAAATCACCGAGTCTCAGGTCATGACAGAGACGCACTGCACCGTTTGCAAATAGGCCTTCAAGGTGGAATTAGCATAATGTTCCGGAATTGGTATGGGAGAATTGGGGCTTTGACTAGAAGTCATAGCCTTTCAACTTCTCTTTAGTATAAGAAGTTCCACGAGAACCTGGCTTTTGGAAGATTGATTTGGATGGAGTTGTATTTTCAAAGCAAGTTTTCAAATTTCAGTTTTCGAATATGCATAGAAGTGGGTACTATGTAGTTAGAAGTCTCTTCGTGCCGTGTTTTATTCTTTCTCCAAAAGTCATCATCGAAGGGGACTTCAGAGAAAGATTGCTCTAGGTGTCGCGATTGCAATTTTCTTGTTCATATTTGGGTTGAAATTTTTACTTTGCAGGTTAGGGATTTTGATTTGGTTCTTGCTCAATGGTAGTGAGCCGCGACACATGGTGGAGATTTTGCCCTGATTACTGGCGACGCGGTTTAGGGTTTCATGGTGGTTAGAGTTTGGTTGGAATTAGGCGATTTGGGTTTGATTTTTGGATTTTTTTTTTGTTGCTTTTCTCTGCTTCAAATTGTAGGACTGTCTTGATGGTGGTGACAGCGGCATGGTGGCCTAAGGGTTTGGTGGTGGCGCGTTGTTTTGCGGCAAAAGTAGCGGCTAGGGTTTCACAACTCACTCAGGTTTGATCACGATGGCATTTGCACCGTTAAGTTTTTAACGACGTCAGCGAAAATGATCTGATTGAACATTTTATAACAAAATATGAGACCTTAGGAAACATTTTTTAAAAAATATGATCACTTTAAATCAAATCCCAAAAAATAGGGACCAAATGATGTATTAAACCGTGGACAACAAACATACATCATCCTGTAGTATATCTTTTATTTTGAAGGAAGACTAGGCATAAAACCTCTTAAAGCTACTTTAATCAGTTTTAAATTATAATCAGTTCTTAAAATATATAATCAAGCGTACGAATATTTACTTGCAATAATATTAATGTTAAGTGATGCCGCGCAAATTCAAACACCCCAAGAACTAGCTGTAAACAACGTTAAGCCTAAGGAAATCCTACTTTTTTTTTAATATTTTTAAACCGTACCCGAAATCAAAATATGACAAGATATCTATGTACATCCAGCGCATCTTGCGGGGATCTGAGAAGATCCGATGACACGTTTAACAATTAATTGTGACCTAAGCAACAATCAAGTTCTTAGATCAAAAGAGAAGGGGCCTGGAAATGATAGACTAGAAATAATATATCAGAATTCGAGTTTTTGCGTATTTATTTCAACTTGTAGCCAATTTCTTCACACCTCAAGAAAAAAAATTGCATATGAAAAGTACAATGGTAAAATCGTTCGCAGAAAAACATGTTTGCTTATGGTAAAATCATTGAAGGAACAAATCCCAATATTGGAAAACCCAAATCACGCCTCTCCATTTGCTAAAACCCCTAATTTTTATCTCTAATCGTAGCTCCAAACGCCATTCTGGAAGAAGCACAAGAGTGTACCACTATAATCCTCCCTTTCATAACAGCATTGGTTTTACCTGGAAAACTTGAACAAGACTTCAATCCTTCATTCCATTACTTCATTGGCAGTGGACCAACTTGGAAAGCTTGAGGCAGAACACAAGTCCAAGAACAACGACAAAAATATAGGGTGCATCCCTTACTGAGGAATGAGGATCTGCATAAAGTGGCGAAAGAAGGGTTACATAGGGCTTATGTCTATCCGGCTTTTGTGGAGTTGAAATGCTGGGGTTATCCAGCTTCCGCAGCTGCATTGTATGCCTGCCCAAGTGAAGTATCCCAAACGAGCGTCACAATGAGCACAGGACAGCTTTCCCTCCAATGCACCTTCCTCAACTGAGTAACAAGAAATATCAGTAAAAAAAGTTGTCAATTTTATGCATATTTATGTATGTAACTGTATAAGTATAATACACAACACATCACCTAATGTAAGGAGTAATCAAGAAAAACAAATTCAGTAAAGTGTCCAAGGCGCAAGAAAAAAGTGGTAACACACTTCAAAATATCAAAGACCATTCTTCATCCCTTATACAAAAGTATGGGAACATTCTTCACACAAAGTGCGGCATAGATTCACATCTCGTTGGAAAAATAGACATTGTAGTAATGTAGTTGAATGTTTTCTTACCAGCTTTCATCCACCGTAGAGGCTCAATAAATATGGATGAACAGTCAGATTCTTTAGATTTGTTGAAAGGGTTACCCCCTCTTCGTTTGTTCCACCCAAAGGCTGTCTCACCCTCACCAGGAACATGATCTATGACATGTTCGTGCAATGCAACAAGTCGTCGGCATTTCCTACAGCGATATGTAGGTCTCCGGTTATTTTCTACTTTAGTGGTTTCTTCTGTCCCTGAAGAAATTTCGACAGGCATGCCAGGATCTGCACCAAATTTAGAACTGTCTATCCTCAACCCTGATAAATGATTTTCACCTGAAAAAAGAGACATTTCTTTCCTCAGATTGCATAAATTTTTCCATATTCAAGCTAAAACAAGTAAAAATTATTAATATCAGCACAAAATAAGCGTAATCAAAATCCTAAAACAGAAGCTACAAGGAATAAGTCAATTTGAAAATTAATACAACTATATAGGAATGATGATACATAAGGATGAAGAAATAATGAGAATAAACACTTAACTTTCTCGGTCAAAAGTGTTTCTGTATAGAATTTGGGAGATGAAGGAACTCTAAAATCTAGCCCATGATTTTCCTACTTCCTAAAAATGTACTGGGCAATGGTGACATGTGAAATAAAGTAAACAATGCAAATTGAATCATTCCAGAGATGACATGTGACAAACAAGAGGGTACCAAACACACCAAAATGATGCATGATGTAACTTAGACCCACCCACTATATTCTTTTACGTAAGTAGGGTCATAACAAATATCTCCATTTTCTTCAATACCGCCATGACACTTGTATGAGTAATAATAAGTACCAAAATAAGTCGGGGAGACGAAGTCATACCTAGTACTTTTAGACGAAAGCGCTTGTATATAGGGCTGGAGTGATCAACCTTGAAACCCATCCCTTCAAACAGTTTCAACTAAGATTTGAGAGAGAGGAAAAAACGTCATAATTCTGATTGGTGTTTCGTTAAAAAATAATATCTTCACGACCATACAAAGAGACCTTTAACAGCACACACCTGCTCTAGAAAACCATCATTGGGACAAACATTTTCACAGCTCTGCCTCAACGATTCAAGGGCATCTGCAGTACGCAAAAATACATTAAAAAACAGAAGCACATATAAGTCCGAGACACAGACCATTCAAGTTCTAAAAATAAACAATACCTACTCAGCCCATTTTCAAAATAAATACTTATATAAACTTTTAACAAAAATACTGAACTGATTATAATGATGTTAATTCACTATGCACTATAGAAACTAACAATAATATTTAGGTTTAATTATGTATTTGCTGTAATACCTACATAAATCTTTATGCCTTCATCTCTATGTCTAGAAACTACTTATTTTAGCAATACACTTTTAAACTCGTTTTACTCCCAATAATTTCGGATGACAAAGCCTAAAAACGGATTAAATATAATTTGTGTAGCGACTAATACGACAAGCGTATAGGTGCAGAGACTAAACCATCAAATTGTGAGGGTAAAACATCAAATTAATAATTAAATCTGGTATTTACAAATAGCTATACATAATTTCTTCAACAAAAAATTTTCAACTTAGTTTAATAAACTTGACAGAATAAACTTATTTTAAAGCTTATTTCATTCAGCTTCAAGGTAAAGCTTATAAACAAACAAACTTTGTATCGAATTATTAGTGTTTATTGAATCACGCGTCAAATACACGGTATCATAACTTATAAGTATTGGTTTCAGTTTCACACCTTCTACAGATAGACGTTCGGTTCTCATCAAATAAGCCGTAATAACCGCCGCACTACAAGAACCACCGCAAAAACCATCACTCAGAAAAAAAGATAATAATAAAAAAAAAATCGACAAAATTAAAATCAGTCAGCACCTTCTGGAAACTCCGGCGAAACAGTGGACGAGAACGGAACCTTCCTTCCGACCGCGATCAATGAAATCGATGCAAACTTCCAGGTAATCCAACAAGTTCTCGTTCTCGGTGTCTCGGAGAGGCACGGCCATCCTCACGAGCTTCAAGTCGCGACCGGCGTACTCGAGCGAGTAAAGAAGCTTATCCGGCGCGAGCGCCGATTTGGCGGCACTAGCACCGGCGTCCGCCACGTGGACTTTGGTGATTTCCTTGGCAGGGATGGAGAGACTGGGACGCCATTCAGAGAAGAAGGAGATGGAGGCAGAGCTGAGGACGGAGAGGATGTGCGTGACACTGTGAACGGTGTCGTTTTGAAGAATCCCAGCCGCGTCGCCGATGTTGCCGATGGAGAGGTTCTCTCGTACCGTGTAAGGCATCACAGTGAATCGAAATCGAAATCCAAATTCTAATTCAAATTTAAAGTCGATTATGTTTGGAAACGGGACTTTGGGAGAGTCTGAGAAACTCAAGAGAAGTGGGAAATTAGGGAATAGAAGGAAGACGAGTAAAAGGCTGGGTCGATTGGAATAAATAAATAGTGACGGCCAAGTGGGCCCCGCGTGTCTTTATTGGAAAGGGCTATTATGGTCAATAACTGCGTATCCATTAGTTTTGTTTATTTTTGCGCGAAGATTGCAAGTGATCTAAATTTAGTTGAATTTAATTTAGTTTTGAATAAATCTTTTAAGCTTTTAAAGTTATAATTTACCATAGTTTTATTTAATTGGAAATGAAATAAAGAAAAAAAAAATATATATATATATATAAACTAAGTCAATGCGTCTAAATTAAGAAAGTCGTGGTCCCTAACTTGGAAGAGTATATGAAAATATTAAAATTTTAAGAAAATTGTAATTGTGTAATTTATTTTATTTATTTTAGTTATTTCATTTGAAAATTTTACAATAAATAAATAAAGGAGATGAACACGATATATAAAAAAAAAAATTTGACTTACGTTTTAGAATATAAAATACATTGGATATAGTAAATTAAATTTTGAAGGGGAGTAAAATATATATATATATATATATATATTAAATACATTGTAATTTCTTATTGAATTCTCTTTCAAACCATTTGAGATCATAAACTTTATTTTGATACTAATATAATACTCATACATACACATATATCAATCACAACCAAATTATTTTCATTACTCCAACCAATAAAAAACAGAGAAGAAAAGAATGCATGACAATCTGGAACAGTGGTTGAGTGCACTCACTTGTTGAGCGACCACAAACTTTACTCGCACAACGACCCAACTCATTGTGCAAATCCACTAATAGTGTCCCCAATTTCCAAGCCACTCGCTCAGCGACCCAACTTGCTGAGCGAATTAAAATACCAGTTGTACCAAACCTCTAGTTTAGCGCCCTAACTCACTATGCGAAAGTCCATACAGTGTTCCAAACCCCCCCCAAACACTCGTTAAGCATACCCTTTCACTATCCGAATAAAACTGACAGTGCTCTCAGACCTCAACTAGTCGCTCAACGTACCTTCTCGCTGTGCAAATCTTCAAACAGGGTGTCAGACTCTAAGACCACTCGCTCAACGAGTCTGCATAATCTACAACACCAAATCTGCAGAATTACGCAACCTAAATCCAATTTACCAATTCCAACTATTTTTCCCAAATTCTAACCCTCCTAGATTGTATTATACACCTAACTATACTTGACTAAGTGTGTCTAAACCTTTCCAACCTTATTCTAAAGTGTTTCCTAAGAAATTTCTACTCCAAAACATCAAATTCATCAACTTATAGATCCAAATCAAATTTTACTACCTTTGCCACATTTTTGAGCAACTTATGAGCTTAACCCAGTCCTATTAGACTTACCAAAGTCATCCCCACAAACCAATTGCACACCAAACCCCAAATTCTCATTTTCACTCCTTCACTTCCTAAAACTCACTATAACCATAACCATATGGATCTATTCATAACTGAATCAACATATTTACAGCTTCCTAACATTTTATACCGCCAATAACAGATCAAACAACATCCAATCAAGTTTAATTACACAGTTCATCAATTGGCACACTACAACGTTCAAATTACACATCACATATATCTTAAAAACAGAATTTAGTTCAACCAGTTCATTATTCACATACTCATCATACATACACAACAAATTCTATATCAAAGCAACTCTAGCTTCCCTTACCTCAATCAAATTTCCACTGCTCAAGACTTTTCCGATCGCGCCTTGCACCCCAAGGAAACTCTAGAAACACCTATAAATCACCAATTGGTGATAGGAAATGACTCTTAGAACTTAAATTGAACAAGGACATAATCTTGTACGATCACAGATTTTTGAAAAACCTAGAAAAGAGGAACAAAACTTACCTGCTCAAATCGAGAAATTGATCGGACAGATAGGTAGACCTCGATGTCGTGATTGCCTAGATATCTCCTAATTGTCAAACAGTGGATCAATGAGTGAGAAGGAGTATAGAGAAGTGATAGAACTCAAGGAAGATAGTGTTCTAGAGAGATAAAGGTATTTTAGATAATGAACCGAGCTTTAGAAAATTCTATTTATATTAGAAGATTATTTTAAAATAAAATACTCGATCTCATTATTTTAATATACCTATCTACTCTAATACTTTATTTTCTAAGTTCTTACAGTAGGAACAAAAAAACTTGAGGAATTTTAATCCACTCAAAGCATTAACATTAATGAGAATTTTAAGTGGAAATGGTTTTGGCCCATAATTAATCCAAACGAACAAAGTTAAGAATCATGGAACCAATTAATTTGTGAGGATCTGAAAAATAGAGTTAAGAGTGACAGGTGGCCTAAGTTAATGAAACCCGACTTTTAAAACACACAGACCATAAAAATAGATTTTTATAACATCTGGGTTCATTAGCTTAACCCTCGCCTCTCTCTAGAACTAAGTTCTTCAAATCCTCTCTGCCTTCTCTCTACCAAATCTCTTCATTGAGCCATTTGATTTCCGGTCAGGTGGTGCCCAAGCATCCATAACGTAGAAACCTTCAAAACCGATCGATCAGTTTCGGGGTCTTAGTCGGGTAAGTGGCTCTGTCCAGTTCTCCGTTACTTTTGAACTGGGACATGCAACCTTTGTTGGTTGCATGCGTCTTATGTTTTCCCTTTTCTGTTCTCTGCTAAATTTTGAGCTCTAAGAGTTGTTTCCATCACCATTTCGGTGGTTATAGGACACTGTTTAGGTTCTTCACCGAGTAGGGTACTGTGGAAGCGGTGTTGTGAGCTGGGCTGTTCAACTCCAAGGTAAGGGGAGCTATAAATACTCTTTAAATTTGTTGTATGTTGTGTAAGCGTGCTGCATATTGTACTGCTATGCTGATTGGGTCTTGTTGTTTAATTGTTGAACATATTGAGTTGCATGTCTTGAAATGATTGATTGTGAATGTGTGATTTAGTGTTGTGAATTGATTGGAGAAGTGTACTGTTGTGATTATATTGGTTGGGACTGTGAATTCTGTCATGAGGGTTGTTAAGAAGAGGTCAAAGGAATGGTAGGGTTATAGGTTCTTTGGAGGGGAAGTGAGGTGGTGAATTTGGGAATTAGGGGTTCTGGACGTACTTGGGCTGTTGGGGCAGTCTTAGCAAGTGCATTGTGACTTGTTTGAGTCACCAAATCGGTCTATAATGGGTATTAAGTGGCAGAATCGGGTATTAAGTGGCAGAATCGAGTTTGGGTCTCTAAGTTGATGATTTTGGGGTTGAAGAGTGGGAAGTGAGTCTTGATCACGTTAGAATTGTAGTAGGAGTGTTTAGAGCCAATTAAACAGGTATAATCAAGCACAAAACATGAATTAGAGGTGTTAGAAATTGGGGAAAAGGCCTAGAAATGGTAAGAGGGTGTGTGAGTTCGTAATTCTACAAAACTTGCATTATGCATATTATGCAGTCTCACTATGCGAATGGTCTCGCATAGCGAGTCCCTATAGAAAGTACTATTTGTTTAAGTCATTCGTTGTGCGAGCTGGTGCGTTGTGCGAATGACTGAAGGGTTCAACTCTCTGTTTAATGATTCACATAGTGAATTTAGTCGCTATGCGACTGGGAGAAGTCTGGGGTCATTGCCATTTAATTCGAAAAGCGAATTTAGGCGCATGGCGAGGTGCTTTAGGGGTGTGGTCTCTGTCTAAACTCTCGCATAGCGACCTGAGTGTGTTATGCGAGAGATCTGAGGTCTGGTACCTTAGCGAGTTAATTCGCATAGCGAATTAAGGTGCGCTATGCGAGACACTCCTGTCTCGCCTTGCGAGTAGGATGCGCTCTGCGAATCCTTTGAGTCCAATTTACTCTTAGCTACTTGTTTTGATTTGAACTAAGTATGTGTGATGATTTAAATGCAAAGCATGACTGTTGTGATGTTATTAAGCTGCAAGTATATGATCCTAAAGGTTGTGATTGGTTTTGAATGTAACAAGTGTGGTTAATGGACGTAGTTTCATGATCCTCAAGGAGAGGATCCATGGTGGTGCCCTTTAGTGTGTTATAGAATGATTTGCATGGAAGCTTAGTCTTGGGGGTTATCCTGAAACTGCAATGGTCAATCATTCTCAAGTAGAGAGAATTGGACCATGTCTTGAGTAGTAGCAGGAGGTTTAGTCTTGAAGGCTTCCAGTATGCTCCAAGGCACGGTACAGACTAACCTTGTGAGTGTGATAGGGTGAAATCCATCGGCAACGGCTTTGCAATGCAGTAGAAGCCACCACGAGTGCATGAGCCGCCATAGCTTGACAATTATTCTAAGTCCGGACGAGTCAAGTAAAGTGTATAAAGTCATGATTAGTGCTTCAGTCTATGTGAATTAAACTTGCATATTATGTGTGATTGTTATAACATGATTTTTGTATACCTAGTTCACCCTTGCTTCTATGTTTGTGTCTTTGTCTGTGTTGTGTTTCTTTTGCAATGATCGTCCACTTGGATGTGAACAGAGGTTAAAGAGGTACCCCTGGAGCAGGTCCTGGATGGTGATGATGTTGCAGCTTAGTTTGTTTAGGATTTCTTAGTTAAGTTGTATCATTTTAAAATACTCTAATGTATTTAAAGTTTTAAATTATGATCTCTTTTGGAATGATTGTAATCTTAAGATTTTAACTCTAAATACTTCTAATTGTTTTATTATATTAAAATGTAACTTCTAAATTATATATTTTCTATATATAATTGGGATGTTACATAATTTGCTTGAAAGATAAACTATGCAATTGCCAAGAAATTTGGAGTTTGTTGAGAAAATAGTGGTGGTCGTAATTTTATATCGGTGAGGAGACAAACAGAAAATATTATGGCGTATGATTTATGAAATTAAAGAAATATATATATGGCAGTTGTATGGGGTGAATGAAATTGCAGATAGCTCTCTCTTGGGCAATAATGGAAGGACAAAAGAGTTGGAAGCAATGAAAAAGTCAAGATATTTGGGTATGGTACGTGAATGTCAGCTTCATGCACCAATCTTTTTCTCATACCAAGTACCCATCTGCCTCCCAAATACATCTTATTTCTCCATTTAATCATCTTAATAAAGGGATCCTAATTCACTTCTTACACTAACTCAGGGTTCACTTCTCCAAACAACTATTTTTTTTTCTTTTTTAAATACTAATATACTATTACTAAATTAATTGTAAAATTACGTTTCAGAATTAAATTTAATTCAAATATTATAAATAATTATTAATCTTTATTAATACTAAAAATTTAATTATTTTAAATATAATATTATGATAGTTTTTATCGTATAAATAAGTTATATATATTATTAAGTTTCTATTCAAAATCCTTGTTAGCTGGGTGATTGACTTTTTAAAATGATTTTTAATTGTTTTATTAACGATTAATCTAAAGTTGAAATTTAAAAATTAAATTTATCCATCTACTAAAAAGGAGAGACTTTGAAATTTTAAGATATTACGAATCTATAATTAATTTTATTTTCTTGACAATCAGAACTAAGTTTTATTGTTTTAATGTGTGTAATTGCATAACAAAGAGGTATGGATAAATTTATAAAAATAAATTAAAAAGTATATTTTATGCTTTTTAATAAACAATATAATAACAATATAGATATAAGTGAAAATAACAGTAGAAAAAGAAATAGTTAATAGTAAAGATAATTTTGATTTTCAAACATATAACGAGAAAGTGATTGAAAAAGATCTACTTTTGATAAAAATATATATAAATCAAGTTAATGAAATAATATTGATACAAATTTAAATTATTAGAAAAGCGATTATTCAACATCATCAATGACGTTTCTAATGCTCAATACATTATGTTATTTTGGTAAATAAAGAGAATATTTTTATGACTGATTTTACAAATACTCGTCGTTATATAACTAAAAAACTAAACTATGACAGTTATTTCAAAAATCATCTTTGAAAAGTTTTAAAAATAACAATGGTTTAACTTATAGCTGTCCTTAAAAAATTAGAATAGCAAAAATAACGGTTGTCTTGAATTTTTTATAATCAACAAAATTATATTAATTAAATTTCAAATGGAATTTGTGTATAAAATTATTCTTTAATATAATTTAAAAAAAATTTCATTTCTCAATAAATAATTTCTTAAAAAATAAAAAATAATTGAATAATTAAAAAAATAATAACCAAGTGTAACATTTAATCAATAATTTAGAAAAAAAAAACGAGTAACACTAGAGCAATAAAAAAAAAATATAGCCATAAAAAGGGTATGTACATTAAAAGTTTCTGTAGTTATTTTAAGAGTTAAATTGGTAAAATATAAGTTTGATCTGATAAATTATTTTGAAATACTAATAAAGTAGCGTATTGAAATAAAATAAAAGCTATTAGAATGTTTTGTCCAACACGAACGATATAATTTTATAAAACATCATCTATTAATTTATCTATAATTTAAATAAATGGTTTACTTAGTCAAATATCACTGCAAATCGATGTAATTTTTTTTTAAAATTATTAAAATTGATAGTTTTCAAAAAAACTATAATAATAAATAAATCTTGTTAATTGAAATCGATTTTGTGACATCCCGATTATAAGAAAACATAACATAATATAGAAGTCCACATTTAAATATGAGAGAGAACACTTAGAGTAGAATTTTAACTTGCAAATGAAGTCTTAGGAATTACAGTCATTCTCAAAATAAACTATAAATTTAAAACTTAGACATAAAGAGTATTTCAAAAAGACATAAGTTAACTAAGAGATCCTAAAGGAACTAAGTTGCAACATCATCGCTCTTCAGTGCCTGCTCCATGGGTACCTCATCGCCCTCTGCTCACATCCAAGTGGATGATCATTGCAAAAGAAACACAGCACATAACAAAACACACAACAAGCAGAAAGGGTGAGCTAGGTATAAAAAATCATGTTGTACCAATCACACAATATGCAAGTTAAAACAGATATACTAGACTACACAAACATGACTCATTTCACTTTAAATCGACTCGTCCGGACTAGAATGATTGTCGAGCTATGGCGGGTCATGCACTCATGGTGGCCTCTACTGCTTTGCAAAGCCGTTGCCAATGGGTTTCACCCTACCACACTCACGAGGTTAGTTTGTACCGTGCCTTGGAACATACTGGAAGCCTCCAAGACTAAGACTTCCTCCTACTACTCACGACATGGTTCAATCCTCTCTAATTGAGAATGATTGACTATTGTAGTTTCAGGATAATCCCCAAGACTGAGCTTCCATGCAAATCATTCTAAACACACTAATAGGGCACTACCATGGATTCCTCACCTTGAGGATCATGGAATTACGTCCATGAAACACACTTTGCTACATTCAACCACCACAAAATTAATTCAAACCAAGATAAAAGCTAAAAGGGAAAACTAGACTCAGGGGGATTCGCACAGCGCACTCTATTCACAAGGCGAGACAAAAGCTTTTCGCGTAGCGCACCCCCAAAACACGAGGCTTTCCAATGTGCTTTGTCCTCACTCACACTTTCCGAGAAAACTTCCCAAAAGGTCACCCATCCCTAAATTACTCTAGGCTAAGCACGCTTAATCATGGAGTTCTTATGGGTTAGGCTATCGAAAAGCAAATGCATTTGTTGATATGAGTAGCCAAATCAATTCCTTTAAGCTATCTTTCAACTGTCACATACCTATACAGTCTCTAGATCTCTCTCATTCTGGTGTATGTTCGATTCTTCCATGTGCCCCTTCCACTGGAAACCTGTCGGGAGTCGCTCTTTGTTTGTGCCTCTCACACTTCGTGTCTCTTGCACCGACGATCACTCTCCGCCCTCGTCAGTGCCCGGGTGTCACACATAGCGCATAGGCTCGCTGTGCGAATAACAAAGCACCCTCCTACAGGGTCTCGCTATGCGATACAATTCGCATAGCGAGACTGCATAATCTGCAGAACGCCAGTTCTACAGAATTATGCAACTCTCCCATCCTTAACCAATTCTACTCTCTTCTACCAATTTCTAAAGCCCATAATTTGTGATTTACACCTAACTAAACTTTTCTAGTTGATTTTAAACATTCCTTCAATGATTCTAAAGTGATTAAGCCCAATTCTTCACTTAAGACTCTTATTTCATCAACCCAAGAACCCAATTTCAATTCTACCATTTTGAACATGATTTTAACCAGTTTTATGACCTTAACCGGTTCTAATTGACTTATCCAAGCTAATCAAACTGCCCAAATGCACTCAAGACCCCTAGTGCTAAAAATCACTACCTTACTTCCTCGCATTTGCCTTAAAACACTAAAATTTCACTTAACTTTCCCTTCATCTCAGCTATAACAGATTTGTTACTCCAAGTACTTATACCATGCCCAATTTCATCAGCTAGAACGAACCAATTCATTTAACAGACATTACATTACAGCTTCATGCATCAAACGTATCAACATACATGACCCAAGTTGCTTTAGAACTTAAACATGCAACCAAACAACACACCAACACAGATTTTAACATACATAACTCAGTTCACACACATGCATTATTTCATAAATCAAAGCGGAAACCTAGCTCCCCTTACCTTAGGGTTGAATAGCTCAGCTCACAACTCGATTCAACAGTGCCTCACATAGCACAGACGCAACAGACCCTACAAACCACCACATTGGTGGTAGAAAGCGGCTCTTAGGACCAAACTTGAACTAGAAAGTGGAGAAGAGGAACTACTAGCTACATGCAAGATAGGATCGTTGCCTGAGCACAGCCCTAAGCATGGAGGATGGAGAAGAACCACTTACCTGCTAAAGAATGTGAAACTAATCGGATGGTTTTGAAGCCCACAGCTCCGGGAACGCTTGGACACCACCTAACGGTTCAATACTTGTAAAGGGTAGAGAGAATGCAGAAAAAGGAAGTAGGACTTGAGGAAGATGAAACTAACTATTCAGATAATAGGCTAGAGCTTGAACTCAATATTTTATAAAAAGTTATATTATTTCTAAAACTTAGTCCTATTATCTAGCGACATGTGTACACCTTCAAGACTAACTTTTTCCTCAGTCTTTACAAATTTCATTATAAATAAGTTTTGCTCAGATGATATAATTTTAATTTTAGTGAAAAATATTTTTAAATTAAAATCATATAAGGTAACACAATTTTAATTTAATGTATGTAAAACTGAAAATGTATTACACAACTTTAATTTATTGACATGGTTTGTCATTTTCTTAACTTTTTGAAAAATTGTCATTTTTTTTATTAAAATGGTGCTTTTTCCTGTATAAGAAGATGCTATTTTTAGCCTATATTTTGGTTAAAATATGAAAATATTTACTAAGAGTGTATAATAAAACTTTTTTTTCAATTAGTTCAGAGATATAAAAGAGTTATAAAAGGTCAAATAAGAACATGATTAATCATTAAATAAAATAATCTAAATATTTGCAATTACATCTTTTCGATAATTATAAATTTATATCTTTCAATTTATTTTAATATTTTGTAATATATTTTTTTATAAATTATATTCCAAGTAATAATTTTTGTAAAAATTTACTCTTCAATGTAATTTAAAATAGTTATGATTTCTCAATAAAAATAAATAAATAATGTGACGTCCCAATTATATAAAAAAAGGAATATATAAATAAGACGTCATAATGCATAATAATTGAAAACAGTTAGAGAATAATAGAGGTGCTTAGGATTACAGTCATCCTTAGAATAGTATTAGAATGTGAAGCTGGAGTACTAGAGTTCTCCCTTAAAATACAGAGAATTTAAAAACTTAGAACATAATAAAGTTCTTCAAAATATCCAAGACTAAGAAAAGTAAAGTCTAGTGAACTAGGCAGCGACATTTCCATCCCCATTAAGAGCTGTTTTCAAAGTATCTCCACGTCATCTGCTCCCATCCAAGTGGATGATCATCGGAAGAAAAAAGATGCAAACATGGCACAAACACAAGCAATTAAGGGTGAGCTAATTATATAAAAAGCATACAATTATAGCAACATATACATATCATATTTAACTCAAATAAAATACATTCAAGCAATGCAATATATGACACGGATTCTAGCATGTTATATTCTAGACTTGACTCGTCCGGACTTTAGAATGATAGTCGAGCTATGGCAGGCCATGCACCCGTGGTGGCTTGTGATACTTGGGCCCCCCCCCCTGGGCTCCCCCGCCCTGCCACACTCACGAGGTTAGTCTGTTCCACGCCTTGGAGCATGATGGAAGTCTCCAAGACTAAGACCTCCTGCTACTCCTCACCACATGGTCCAATCCTCTCTACGTGAGAAGAAAGGTCATTGGAGCGTCAGGAAGACCCCCAAGACTGAGCTCCTACTTTCATTCTAAAACACTAAGAATCTCACCTTGAGATTCTACATAGATGGAACTTGGTTTACCATTTGGATTGTACTTTCCTCACTTTGTAATCATATACTTTTTTTTTGTCCCAATCAACATATACATAATCTCAACAATATACATTACTACGATAAAATATTACCAAAACACATAAAAATCATTCAACGTTTATAATTTATTTTACATACATAATAATTCCTCATTTGTTTCATCTCTTAATTTATATGTTTATTTACTAACAAAACATAAAGCTACTATTATAATGATAGTAGTGTATAATTTAAATTTATGCCAGTCAATAAATTAATCAAAGGTCAAACTTACATAATTCTAATATTGATATATCATAATATAATATTAACAAAACTAAGTTAACTAAATAATTTGTTAACGTTTCTATACTATTATATATCTAATATATACTAATTTGTATAAGTTTATAATTATTATATAATATAAAAGATTCACCACAAAAAAATTTTAGAATAAGCATATTATGTAATATATAATATAACGTAATATACTAGTTAATCTTAGCATTGCTATTTCCAAAACTAAGTTACAGTATTCCTATCCTTTAAAAGGTTTTCCCAAACTTAAAAAAAAAAAACAAGTATAATTCATTCCTTTAATAAAAGCATCACATAAACTAGAATTGTTTATACAAGGTCTCTACATCACGTGACCAACCAATTTAAACATAAATTATACATCATAGAATATAAAATACAAAATATATTTAACATTATATAATCTAAAATTTATTTATTTTTTTAGAATATATAACTTAAATTATAACTTTTGTATTTTAAATTGTTTATTTCAAAATAAAATAAATATATTTCAAATTGTATATTTTAAAATCTAAAATAAAAATACATTCTAAAAAAATGCTTAAATTTACTTATAAATTACAGAATTCTTATAGAATCATAATTAATAATTATGAAGATTATGGAAGTGCAAGAAAAGATATTCATAAGACATAGTAAGAAATTTCTACATGGCACAGTAAAGATATAAAAATATAGATCACATCTTTAGCCTCTGCCAATTCACAACACTTCTTCCTTTTTATATTTCTCAAACAAGAAGTTTCTTACAGTACCCATACTTATATAATAAATATGCAGAAAACTTCATTCCTCTTATCTTCACTAAACCCATCTATATCTCAGTAATCAATCACATCATAACAGCTTACAACCAATACATTTTTACATGCACAATTTTCAGCATCATAACATAAGCCAATTTATACTCAACAGGTACATAACAATTTAAATCAACAATTCAGGATTCAACATGCATATATCTCATAAATTAATTTCAAACAAAAATAATTAGCTCCCCTTACCTGGGTTTCTCAAAATAAGCTAATTTGAAGACGCCCTAACAGTACCCTCCACATAGAGCGGAGCTTGACAGAACCTACAAATCACCGAATTGGTGATGAAGACAGCTTCTTAGAGCTAAAACAACATAAGGAACAGAAAAGGACATGCACAAAGCACATGCCATTCGTAGGACATCAAGCCCTAGATTTAAGACAGTTGAAGAAAAAGGGGAAAGTGACTAATCGTTCGGTCCGTTACGGAGCTCTCGACGCGGTGAACGTTTGAGTACCACCTATTCAAGGATTAAACGGTTCAATGGGTTGATATCTTAGAGAGAAGGCAAATCAAATTTTTAGGGAAAAAGAAAAAAGTTTTAGAAAGAGAAAGGAAATCTGAAAAATGAAAGTCTGATTTCTGAAAGGCCCCTTTTAAGACTAAGGTACCCTTAGTTTATGGACCTAGCTGCCCCAAATGAGAGGCTCAATGACTTTAATAATTTATCAGGCCCTTACAAATAAATTCTTTATTGATTTTTTTAAATCATTAACTAAAAATAATAATTAACAGGTGTAACATTAAATCAATAAATAGTGTACTTCTAAGAAATAATCCAAAAACCGTTCTCATAAATAAAGTTTGATCAGTTCGGTTTTCTATTTTAAAAAGTAAAATGATAAAATATATAAATTTCATAAGAATAAATAATTTTGAAACTCTAACGTGAGTAACTTAATGAAATAAATTTAAAGTTATTAAAAATACCTGAATAAATATTAAAGTCAAATGAAATTTCTTATTGAAAGATTGATGTACTTAGTTATAAATGAAGCATAGTAGTTTATAACATTTACACGTCTTTGGCTTGATCATCTATAATGTATGAACAGTTTTCTTGAACTCTAAGAACATACCATGATTTAAGTACAATATTAAAACAATATAAAAAGAAAGAAAGATTATAACCTTCCAAAAATATAATATTAAACTATAGAGTCGTGAATAAGAAGAATCAATTAACAAATAGAATATAAAGTTTGTAGTTATTTAATATAATTATAAAACAAATTTTATATACAAGATATTAAGATCAAAATTATATATAAATAGTTAGTTTAGAATAAACTAAACATATGTTATTACTCCATTCAATGTTTGTTCCAAAGAAATATCATCATCTGCTCATACCCACCAAATAATCATAACCGATACAGAAACAAATCATACAATACAAGCACAAAAAAAAAACAAGGAATATAAGCTAGTGTAAACATAATTATCCTAGAACAATGAATACATCAACACATACCATAATTCCAATCCAAGTAAATCATATATGCTACACATTTAATAAACCTAGACTTGACTCATCCAGATATAGTATGAATGTCGAACTTTGATAGTTTATGAACTTGTAGTGGTAATACTGTTGGCTCAACCCAAGCTACCACACAAGGTTAGTCCTTTACAAATGTTTTTGGCCAAGGTAAAGACCCTAGACAAGAACTTCCTTCTACTCTCACCATATGTCTCACTATTTTCTCTACTTGAGAATGAATGACCATTAGAATGTCAGGATAAACCCCAATACTTAGTTCCATACATTCATACACTTAACACTTGTTAAACAACATTAAGAAATTCCTCCTTGAAACTCTTTTCCACAATCTTTCATTCACATAAGTAAACTCATATAAACCTAGTAGGCAACCACATGAAAATCGTTAACATCCATCAAAGTATCAAAAACAATACAACAAGACTCACGAACCAACATAAAATACCCTAAAACAAAGACCTGAAAATGGCACCTAGCGCTTGTAAGGGCACTCAGGCTCCAGATTCCAGGGGGTGTTCAGGGTGCTCAGCGCCAGAGTTCTCAACAAAAGGGCGCTTAGGGGGCGCTCAGCGCCAGACTCCTCGAAAAAAAAGGCGTTCAAGGGGCGCCTAACGCGACACCAAAAAATAATATGCTTCAAAACTGACCTTGGACACTCTCTACACAAGTTTAAATGATTCCTAAAACCTTATAGACACTAAAAAAACATCTGAAAACACATTTCTAACTCAAAGTACTACTTTAAACCCAACTTGACTACTCTACACTTACCTAAACTAAAGTCTACTACTTCTAACACCAATTTTAGCAAACCAAAAGTTTAAACAAGTCCTAAATGACTCAACAATAGGCCCCAAACTCTCCTGTTTAGCACAAACTTTCTAATTAAAAATCTCACCATTCAAAACCCCAAAAATACACTTAAAGATCAACCATAACACCACCAAAATACTACTAACTTGGTCTATATCAGATTTCAACTAATTAATTACTCCAACAAGTTATAAATTATTCCTAAAAAGACCCTAACATTGAAATTCATCTTTTAATCCTTTAATTCAAAACTCACATACTCAAAACCTCTTATTTTAACCAAAAACACCTACTAATTCACCTAGTTTCATTCTCTTCCACATTTAACCACATTCAACACAACCACACAAAGTAAATCATGCCATTCATCATACAATTGGAGTTTAAAACGAAACCATTTGTGACGCTCGGGCACTGACGAGGGCGGGGAGTGCGACTCCTGGCAGGCTTCGAGTGGAAGGGGCACATGGACGAATCGAACATACACCGGAATGAGAGGGATCTGGAGACTGTATAGGTATGAGACTATACGGTTGAAGGATAGCTTAAAGGAATTGATTTGGCTACTCATATCAACAAATGCATTTGTTTTTCGGTAGCCTAACCCATAAGAACTTCGTGGTTAAACGTGCTTAGCCTGGAGTAATTTAGGGATGGGTGACCTTGTGGGAAGTTTTCCCGGAAAGTGTGCGAATGAGGACAAAACACACTGGAAAGCCTCGTGTTAATGTGTGAGGACGGTCAACATTGTCAAACAAATGATCGAGGAATCAGATATCTTAGAGAATATTTTTAAAGAAATAATTTTTTTTTAAAATAATTAAATGAGTTTAAAAAAATTTATTTACATTATAAAATTATTTTAAATTTTAAATAAATTATTGTCTCATTATTTTAAAACACATTTAACTCTAATAGTGTATCTTTTATATTCTTATAAAGATTATAAAAATATAGCACATGTTTTTATTATTGAATATTTCTAAATAACATAAGTACTGAAAAAAAAAATCTTTGCTGCGAAATTAAGGAATCTATATAGAATGAATATAAGGCAAAGTTTTTTGACAAGCAAGCTCAGATGTGTGGCAATTAGAAAATGGTAGGTAAAAACATAAGAGTTTTAAGTGAAAGCAGTATAGATAAAGGAGGATTTGATTGGAGAGAAGAAATGTGGCAGAAAATGGTAGTTGGAAATATAATAGAAAGCACATACAGATGCATATGGTGAGGTCAAAAAATGAAGAAGTGTTGGTAAGAATAAAATAAGTTGAAACAGTTTTTTTCATAATTTGGTTTGGAATTGGTGGTGGCAAACAGTTTCAACATGCAGTCACGTCTGAAGTTAATATCAGCAGGATTCAGGGTAACATCGTGTGCGTTACACTTAGAATGTCTGGCCACGTGGATCTCAGTTCTTGGAAGATTATAAAGATTAGCACTATCCAAACAGGTGGCCATTTGCAGAGCACAAAATGTTCCTCATCAACCAACACATCACATGCACACATATTATTCGTCTGGTCAAGGTAATGAATGTTTTTCTTTTAAGACCAATGATCATTCAAAGAGTTTTTCTTATTATGTTTCTTTCTGTCCGGCCATATTAAAAGATGTGGATTAATATAATTCTTTAAGGCTTTTTATCATGGATTATGGAGAAAAAAATTTATGTTTACTTAGACTATATTTATATATTATAATTAAATTTTAATAATAATTTGATGAATTAGTTGTTGAAAATCGATATCATTTATAAATAAGACTAATTTATAATATACATACAAATTTTATCTTATTTTTGTAAATATAATTTATGATTTATATTAATTTATAGATATAATTAATATTTTTCAAAAAAAATATTTACTTTATCATAAACACTTATAAATATAATTAATATTTTTTAAAAGAATATTTACTTTGTCATAAACACCACGATTTATATAATAATAGTGGAAAGTATTTTTTATATAGATCTTTTCCTTTTTCTTAACCGCAAAAAATCCTTTTGAGACGAAAGAAACAATTAAAATATTCGGTTAGAATCTTATCATATATTTCTAAATTCATGTTCATTGAAATTAAATATCATTTTTAAAAAAAAATTCAATAATAAAATAGTAAAGTTCAAACAAACAATTAATCCTCTGTACGCCTACTGTACATAAGAACTTGTAAATATTCTAATTAGGTTGATGGAGTGGGAAACAGGTATGGTAGTAGGGTATCCAGACTTACTTTCTCTTATTTTCTTCTCTCGTGGTCTCTCATTTTTCATTGCTTCACATTTGTGGTTGAATCGGTGGTTGTGGAGGTATTTCGTGGGTTTAAAGGTGGTTTAGCATCATTTTGCCGCTCTCATTTGGTGGTTGTGGAGGTTTCGGGTGGCTGTGAAGTTGAGGGTTGTGGAGGTCTTTGGTTGGCGTTTCGATTTGTGTCGCTTTTGTGATGTGTGACTTTAAGGTATGGTTTTTCAATTTTTTTCTGTGATAGTTTTACCTTTTTGAGCACTTGGGGTCATGGACTCATTTATTTGTCGTTGCGTAGAATGTATGTGTTATTTTAGCGGGGTCGACTAAGGCCTAAAACGGGGTTCATTTGTTTCTTTGTTGGGGAGCTTAAGAAAGGCAGTGATAATTTTTTATCTAAGAACTTTATTGACCGTGGTGGGTTTGGGTTGTTTCTTTAATATTTTGTAATCTTCCTCCTTGTCATCATTAGCACTTTAGGAATGAAAAAACTTGATTCTGATATAGAAAGAATAAAGGAATGGAGACCTCTTACCTAAGTATAACAGATTTTTAAGTTCCATTTATTCATGATATACCAAGTACTGTTTTTAATTGTAATAAAAAGAATGATGGAAAGAAGTGGTTCGTTGTTTGGCTGACAAGATGCATGAAATTCAAAGGGGTGAAATTATGAAATATTGTAAGTAGTTCAAATACAATGTGATTGAGCTTATGAAGTGGTTAACATTAATATGACGATTTACTTGGATGGAGTAATTGTGTTGACCTTAATTATTTTTGGTCCTAGCCTTATACAAAAACTTGTTTTACTCTAGAATCAAATAACTGATACCTTGTTTCAGGGAATTAAAAAGGACAAAAAAATATCGATGCTGTGTTTTTATAAAAGCCAATCTGTATTTTTTTATAAAACAAATTCTACACTAAAATGCTGCTACTTTGTAGTATATTTTGAGTTCTTTATTTGCATCGAAATAATGTTGTTTACGCTGGTTTGGGCTGATTAAAATGTGATAAAACCTTGTTGTCCCATGCTGTTAAACTTGTCATAAAATTCTTGCTGTATTGTGATGATTTGATGGCTGTTACTGCACCAAAAACTATAGTTTTAACAAAAAAATGTTGCAGAAATTCTTGTTGTTTTTAGCTTTCTGTTTGCTGCCAAAAGCTTTGCCGTTTGCTGCCTAAAGCTTTGTTGTTTGCTGCCTAAAGCCTTGCTGTATGCTACCAAAAAGCTTTGCTATTTGCTGTTATAATACATATATAAAAGCTTTGCTATATTGCTGTAAATTCTGCAGAAAAATCTTTGATGTTTTGGTTAAAAAGCAACATAAAATATTTGTTGTTTGTTGTTATAAAATTGGTTGTTGTTAATCTAATTTTAAGACTCTAATGTTGGATGGAGTGATTGTACTTGACATATAGTGAAGACTTGGTTTAACATGCATGCTTTCTGTACACTGATTTTAATTTCTTCTTTTTCAGTAATATTTTTCTATACAAGATAGAATTTGAGATCATCTATAAAACTGGTTTGTCGCAATTTTGACAATGCAATTCCATTAATCTGTTTGATTCTCTCCCTTGACAACTGCATCATTCCTCCTATCTCCTTGAAAGACCGAGGGGTATCTCCATTCAGTCCATAGTGCAATGTCATAATCTCCGCTTCTCTCTTGCTATGTGTCTTAAGAAGATCCCTCACTTCCTCCTTTACTATTTGCCTCTTAACCGTCTTCTGTGGAGTCATCTCCTGTGGCCCTGCTATAATCTCCCGATCAAAGTTTTCATCAACATGTTAAACATAAATTTAGTAAATTTTGTTCAAAATTTAAGTATAAGTTAAAAGTTCCACGTTCACGAAGTCTTCACATTGAGCACTTTAGCAGTTTCATCGTATGTGGGCATTCTCCTCAGTCTTGTGCTCAAGATATTGTTGGCCTGAGCAACTTTGGCCACCAACTCACACTTGACACCCTGTAAATCACAGACTGACCAACCATTCATAATAACTACTCCACTTTTTTAAGTCTTTTTGTGTCAAGAGCTGCTTTAAAAATCATATGTTATGTTATTCTTCATAAATTAGTTTATTACTCAAACACTTTGAATAATATGTAAGAACAAGATGAATCAAAGCCTCACCGGTAATCTCACCAATCTGGACTTTCTGGCTACGGCTTCAATCATGGCTTGCTTAATCCACCAGTAAACATATGTGGATAGTTTATATCCTCTGCCTCAAATTTCTCTGCTCCTCTAAGAAGTCCAATGGTTCCTTCCTGGAAATAGAGATGTCACAAATAGTGAAATACTAAAATAAACAGGCACCTGAATGAGGTCTTGAAGGCTTAATCCTTTGCCTTGATACCCTGCTGCAATAGAATGCCCGATTACATAACGATTTGTATTTTTTATGTATATGGTTATTTCAATATGATTTATGATAAAAGGTTTTCAAGTGTATTTAACAATGATATTGTTATCGCAGGAACAATTACAAGTTGTGCGACAACATATGGTTTGTCAGTGGATATTACACAAAGATAATGTTCATCTGAGTATGGTATTGAAGAAATGTGGGATGGTTTAGGCATTGATTAAGTGATGAACTAGGACAACATCACGGAGTTGAATACATTGAAGTTGGGAAAAGACGCACCAGATTAAGGAAGTAATACTATTTGTGGCACATAAACATTTACTTTGTCAAGTTTCCTTTATCTTGTTGGAGCACATGATGCAAAATAATGAAAGGCTTAAAGGATTATCTTAATTAAAAAAAATACCTAAAGAATCATTTTCAAGAGGCATCTGAAATCTACAATGTTACATTTCTTAACTATGTTTTGTACTTTGCCAAAAAAAAACGTATATTTATTACAAAAGTTTAAGTATGAAATCAAAATACAAACTATTTTTTGGAAAAGTTTATTAGAAAGCTTGCTTAAGAAAGAATAGTTTTGGCAAAGCTTTTATATAATTTTATTAACTATCATTTACACACCCAATAGCCATAAAATCATACATTAGTGCAGATATATCCAAATTATTATTGACATTTATAATTTAAAATAACTGGAACATTTAAAATCACTTAAAATGATATAAAATAATTTCTATATTTATTTTTTGTTTTTAATATAAAAATAACTATATATAGTAAATGAGGTGGGCATTATAAATTTAAGTTCATTAGTGATTTACAAAACACGCAGTTTACAAATAATCACGTGCAATTGAAGAGATTGAATTAAATTGAACACTTTTATTACCACATACAGTTAAAGAGATAACCACTTACTACATCCACTGGACGATAAAAAGTGGTCTTTGAGATTGGATTAAACACTTTTGTATGGTGAACAACACATTAATGAAGGAACTTAACAACACATTGTCAGATTTTTTATCATTTAACAACAACATCATATCAAACTTAAAACATAACATACATTACATTACCACTTAATGCAACAACACATTAATGAAGCTGGCTTTGGTACTTCACTAATTGTACTACATAACAAAGCCTGCC
Organism: Vigna reflexopilosa; assembly: GCA_027742785.1. Lineage (NCBI taxonomy): Eukaryota > Viridiplantae > Streptophyta > Magnoliopsida > Fabales > Fabaceae > Vigna > Vigna reflexopilosa. The sequence goes on from CM050914.1 coordinate 13,990,422, forward strand.
TTCTAAAGACGCACCCTAAATGAAACTCACAACAAGGATAAAACTAAAATTCAAATCAGCAAATTACAAAAGTCCTTAGTTTCTTCCACTTTTAATTATTCTTGTTAGCTCCACTGCCTTCAGGTTTGTCATTGTCAACAGGTGGAATCAACTTGCTAAGGATGTCATCAACAGAACGAGTTGGAAGCTTGTTAGTAACAATTGGTATTGATAGACGAACTAGTTCATCAGTTGGGCGCCCAATATCACTTGCAAAAACCTACACATACGGAGAGTACCATTGAAAGTGGTCAAAAAAGTTCACAACCAATATAGAACACCAGAATACAACTAAGACTCAATTATCATATCTGAAACAGCTGTGATGAAAGAAGAAATGGCAATTATCATAACTATAAAGTCTTAATAAAAATGGTACTAAATTTATATCACCAAGTACAGACAGAGAATATGAAGTAACAATCCTTTTGTGTCCTGACATATTCAGGTGGAGTAAACGCCAAATTCGTACTATAACTTTTTCCATCTCGACTATTTTTCATCAAACCAAAATATCAAAGTCTAGAATTATAGTCCTCAATAACAACTGGGGAAAGAAAAAGGCAGTCAACATTTACTATTCAGGCTAAGAACACAGATCATTCCATGTCACTATTAACCCATTATTCTCAAGCTAATTGTTTCTCAGAAATTTCATTCACTACATCAGCTAGAATCATTAAAATGATATATCAATTCCATTCACACACTTACCAGGTTTCTCTTCAATATTTTACGGAAACTAAAGATAAAAATAATAAAAAATATTTCCATGATACCAATATAACAAGGTATTTATTTTATTAGAACTACGATAATATTTAAATTTATTATAAATATAAATAAAACATGTTTTTAAATACCATATCAAGAAGCCAATATAAGCTACTTTTTTTATGAATGATCAAGAAGGAATCGCAGATTATTTCAAAAAAAAATTAAATTATGGTAAATTCATTACTAGACAAATAAAGAACCTCAGCAAGACCAACACTCCTCATCAACCTAAGTGTGAATAGTAAATTCAGACTCGGAGAAGTGCGTTCGTTACCTCAGGATCAAGCGCCGAGAGTTTTTTTCTCAGATAATCCGAATGATCATACTTCGAATTTCGCAACCGCGCCACGCATTCCTCAGCTTCCGGCCTCCTTCAAACAAAACGGTTACATCAATGGTTAAGGAACAAAGAACAAGAATAAATAAATAGAGCTGATAATGTTTTTTTCTTTTTTTTGCGACTGTTTAATTACTCGAACGATTGCACGACGCGTTCTCTATCAGCTCCAACACTAGCACACGACAAACACTTGCTCTTCCACTTCTTGCGTTCTCAGCTCCAACCCTAGCAAAGCCACAACACTAGATCTTCGAGAATGAAATTGTGTCAAACCCTAGCAGAGCCACAACACTGGATCTTCGAAAATGAAATTGTGCCAAACCCTAGCAGAGCCACAACACTGGATTTTCGAAAATGAAATTGTGCCAAACCCTAGCAGAACCACAACACTGGATCTTCGAAAATGAAATTGTGCCAAAAGTGAAAATGATTCAAATGAAAGCAAAGTCAAATTAGAAAGACAAAGAAACGCAGCGTTTCATTTAATGAACAAATGACTAAACTACCCTTGAACACATTCAGACATTTTGGATCCCACCTCGTCTCAAATGAGTTTGTAAAACTTTGAGCGTGGCAAAGTATTTTTTATGGACAATGATACTTAGAAAATATATTTTTGACAATATTTGAACATTATTTATGTGTCATTTTATGATTGGTCCATGATAGTGTATATGATTATTATTATTAATTGTGAAATAATTTTGGACCAATCATAAAATGACACGTAAATAATATTTAAATGTTATAAAAAAATGTTCTCTAATTATCATTATCATATTTTTATTCATGATAGTATATTGCATGGCATGGAACAAGTACGATTTTTTACGCGACACATGCACTACTGTCACCTCTCATCGTACCCTTATCTTATCTTTTCTTTTCTTTTTTATAACTTGGAGTATCTTCTAAGTTTTGAAATTTATTTTAAATCTTATCTATTTTTCTTAAATAGTATTTTGTACGAACAAATTTGGATATGTTTGTTTTATCTTTGAAACTTTGGTAGCTCCAATTCCTATACTTTTGAGTAGACAAGTAATAAAGTAGTTGCTTTCGTAAAAGTAAGTTGAATGTGTCATCAAGGATAACTTAAACAAGCCATTTGAAATTAGCTATTAGATTATTTACTTATCTGTTAACATCTACCCCCTCATCCTTAAATTTTTCTTTCTTTTGGATTATTTAAGTAAAATACATTTTTATTGTTTATATAGGTAATTATAAAATTTCAAATTTATTAACCAATTTAAGGATTGTAACATATAACTGTTCAAAAACTTAATTAGCAAATAATTTTGCGTTAGTTTTTTTTTTTCTTTTAATAATGAAGAATGTCTTGTAAAATGGATGAGAATTGTGATATCAAAGGATACGCATAACTTGTAATAGATGTGTAATGCATGCAAAAATGCTCATGAAATTATGTCAATTACATAGGCAAAGGGGTAAAATAAATAATAGAGTCACTCTCCTTTTTCAGTCGCACCATTTCCTCTTAAACTTGTGAAGGATCAACCGTGAACAGTACAGTGTGTTTCCACGCCTCTCTTTTTTTCCATAGTACATATGTGGATTTGAATAGATCATTTTAGTCTTAATTTAGAAATAATAGTGATTGATGATATTTGATCTTAAAATTTTAAAATTTTTCTTATTCCTCATTTATAACACATAGTATCTTAGCATGTGAAAAAGATAAAAGAAAAACAAAGTATACATTTTTTCAACATATAAAGTTAAAGAAATGAAAAAGATTATAAAAATTAATCAACATTTTTTAACTTTTTCTTGTCATTTGAATAAACTCGTGTAACTCAAATAATATTAATTTTAAAGAAGAAAAAATTGATATATTATTACTTTCATTTAAGCATTTACTTATCACTATTGAAGAACGAAAATCAATACTAATTTTGCCCACTTAAGTGTGTCACTATCGTTTGTTGAATCCAAGAATGCTCCTTAAAAAATTTATGTATTGTTCATTGGTTGAACAACCACATGTCCTTTGAGTGATGATAATTCCAGAGTAGAGAATTATTTTGACATTTCTCTCTGTCATGTTTCATCTTTACTTCAAATAATTTGAGAATATTCATCATGTTTCATCTTTAAGATTGACGGTCTTTAAATAAAGATATAGAGATCATGAAATAAAAAAAAAATAAAAAAAATAAGAAGGGTTCATTCTTAAAACTTTTGTTTATAAAAACAATCAAGATATTAGAGAAAAAATTACCAAAGATAAGAAATTTAAATCATGTGACAATATTGCAATTCAAAAGGAGAAGTTAAAAGGTAAAGATAAGAAGTTTATATTTTATACAAAATAATAATAATTTACTTTATGAAAGAAAAGAGAAATAAAAAATATTTATATATAATAATAGTTAATATGCTATAAAAACAGAGTGAACCATTTAATAAATAATTTAAAGTCAAAAATATAAATATAAAAAATTAAAATTTAGAAACTAAGCATTTTTTTAAGTAAAAATTAATAAAAGTATATTTATTAAAGTTCATCAATATAATCAAATAAGATTTTGAAACCATAAATAAGTTAGAATGTCAAACGTAATCTAAAATTATATCAAAATTTACGAGCATTATTTAATGGTAGTGCACTTCTATCCCTCTCTTAAGTGGATAATCTACTAATTTTTTCGTTCTTTTCAAGTTGAATTGGTTAATTTATTTTTTCAGTATGTAAAATTCTACTCATTGATTTATTACTAGTAGATTACTATGTTGTTTATATTTTATCCATAAATATTATTTAAAAAATAATTTAATTATATTCAAACACTTTATTATAAAAAAAAAGCCATATAAATGTTTCAAGTTCAATAAAAATTTGATGGTAAAATGTAAAAGTAAAATAAAAATACAAGTTGTATTTAAATATATGAATTTGTTTTAAAACCTACAAAATATATAAAATATTATGAAACGACTTTAATATTATTAAAGGAACTGAAATACATGGTTTTTAATAAAAAAAATTAAAAAACTGAAATCATTTGTTAACTGATAAAATAAGTAAAATCGTAAAAACTAAATACTAAACCCAACGTCTTCCTTAAAAGTCTTCTTATGAAATGGAATGTATTTATTTATGTAACTGTTATAACCTAACCATTTTGTTAAATTTTTTTAAGAAAATAGCCATTGGTATAAAAAAATTACTCAATGGTGATATCCCGAATAGAAAATACGTCGAATAAGTTACGGAAATTATTTTCAAAAAGCTAAAACAAAACTGAATTAATTTTTTTATAAATTAGAATTAAATTATACATTAATTTGTGGAAGTTATTTTCTGTTAGCTTCTTCAAAATTGATTTTTATCTCTCCATTTTAATTTATAATAAGAATAATTTCATATTTTTAAATTTTTACCATCTAAAATATCTTGAAAAAAAAATTAGTTGTCCAGAAAACACTGACTTTCACAACTTTTAAGATAACAAATAACGGTGCTCTCATTTCTAAATTTTAATTCCCATGTTTGACTTTAAAAACGTTTGTTTAAGTCTTTATATTTTTCAAAATTTTCAAATTTTGATTTCATACGTTATATATAGAAGACGAAAATTAAGGACTAAAGTTTGAATATTTTTAAAAAATAAAGACAGAAAGTATTAATTTTAAAAATGCCATTACTTTTTAACTAAGAAAATTTTAAAAAAGAGTTAGATCTCTTATATCGAGTATTACCTATTTAAAAGGAAGGTTAACATCACACCATCTATCTGACACATTTTTTTTAATAGATACTTGAATATCAGATAAATTTATTAAAAATCTAAAAATCATAAAAATTTACCATTTTTTCAATCAAGTTCAATAATGTAAGGAGTTTTTGTATTATGAGCAGAAAAGGAGATGTAAAAAGAAAAAGCAGTTGAGATAAGTAGAAATGGTTTATTGACAAGTGTGATGGATAAACCCGAAAACACAAGTCAGTTTATGGAAGTTCGACTACTTTGTAAGTACAACCTGTGCTCTACTTTCATCTGTACAAGCCTTAACTCCAGCACCACCACCAATCAATCTGAAGGAAAGTGTTGTGTGTTTCAAGAACGCATAAGGAGGGAACTTCACAAAGGGAGATGATGTTGCAGATCATTACCCTTCTAGCTAAAGCTTTTGCCTTTGCTCAAGCAATGTCTGCAACCAACATGAAGAAACCTGCTGCTGTTGGAGTATATGCTCACCAGCCATGCTTTCAAAAGGTTTATGATCAATAAGGCTCACAAAAAAACATACTACAATCTCAAGTCTTCTGAAATGTGCGAGAAGAAACCCCATGGAGGAGTCTAACAAACCCCAAGAAGCTCAGCTTCCCATCTGAGTGTCTTATCCAATCTTGCAGTACCACATGAATTGGTACTGAAGGGCTAAGACCAAGTTCCTGAAACAATACAAATTGCATAACCTTATAAGCTTACAATATAAAATAGGAAAAGAGAACCATAAAAGGCTCTCTTAAAGTGACATTGTATGTGAAGTGCCCAGATGAAAGGGTATCCACCCTTTGACACATTAAACTTTGAATATGTGCACATTAAAAAATGGTGATTTCTGAGTGATTTATTGCAGCTTATTGGTTCTGATTCTCTACATATATGAAAATCAAAATTTGAAATGTAGTGTTTGTTAATATTAGAAAAAGAAATGGTAGTGCAACAAGAGGAGTACCGAGGCAAGCTCTTCAATCATAATTGGTCTATTTCCTTCCTTTTCAAACAACTCATAGGCACGCCTTGCATGTTGCTCCCAGCTCTCCATTCCCTCTAGTTGATGGACACTTATAGCAGCAGCACAAAATTCCTCAAAATCTAATTTGCGATATTGGATTGAACTAACCTGCCAACATAAATAGTAACAGTTCAATTTCCAATATGTGATGTGATTAACAGATATGAAAAAGGTCCCTCATAAACTTACCATGTTAACATAATCTAAGACCCTTGAATCCTTTGAGGCATCGGTGGCACTCCTCAAAATACCCTGTTCATGCAAATGCGTTAGTGGCTCGAAAGTTACTTGCAGAAAAAAAGTACACAACAACTTTGGACGGGTGCCACAGACCGTCTTGAAGTTCTGCATGGAGATTAACCCGCTTTTGTTTGGCCCTAACATGTTGAACTGTTCTCTCAGATATGCTAGCTGCACTAATGTTAATGTCTTTGCAAGAGCCTGCCAAAATGACAAAACTAATCAAAACATACACAGGTTGTGGCACCATATTTCAACTGTTCATTACATATAATGACAAACAAGTACAAAAAATTCTCCATGCAAGAAATTGTTTCATATTAATAGATCGATCAGATTAGATAAGATTAGACCACTTAAGATTCTCTCGCTTCAATATTTATCAAAAAAATTAGCAATTAAAAAGTTTCTACTTTCTTTTGGGTCCATCTTCTATTGTTGCCATTATGTCATATTTGCAGGTGAATTCATTTTCGGCCACCAATATTTGGAAGTTAAATTCTAAATGAACTGACTCATATTTGCATGATTAATTTTAAAAGCATAACTGACTGAATAATGATTACACAACTACACCAGTTACAGAAACTCAGCAAGCTGCAGTTATGATTGACATAAAAATAAGAGAATATGAAAATAAGGAAGGTGTTTAGTGATTACCCAGAAGTGGATTATAGAATCTAATAATAGATTAAGAAGCTATACACAGACACTTCAAAATTGGCAACATGTTCATATCATACCCATATTATATGACTGCATTTGTATCAAACTTGAATGTACTCGTAAAATCTTTTATTATACATTTTTCCTTGCATGATAAAGGGATCGTTATCATAATTTGAATAAAACTTTTTATTTTATTTTGATTGTGGTTATGTTTTTTAACAGAACTTTCAAGAGACAAAAGACTAGCAGTGACATCATGATAACAGCATACCATTATAAATATAAGCTATATCAAGACAAGCAAGAAATCAGGCAAAATAAGTGAATAGAAGTAATATATAATATAAGTATATCTTATCTAATATATAGTCACTGCTGTATCCAATATAGTCCTAATTTAAAAAAAAAAATGTAGTGTTTACGCATTGTATTCTGTTGTGTTGTATCCAATATACTTCCATAACTGAAACCAAAACCATGCATCATTGTGAACAAGAAATATCCAAACTCTATTCAGATATAACATGGAAGGGGCAAAACATAAGCAATAACAAATGACCAGGCAATATTACATACCCCTAATGCTGATTTGCGTAAAGAAGATGAGCATATATAAGCTTTAACAAGCTTGTGGATTATCATATCAAAAGGTATCTTCACATCATCACAATGACTCGTCAGCCATGGATGACCTGTGCATAAAATCAAGCTATGAGCAAGAATTCATAGGATTATAAAATGCAGAAGTTAATGCCACACAACCTATGGGAAATGGAGCACATACTGAGAGCCTGAGCTGCAGTTAGCCTTTTCCGATAATCTTTGTTCAACAGTCTCTTTACAAAATCTACTGCATCAGCTGATAAAGATGGCCAAGGGGCTTCATCAAAACTTGGATCTGCCTTCAGGACAGCCCGAAATATGCCAGATTCTGTCCTTGCCCAAAAGGGTCGGCTTCCACATAAAAGAATATAAGCAATTACACCAATGCTCCACATATCTGCTTCTGTCCCATAAGATCTATGCAAAACTTCAGGAGCTACATAATATGCACTTCCAACAATATCATTCAACCTTTCATCTGCAAAAACTTCTAATCGTTAGCCCTGATTGTTTTTGTTTTCGGTAAAAAAAATCAGAGAAGTTAGACAGATGCAATAGGCCAGACCTGGCTTCACATAGTCCGAGAGTCCAAAATCAATGACCTTCAGTGTGGAATTTTCCTCCGTAGAAATATAGAGAAAATTCTGCAGCAGAAAAACAGCTTTCTTAAAAATGAGGAAAACGGTATCAAATGCCAAAATGAAAGAATCATTTGGGGTATGGAACTATATCAGAGGGTAGACAAGGTCACTATTAAACTAGAATAAACTGTGCATCTTTAAACAGGTAAATTTTATTTCAGAGTGTAACAACATCATTCTATAATCTAATAGAACCAAAAGGCAAAACCTATCCTGATTAATTTTCCCAGATAAACATTGGTTAGCTTTATGAGCTAGTTACCTCTGGCTTGAGATCACGGTGAACAACACCCTGCAGATGACAGAAAGCTACCACACTTAATATCTGAATCATAACAATCCTTGCATCTTCTTCTGAGTACTTTCCACCCCTATAGATCAGTATTAATTTGTTAATCAGAATGTCTTCAGCAATGGCAGCATCAAAATAACAAAACCATAATCCCTATCTTGACTTTAATTCATTTTTGCAGCTTAGAAAAATGAAAGTTGGAGAAAAATGTTACCTGGAAAGAATCTTATCAAGCAATTCACCTCCTTTGCATAACCTGAATAGCATATGACAGCAGACATGGGATACTAGTCAATTCCCAACTAATACAACATTTCCAATCAATTAGCATTACAAACATAATTACAAGAAAGTATATCAAAGATATATTAAATATTATATTAAAAAACTAATGCATATATGGAAGTTCTGGCTACTCGGGATTATATCCCTAATTTATCAGTAGCATCAAAGATTTTGAGGATGGAACATACAAGAAAAAAGAAAAGTTCAATATGAACTTACTCCATAACTATATAAACATTATCATTGTCTTCACAGGCATCATAGAATTGCACCAGATTCTTGTGCCCAGTCAGAGCTCGCAATATCTTTACTTCTCTCCTTACATCCTCTATAGCAATTGCTGTTGTCATCTGCCAAACATCCCCCACTCTCATAAGAACAAAGACCCAATTACTGATTTTCATAACCAACAAAAAAGAACACAGATCCAAACCATCAGATAAGACTGGAATATAAACAAATCCATGAAAGATGCATCCTTTGATAGAAACAATTTTACTTATCAGAAAAACAAAGATGCCTACTGGCAGCTAGAATCCACTGCAATATCACAATCATACATACAAGGTTTCTGAATTATACCAAGTAAAATCTAAACGTGGATTCCCCGCATTAACATGTAATCTCCCAACAGTAATAAAATCACAGAACAGGCATACCCACGAAGTTTCGGACAACACGCATTCTTGCCAATAACAAGAAAATCCGTCATCAGAGAAGTAATACCACCAAGGTTTCAAAAAATTGTGGGTGACCGCAATTTTAGCCACAACATCTAGGAATTTAGAGTCTCTATGACAGAGATTATGGCCACATTAGTTGAATTTGTCCACGACTTTTCACAATATCAATGATAGCAAGGATCGCAGACAAAAATGTGATCACAATTTGAAACCTGGGATTTTACGATCAAGTGACCAAACACCCAAATGTTACATCTATTACTACTTCCACAACTCAAAGCAAGGTTTCGCAAGATCACGAAAAGGCCATTCTTGAATCACCTGTAAGCAACATAAAACACCCAATTTAAAAGGAAGAAACTCAAACAAAAACTTATAAAAATCAACCTTGGACTTTGGAATGACTTTGACAGCAACATCATGACCCTTGAAGGTGCCCTTTCTTCCCTTGGCAGAGCAAGTGTAGCCAAAGTGACCACGGCCCACTTCTGGCCCAAGCTCATAGTGAGTGTGGAAGTGGTTGGAGAAGCCGAAGCTCTTGTCGAGCCCAACCTCACACTCACTCCCTTCTGGGATGGAGGCTTCATTGGGCTTGACGGAGCCGTGGCGGCGGGCCAGTAAGGCCCGAATGTGCTTCGCCGGTGACGGAGGCGGAAAGGGCCGCTTGAAGAGCCGCAGAGGAGTCGAACTCACACTAGAGTTCGCCGGCGAGTTCTTGAACAGGCTCGGCAACGGGCTTGGGCTGTAAAACGGAAACTTTGAACCTTTCGTGGAGGTTTTGGGACTCGCTGCCACCACCACCTCTTTCTCGCCGGGGAAAACGTGGTGCCCACCTTCACTTCGTGAGGTTTCAACGGGTTTTCCATGACACAGCCCCATGGAAACAAAAACCCAGAAGCAGAATTCAAAACACAAGACAAAATTACCAGAAAGTTCGGATTTTTAGATCAGGGGAAGTTCCAAAAATGGATTTTGTTTTCTGGCCTCTTCCGGGTTGAACAATGGGACCCTGAAAGGAGATCAGGGCATGCAGTTTTCTAATTGAGAGAGGAGGGTTTAAATTTGGGAGGGTAAAATATTGAGAAAATTAAGAAAAAAGGAAGCAAGCTTTTGTGAGTAAGAGAATGAAAACCTGCAAGAATTCACCTAAAGAAGAAGCAATTTATGGGAGAGAAGGGATAGCAAAATATAATGGTATGTTAGGAATTGAGCTAAAAACAAAGGTAATCTGGTTGAGAAAAGAGGAAATTCCAAGAGGAATGAAGAAGAAGGAAGGGAGATAAAAGAAGGGAAAAGTGAGGAGGCAAAGATGCTTAGCAGAGTCTACAAGGAAAAAGAAAAAGGAAAGAAAGAAATCAATCCTCTTCCTCTTTTTTGCTTTTTGTAAGGCCCTTTATTTTTATAATTTTATATTTAATTTTCTGCTTGCTGCTGGTGCTGCCTTGGTTTAGAGGCTGAAGAGTTTTGTGTACAGAAATACACTTTATTGGAGAGGGTAGTGTTGTGTTGGTTTCTTGCTGATAATAATAATAATGGTGAGTGGGGTTGGTTTTGGATCCTTCCAGCCTGTCCTTATTGATCCCAAAAAAAACTAGGATGTATCCATTTCATATGAGGTGGAGAATGTAGCAATGAAGGAGTTAAGGGGCTGAAACTGTGTGTGTTTATGTATTTAGCCTTTGAAGTTTGACCTCCTTTTGTTAGCCTCTGAAAAATTGTCTTTTTCTGCCTTGGATTTTTATATCTTTAGTTTTTCCATGGTGGGTCGGTCTTTGTTGCCAATAAGTGACTTGAGATCTCAGAAGAAGGCTTCAAGTTAAGGGCAAATTAAAGCTGAAACTATGCCAATTTCGTGATTTGTTTTCGTGGCATTCTTTTGTGTCAGAGACAGATTTAACACTTTCTGCTACTTTTCTTTTTATTTTATTTTTGAAACATCACTCAGATTAAATATGAAAATGTAATGAACAGCAACAAAAATGGAATGTTCTAAGGAGGGAAGAGGGAAGGAACCTCGGTGCCAGAGAACAAGCGACAATAATAGTTTTAGAGTAAGACAACCAATTTAGTATAGTTTCTGGTTTACAAAACGAGAGAGGGAACACTGCTTTTATCATAACAGTGTAATTATTTAGTATAATTCGATTTACATATAGTTTAATTTAAAATAATGTTTACACATAATAGAACTATAATTAATTTTAAAAGTTTAGTTTTACTATTCATACAAAGCATTTAATAATAAAACAGTTTAAATATAATGTATTTTTTTAATTATAGAATTCTCTACTCTTACAATCAGTTTATAGAATGAGCATTGAAATACCAAATGTTTTTTTCTTATTATTGTTATTTCACAAGTATCAGCACCTGTATTTAAGTACCGTTTTGTATTATTGCAGAAGTAACATCTCCATCATTATATGCATTTTCAGAAACTGTGCAACTACAGTTTGTCCAAACAATTGCTAACCAAAAACCCTATATTTAGGTGAACACTTATTTGCAAGACTCTCATTGCATGTGCTTTTCCAATAATGAAGTAATTCCACGTTTCATTTCTGATAATCACTTTTTCTAATAATCACCTCTGAAAAAAATTGCCTTTTGGCCTATCTTATAGGCTTCTTGAGGGTAATTAAGAAGTGGGAGATCCAATTTAAAAAAAAAAATACAAACTTTAGAGAAAAATGAATCTCAAACCCTCTTTGACTTTAGACCCCAGTTGGCCACAACTATGCAATGCATATTTTGAATAAAATAAATAAACATTGAATTGATTAAATTTAGAGAAGTTTGACTTTGATGATTGAATATGCAAATTTTATTTCTTTTCAACTAGAATAAGTTTATTCTTCATCATTTAAAATAGTCAAAATTATATTGGTTTACAATAAATTTTCATGAAAAGAAATAAAATATGATTGGGTTTGAATTAGATGGAGTTGATGAAAAATTAAAATTTTTTATGTAATTAAACGATTGAGGCAGGTGAGTTAATTAGATTCAACAAAAAAAAAACATGATTCTCCTTAGTTGGTATTGATTGAGTATTTTTTTTTTTATAAGTATTTTAAATGATTCACTATTTTGGTGATTTAGGTTGTTAATATAATCCCAACGAAAATGACAGTGATAAAATAGACAAAATGAAAAAGGGTTGGGAAAATAATAGAGCATGGACCACTTTTTTGAAGATTTGAAATCACACCCTCTTTATGCTATATATGGACATTGTTCTCAATCAAAGATATAATACTTATAGTTGAGATCAACTTGGATGTAAGCATACAAACCCAAACAAAAATAATAGCTAAGATGATCTATTTTCTTATATCTCATGCTAGTTGCTCAATTACTCCATCTTATATTAGACTCATTTTTTATAATTATAATCTTTTTCATTATTATTTTTTATATATATTTGAACGATGACAATGAATGGATTTTCAACAAAATAAAATAATAATATAATAGTCTTGTTTAAATTATTTGAGTTATTCTAAAAACATGCTTGTCTCAAATTATGAGTACAAATAATTATCTTTACATTGTTAAAGATTCAAGAAGCAATTATAAATATAGATTCAGATGCAACTATAATATTAAGGACGGACAACAAATTTCTAACCATTAAAACATCTGAAAGTGTCGGTTTTTATTCTTCGACTATTTCAAGACATTCATTTGCTCCAGAAAATAAAAATCCTAAGTTATTCATCAAAATATTACCAACATAAAGTATTTTTTGCATTTTCAATTCCTATAATAAGCTAGTAACATACAAAATGGACAAAATGCAACAAAACTAAAAATAATAATACAACAAAATTAAAAATATTTCAAGTAAGTTGAGTTTTATTTTATAAAGATATTTAGGCACAACCCATTTGATGCTTAATATTACTAAATATTTCAAGACATGGTTTGAATTTCTCCATTTTACTATCTAAATCTCTCATATGTTATTTCTAATATGGTTTAATTAATGTAATAACCAAACACATTTAATTATTCTTGATCAATTAAATTTAAGACGTGTGAACAATAATGTAGATGAAATAATTATCATATCAACCTATTTTATAAAAAGAAGTTGATATCTTAAAATATTTTGGACAACATCATTTGTAGAAACATTATTCAGAAGTGATAGGAAAAGCTTATTTCTCTATAGCACAATATTGTAGAAAGTTAATTTTTTTAAACAATTCAACCTATGTGAAATAGAAGGCATATGGTGAAAGTTGAAAAACTTGTTATTTAACTTTCAATTTAAGTGAACAAAATGGACAATTAAAGTTATGAACTATTCAATATTAGAATATGTTGATATTTCATATCTTAAGCTACGTAAATGAAAACAAATAATCATTTAAGTATAGTATTGTCTATTATATACATTTTTTCAATATCTTAATAATGTTTGTTGAAATTATAATGGTTGAAACAAATAACTCCATAATTGGAGTTGAATAGAATCATATAGGTATTGAAATCTAAATGTAAGTCTAAGTCTTTCATTAAATAAAAATAAAAAATAAGAAAGTGAAACATCATATAAAAATATAAAGATTCATAAATTTGTTACGACAAAATTTTGAATTAAGAATGACGGTCAATTTCTTATATATTAGACAAAAAAATTATTAGTATTATTTTCTTATGATGAATTTTTTTCTAAGAATCCATCAATAAGTTTTTTTTTTCAAGAAAATAAACCATATCTCTTAACAAGCACACAACTAATAACATTCAATAATTTATACTTATTTATCAAAATTTACCATTATCCTTTAAGATAACTTTTTAAAAGTTTTAGTGATGAATTCAATAATTATGAATTATATATATATATATATATATATATATATGATCTAGTATATATTTTACTTTTGAAAATTAAAATAAAAGAATTATTTAATCAGAAAGAAATATTCTTTTAGACATAGAAAAAAAACTTGTTAGTTTCAAGTTCCGTCTTTACTAATGCTTCATATCTATAGCACCATTTTAGCGGTAATTTTTTCACTAAACTCATCATACTACTTTAGTTTAATGAAACTCATTCTCATAATAATATATCTTTATTCTGAAAATCATAGGAAGTTTTCCATATTTTCCGAAGACTAACATGTAATTTCATTCAAAACTTTCTTTCAGTTGATCATTAGAAAGATTTATTTTAATTCATTTGTCTCTGCTAATTTTTTAACTTATCAGTTCATCAATATTCTGTATAGAGATGTTATTTTTAATTAATATAATACCAACATATTTATATGATGGGATATACTATTTTTTTTATCATTTGTACTGATTAAGTTGATAATTTTAATCAATGTAATAAACAAATAAACGAAACAACTCGAGAACATTTTAACCTGAAAATTAGAAGACATCTTAAAATTTAAGGATGAAACCAAATAAAAGTTAAGATCCATGATGTGTATCAAAACTTTTCTTTTTTGTAATTTCTAAAATGCACAATCAAAAATTACAACAAGATGAAGATGAAGAATTTTTTTACTAAAGAAAATATAAAAATATGTTAAAATTCTCCAACTTTAATCTAACCCATGACTAAAAACAAGAGGCTTTGATTTAACTAGGGCAGCATGGTCCCAAAATGCAAGTGTCACATGTAGCTTTGTTGTTGGGTGCATTTGATTTTAAATAGATCTTGCTCCAAAGTTGGTGAAGCTACTTTTATAGTTTCCTCATAAAGACTTGAGATTTAAGAAGGATGGGTTGACTAACTAGAGAAAGGAAAATAATTGCAAACATACATAAAAAACATCGTCTTCGAACATAACTTTTTCCTTCCTACTACTATTGCAAGTGGTCGTGTTCTTTTTTTAACCCTAATTAATCAACTTTACTATTGTCATCAAAGACATGTATCTGTGTTTAGCACATCCAACAAACCAAACACGTGATCACATTTATGCATATGCAAGGAGAAACATTTAATACATACAAGCATAGTCTTCAACATTACTTGTAATAACTTCTTATATTATGTGTAGGGAACTTTTTGGTATCTATCAACTATCAAGCATCAAATGCATGTTTATGTTTAGTGGGAAGAGTGTGTGAATGGCCCAAAGCTTTTATGACATTTAAATTCTGAGTTCGTCATTTCCTGCCTCGGAAAAAGCATAAAACAACTCCATTTATCTTCATTAAAGCTACCCAGAGAGAATAGTATATATTCCATGCCCACAACACAAACCTTTTTTCTCTGTTCATTTAAAAAATCAAGTTATGTTTTTCTTTTCACTATAGCATAATAAGATTAACATATAGTTGCTTTATGTTATCATATAAGGGATAGTGCATTCGTTAAGTTACCTCAATACTCAATAGATAAATAGAAGCTTCTATGTACCAAATCAACATTCTTGTCACCCAAAATAACTATTACGCAATCACCTCTTTACCTAACTCCCACCTTTTTTTTTTACACCTTTTGTTAATTAATTAATTAGGAAATAATGAGAGAGGTAAGTACTAAAATCCTTTAATTATGAGATTTGTTTTTCACTCATTGAATTCTATTGAATGGATAAGAATAAATGCTTTCAATGGCCAATGAGGTAAGTAATGAATCCAATCTAAACCTCCAAAATCAGCAAAACCAATTTAATAACTTAGATGCTCCATTTTGGATAAGGTTAAAGCTTTATATTATGTGTATTAATTAAATAAAATTGTGAATCCCTTAACGACAATATAGAAATAATCAAAGTTTCTACGGACATGAGTGTTATTATTTAAAGAAGCAAAGAACCGAATCAGAACATTTCCGCTTTTGACACACCTAATTTATAGAACTGTGTATGCTTATTATTACCGAAAAGGAGAAATAACTAAACACGTGAGCCTAATTAAGTAATGTGATAATATCTTACACTAATGAGGATCTTAAGGTACTGATTAAGAAAATATTAAAAGCAGAAAACACTTAATAGCAGTAGTATTTTGCCGTGTATGATGATAGATCAATTAAGAGAGTCATTATTGCAGTGCAGATGAAGTGTTTGATATTGGGTCTTAGAAAGGGAGGTGGAAAAGCAATGCCTTTTTTTATGCTGTGTTTCTCTTTCCTCTTCTCAATCAGAGTTTGACCAACTTTCTTAATTTGTTTGAGGAAAAAACAAGGTAGTAAAAGACACATTAGCCACATCACATTCAATGCTAAAATCTCTTCTCTATTACAGAGACTAATTCTAACACTCTACAAATACACTGAAAATAAAAAATATTCTCTGAACCATATAAATAACACATATAATGAAGATGCCCCAGATCCAAGGAAAGATGAAATATTCCACCAATTACCTTTATCTTGCAGTGGACTTTTTTTTTTCTTTTCCAAAATCAAATTAAAGAAATTCTTATTCTTTGATTCCCACCTTCATTTGTCATCACTCCCCTTTCTTTCCTTTATTTTTTTTTCTCTTTCTATCTCTAAGAAAATAGATTTGAAGAAATGTGATGAGAAGCAGAATAAAATAAAATTAAAGTTACGTTATTCTGTTGGGTCCAAGCAAATAAGCACCCACCCACACAGAAACTCAATTTGAATGGTGACGAAATGAAAATTAGTTTCGAAATTTGGTCAAATGTTTGTTAAAACCCACAATTATTTGTAAGAATCCAATGGCTCTGCGCGTTAATCACGACACACGTTAAGCTGGTTATGAGAAAAAATATATATATATATATATATATATCGAAGTTGGCAAGCAAAAAGGTGTAATTAATAGGATGTCACACTTTTCCATTTGAAGTTGTTGGGAGGAAGACAAAGTGGAGTGGTGAGTGAGAAGTGAATGCATTGGGGAATGTTATTAATTTGGGGTACCTATCATGGCTAATTATTAACTAATTCATACACTATTATGCTTTGTGTTTCTCTAAGCAAAGGTATGAAAAGTTGTAAGTTTTGGTTGTTTTCTTTCTTTAGGAGGATGTAATGTAATGTAATGTAATGTAATGCCTGGAGTGTTACTTAAATAAAGCATATTGTAATTACAAAGGTATTTGGGTAATCTAGTTTAAGGAGTGTATTATGTTGAAACTTGAAGCTAGAAATTTAGTTTGATTAGTGAGTTTTTTGGTAGGTTTGGCCCACTTTATCTTCATCATTGTATAGGTAGTAGTAGGTGACCCACCAGAAGGGAGTTTTCATGCTCTGACCACTCACTACGAATGGAGGGAAAAAGAAAGGACATCATTTCGGAGTTTTTGATCAAACCTCTCTTTTTTTATTCTCTCAATCTCCTTAACCCAAACACATGTCACTCATCACTGCCTGGATTCTCTCACACTTTCCTATGAAAAAAGATTATGCTTTGCAGAACTTTGTTATGGATTACAGAATCTACGTTAAAATCCTATTTTTCATGGCGTTTACAATTATGTTCTACAGATTATTTCAAAAGGGCATGTTAAATAATTTAATTTTTTAATACTTTCATTCTTATTTCACTTTTTTATTATTTACTATTATTCTATCTTTTATTGTTTGTCTTGTTGTACATAACCCAATGGAGAGGCCCAATTAATACCCATAATTGGGCCCATACGCGATTCTTAGTTTTGCGTAGCTTAGCTTCCATGTTTTAGCTTGGATTATTATAATTATTCGTTTCTTTGTCTGCAGAAAAGTGGTGGATTGACTTTTTCAAATCAGAACAGATTAATAAAGACAAAGCGACGGTTAAAACTGTGTTGTTGCTTGAAATGAACTTCTATCATTAACTCACTAGTCATTAGCGTTAATCTAGCAATTGAGGTTGAGATAATATATAATTTTTAATCATAATATTACTATAAGTAACTCATATAACATCAATTGGAAGATCAATTCCCTTGTCAACACCCGAGTTTTTTTATTAGTAATGAGACCTAGTTTTCAAAAGTCAACGATGCCTATAATTCCACGAAACGAAAATGTAAGAAGGAACCAAACCCATGGGAAAATAATATTATTAAAAATAACGTTAAAACCTACTTTATCCATCTTACAAATTGAAACAATGTATGAAACATATTTTTGAACAAAACAAAAATCCTTCGACACTAAAAAAATATGTCCTAAAGGTAAAGTTAAAGCGGCAAGATTTACTACATTGCCTACTTTAGAACTATTTCTCATGTCTTTAACTATTTACTTATCTCAATCCCTTTTGTAACGTGTTATAACTGTTAACACTTCTACCTTATTTATTACCCACGTTGAATAATCAATAACAATTAAAGATGTAATAAAAAATATTTTTAGTTAATGTTTGAACTCGTATTTTGATTTTCAATGCACTGTTGGTAAAACTCTATAAATGATATTTTAAAAGTAGTAGTAGTTTAAAAATAGTGAGATTTGGTTATTTTAATATTAAATGGTTTATTTATAAATAATTTTGTTATAAACGAGTTTCATTATTTTAAAATGTTCAATCTTTAGAAACTACTTTTCTAGAATTCTTTACTTTTTCTCTAAGAGTTTTAACTCCAAAGTCATATCTTTGACAATCAAGAGGTGCCTAATCGATCATGACGACAAGGTCTACATCTCCTATACGATCAATTTCTACAATAGAGCAACTAAGTTTCAACTCCTTTTTGCTCTTCGCTTTTTAATCGAGTAAATGCATGGAAGTTTCCATTGCATGTGTGTCTTGTGCTTTTCTTTGAACTTTGGTAATTCATGCTTTTGGGGATAATCGATTATCTAGACTTTTATGAAAAATGAAACTTTTTGAGTGCTCTACTTCTTGGATTCTACCTATGGACTCTTGAACTACTAAATTGGATACAATAGACAGATTACAAGTCTTTAACAATTAATTTAAGAGTCTTCATAATATTTTTTAAAACCAAGCACTTCTTTAATTCATCAACACTTCTCCATGAAACACCATCATCAAAATCCTATATTGAAGCAAGATGTTCATCTTCTTCTTTTTGCTAACAACCCCAACTTAACTCCGACCATTCATACTAACAACACTACAGAACACCACCATGTAACCTCTCCACGAGGATAATGAAATTATGTTCATCAATACCATGCACATGATCAAGACATATTCATCATCATCATATTCATGAACCATAAACAAACACATAAACATGTTCTCAAACCATACATACATATATACACATCTCAATTAATAACCTCATAACCATCATCATTATCATCATATACTCAAAGAATTTCAAGTATAAAATCATTTATAATATTATGGAAATAATAACCACACAATAGCACAATTTTCGTCATAGTATCTCATTACACACATCAGGCAAGGAAAACAATTGGTAAACCCTCACCAACAACTCTAGAAGGGTCAACCCCCCCACTCCAAAACGACCTAAAGAACGTCCAAAACTGATGTCTAAAATCTCGAACTCTAGGTTCCACAACTTCGTTATTGCTAGACAACTCATATCACCAGACGACTCTTCATTAGACGACTCCTCACCATATGACTTCTCACCAGACAACTCCTTACCAGACTACTCCTCACCAGACGACTCCTCACAAAACAACTCTTTACCAGACGACTGTTTACCAGACGACTCCTCACTAGACGACTCCTCACCAGCCGACTCCTTACCATACGACTCCATACCAAACGATTTCTTACCAGACGCTTACCACCAGATTTTTAGTACAATAAAAGGCCAACTAAATCCTAAATGACCCCAAGACAATTCCCAAAACTACAAAATTTTTCCAAAACCATGATTTTGGAATGGTACTTGTCAAAACCCCTATTTTATGCCCAAAACTCACCATTCTTCTAATTTACTTCAAACCAAAATTCTATAACAATTTATCAACTCAAAGTTACCAATTCTACATTCCCAAATTCATCAATAAATCAACTAATATTCAACATACCAAAACTACCCATTCAAACCAAATCAATCAAATAGTATAGAAACCAATACATTCAACAAAACATTCAAAACATAATTTCTACATGTCATCCAAGTTCAGGATACAACAAACATGCAATACAATTTATCAAACATTAACAATATTAAAAATGGTAATTAGTTTCCCTTACCTTTTAGAAAACCAAACCGTTCTTAGAAGACCTTACACCGCTTATACAGCTCAAAGAACAATATCTGCACCTACAAATAATGGAAACATGATCATAATACGCCGTTAGAATCACTAATTAGTATAGAACCTAAAAGGAAGCTCAAATCATACATGCGACAAAACCAAACATCACATGTATTGGAAAATGTGAAACTAGAGAAAAAGAGCATAAAACTAACCTACTTTTTTTTTTAGAAACTGATTGAGTAGAGTTGAAGATCTCACTGCGAGGATCACATAGGCGATCTCCGATCATCAAACAGATAAACATGGTAAAAAAATCTTAAAGAAAAGATAAAAGACTTTAGAAAAATAATTTATAAAGAAATGATATGTCTTAAAATAATGAAATTTATTTATAATAAATTTATTTATATTAAAATTTTTAATATTAAAATAATTGAGTATATGGAGATGTAAAATAACTTAATATATTTTTTTTGTTTCATGTTATAATATCTATGTAGAATAACAACGCTACAAACATTAATTTATGTATATGAAAAACCGATGTTTAATCAGGCAAAGATATTTATTTAAATGGTTTATTTAGAAGGTTCATTTATCAATAAAATTTGTGTGAGGACACTTCGGTTGTTTTTCTTTATTAATTTCTTATAGTAGTTAGATGGTACTTCGAATTGTTAATATTAATCATTAAATAAGAGTACTAATAGATTTTATTTAATTGAGAACTTCAAACTTAGTCACATTTATTATCGTTAAAACACACATAATTAGGATCTTGAGTATACCTAAACTTTATGAAACTAAACCATTGAGTCTTAACAAAATAATTATTAATTCTTTAAGGATTCAATTATACTCAATATTTAATCAATTTGTACTATAAAGTTTAAGGTGTTTGAAATTAAAATGTATAATAAATAACTTATTAAATAACGTAATAATAATGCCAGGTAACATAAAATATGTTTTGATTTTGAGAATTTTTTTATTGTCAATTTGAGCCCATATTAATTATTAAAAACTTTATTCAATAATAAAAATATATGTTTTTATTTTTAGAATTTTTTTATTTACAATTTTAGTCCATATGAATAATTAAAAAAATTATTTAATTAATTTCAACGATTATATATAATAACTCAATTTATAATATTTATTATAAAAATAAATTTTAAATTATAGCTAAATATTTTTATTAAAGAAACCATTATATTAAACAATGTAAATATAATAAAAATAAATTTTATTATGAAACAATAATTAATTACATGTTAACTTGAACTTGAACAACATTATTATGCTGATTTATACATTTCAACTATTGATTTGTCTGTTTGATTAATGAGACGGTTGGTAACCCGTCCAAATTGTAAAACATTGAAATGTGAAAAAAGAGAATTGAAAGAGACAAAGACAAAAAGAAAAGGTGTAAGAATTTTTCAGCTGTGTTAAATGTCCCCTTCACAACCTTATACAAAAACTGGTATTGCATTTAAATCTCTTCATATTTTCCATAGTTTTAGAATATTATTAGCTATAATCAGGCATATCATGTAAGCCATGAAATAAACAAAATAGATTAATTTTGTTTGAAATGTATATTTTTGTTTTCTAAAAAATTTAGATAACAATTTATAACGAGACGAAAATGTTATGCATTTTTTTTAAAAAAAATAGAAGAATTTAAATAAAATTTCAAAATATTTAGAAACATGTTTTAGTTAAAAGAAAGTAAAAGCAGAGAGAGGGCAAAGAAGCCTAAAACCTCGTTTGATAGGTGTAACAAGAAGCCCAAAAAGGCCCAATTTGTTGGTTTGGGAAGTGAAAAGAATAGGACTTGGGCGTGTTGCAGTGTGACTTGCGTGAGAGGATTTTGAGAGTAGAGTTGCAGAGAACGAGAGGAATCTTGAATACTTGGGGTTTTTTCCACTTCGGTATTTGTCTCAATTTGAACTCATTGCTCCATATTTCAGGTAATTTCTACACTCTTTAGATTCATTCATTTCCTTTTCGGTGATTGTAAATGCCGTACGTTCGTTCCCGCTTCAATAATAACACCTTCAATGCTACTCTCTATATCCTTTAAATCTCCTTGCAATTGCTTTTCACTTTGCATCTCTTCAATTTTCTTTTTCCGTTTTATTTTTCTAATTTCGTTCATTCCTCGTAAGCGGATTGCGACTAAATTAACAATATATAGGTAACACAATGATCGAGTTACGCCTTTTTTTTTTTTTTTTTTTTTTTTTTACAATGATTCATTTCTGCGTGTTTGGTTGCACCGAATTTTGTGATGTGCTGATGTTTCAGTATAGAATGCGGATTTTTGTTTGGTTGCTGCTGTTATTGGTTAGTTAACTGTGCCTATTTTGGTTTAGAAATTATGAATAATGCTGCTGAAAGGCCACTAAATGGAGACGTAGAGGATGATGACGACGATGATGGTGCAGACCTTGAAGCCTGGGAGAGAACTTACGCAGAAGATAGATCATGGGAGGCTTTGCAGGAGGATGAATCTGGACTTCTTCGCCCCATTGATACTACAGCCATTTACCATGCTCAGTATCGCAGACGCCTTCGAAACCTTGCTGCCACTGCGGCTACTTCACGAATTCAGAAGGGGCTTATACGATACCTGTACATTGTCGTTGACTTGTCTAAGGTATTTAATTATTGCTTCTTCTTATGCTTCTCAGTCGTGTGGCATGGAGTGATGCTTTAATTACTTGAAAATTGGATTTCGAATGGAGGATGTGTGCTCATGATAGGTACACTTTGTCAATCAAATTGGGAAAGAGGAATGTACTAGGTTTCTTGGATGGCATTAAGTATGTTGTTCATAAGTGTATCACACTCTGTTAGGTTTCTTAAGAGTAAGAAACCAATCTTTCGATCATATATTAGGATTAAACACTCAAAACTGACAATTCAACGTAAGTTCACATTAACATTAATGGAAAACGTAATTAAGGGAACATTGAACAGCATCCAAGGGAAATAAATCCCTTCATACAGGATAAACCCTGTCCAAACTTAAGAAAATACAACACACCCACCAGGAGGAACCATTTCGTCCTTAACGTCTTGTTCACTTGAGTGGATTTGGAGGAGAGTAATTGAGAGGATTTGAAAATAATTTTTGTTGTTGTTTATTTAAATAGATTTGAAGGTAAATGAAAGTGAATTTGGAAGTAAATTTTTTTAATCTGTCACATAAATTAAATCCTAAACTAATTCTCACAAACTTTACTTCCAAATTCACTCTCATTTACCTCCAAATTCACTCAAATAAACAACAACAAAAATTACCTTCAAATCCTCTCAAATCCACTCAATTACTCTCCCTCAAATCCACTCAAGTGAACAAGGCCTAAAAGATAACCCTTACTAGACTTAATAACTACCTCTAACCAACCTTAAACTGCCCAACCACCCTTAACTGTCATGAAACTTCTTATTTTGAACCTTCTTCCTAACATACACCTTAAAGGTCTTATCACACTCACTGGTGTTTCTATGTGGTGCTGTATGCCTAAAAAGCTGTTAAGAAACTGGTTATGGGCCAAGAAGTATCTTGTTCAACTTGTGATTGATGTAATATTTGTGATAAGAATACAATTACTGGTAGAAATATAAATAAGAAATATAAAACAGAAATAAGAGGAAATAAAATGTAGAACATATCAGTTACATGTATATCCTTTTAATCTCATATTGTATATAATTCGGTTTCTGTTATCATGTGAAGGCAGCATCAGAGAGAGACTTCCGACCAAGTAGGATGGCTGTGATTGGGAAACAGGTTGAGGTATTTATCAGGGAATTCTTTGATCAGAATCCACTTAGTCACGTTGGTCTGGTGACTATAAAAGATGGGATTGCTAATTGCATAACAGAACTTGGTGGCAGTCCTGAGTCCCACATCAACTCGTTAATGGGTAAACTGGAATGCTCAGGTGATGCCTCCTTACAAAATGCACTAGAGCTTGTTCTTGGATGTCTAAATCAAATCCCATCATATGGTCATCGAGAAGCTCTTATCTTATATTCGGCTCTCAGTACGTGTGATCCCGGTGATCTCATGGAAACCATTCAAAAATGCAAAAAGAGTAAAATAAGGTGCTCAGTCATCGGTCTTGCTGCTGAGATGTTTGTATGTAAACATCTCTGCCAGGAAACTGGCGGGACTTATTCTGTTGCTCTAGACGAGGTTAGTTTATTGCTTTTGATGGAAAAAGCCCTTGTAGATGTAGTATCCTCTATATTTCAACCTTAGTTTGAACAAGTACTTGAATATTTCTGATTACCTTTGAATTTGTTTGCATTTTTCAAATGCTTGCTGGTTCATGAATGTATTCATTCAGATATTTGTGTACATCTCATGCAGTCCCACTTTAAAGAGTTGATCCTGGAGCATGCACCACCACCTCCAGCAATAGCAGAGTATGCTACTGCTAATTTGATTAAGATGGGTTTCCCACAAAGGTCAGCTGAGGGTTCTGTCGCAATTTGCACATGTCATGAAGAGGCTAAGGCTGGAGGGGGATACACTTGTCCAAGATGCAAAGTTCGTGTATGTGAGCTTCCCACTGAATGTCGAGTATGTGGATTGACCCTTATTTCTTCACCCCATTTGGCAAGGTCATACCATCATCTATTTCCTATTGTGATGTTTGATGAGGTTTCTCCGTCTCAAAATGATTCTAGCCGCAGTTTTCCTAATACTTGTTTTGGTTGTCAAGAAAGTCTTCTAAGCCAGGGTAAGTTTATTCCTACATTTCCATTTTTGGTGCCTGTACAAATTTATATTGTTGGCCCACATATTATGTCTACTATGTACTATATACACATACCCCTTTACATGTGATACGATGGTAAAGATTGCAAATAGGTCTGTAATTTGATAGGACTTTATATAAGTTCATAAATTGGTAATGGAAGTTGTTAAGGATATCATTCTGTTTAAATTGGTTTGTATATGCATTGTCTTATAATACTTTGAACGTATCCCTGCGTGAAAATTCAACACTACTTCCATTGTGCAGCCTAAACGGATGAAAGGAAAATATCATATCTGTGATAAACATCCATATTAACCACCCAGAGCATTGAAAACTGCAACATATTATTACCTGTAGAGTTCTTCCCTCTGACTGTGGTGGCTTAAGCTTTTTAGACGGCAGATAAACTATTTATTGTGCAATATGCTTGATACAATGTGTCGAAATATATTCCTATCAACTATGATGTTATGTGCGTGATGATAGCTAATACTTTTTAACTTGACGCAAAAGCCTTGGCTTTCTGTAATCATGTTGATGCATCTATGCTTCAAGCAAGAATTGCTGAAGTTATGTAATGGACCCCAAATTTTAAATAACGATTTGTGTGCTTTAAGCTCTTATTACAAGTTTACAATTACCAAAGAATTTGAAAATATTTGAAGTAGCATTCGATGTTAAGTGCTTGTGGTCATATTTCATGAATATATGACAGAAAATATTGACTTCTTTTGGTTAAGGTATTTAAGCTTTGTGTGAAATTGATTGGTTTACTTACAGACGCCCACTGCTTAAAATCTTCAGTGAAGGCTCTAAAATTCCTTTTCAATTTTCTTTTTTCTTCCAAATAGTATTGCATGTATAATATGTTCTTGCTCAGTTTTCGTAAACTCCTACTATGAACTCTTGACACAGGAAACAAGCCTGGACTTTCTGTCATTTGCCCTAAATGCAAACATCAGTTTTGCCTTGATTGTGACATCTACATTCATGAGAGCTTACATAACTGCCCAGGCTGTGAGAGTTCCAGGCATTCTAAGTCTGTAACTGCTTCTTAATGATTGCTGATCTTCTGCCGCAACTATGGCCATCTTGATGGTGTTCTATGTTGTCTCTCTGTATTGACATATTGCATCCACCTACTGCACCCATGAATTAGTCCGGTGCCAAGTGACTGACAGACATTATCATCCTCTATCACAATGGTTTGGCGGCCCTTGATGCCAGCCTTTGATCAGTAAATTCTTTGCAGGACAGACAACAGAAGTGATGTTATTTATACAAGGGTGAGATTGAACCAGCATCTGATAATTTTCCTTCATTCCCTTGCTGGAAATTAAGGCACATGTAAAATGTCTCCATTGCGTTTTTTAATCAGTGGACTGACACCATTCTCGCCGGTAGATAAATTTTGATCATTAAATGAAATTGCCATTGCTAGCTTTGTATGAGATATTTACGAGTGTTTTGCTTAAAAAAAAAACAGTTTTGAACTTCTGATTTAAGCTAACATATTTCATTACCGTGGTCGGAAATGAAGTTGGTCAGAATATTTGATTTTGAAAGAGAGTTCTACATTCTCATTTGGGGGTCCATGTGGAAATATTTCTGGGGTGTAAGGTTGTTAGAGTTTATGACTTCTATAAGCTTATTGTTTATTTAACAAATTTCATGGTAAAATTTTGGATATGAACTCAATAAACCCATGTAAGTTATAATACATTTTCCAAATGTTGAAGTGGCTTTTTCAATAACTCTAAATAAGAGGATTCCAAAATTCCAAATAAGATGGAGGTGTTCTGCGTAATGCAGGTACTAGGGGTGAGAGCTAGTAAGGTTGCCTGAACCCATTTTCATTTGATTCAAAGTGCATGATAATTTAATCCGCTAAAGTTTAAGAATTGTCATATTCTTATTTGCTCACTTTTCATGTTCCATATTCCCTTGGGTGTGGTGTGTTCGAACGTTTCATTTTAAAAAATTTAGTCTTATATCCTACGTTTTCAATTCAATTTGTGCATTACACAGATTATCATTAATTTGTTGAGTCTTGGTTGCAGCAATGATTATCTTCCAGAATCAGGAGAATGTGGAGGGAATGACATTATAGAATGAGTTCGTTTCCTGATTTTTCTAGTTATTCTCGGCTATTGAAGTTTAATAGTAATGTAGCCTTTGTTTGGATATTCTTTTAGAAGCACTTTTATGAATTAAAAACAAAGTGATTGTTTATAAAATAAAATTACTTGTGAAAGTTGATTTATAGAAATCTTTTGTATCAGTTTTGCTGTATGTTGATTTTTAATTTATACGTAAGTTCAATAATGTTGACTTCTGAAGAGTCCTATTTTATTTTTGTTCTTTTTTTCTTCTATAATTACTTCTAGAAAAGTTTATTCCATGATACCCTAAAAAAGTAGTGTCTCTAATGAGTTGGGGGTGCTTGGATCTAACATTCGCTTGGCAGATGTCATTTGCACTTCCCTGTTTTTTTACTAATTTTACTTGTATTTGAAAACTCAGATTTAAGAGTTAGAAAACTAATTTTATAGCATGTATTTATTAGAACGAGGATCTCAAGTAGATGGAGGAGGTAGGTGTGGTGTGTAAAGTAGCGTTTTCAGAAACCCTAGCACATAATGTAAATTAGAAAGGGTGAGCTGATTTCTTGAAAGAAACTATCCATTTTTTTAAAATTAAAAGGTAAGCATGGATATTGGAGAAAATAAGGTGTATCCATGGACAAGGGGAGGTGTAAGTAAGTAAAGGCCATTCATTACCTCTAACGCCATGGCCACCTAGTCTAGTGGGCTCTGAGCAACATAATATTTCAGTAATGTTGGAAGGGTGGTCCTCTCTCCAACACCCCAATTGTTCCTGTATTTTTTCACTATTTTTTTATTATTTCAAAAATACTATATACCTCTCCACTATTTTTTTTATTTCAAAAATACCCTACATCTTTCATTATCCTTAACAATCTTTCTTTTTCTCTCTCTGCATTAATGAACATTCATGGTTCAGATTTGAACTTATGATACATTGCAAAATATAAAATTCAGCAGATACTTCATTATTAGTGCTTCTACCACTACCATTTTATAAACTTAAAAGTTAGATGTAAATACAAAATAATAATCATAATAATATTAATAGTAAATAATAATATATTATTATTATTATATACTAACTTTATAATGAAGAAAGAACTAAATAAATTCCAAATCTTTAACAAATAACTTTTCTTTTATGTTTTAAGTATTTAATAATATTTTTATATTATTTATCTAATAAATTAAATACTTTATTCAAGTTATTTGAGTTAAACATGTCGGTAAATTAAAACATAATATAATGTTAAAAATTATAAATATTAAATGTAAAAAAAAAGCACACATATATAAACATTTTTCTAGAAATTTAGAACAAAATTTTATCATTTATTAAGTAATGTGAAAAAAAAAATATATTGAATCAAACTTATTTAAGATCACAAATTCAAATCTGAGCCACGTAAATGCTCCATTAATACAGAGAGAAAAAAAGAAAGATTACTAAGGACAGTGGGAGAGGTGTAGGGTATTTTTGGAATAAAAAAATGGTTAAATATGTTTTTCTTCCCTTAGGTATGACACGATTTTGGTTTTAGTCCCTACTTGAAACTTTGATGGCTTTTAATCCTCATAGTTTTAAAACTCTTATATTTAATCCTTAAAATTAAACGGTGTTAAATTTTTATATGAGATGTCTAACGGTGAAGCCAGGTGTGTGCTACTTTTTTTTTTTCTAAAACATTTGCCATGTTTGCCAAACCCTTCCTTCTTCTCCCCCAATCAATCAAAACTTCCGCTCATCACAGCCATCTCCTAGGTCTCCATTTTCATCCATTTGGGGTTTCCCATGATGCAGACTGGTCAGGTTCCCAAACTCTGCAGGGATCCCACCTTCAAATAAATTGTATCCGATAATCAATGTCTCCAGAGAAGTTAGATCACCCAGATATCCTGGAATCCTCCCTGTGAAGTTATTGCCTGAAAGGCCCAGAAATTTGAGTTTCTGCAAATTCTTAAAGCTCCTGGGGATTGGACTCACGAAGTAGCTCCCTCGAAAATCAAGGCTCTCAAGAAAGGTTGCATTTCCAATATCCTCAGGAAGAAAACCAGAAAAATCATTGCTCGATGCATTGATTAATGTTAAGCCTGTAGCTCTTCCAAGACTAGTGGGGAAGTTGCCAATGAAGTAGTTCTGGCTCAAATCAAAATTCTCGAGAGAGGTGAGGCTAGACAACGACTTGGGCAATGATGAAGAAAAGTTGTTACACTTATGTTGAAATAAGACAGACTTGAAAGAGATTGAATGTGGTCCGAATCACGACCGCTGAGGTTCATGTTGGAGAGGTCAAGACTCTCTACACAGCCTTCAACGGTGTTTGCAAAGACGGAATAAGCTTGAGGAGAGGCAGAGTAGTTGAAGGGGGAGACTGCTTTGAAAGAGAGGAACAACATAATCAAAATAGAAGAACCCTGATTATTTTCAAGGAACAAAAAACTTTAATTTGATACAGAGAAGAGAGATAAGTGGCACACACCTAAGGTTGAACGGACATCACAGGTGGACTCACCGTTTGCCACATCGAACAAAAGTTAACGCCATCAAATTTTAAGGATTAATAGTAAGAGTTTCAAAACTATAAAGACTAAAAACAATCAAAGTTTCGAGTAGAGACTAAAACCAAAATCATATCATACTTAAGAGATGAAAAACATATTTAACCTTAAAAATAATAATGAAAAGATATAAAATATTTTTAAAATAAATAAAAATAGTAAGAAAGTACAAAAATACTTTGAGTGGTGGAGGAACAACACCCATTTTGAAATTACTCTTGTAGAGATAAATTTAACTAAAAGAAGAAAAAGTATTTCCCTCCATCCATCATATAAATGTTTTTTTTTTCTCAAAAAAATAATAGAATTAATTTGGTGGAAAACATAGAACAGGTGGAAAATCATTTAGATCTGCCACACACAGACACTCCTGCATCTTAATACCGTACAGAGCAACTGAGAAGCATGTACGGAACTGGGTCTTTAAAGTGCCTTCAATTTGATTTTTTTTATTTCTTATTCTTCATCGTTTTAAAAGTTTTCCAAAATCACTTTTTTTTCTTAATTTAATTTTAGTCTCTCAAATTTAAAAATAAGTAATTTTATTCTCTTAAAGTTAATATTTAAGGACTTAAAACATATTGTTTTAAATTTAATAGGTTGAAGCGTTTTTTGTTTAAATTTAAAAATCTGAAACCAAAATAACTTTAAACTTCATGAGTGAAAACATAATAATTTTTTTTCTTTTTACTTTTAACTTCCAGCCAAATTAAAGTAAAAGGTAAACTATTTTAGAATCATGCATCATTATGGTAAAACTGAAAGTTCTGTTCTTTTTTCCATTTAAAAGAAAACTGCAAGAAATAGTTTTCTTTTCCTGGATATTAACTATATTTGAATTCTCAAATTTATACATTGATGCATTTTCTCATATAATACATGTTCGAATTGGTCAGTTTGACAAATCAACAAATCTAATACTATTTATGGATTCAAACATTTGAAGAGAAACATTGCATAAATTCAATAATAATGGGATATGAATAAATCTACATAAAAAATTAAGATACCATTTTTAACTTAAAATTTTAAGATAATAAATCTATATTTTTTTATTCTTTGTATATATTGTTTATTTATTCCTTATCATCTAATATAATACTTTTTAACACACTCAAATTCACAGTACTTTGAAGTTACACAAACATGTAAACGTAGCTAAATATAATGACAATATTGGGAAGAACTTAATATCTGAGGAGAAAAAAAAACGTTTCTATAAAACTAAGCGAGAAAATTGCATTTGTTTTTTTTGATAGTATTCTAATTGATAATAATCTCTTATAGTCTTAAAATATACATTTATTTTATTTATGACAGTAATAAAATAAGGGCTCACTCCTTTTATCTTTTAAAATAGAAATCTTCTATATTTTCAATAAATAATATTCACATATCTTATTATTTTTTTAATAAGGTGACTAACCTCTATTGTGAGTTTTGTAAAAATAATTTTTTATTTTTGTTTATTAAATTTGTTTAACTTTTATATTATAAAATTTCATTTTTAATTTTCAAACTTTTGTTTAAATTTTAGTCAATATAATATTTTTAAATAAAATAAGGAAAATAAATATTATTTTATTAAAGTATAAGATAAGTGAATGTGAGGTCTTAGAAACATGAGTATATATATATATATATATATATATATATATATATATATATATGGATGGATAATGATACTTAGACAACATTCTTTTGACAATATTTAAACATCATCTACGTGTCATTCTGTGATTGGTTCATGGTAGTGTTTATGATTATTATTATTGATTATGAAGTAATTTTGGACCAATCACAGAATGACACATAGATGATGTTCGAATATTGTCAAAAAAATGTTGTTTAAATCTATATATATATATATATATATATTTAGAAAGAAGATAGGAATATCATTTTATTAAAATTATAGTAAATATTTATTTTAAAATCACAGCATAAATGCATTAAAAAGTATAATTTTGTCGTGTTGAAAATATAATTTATATACAAATCAATTTGTAAAAACCTTTTTACTGCTAAAGTTTTTAGTTTCCTTATAACTTAGACATAAATTCATTTTAACTTATAAAAAATTGACCCCTTTTAAGTTTATTTAAATATATCCTAACAATGTAGAAGGAGAGTGTTTAAGAAGGTGAAACTTTCATCTGCATATTCAAGTATAGGTAGAAAAGAAAGGTAATGAAAGGGTTGAAAGATAGTGGAAGCAATCATTGCATTGGCTTAGCAGAGGAAGTTAATGTGTGAAATATAGAATACAGATACATACATATATATGGAAATGCAGTTTGTGATGGGAGAAAAGTAGTATCAGATTCAACATGTTCATATGAGATATCAATCATTTTTAATTCAATGTCGTAAAACTAATAATAAATTATTTTTATTTATATACTAATAATGAAAATTGAGGTTGATCTGGAAGAAGACACAGAAAATGAGAAGACAGTGCAGTTAATTAAATGTGGTAATCACAGTCTGGAAGAATCGAGAAAGCATAGAGAAATGAAGCACGTCTCCGACAAATCACCCTATGCATAATGCATTCTGTCTGCTCTTTCTCTCAAACTTGTTCATCTCATTACCTTCTTCCTATTATCATCATCATTATTTTATATTATTCTTATCATAACTCCTCAATGACCCCACTTCCAATACATAAATATTAACCTTCATTACTCCTCCTACGTCTGCCTCTCTCTCTCTCTCTCTCTATATATATATATATATATATATATAAACAACTTCCTATATACATATATATATTATCTTATTCTTGTTTCATTTTTGCTATCAGTCCCACTAGTGCTACCTTTTGTCAGCCTCCTTTATGCACGCTTCTACTTCGCGTGTTCTTTCATCTTTATATATATATATATATATATATATATATATATATATATATATATATATATATCAGAGAGATTGTAGGGTACTATAAGGGCAGAAGAAAGTTATTGGTTTTGCATCGATGAATGAATGTATGTCACAAGTTATAGTATATACTTTTAAATATATATTAAATGAAGGTTGGTAACACAACAAACTGAGACTCATTTAATAATGTGTATTAAACTTTAATTACATGTGAAAATTGATCAGACAAGGCATGTAGTGACAGATTAAATATGAAGGTGTGAAGAAAAATAATGATTCAGAAAGCTGATATAGCACACGTTTGACCTGAAAATGGTGTATCTGTAATGTATGTGTACGTGTGGATGATGGAAAAAGGGTATTACTGAAGGTCCTTTTCTGTTAGTGATTGCTTTGCTTTGCTTTAGATTCATTAATTTCCTACCAGCCAAGTTCATTTTATTACTATTCATTTCGAAGATTGCTAGCTAGCTGGCTAGCTCGCTGCTGCTAAGTTTATTTATGACAGTTTATGTAAAGTCTTCATTCTTTACAATAATATGATCGAAACACAGGCTTTTTTCTATTCTGTCTTTGTTTTGTTTTACTTTCCAGCTTTTGGAGACTACTCAGTTCCAACTAAAGTTTATAACCTATGTTTATCTAAGGCAGAATCAAGTTGTAAGCTAGATCTTTAACAGTAAAGTTTCTACCAAACAAAGAAAATCAATGTATCTTTTTTAAAGGAAATTATTATCATGCAGTTATATAGCTGTTCTTTCACAAGTCTAAGCTTAGAATCAAAATTATGTAATCAATTTTTATTTTTAAAGTGCTCAATGCATGAATTACATCACATATATAACAGGTGTATATCATTTTAAATTTATTAAAAATAGTAAACTTTGATGGATTTTCTTAGTGTACTTAACAGGTTTTATTTATGATTTTGTAGTGTGTAATAAATTGCATCTTACAGAAGCAATGACTTGAAAAGGGAGTGTATTAATGAGTACGGCAATAATGCTTAATGTTTAGGTTACTATAGCACACACAAACACTGTTCTGATCAGTACTTCTTGTAATTTTTTTATATATATTGACTCTCTGGATTTGACTCATTTAATTTGGGATGAAAGTTAAACAAAAGTATATGTGAAGAATTTAATAGGTATACATTTCTTTTTGTAAAATTTTCAACAGGTAAATAATAAAAATTAATATAGGTATAATTTTAAGAATAGTTGTAAAAATTAACTAACATATTCATATTATGATTTGTTAACAGATAACAATTTTTTGAATGACCTATTCTCTAATTTAGAAGTTATTTATATGTGTGTGTGTGTAATAACTGTGCATTTGCGTATGAAAGTTCTGCCCTCAAATAGTTTCCTTCTCATTAATAATAATAATAATAATAATAATAATAGTAATAATAGAATAAAATCCAAGAAAGAATGAATCTATGAAGATATAATATGACTTTCAAATGTTGATATTATCATATCAAATATAATATTATAAAGGATAACATAAACGTTGCTACATGCATTAAATTAAAGAAATGTCACCTAATTATTTTCCTAAAACAATTAAAGGTATTTTTATTTTCGTTTAACTCAAATTAAGATTTTATTTTGACTTTTTATACGAGTTTGTGATCAAGAAACACTAGGATAGATAAAGAAAAATAAAATAAAAATGAACAACATTTATTATATTTTTCTTTATGTTAGAAAAAGAAGAAGTTAAACCCACCATATTTCTCTCCTTCCTTTATAATTTACGTTAGTTTTTATATACAAATTAATTAACATGGTAATTGTTAAATCAAAATTTACACTAGTAAAACATTACTAATTCGGTCCTTATCACGGTTTACCACCTTATCTATTGTTTATTAAAAACTTATATATAGATTTTTAAGATGCTAAATGACACTTAGTGAGAGAAATATAGGTAAGGCTTAATTACTTATGATTTATTTATTCTATTCAATTTCATTTCACTATTAATACATTGATTCACTTTGTCCCATTCTATCCAAAATGGTGTGCTAAGTAGCGGCAACAATTTTAAATTAATTTGCGAAAATGGTAGTTTACTGACATTGATCCAAATCAAGACTAATAGTGTTAAAATTAATTTACAAAGAAGCTATTAGATTGCATCTATTTTAACAAATAAGAGACCGAACTTTTATTGAGAGTCACATTCAAAATAAATATAATATATTAATGAATATAAATTTTATTTTATAAATTAATTTTGTAAAATTGAGTTAGATTTAAAGTTTAAATAATATTAAAATGATAATTTAAAGTTTATTTTAACAAAAATTTATTATTAGTTGGATATCTTGTTTTATTTGCTATCAGATGACTCGTTAATATTTAGTGTTATATTCGATATGTATATATTTTGACGTGAGAGTATTTTTTTGGAAATCCTATATTAACTAAATATAAAGTCAATTTATAGTATATAAATGGATAAAAATCTCATCTTAGGTTAATTTTATATAAAATTGAATTAAATTTAAAATCTATTTCTTAACAAATTTTATAAATTAAGTTAAATTAAAAATCTATTCATTAACCTAAATCAATGAAGCAAACAATATAATAAACAAATAATGATTCCAAAATGTAATTAAATATAGATAATATGATTTAGTAGAAAGACAAACTATTTGACTGTCTTCATGTATTATTACTTTCCTAAATTTTATGCTTGCAACACATTTTGGTCGATTAATACATTAAAAGTTGTTTACATATATATAAAATAAATTATAAGTTTAGTATTTTTGTTTTTAATAATTTGACATGTGTAAAAGATGATAGAAGTTTCACCTCCCTTATCAGCTGTCCTTTTCCCTATCCTCTTTGGTGTTCAAAGTGAGGGTGGTATACCTCTCATCTGTCTTTGCAAGATGGAGAAAGTTAGAAGCTTTTGTCTCTTTTTGGTGCCATAAAACATGGTGAAAAAGAAGGGTCAAAACCATTTTCTTCATGCACTCTTTTTTGCAGGCAAAATCCATAATTTTCCCCACCCAAAATCATCAAATCCTCATTTATCATTGGTGGGGTCATCAATTGTGACTTCCAACTTTTTCTTTTCTTGGAGGGTAATATTCTGTACTTTCTTGGGTTTCTTGATTTGCAATTTTCTATGATCACCTTCCTCTTTAGCCAATCTTCTCTTCAATTCCATATTTTATAAAAAAATGATTTTTCTTTACAAGTTAAAAATAATTTCTATATAGATTAGAAATATAAAAATTTAGAGAAATTATGAAAAGTTAATTTTAATTTTTTATATTTTCTTTTTAGAAAAATGTATGGACAAATTGTTTCTATATTGTGATCATGGCCATACAATTAGAATATTTGACGCAAAACAAATAAGTCTTTAAAAGATGAAGAAAGGGTGGTTAATGATACAAAATATACGTTGTTTAGATAAATAATTTTGGAAGAAATTGAAATTATAGAATTTTATTAGAGTATTTAGATTATTTGAAAAAGAAGTACATATGATAACTTTCGTGGAGAGGATATAATTTAAATAAAAAGAATATCTAAAAACTTGTAATAAAGATTTTTCTATCAAAGAAAGCATTAGACGATGCAAATGAAAGAGAATGTTGATAGCGTAAGAACAATAATAATTCTTGATTCTTGTTATCTTCTTTTCATGTGATCCTCTTTATATAGACTTCTTCAAAACATATTCATTACTCAAAACACCGACTTTCATATAGGTGTATAGCCTTTTGGTATGAAATAGAGATAATTGTGCTGCTTGTATGGATACGTCAAACAGAAGGCATTGAGGAAATATTCCCAGAATATCTTCCTATCTCTTAGCATTCTTCTAATCCAATGCAAATCTTTTGAATAAAGCTTTATCCTTTATGATCTGCACAGATAAAGAGAAAACAACACAACAAACAAAAAAATACTATTTGTACATGCATTTAAACCTTAAACGTTCATTAAGATTTAGCTTGATACATACACTATGACATTTATCAAAGTCTGTTTTAGAGTAACGTTATGCGTTTAGGATTTTAACACATGTATAACGTTTAATGTGTTATCCTAAACAATTCTTTTTCATTAGATACTATTTTGTTAGACACTATTGTTAAACTTCAAAATAAGAGTTATTAGACGATCTTGTCTTAACAAAGGTTCCTTCATGTATGGCTGCCAAAATCGTTGCTCAGTCACAAGGCTCATATTTTGAATATTCCTAAACCAACTTACATGGTTGAGTAACAATTTTGGGAATCAACACCAACTTCTTAATTTCCTTCATTTTACATGCAAAAACAACACAAACATATCAATTTCCACTTTTTATAACTTCTTTACTCCTCATTCCGTAATTAAAGGCAAATGGGGTTGTTTTACTAATATTTATGTCAAATTTATACAAGATAAGTGTCTAAATTATATGCAATTTTACTTAAACTAGAAACTTATCAATTACCTATTGAATTCTATTCCATGGGATAATCATTCATGTAGAGATGGATGTCCATTGTTACAACTAATTTATGGGATTTAATCTCATTTTCCTCGACGACTTAAATATTTATTGCTGCATCATCTCTTTGATATGTAGATATGTAATATTTCTTTATAACCTGACAAAGTCAAGAGAAATAATACCATGAGTAATTTCTAATAAATTTGTGTCTGATGCATTCTTTTTTCATTAAATTTTTTGCTAGAAACGTTAGATATGATAACTTGATTGTCACGATGCATTGAAATAAGAGGTATATGTTTATTCAATAATGGTAAATCATATAGATGATAAAAATCTACCTCAATGTATTTACAACTAAAATATTTGCTTCCCTGATATATCATGAAACATTTTGTTTAACAATTTTTTATGACACTACACCTCCACCCAAAGTAAAAACACAACCAATAGTTGATTTTGTATCACCAGAATCAAAATTCAATTTGCACTAATATATTCTTTAATAATCTCAAGAAAGTTCACGTACTAAATGACATAATTAGATTAATCACAAATAATATTATCACAAGAAGGCAAAATAGTATTAGAGATATTCAAGGAAATATTTCTAGATTCCAAAATAATATTGTAAGAAATTTCACTTACTTCAAAATAAATAACTAAAAAAATTTCTTTTCTTGTTACGAGATATATTAACTTTAGCAAGACATTGCCACACTTTAAAATATTTTTAAGGTAGTTCTTCTTTTTTCTATAACTCATAAGAAATTTTATCACAACATTTATAAGGAATTCTATTTAAAAATATAACAAGCAAAATATAAAGCTTCACCATATATATTGCTAACTTTATTATATACAAAAATAATTTAATTCCAATGTTATTACTAAAAACAACACAACTCAAATGGCAAGCCATTTGAAGTTATGTCACTATCAACCTATGTTACAAAATTTATTTCTATGCCAACACATTGTAAACCACACCCATATTTGCCTATATACATAAGTTAAATCACTATATTTGAAATAGGAAAATATACATTGACACCTTCAAGATGACAAATTTTTGACACCGGATACGTGTCACATTTTCATTGGTAGACGTTTGAGAAAATAATAAAAATAACCACTTAAAAAATTTATTTTCTCAAACATCGACCAATAAAAACGTGACACATGTCCGATGTCAAAAATTTATTATTTTAAAGGTGTCAAAGTATCATTTTCCTTTGAAATATTGTCCTTCGCTACTAAGACATAAAATAAATCAGTAGACCTAAAATATTAGAACCACATCTGCACCGTCTAATACAACACTCACATGCCAATTTATCAAAAATATATTTATATAATTATACATTTTGGATCTTTTCTTTTTTCACAATTTTTCCTTAAATCAATGAAAGATTTAGTAATAAAATTAAGAGACATCTTTCCTCTAATATAATTTAAATTTATATGACCTAACTCATATCACAACTTTCAACATGTGTAATAATCAAAGAAAAACTACTAGATATGTTATTTGAAGATAAAAGCATAAGTATCAACTTAAACAAAACTATCACAAATATATCTTTTAACAACAAAAACACCTAGAAATAATAACCCTATTGTACTACAAAACCACTTAGTAATAATCAAAATATTATTTTTCTTTTATTACTGTTATAAACAAAATATTTTTTTAGTAGTATACACATGTACATTAGTTTTGTAGCCTATAAACCAATCATTTGAGTTAAAAACATAATTTAACTCGGATTAGTGATATGATACCTTTACGATGGGAAATCACATGCAACACCTAATTAATAATATTAACTTTAGATTTGTAATTAGACTGAAAATTCTGAATAAGTTTTAAAAATTAAAAAGTGTTTTCCTCAATACAAACACAATCAAAACATCAAAAGAGAAATTTCCAAATTTATATTTTAAAGTTCAAGCACAATCAGATTATGAAGTTTACATCATAAAAATAATAAACATGATGTAAAGTAAAACAATTCCTTCTAATTTCATGTCATAAACAATATTTTGAAATTCATGAATTTGATAAAAAATAGATTTATTATTAATCATTTCAAATTGAACTATTTTCACATGAATATTTACATAAAACTTTTCAACAAATACATACTTCAATTTAAGTGTTCCTCATTACTTAACAATAATTTTAGTATGATAAGATATTTCATAAATATTATTATACAAACCTAAAATATGTCCATGACATCAAATATCCGAAACATCATAAGAGGTTAATTAGTAACTTTATATTTCACAAAAAGGTATAACCATATTTTAATGAGTCAAAATTTTATTTGTTGTTACTATAAATTTTTCAACTATACTTTGGGAATGACTTAATCATATCCATGACAAATATATTTATATAACATTATCTTTGAGTTTCACGTTAAAAGGAATAATAATGAGTAAAGTAAAATAAAAATAGTTTTTTCTCTAAGAATGTTAAGAAAATAATCAAAATAAATAATAATAGTTATATATATATATATATATATATATATATATATATAATAAGATTCATCAAGTCAAACAAATAATAAATAAAAAAATATGATACAATTATAATTGAAGAAAGGAATATAAATAGTTTGAGTTGAGACACAAACAAAGTTATTCTTAAAGAGAAAACACTCTTATTGCACAAAACAAAACAAAATGAATAAGACAAAACAAAATTATATGTGTTTCTCTTCCAAGATACAAGAACCCGTCAAATTGATTGAGGATAGGGAGAGGTCTCAGAATCTTATAAGCATTAATGTCTTAAAAGACAATATAGAATAAAAGACTAAAAACACTTTTTATGAGTTTTTGTATTTTTTGTGTCTAGTGTATGTTTTCCCATCCAACTAAGTGATCTTGGTATGTAGAGAGAAAGACTTAAAAGCCAATCGTAATAAATCTAATTTTAAAATAAAATAAATTTTAATTAATAAAATTATTGTAATTTTTTTCTTTATAGATAACATTTACCTCTAAAATTAATATTTCATAAAAACATTAGTAACTATAATTTTTTTTTAATTATATTAAATATTTCCAATATATATATATATATAATTTTCACTATTAATTATGTATTATCATACAATAAATTTATATAATATTATGGTTTATATTCGTTATCATATCATTATTATATTTAATTTTTGGATAATTTTAAATAAAATATTCAAATTTTAGTTAAAAGATTTTAAAATATATTAAAAGTTTAAATTATGTAAAAATGTTTAGTTATTCATTACCTAACTCATAATCTTTTTCAATTTTTTTTCTTATAAACTTTGTCTTCTTTTTTATAACTTTTTTATATTGATTCCCAATTTCTTTTTCAACCCGAGAATATTATGAAATGGTAGCAAAGTGATGTTAATTCTGATAAATTAAATTTTTTAGAATAAATTTGTTTTATTTTATAAGATATTGATGATTT
This sequence comes from Vigna reflexopilosa, assembly GCA_027742785.1. Lineage (NCBI taxonomy): Eukaryota > Viridiplantae > Streptophyta > Magnoliopsida > Fabales > Fabaceae > Vigna > Vigna reflexopilosa. The sequence goes on from CM050914.1 coordinate 14,031,147, forward strand.
TATAGGAAGGTTCAACTCTTACACATACACATAACTCAAACACTGAGCATCTCTTGTTCTCCACCTCTCATGATTTACTACCAGGTTATTTGTCACTGATGCACCTTCCAGGGTTTCACCTGATCATGGAGTCTGCTTTGGAGCAAGCTCTCACGGATTTGTTTTTGGTACCACTCCAAAAGATCTCTTATCAATGAAGGTATCTTATGTATATATAAACTCATGTTTATTTTTTCTGATATGGAACTTTGTTTGTACCCAACAGTTTTTGATGTTTTTTTTATTATTAGAATTCTTAGAAGTAACTTTAATTATTTTTTTTATCTTAGGTATTTGTCTGGTTTAGAACAAGCAATTATCAAAGGAGAGTCGATAACTTAGATTTATTTTAATTTAGTTTTAGAATTAAGATGAAGGTTCAATTGAACTTGTGGATTTATGAATTTATGATGGATTTATAGACTACAATGTTAAACTTTTGGAATTATTATTTTAAATTAGGATTAGTTTTGACAAACTGCATAATTGGATTTCCTATATTTTGATAATAGTGTTACAATAGATAATTATTGAGTAAAATATGTTTTAAAATAATTTTTGTTTGAAATCGAAGGGTTTTGATTTTGAGAATATTGTACCTTGAGATGAAATGTGGTGCTTATAGGAAATATTTGAGTTAAAGTATCATAGATCAGTTTTATGGAAAAAGTGTGATTTTGAATGCAATGATAAATTATTATGAAACAAGAATATGTAGAATTTGTCAATTTGGTTTCGGGATACATATAATAGATTTTGAATAATTATATTTTATGATATTTTCGTTTAATTAAGAGATTTTATAAATGAAATATTTACGTTGAATTAAGAGATTTTTGTCCGAGCAAAATTATTGTCGGTTCAAAAAGTTTAATAACCACCACGATGTGTATAAATTGTTAAATTGGATAAAATAAATAAATTGTAAGAAATTTATGAATTTAAAATCGGTAAAGGAAAAAATGAAATTGATGTTCCTTTGAGCTCACAATTTCATTCTACCCATGGTTAACTTGTGTAACAATTTTTTACTTTCTTTCCAAAGTAATAATTGATGAATCAACTTATCCCTAAAAGGTAATGTTGATGTTACTTATAATATTTTATCTTCATTGGAGTTAATATAGCATTTACACATTATGGAAGAGATGGGAAGAATCACTTGTTGTCTTTGTTAAATTTTGCGATGTGATGCAACTAGTCTTTTCAATACAAATTTTATTCCAAAAGAAAAAATAGATGATAACATTTTGTTAATATTATTTCAAGAGTAATATTTATTTTTAATTTTATTTATATAGCTACTTAAAATCATTCTTGAATTACAATTACAATATATTTTTTTTTATAAACTTTTAAAAGTAGAAAAAGTGTACTCTAATAAAAGATTATATCGTTAAAGTCAATAACCACATTAAAAATATTATCTGTTTAAAATTTCGAATTTTATTATGATTTTATCTTTAAGAAACATGACAAGAAATTTGAAGAAGAAGATAAATTTAAATTATCCTTAACATCTTATACCTACCATGTGAAACTAATATCAGAAGAATCACTATTAATTAAAAGCTTGGATTCTAATCCATTACTTATGAATTTAAGTATTTAAAAAAGAAAAAGAAGGACAATACTTTTAAAGTGTTATTTGTTTTGTTTTTAACGTAATAATGATTATATTTCATTACATAATATTTATTTAGTAATAGTAGTTATGTTATATATATATATATATATATATATATATATAATCTTTAAAATTATTGGTTAATTGAAAAAAAAATTCTTGATCAATTGTGAAAATCACATTTTAAATTTTTACAAATCTGTCTTTCTGTTTCAAAACTAGTCCTAACTTAATTGCGCCAATTCTTTTATTCTTGCATACGTTATATTTTTTTATCAAAAATTCATTAAATTATAAGTAGTTAATTTTCATTATCACAATTTGTATTTCTAAGTTAAAGGTGCTTGATTTATTCAAAAATATATTAATTGGGTGTATTTTAGATTCCAAAATAATATCAAATTAAATAATCTAGACACTTATTAGTGAACATATTTAGAAATGTCGAAGTGGAATATAATTCTTAGGCCAATCCTTCAAAACAGGATGAACAAAGTTGAAATTTTTACCCTTCTCGTCTAATCCGTCAATTTGTAGGTCAAAGGCAGGTCAGTTGGTAATTTTTTTTTTAATTTAAAAATTAGAATTAAAATAATTAAAAAATTTAAATTTTTTATATCATATTTTTATAAAAAATGTACATATGAAATATTATTATAAATTAAACCATTAACTTATAAATTAAATTCTAATTATTAATATAATAGAGTAATTTAACATGTAAATGTAATAATTGTTTTAATTTATCCAATTAAAAATATTAATTAATAAATTAAAAGTTTAGAAAATATTTATATGGCTGAATATGCTTTAAATATTTATTTATGAATATATATCAAACAAATTTTAAAATTAAAGTTTTAAAATATAATTAAAAATAATTAATAAAATAAGTGATAGACCGATAGAATGAATTGTAATTTATGATCCATTTTGTAGTGGCAGACCAGTCTGGTTCAACTCATTTTTGGTTGGTCAAAACTGGTTGTGTTCACTAGTTTTACCACCTCTAGAGATACTTGAGATACTCACTACAATTTAGATTTGATGAGGTTCAAGACATACGCAAACCTACATATAAGAGACCTAACACCACTCCAACCTAAAACATCACTCCAACTTAAAGCTTAAAGTATTGAGTTTAAGGATCTTTCTCATCTTACTCATTTTCATTTAGTGTATATATATGATATAAACAAATTATATATCTTTTACCTACTCATGCCAATAATCTTTATATTTACTTTTTTCAAATAATTTTTATGTTTATTCACTAGTTATTTACCTTTTTCCTTAATAGGATATCTTTCAAAAATAACAAATGTTATATTTGAGATTTTTAAATTAAATTAATTACAAAATCGAATTTAATTATGGTACTAACATCATCACAATATCTTATCTTTAACACAAATCAAAGTTCCTAATGGAAGCTATAATGTTATAAATGTTGGAAAAATTACAAAAGTAAAAAGTAACAAGTGAAAGCAAAAATCAATTCTTCCATATATTAATAATAACAAACTTCAAAACCTATCAAATAACAAAAAATAATAATGGATAAAAACAATAGGAGACAACAAATAGAAAAAGGAAAACACTCAATGTAAAAGAAAAAAATGGAGAAACCTAATCCAATAAAAAAAAATCCTTTAATAATTAATTGATACACAACGAATTCTTTTAAAACTTCCAAAAATTTACAAAAATATTCTCTTTAAAATAATAACACAAGAAAATCTTAATTAGAAAATAAAGAGACTCAAATACAAAACCTATATTATGAGTTAGTTTTTGTGTACAAAACCTATATTTCAAACTCATGTTTTTCCATGCATTGCACACCACTTGGATAATAGCTAATTATGAGATTTAGCAATTATTTGATTTTTGTTTTTAGCTTGCATCCTTAATCAATGCTAAAATCCAATGACATATGATATTACTGTTGGTTTTAAAAGCTTTAAATAACTCCTGTGCTTAATTGTTAATTGTTTGTAATTGTAGGAATGTGTGGTGAGAAAAAGGGAAGAGAAAGAAAGAATGTAATGATGAAGGTATGCAGATTTGTAAGTACATGCGGCGAGAATTGAACACTGTTAGTCTCACTCACACTTTGATTTTGATTTGATATTTTACTACACATTTTATGACCCTAAGGTGCAACATACCATGCAACACAGTCAAACTTTTCCAAAAAGGAATCAATTAATAAATCAATTTTCGCATTTCTACACTTTCACCTTCTTTTTCAAACATTCATATATCAAAAATTGCATTTCTCTTGCCACTTAATCATGCATGCATAACCCCATTTTTTTTTTAAATTATTCACCCAACACCATTTTATAATATTTCATTTTGAATAACAACCATTTATATTTACTTTGAATAAGTAATTTTTTTTAAAATAATATAAAAAATAAAAAGAATAGTAGCGAATGAATATAAAAATTTTATGGGTTTCAAATAATATTTTTGTTTCACATTTTCACATCATATGTGTGATGTATTCATCTTTCTCTTTTTTATTATATTTATTATTCAATAAATCATCACAAGATTGTTGCATATACATATACTTTTTTCTTTTAAAAATATATAAAACTAAGATAATTGTAAAATCTTTTAACTTCCTAAACATTTAAATTATAGCATTTTTAGTTATGTGTTATACTACATTTTACCACTTATTCTTTCTGTTAACACAATCTCTTCTTCATTGAAATTTATAGAAGGCTATTAAATTAGAGAAGATATATTTATATTTAAGACTACAAGTTTATAAAGAAAATATAAATAAGGAACAAAATATTTTAAAGCTTTTAGTAATTTTTCATACATAATAAAAAAAAATTGGGAAAAATGTGATAACGCCTGTGTAAATCTAAATATTATATACTTTAGATTAACCCCACAAGTGGTCAAGTAAATTGTTTTTCAAATAAGGTTTTTAGCCGAAAGAGCTTTGCTCTTTTTAAATGGACCCATCCAAATAAACTTAGATAAGTTTGAAATTTCAGATAGCGAGAATCTCGAATGAAAGAAAAAAACTTTCCTTTTTGTTCTTTTTGACATTCTCAACTTCTCAAAACAAACTAAAAACCATTTAGATAAGATTGTCAGTCCAGCCACAACATATATATTAATCAGATATTTATCTATACATAGGTAGAATCATTTGTATTATGTCAGAACAAATTGACAACAAAATTAAAACGCTAATCAGATGTTTATCTGCACATATATAGAGTCATTTGTATATGTTAATAAACAAGTTGAGAACAAAAGCTCAGTACATTCTCTGCACTGACACCTGAAGCCCTGGGCAAGAATACAATTTCTGACCATTTATATTTTTTTGTTTTCTTTCGGTTCGCATAAATATATATATATATATTCCCCACCCCATCAATTATACACGGACTCAGATTAATTAAACAGCCTTTTAACATCATATGCAGAAGCAGAAGCAGAACTACCTCTGATTCTTGCAATGACCTTGCCCTCTTTCTCCGACCACTCAACACCTTTTCTCCTTTTTCTCCCCCCAAAAGCAAGATTTGGAAACACAACACATTCTTCCACTTCCATGGACCAAAACCCCTGTCCATTTGCAGCCCCTTGTCATTTCACTGTCTCACACGCAAAAACACTGCTGTAATAATACTCAGATAACTTTATTCTTTACGTATTTCATCACCACTTGTCAAATTTCACCTTCTAAACATTATTAGTCTTTAATTATATTTTAACAGATCAGTCTCTAATTATTGAAGAAAGAGCTAACCACAAAACTAACGTTGTGATTAAAACCTCAGCATCCATTACAGCAACAAACCTGAGATGAGCTACAATCCATCCCAAAACCCAGTTCCCAACACACAGGCATTCCATGTTGCTTCTTTAGAATCAGTGTAAGCTGAGCAAAAGGAAAAACAACGACATACAGTCACAAAGCAGATAGATATGTGAGAAAGAAAGGGCATGAAAGAGAAACGAATATGCCATTTTCTACAGCTTGGAAACTCACAGAAGCATTGCTTTTACAGAACAGACAGGCTCCTTTCTCTCACTGTCACAAGCCACAACTTGCACAGCACGTAATTAAACAAAACCCCATTCCTTTCTCCTCTCAGATTCTCACCATCCTGTTTCTCCTACTTACATGCAACACTAAGTTCACATGCAAAGATTCCAAACCAACACCACACAAACCCTAACTACCTACCTAACTACCTTAATAACAACCTAAACAATTATAATATAAAATCATATAATGTAATCCGTCTTAGTTCAACTCCCTTTACATAAACAAACACATTAAGGGCTATGCTTGTAAGCATGCATTTGCACTTGTAGTTACGGAAATAGAAGATTTGTGTGTGTGTGTCTGTGTCCGCTTAAGACATTAGCCTTCGGTCTAGGCCACGGCGACGTTTCGATCTGTCGCTGGAATTGGACCTGTCTAGCAAGGACTTGAGCGAGTTCTGAAGGAAATTGATGGATTCGATGCTGTGTTCTTTGTCTGCAGCAACCACGAGAACGTTGCGCGTTCTTCCTCCGAGCGTGGCCATTTCTGCTTTGAGGGTTTTCAGGTGAAGCGAGTTCAAGATTTCAATGAGGTCAGGAATGAGGTCGGAGCGGTCCTCGCAGCACAGCGAGGCCTTGAACACCAGCCTCCCATCGCTGCCGTAGTCCCCGCCGGTGGAGAGCACCGTGATCTCGTCTGTTTCCGACGGAACCGTCTCCAGCTCCGTTATCTCCGACGTTTGCTGCTTCAATTCCTTCACTCGCTGCACAACCTTCGCCAGAAGCGAAGCCTTGTCCGTCTGAAAAACCAAAAATTATAAATAAAATAACCATCATATCGCATGTTGGTAAAAGCAAACTCACTTTCCCAAACTCATTGGGATTTCCTTTTGAAACATGACATGAGTAATGAGAATCTAATGCAGCTAAGAATTTGGATTTTATGAGTTTCTTTCCGTTGTGTTGTATGTAAGCCAAGTACATATCCATAGATACATATTTCATGGCAATTAAAGTGTAGTCAAGTAAAACACGCCCATTTAGCTTTGGTGGTCAAAAAGTATGCAACCTTTGAGAATAAAACAAGGTGTGAATACAGTAAGTGAGAAAAGGTTGTAAATTGGTCAAAAAAAAGCACAGTATGAATTTAATAATGAGAAACATATTGAAGAAATAGATAGGTTACATAAGGGTTTTGTTAGGAATTGAAGTTGAAAGTGTTATAATTATGTTGAAGAGAGAGAGAAAGTTCTGCATAAGGAGTGTAATGAATACCTTGGAATTGCAAGGGAGAAGAGTGCGAAGCTCATCGAGGTGGGAGTTGATTCGCTCCCTCCTTCTCTTCTCAGCTTCCTTGTGGTTCTTCATGGCAGCAAGGGCTCTATCATGGTGGGAGGGTGTTGGGGTAATTTGGGAGACATGAAAGGGGTAGAAGTGATTGGAGGAAGAGTTATTAGAGAGGGTGTGGTGTTGGTGCATGATGTTGGTGGTGTGAGGAGGAGTGAGGAAGAAGGGGTTAGTGGTGGTGGTGGTGGTGTTGTTGTTGTTTGGAAGGAATTGAAGAAGGTGAGAGTTGTCCATGGGTCAGTGGTGCATGAAGAAGAAGAAGATAGGGTATAGGTGTGAGGTGTGAGAAGGAAAGGGGAATGAATAAGAAGGGAAGAAAAGAGTTTAGAGTTTTTGTGGTGGTGAAGAGGAAGGTGAAGTGATGCTTATGATTGCACTTTTTGACTGACCCATAACCATTCTACTGTGTCCCTCACTCACCAAATTCAAACAATCAAATACCCTTCGCCTTCCAATTTGCCTTTCGGTGCCCATTTTTTCTTTCTTTCTTTCTACCAAATTTATAATCTTTCATTTTTAATATATTAATCTTATATTTCTTTTCCACGTCAAATCTCCTCTTCACTTTATCCACACAACACAATAAACATATCCAAATGCTATTAATAAATTTTTTTACAATTTTTAATTTCTTTAAGTTCATTAAAATCTATTCAAATTATAAATTTTACTAACACTGGAATCTATTAAACTTCTCTGTTTTCAATAAAAGAATTAATAGTCAAGATTTTTCATGTCAATCAATATTCCTACATTACATTTTAATATTACATAAATTTATTAACTTTATCAATGTTAATTTACTCGTAAAAGTTTACTTCAAATAAAAAATATATGTAAATAATATATTAATTCAAATAAGTTTATAAAATTATATAATTTTAAATAAATAAAATTTATATATATATTATTCGTAAAAATAAATATTGTAAAACATAAATATTTAGATTAGATTATTGTCATTAAATTTGATTATTTCATTAAATATATAATAAAAAAAACCAAACGATCTCATTTTTCTTGATTTTTCCTCTTTTCAATCTCGTAGAATTGTTTTAAACTCGCAATTCTACACGATCCTACCGATTTCACAATTAATTCTACCAAGTTTACACAGAAAACGAATTTACTTCCGAGTTAACTCAGAAACCATATCTAAAAACGTAAACTCGTAGAGTTTAAAGATTAACTCGAGAGTTTGATAATCATACATGTACCAATTTACTTAGATATTTTGAACTTAATTTCAGTATATGTCACTCCATCATTATTCTAACTCCATCATTATTCTAACTCAAACATTATTTAACTCTTACGAAATAACCTTAATTTAAAAAAAAACATTACATTTTCTTCATTATTATATGTGTTAAATAAGTAAAATGTTTTCAATATTTATTAGAATTAAGAGTTAAAAATCTTATACTTAAATTTATGTAAAGTTAAAAGTTGTTTAAGTCAGGTAGAAATATATGGACCTAAAGCAAGTTGTGTTTAAAAATCTTAGAATAATATAAATGATCGATTTTTATATAATTTTTATAATGTTTTCAATTTTAAATATTTTACTAAAGAACTATAATCAAGAATTATATTTTTTATTCTCGAAATAGTTGAGATTATTAAATTTTTAATAAAATAAGTAATCTAATTTTCAAATCTCTTCTGACAAAATAAACAATTTTAGGTATTTTCATCAAGCTCTTATAATAAATAATTACAACAATTTAAAAATTATTTTTTGAAGTAGGTTAATAAATTTTCTATATTGTTAATTAATTTTCTCAATATTATTTAAACAAGCCAATGTAGTAGTACACAATTAATCAATTATAATCATTATTAACTTTTTAGTGTCCAATCATGATTTTAAAATAGTAAGACCTAAACAATCATATTTTTTTATTAATCATAACTTATATAAATTCAGAACTATATAACTATGATTGAAAAAAAAAATTGGAAACATATGGCATTAATCTAAGTGACCTTACCCTTAATTTATAATTATAATTTAAAAAATGAAAACTCTATAATTATAGTTACATAACTATCAACATTGCATATTTATAATAATCCGATCCTACCCTACCTGGATACAACATCTCATCAAAGCAAATAATCGAGTGTATTTTAATAGTGTATTGGACCAACTCATTTTTTTCAACTGATATTTTAATAGTGTATTGGACCAATGTGACAAATTTATCCTAACTAAAATAATAACATGGCTTATACAATTTTCAGACGTATGTGTTTATAGAAAAAATAATATAAAATATTCAATAGGTCAAATACTCACATGTTTTTATTAATAAATAATTAAAATTTATTGAAAATGCAATTACAAAAAAACTATAGTGAATTAGTTGATCCATTACTTCATGTGTCCTAAATATAGCTTAAAAAACAAAGAGTAAGTTAAAAAAAAAATGGCATTGGTGATAAACTTTTATATCTATATTAACCATTTTTTTTATCAAAGAATGACAGATTTCTCAATATCATTATGAATCAGATCCAATGCTCCACAACTTTCCTATACATTAGCTTAAATTAGTGTTCCTTAATCTTTCTTTGATCCTAATGAGGCTTAATGGATTTCATTTCCCTAAAACAATCAAAAGATGATGGAGGATTTGAACACAAACTAGTTTAAATCTGTTTAAAATCTAATTTTAAAACTGGTATCAATTATAATTAAAAAAAGTTTTAGAATTGATTTTGAACAACTTCAGAATTGGTCTTAAAATTTCCAAACTATCACAACCATGTGAATAATGATTATTTAGTACAACATATGTAGCCTCAAGTTTGAATAGTGAATATCAAGTTATGTTGTGTGAAAAATAGAATCATGTTACCAATAGTTTGCAAATTAAAGTCAAATTACTTTGTAAAAAAATAAAGTGGTTTTATTTGAAAATTAATTTTAAAATAGATTTCATTGCTCTTTCATCCACTTCATGCTTACAGTTTGCTTTTAAGAACCATTCTTCTTCTTTGGCAATTATATTTAAATATTATTATGCATTGTCATCATGACAAAAGCAAAGGGGTGTATATCAGAGTATGGTAATAGCACTCTATCAAGCTTCTGGGTTCTGATTTTTCCCACTGAATTACATTCAAATGTGTTATTATGGAAACATGGTTAATTTATACCAAGAGATGTGAATCAAACGAAATAAAAAAAAATATTTTTCAAATGTCCACAAATAGATTTAAAGCTAATTTATAGTTCATTTCAGTTTAAAGTTATCTATTTAGAAATATAACCTTTTGAATTTTGTTTAAGATTCTAGACTTATTTTGTAAACAAATTACACCTCGCATTATACAATAATAGACAAAATCAAGACAATCTAATGATAGTCTTGATTTGAGTAAGTTGTATTTTTCTTATAATAAACCTTGTTTTTTCAAGAGATTAAATATCCTTACCAACACCATGGTCAAGTGGTAATGTTTCCCATCCATGTTGAAACAATTCTCTCTTTTTTAAGATTTTGGAATTTCATGAAATGTGTGCCAATTCATGTTTTTCAATTAAGAAAGCCATGCTTGAGTGAAGTCTCTTCTCTTTTGGAAATAAACATTTTATTTTCTTTGTGTTTGATATCACTCAATTAACTTTAGATTATTGAAGTGAGAAGTTTTCCTTTATTAGAGAAGACAAATCTCTTAAAGGATAGTATCTCGCTCAAGGAATGCACATCTAATGATATGTAATGATGTGTTGGTGTGTATAAATGCATATATGAATGTATATGATGAATGAATATAAACAATGGTGAATGTTTTTGTTTAGATATTTGGAACGGTATGATGATTAATTGGAGTTAGGTATGAGTGTACTTAGAATAGTATTGTGATTATAATAATATTAAGTATAAGAATTCATTAAGAAAAATATATATTTTAACCTTAGTTGATAATCTAAATAACATAAAATATCAAGTCAGAAGTAAGACTCATTCATACATTAGACTTTGAATAATATATAAAATAAGGAGGTGTTCATGAATTCTAAAATTCTGTGTCATATCACTAATATTTTATGCAGAGTTAACCTTTATAATAATTTAACTATTCGGTGTTACATATTTGAGAATTTCTTTGAATTATGAAAATTGTGACATGGAATTTGCTCCATTTACTTACCCAAAATTAAAGAAACCTCGTATATTTGACCATAGATTTTATCTTTTTAAAATAAAAAAAGAATATATAACTATATAATTAAATATATATTTTTGTAAACTTAATCATTTAAAATTGAAACTATGTAGACCTTTATAATTGTTTTTACTAGAGAAATGAAATCTTTCTTCCAGAAAAGTAACTTTTAACAGGGAATTCAAAAAGCTACATGATCTCATCATTATAGGTTATTTTCAGAGCCTATGATTTTCATTGGTAGAGCTTATCGTTATCAATTAGCTTGAATCCACTCAATGGCCATGATATGTCACTATATCAGCTATGTTGAAGGGAGAAAGCCAGAAAAGGTATAATACCTTAAAAAACATAAAATTATGGTGTTTCCATGTTTGAACTAATTGATTTAAATAAGGAGGCATATTAGACGTTCAAAGAAGGAAAAAAGAAAAAACCCTAAAAAGATGTATTTTTTTTTCTCATAATTAGGGCTACTTTTTGTTGTTATTTTGAATTGCGTGTGTGTGGATAGGAAATGAAGATAATTTGGTTTTATGTTTTTGATAGAAAGAGAGTAATGGCGTTTTAGGGTTTTGATTAGGTCCATGTTCCCACTTGTCTGGTGGGCTTCTTTCTAATCCATTCACCACCCTCTCTTATTTGGAAATGTCAAACACCTTCAAATACACTGAAAAAGAGTTGAAATATTTTTTTTCCTTTTAATTCTTATAAAAATTCAATAAGATTCTAATTTTTATTTAGTTCAATTTAATTTTTTAATTTTATAAAAAATATAGGATAAAAAATTATTTTAACCTAAAAAACTTCTCATTATACCTCAGAATACATATTTATTAAAAATTAAATATTAATATACAATTAACTTTTAAAAAAGTAAATAAGATTAGAAAAGTTGATTTTGAAATTTATTTCCAAAGAAAGATGAACTTTAGAACATTATTTTTAATAATAGAGTAAGAAACAAAGAGCATGTGTACATACTTGGCATCCCAAAATCTCCATAGCCCTTCTCAAAAGTTGGAAAAGATAAAAAGCCTTAAAACATCACACTTTGTCTCACATGTGAGAGGGGATCCAACTCACTACACAACCTTGAATTAATACTATGTTTATATGTAAAGCTAGTCATAATACAATCACATAAAAGAATTTGAAATCAAGTTATATTAATACAAGTACAGTAATTCAAATGTAAACTTAAAAATATATATGATAGAAATAAAGTGTAGTTATTTTGGTGGAAAGTTGAGTTAATTGAAATGATAATGATATTTTTGTTTTTTTACAATATTTTAACATTATTTATTTGTTATTTTTTTATTAATTCAAAATGATTTTAAATATAATTATAATAATCATAAATATCACTATAAATTAATCACGACGTATAAATGATGTTAGAATGTTATAAAAAAACGATGAGAAGGTATCATTATCTTAATTGAAAGGGTAATGATACTTTGACACCCAAAATGTGACAAATTTTTGACACCGTCACGTGTCACATTCTGGGTGGTCCACGTGTTTTAAAAAATAAAATGACAGAATGAAATGGATTCAATGTGTAGTAACATACCTGGATCAATGTACAAATAAGTGGATAGTTTAGGCTAACTTTTAGCACGAGGAGGACATCTTTGAATTTGCCACTTGTTTTGAATTCCATAGTTTATTTTTAATCAATTTTATTTAAATAAAATTCATTAATTATCATTTAAGAACACATTTATATCGAAGTCCATCTCGAAAAGAAACATTTTTCTTTAAAGTGGTGGTGCAGAAAGGAAAGTTGTAGCAATGTACAAATAACTGGGTAGTTTAGGTTAACTTTTAGCACCAAGAGAATATCTTTGAATCTGTCACTTATTTTGAACTCCACAGTAAATCCACTTCATTCTATCATATTTTTTTTTAAACACGTGAACCATCTAGAATGTGACACGTGACGGTGTCAAAAATTTATCATGTTACATATGTCAAAGTATCATTACCCTAATTGAAAATGTGGGATGGTGGTGCAGGTGTAATTAATTTTGTGCCACATAAAATCCTGAGTAGTGATAGACTTAGGTACATTGGTCGGTCAAATCCACGAGATTCGACGGTGCCTCTGTGTTTCTTTAGCTTTTTCCACTTGTTGCACAAACCAATTTTTCTTCCTTTATAAACTGTTCGTACCATCAAATTGAAGCCACCAGAACCTAAAATTTTTCCCTTCTTACCAATCAATATCACTGCATTTCATATCTACTCCACTTAAGCTCTAAGCCAATTGTTTATATTTTCATAACATTAGTGCTTGCCTCATTATCGTTTACTTTCATTCTTCCTTATTTTAATACTCAAACATCCACCTTCTTTACACTATAATCTATATAATTTATTTAACACAAAACTTATATTATCTTTCACAGTCTAAAACAACATTTTGAAACATTAATGAATCGTGTTCATAAGAAGACAAGGGAATATATGAAGTAAATTGATTGTTGGAAGAAAAATTTTCCATTTTATGATTCATAGAATTTCTTTGACACCCTTTCTCTTACCTGTTTAAGTAAATAACAAACTTTTTATTGTAAAAAAAATTTAATTCACTATTTTATTGTTTTATTCATGCAATAATAATATAATTTATAACTATACAATTTTACGACCATTGTCTTGAAAATAGACAAAAATATTATAAATTGTTAATTCATTAATTATATAGATTATAATAATTAGTATATTAACAATCCACAATGATTAATACATTTAAGTTTATAACAAATTCAACAAAATTTCTTCATAAACTTAAATGTTTGTTTAATTCTTTATCTCGATTATTCTATTCTTCATCGAGGCTTTTCACGTGTAGTAACTCCTTTCACACCATGCTTTCTCCTTTCATGAATAGTTGAGTTTTTCGCTTTCTTTATAGTTGACTTTGTTTTCATTTTTTCTATGTCCAACTGTATTTCTCTTTCACTGTAACCAATTTGTTATATGCTCTCTTAGTAGTCGATTCGCTCTTTGCATTCTTGATGACATACTTGTTATTAACTAAGTTCTTATCAATAGGTCCAACTCCTTTTGAGATATCGGAACATGCCCATTTATTATTATGATCAATCACACTGATTTCCTCTTCCATTTCAAGTTGTCACTTCTCATCTTGCACTTTCAGTGCAACTCTTAGATCCTTCTCAGTTTGCAACTGTTCTTGAAATCTTGAAACATCTTGTTTAAGTTCCTAATGTGGCTTCTACAAAGCTCGCTTCCTTCTCTCCAAGCTTTCTTGTAGAATTGCATTGCTTCTAACCTCCTTTCAATCTGTTCTTGCAAATCACCTTTTGTAATCTCTAACCTTTTGAAAACAAACTCATCTTTGCACATGTCTAAGATTTTTGAACTGTACATATGCACCATTGAGCTTTCTAGCACTCGCTCCTTTAACTTATCTAAGCTATTAACATGCTCTATCGAGCTACCTAGGCTTTTCACCGAACTATCTGAGTTGTTCACTTGCTCTATTGAGTTATTCGAGCTTTTCATATGCTCCTACTCATTGTCTAGGTTATTTGCATTTCTTACCAACCTCTCTAACCTACTCAGTTGTCTAGTCGACCTATCCACTTTACTTGGTTGTCGTGTCAAGTTCTCCACTATACTTAGTTGTCTTATCAAGTTCTCTACTTGTGCTTGGCCTTTGAGCTACGTGACATCATAAGCAACGTGCTTCTTCTTCAACTTCTTTTGCAAGTTAGTTGTCTCTTCCTTTCCACTCTCAAATCAACACTCTTTTGCAAAATGTCCAACCTTATCACAATTGAAACACTTGTATGAGTAACAGTCTTTTACATAATGGTCATACTTGTCAGAGTTAAAACAATTAACATTTGAGTTTCTCAACCGACCTCCTCTCCATGGACCTTGCCCTCTTCTATGCCATTTTTGTTGGTTGATTTGTTCTCTTTTTCCTCTTCCCGTCCTTGACTTTTACCACCAAAACTGCTTCCTCTACCTCCAATGACTTTAAGATCTTCTCCACAACTCAGCTAGTGGGCAACATCTTTTCGTTTTCACCGAACTGGTTCTCCACAGTTTCAATCTGAGTTATGTACTTTTTCTATCTCCTTCATTTTCATGTTATGTATTCAACTACTTCACTTGGTCATCTCCCCTTTATACGTCTTCTCCAATATATTTCATATTCCATATCTTCATTTGAAGGCTACAGTTGTCATAGTTGATATTTTTATCAACTTAGTCACAATTATACTATTTATAAGACTGGCTATCTCACTTTTTTTTTCAAACACTCAAATTCTCTATTTTGTTTTTATTCAGAGACTTGAGTTAACAAGCTCTTGATACCACTTTGTAAACTACAAACTCTTTATTACGAAAAAATTGATTCACCTCTTATTATTGTTATTTTATTCATGTTATCATCAATACAACTTATAGACCTATAATTTTTTTTATCTTTGTAATTAAAAGAGACAAACAACTATAAATTGCAACTCATTAACTATTTAGACTCCAACAACAACTAGTACATTAACTACTGAGAACGGTTAATACATTTGAGTTTATAATAAACCAAACTTGATGGTCTATACAATATACAATGGTTTCCAGCTTTGACTTTACAGCTCCATCTAAGCATTTTGTAGTGAGTAGAAGGGCATTATTCATTGGCTGGTTGTGCTTCATCCAACATGCCAATCAATAAGTTCCACCTATTATTCAACAAAGTAACTTCATTACAAACAAAACATGATGAACAGAAGAGAGAAAAAAAAAGGGAAAAGTAGCAGTGCATAGGCCTGAGTAAGTACTGATTTAAGTGGCACACGCATGTGCTGCACATTCTTTGAAACATGACTAAAATATGAGGGGAATGAAACTGGTTTCATCATTATATTCACAAGCTTACAATAGTTTATTGAGCTTTTCTGACTTGAGCAAATCAAAAGAGAGGGCGAAAAAGTTTGTGGCCCTTTTATATACCTGCACGACAGACAATACCTGCTTTGATTGAGATTGGTGTCATACACACAGAAAAGCACTTTTTAGTTCATCACTTTCAGCTATCATTGACTAAATTTGCGGGCGTGGAGTGGAATTATACTATTCAATATTGCTCTTCTCATTCACATTTGTGTGTCATCATCCTTCTTCTTTCATCAACTCTCTCAGCTTTGCTTTAACAAAAAATGCGGCCTTTCAGAATGCCTGAAATTATTCAACATCATGAAAGTGGCTTTAGTGTGATGTAGGTATTATTATTACTCGAGAACAAAGGTGAGACAGTAGCAGAAAACCATAAACAAATTTGTGAGGTAGGTTCATGAAATTAATATTAAACAGCACTTGTATTGTATTGTACAGAAAAAGTTGATCATAAATTCAAAGACTTTTTAGCACCCTTTTGAAAAACTAAATGGGGTGTCAAACGGATAAGATAAGATGTTGAATGTTAACATATTCAAACCATGGTTCAGTCATTTGGGGTGTTTTAGGTGATCATGTTCTATGTTGAAGATTTCCTTTCTATTTCTTTTTTCATGTCTTTTTGCAGAGACAACTGGTTTTCTGCTTATAGAGTTTGTCTGTGTATCAATTGTATTTAACAATTTGTGCTCAGTTTGAACATTTGAGTTATTAATTTATTTATAAGAAACATCACGGTTCAATTTTAACTAGTTATCTTAACTCGGGTGATACTAAACTGAACATGAGAAAACTTTATGGATCTTAACGACTCAATCTAACTCAAGTTTGAATAGGATGAGTCAAACCAAAACTTTATTGCTCTTAAATAATTCAACACTGGTTTGAACATCTTGCACGACTATATATTTAGAATAAACTTTAACATCGTCTTTTTTACAATATTTTAATATTATTTATGTCTTTCTGATGAGTCTAAAATTATTTCACAATAATAATAATGATATTAAAAATTATAAAAGAAATGTTGTCAAATTATTTCATATTCTTTTAATCTTACTTTTTCTAACACTATTGCAAGCATCAATGATGGCTTTGAATTGTGATTGCCGTTCTATTGTAATCTTTTCACATCATGAGAAACTGCGAACCATTTTCTAAAACCATGATATTAATTAATAAGCATAATTAGTCGCTTATTTTTTAATATTGTAAAGTTTTAAACTGGTTGTCGCTTTACATTTTGTTTTACATCTTTACTTTTGAAAAATTGTTTTAATATTTTTTTATAAAAAAAATATATTAACTTTGTTAACATTATGATATGTGTTAAAACTTAACATTCTCAGAGTCACGTAACACACAATATATAAGTGTCAGAGTGTCACTGTTAATATATTTTTTTTAAATCTAATACAAACACTATTTCAAAAATTAAAACACACTTGAAACAAAAAGTACAAAAATAAAGTAGAACCAACTTCAAACTGTACAACAATCAAACAAAGGAATAATTAAACCTAATTAATATTGTGCCTCGTCACCTTGCTTATGAATGATTATGAAAAGCACATTATAGAATAAGAAATATATGCAAGTCATATTAATCTAAAAAAAGAGTGGTTGTGTGGATATATTAGATAGAAAGTGGAATAAGAATTTGAAACCCAAGTCCAATCTTCATCAAAACTTAAAATTAAATACATTTTTTTCATAAATTGTCTTGATAAAATAAAATAATATAAGTTTTTCATTAATCTAAAATCAATTTATATACAAGTTATACAAATAAAAATTTATGAAAAACTATATCAGAAAGATTTTATCCTTTTTACTCTCATATGCTATGTGAAATGCATATTTAAACGGAAAAAGAGAAACAAAGGAATACGAATATATATCTAATTGAAAAAAAAATGTACATATGATAATTAAAATTAACTTTATTTGAGATAGAAATGTGTATAATATATAGTAAGTGGTCCATCATGGACCACCAACGGCCCATTAACCAATCCCTTAAACGTCACTAACTTCCAAAAGTAATGTTACCTCAAAATCAAGAAAAAGTGTTAAGAGCATAAATCTTTAACTCAACAAAACACACACAAAAGTCATTAACAAACATGCTCTAACTTCTTAATCTTTATTGACTTAAAAAATAATGTTTATGTAAGTGACTCTACCACTAATAATATATTTATTGATAAGAAATAGACAAAAAAATAATAATTTCAAGTTAACATTGACTAAGATTAAGTTAATATTCAAACTTAATTCATCAGAACAAAAAAATGTTCAATTTGAATAGTATTGGGATTTATTTAGTATTGTGATGGCTTAGCACATTCATCTTTTATTAAGAAAAGCGTATCTGAGATTTAAATTAAAATGTTAAATTGGGCTAAAATTAGAGAATTACAAAATCATTAAATGTTCAATACAAGAAAAGTCATGTAATTTTAAGAAAAAGATATTAACTATTAAAATTACTTTAAGAATGATAATAATAAATATATCAACCAAAATTTGTAGAAATTCTGTGCCCAATTAAGTAGCTTACGTTTCACAATTTAGTTGGAAAAGGAAATTTAATAGAGAATGTTTTTTTTTTCATATTTTGTTTATTATATTAGGAATATTTTTTTAGATTTTTTTTAGAATTATAATGTGTATATAATATATCGGAAGTGTCATAAAAATATATTTGTGAAAAATTGAATTATAATTATAATTCCCACCGCAAGACTGTACTTTAAGGTCATCAATATTTTAAAAATTGTAATTACCTCCCTTAACTTTGAATTATTTTTAATTGAATCCTTGGAAAAATTGATATCACTTTTACCTCTCTGGACGCATTTTCATTAATATGATTAAAACGTTAACACAGTTTAGAATTTGGTCGCTGGTTTAGTTATTCAGTAAACTTTTATATCCTTTTGAATTGTTAATTGGGTGTTTAATTTTTTCAGATTATAAAATTTATTTGTAGAAAATAAGGCTGAGAAGAGAAGATGAAACAATTAATTAGTTACATACAATAAATTAAAAAACCATTTTTTTTCATAAACCCCTTATTTATGATTTTGTTTTAAGCCCCCAAGTTCTTGTATTTCATACAAGTTATGAAGAAATTTGAGCAGAAACCCGATTAAAATAATTTACAAATGAAGGGAATTTAATTAATAAGCATTAAATGAAGCGTGGGAAATTATGTATAATTCAGTGTAGCATCATTAATAATCATATATTGGTTTATAGTAGTGGTAAGAAAATTTAAAAGGGCACCTAAAATGGTAAAATCCGTAACATGAGGAAGTGGCTATATCACATTAATCATTGGACACACCAATGAACCCTTTTGGTAATAATTCCACAGCACAGTCTCTCAAAAAGGCAAAATCAACCATTATCCTTTCTAAAATCTTATGATGATCCTCAACACAAAGTGCTTTTGCAAGATTTTAGAAATGTTCATCAGTTTGAGTAAGTAATAAAATAAATTTTCTGTTGAACTTTTCTGATAATTCCTTTGAGGGTGGGATATAAAGTTGAGAAAGAGATAGATTTGAATTAAAAGAGTATATGTGAAGGATGAGTGAAGCAGAGTGCAATAAGTGCAGCAGCCAATGAAAAGAAGTTGAAGAAGGCATGGATTTTTGAAAGTAAAGAAGAGCCAATGAGAGAGGTGCAGCAGCATGTGATATGCTATGCAGACCAATCTTTATAGCAAGCTGTGATTAGCGGCTAGGCTATGTTATAGTAGTAGTAGTAGTTGCCAACAGCAGGGACAATAATAATAGCAACCTTAGCCATAGCCCTGTACTAGCTTCAATTTCCAACAATACACAATTAAAATTAAACTCGACGACGTGGATGACAACTTGTGCTGTGCCATTCAAAAATAGGTAAATGCTAAAAAACACAGCACCGAAGAGACAAGGCAGCAAAAGTTGCTGTTCGGTTTGGTTTGGCACTTTTTTTGCCCTTAGAAGAAAAACAAAAAAAACAAAAGAAAACCACTTGCAAGCATAGGATAGAGATCGAGATTCCCGATCGGCCTCATGCTCCTTTTGGCCTAGAAAAAAAGTACTTGTGAAAAGAAAGAGAAAGGTGTCGACAACTACCAACAAGCTTCACTTTCTCTTTTTCATTAAACCAACCAAAATATAAGAGAGTGGGGTTCACAGTAAAAAGGCTAAAACCGTCAAAACAAAAGTTTCCTACTACCCACCCACCTAGCTATAGCCCTAAAATATATCATATCACCTTCTCTTCCGACTCTCACCACCACACCATCACCATTCTTTCTGTCTCTGCAGATTACAACGTCACTCCCCCCCTCTCACTAACTTCTACATTGTTAGAGGATGCCAAAAAAATTAACCTATAAATATAACAAAAGGGTAGCACTGTAATCCACTGCAATTACTCCTTTCCTTCCTTCAAAGCCCAAGCAAAATGTAGTAAACTAGCGTGATAGGAAGAGCGATTAGCATCCCAAATATCACCCTGCAAAATATTAAATAACCAAACACAGAATTTTAGTGCCAACATCATATCCAATAATCTACGATAACAAGTTCACAAATACAAACCCGGTGCTAAGGATGTCTGGATGAACGTTGTATTCCTTAGCAAACACAAAAGGGACAATCCCTTGAGGCAGAGCAGCCTACAAATACATGCAATACAACAATGAATACTACACTGAACAAACCACGAAATAGAAAAGAGAGAAGATATTACATTGAAGAATTTCAGACACGACACGACACGACACCCTTTTACCTGTACAATAGCTATGTGCAATAGAACTCCCCTGAGCCCCACCACTATTGAAGCGACAGCCATGACAGCAGGTCCAGTGAGGAAACGAACTGCCATAGCAAAGGAAGCAACCGAGTTTCCACATGCAATAATTTTTGGTTGCAATGCCATGAATAACCCTACAAAACCCACCAAGGAGTTAAAATCTCAAGTCCATATCACTGTAACAAAACTAGACAACAATGCTGATTGATATTTCTCAGAAAACATACCAAGGCTAAACATTGCCATCCCAAGGCCGGCATCAGATAAAATTGATATGGATCGAGCAACGATAGCGGGCATAACAACATTCCACCTGCCACACAACACAGCACAACATTAGCACCTTGTATACCTAAAATCATTGGAAACATGGAATACTCGTAGATAGCATACTTGAATGAGATCAAAGACCATGTGAGACCAAAGAGGCTGGAATATGTGTTGGGGTTTCTAATCAGCTTTCTCCACACCATAATCAGAATGAGTCTTGTCATAACACTTGTGGGTGGCATGGACGTAGCTTTGGATTCACCTTGGGCTTTCGGATGAAGCTCGGCCGTCGAACTTGAGCCAAGCTTCGAAAGTACTGGCCCTTCCTTTTCCACTCCATTAGCGACGGTTCTGTTCCCAAAGCTAAATTCGTCGTGACCAAAATCATCATAATCTGACCAGCAACGTGGAAAACAATACCCACCCAATCAAAACATGGGAAAATGACAAACCCCAAACAAAATATTACCATTATTGGATCCAGAAAAGACCAAATATCAGATACACTCAAGGATTAACAGACCAAAAAACATATTGTATACCAGAAAAGACAACACAGGGAAAGTCCAAGTCAGTCCAACAAATCCCACACCAACTTCAACACCAAACCAAAAGAGACAAAAACAACGGATGCACACTCGCAACAAAACTATGGAAGTCACATTTGAACAAGATTACAGGCCTGTTTGCTACGGTCAAAAGAAAACAAATTGCTCGTTTGATTCCACGTGCTTATTCCGTTTACTAAAGCTAATATTTAAACGACAAGGCTTTCATATTTTCAAACCAGATTTTTTTGTTTTTTCATAAATTTCCAAAAAATTGGAGAAAATTAAAGAAAGAAACATACTTTTTGTAATTGAAGAAATCAAATTTTCTTTCTTTTTTTCTCTTCCCTTTTCTGTCCTTCCAGCCAAATAGGTCACATAATGGTCCTACCAACTCGGGCAACGTTATTGCAAGATGCATGACGGAAAAACACATTAAACAAGTCCACACAGTTTGAACAGGCACCAAGCATAGAACCAAAACAAGCTTTGAAAACAAAAGTCAAAAGGGGATGGAAAAAAAGTAAACCTTTCTGGTGAGCCACCCCACCAACAGGAAGTTGGTCATTTCCATAATCCCCACCTCTGAAGACATGGATCCCACCCTCCGACACCGGAGAAGCACTCGAACTCCACACAAACATGTGAAGATCCTTCCCTCCACCTTCTCCACCACCACCACCACCACCCTTCTTCTTCCCCACCGGAGAAAAAATCCCCGCATTGTGAGGTGCAGGGTATGCTCCGGCACCCCCATTAACCCTCACACCACTCTCCTCATCAAACGGCACCCCCCCAAAACTACTCTGCCTCGGACTCACGTTCCTCCCATTATTCACCATCGAGTAGAAGTCCGTGTGGTTGAAACTGGACCCTCTTGGCGTCGGATTCCTCGAAGACTGAAGCGAGTAAATCTCCGCATTGGTTAAATTGGAAGGCCTCGGAGTCAACGAAACCGAGTTAGGACCATGCGAGCGCCGGGAGAAGATCTCAGAGCGCGAACTGGTAGACTTCCTGACAGTAACATGAAGCTTGCCATCGTCACCAACCTCAGCTTCAGTCTGAAGCGGTTCCTTCCCGTCCAACGATATGATATCAGAGTCAACCTTGAACGAGATAATGGACCCGGCAGTGTCAGGAAACTGCTCCACTATGAGAAGCTTGGCACCCCTATACTCAAACAAAAAGAGCATGAGAGTGTACCAGATGATACACTGAAGCACCACTATCTGGACCATGAGGGTCCCCGATGCGTCCCCGTACATGCCCTTGAGCAATGGGATACCCATGACGAGCGTGTTAGGGAGCGTGGAGAGGGAGAAGAGCGTGATGGACCATTCAAGAGAGCCCCTCGAGCTGGTTCTAGACCAGACGAAGAGCACGGCGAGGACTATGGCTTTCTGAAGAGAATCCGCAGCTATGAACTTGTAGTTCATGGCGTAGGGATTGTTGGTGGAGATGAAGTGGAAGGAGAGTAGGGGCACGGCGAAGAGCGCGACGAAGCGGTTGATGCCGGAGCATTGGTCCGGGGTGAAGATCTTCCACCACTTGACGGAACCGTAGGCGAGGATCATGGCGACGTAGAGCGGCACGACAGCGGTGAGAACATGGTAGAGGTCCAACAAGGTTATCATTGTTTGGAAATAATAAGGTATTTTTTTTGGAAGGTTGAAGATGTTAGGAGTTAGAATTTAGAAGGAAGAAGAGAAAGAGAGAGTGGGTTTAGTTTAGTAGTTTATGGCATTATGATGGGAGACAAAGGAGTAAAAGCTGGGGGCTTTTGCGAAGCTTTTATAAGTCTTTTCTGCTGCTACAAAGACGCAAAAAACCTCCTCCTGCTTTTACTACTTACTGCTACAACTTTGTATTTTAATTTTAGATGAATGCAGTTGTTAATAAAGTGAAAAAATGTGTGAAATTATTATATTTTTGGGGATTGAAATGAAAAGAAAAGGAGTTTTGAATGAGAGGGAAAGGAGGAAGAGGGCATCGCAGAAAAAGGAGGAGTTGTAAAGATTCTCTTAGCTTTTTGCAGTTTATATGCTGTCTTCTTATGGCACATGAGATGCAAATTTGCAAAACCAACCAGCCAGAGCTAGAAAAAAGAAAATTCTTCTGTCCTTTCATCGATTCATTATTTCCCCTTTTTTTTCTCTGTCGGGAACCCCAAACTTAAAAAGCTTTGCTGCCAAATCGGATTCCACTTTCCATCCTTTTCAAAATATTAACTTTTAATCTCTTCAATCTATACCACTTTACTTTTTATTCTTCATTAACAAAAATATTTGTTTATAATCTTAATTAAACATAAATCATTTTTACTTTTGTAATAATTATGTAATATTTCAAACTTAAATTCACCCACCCATTAATAAAGGGTTAAAATTTATTTGTCTCCATTGTTGACCTGAATTAAATTTATGTTTTGCATTCTTAACAAGTTCTTTTGATTTGCACCTATAATTTTGAAGAGGGAAATTCGCATTTATCACTTTTGCATGGTAGTCAAATTTTAGGTGTTGCTTTTAGACTTAAACTCGTGTGCACCAACCAATCAAAGCAAATAAAGACTTTAACATCACAACCATTTTTTTCATTTCTAATATGGTCAAGCAATTTTTTTTCTTCTACGAATAAGTATTCTGTTAAAAAAAATATCTCTAAATAATATTATTTTATTTTTTAATATAAAATTAATTATTTTTTCTATATTCTAATTAAATGCCACACGGCGCACACTGAAATTAAATAAATTAACGATAATAAAATTCATTTTTTATTCATTTATTATTAGTTTTTCTATCTGTGTAAAATATCATGAGTCAGAAATTATTGGGATGAAAATGAAAGAAACCGTTAAATAATATGAAAATGAAGAAAAAATTGTTATTTTAAAAAATGTTTAATTCTTAATTATGTATTCTAATTTCATTAAAAAAAAAACACTAGTTGTTTAGTCTTTTAGTTTATTAAAAACATTAAATTGATCATTTTTTAAATTTGGCTTGTCGCTAATTTCCTGCTTGACTATAAATGATGCTTTAAGAAAAATAAACTTTAAATCTTAATGGATGAAGAAGACAAAAAAAACTAATGGTTGGTTGAAAATTAAAGAACCAGAATGTAATCAAAATGACTAAATTGAATGTCTTTAAAAAACAAAATAACTAAATTGATGTTTTTAAAAAACTAAACGATTGAATTTGATGTTTTTAAAAAACATAAAGAACTAAATTAAGAAAACTAATAATTAGAGGATTTTATGAGAATTTAAATAAAATTAAATGATCAAATTAAGAATTAAGCCTTTAAAAATAATATATAAATCAATTAAAAGTAAGCAATTAATTTGGAGTCAAGATTATCTTATTGTAATTTTGATTAATATGGTAGAATAGAATGGATTATTACTCTTAACAGTTAGTCCTTTTAGCTTCCATACATATTAAGATGAGTTTTTATTGCTTATCTTAACTGCATACTATCTATCTAATTGTTTAAGGAATAACTTTCATGCAATAACCAATACATATCATAAATATGATTTTCTGAAATACCCTATACATTTTTTTACTTAAAAGAGATAAATTTATTTTATCTATATTTTTCTATGAAATGTTGTTTTTTAAGGAGAAAACACTCATATGCTTTTTCTTTCGTTTTAAAGCTTAAAAGCACTAAAAGTATGTTTATTTTTTGAAAGGTATGATCTAAAAAAACATAATGTTTTGGTTATTTAGAATTGAGGGATTGTCGTCATGTCTTAGCTTGCTCTATATTACGATTGTTTACATCTCTCCACGAATAATCTCCAAATTGATAGGTGTTACACTGTGACTGACACTCATATATGTTTTTCAAGAAGGTCTTAATGAATTAAATTATGTCAAAAAAGTGTCTTTAGATAGACGTCAAACTTATATTTATAGAGTTTATGGTAATCAAACCTATTAATTGACCATTATTAACTATTAATGTACCTATTAATTGTCTGTCTCATTGATCTTACAACATCAGTTAAGAGTTCATCTTATCATGTACCAATATAGTACACATAACCTATCAGCGCTCTTAAAAATTTGATGTATCAATACTACTAAGATCTTATAAGTTTCATTATTAAAAAAATGAGAGAGTGGGTGAAAATCTTCTAATGTTCATCATGGATCCTAAATAATACACGTTCATCCAGCTTCCTAAAATTGAAAGCATCCGAGCTAGGAGGAGGATTGTCAAATAATACTTGTATGAATAACTTGGACAATCTAGTGAAAAGTATATACTCAGGTTTTAATGTTTTGGAGAAGTTTGTCAAAAAAATAATACTTTTATAAATAATTTGGAACAGTTAGCAAAAAATATCTATATTGTTAGTAAAGAGTGATCTAAAAAATATACTTGTCTTGGAACTTAGCCGATTAATTAATAATTAAACATAAGTTTTTATGTCAACAAATATTTATAAAATTATTTCTGCAATTTTTTTTTTGTTATTCTTACTTTAATCATCAAGCTTGAACTTGAGCTTTAAGTGTTTGTGAAAATTTGTTTTACAAATATTTATTTACCATTTTCATCATCTATTATTTAATTTAAGTGCAACTTGAATGTGATTTTACTTAATTTTTTTAAAGTTTTTCAAGAAAGATTTCAAGATATTTTCTTAAAACACAATTCAACTCTACTATTCTGTTTATGTTTTATATTGTAATTACAGAGTTACGCACATATATATTTTGTATGAAAGGGACAATTTTGGAAGATATTAATTTTCTTTACATTTTTTACTTTTTTTTAACTCTGAAAAAATAAAACATGACTGATCCCATTACAACATATATTTATTAGGATGACGATAACCAATCACAAATATCATATATAGACAATTATAAGAATTATCTTGTTAAAAAAATATTTTTTATTTTTTTTACTACCAAGAAACTAACATGATTTTTTTTACTGAATTTCATATATCAATCTTTTTTTTATTCTGGTACAAATTATTGTCAAAGAATAAACTACACTTTAATTTAAAAATCGTAATTTATATCAATTCAAAATAACATTTAGTTGAAAGAACAGTAGTCTATAATGACATAGTCTGACTTTAATTTTTATAAGAAATATAACTTATAATTATGTATAATCTACGGTTTACATAAGAATATAATTATGTATAATTTATATTAGTCTATAGTTTGTATAAAAATTTTGAATGACACATAGTACTATTATATTTAAATAAGGTAGTCTATTAGTATTTCAATATATTTCAGTTACACTTAAAAATTGTAACTTATCTTTGAATTTTTATAACGTATTTGAGAAAACCGTATTGAATATAAATAGATTACGTTTTCTGGTAAGAACCAAAATCTATAGTCACTTATAAACTACAAAATGTGTGTTTTTACTATAACCTAATAAACTATGATTTTTAGTAATATAAAGTCTTTGCTGTAATAGTGTTATTTTATATTTATTTGTAACTTCATTTATATTTTATTAACTATACTTAGAAAATTAGGATTTGGGACAATTTAAAAAAAAAAAACTATAATCACTTTATAAATATCTTGTTTGTTCAACTAGTATAATATTAGTGAGTTTTTCTTCATTACACGGTAAAATAATAATTTATCAAAATGATTTATTTGAATTAAAACATGCTTATTTTGCGTTTATTGGTTTTTTTATGACATGTTGAAATTAAATATATGGATTGTTTTTATTATAATAATTATAATACTTCCATAATTCTTCATAACGAACAGGTATATGTCTTTAATTTGTTTTTTGTTTTTTAATAGTTAACAAAATCATCAAGCACTGATCTAATGATATAAAATGCTAAAAAAAATGACAAGCTTGGTTTAGGGAAATTTAAGTTGCATAACAAAAAAAATTGTGTAAAAAATACATTAAATATTTATTTATTTATTAGTCTAATGCGTTTTTTTTTTGTGATATACGCACTAAAATGACAATGTCAAGATAGCAATACGATTCATCATTTGTGAATAATGTGTTCGAATAATGTAAAATTTTTACGTCTTTAATTAATTTAGAATTATCATGTGTAATACTTTTTTGTAATTTTATAATAACTTTTAAAAGTTATATATAATTTTTAATTAATAATAAATATTGTTCAGACCTCAAATGAATTTAATATCTTTAAAGTTAATCAACATCTACATAGGTTCCGTTTTAAAGCTCGAAGTTCAATTTTATTTTTAAAAAACATTTTAAGAAGGATTAAAGAAGAAAATAGTATTTAAACTATCATCATTAGTCTCGACCTGTTGAATAAATGTGAAACTATTGGTGTACAGAAATAAAAAAAATATTTATGAAATATGAATCAAGTCTAATATAAGTAGTAAATAGTTCCATCATACAAATACATTAACTTGAATTCAACTTTTCTTTATCACTGACAATAGTTTAATTAACTTTCAGTTGATTAATTTGTAGAGAAAACACTTTATCCGAGAAAGATAAGTAGTATTTCACTAACATTTATTGTCAACAAACAAAAATTCTATTATGTGTGCACAACTAACTAGTATAGAAAGAACACAAATGCAGAAAATTTCTTCAATGGAACAAAATACATTTCATAATGTTTATACAAAAGAAAATATTATAAATTTTCACCAAAAAAGCAAAAAAAAAATTTATACAGTTTGTTGGCAATGAATGATGATTAAGTACTGGTATTTGTTGTAATATTGTCATGTAGTGAAACGTGATAGAAAGATAAAAAGCAGTAGAAGACATGCATGGAAGTGCATGTGAGAAGGTATTTGAAGGAAGAGAAAATCCCATTTAGTAATTAATATTATTATTAGAAAATAGAATAGAAGAGTTTTTGTTGTATGCGTCATGCATCCATAATCATGAAGTGTGGAAAGTATAGAGATTATGAGAAGATTGGGGTTGGTAAGATATGGAGACAATTGCATGGAAATAATAAAGCAATATTAAAATGTGTTATGGGAAGATGAGAAGAGAGAAATAGAAAGAAACAAAGAAGAAGAATATTAGTAGCATAAGACAATGGAAAGTGATTCGGAAGAATCCAACTATAAAGACAATTCTATATGTATCTGTGCTACCTAGATAGCTAACTTCACAGTAATAGGAGGGAAGGAACAATGAAAACCACATATCAACTTTTTCAAAACACAATTTCTCATAAATATGTCTTTTACATCTCATATTCAAACTCAAAATTATTCAAATCCCTTTGTTCGTGTTGTTTTTATGCAACAATAGCATTTGTGGCAGGTAGCACGAAGCCCTCAAATTGAGGAATGAATTATGAAATGCATGGTGCATCACAAAATCTCACTCTCATTTGCTATTTCTCATCAATATCTAAGTTGAATGGATATGATAATTGTATGCATCGGTATTGGTATATATATGGGGGCATGTGCATATCAACTTTTTTTTTTTTTAAGATATTAGTCTCTATTCCGTTTTAAATGTAATATATATACATTTGCTATTATTTGGATCTACATTTAACTTACTTTAATGTCATCTAAGACGGATGGGTATACGTACGAAGGGTAAATCATATTTAATCAAATTAAAATTATGGAGAATATATTAGGAGTGAATTTAAATTTAACTCATTTTTATAAAAGTTAGTTGGTAAGATGAGAAAGAATTTCACTCATATATTACTCATACATTATATATTTTGAGTACACACTTTCTTTGTGTTAAGATAGGTATATTTGATGCATAGAATTAAATATTTATAACTAATTTGATAGCAATATAATAGTGATGACATAATAAATTTATTAAGATATAAACTCTAATATCATATTATAAAATAAAGGGTTAAATATGTTTTTAGTCTCTGTACTTTGAGCGATTTTGGTTTTAGTCATTTTTCAAACTAAGGTACAATTTAGTCATTCAACTTTAGAAAACTCTGATTTTAGTCATTTTTACCAATTTTTTTTAACTTTATTTGTTGTTTCAAGCACGTTTCATTATAACATTTGGATTGTTTACACTGTTTGACACAATTTTGCTTCAATGTTAACTGAGAAACGCGTTTGAAACAACAAATAAAGTTAAAAAAATTTGGTAAAAATGACTAAAACAAGAGTTTTCTAAAGTTGAAGGACTAAATTGTACCTTAGTTTGAAAATGGACTAAAACCAAAATCGCCCAAAAGTATAGAGACTAAAAACATATTTAACCCTAAAATAAATTTAAGTCCTACTTATCACATGTTTATAAAATAAAGATTATCTTTTATATATTTTAAATTAATTTTATCTTTAGCTGACCTAAAATATTTTACAAAATTTGTAATTTTTTTTTGTAATATTGTGTTTGATTTACTTTTTTTTTTCCTAAATAAACTCTCTTAATCTCTTCCTTCAAAAGTGTTTTTTTTATATGTAATGATTTCACTGTTTAGTTTACATGACATCGAAACTATTAACTAAAATTAATTAGTAATCAAATATATCAAAATGTATTCACGTCATATCTTAGAAATAAAGTTAGAAAAAAAATGACAAAACAATGATAATATATAAAAAAAAAATACGGATATAAAAGTTTGACATTTATTGGAAAGAGGGTGTCACTCAATAAGAAAAATAAATTAATAACCAACTTATATATTATTTTTTATCTTTTATTTTTGTTTTAACCAAATACACAATACAATATACTTGTTTTCTTGTTTGTAAAATTAAATGGGAAAGATTTTCAAAAATTAATATCTTCTCTTGGTTTTTAAAATTAAAAAAACTGAAATATTTCTAAATTGTTATGATTTTTATTGAGTTTTATATTTTCATGTTTTTTTTACAATTTTATAACTCTTTTTTCCTGTACAAGTGAATTTTTGATATATTTCAAAACATTAATCATTATCTCATGGTGGAAGGATGTTGGACTGTCCATAAATTGATTTAAGTCTTGCATTAAAAACTAATATCAAGTTGTTTAGTGCTTGAGTATAAAAATTTAATATATTTTAGTAATAAGGTGGACGAACGAGAGATAAATGAGACTTTTTACAAGTTCGTTAGAAATAATCACATGACTTAGGACATGTCGAAAGATGAAAATAGAGAGTTGCACGTTCTAAGAAAACACATTTACATTTAAGATATTGTATTGTAATGTTAGTTAATATATAACTGACATGTGTAAGGGAAGAGAGACATGGATGAATTGAATTAGAACATCTCTCACTTAGTTTGTTCTTTCCTTATTTATCTTATTTTCTTTTCACTATGATATCTTTATGGTCATGTTTCTTGTTCTTCTATGAATTGATACTACAAAAATAATACTTTTTCAAAGTATCAATTTTGATACATTAATGTATTGGAATTTTATTTTTATTAAAATGGTGCTTTTGTTAACCATGGCCGAGAATACACACCTAAAGAAATTTTAGTTGATATCAAATGTCTTTTGAAACTTATGGAATCAAGAAACGTGGAGTACAATGTATGATTTGAAACCATTGAATCTTTCATGGATACCTTAATCATACAAAATGTTGAGTCTCATTCCAACAACTATAGTGGTGTGATGTAGCAACAACTATTTCAGATTCAAAATGTGAAAGTTGATTTTTTTTTTTATATTTGATAGAATGAATGTTTTACAATGGATATTTAAGGAAAAATAATTTTTCATCTTGACAAGGAAGTTATACAATGGTTTGAAATGCAATCTCATCTTAATCCAATCTTGGATATGATTCATTATAGGCCTAGGCCTTTTCCTTTTGAGTGCACAAGGTTTAATTTGTTTAAGTTTATTCAAGAAGGTTTAGTTCAAGACTATTATCTCAAGTTTAATACCTTATCTAATCAGGTTCAAAGAGTCACTTAAGCGTTGTTTGATTGCTTTGTCAGAGGATTGAAACCATATATAAGAAGAGATGTTATTGCCCAACCATTAACTACATTGTTGAGGTGTGTGTTTTTTTCTAAATTGTATGACGAAAAATTTATTACAAAGCATAACTAGTTCCAATCCACTTATAATTATAGCATGCAAGGCACTAAGACCAACACAACCTTTTCTCAATCCTGAAATCTTCCACCTTACCTCCTCTTTTAACCAACTTACATTAAAATGTTTTACTGAACCCATCTAAAACATCTTCCATTAAGAAAATGACACTAACTAAAATGTAGCTTCATTGGGAAAAAAGACTATATTTTAGACAATACTTGTTTAGTCACAAGTTTGTCATCATAACTGATAAAAGAGATTGATTTCCCTCACTAATCAAGCTTTGCAAACTTCTAAGCATAGAAAATTGTTTCCATAAGATGTTGCCATATGATTTTACTATGAGTTTAAACCATGCAAAAAGAAAATTGTTAGATACTTTTATATCTTTTTACATTGATTTGTCTAAACCAAATCTAAATTAATAACTACATTAAAGGTTACTTAAGCTGCAAATTCAGAGTTAAAAGCCATTATGGATGCATACAAGGACAACTGATAGTATCACTTAAGAAACGTACAAAGCTTATTATGTGTTAAAACCCATGTTTGTGCGTGTTTGCATGCTCTGTGTGTGTGTGTGGAGGGGGGGTGCACGTGTGTGTGCGTGTACGTGTGTGTTTACATGTGTGATTTGATGAATAAAGATGAATCTATTTTAGTTTAAGACAATAGTGGTACCTGTCACAGTAAGTCCAGTTTACTATGACATATTTTTGTTACCTGTCATAGTAAGTTCAACTTACAATGATATATTTCTGATCACCTAACATAGTAATTCCATCTTACTATGTCATATTTCCGCTCACTTGTTGTGCCACATTTTTTGTCACATGTCATAGTAAATGTAACTAACCGTGACAAGTAGTTGGAGACCTGTCATAGTAAGTGGACCTAGATAATGTGTGAACATTTAAAGTTACTATAAAAAGTAATGTAAACTTCGTCATAGTAAGTTGAATTTTTTTCAGGTTCATTTTGTTTTACCATTTTCATGTCTATTACCTGTAAATCCCAAACAATTCCCAAGCAAATCAATTCATACATTACATTTCCCAACAATCTTTAAAAGATTACATTGTATATACATAAACCTATAACCTTTACAATTAATACAAATATTGTCCAAAATTTTGTAAAGTACTATAAACCTAAGATATTTCTACAATTTATCGCTATCACTTAAAAGAAAGGAAGTCCACTAGCTTCTAATTTCCATCTCTCTACCTTTCAATGAGGATGAATCATTAAATATTTTATAAAATACATAATGAAGTTAAACAATACTGTACTTTCTTTTGCAATGTTTTGTAACTGTTCTTTAAACTCTAGTTGGATTTTCCTTGAGACATATAAGGTGACACCAAATCAGGTACAATTGTTGGGAACTTCATTACTTACGTGCTTGAAATGGTTAGAAACTAAGAATGAAAGGTACAAGCATACTTTTTAATTGAGCTGACAAGGAATGATAGGTTAAGAAAGATTCATCCACCCTCTTGATTGATGATACCACTGGTATTTTATATATTGGATACTAGTTTAGGGATAACTTAAACGACAACAACAGATGGACTTTTTGATACCTACTAGGCCAGAGAAAACCAACTAGAAGGTGATATATGACAACTTCTATACTTCTTGAGCGAAGTTAACTCAGAAGCAAGAATGGAAATCTGAGGGGAAAGAGAAATTGTTAGTGTCCAAATCAAGGGGAGATTTTAATAGGTATATATGAAAGGATTATACGTTCCTTATCATGTAAAGGAGGTCAAATATGTGGCAAAGCTTCCTCGAAGAATTCATAGACAAGTTGCTTAGTTGAGTAGTTTGTCTCTTGAGAAGACTCAACACTACTATCCTCTTCAAGTCTCCTGCATAGTTTTATGCTCTTTGTTAAGATGTTAATAACTAGGCATCATGTTAAATGTCGTAATGGTGCCATGATGATGTCTTGTTGTCAAAGAAATAATGTAAAACAATATCATGAACTAAAAGCATAATTTAGTTGAAAGCAAGCTAAATAGTGGAAAGAATATTTGTCCTCTACAAGAAATTTACCAAATCACGAAGAACTGACACATAAAAGGAAAGTGAACTGTGAAAGCACAACACAAAATTTAATAAAGATTTTCCCAAAGTCTATAATCCATTAAATAAATAGCGAATACAATATAAGCAACCAAAATATAGTGATCTTGTGTAGAAAATGGTTGTCCTCTAGACTTTCATGTGACACTTTTAGGTCAATGTGTAAACACTCAAGCAAACTTCACTATTGAGCAATATCATATAAATGTAAGCAATGAGATATGCAAATAGAAATATCCATTGAAAGTTTAGCTAATCAACTTTTAACACCTAGAACTAAATTCTTTTTGAATTGATGGTTATAATGAAGAATCAAACTTCACCCACGACCTCACACACTAATTTATACATAATTCTAAACAAATAACCATTTAACTAAGCAAGTTGCTCCATTGAAGGTAAAACGAGTGAACTGATAAGTTACAACTTGGTTGGCATTAAATGGTCATCACTGATATCACTTTTTGGTATAAATTAGTGTGAGGCATTAGTACAAGTCAAGCATCACTTCAAGCATGAAAGGCCATGAAAACTATAGTTGTTTGTTGGATTACCGTTGTCCAAATGATTGAATCACACAAAATAACAAAAAATCCCATCCAACCAAGCATGAACCTTTGGTTCTTAGCATTTTGTTATATCATACAAAAAAATGAAGAGAATTAACAAGGATGCATGGAATGAATTGAAACAAAAATGAAATTAGGAATTTAAAAATACCATGATAGGTAGTGAACTAACAATCACGGTAAAGACTTACTATGACAAGTCTTCATAAACTTGTCACAATAACTTTTAAACATAATTTCAATTTTTTCACTGTGCTTAACTTACTATGATAGGTGGATGTCACTTGTCATAATAAATTTTTCCTTTTCGCTTATTATGACAGTTTCCCTTTTACCGGTCATAATATATGTTACTTTTATATAAAGATGTCATCGCTCAACTTATTATGATAGGTCTCGTTTTACCAGTCATAATAATTATTACTTTTATTATGAAAATGTCATTGATTAACTTACTATGACATGTGGATTTCACTTGTCATAATAAGTTATCATAGAATCCACTTTTTTCACTAGTGTTTTTAAGAATCTTGTAAATGATAGAATAATTTTTCAAAAATATTTTGGTAATGTGGTGGATTTTTGTCACGAGTCTCTTTGTGATGATATTTTTGTTCAAGAAAAATATTTTCGTTCAAACAAAATTATGAATAAGTCAAATATTTTATGTTGTAGAGATTTTTCAAGTAACACGTAAAACTATATTTTGATTATAACTCTAATATTTAATAGATTTAGATAGATAAAATTATTAAGAAATAGATTTTAAGTCTAATTGAACTCTACAAAACCTACTTGTAAGATAAAGTTTGCACCTAATTTTATCTTTAGTCAATGTGAAACTTCCAACAAAGTAATTTTTTGCTCGTGACTATGTTATAACGGAGGAACCTCACATCTAATAAATGAGGTCACCATGTATTTGATTTTT
Source organism: Vigna reflexopilosa (assembly GCA_027742785.1). NCBI lineage: Eukaryota > Viridiplantae > Streptophyta > Magnoliopsida > Fabales > Fabaceae > Vigna > Vigna reflexopilosa. Next base: position 14,066,559 of record CM050914.1, read on the forward strand.
CTCCACATCTTTTTAACCCTTGTTATTTAAATTTTATTCTATATTCCATGAGTTTTTCACAAGTAAAATATCAAGAGTCATAGAAATATAGTACGAAAAATTGAAGTGCGTGAATGAATTAATTTAGTTCAATAAACATAGTTTTAGGTGTAAAAGTAAAGAAAAATTGCATGAAAATAGACATGTTCAAATTAAAAAAAGGAAAGTGATAAGAAATAGAAACACTTTCCACTTCTCGTTACGATGAGAGAAAGAATGAACAGAAAGAAAGAGAATAATAATAATAATAATAATAATAATGTATTATTATATCAATCGATGTTATAAACATAACTGATTACCAATATTGGATTTACAATGATAAATTTTCTTGACATGTAAATCCATAATGCCTTCGGCACTGAAACAAATAAATGGTTATCAATTGAGTTTAATCATAATCAATCGATTAGGTTTTGTTGCAACAGATCATAAGCTATTTAATTTGCACGTTACAAAAAAAAGCATAATCGATTAACTTCTAATCATTATCTATCTAATCACATGAAGCTATCCTTGCAAACAGAGCATTGCAGATCCTTTTAGTGCAAATTAATGAAATTAGGTTTTCTGTCATGGCGATTATATTACATGCACCACTTCATTCATTGTAAGAACGTTGGACCACTCCCAAAAAGCAAAAACAGTTAACATAAAATTTCAGAAAAAAGAAAAGAAAAGAAATTGAGAACTATATATATTCAATAATTAAGAATGATTGAAACACGTTATTGTATTTATTTATTTGATTTATTATTTACTACATTTTACGTGGCAAATTCAAACACGTTATTGTTGACAATCTAACTCATGTTAAAAAAAATCTTATAAATAAAATTTTTGCATGGCAGATATAACTCTTAAGAAAACATAAACCTTTCACATTTTAACGTTTGTGAAATGGTCAAAAATATATTAGGATAAAGAAAAAAATATATTAAGAAAATAAAAAGGAAGTGTAATGATTACGACAGGCGGCGCCATTTGTCGTCTGTGCATTACTCTGCATGTTTGTTGGAGGGTCCAAAACGACTGCGTTGCTGTCTCGTTTTGGTTTCAGCACGCACGCAATACACCCTTAACTAGCAGCCATGTCCTTTTCAGTGTCGCCCAAACCCCAGACAAGCTATACTCTTTTGTCTTTTCTTTTTTAAACAACAACAACCAAAAATATAAATTCCATTCTCAAATATTTCAAAGGCAGTGGTGGAAAAGTTTTAAATCACTGTGGATTCAAACATTCACCACCCAAAATCTTTTTTTTTTATGAGAATTAACTTCCACCATCTGATAATCATCATCGTAATAATATTATTAAGGAAAAGGTAAGAATATTATTGATTGCCTTTAAAATGGAATGGAATAAATGAGAATGTCAGAAGATATTTCTTGCTTGTCTTTTGATTATGTTATTGTTTGTAATAATAAGTAATTAATAATACAGTAGGATTAACTTTTATTATAAAGTTTATTGTGAAAAAGTTAAATAATTATTTGTTGTATTGATAAATGTTGAATTTAACACTTTGTTGAAGGATGTATATATATATATATAAAGTGAAAATAATAATTATTAAATGACGCATGAGTGTGACGTATTAGGGTTATGGGTAGAAGCAACGAAGCATTGATTGATAGTAGTAAAGTAAGAGATAATGAAATAGATTTGTATATTTTCGATTAAAGCCGAAATTTAAGGCATTCTGAGATTTTGTCTGAAACGTTGGTTCATTGCGGAATGTGAAAGCAATATACGTATGTATGAACGAAGAAGGTCAGAGGGTCTTGCTTTTTGTTGTGTTGGGTCCTTTTCCACTGCAAATTCTACCATGCCATTCCTCAAATTCTATTGCTAATGCTACTTTAATAACTTCCTTCATTCCACCTTTTGGTCATCAAATTTATTTATGTGAAAAGAATCACAGTTTTAAAAACAAAAAATATGTTACAAATTATTTGTTTAGTTTATAATTGATAAAAAAACTAATTAATTAAAATTAATAAATGACTATAATAATATATATACAAATAAAAGAGACATAATAGAAAAAAGTGGAAATGAAAAAAAGAGCCTGTTGATATAATATTTTCTCCCTTTCACAATTCATCCCAGTTTTTTTTCTACCTTCAAATTCATCTTTCATCTTCGTGTAATCAAATTACATCATGGTGAAATTAAGAAGTTAAAACTTTTTTTTAGATAAATTAGATTTCAAAATAAAGTAAATTCAATATTCATCCATTTTCTTTAAATTAATCAGTTTCTCCTATATTCTATTTGTCTACTTTCTAGATAGTATTTTATCTATTTGTAATCTTAAAATTACTCTAATTTTATTTGGGTCATATTTGTAAGAACCAGAAAAATATAAATAGGGTCATTGGATCTTAAGTTGGGATAACCAGCCCATAATCTAAGGATCCATTGACCTTAAGAAGGGGTCTCCTCAGCTTCTTCTTCACTTACCAGATTTTTCTCTCTCTCTAAAGCTTGTTACCCTAACATTTTCTCCCACTTCTCTCTAATTTTCCAGCTAACAGAACATATTAAAATTCAAACTGAAGGTGCTATAGCCTTTCCCGCACTAAGAGCTTCAATCTGAACCAAACAGTTTCCTATTATGATCGGTAAGCGTTTTCCTCTTCTCTTCCACTGTTCTAGGACCTAGGGTTTTCAGTTGATGGTGCCTTATACATTTTCTTTTTCGTTCTCGGTATATCCTAGCTCTAAGAGCTGTATTCTTTCACCAATATGGTGATTTGTAGGTTTGGTAAGGGTGCTGCCGCAAAAGTAACTGTTAGGGCGTCTTGGATTAACTGTTTAGTGCAACTCAGAGGCAAGGGAAGCTTGGGCTTTATGTCAAAATTTTTGATCTTGCATGTGTGTTAATTATGATCGGGTATACAATTTAAATGATGTATGTCTGGTTTGGATGGTAAAGTAGTTTCTGTTAAATTGAACTGATTTCATCTAATATGATAGAATCCATGTACATGATGAATGTAATTTTGTATCTATGACTGTCTTATTGGGAAAATGAATTGATGTTGATGAACTATTGATTTAGTATTGTTTGATTTGTTGGGAATGATTTTGATCTCATAAAGCCTGTTTGAAAAAGGGAGAAACTGTTAGTTCTCTGATTGATTAGAAATTTTAAGGGTATTGGAAGGGAAGTGACATAGTTAATTTGACTAAAATAGACTAGAAACTGTTTTAGAAGTTTGGGGTATTTTAGATAAGACAAATATGACTTATAGGAGGTATTAGACTGATAAAAAATAGTCTAAATTGGTAAAATTAGAATTGAGCACTTAGACTGATAAAAATGAGTAATTTGAGAGTGAATTGATGTGAGATCATTAGAGAATTTATTTAGGAAGTGTTAGAATTGATTTGGCAAGTTAGATTCATCATATAGATCAAGTTAAGAGTGCTAGAAGTTCATCAAAATGATTAGAATTGGTATGAGAGGGTAGAGTTGCTCAATTATGCAGTTTTAGGGTGTTGCAGATCATGCAGAGTCGCCTAGCGCACTCTGTGCGCTCTGCGAAGGGTTGCTGGCAGGGAAAATTCGAACAGCGCACCACAGGGTGTGCGCTGAGCGAATTATGTGCGGCAAATTGAGTGTTTTTAATGTTTTTGACGTTTTGGGGGTTCCGGACGTCCGTTTTGGATGTTCTGGGGGGGTTTTGACCCTTCCGAATCCATTGGTGAGGGTCTCCAAGCTTTTTAAATTAAGTGTTGGTAATAATATGCTATAAAGAAATTTTTATTAATAAAGGATGTTTCTGTGAAAATATGTCATGTTTGATGAATCTTGGGAAGTATGATAATATCAAAGTGATAGTTTAGTATAAAAATAGGGTCTCTAGGTGAGATCCTCATACTGTTTAGAATGAATATATGAAGCTTTCACATGAGGGGTTATATATCCCTAACACTCTAACGGTCTCTCATTCTCATTTAGAGAAGATTGACGCGTGTGGTGAGAGTAGTGGGAGGTCCTAGTAATAGGTGCTACGTGGAGGCCTATTATGCGGTAAAGGGCTTACACTTGTGTGTGGTAGGGTGGAATCCATTGGCAAGGGCCTTGCAAGGCAGTAGAGGCCACCACAAGTGCATAATCCGCCCTAGATCGATATTCATTCTAGTCCGGACGAGTCTAGATTGCATTTTAACATGATAGGACATTTTACTTAAGCTATTATGTGAATATCTTGCTTTATTTTAAACTCTGTATGATAACATTGTTTGTTTTCCAACTCAGCTTACCCTTGCATTATTTGGTTTGTGTTGTATGTGTATGCTTTTGCTTTTGCAATGATCATCCAACTTTGGATGTGAGAAGAGGCATAGGATGTTCCCCTGAAGCAGGCTTTGGAGGGAGATGACCCAACTCCTAGCTCTTAGATTCTTTTAGAATTTCTTCAGATGTTTACATTTTGAAAAACTTTGTAGTTCATATGTTGTACCTAGTTCTTATTTTTAGGATTTCTTTCTTAGAGTTTTACTTCATTTTGAGAAACTTTATAATTTTGTTGTAGCACCTAGTTCTCAGGACTAATGTTAGACATTTCCTATCATTTTGAGGTATCTATTATGTATATAAAGTTTTAATTTTATAGCATTTTGGATGACTGTAATTATTATAATTTTATGTACATCCTTATACTGCTTGATCATATTATAATGATATATTTGTTGAATTATATTCAATATATAATTTTTGGATGTCACAATATTATATATGTAGAAAGAATAATTTAAAGAGAAAAATTGTATAAATGGTGGTCTCATTTTAAAAATTCACAAGGTAAAAAATCATTTAAGTTGATTTTTTTTTATTAATGTTGAATTGCAAAAAATGAAAATGTAGGAGAAGAACAATTATAATTTATTTTTAAGGTTTTATACACGGTTAAAATTTTAGGTGTAGAAGAATTTTATTTGTTGAGGTGCTATATGTTAAATAAAATTTTAAAATTTGTTAGTTTGTATTGTATAATTATGTTTACAAGAGTTTTACACCTAAATTTTAAATTTTAGGTGTAAAACTGTTTCATGAATCTAAATAACAAATCAATGTAGAAGAAATATGATGTTGAGAGGATTGGAACTTTGGACTCAAATCTTGGCATCATATGGTCTACATGTTAACAAAAAGATTAATTAATTAAAATTAATAAATTAATAAATTGATATATATAGAAATAAGAGAATAGAAAAAGTGATAAAGAGGAAGTATGTACCTAGTATTCTATTTTTCCTTTTTCACAATCCTCCATTTTCCTTTTATTTCAAAATTCATCTTTCATTTTTGTCTATTTCAAAATCAAATTACACCGTGCTAAAAGTTGAGGAGGTAAGAAATATTTAGGTCTGATTGAATTTCAATACAATAAGTTTAACTTCCATTATTTTTTTTCCTTGAATGTAATCTTCTTTCGATTATATTATCTTTTTTAGATGGTATTCTATCCATTTGCAATCTTAAAATCACTGGCTGATTTTGTTTGAGCCTATGTGTGTAGAAAGAAAAAATCAAAAAGAAAAAGTTGTGTAGAGGGTGGTTTGTTTTAAGAATTCACATTGAAGTAAGTGAAGCTAATGCATTTTAAAAAATAAACTCAATATAAAAATAATAATAATTTATTATAAACATTATCAAAACATATTTCTAAAATAAAATCAGTTCTTAGCTTAATTTTTCTCAATTTTCCTCTATTACAACTATAATACACATGGAACATACCATCTTTATGAAAACCAATCTTAATATATTCTTATTCCAATTCAACCATCACATTATAGTTGTTAAAGTATAAAAAAACTAAGTTATTTCATTGAAAAAAATTCTTAATAAAACCAACTTAAAAACACAAAATAGTTGACATTCTTCAAAATCAACTATTAACATTAATCTCCACAACTTTATCCAATTAACTCATTCAAATCTTAACCTAAATGACTTAAACAACAACATACATATACATATTATGTTTTGAAGAAAAGTGTATTGAATAAATTTGAGACATTGCACTTGTGATACTCACTACCACTTTATTCTCGCTATACCATATCAAAAACCAATATTCTTTTACTAGTTCCTTATATATGACCTTCTTTCATATCATATTGTTTGTCATGTGAAAACTTCTTCGACTCTCACCACTAATTGTCTTTCTCTATGTGAATTGGACACTAGTAAAGACAAGATAATCTCACATAAAAAATCTTATTCAATACATTTTGACTCACCTTAAATTATCATTTACTCTTAAAAATAACTAATTTAATTTTTGATATCACACAATTTTCGCAAACATTCCTACATTAACAAACATAACTTAATATAATCATTATCTCAAATTGTGAAATGTAAAAACAACTATATAGTAATTTATAAAACACTTTCAGAAAGAAAACTTTTCATAGAATTACCGCCTAACATCAAATAACTATTGTCCAACGTCACCAAATGAAAAGCTCATGGTCATATTTACGATACTTAAATATTTAAGATGTTTTTATCTAACTTTAAATGTTTCTCGTCTTCGTATAACAATTAACAACAATTTACATAAGTCACAGAACAATATCTTTGAGTAAATTTTCTATTATGAAATTCAAGTCTTACCTGTTGATAACATTGAACGTAATAACTATTAAAATAATATCATGTTTCCATAACTTATGTATTCAATCAAATTACATCAACATTCAACATTCTATTATTACATCATCCAATTGATTATTCCATCTTTATTCTTACATACCAGACTTAATAGTTCAACCATATCCCCAAATAACATCAATCTAACATGTTTCCAATCATAAATTCTAATCTTATAATCCATACCAAAATGGTATCAAGATTTTAGCCCAAAATGTCAACCCTCTCAGTACCAGTTCTACATTAACTTGTTATTTATCGTTCATAAAACACAACCTTTATAAGATTGCAAATAGATATAATATCATATAGAAGGTAAAACAATACAATACAACGAAGAAGATTGTAAGGTGAAAAAGAGATTGATTAAAAAATATATAGAAATTAAACTTATCTATTTTGAAATCCAACTACTCTCTAGCTTCTCAATTTCATCATGGTGCAATATGATTTTGAGAATAAAAAGAAAAGTAATGATCAATTGTGAAAGGAAGAAAATAAAAATGATCTGCATATACTTCCTGTTTTCACTTTTTCTATTCTCTCTCTTTTATTTCTATATATATTATTATATTCGTTTAATAATTTTAATTAATTAGTCTTTTATAACACGTTACAATAATTATAAAAATAAGCTCTCAATAATAATTTTTCAATTAGACATAAAAATGTAAAATTCTCCATATAGAAAAATTCTTCAAACTTTTACAAAAGTTTAAGAAAATCGAGTTCTAACCTGCTTTCTGCCGTGGAAAAGAAGAGGTCTAAGATTTTTTTTGAAAACCAAATTTTGATCTTAAACAACAAATAAATCATGTTAGGCTGGTAAATACAGAAAATAATGTGGTTTTTGGGAATTTTTTATTGACATGTTGTACCTAAAATAAATGAGAAATTATAAATGTTTTATGTCCACCTTTCATTGCTTATCTAGAAGATTTCATCTTTGCTGGACGTTTAATCGGTATACTCTACATTTTTAATTTTATTTTAAATCTATACTATTATATTCTCCATTTTTTAATGTATATTTCTTTTCATTTTTATCTTTTAAATAATTATTTTTTAAAATTGAAATAAATATTTTCTTAATTTTATTTTTAAATGACTTTTTTAAAATTCATATTTTTATTTGAATTTTTTAAATTTAATCATTTTTTTAAATTAAAATAATTATGTATAATAAAATTATTTATATTTATATTTATAATTATGATAATAAATAATTTTATTATTTTTTGTTATCACAGCAAAAATTCACTCGAATATTAAAAGCTTTATTTTATTCTAATGTGTTGGGAAAATTTATTAGTTTGTGCCTAGGCATAAATAAATTTAATAAATGTAAATAAAAATACACCAAAGATTGGAAAGTGATTATTATAATGTTTGTCCTTATCCAAGTACAAGTTCTAAGTTGTTGAATGTTTAGTTTCCTTTTGCAATAATCCAACAACTTTCTCATACATAGCCAAACTAACCAAGTCATTGATCCGACTTCCTTCCTCTAAGCATCTGCAAGTCTTTCTTTTTCCATGGCTATGCATAAGATCCTGCAAAGGGTTCGTCCATTCTTCAATTCTCCTCTGAAACTTGCCTCTTTACCTTCTTCAGCTTCTCACACATTTCTCTCTTCTGGTCATGAATCTCTTCATGTTCGGTAATTTTCCCGGTAACCCATTTGCTTATATTCTCTATTATGTATGCGGAAATTGTTTCACGAATGATCCTCTCACAGTAAGGTTCAAATTTTGGGTCTTGATATAATTGCTCGGATTTCGGGTTTTCTTGAGTCGGAGTGAGTTTGCTCTTTCTGGGTTTATTGTGTTAGTGTTGAAAGGGAAACCATTGTTTGATTATTGTTTTCTGTTTAATTGAATTCTTATTGAGTTCGACTTGAATATTGTTTGGATGGTGAATGCAAGCAAGTTCAGAAGCCCCTCAGGAAATTTTAGTCCATCTCAGTCTATAGAAACTCATATATTGTAATTTGAAGACATTTTGGCTAGAATTAGGATAGGTTGGTTGTTTTGTGCTTTTTCGCTTGGATTGGAGTATGAACTTGATAAAAACAGGATCAGAAACTCTTACAAAAGGAGTTCTCAAATGGAAAAATAATGAAAGTTCTCTATATTTCTTTCAATTGCACCAAATGTTCACAATACATCCACTGACACTTCGAGGGTCTGGCAACCTCCCACAACAAAACTATTTCTATCCCCTTTCCCCATTCTGAAAACACCTATTTATACATAACCTCCCATCAACCCACAACGATAATTACTAACAGATTTTTACAGCTGTTTTAATTTAAACAAACAGCTGTATTTTCCTTTTTACTTGTTTCTTCTTTAATATACCTTTGTAATAAGAGGTGGTCTCCTAACAGTGCCCGATCCATAAAGATTCACCTTGTCCTCAAGGTGGAATTGGGAAAAGTTCATCAACTACAGAAACTTCATCCATTTTTGTGCTCTTCTTCTTCCTCATGCACTTCTATTAACATCATGGCATAGAGTTGTTTGTTCTTGCAAACATGATTCACACTATATTTTTCTTCACAGCGAAAACATTCTCCTTTTCTGATCCTTTCTTGAAGTTGTGATCGTGTCATCCTTTTAAAGTTGTCTCTGCTGTGGCCATTGCTATTAGCCTTTTCCTCGTTACTGTTCTTTCTGGTAACAAATTGAGAAAAAGTATTTGCTTCCACCGATCATCCGGGTAGTGCTGCATCAGCTGCTGCCATTGATCTTGGAGGTTCCGTTGTCAATTCCTTTTTTTCATTATTTCCGAAAGATTTATTGTTTTATACAATTTCAATGGTGCTCTAATCTCCTCCCGCAACCCATTCTAAAAAATCTTTTTCAAATACTGTTCATCCAATCCCTTAATAACTCCAGTAAATCTTTCAAATTGAGTGATGAATTCACTGACGAATTTTTCCTGGTTAAGAGCCCGCAACGACTCAAAAGGATCTCCCATCAAGATTGGTTGAAACCTCTGGATAAGTGCGTTCTTGAGACGAACCCAAGACTGGTTTGGGTTGCACGTTTCCCACCACTGAAACTAAGATAGTGCATTACGTTCCATGCCACCATTATAACTTCCATTTTTTCCTGTTCTTGTACCCTTCTCAGCCTAAAATAATGCTAAACTTTTCCTATCCAACCCAGAGCATTCTCTCCCTCAAAAACAGGAATACCCAGCTGCGTCCATTTATCAGAATTCTTGTTTCCCAAGAATGCTGTCTCCGTGTAGTCTTCTTGGGTACCTTGATCAATTGCTCTCTAATTCCCAGAATTTGCTGCACTTGCATTCTTCCCACCTCCCTCTTGCACAGATCTTTCCACAAGCCTCTCCAACCGAGCTATGCAAGAATCTTCTTGTAAGAATCTGGCTTCCAAATCTGCATACCTTTGGGATAATCTTGCATGCAATCTTTCTTCAAAACCTTCCAGTAGCTGAAATCCAGTGACTAAGGTTTTCTCCAAAGCCTCCATTCTTTATTCCATCATTCTTGTAGTCACCATATGTAATAACCTAGGAGCCCGAACCGAGCTTTGATACTAGTTGATAGAAACTGGATCAGAAACTCTTACAAAAGGAATTCTCAAATGGAAAAAAATGAAAGTTCTGTATATTTCTTTCAATTGCATCAAATGGTCACAATACATCCAGTGGCACTTCGAGGGTCCAGCAAAAACATTTATACATAACCTTCCTTCAACCCCTAACTATAACTACTAACAGATTTTACAGCTGTTTTAATTAAAACAAACAGCTGTATTTTCCTTTTTCCTTGTTTATTCTTTAATAGACCTTTGTAATAAGAGATTGTGTCCTAACAGAACTGTATATTTGAATTGTGATCATCATGTTCTTCTGCATGTTTGTGGATTGTGAGTGTTATGAATATTGATATATGTGTCGTGTTTGGTCACTGGGTAACAGAAATTGATGGGTAGATGATGACAAGTTGTAGCTTTATTCATGAATCATGTTTGGGGATGATAAAGGTCTAATAAAATATATACTGCAGAAGGAAGTATAAATTATTTATGTTCGGGACAGGTGTAAAATATGTGTGTACACACTGCAGAAAGTCTATAATATTGTTATGTATTGTTTGGTTTTACTCCTTGCTGATTTGATCATGTTAGTTTATTAATTTTTTAAGGAAATAATGGTCATTACTTTAGACAATGTTCTTTACTTTCCCAATTTTGAATGCACTAGGGAAATCACAAACACAAGAGAAGTTAGGAATGAATTTGGCAAATACCATATAAAAGATTTATCTCAATGCCTCAACTGGACTTCAAGGCAATATTACTGTAGTCATGGCTATGTGGTAAATCGTCATTTTGCATCCGATCACAATGATATATGTACAAAGGGGTTCTCAAGTAAGGTGCAGTTGATCTTAAGTATACTATTTTTCCTTTTTGTTATGTATTTTAACTTAAATATGTTGTTAAACAAGGAAGATAGCACATTCTTACCTTAATGCATAATTATAGCTGTCATATTGAACCTATATTTTCTTTTTCATGAAAAGTGCAAGTCCGTTATTTGAAATTTTGATTTCATACATTCAACATTGAGTAATATGATGTTTTGGTAGTTATATCTAGTTAAGCATTTCCTTTGTTCTTAAACGTTATTTTTTTGTTATGATTGTCTTGTTGTTGGAGAGTATATGACTGACACTACAATGCTTCAGCTTCTTAAAACTATTCCATACCATGTAAAGATAGTGGAGGTTGGTGCAAGGGATGGATTGCAAAACGAGAAGGCTATTATTCCTACTAATATAAAAGTTGAGTTAATACAACTACTGGTTTCTTCTGGGTTGTCTGTTGTTGAGGCAACAAGTTTTGTCTCACCAAAATGGGTACCCCAGGTGAGAGAATCTATTATAGAAACAATCATTTGTAATGTTCCCCTTAATATTGTCATATAATCTTTAATATTACTCATCTTTACTTTTTTGTTTTAGGGACTTTTTTTAACCATATTTACATTATGTGTATTACATCAATCTGTTATTTGTCAATTTAATATATCCAGAGGTCTCTGATTAATCTTTCTACATTGCTCTGGTAATTTTTGTTTCTGGGGTATAATGAATAATGGTTCAGCCTTTTCGTTGCTTGATATATGACTTGGTGTTATCATTCTTTGTAAATGTACCTCATCTTTAAAATTGTTCTGAAACCATTCAACAGTTTGTTTGAAATGGGCGATCACGATGGTCCTGAGTTAGTAGCTTATATCAAATTAGGGAGGGCAGTTGTATGTTTTTCAATATATGAATATAAAGTAGGGGAAAATGTGTGTCTCCTTTGTCAATTAGTGATGTCCATCTACTGGGTATTTGTTAATGAATGATAATGCAATTAAAATGTCTTTTTTTTTTTTTGAGTTTCTGTCAGCTAAAAGTTCATTTTTGAGCACTATTTTTTCAACGTCTCTAAGCATGTGAGTAATAATTACCTTTTAGATACAATAAGCAATTGATTTGCTGGTTCATTGATAAGGAAAATGGACACTTGTAGATAGGGAGACATGATTTGGACTATTTGGCTTGCTTGCCTCATTTAAAAAATAAAAACAAAATTGGTGCTAGATGATGGCATGATGGCACCTCACTTGGAAGACACAATGCTTTTTGACTAATGATTTCATTTGGCTATTTGTGATATGGTATTTTTATCTCTTAGCTTCGAGATAAATTGTGACTTAGTTGTGAGTTATTATTTGTTTTTTGAGATGTATGGCTCTATGGAGATTTTCCAGACAAATTGTGTATTGGCTCATTGTATTTTTTACTGTCTTGGTCCTAATATCTGTGGTTCACAATTCATTGTGTTTCTGCAATTTTTCATTGTGTCTTTGATTGCCTTGGTTGTATAAAATTTATGATTTTCAATTCAAAAATTAGTGTGGCAATTGATTATTTGAATTTCATTTTGATAACTTATCCCCCATTTCAATTCTTCACATGGTCTGTGGCTGAAGGTTGAAGTGTAAGCTATGATATTTGTCGTGCTTTCAAATTTTTTCGATTAAACATTTTTTTTTTAAATTTTTAATGAATAATGGGATCTCCTGAACAACTAATTTCTCAAATTTTTAATCGAATTCAGTTGGCAGATGCAAAGGATGTGTTGGCAGCAATTCAAAACGTTGAAGGTGCTAGGTTTCCTGTCTTGACTCCAAACATTAAAGTAAGAGTTATATTGGATGGTAAAATATAAAACTTAAAGAATTCGTGGATGGACATGATTATCTGAACCCCTCTCATTCAGGGTTTTGAGGCAGCTGTTGCTGCTGGAGCTAAAGAAGTGGCTGTTTTTCCTGCAGCTTCTGAATCATTCTCAAAAGCAAATCTAAATTGTGGCATTGAAGATAATCTTGCCCGTTGCCGTGATATTGCTTCAGCTGCTGGAAGTCTCTCGATCCCAGTTCGCGGGTATACTTTTCAATTGATACTTGTCAATCTGTACTGTAAACAATGGATAAGTTTTTGCATTTTCTGAAACTTCACATGTATATATTTTCTTATAGTTTAAGCAGAAAAGATCTTTGAAATATATAGTCAATTTCTTTTATTTCAAATGTTTCCACTTTGACCTGGATTGATATGGCTCCCTAATGGCTTGGTAATTTACATTTGTTAGGGGGGAAAATAATTCTTGGGCTGAAAAACTACTGCCATGTTGACAGATTCATTTAGCTGTAGGGTTTATTTGATTTAGTGGCATCAGATAAAATAATAGGTTTTGATTTCTATTTTATTTGAAATTGAAATACATGCTGATTTGTTTTGTTGATGACACTATTTGGTGGTATTCTCACCATCAGATTGTTGTCCCATAATATCTCCATATTGAACTTGACAGAGGATTTAGATTATACAGAAATGGTTTTTGCTGTTAGTAGAATGTGTCCTGGACTCCTACTTGGCCTTAGAATCTACTAATTTTTTCCTTTAAATGATTTGAATAATCTTGAAATAGTTTCATCTTAAACTTCAAGTTAAAATTAACATTCGTTATATTAAATTTTATCATCAGTCATGCGACCCAATGTGTATTTCAGATATATATCATGTGTTGTGGGATGTCCCCTGGAAGGAAGTATTGCCCCAGAGAAAGTAGCATATGTGGCAAAATCACTGCATGAGATGGGTTGCGCAGAGATTTCACTGGGTGATACAATTGGTGTTGGCACACCTGGTAATGTCTCTTTCGTTGCTGTCTCTTATGTTGTGTAGCAAGTTTAGCTTTGGTTTCAGTGCTGGCTGGTGTATCTATCTGACTTGTTAAAAAGCCAAGGATCTTTTTTATCTGACTTGACTCTTATATTTTTATGTTGTCTCAACTGTTTAGATGATGGATTGCACATAGATGATCCTCATAATTAAAATGTTTTATAGTTCGATGAAGTCGCTGTAGATATTATCTGGAAATAGTTTCCTTTTTTCTTATTAGTCTCGAGGAGGAATTTATTGAAATGTGGTATTTTTTAATTGATATAATAAGCTATCTAGGGAGATTGGGATCTTTGATGTGAGAAAAAGGACATTTCTCTCTTCAAGGGCCAATTATCTTAGTTAAATCTCTAGAAAAACCATTATCTCTAGAAGTTAATGGTGCAGGGAAGTTTCCTATTTGTTGTAGTTATAAATAAAAACACATCAAGAAGATTAACTGCTTGTCTTTTGTCAAAACATAGATGTTTTAGTTATAGAAATATGGAGTTGATCCTGTATAACCAGAGATATCTAGATTATATATGATTATTAGGAACATTTTTATTTAATGCCGTATCATTTTTGTTATTAGAGGATATTAAATCTCTTATATCTATTCTATCGATTCCTTTCTCTCAATATACATAAAGCACCTATGTTGTCTCGGAAACACACGGTTTTAGCTTAATGTTTTTCTCTTTCTAGAGTTTAACAATGCACACCAAAGCAGTCTTGAATTGGTTTTTGCGTATTGTAATATTTTTTGAATTTGACTTAGTTTTACTCTTCCTTACAGGTACTGTAATTCCGATGCTTGAAGCTGTACTTGACGTTGTTCCAACTGACATGGTTGCTGTCCATTTTCACGATACTTACGGTCAGGCACTTTCAAATATTTTAATTTCACTTCAGGTGAGCTACATGTTGGGATGCTGGCATGTTAGTGGAACAGTCTGTAGGATTTTGTATGTCTTTAAATTTGACCCTCCCACAATCACCACAGCAAAATCAACAACTTGGACAATTTTTGGTTTAGCTCCTCTAAAAAGATGGTTAACCTGAACTGCACTCATGTCCCTTGTTATAAAAATTTGTCATGTTCACTCTCAGTTGAATAAATTGGATTAACAACCATGATAAAACCCTGGTCCTTTCTTCAGCCAAGCAAGATACTATTTGTTTTTGCAGCCTAAGAAATGACTGTTCATGCTTAAACATGGAGATGCATGCATTTACAAATATCTTATTACAGCCTGGCAGAAAGAAGCATAACTGTAGATTCACAACTTCTGTGTATCTTCCAAACCAACACCTAATTGGTTAAATCTGGTCTGGTCATTTATTTTACAGATGGGTATCAGCACAGTGGATTCATCTGTTGCTGGTCTTGGAGGTTGTCCATATGCCAAGGGTGCAACTGGAAATGTAGCCACTGAGGATGTCGTTTACATGCTGAATGGACTTGGAGTGAAAACAAATGTGGACCTTGGAAGGCTTATGCTAGCTGGGGATTTCATTTGCAAACATTTAGGACGAGCATCTGGTTCCAAAGCAGCTACTGCTTTGAGTAAAGTTACTAGTCATGCCTCCAAACTATGAGTAACTAAAGCTAGTCATGCACCTGCATGATAGGTACATTGTTTGCCCACTGTTGCGTATGCATTATGTTGGTGTTTCCTGTCCAGTGGGCCCTGCCATTAGAAAGAGAGAGCCAGCAAAACACAAATGTAAATGAAATGCTGTTCACTTCTGCTTGTGTTCTGAGCCCGTTGAGTCGCTTTGATTGTTGAGAGAGACATCACATGTTGAACATAGCAAATAATAAAATGCATAGAATGTCCAAGTTCAGCAATTGTCATCTTTCACACATTTTTCCCAATAAAGTAGTTGAAATCAGTATTTCTTCTTCTGGTTGGACATTTTTTTTTCTTGCAATTCTTTTTGGAATTCATTCCAAGGTCTGTCATCCTAATTTTATTTTCTTGCCTCCTTGATTTGGAAGCTTCTAATGAAGCTTAGGTGGCACTTATCCGTGATGCACAGATACAATGCACAGTGATAAGATTGTGATCAAAATATATTGAACATGATACATGCAGATACATGTCTGTATAAAGTGTAATTTTGTAAATCCAAATTAAGAAAGATCGTTCTTTTTGGACATTACTAAAACAAAAATCATAAATTACTTTTTTTTTTCACTTATAAATAGGGATTATACTGTCTATCTCATGTCTCTTTTGAAATTATCTTCAGTTCATGCATGAATAGACAGTGCTTCCATGCTTTTGCACTATACACGTTGATCTGTCTTGCTACATTGATTTTTCACAATCTTTTTCATAAGTTTGGGATATTACTCCTGTACATCCAAAAATATTGGTATTGATTTCATATTTGGTGCAGATATACAAAGCATATTGAAATGTTTGATATGTTATAATGAGTTGAAGTGAACTTCATACTATCCAATTCACCACATGAGATCACATCAAGTGCATGTTCCAAATTTTGGCAGTTGGTGATGGCATGTGGAAGCAAAGAATTATCAGTATCCTGTGTTACTGTGTGTGACACTAAGTAAATTGTTTCTTCCTTTCTGTGGATCTGCTTTTACTATTGTGTATATTGTGTTTTTGCAAAAGATATATTGATGTAATCTGTACACCTTACTTCTGGTGCACATAAAGAATCTCATTAACAGGAGTAGCTACTCTCACAAGTAAAGTACTAAATTAGTAAGTAACAAACTAGAAAGCTGAATATCCCATATCCCATGTCTGTCCCAAAAAATCTTAGCCCTCACCCTGCTTTTAAGCAATCCTTTTACAACTGACACAGTAATATCCATTTAAGAGAGATGTTCTGTGTTGTCTGCTTCCTCCCTTGATTTTCTCCCAAACAAAGGATCTCTGTACTGTGACAGCTGAAAAATTATTAGTAGTTGAGAGTTGTTGATGACATAAGTCAGGCACTTATTATTGGACTTTTACATTAACTTCAATTCAATCTATGCTCTTTCATTAAAACCACCTTTAATGCACTGAGGACTTTGTCTCCTTAGTATGTTTGACTAGCTTACACCTCACCCTCACTAACACAGATATAGTACATGGTGAAAAATTATCTGCTGAACCAAATACCGAATCCAACTCCAAAAAGAGAATTGCTATGGTACTACATCTTCTTTTGGTACAATAGTTGAATGACTTTGAACAAGGAAAGGAGGAGAGAATGAGGGAAACAAAAATTTCTCAACAACTGTACCAAAATTCTTTAATTTTTTTAGGGTTTCATAGAATTAAAACAAAAAGCTCACAGGAAAAGTAAATGAACTTTGCCTAAAATACATATTTCTTCCCTTTTCAATTTCTAGTATCTCATTTCATTCCCCTATTCTTTTGTGATTTTAGTTGTTTCGTGTTAAAAAAAATTGTAATTTTAGTAAAAATTTCAATTTACATATATCTATATTTTGTTTTAATTAATGGAATTGTTTTTTACGGTACTTAAATAAATATATTAAATATAAGTTTAACTGAAACAAATATATATATATATATATATATATATATATATATATAAAATATTGATGCTCAGATTAAAATTATGTTTTTTTTTTAAGTATGAAAACTAAAACATGAAGTAAAAAAAAAAAGGAAATCATCAAAATAATAAAAAAATTAAGAAAAACCAAAATTACAATTAATCAGCATCATTAATGTAACTTTTTCTGTTATGCCTTAGTATTTGGTTTATATTACATGTCAAAAGCTGTTCTAAGAGAAAGGGAGGATTAAATTCCAGATAATTTGATAAAGTGAACTCTAATAATAGCATTTCATGATACAATAATCTGAAATATATATGTGTGTATTGATAGACAGATATGTTAAATCATTCAATACAAATTTAAAAATCAAAATAAATCGGGTAAAATTGTTTATTATATTTAAATATAATATTATTTATTTATAATTAATTAATAGCTAACAAATGTACATAACTATATTTTTTTAATGTTATTTTATGGTTTACTGCATTTTATTATAATCTATTTATATTTATTAGAATAAGATAACAAATTTATATGGTAATCTTTAACTATAAAATCATAAAATTTGTTTATTAATGAAAAAAAGGTTGAATTTACATTGTAATAATGTTACAAATATGTCTTCAAAATTTTATATTAAATTTAAATTGAATTAAACGAAACCCTGTTTAATTTTAATCAGAATTAGAAAACTAGAAAAAAGTTTTAAAAGGTTGAACGCAGTGTATAAACACTTATAGGCAATCTTTTCTCTTGAAAAATCTATCCCAAACTCACATACACAGCACTCACATGATTAAAATTATTCTCTGTTTTGGACAAAATACCATTATTCTAATGTAATAGCGAATGAACAGCATGTCAGTATCAAACTGTTTGTACTATTTCTTTTTAAATGGTCAGAACTGAGGGATCCAATCTTAGGAAAAATAGACCCTTATCTGAATGAAATTCTTTTTTTTGTTAACTTTAATTTCACCATCAGATGAATACCATTCAATTCATTAAACCATGATATCAGAAATTAAGTAGCAGCTGCACATTTTGTTGAATGCAGCTTGTAAGGAATAAATTTCTTCTGCATAATGTGCATCCAAGTACTTTCCTGTCCCCAGCTACAAATCCATCATGCAAATGCCATAAGGAGAAATTTAAGATCTCATTACCATTTTTGTGATATAGAGCTGGACCCTTCTCTCTTTTCCTCTGGGGCATTCCATTGGGTAAAAGGGTATGCTACAACCATTGCAAAAATCTTTTTTCTTGTGTCTCCTAATTGTCCTGAAACATGCCCTTCAAAATGAGACTGAAATTCAACTCTAGATTCAAATGAAATGGAAAATCTCTTTTCTGCTTCATTTCATTAAAGATACTCAAATGAGTCTCTCTTAACGTGAAACCTTACTTTAAATGCCAGCCTTGTCGTGTGCATTTATGCTTACTGTGACATTCTGTTGCCCGGAAAATGACTTGACATGCTCGTGAGCTGCTCTTATGATATTGCTTTCCTCACATTTCTTTTTCTTTTCTCTTTCTTTTTCAACCACACCACTCATTAGCAACGGTTAACCAAATTCTTATCTTTTCTCAATCTTTCTCTTGTCCCATGCATCTTCATATGCAGGTCCTATGTAACGTATATATATATATATATACATATATAATTCTAGATTTTTAGCCTAAGTTTAAATGTCCCAATTGTTCATTGATGTATCAGTTTTAACCAGAGATATTATCATCTATTATCTTTCTAACATTTTTAAAATATTAATAAAGATAAAATACATTTAAAAGTTTGAAAAAATGTTCACTATTTTTTTAGAAAGATTGATTAGGAAAGGGGTAGTAAATGAGGGGGTGATGGAGTAGATTAAAATAATTACTGTCTCAACAGCTGGTTCTGGAAATTGACCATGATTTCATTAAATGTCGAATTTGGCTGTTTGTGGATTCTCCATAATTCTGATGCAATTGCAGCCAAACAGAAATTGTTCACACTGCACAAAACCAGTTTGAATGATGAAGGACAAAATATCTGCTCTCAAAATAATTGCATGCTCTGTACCCAATAAAATTATTGTATCCTCTGCAATATGGCTGGAGGAAGGGTGTCCTTAAAATGTAAACCTATCACTATTGCACTATATTTCCTTCTAATTCCAAACGGTATAAACTGCAATTAATTCTTGCCCCTCCTTTGACTACTGGGTTATGTTAGATTCTGAATATGTTTTAAACATTACTGAAATTTGTTAAATTAGTGATGAAATTTGGTTCAACGGAAGATCATATGAACATGTAACCAACTAAAAATTAAGGACTGGCAGAGCAGTAAACATTGACATGAGTTCTTTATTTATGTTTTTTTCTTTCTTTCAGTAAGTGGATATAAGGCTGGCATAGGCAGAATAAAAAAACGAAACTAAGGTGGGACCTGAATCATAATCACCAAAGAGAAATTAAGATGACTGGACGGCTATGGACATTTGATTCTTGCTCAGCTTCATGATTAAAAGTGTTATTGTAGGTTGAAAAATTTTATGCAGATCCATGGCTCAGAATTCATCTCATCACACGGTCGATTTCACAAGAATCACTGTTACAGAACACCTTTAATTTTTTAACTTTATCGATGAAATTATATGTTGACTAATTTTTGGGCCCCAATAATACATGTCTACATTGCAATAAACCTGAGAAAATTTGTGAAATTAAGGTTTAATTTTTATCTGCAGATGAACTTTATGGTTGTGTGCTACGTACCAAACCAGCTCTAGAACTATACACATTAATCTGATAATGCAGAATTAAGCGAAATGCCCATTAAATTAATTTTACTTAGTGAAGACAAAATAACGCAAGGAAATGGGCATTTTAGCAAAGAGGGTCAAGTTTAAAATAGTTGAACAGATGAACAATGGTTAAAAGAAGGTTGCATTTTTCACATAAGATGAACATATAAACTGATGAATAGTTGTAGAACAGAAATGTTTTTAAGCAAAAAACAAAAAAGGGGTTTCATTACAATGTAATAAATGTACGTACATAAAGCTATATCACAATATTCATTACTGAATAATGTATTATTATGGTGATTTTACATGCGGGCTAGCCATACACACTTTCTTCTGTGAGCCAGCAAGAACTTAGCTAAATAGAGAAAACCTGATGATGTCTGTGAGAATCCTGGAAGCATGCAAACAAACACATCCATCATCATGGCATTACCTTACCTTACCTAACCAATATTCGCTCCATCGCACCAACAACAAGCACAAAATAATAATAATAATAATAATAGTTTTCATATATCTGAAAACACATCATCATCATCATCAAGAACATCATCACCATCATCTTCATCATCATATATACCATTTCTCTTCAAAAATAGTTTTAACTATATGTTCTCTTATCATGAACAATATAATCTCAAACCTAAGAATTTTCATATACATCTGTGAACTTACCGAGGGGAAAAGGAAAACACTTATAAAGCACAAAAAATGCTTTGAAAATGTAGTAATAATATTAAGAAAGAAAAAAGGAGGAAGACAAAATTAAGAAATAGGATTTGACGACTCGAAACATTGAGGATGTCTCTTCAGGTAACTTATCTGTTGTGTAGAGGATTAGGACCTGTGTACACTTTCCTTTTGTCTGCACCAAAAACTTGGTCTCCCTCTTTGTGTGCACCGTTTCCTTCAAGGTCTACTGCACCACGGAAGTTAAAGGGTTTGAACTGAGAAGCAGAAGAAGCACCTTTGAATCTCTCAAATCTGGCTTTCCCTGCTGCTGCGTGACATGGGGTGGTCCTCAAGAGTAAGAGCAGAAGAAGAAGCAGAAAGAGGATAAGAAAGCTCATCTTTTGGTTCTTGCTCTTCACACAAATCATTGCATAGGGAAATATGGCACTACCCTGGTTGTTTTTGGTCTCCTATTTTATGTGGGTGTGTGGTTGAGAGATGAAAAACCCTTTTGGTTTTGGTTATGTTATCAAGAAAAGAAGCCTTTTGGTGGGGATTTATCTTTTGTATAGGAGCCTAGAAGTTTGAAGAGTAGGAAAGTCAATGCAAGGAGAGAGCCAACATGCATAGAACTTGCTGCCAAGTCTCTTAGTATATAGAAAATGTCTGGTACAAATTTCAGAGCCAAGTTTTTTCTGTTTTTGTTTTTGTTTTTGCTTTTGCTGAGAAAGAAAGAAACACTAAACTCTAGTCTCTAGGCAAAGACAAACACCACACAGCTCAGTGAGAGAAATTGATTCAAAACCAAAGAGAGAAAGAGAGAGAGAGAGAGAGAGAGAGAGAAATTTGGTTGGTGTTTGAGTGGGAGAAAGTGGGAATGAATGAACAACAGAAGAAGGACGGAGAGAGACGAGGTTTTCAGTTTCTTAAACTCACTCTCATGTGAGATGAATCATTTTCTTAATCTACTTTTTCAACAAAAATAAACATGTTTTTAACATATTCTTTCAACCACATTTTCTACTGTTATTATCAAACTATGCCTGTCATTTTTTTTATAACACTCAATTTAAAGGTTAACCTTTTATAATTTTCATTAGAGTCTGATTAGAACTCTCTTGCATTAATTATTATTTTCACATAAGTAAAATACATTAACATCTTAGATTTTTTTTTTGGTAATCTAATTTTAGTTTTATATGAAGAGTATTTTGAAATGTCACTCTGGATATTCACATGTATAGCCAATATAATTAAAATAAAAATATATTAATAATGAAAAAAAATATTAAAAGAATTGAGGTTAAAACATTTTTAAAAGAAAAATTATTAGGGATAATAATTAATGAAAAAAATATAAATTGAAGACAAAATTAATGCTATTAACTGTATCAATTATCTGTTTTATCTACTAAATTAGTTAATTAAGCTTTATAAAATTCAATAGATATAGAAAAGTGGAGCTGTAAAAATTTGTAATTTTTTTAATGAATTTTAATCAAAAGTTTGAAAAAGAGGGTGTTATAGAGTAGAGTGTAATCCTAACATTTTCCCTATTTACACTCCTGAAAGAAGATATTCCCAGAAAGGAAAAGATAAGAGGTTTTCATTCTGTAGCATGCGAAATCCTGATTCAAAATTGAAGTGTCATTTTCTCTTTTTGTTTTTTCAGAAGGTGATAATAATAAGCCCTTACTTTACTTAATTGAAGTGTTTAATTAATCATGTTATGTCTTTAATAATTTTTTTTTTCTAAAAGCTTTAAATTAATATTCAAACATTTTATACCAAATGAATCATTAACTAATCTACTAGCTGTCACTGATTATGAAAAGCTTTCAGATTCAATGATTTAATTCGTTTCACCAAATGCAGCTATATGATATATAGCCACCATATTTAATTAATTTTTCAACACCACTTTCCTCTACTTTTTTTTTTCTTAATTATATATAAAGCATGATGCTAAACTTAGAAATCTTATGTTTATATACAATATTCTTTGCGGCATTAATTGTAGGTATTTGACTATTTTTCAGTCAATATTTCCTGCTTTCGACATAGATATCATGAAGGATTATTAATTATGCGCAAATCTATATAACTAAGTTAACGTACGACACTGTTTGACTAGAGCAATTCTTTGAGGTTAGTCAACAGAATACTAAGAAACAATTCAACATATTAATTAGCTTGTCTCTCTTTGTTTTTTATACTTATGGAATGGATAATATATAGTAAATGACATAATAAAAATTTAGGTTAAACTTAAATACTATGTGGCTTATGTATAAGGTGCTATTCATGTCCGAAAGCTTACTCATAATAAAAATTTAGGAAGGTTTCCCCCATTAATTATATACTTTTTCTGTTTCCATTTTATTTATTGATAATTGGGATTAAGTCAAAATTACATTAGTTAATAAAAATTGTTTCATTTATTACTCTAATATGTTCCCGGGTGGTTCTTTCTCGATAGGAAGAAGTAATAATAAATATGAAACTAAAATTTTGAATGGTGAGATAAATAAAAGCAAAAGGTTTCTGAAGACAAAAAAGAAAAAGAAACAAAGAGTAAGTGTTTGCAATGATAGAAAAGTAACTTTTGTGATGAATGTTATTTATGAGTCACATTAAAGAATGACACGTAAATCTTACGATGGCATGATTTAAGCCCCTTAATTCCAATCTTAGGAAAGATTTTAATTTCACTTTGTTTTGAGGTTTCCAATTTGGGGGCGTTGTTTTGTTGCTGATAGAAAAAGGCATCGATATATAAAAAAAAGAAAAAAAAACAGATGAAAAGGATGTTGGAAACATAGAATTAGAGTTTCGTATGTTTGATTATGTAGGGGAGAAAAGCTGTGATGTTGTATTCAATCTAATCCTGGAAGAAAATTGAGCAGACAAAGGTGTGTCAGCAATGGTGGAAAAGATAATTTGTTTGACTTCTTTGACACTTGATTCACCTTGCATCATTATACATTTAGTGACTGAGTTATATGCCTCTCTATGTTCATGAAAGAAACTTGTATACCTTTTTTACATTCGTTAAAGAAGTTTTTTATATTGGTTATTAAATCTGTATATAAACAGTGATATAAAAACTATTAAACATTTTATATTGATTTTGAAATGATATAAATATTTTAGGAAAATAATTTTTAATATATGATTCAGATTTTTTATAACTATTAATCGAAATAAAAATTTTTATTTAGAACATTAATTGATATAAAAAACTTTATTTTTTATATTAGTTGGAGTAATAATCGATATAAAAAGCTGTTTTTTTTATATCAATTCAAACTTTAACAGTATTTTTTTAATGATGACTTTATATGTGTTATCTACCACATACAAAACTCACGTAAAATATAGTTTAAAACAATGCAGTATACATATAATAATCTAATAATGTATATTTTTTCACTATGTTCAAATAATGACTAAGCATTTATAATTTACACAAAAAAGTCATAAAACACCTAACATCATCTTCTATACAAGCTTAAAAGAAACAAGACCTACTACGCACAAACTTCCTTTAGGATTTCTTGTTCCATTAGAGACGCATCATAAAAAATCTACACAATGAAGAGTTTGAGCCAAGTTATAGGGATAAATATTTAAGATGTTAGTTATAAAGTGTTAACATACCAAATTCCATAGTCAACAATGTTTATAAATATGATTTTCTACATCTGCCTCATAACATAATATGTGCACTTAAAACTATCTAGTTGACACGAGCACTAAAAGTTAAATTCATAAAATATCATTATAATTGTATTTTAGTAGTCTAAAAGATTAACCGGTGATAAGTGTTCCCTCAATCTTGAATAAGCCTCAACCATTTTATAAAAATTAAATGTACATTTAAATTTGTGCATAGTATGAAACTTAATAAAATTAAATTATGTGTACACAACAAATATATTATTAAAAAACTAGCTATTAATGTATATTTAATTGTCAAAGTGCTAAATTTATTTTGTAATGAACACAAGAGAATCACAAGAGACTTTGAGGAAGAACTACTAGCAACTGCCTGTGACCCTTGTGGATTCTAACAATATTAGTGTCAAATAAGTTTTACATAAATATAATTTAATTTATCAAAAACATACTTACTATTGCAAATAAGGTGTTAAGTAGACTCTTTTTTTTTTCTTTTGAAAGGCCTCTAATAAGTACTTTTGAAGCTCTTCACTTTTATTCTCAACTCCTAAAGTGGCAACAAGGTCAATAAGTTCATATATGTGACCATTCTTCCTCTCAATGTATAGTTGATATAAATACCTTAAACACTGAAAATGAATAGTGTTAGAATAATGTATTGAATATATTCAAACTTGATAAAAGTAAAAGTTTACTTACAACAACCATAGTTGTAATACTGATATACATAACATATCACTGTCAAAGAGAACTTCAAAAAATCATTCTGACATATAAAACAAGGGAGGCGAGGTGTTCTGTTTGTGATTTCAGAAGGCATTTCTAACTCTATAAGTCTTAGGGAGATCTTCGTTGCCAATCCACCAAGTAATTCTAGAATTATCTATTGTGGCGACTATGACAATTGTTGTAGCGATTCATTCACATCTTTCTTCCATTGAGCTCTGACATGGTATACATATTTAAAAACTTAAATAAGATTAGTATATACCAGTAAATTAAATAAAGTGTGTAATTAAAGCATTAATGTAGATTTACCTCATTTACAATTGTTTTTGCTAATCTAACTGGTCAAAGGATAAAACTTGTACGGGCTTGCCTCACTATCTCAACCTCTTGAGTGTGAATCGAGACTCGAGCAATAACATCTCGAATGTGTACAACCACCACCCTCATCATATCATATCAGTTGTAATGGTTTCATGGTGTATGGTTGACAATGTGTTACCTTTAGGATGCATGCCACTCAACAACTCAAACAATTTTGTGAAGCTTTTATTAGTTTACTCATTTTTTGACTTAACATTGAACAATTTTAATACTGCAAATAATCAAGTATACTTAGTGCATTATGGATACAAAGATTTTTCTACGTCACTACACAAGTTGTCATACACATGAGCACGTTGGAAGGAATCATGTCCAACATCACCTATTGTGTCATTTAACCAATCATCCATCTCTAAATCAACTTCTTCTACTTTTACTTAAGACTCAGTTACATTTGACATGTCTATTAATTCACCATGCAATGTCCACTTTGTGTAACTCTTTAGGAATCAATCACAAAAAACATGTTCTCTAATAACTACAATTGGTAATTTTTTGCTCATTCAAAGAATTAACACACAAGCAATAGAATATTCCATTATTATCTGAAACATTCATCTTTGTAAATTCAAGAAATTGATTTACTTCATTCTCATACTTATTTATTGTGCGTAAATAATTTATCAAACTCTGACCTACTATTGTGCTTATAAACCAAGACCTATGTTTTTAAGTAGAGCTAAGAAACAAGCAAACACACAGTCTAATATGTAAACTCAACCCTACCATCAAAACCACATCAGAAACTATTAATTAAAAGTCATAAGATTCCAAGAGATGAATATCTTCATTGCATACTTCACAATGGTTGAGAAATATTTTTCTAGATATTCCCTAGAAAGATGAATATCTTCCAAACTTTATGAGAACTAAAAGTAAACCAATTAAAATATTTGAAAATAGAAATAAATAAAACTTTTTTCTTATGTCATTGAATTAATAATGGAGTAATGATAGGGTGATACACATTTACATTCATTTGACACATATTACAAGGGCAAAATGGTCATAAAAGATTGGACTTTTGTATTTTTTTCAAAAAAGAAAAATGTAAAAAGTAAGAAAGGATAATGTCAAATGAATATAAAAAATTATGTGTCTATCAAAGTATCATTTATCTTAATATTGTGTCACTCCAATAAGAAAAGATTGAACACCAATAATTTCTCAGTTTCGTAGATGCATGGTCATTCTACAAATTAGTAATGATATTTTCAGTAACAAGTTGTGCTAATCTTGAACCTATTAAGAAGTGACCATCATGAAAATGGTAGTATTTTCAAAGGAACTTTAAATAGCTAAAGATGTTGATTTCATTAAATAAACATGAATCAACCATTCCATTGTTGAGCTTTGTCCCATAGACACAACTTCATCATCACCTTAATTTTCCCACCTACAATTCACTTCGTTGTTCTCTTACTGCCAACCAAACTTCACAATACTAAAAAACTTCATCCTTATTTTGCATCATTACACCAAAAACCAAAACCCATTACCCCTACCATTCAGGTTGGTCAAGTTGTGCATTGCTTAGGCTTCTCACCACACATATTCTCTCTTCTTAATACTACTTATAATTGTCTCATTCTTTTTCTAACATTTATTATGCACCAATCCAACATACATCATTTATTCATTTTTAAATTCAAAATAATAAAACAAAGACATCAACACCCAAACAACGTAGATATTAGGTTCATATGTTAACCTTTTTTGATGAAGAAAATACAGAGAAGGTGGACGACGAAGGCAACACCACAACACCACATCGTGCGATGGCAACACCGCAACATCACACCATGCCCAATCACCCTTGTGAATGTCGTTGAGAAGAATACTCAAACAACTCTAAATGTAAGTTCTTGATGTTGAAGGAGGCAAGAATGTGACAAGACTTGTGGACGAGTAGATGAATGTGAAGACAATGGCAAATAGAGGAGGGACGACAACAGCGAATAGAGGAGGGGAAACGACTGTTAGGCATTCTTTTTGTTGGAGGAGGACGACGATAGTGCGACGAACAAAATAGACGTAGGAGAGCTCGAAGTCGAGAATGAGATTGAAATAGGAGATCAACTGGAAGATAACTCACAATAAGGGAGAAGGAGAGATGAAGACGAAGGAGAAATCATTATGTGTAGAGGCGAATGAGGCGAAGTGCAAAAGTTGGGAAGAAGAAAATCAAACATTCTATACCAATTATAATGACTAACAGATATAAAAAGTAATTTTCTATACCGATTATAGGTCTAACACGTATAGAAAAGCTTTGTAATTTATTACATTTTTGTCATTACTCCATTTTCTATATTGGTTCTGTATCTAACCAATATAAAAAGCCTTTCTAATTTATTATAATTTTGTCACCATATTACTTTTTGAGCTAGAACCAATATAAAAAAGTCTTACAATATTTACAGTTATGTTATTGTGCCATTTTTTATACTGAATGAATTATAACTCGTATAAAAAGTCATTATAAAAAAAGTATTTTTTTACACTAATGATACATCTCTAATTCATTTATACGTTTGAATGAAGAAAATATAGATAGATAAATTATACTAGTATAAGTTATAACAAATGTTAAATCATCTAATATCTTTTAAATAATTTTTACAAAACTATTTAGGTTAAGAGTTCAAATTACATTGATTATATATTTAAAATTATAAAACAAAAATCAAAGTATAAGGTGTCATTTTTAAAATCGACTAGAACATGAATTATTTATAATATTGCTATTATGGTTTAATTTTAGTAAAATTTGACACAAATAATTACGAGGATATAAAATTATAATTTAATAATTGTATTGAAAATATTCCTTTTTGTACATCATTATTAACAATGTAATTTTTACTAAATATTATATTCATCTTACATGTACCATATAAACAAAAAAGTTTGTTAATTCAAACATATTTAATATTTCATTTTTATAAATAAAATATGCTTAAATAAAAAATAATTTAACTACTATTGTTATTAAATTTTAATAAAATCTAGCACACATTGTCACAATTTATAATTTAACGATTGGACAACAAAATATATCTTTATATAAAATTATTAATAACATGGTACTCAGTAAAAATTATACCATGTAATGTTATCATCCATGAAAATAGAATCTATTTATAGCATGTCAAGCAAAATCAATGGTTGATTTTATAGTATTACTATTTTAATTATAATAAAGACAATTTTTTTTTTTCATTCATTGGGTTATATACAAAACTTCATACGGCTTATAATTTGTTCTAAATTTTGTATATTGATTAATTCGAATGAATATATAATATTTAAAAAATGAAAACATTAAATTATTAGATGATATTCTATCAAAAAAATATGTAGAATTCCATATACATAATGATTATATAACAAATTTCAACGATTAACATTTACATTTTATAAAAACTATTAATCAGATTTTATATATATATATATATATATATATATATATATATATATATATATAATTTACAAAGCTAAAAGATTAGTCGAATACATAAAAGAAGAAGATAAGACACCTGCTGTAAATATCCTTGAGTTATCACTTTTTCTAAAGTTTCTGAATAGTTCTATTTTAGCATGCTAATTTTCTGAAAGAGCTCAATTATTATTCCTAATAGTTGTAATCATCACATTTAGCTTTTGGATGATATTCCAACATATTTTTATAAATTTTAATATATTAAACTAAATTAAAAAATTAGTATTTAGAATAAACACGCCCGTTTAAAAATGTACCATGCAGTAACTAATCATAGAATTTTATTTTATACAAATTCTGCATGTGGTTTCAGTTGAGTCTTATTAATTTTAGAATTTAATAACAATATATTATTAATATAAAAAATTATAACGACTCAATCAGAAATCATATTATATAAATTTTAAAATATTTTTATAAAATCAATATACGAATAAATAGTATGAAAAATTGTTTTTGGAGGAAAAGCTTGTGAATGGGTCCAGAATAGCCTCGGGGAGAGAGAAAGTAGAAAGATGGCATATTTAAACTTTAACTTCGTGCTCTGAATAAATCAACGAATTACTGCAACAATCAAACTAAGTCAAAGACTTGATTAAAGTTTAAACATTGATTATTGTGTATACTTCATTATTAGAATGTGTACTTATGTAACTCAAATAATTGATTACGTGGAATATGGGGAATGTTATTTTCCTTTATTTAACCAAGAAGAAAATACAAAATTAAAATAAATAAACAAAGAAAAATCATGGAAAACATATATGATTTAGTAAAAAAGGAGGAAATAAAAACTTTTGTATAATGTATATATTAGTCAATAACATAATAAGTACTCTTAAGATTATCACAGTGCCACCATTAATTAATTGTTGTCTATTACTTAAGTGCAGACGTGGTATAAAGACATAATCTAGTTTGTTAAAGTAATTATGGTATACATCATTAGTTTAATTAATTGATATTTTTGTTCTTAAATAGGATATTTATTAAAGTTTAATTAAAGCAGAATAATAGATATTTTGTAAAATAAAGAAATGAAATAAGAAGAAGAAAAAAAAAGGAGGAGCTTGGAGTGTGGGGGCAGGAATTAAAGAGGTGTGGGGTGAATTTCAGAATAGATGTAATGGTTACTTTCTTTGTGAAAATGATTATGTTTTAGGTCTATCACTTTTCTTTTGGATGAAAGATCACAACATGAAAGTCATATGCAACACTTTCTTCCTCCTCAACCAAAATATAACACACAAACTCAACCAAATTACAAATATCCACCTATATAAAACAAAATATAAACACTCAACTCTCACTTTGACCACTTTTCAACAATTATTCCTCATTACATTTTGTCATTTTTATTTAATACTTATTTTACAAAATATTAACACAATTGCTTGAGATATATCTAGAGCTGTCAAAACGGGTAATCCGGTCCGGTCCACCACGGATTGGTAGATAAACAGGTTGGTTCACTAGCCCATTTAATTACAATTATTTTTAAATAAAAAAAATTGCAAACTTTCTATATTCAAATTTAAACAAATTTCACTCCCAAAAAATGATGTTAAATTGAAGACAATTCAAAATAATAATAAAAAGTACAATTTAGTATACACAGTGAGTGAAGAGAGTATTTTATTTTTTAGAGTTTCATAAATAAAATAATAAATTAAAAAAAATTAGTTAGGTGGGCTGGCGGGCCAACCCGGTCCACCATGGGTTCAACCCGCATGAGCCAGGTTTAAATGAGTCAGGTTTAAATCTGACCCGCATAAAAAAAATTCAATTTTTTCAAACCCAACCCGATCCGAACCCGTGGTGGGTCGGGTTGACTCGCGGGTTGTGACCCATTTTGACAGCTCTAGATATACCATCATTCTTTTATAAATAACCATATATCAAACTTCAATTTTTTTTTTATATTTTAATTAAATTTCAACTTTACCATTTTATAATTAGTCCCACACTTAATTATAGATTAAAATTTAAAACTAGCTAAGATGAAATTAAAATTTAAATATGTCATGATTTCGCATTATAATTACAAATGAAACATTTTTTCTTGACAAACTTATTTTGAAGATTTTTTAAAAAATATATTAAAAAGATGGAATTAATTCCATTTGCAAATTACAAAAGAAAAAAAATTATGTTACATATTTTTGATAAATTAATTTATAAGTAAAGTAATTTTAACTTATACCTTATTTCATAAAAACAAGTAACATCACAAATAATGTCTCACGTGACATTTTCAGAGTCTTTCATAGTCATCACATATTAGATACAACCTTCGAAGGATTAATGTATTGATTAATATCTAAGATCATCCACATGTTATACTCACCTTTATTTTTCTAGGGCCTCTCTTAAATTCTATGGTTATATCCCATACCAATCTTTATAATAAGGTAAATCACTTGTATGTAGGTTTAACCATAAAGGTCAGATCTACACATCACCTCCTTTAACTCTTCCTCTAAGTATCTTTCTTATGTGAGTCCAAGACTTATTCGAGTTATGATAGTCTTTCTTCAAACTCTTGCATCAATACACTTCACACATTATTCAAGCATTAACATCTCCACTATTGGAAATCACAAACTCTTGCTCTAAATCACACAATCAACCAACCAAAAGAGAGATTTCACCACATACAATCATTTCATCATGCACAATATTCACACCTCTTTATTTTTCATCTATGCTTTGGTCATTACTAAGATATAATTAATATTAAAGCAATAAAACTAAAATATAAAGCAAAAACAGGATAACACCCAACAGTAGCTTCGCAACGCCAACAGCTCTTGGAGCCATTGGCTTTAAAATCCTAAGCAATGCCTCGTGATGGCTCCCAAGCACCCGTCGATGTTCTTTGTCAAAATGGCATCAACGATCCCAACACGGTGCCTAACGCCAAAGATAACTGGAGCTCACTGTCTAGAGAGAGATTGATGACATCAGGATGGCCCGTGGTGTTACCCCCACTATAGCTCTTTGACTTCAGGTTTTAAACCCAACACCCAAAGATACTCGTATGACTCTTGTTACTGCATCAACATATTCACAAACCTTGATTTTTCTATACTAAGCTACCCAAATTGAATTGTCTAAAAGATCTTCAATCTTTTCTATAATAATTTCCCAGGTTATAGTTCAAAACACATCATTTACAAAAAAACAATTTGAATATCTCAATATAAAGAAATCAAAGTACACATTAATTCATCCAAGTAAATCAATAATTTCATCTTCAACATTCATTCACAATTAATCTCATTCAATGCTAACATATATCAATCAATCCCAATTAATCAAATTCTAAGACCAATTATGCACAAAATTCAACTATATAGAACAATTAATTCAATTCACACTAAAAGGACCATTTTACTAAAATGCTAGCTTCCCCTGCTTTGATTTGGACTCCTAGAGCTCTTAATGTTTTCCTTTTGCAACATACCCGCATAGGTAATTCTATCTACACAAAAGAGCATCGAATCGATGATCTGAACATATCATTAAGATCACAGACATATAGAGAACCAATTTAAGTAAAATTGAGCCACATGCAATTCATTATACTCACATGCAAGAGATGGAAAATATTTTGACTTTAGAAATAGGTATATGAGGAACTTACATTTGTGATCTTCATCAGATACATTTGTAGGGCTCTCTGTCATGAGCTCAAAGATCGTCTTTGATCAAAGAACAAATGAAGAATGAGTTAGATTTCTTAGAGAGAAGGAAAAGAAAGATTAAGTGAAAGGGTTTTTAGAGAGATAATAAGGTTTTATAAAAGAACTCAACAATAGAAAAAAATTATTTATAGTTTTTCCTTTTATTAATAAAATATTTGAATATCATTTTATTAAACCTTCTACTTCTTAATTGCACATTTTGTAGATCTTCACAATCTTTCCAACTTAAAAAAAAAAAATTTGTCCTCGAAAATTTACTCACTAGGAAATAGGTAAGGATAAGATTATCTTATATCCTCTTCTATCTCTCATGTATCTCACAAAAGTGGGCACTCTTTGTCAAAAGGTCCAATAATACTTAGATGACATCATCTCCCCTCATTGTTCGTGGCAAATGAGTAATAAAGTCCATTGTTATACTATCCCATTTCCTCTCAAGTATCTCCATCTCTTGCAACATGTTCCTTAGTCTTTAGTGCTCTTCTTTAACCTTGTGACAAGTTAAACATGATGTTACTTATTGGGTTACCTCTCTCTACACACCTTGTTGAGATTGTTGATAAGGGAAGCATTGATTTAGCTAAACCTTACAATCTCAAAACTTCTGGTTTTTTATGACGACAACACATTATTAATAACATGTGTTGTTGTGTATTTACATGCGCTACATGTTCATTACTTTCATGATTATGATTTATTGAGAACATGTTTGTGTTGATTCTATCATAGTATGAAAATTCAGTGTGTTTTACATGAGATATTATTTGTGATTGCATAACATATGATTTAGAAAAGAAAAATCACATGCACTTTTATTGAACTTATATTGTGTGGCAAAACAACAGTTTTAAGTCGACTTCATTATGAAGCAAGTCGATTCAAACTCATGACTTTGCACAACCTTTTTCAAACACTGCTGTAAGTATTTTTTGGAAAGAAATTTTTTCAAAACTGCATTGAAGTGTTTTAAAGTCGATTGTATGCGCAAACTACTCGACTTAGTTAGTTTTGTTTTGAAATTTTGTTAATGTTTGTGATGTCTAACGACTATATTTTATATCTTTGACCAAGCATTAATTATTAGTCAACTGAATTAAATGTGTAATCAATAAGTTGGTTTGACTGCTGCTAACTGTTATAATTGTTTGAGTATAATCGACTCCATTAGTAGCATAGTCAAATTAGGAGCGTCAGTTTTATAAAAAACTATATATAGACGCAAATTTGATTTCTGCAAAGACTTTTGTAAATTTAACGAGTTGCTTGATTCTTTTTAGATTTGCAGAACGTGATAAAAGCTCCAAGAACTCATCAAGAAGACCGAGGTGTTCATTCTTTGGTGGTTGCTTGCAGAGCAAGAATTTGTGCTCAAAGACAGATTGATCATCCTGCACATTGAAGTGTTTTGAAACATGATCAACTTCTTCTCTCAATCTTGTGAAGATTGTGGCTGCCCTATTATGACACAAGAAGATGACGTGTTGCGTTCTAGGACTTTGAGGATTGTTCAAAGTGGTTAAAGACTGCAGAAAAGGGGATATCTTGTTGTTGTTCTTTGTTTGTATATGCCTATATTTTGGTTAGAGGGTTAGAGAGGTGTTATATATATTGACATGGAGGTCGCTATAGAAACCTTGTTGTAAAAACCCTGATCATTATAGTGCATTTGCTTCCGGATACAGAAAGGACACTGGATGTAGGCAGTTTGGCCGAATCAGTATAAAAACTTGCGTTTGAATCTTCTATCCCTGCACTTTTACATTTCAAGTCGACTTTACTTTTCACGTAATCAACTATTTCCGCTACACTTGAAATATCTTTTTCCTTGCGATTCAAGAAACTTTTGAAAGTTCACTCTTTTACAAAAAAAAAAATTAAAAAGACTCTGATTTTTGTGTTTCACCAATTCACCCTCCCTCTTGGTGTTGAAACTAAGCCATTCTATTTTCAACAATTGGCACCAGAGCTGGTTTTCATAAGATATTTGAAAAACTAGTCGACTACTTTTTCTTTAAATCAACTATTCCTAGAAAATGGCTTTTGTTTCTCAAACAAGAAGGATAAGTGAATCTGCATTTGAACTGATATTGGCTACTTGCAATGCAAAATTAAATTCTGTTACTAATGGTTTCCATGAATATTTTGAAACAGGGAATTCACGAAACAAAGAAGCTGCTTATATCGACAATTCCTGTTTCAGACCAGAGAGATTAAATCTACAGGCTACAAAATTTACGAGGTTTCTCAATAGGAAGAAAGATGACATGATTCAAAATGAAAACGAAGAAAATGTGCATGAAAAAGATCTCATGAAGAACAAAAGGGAGATGTCAACTTCCAGACCTCTACAACTTCTACACATGGACTTATTCAGTCCCTCAAGGGTGAAAAGTCTAGGTGGAAACTCTTATGGTTTAGTAATCGTGGTGACTATTCTCACTTCACTTGGACCTTCTTCATCCCTGCCAAGAGTGACACATTCAAAGTGTTTAAGAAGTTTGTTGCTATTATTCAAAATGAGAAGGAACTCAGAATCAAATCGATTAGAAGTGACCATGACAAAGAATTTCATAATGAAGCATTTGATGAATACTGTGTTGAAATGGGAATATCTCACAATTTCTCTACACCTAGAACACCTCAACAAAATGGTGTAGTTGAAAGAAAGAATAGGGCATTGGAAGAGTTAGCAAGAATAATGCTGAATGAAAGGAACATGCCAAAGTAGTTCTAGGCAGATGCAGTAAGTACAACATGCTATGTGCTGAACAAAACTGTTATTAGATCAATGATGAAAGTAACTCCTTATGAGCTATTCAAAGGAAGAAAGTCAAACATCTCACATCTAAGGATCTTCAGATGCAAATCTTTTGTGCTACACAATGAAAAGGAAAACCTTGATAAGTTTGACTCTAAGGCTGATGAAGTAATTTTCATAGGATACTCACTTACAAACAAAACCTATCGAGTATACAACAAGAGGACAATATGTGTTGAAGAATCGATTCACGTAGCATTTGATGAGTGTGTTGACAATTTTTTTTATTAATAAATTTATCGATAAAAATTTTATTGATGAATGTTTTGTTGTTGAAATCAATAAAATTTTGTGATGATGAACAAATTTTGTTATTTGATAATTTTATTTTAGTGTTTATATATAAATACAAAGGAGAAGACTATTTAATTAGAATATAATTGTTAAATTTAGAAAATTTTGTATATATTGAAATATCTCTAATACCTCTTTATATATATATATATATATATATATATATATATATATATATATATATATGAGTGTGTCTTATTTGTTGTTAATAAATAAATAAAAAAGAAAATAATATTATATCACTTTAATAATTTTTACATTAGTTGGCATGTAGAAATTTTAGGGTTTAGAATTTTACCACACATTTTACATCAATCATATTTACATTATTTATATAATATAAAATATCATTTATCTAATAGTAACAACACTTTCAAATTTTTCTTTCAAGCTCGAAAATAAAAGAATTATTGATTTAATTTTTCATTGAAAAACTAACCTATATATATATATATATATATATATATATTTATTTATTTTCATGTTATTAGCTTTTCGGAAGGTGAGTTAAGAAACGATAAGTAACAACGTGAACTTTTAATGTATCGAGTTAACCTTCTTGTTTTTCATCACGTGTAAAAATAGAAGCATAGATAAACTTGATTAATAATTTTCTTAATTTTTAAACATATTTTAATTTCACACAGTAACTTTGTATTCTTCTTCCCTTTATTCTTTATTAGTCATTTTTTTCCTTGATTATTTTTCATCTTCTTTTTCTACTACATTCTTCGTCTTCCTCCTTCATCTTCATTATTGTTTCTTTTTTTATAGTTAAACATTATAAAGTCTTCGTCTCTTTATCTTTTTGAAGAGATATTAAATCGCCTATTTAACTCATGAGAATAAATGTTTAGCAAATTTTAGTTTTACTTTTAATAATGTGTTTCACGAAGATATTAAATAGGAAGATAAAAAAAAATGGAAAGTTGGATGTGACACATAAGAATTCTCTTTTGTGACAAAAAATAGTAATTTTGTTCTTCATACATTTCTTTCCTTGTATTTGTAAAAAACAAACCTCACTCGTCTTATTTTGACTGTGACTTTCCATGTAACCAAAAAAAGAACTAATGTCAGAGATGAATAAATGCTAACTTGCCTTTTAAATTTAATAATTATAATTGCATAAAATATCGAAAACCAGCTCACATGTAAAAGTTATACAATATAAAAGTATACAAATCTAGAACCAACTAAAAATGTTTCTACTATTTTACTTTTCAAAACTTAATCACTTAAACAACATTTTCTAATAATTTTATAAATATTATTTTCAGAAATTATACTTTTCCTAAAAAGTGACCTATACATCATTTTTGTGGTGGAAAAGTTACACCATTGGTTGGGAATGTAAGTGCAAGTCCAACTCTCATATTGGATAAAAATGAAAAAATAGAGCACTATATAAAGGCGAAAAAATCGTTAACTCATTATCTTAAGGTTTTAGGTAGAGAGTGATATCAATCCTTTATATGATTGGACTTATATCTCATTGGTGTTTATATCTCCGAGTGAACTTCTTTCTTGATAGACCCAACATCATTCACCCGTGCACAAGGTGTTTAATTCTTGCGCAGAGGTCCATCATACATACTGGAAAAACTATGAGGAATTATATGAAAGAATGAGGTTTTGCAACTTCGTGTGTGAAAATCAAAGGTAAAAAGTCATGATACGCTGCCTACATTGTGTGGAAGAGTGGAATCATAATGCATGGATTAAAGAAAGAAAAAAAGTGAAGTTGTTGCATGCTGCTAGTTGTTATTTTTTCAAGGGCTAGTTAATTATGTTCCTGACTTCAGTTTTCATGCTCTAGTGCATGATTTGCATTATATTGTTGGTCTCTGAAATATTGAAAACATGCATTGATATTTGAAAGAGCAGTAGAAAAAGGGTTGAAGATGTGATGAAGCAAGATAAATAGTTTTGCAGTGTTGGTGGTGTAAAATGTGGGAGGGTTTGATGAGGTAAAAAGATGGAGATTGAGAAATGTTATTGAGTGGCATCTACTTTGGGTTGAAAGAAGCAAAGATGGGGAATGTCGTTATGAGTACAAACGATATGATTATAGAAAAGAATTCTTTGCTCCGCAAGCAACTAGAATTTCCCACTTTTTAGCTCTGTTGCATCTTGCTCTTCAGTCAAACCCATGGCCCTTTGCCTCTCATACCATCATTGGCACATAACTGCTACATCAAAACCCTTATTTCTTCATTAATTATTAATCAAGATTTTATTTTATGATAAGAAAAATGTTACAAGTTTGTGGTTTACTAGTACTGTTTAGTGTTCTTGCATAACGCAGCAAGCACTGAGATATGGAACAACATGATTGAGGGCAAGATTGTATGATCGATGAGAATCGTCATAAAACTTATATTAATGAAAACCAGTTAGGTTTAAGGTGGTCAAATCAAATATGATTATGGCCAACCTGTCTTTCATTTATTCCACTTCTACTTTTCTCCTTGTTTCTTTTTCGTCCTTTCTTTTCTCTTTCTGAATCATTATTGATATTTTTAAACACGGTTTCCTCTCATCAATTATGTTCAACCTATATATATAGCAGACAATTTTATTCACAGAAAATGAGGATAAAATATTATAACAATTGCTTCATATATATATTATGATAAAACTTATTTTATTTTTTTCTTCTCAAAGAAAACTAAGTTAAATACATTCTTGTGCCAAAGTCTAGAAAATTTAGTAACTTTATTTTTATAAGAAAAAAAAAACAATAAGAAAGGTAACTTTTCGAAGAAGTTGGATATATAGCTAAACCTATAACCTCATAACCAATAAGAAAGGTAACTAATAATGTTTTTTTTTTCTGGTTAGAAAATGGTAAAGAGACATTGACTTCTCAATGGTCATGTTATCATATTGAAGGGAGAGGAGCCCAAAAAAAGAATGGGTTGGTTTAGAATGCTATTCTCACCTCCTTTTTCTTTTGTGTAGGAGGACTAACGACAAGAAAATAGCTTATGTAGTGTTGTTAATGAAAAATAAGAATATCAAATCTTCTTCTGTTCTCCTATATCATCATATCAATTATATACTAGTCCTAAACTAGCATGTTATAATGCACTTGGGTTATACAATTTTATCTATTTATCAAAATTTCACATTGAATAACGTGAAAAATTATACCAACAAAAATTGTTATACATTATAGAGTTATTTTTAGATCTTTCAACAACTCATTAAGTCTCGTAATGTATATATTGCTTAGATAGTTGTGTACTTGTATTTACAATTTTTTTTCAGAAAAATTGAAGAGAAAGTTTCAATTTCGTTTACAACAATTGTACGAGAGTTTACAATTTTGTTAAAAAAAATTGTATAAGATTTTACAATTTTGTCCACAAATTTATAATAAAAAAAATTGTTTACAATTTTAATTAGAAAAATTACACGGGTTTATATTTTTATTCATAAATTTTAAAAGAAGATTTGTAATTTTTTACAAAAATGATTAATATAAGTATATATTTTTGTAAGATATACTTTGGCTTGAGTTAATTAAACAAATTATATATATATATATATATATATATATATATATATATATATATTCAGATAGTTAAAATTGTTTAAATAGAATTAATATATTGTTTTTAATTGAGTAATCAAGATAATTACATATAATTATTATTAATATGTTTTTAAATTTAAATTGAAGTTTTAAAGTATTCATAACTGATAAAAGATAAATGATATTACTTTTATTTACTATTTACCGTAATACTTAAAAATTAAGTTGTTCACATTTAAGTATATTTTACCCATTAAAAAAAATTCTTAGTTTTCATCTTTTTTTTTCCTTTTTATTTGTAATGTGTGAGTCTTGTATGGATAGATTTTTTAGTTCAATTTGCAAAAAATAAAACAAATAACTGAAAATTTTTCTTGTTCATTCCACCAAAATCACGTTTCAAAAACCTTCATTTATTTAAATCTCTTTCTTTATTTTTTTTTTACATAGTTTCAAATCCTAAACCCTCTCAATAGTCAACCCCAGTTCTCTCTCTTTACAAGCGTTCACGTTACATATTTCAGTCGTTGTGCACACAAACCTCTCCTTGGATATATGCATCTCCATAATATTATAATCACCCAAACCAATAACAATGGGATAGTGTCACTTTGAACCTCTTTTTATTTGTATGAGTTTGTTTTTGTCTTGGTTTGTTAACTATCGTACCTTTTCCTATTTGGTGTGCGTAAATCGGATTTTGCATGAGTTGTTGTTTTCATAAACTTTTGTGGAAACTACGTGAGTCCTTATATTGAAACTAAGTATAGTTGAATTACCTGGAAAAAAAATATTTTTCTTTTAGAAGAGAAGTTTGTAGTTCACTTGGTTGAATAATAGACTGTCTTTATAGGTTTGTAATGCAGTAATTTCGTTCATGCTTTGGTACGTTTTTGTTTTTATTGATAGAAATTTGTTGCAAGAAGTGATATATGATGCTTAATTAGACGTAGACTCTAGTAATAAAATAGGATGTTACAAAAGTGTAACGATAACTATCACTTATTATTGTTAATGACATTTTTTGTCTCATAAAAATACCCTAGTAATAAAATAGAATGTCACAGCGTAATGAAGATGTTACATGATACATTATCTTTACGTATTCATATCTCTATTTATTCTTTTCTTGATGGTTCTTTTCCTTCTCTCAACTATCTCATTGCTGAAGACCGCGGGAATGAAGTTATCAACCTAGAGTATCTAAATTACTACCAACAAGATCAATTGATTATTGCGTGGTTATTACTTGTTTCAAATACTACACCCTTTCTAACAAAGGTGGTGGGGTTGTCTTCTTCCTCTCAAATCTAGTAGAAATTATCAAAGAATTCTGCTTCTCATACCAGGGTCAAGTTGTCCAAGTACGAGTTTTGGATGAAGGAGGTGTAGTTTCTAGGGTATGTCATATCCGCTAGTGGGATATCAATGGATCCGACTAAGGTTCAGTCGGTGCTTTAGTGGGAGAGACCCAAGTCTGCAATGGAGATCAAAAGTTTTGTTGGTTTAGCGGGCTACTAACTCGTAAGGATCAACCTTTTGCTTAGACGGACCAGTGTGAGGCTAACTTTCAAAAGTTAAGGAAAAGGTTGACGAGTGCTCCAGTGTTGGTGATCCCTGACACAGGTAGACCTTTAGAGGTTTACTATGATGCTTCCAATCAAGGGCTAGGTTGCGTGTTGATGCAAGAGAAGAAAATGGTAGCATATCCTTCGAGGCAGCTTAAGATTCATGAGAAGAACTACCCTACTCGTGACTTGGAGTTGGCGGCGGTTATGTTTGTCTTGAAGATTTGGAGGTATTATCTGTGTGATGCTCAGTTTCAAGTGTTTGGTGATCACAAGAGCCTGAAGTATTTCTTTGATTAGAAGGAGTTGTACATGAGGCATATAAGAGGGATGAAGTTTATGAAGGACTACGAGTTTGATATGTTATATCATCCGGGTAAGGTGAATATAGTGGCAGATGCTCTGACTAGGAAAACAGTGCATGTATTTTTTATGATGGTTAGAGAGTTAGAGTTGGTTGAGAGGTTCAGGGATATGAGGTTATAGGTTTAGCTAGAGTCAAATTTCATCAGGTGCAGTAGTGTGGTAGTATTGTGTGATATGTTGGGTTTGATCAGGGAGAAACAATTATCAAACACCAAGCTACAAAAGATAGTATGTTTGTTGGGATAAGTTCAGGCCAGAGAATTTGTGTTTGGGGCATATGGTATCTCGAGGTTTAGAGGCTGAGTTTGTGTTCCAGATGATGTTGAGTTGAAGAGGTTAATTCTTGAGGAAGGACATTCGAGTCATTTTAGCATGCATCCTGACATGACTAAAATGTACCAGGACCTGAAGGAGTCGTTTTGGTGGCCTAGAATGAAGAAAAATGTAACACAGTTTGTATCAACATGTTTGACTTGTTAGAGAGCTAAGGTGGAACATCAACGACCTGGTAGTTTGTTGCAGTAGTTGGATGTGCCTAAGTGGAAATGAGATAGCATTTTCATGGACTTTGTTACTCCTTTACCACAAATGGTCAAAGGTCACGATGTTATTTGGGTTGTAGTAGACAAGTTAACTCAAAGTGATAATTTCTTGGTGGTGAATCTGATGATGTCTATGGTGAAACTTGCTCAATTGTATATCTAAGAGATAATGACACTGCATAGGATACCGTCAAGCATAGTGTCAGACAGGGATTTGTAGTTTATATCAAGATTTTGGCAGTTTCTATAGTGTGAGTTAGACAACAAGTTAAAGATGAGCTCTACGTATCATCCACAGACAGATGGTTAGTCAAAGAAAATGATCCAATTATTAGAAGATTTGTTGAAGACATATATATTAGATCACCTAGAAGTTTGGGATGTTATACATGTCATTATACAATTCTGGAAATTTTTAGTCCATAAAAACCAATTCATTGAGCAAGTGATTTAAAAGAAAAAAAAATTATCTTAATATTTAATTTAAAATTTTTAATATACATAAAAAATATATTTAGCAAGATCTACACATTAATTCGAACTATTTTATCAAATT
This sequence comes from Vigna reflexopilosa, assembly GCA_027742785.1. NCBI lineage: Eukaryota > Viridiplantae > Streptophyta > Magnoliopsida > Fabales > Fabaceae > Vigna > Vigna reflexopilosa. Next base: position 14,109,241 of record CM050914.1, read on the forward strand.
TTTTCCATAAAATATAATATATTCTTTTATATATATATATATATATATTTATTTATTTATTTATTTTCTTATAATTTGATTATATTAATTTGTCCATTTTGTATGTAACTTTGCTATTATTAATGGATATTACGGAAATTTACTAGTTAATATAACTATTTTGATATATTTTATTTTACATTTGTATTTATTTTGAATATTATAAATCAAATGCAAAAAAATAATTTTATTATATAAAATTATGGTATTATATTGATTTAATAAAACCTGTTTCGTCGAAGATAAATTATTTAACTATAATTTTAACCGGTTTAATAACTAATCCAATTTCAAAAATGTCGAAAAAATTGTTATTTTTGGTTTGTGTATCAGAGAGAGAACCATTAATTCTCTGATTTTCTGTTTATTTTGAGAATTCATTCAGCACAATATGAACTTTAGTGAAAAAATTATAAATGTAAGAGAAGATTCTAGAACCCCTTGTATTAAAAATATAATGTAAAATGAAAATTCAAAAAGGAATTTAAACCCTTTGCAAAACCCTAACAAGTGACTTTGTAAAACCCTGACAAGTGACCTCAAATTTTTCCTCAAGGTACTCCTCTCCGTGTTCCGTTCTTTCACTTCTCTTTGGTATCGAGTGGTGTATTCCAAATGGCAAAGCGTTTGATTCCACTGTTCAATCGTGTTTTGGTGGAGAAAATCGTGCCTCCATCAAAGACCAATGCTGGCATTTTGTTACCAGAGAAATCCTCCAAGGTTAGCTTTTCCAATCTACTTCATTCATACCCTTTTCCATTTCTCTTTTTGGGTTTTCGTTTTTCATGTCAAAATTACATCTTGCCTCGATTTTTCCCTATTTTACTTATTCAATTTTAACTCTCTCTCTTTTTTTTTTCTACTTTAGAGGTATCGAAGTTGTCAGAGTTTTCTGTATTTGCTACTGTGATATGATATCGTACCCTGATGGGTACTGATTACGCTGATGCATGCTGTACATATTTTTTTTTAAGGGATTAGTCCTTGGGTTGTTTTCATGTTTGTTTGTTTTGTAGATAATGCCTTAGTGTATTCCCAATAACCAATTAAAATTTGAAGATTTGGGGTTTTTTAAAATTCAAAGTCTTTTCCAAGTGAGTGTTTCAACTTATCTAGAGTGATATGATTGACGATTTATCTATGAAAATCACTCGTTTTCTGTTATATTCTTGATTTTGGTAAGTAATGTATTTCTACATGTTTGCTTTAGCTGAATTCCGGGAAAGTTATTGCTGTTGGCCCTGGCATTCATAGTAAGGATGGGAAGCTAATTCCAGTGGCTGTAAATGAAGGTGACACTGTTCTTTTGCCTGAGTATGGGGGAACTGAGGTGAAGCTTGACAACAAAGAGTATGTATATTTTTCTTATGACCTGTTTTATTAGATTATTTTCTAGGCTCACGGCTGATACAATTCTTCCACTTGAACCTACAGTTTAATATGGTAGATACAAATGTTTGGACTAGGATTATTCTTGAGATCCTTTTATTTTTGTAAAGAAACTGCTTATTTTGATGGTTACACATGAACTTTGGTAGTTTTGTGTACTAATACCTCAAAGACTTATTTTCTCATTACAAAGATACGATACCTCCAGTTCTAAATACTATCGGGGACTGCCTGCCGATGGTATAAATAACTTGAAACTCCGCGTGTTATTGAAAATGTATGATTTGGACCAGGAAGATGTTGAAAATAGAAATTTTACTCGAAGTTATGAGAGTGGTAAAATGATCTACAAATGATATTGCCATGGTTTATAACAGTATCTGTTACCCTCCTCCCTAAATTGAAAAAGAAAAAACTTAAAGCAGGAAGGTTATATTAGTTGGGAGTTAGTGATTTTCTATTTGTGCATCTTATTATTTACTTAACTGTAAGTGAAGATGATATGTGTCTTGATTTTTCTTTATTAACTTGTCATTCTCATACTTGATAAAACCGTGGGATTTGAGTGTGACTGGTTAACAAACAAAACATCAAGTTTTGGGGAATTTGCTAGTTCTTGGAATATTTCTCATTGCAACCAATTAATTCCTCTTTTCTTGTCCTAACTCTTCTTTTGACAGAGTATAGTATATACTATACACACGAAGAACTATATTGGCTGACTATGTGAATGAATTATTTGGGATGGATTGAGAATAATTTTGTTTATCCAAGCTCCAACTATTTCTCAAGTCTTAGCTAATTAGATGCTTTTTGTGTAGGTATCATCTTTATAGAGACGACGATATTCTCGGGACACTGCACGATTGATGTTAAACTCATTAGCAGACTGATGTTAAACTTGTTGGCAGATGTTGCTGTAGTAAAATTTATATGCCTGGTGTTCTATTACGTTTGGATTAAACAATTTCTTTCTGTCTAAGTTTTATTAGAAATTGTGGAGCCAAGCACATTTAATTTTCTTGACCGACATCGAATCAATAGCGTTATTTTCTGCTATAACAGGAAAACTACTTTGTTGCTCATAAAATGTATTGTCTTACATTTTTCAGTGTTCTGTTTTGTGGCTTGGTTAAAAGAATTTGTTGTTGTCACGTTTTCTGCTGCATACTCGTGGATAAGAGGGTAACGTGTATTTTGTGAAAGTAACAATTTTTTTAAAATTCCTTTCACATTTGTTTCTGGGGACGTATCATGCAAGTTTAGCACAAATCGATAAGAAAGTAGCTACTATGTTGTTTGACAATGTTAAGAATGTAAGCAACATTCATCGATGCACGGTAAATTGAAAGTTATTTCTGTGCTGGATGGCGTCGAGAAATGAGAACAACATCCATTTACTCGTTGAATGAAAATAAAATATAGAAGAAACTGATATAGCAATGAAAAAGTGATCCAACAAAAATAGCAAGTTTTCGTGAGGATTTTATTATTGTGGTAAAAGGAATTAGAAACACCTTTGTAATTAAATCTGTTCATAGTTTATTTAACAGCAGGAAGTGGCTTTCCTTCAAGAAATGCTTTAAGTAGCAGCAGTGATCTTTTTGGTTGAGAAAAGGGAGCTTCATGAGATGCTCCTCTTATGGTGGCATAAGATAAGATGTCTCCGTACACTTGTGTCCATCCTCCTACCTGAAATTTACAAACCAAATCAAAGTTGAGTAAAATGTATTGCTTTCGAATCATCAGTATTAAACTTTATGATAAATAACACCTTTAATATTTTTTTACCATTCATTAAATCATCTATAGAAAATCTCAACTTAAATTATAGAAAATTTTGATTAGTTTTCAACAGTTGAGATAAAATGTTATGTATTACATATAGCATGGTATGTACTAACCTGTCTTCCTTCAAACCAGGCTCTGTACGCTACTGTTGTATTGAGTCCAAGTTCCTTGGCCAATCCATTCACCAAAGATCGAGATCCTATTAATGGAATAACTGAGTCTTGATCTCCACTGCACAGAGATTAATGATTTTGGTTGTTTAAAAAATCAGGGTGGGTAGGTGGGTAATGTATGGTGTTAGGTGAGTAAATGCAGACGATCCAATAAATTCGCTTACCTATATACCAGAACTCTGATTTTGGAATTAACTAATGATCCTAAAATAGAAATTGTTGGTATCTCTAGATTTGTACGGTCATAGTGGAGAACCCTGTAACAAAAGGTAGATGGTTAGTTAATAATAGCAGGGATAGGTCTAAAAAGCCTCAAAGTCAAACTATGAAGACATATCTACAAGTTTAACATGTCTGCATCTCTAAGTCTAAATGCACTCATAAATGTCTCATCTTTGGAGCAATAAGTAAACCTTACTTGCTGCAAGTTGACCATTTGGATACTCCAACAAGCTTAGCATGGAGAGCCTCCTGCACATCTTTCCTGTTTAAGTAGTTGACTGCTTTATCATCCACACAAACATCTATCTTCTGTATCTTTTGCTACATTACCAAGGCATGGAAATCAAATGAATAGAACCACAGGCAGGGAAAAATCAAAGCAGTTATGATGGTTATTCATGTCACAAATGAAGCTTACCATTTGATTCAGCACATAGGCCTGTTCATTTACTGATGACAAACACACATCAAGAGTGACATCATATTGATCTATATAGTTGCTAACCTCAGTGAACACCAATGTATTTATGTTTTCACAAATTTCACTAAGATTCCTACTTATCATTTGTCTCCTAATGGTTGAGTAGTTGCAGACTCTGGTGAAGAGATCATAAGTTGAATCTGAAATCAGTCCGTGGGACCAAAGGAATTCAGCTTTGGAGTTCAAATCAGTGTCAAATTCCATTAGAGGATTCCCAATCTGCAGATATTAACATATATATTTTGATCACATCATTATACTTACTAAATATACCATATTACTCATTATGTTATAATTATCCAAAATTTCCCTTTTGCACTCACTGCTATTCCCTTGAGATTGATGTTGCTCTTGGTTTGAACAATAAGTTGCGCAAGTTGTGGAGCATAATGACCTGCAAAACAAGCTCGTATTACCATATTGCAGTTTCAAAAGTGATACATTGTTAATTCATTTTAATTATTTCTTTATACCAGCATAGCTCTCCCCTGTAATGAAAAAGTTGTTGTTTGAGTACTCAGGGAATTCAACGAACCAGCGTTGTAGGAAAACAAGATTATCCCTAGCTGTAATTTCATCTGTCACCAAGGTATAGAAAGATTTATTGCTAGAGTAGGAAAATCCAACACCAGCCGGTGATTCCAAGTATAGCACATTTGCCACTGAAAACAACAGAAAATCAATCAGCAGTTTTTAATTTTGAATAAAAAACATATTTGACATCATGACCCCTTTAAAACAAAGCATAGAATTTACAAAGTTGTTGGTTCACCTTTGTTCCAACTATAATGATTCTTTTCAAGAACATTATTGTCTCTCGGTTTGAAAGGGCCATGCTCAATTAGAGCTCCAACTCCAACAGATGAACAACCAGGACCTTCATACATCAAAAGCAAAACACCTTAGTTGATTTTATCAGTTGAAGTAGTTTAAGACCATGTCAAAGTAAATAAACAAACGAAATCATATAAGTGGCACAAAAAAATGTATATACATATACACCTCCATTCAACCAGAGAACTACTGGCTTGGAAGTAGGATCTTTTTGAGCTTCAACAAAGTAATAAAACAAAGCTCTCTGATGTTGGTCATCCACTGTAATGTAACCAGAATATTGCTGAAACTTAACATGTGGCTGCCCTGGCAAACTGCTAATTTTATCAGCTGCAGGAAGTGAAGTCACCCCCACAAGTGTTTGTGCAAGAACAATAATTATTGTTGCAATCATAGTAAATGAATGAGATAACATGGTCACATTGATGTGTTGAATTGGAGGATGAAGATGAAATGCTAAGGATTATGAGAAACAAGGAACAAGGTAGTGTCCTATTAATATAACGTTTGTGTTTGTAGTCCACGACTGAAACAAATGATGTTGGTTACACCAATGTACAATTAGTTGTTAACCTGCCTGCCTTCACAATTTGGGTTATATGTATGCTTTGCTTCCCTTTTGTTGTTTTTTCATGTGTGGATGCACTCTATGTTTGACTTCAAAAATTAATAAAAATGGGTTAGGCAAATCAGTGCAATTTAAATGACAAAAAAACAATCATTTAAGTACACCAACCAAAAGAGTAATATAAGTGCCAGCCAATAATAGTATATATGAATACATAATTAACTTTTGTAGTAATTATTTTAAAAATATTTAGTGTTTTTTGATAAAATTGGCTGTTAAATTGTTTATTTTAGGATAAAATGTCATTTGAGAAATCATAAAACATTGCCACATTTCTGAAATTAAAAAAATAGAAATAAAATTCCAAGAAGCTTTTAAGTCTCATTTATTTTCTTCTTGAATTAAAAAGTATTGAAAAAAAATTTAGGAATAAGGGAAGAGAACCTTGTGCCATGACCCAAAACATAAACCCGTCACTGATGCAGATAATGAGGTAATTAATTTTCCTTTAGCCCAACAAACCTAACTAACACAGACATATTTTGTAAAGTCATTTTCAAAGCATATTATTAAACTTATAAAATTTTGATAGGTTCTCATATGTGATTCAACATTTTCAAAATAACCCCTAACTATGAAATTTTGATAGGGACCCTTTTAGTAGGACACCAAAGAGACAGTTATATGCTATTTTTTATTTTTTAATTTAAGACAATATACATTTTGAATTCCTCAACAAAAGTTTATAGAATATCAAATGTAACAAAAATAGTGACTAATAATTTATAGTTAGGATAATCATTTATGGAGGTGTAGAAAGAAGATATGGAGGTGATAAAAAAGAGGCCGGGAATTGATTAAATATGTTAATATTTTATCTAAAAATAAGGAATGTCTATTTTTTTTGTTATATAATTATAATTGTCACATGATACTCAATAATAACACTGAATGACACAGGAATTCATAAAGCAAATCATAATTTTATTTTGATAAAAAATAATACAAGGTAAAAATACTAGCATTGTTTGTTACTTTATGTTTTATACATTAATAAATGAGGACATTCTATATGATGGTACAAATAAACATTAGATAAAATAAAAGATGAACATGAGTTTATATACACATAAGATACCTGTATTGGTAAAAAATCTTTTGAAGTGGTACCAAAAACAAATCTATGAGAGTTTGATCCAAAACGGATAATATCTTACTAGTGTGGAGATCTATATGTATGTTGAACCTCCCTACAAATGGTATCAGAGTCTATAGTTCAGGTTTGGTAACCAGTGACAAATAAACAGATATATCATGAGAGGTGGAGAGCAAAAGATACTTAGTGTTTGACCATGAATTGTAGGGAAGGTGAGAGTGAATCTATGTGTGTATGTGTTGAACCTTTCTACACTATATATGTCATTTTTTTATTCTTTTATAATTTTATGACACTCCTACATAACACAAGTCTATCTAATTATTGTGAATGAAATAGGAAATTTGGTCAGCATGCCTAAAAAGATGGTGCATCTCATGTATGTGTTTGGATACTATCTTTTTTTCAACATAAAACCGTTTAATAACATTTTATGTAGCAACAAAAACACAATCAATTTGTATACTAATTCATCTTAATTTTTTTCTATAACAAAGTAGATAATGTCACTTCTAATAAACACCAGTATACCAAAGTACTTAGAGAATTCTATGTTAGTTTCCTTCTTAAAAGTAAAAACTCCAAATATTTTTTCTTTTTGTTGTAAATTCTTGTTACATATAAATAAAGTAGAATCTAAATATTAATTATTCTTATATAAATAAAAATAATATATGATTTATGTCTTTCTTAAAATCTAATGATTTATATAATTTTGTTTCCATCTATTGACATTCTTAAAATCAATTATTTTAAAAATATAAAATTCTGTCATAATTTTATTTTTAAAAGATTTAAAAAATATAAAAATATTTTAATTATTTTAGCTCTTGATTCATGTAAAATTATTAAGTGTGATTAGAATAAATTTAATTAAAAAATTTCACCTGTAAATAATAAACTCAAATTAGCAAGCTAACATCTAAGTTCTTACATTTAAATATAAAATAAAATAAAATATATGTTGAAATTAGAAACATAATTATTAAGACATAACTGATTTTATTTCTAATAGATTTTAGTCTTCAACTCATCTCTTACGTTAAAAGTAAAAGTAGTGATTACGTTAAAAGTAGTGAATGTTACGTTTAAATTTGGTTATGATCTTAATAACTTTATATTATATTAATATAATAAAATTTATGTGTAATTCAATCTCATAAAATTAATTCAGCAAAAATTATATTTATCTTCACTTATTGATATATTAAATTATTTAAAAGTGAGAGTATTATATCACCATTTAACAATCATTAAACCTTAAAAGAGTATAAAATTTCAAATATGTTTTTTAAAATTATATATTTACTTAACTATGATATTTTATTATTATCATTAAATTGGGTAATAATAAATTGTAAAACACTCGTTGAATATAGATTTTGTATGTTCTATGAATCCAACCCAAATACCCACTTAGTTAAAACAACTCATTCTAGTACTATTTCACCACTTCTATACCTTCTTTTAACACTAAAAACATAATTATCAAAGAAATGATCCTACAATTATGCAACCAATAATTGTTGTTTATATTCCTTTTCATGGTAAATAGGGACGAAAATATATTATATTTGAAGAAAAAACAAAGAATTAAATCATATCAAACGATATTTAACTTTTACTTATTTTAAGTAACTTTTTATCAAACCAAGTTAAGTAGTAATTTATTTAATTATACATGTAAAATTCGAGTTTAAATATCTTGTTTGAATTTTATTTAATAATCGACACCAAGTTTTTTGCCGAACAATGCAATAGCAATAATGAGATCCTCATTGGACAATGGGACTTTCAAGTGAGACACACAAATAAGATATGAGAAATTATAAAGGGATTGACATGAACTTAAACTTAAATCATAAGATAATAAATTTACGTGTTATTCTTTTGTTACTCAACTTTTTTATCTCTACCGTAGAACATTTCGCAATAATAGAAGGTAGTGTTAATTAAAGTTGTTCATATTTCATTTGACACTAGGAAGTTGCTTTCCTTGTAGAAATGTTTTGAGTAGCAGTAGTGATCTTTGAGGTTGAGTAAAGGGAGCTTCATGAGATGCTCCTCTTATGGTGGCATATGATAAGATGTCCCCATATGTTTGTGTCCATCCTGCTACCTGAAATATGTGTTCCAAATCAAGGTTAAGTTAATGTCAAATCCATATAGGAATTCAATTTTGTAAAGATATATTATATTGCCTTCCAAGTATTTGTTTTTATTAACCTGTTTTTCCTCAAACCAGGCTCTATAAGCCACTGTGGTCTCAAGTCCAATTTCCTTGGCTAATCTATTCACTAGATATCTCGAACTTGTTAATGGAATCACTGAGTCTTGATCACCACTGCAGACAGAAATGACTTTGATTGCTTCATAAATTCTATGTGGAGTTAGCTAAATGTCAGGGATTAAACAAATTCAATTACCTGTATACCAGAACCCTGATGCCAGACTTAACAAGTGACCCTAGGATAGGAATTGTTGGTATTTCTAGATTCCTTTAGTCATAATGCAGAACTCTGTGACACAAGGAAGATATTGTTAGCAGAGGATGAAGTCTCAGAAAAAAGGGTGACTAATTGTGCTTGAGAATGCAGAACAAGGAAATTATATATGAATTGGTGGCCAAAGGAGCCTACTAAAATCAGATGGAAATTTTTTGTGATCTATTACTTTTCCATTTTTTCTGATCATAAATATTTGCATCTCTATAGCACTAATGGGATCTGTCATCTTTGAATCAACAGAACTTACGAACTGCAAGTTGACCATTTGGTGACTCCTACAAGTTTAGCATGTAGAGCTTCTTGGACTTCTTTCCTGTTCAAGTACGTGGTCGTTTTATCACCAACACAAACATCTATCTTTTGTGTCTCTTGCTGAACCAAAGACGAAAGTAATTGAATTAAGCAAACAAATCAGGAGAATAACAACTCTGGGGGAAAAAAATCAAAAGGACAAATAAGATGGGTATGCAGAAAGTAGAAGAAGCTCACCAGTTGATTCAGCACATAAGCCTGTTGATTTACTGATGACAAACAAACATCAAGAGTGACATCATACTCATCTACATAGTCGCTAACCTCATCATACAATTGCTTGCTTGCTTTTGCACAAACCACTTCAAGATTCCCATTTTGAAGCTGTCTCCTAATTGAGGAATAGTTGCAGACTTTGGTTAGGATTTCCAATGTTGAATCTGATATCAGCCCGTGAGACCAAAAATACTCAGATCTGGCGTTGAAATCAGTATTGAACTCCAGAAGAGGATTCCCTATCTGCAAATATCAACGTATATATGAACCACATGTATCTTTCAAATAAAGCAAATGATTTTTTATGATGAAATTATTCAAATGTTCCCTTCTGTACTCACTGCTATCCCCTTGAGATTGAAGTTGGTCTTGGTTTGAACAATAAGCTGTGCAAGTTGTGGAACATAGTGACCTGAAAACAAGTGTGAACTGTGAAGGGTGCATGATTTCAGTACAGTTTTCAAAGTGGATGTGTTATTCATTTATATCTGATTCTAACCTCCATAGCTCTCCCCAGTAATGAAGAAGTCGTTATTAGAGTACTCAGGAAATTTAGTGAACCAACGCTGTAGGAACACAAGATTATCCCTAGCTGCACAACAACAAGACTATTGTCACACCCTCCTGAGAAATATCATGAAGGTAAGAAGTGAAAAAGCCTGGAAGCCTTAATCAAACTATTGTTCTTATCTTACTAGTTAAATGACACTGTGGACGAAATGAAGTGAAAAAAAAACACCTGTAATTTCATCTGTCACTAAAACATAGAACGATTTATTGCTAGAGTAAGAGAATCCAACACCAGCTGGTGACTCCAAGTATAGCACATTTGCCTCTGTGATAAAGGATGAAATAAGTTATCAATTTTGGTTTCTTCATTAAGCGCGTATTGATATTTGATTCAACGATGTTGGGTTGAAGGTTCACCTTTGTTCCAACTATAATAATTTTTCTCAAGAACATTGTTGTCACTCGGTCTGAAAGGGCCATGCTCAGCAAAAGCTCCAACTCCAATCGATGAACAACCAGGCCCTTCAAGAATAAAAACCAAGAAAACATCTTAATTACATTGATCAGTTGATCAGTTTCAAAGGCTTAAGCCAGATTCTGAACAAATAAAATAAACAAAATTAGGCATGTTAGGTATAACAATGCGACCTCCATTCAACCACAGAACTACTGGCTTGGAAGCAGGGTCTTCTTCTGCTTCAACAAAGTAGTAAAACAAAGCTCTCTGGTGCTGATCATCCACAGTAATGTGGCCAGAAAATTGCTGAAAATTGACCTGAGGTTGCCCCGGCAAATTGCTTATTTTATCAGATTCAGGAAGTGAGCTCACACCCACAAATGTTTGTATTAGAACAAAAACTATAGTTGCAATCATAGTAAATGACTGAGGTAGCATGGTCACATGTGGGAAAAGCCGGGTTTAATTTGAACGTTGAATCCTTTGCACCAGTCTGTCTCCTTTTCTAATTCCTTTTACTAGTTACTTTAACACTCGTAAATTTCATCTTGCAAATGCTTCTTTCATCTTTTTACTTTTCTCAGTGACGTTTATAGTTTGCTAGCAGTAAACAATCCAAGGAAAGCTGAAAACAATCACAATAAAAAAAAATTCCACTTCCCCACTGGAAAATCTTGTTATTTTCTTACATTAGTATTATAGTTAATTAACAAAAAAGTAATAAAGTTCTTGATTAAGTAAAACAATGACGTTATTCTGTGAGAATGTGATAATAATACAAAAGCAATCCCAGTTATGATGTTATATTTACACTTCATTCAATTGTTACTTGGTTTTAAAAAGACTCATTAATAATTGATTTTTTTTTTATTTATGGTACCATATAATGCACGAGTTTAATCATTATTTGTATAATTATAATGTGTGTATGTGAAAGTGGAAATTTAGTGTTGATGTGTGTGGAAACTAATCTAGCTTTTCACACCTCTTTTTGAATTTTGAGGATTTCTGTTTTCAAATCGTGCTGGATTTTGGTGTTTTCTTTATTAATCGTTTTAAATTGAGGTGGTCCCTTCAATATGTCTTACTATGATACATTTATTCATCAAACTTTTAGTTAATAAATTCAATGATATATATAAATTATGCAGAATGATAGTGATCTTAGACCCCATTTCACGGTGTTGAATTGGAATGTTTAAATAAAAGCAGGAGACAATATCAACCTTAGAATATTCATATCATCTAGAGAGAGAGAATCATACAGAAATAATTATCTCAAATCAAATCAGTGTATTAAAAATACTTATTAACAACATTGAATTCTTATATAAATCTGGTAACTAAAAACTTTGTCCATTCAAAAGAATATTGCATCTTTTGTAGTTATTTTAGTTTATTAAATAATAAAACTCGGATTTAATTCATAAATGGATAAAGGAAGATGCCTTGGTATTAAGTTTCATAAAATTATTTTATTATTAAATTGAAGTATTTGAAAACTAATCTAATACTGAATTATAGTTTTTGAGAAATAATTTCAAATTAAAATACAAAATTTAGGAATTAACCTGTCATCAAATCACACAAGAAAAATGTAATTATAGCAATTCTTTTATACTTTGAAAGATAAAATTGAAATTCATCCATTTACAGTTAAGAACTAAAATGAGATTTGAGAAAATGACGTTGGTTGACTGAATATTCGTATGTGATAAGGTTCCGATCCGATTTTTGTTTTGAAGTAAATAGTGTTTGTGTCAGCTTATGGGAATGGATGATCACGATGTGATTCGAAAGTTGAAAATGATGTCAAAAAATTCCACAAAAAGGAAACCACAAATTCAAAAACGAGTTGTCTGACTTGACTTCAGAATAACGTCATCGAGACGTTGCATCCAAAATTAATAATTAATTAAGTCGTTTAATATTAGACATTTTGGTCAATATAATTCTTTTCTTAACTAATTAAATTATGTATACTAGTTCCAATAATTTTACACATTTAAGAGATGAAGTTAATAAGGATTTATATAGACTTTTTTCTTTTTCATTGATTCTTAAAGAAAATACTGGAGTTTCGAATTTTATCAGAAGAATTTAAATGTGATTTATTATAGCAATTTACAAAGAAGAGTTTTGTTGGTAAATTTGTAAAAGTCTAGGAGAAACATATTAATAAATTATAGTTTTATATTTTTTTAGTTGAATAATTAAGATATAGTTATATAATTTGAATAAATTATAGTTTAACTAAATAGATAAATGTTATAAATTTTCATTAAAATAAAGTATTTATCAACACATTATTAGTCTAAATGAAGCTGAATTTATCTTTTTAATGTTATTAAGTTGAAAAATAAATTAATTAAATAGATTTAAAAATAGTTAATCCATTTCTTAAAATGAATTATTAATAAAATAAATAAATAATTAAATAAAATTCAAAATCAATATAAAACGATTAAAAACAAAAATTTCAAATATAGGGATTGCTTAAAATTAGGTTTTGAATGAGCCATGAATGGCGTGTAACATGATAAAGATGGCCCAATCAAACTAAATTAATTATGAAGAGGTCTATTTCAAAGCTGGCATGTGGAGAACCACTAATGATGATTATCCAACTAAAATAATGGAGACAAAGGTTAGTTACCACTTTGATAAGTGCATTAACTCAGTACAAAAACTTAATACTTAATACTCATATATACTACTCACCAAGTGATTTTTCTGTTGTAGTCATGCAATTGACCTAATTAATGTCTCAGTTAAGGAAAATGGAACATAGTTTTCCTATGGCTTTTGAACGTTAATTTATTTGTAAAAAAGGTCAAACTTTTAAGACATTAATTCATACATGAGACAGTCATTATAATGATATAATCTGATTCAGTGATACAGAAAAGTGCCCCGATGTAAAATAGAAAAAGATTTGTGATCACTCTTTTAGCCAAGTGAAAATTTAATCTCAAAGATAAACCTTCAAATGAATTTCTATTTGCAACGCATCACCCTTGTACTAAAACAATGACACTACCCCAATTCAATGAACAGATGAGGAACACACAAAATGGATGGATCAAAGAACTTAAGCACACATAGAAGAGCTAACAAAAATATCCATTTATTTATGGAAAAGAAGAAGGAGCCTCAGGAAGTGATGATGATAACGAGGGCTTCTCTTTTCTTAGTTCCTTGACAACAGCAGCAAGTGCTTCAGGCTCCAAGATCACAAAGTGCAATTATAACCGAAAGTGTGTGACGGTCTAGACCCGTGTCAAGTATATTGGACATTTGAAAAAGTTGTGACTAGAAAAAACAAGGTTCCTCATACTAAAAGTTTCTATTATGAGAATAAGGAGAGAAATCAGAGCTCAACTGATTTGAACTTTAACAATGCAAATACGTGTGCACACGCACACACATACTAAAATCCTATCAAATGCATGGAGAAGTATTAGTATAAGTCAATCATGAAATAATAATGATCTTCGAGATAGACAGAAAAAGTTAGGCAAGTGTTTGGGGTTGAATTGGTTTCCCTTTGGAAAAATATGTTCTTTAAAAATCTTTTTGAAATCGTGAGTTTTTTTGGAATGCTGTCAATTAAGAATGAACTATAATGTAAAAATGTAGGGAAAAGAGAGATTCACACTATTTTTATATATACTTGTTCGGCCAAATTGTCTACGTCCAGTCTTCTTTTAATCAACCTTAGATTGAAAGGATTTCACTATATTGATTGAGTTCTTACAAGCAAGACATGCAGAGAACAATCTGATTGTGAATGATTAATTTGTTGTGTATGGATGCAATCTGATATATTTCACTGTCGTATACTTCATTGCACATTCATACTCATTTGATATTACAATTGCATCACAACTATTGTTTTCACAATGTTTATTATAGGACTAACACTCAACATTGTGGAGAAAGTTGTGCTATGCAGGTTTAATACTGATCTTGAAAGGTTTAATGGTCATATATGTGAATCTGATCGCATTTGCGAAATTTAACCGATTACACAGATCAGTAATAGATTAGAATTCACCTAATAGTAAGTTTAATCGGTTAGCTTCATAACGTAATCGATTAAAAATCGCTTTATTCGTTTATATGCTTATATCTGCTAATATATAACTGCTTAACATGTTCAAACTGTTACTTTATACATGTTTAGCATAAGTGTTGCATATTATTCAAAAATATTTTGAAAATCATTACATATGCATCATTTTTGAACATTGCACCAAATGTTGCAGAATTACGATACATTCATTCTACTACTGTGTAAAATAGTATCATGCATCTATCATGCAATTATACTATGTTCTTCATATATGTTGCATAATCATTTTGAGTATTTTGCTAATTGCACATGATACATTATCTTGAACTCAGTATATATTTTGATACTCAAATATGTATACATCTTTATATGTTGTTTAAAACTGCTACAGTGCATTATGATAGGGGAGCATCACATTCTTCAAATGGTCCGTAAGAATTTCTATTCGATGTATCTCTTAAGCACTTTGTTTCCATGTTACTTGATTTGACATTTTTTGCTAATGTCCAAAGGGAGAAAGTGACAGGAAGACAGTTTCTTGTTGTGCATCATTAAAAAATGGGGAGATTGTTGATAGGGGGAGCTATGTACAAAATGTTTTATAGTTTCTTGTGCAACAAAATGGCAAAACAATTATGTTATTATATTTGTGATTGTGCTTGGACTATTTGATATGTGTATTCATTGATTGAGAATGAATCATTAGGTAAAACACTTTGCACATTACATATCTGTATGAATTAATCAATTAATATGTTTACATAATCTGTTATAATTCATCAGATATCAGTATATGCTTAACAGTGGCAAAACACCAAGTTTTAACCGATTAGATTATGTGGATAATCAATTAAAACTCGTGGTTATGCCTGCACACGTTTACTGAGTGCACTGAGGTGTTTTGAATGAAAAAGTTTTCAAAATTTACTTAAGTATGGAACTTAACCAATTTCGTTAAATTCCTAATCGGTTAAAATGCTTTTTGTATGAAAACCTTTTTCATGAAAAGCCATAACTGTCATAACGGTTATATTGTTAAATGTTGTGGCTTGTATGTTTTTGTTAATCGATTAAATGCACTTTCTAATCTGTTAAATGTCGTGAAATGTAAATCTGTTAAAGCTGAAGGAATTGCTTAACCGATTACAGTGTTTGCATAATCGATTAAAATGCGTCAGACTTGAAAAAACTATAAATAGACACATCGTTCTCTATATTCAACAACTTTATGATTCATATCTTTAATATCTGACTAGTTTGTTGAGGTTTTAAATGCAGGAGCGTCCTAAAAATCTCCAAGAATCAAGATTGCTACATTAGGAAGAAATTCTCAAAGATTCTTGAAGAATTGAAGTGCTGTCATAAGTTGATCATATCTACACTTTGAGGTGTATTTTCTGGAGATCAGATTCATCTGCAATCAAGGTTGATTGTGTTCCTTGTTGTTATGGCCAGGAAGAGGACTTGGTGAAGTTCTTTGACTTAGAGTGGGGTATCTCTAAGGGTGAAAAAAAGTGGGTGATCTTTCTGGGTTTACACTATAGTTGATTTGGAGTTAGGAAGGGGAGTACATTGAGAGGATTGTTCTCTGTATGTCTTGCTTGTAAGAACTCAATCAATATAGTGAAATCCTTTCAATCTAAGGTTGATTGAAAGAAGACTGGAAATAGATAGTTTGGCCGAACCATAACAAAAGTGTGAATATCTCTTTCCCTACACTTTTACACTATTTTCATTCTTGATTGATTGCATTCCAAGAAAACTCAAGATTTCAAAAAGGTTTTTAAAGAACATATTTTTCCAAAGGGAAACCAATTCACCCCCTTTTGGTTGAGACACTTGGCCTAACTTTTTCTACGTTGGATAATAGATTTCAATCACGCACTTAGATATATTTTAATGAATTTTATGCCATTAAATTCAATCATTAAGATAATAAAAGTTTTAGTAATCTTTTATTCTGGATTTATTTTTTAAAGGATATTGATTGTACAAAAAAAAGGATATGAATTACAACTCTATGAAAATATTGCATTATAAAAAGACTGTAAATGCATAAAATAACTATCCCTTAAATGTTAGTCCATTTTGGGACTGGTTTATTTTCTCCATCTGACTTATGGCTTTGGACTTGTAGATTTTGGTTTATGAATACATGCCAAATGGAACACTAAAGGATCATCTTTCTGACAAATCTTGTACCTTTATATCTAATCTGTTGCATTGCCTAATATGCCACCGAGACGTCAAGGTTTTGAACCGTCCCTAGTGATTTTCATTTATCATTGATTTATCACCAATCTGCTAATATCTAGATTTAGTCACGTACATCATAGTAGTTCATAATATGCTCTATACTTGATCCTGTCAGCAATACTGTTCTCTAAAATGAGTTTGTTAGATAACACAGAAAATTACCATTCCCTAGAATGTTACTCTAGTTTTCATTTTTTCTCTTAACTGTGTAATGTATATTTGTTTCTAATTGAGAAGATGGAAAACAGATTTTACCTGTTTGATTTTTGCAGGCCACTATCGTCAATCTGTGATAGGTCTTTAAGGAGAGGACCCCATGAGAACTGCAATTGCAATATTGAATTCAAAACTTTGAAAATCAACAAAAACTGGTGGACATATAAATTCTATTCATTGTGATTACCACAAAATCTTCAAGGAGAAATCCAACTGTCTCCTAATGGCATGCCGAAACAAAAGGAAAATAGTTACCTAAATCATGAATTTCTTGGACTTCTTCTGTTCTAAAATTATTTATAAACTATTCATCATTTGATTCATTTCCTAACTAACAAAAAAGAAATTCACTCTTAATCCAAGTAACAAGTAAAAACTGTTTTCAATCATCACAAATTGAAGACAGAGCCACCAACATAATGAGCTGTGAAGTTGGTATTTGCTTAAATCATGGGTTATTCATGTTTTTGCTCATGTCACACAACCCAATTCAGTAACACTTACAGGTCCTCCTTGCAACCAGAGAACAATTAGTCATGGCTTAGAGGGATCTTCCACTCTACAGGGACTTCTGCAAAGCCACACTTCTGTGATGACAATAACAACACAAGGCAAAACAATTTGTAACTATTAATTCAATATCACTCTAAACTCCTTTTCCACACACTCTAAATAACAACAGCAACAACCCAAAAGTAGGTCCACTACATGTTACGGATCTGTACTCCTTTTACTCATCAAAGAAAGTCCTCAATTTTCCTTCCTTCAGTTTAACCTCTATCAGAAAACTAGAGGGTTAAAACTATGTACTTCACAGCAGCAAGCAGCAAAATCCTCAAGATGTTCCTTCCAAAGCTAAACCTAGACTACAATGCAGTTCATTAAAATAGGCAAAAGGAGAACAGTTTTAATTTGAAGAAGTCACGGGCATTAATAGAATCTACAAAAATAAATGAACACTTAAAGCCCAAAGTCCAGTTCAGTACCCGCATTAGTTGACTGTGCAAACAGGAGTAATATTGGTAATGCCTCATAATACCTTATGTTGGAAGTGCTCCACACATGTTCATACTTCTCATTCCCTCTTCTAATCAACATAAAAACACCACCCTTTTAATCATAAAAGCCACCAATTAAAGAAGGTAATAATAATCAACATTTTACACCAAATTAACCTCCACAAAATCAGATTTGTTTGTACATAGAAAGGAAAATCTGCATATCCACGTCAAAACTAAGACAGATACTGATCAGTTTATGAAGCAAGAGTGCAACCGCTTACTTAAAACTAGTAAATATATATATATATATATATATATATATATATATATAGAATATAAGAAACTAACCAACAACTACTATAATAATTACTCCTAACAAATAAAAACTTAGAAGAAACAACAAAGTATAGTTTTATAAATTGAAAAAAAAAGTATTTATACTTTTTCTTGAAATAATAGATGAATACGACAGTTGTTCTCATAAGGCATTTATTCACGAAGCATTGAAAATTTTCATGCTTTAGGCAGTGGTTTGCCATGGAGAAAAGCATTAAACAAAACAAAAGATCTCTTTGGTTGGGTAGTTGGAGTGCCATGTGAAGCTCCTCTCACCATGGCATAGGTGAGGTGATTCCCAAAAACTTGTGCCCATCCTCCAACCTTAAAAACAATGTAAAATGTAAGTAAAAAGATTCATCATCATCACCACCATATCAAACAAACCCAACAAAACAATGCTAAGTATAACCTGTTTGTCCACAAACCAAGCACTGTAAGGAACTGTGGTTTTAAGCCCTACTTTCCTTGCAAGTTTATCAACTAATCTTCTGGTGCCCATGAATGGAATCACAGAGTCTTGGTCCCCACTATCATATACGTTAAATATGGATTAACAACGAATGAGATCAAAACTTGCTTAATCAAATCTTCTTATTTATATATTAACCTGTAAACGATTACTCGAAGACCTGATTTTACAAGGAAGCCGACAACATTAATTGTCGGTATCTCTCTGTTGGATGGGTCATAATTTGTGAGTACAATCCTGACATTGGAAGAAGTGTCAGCAGGAGAACCAGACACCGTTCCTACCATACCCTTAACGATTACAATGAGTGTTTATTTTAAACATAATAGAATTAGAAATAGTTTTACTTACTGCACAAACGATAATTGCTAGTTCCCACCAGCCGGGCATGAAGAGCCTTCTGCACATCTTTCCTGTTCAAGTACTTCTCTGAATATTTCATACTACACTCATCAACTTGCTGCACCATTCAAATTCAAGGACCAAAATTTCAATTAACAAATTCCAAGTTTGAGGTGTTTTTGTTTGTCCATATTTATTCTTTTTTCATATTTTAAGAGCCATTTAGAATTATGAAAATAAAAATGCTGTACTTTTAAATGTAGGAACAGAGAATGAAAACATATAAACAAAGAATGAATCAAAATAGTAGTATATTTTAATAGAAATCTCACCTGGTCTGGTTTTTGGGTTTGAAGCACATCATGGGAGTTCCTAAACTGAAACATCCCTGAACTTAGCATCTCCTTAAGAAAACCTGCCTGAGAAACATTGTAAGAAAGACATCTGTCGCCGATGACGTAATATGGATCTATGAAGGATGTAAAAGAATATTCTTCTGAGACTTTTTGAGCTGCAAGAAGACAATCGTTGGAAAGTTGACGGCCACTGAAGTATTCTCTTAATAGTCTGGATGAGTTACACAGAGAGATCTTGATTTTGTATGCATGATCAGTTATGATTCCATGAGACCAGTAATATTCATCAACTGCATTCATATCAGTGTCAAAATCCAGAAGAGGATTTCCTATCTGCAATGCAAAGATAACTCAGAAAATGCCAAGAAATGAAAGTAACAAATAAAGAGACAAAAATAACAGTCAGCCTTTACTCACTGCTATGCCCTTTAGGTTGAAATTTAATTTACTCTTAATAATGAGTTCAGCAAGTTGAGGTACATAGTGACCTGCCACCAAAACCAAAACTGTCAGTGTTAGCTACTCATGGATATATATATATATTTGTGTGTGTCCTTACCTCCATAACTCTCTCCCATTATATAAAAGTCTCTGTTTGTGTATTCTGGGAATTTGGCAAACCAGCGCTGCAGGAAAACTAGACTGTCTCGGGCTAAAGAAACAATTAATGTTAGCAGAGAAAATGTTAATTTTATGTTCAACATTGGAATGGAATCTAACATAAATAGAGGGAGCACCGACTCTGACAGGAGAGACACTCATGAACAGAATAAAGAAAAGAAGAAATTGATTAGGTTTGTTGCATTTGCATAGGGATAAGAGAGCGAACCAACCTGTAACTTCATCGTTCAGAGCTTTATAAAATGACAGATTGAGAGAGTAAGAGAATCCAACACCTGCTGGTGAGTCCAGGTACAAAATGTTTGCCTCTGAAAAAGAAAGGACTCAAAGGAGCTGAAAAGATGAGCTTAGTTAAGTTTGCGGCAAAGAGAGATAAGGTTGTAAAAATTTGCAGTACCTTTGTTCCAACTATACTGATTTTTTTGAATAGCCTTTCCTTGATTTGTAACAAAAGGACCATGTTCGGTGAAGGCTCCAATTCCAACAGATGTGCAGCCAGGCCCTACAAAGGCAACAAGGCAATTGAAGATCAAAACAAAAGAAACATAAACTCTTCAAACTGTCGAATTCTAAGGCTCGTCACAATCATAGTGGAGATAAACCATCTCTACGAAACACATTTAGAGTCTAATGAATGCATTAGCTTAACACAAGTACAAAGAAAGGTGTTTGATAGACGAAGTTGAATGTGGATTAACCTCCATTGAGCCAGAGAACTAGAGGCTTTGAAGAAGGGTTCCTTTGTGCTTCAGCAAAGTAGTAAAAAAGAGCTCTCTGATCATTGTCATCAACGGGTACATAGCCAGCAAATTGTTGGAAGGAAACAGGTGACCGTTCAGGCAAGTGTTTCACCTTATCAGCTTCTGGAAATGACTTTACCTGTGAGGACATGAGAAGTGAAGTTGCAATGATTGTGGCTATGAAGATCCATGGCTGGGAAAACATGGCGTAGTGGGTGAAAAAATGTAGTGAAATGTGGAGTGAAAAATGTGTAGAGCAGCGAAAGCTTTTTCTTATCCTAGATCAGTAGCTCTAGCAGGTTATTCTTGATCATGGAGGTCCTACAAAACCTCACTTTCTGTTTTCTATGTTGGAATTCAAATATAACTTTGAAATTTGAGACAACTTTATGAACAAATTGAGTAACTTAAAGTTTGAAGTTGTAAATGATATCCCATTATCCAGTTTTGTCAATTGATAAAATTTTCTGTGTTATTTTTGTCGAGAATGCTACTTGTGTCGGCATCAAAAGCATAGTAGAATGAAAAGGATGTTTGATTAATTTATGTTTGGTCAATTTTTGTCATATGAGGCGTAAGACGACACTTTTAAGTGAATTGAGATATAGATTATTATGAATTTTGAAGAAAGGTTACAAAGGGTCTACAAACGGATTATATATTGGGCTGGTCAAATGGTCCGTCAACAAGATATAAAAATGGGATAGTTGCTCTTGGCACTTCTATAGTTTCTTTATGCACTATCTTTAAACATTTGTGCAACCGACAAGATTTTAGTAATGATTTGATGTTGAAATTAAATCTCTCGTTGTTAAGAGAGAAAAATCTATCAGCAAAAGACATTATGGCATTCAAATCAATAAGAAATTTTTTTATTTTTATGAATAATAATTGCACTAAAAAATATTTAGTTACATATTTCTTTAATATATAATAATTACACTAAAAAATATCTCTTACAATATTATTTAATCATTTTAGGTCAATAATGTTAAATGAGTCTTATTTGACCATGCTACTTATTATATTTGTTGGACCAGGTACGTAAATAAGTTCCTAAGCTCAAAAGTTTGATTAGCATAAAGGGAATGCTTGTTGTAATTGTGACTGACCCTTTAACTGTTTTATAGTAGGTTTTATGTTTATAGGTGGATGAGTCATTTGGTCGAACTGTTTGTGGTCATTTTTTACTTAGTAGGTGGATTAATCATTTTGGTCAGACTGTACGTGGTTGTCTTTGACTTTGTAGATGGATTGGTCATTTGGTCGAGTTATAGGTGGTCTTCCTTGACCTTGTAGGTGGATTGGTCGTTTGATCGGACCTGTTTGTGATCGTCTTTAACTGTGGTGAACTCAATGTTATCTTGTGTGCTGTCGGGGCAGACTTTAACTTGTGATACCGACTTAGGTAGGGTGCCGCCTAAGCAAGGTTAACTTATGCTATTGTTTAGGTGGGCTCAAGTTTCGCGTGTGGGTTTAACTTGTGTTTCCATCTAGGTAACTCGAGTGTCTCATTTTCAGGCTTAATTTATGTTACTACTAAGTAACTCGGATGCCTCGTTTGTGGTCTTTTGTTACTGTTTAGGTAACTTAGTGCCTCGTTTGAAAGTTTTTCTTACGTTATGTTTATGGACTTTTGTTATTGTTTAGGCAACTTAGTGTCTCGTTTAAGGGCTTTGTTTATGTTATTATGTGAGTAACACATGTGTCACATTTGTGGATTTTTGCTACACTTTAGGTAATTCGGTGCTTTGTTTAAGGGCTTTGTTTATGTTATTGTCTAAGTAACTTGGTTCCACATTTGTGGGCTTTTTCTACCATCTAGGTAACTCGGTGCCTTTTTTGAGAGCTTTTCTTATGTTATTATATGACTAACTTGATTACTATGTTTGTGAGATTTTGCTACTGTTTTGGTAACTTGGTGTCTCATTTAATATATAGTTGACTTCTTTATATGTTTTTGGATTGACTTTGTATTGTTGTGATATTTGTTGTATTATTGTCTTGGGAATGCCACTGTGTAAAGGAACAATTTTGAACGGGTTACGAGACAACATGTTTTTGAGTGTGAAGTTGTGAATATGTGTGTTTGTCGTTTGGTGGTATGCGTTGAAGATAAGACAGGTTGTTGGGGATCGTCTCGTGGTACTTAGTAAATCTAGTAATGATTATTTCGCCTATGCAAGGCAGTGGAAATATGTTATCTTCGCTTGTGCGATGTAGTGGAAGAGAATAGTTCAGTGTCGTACCTTCTCACCTGTGCGATACAGTGGAGAAGGAAAAAAGGTTTCGTCGTTACTTTGACTCGTTGTTGAGTATAATGCTCAATGTGAGATTCACCAAAGTTTTCACTTATAAGTCCTTGAGGAGCACGGAAAACAAGTCTTGTTACAATGGCATGATGACTTAAATTGATTAGTTTTGATGAACATGTGGTATGATAGAGTATCGAGGATAGACCATTGGTTTGTGGTAATTATGTATAATCGTGTTTTGAGTTATTGGTGTGTATTGTGGTGAATATTTAGCACATATGAGTTTTTTGTTTTGCTTATATTGATTCTCAGTTAGCTCACACCCATGTGTTTGTTTGTGTGCGCGTGATGATTGTATAATTTGTATCGTAATATGAGAGTAGATGATAATGCATATAATTTAGATGCAGTATAACGCGATGAGTTGATTGAGAGATGGAGAATTTTACGATTTTGTTTTGAATAAACTATTTTATTTGAAGTTTAATTGTGTAATAAATTGGAAATATGGTCTATTTTTGGTTAATTGTAGAGATTTAAGAATTTGGATTTCTGCAATGGTATTATCATTTTAAAATCTTAAATTTTTACTTCAAATTGTGGCATCCCAAAATGGGGTGTTATACACACGACCTCCATCTCCACAAAGGCACCATCACCACTTCATCAACCTTCTTATTCAATCATTCACTTCTAGCCTCATAAGAGTTTTGGCGACACCGATGTGGGTTCATCGACTTGACGACATGACGACTACATCCTTCATGTATTGGCAAGCCAATGTCGACGACATTTATTGAACTCGTTAGCATGGTCTCGACCTGGAATCTCGGCACCGATGGAAGTGGCCCTGTCTAGAGAGGAGATGCGGTGTGTCAAGATTTTGAGGGAGAGATGTGCAGCGTTGTGATTTAGAAGATGAAGGAGTCTCATACCGTCAAAGACTTCACCTCCGATTTGAATCATCGTCGACGACATTGGCAATGAAGGAGTTTGGCTGGTGAGAGGGGAGAAAATGGAAATGACATGTCATGCTATGAGTCTTTTAAGTGAAAGATAATGGACATATGTCATTCTGTTAATGGACAGATTAAGAGAGCTATGATGATGCCATGTGACAACTTTTCATTGGGGTTGATTGGTGAATGATAAAAAGGGAGTGTATAAATAGATTAAGGGGTGTATGATAAAATTTTCTAGAATTATATGATTTTGGATTTATTTTGGTGATGTTTTGTAACTTTCATTTTCATACCTCGAATAAGCTTAACTTTGACTTCAATTACTTCAATTGCATTAACAAATATTAGAATATTCAAGAAATATTTTATGCGTCCAAAAATTATTTTGTTGTCATCCATAAAAAAAGTGTAAGACGGCAATTTTAATTGAATTGAGCTATAGATTATTGTGAATTGTGAAGAAAGGTTGTAAAATTAAGTCGACCAACATTAGGTTGGTCAAATGGCTCATCAACAAGATATAAAAATTGGGTAGTTGTTTTTGGCACTTGTAAGTTTCTTCGTGAATTAATATGTAATTCTTTCTATCCTTTATATTGGTTAATTCCAAAGTCGTTATATTGTAAGTATTTTTATTGGAATCTAGATTGTGGACTTTTGAAATATGATTTTTTATTGCTCATCTTGTTATGCTAGCTGCTAGTATCCATTGTTATATCTCAACAATCAACCAGGTGCTTTAAAAGATTGATAATAGATCCAATATACCCGGACTGCACTATCTTAGTGTGACGTTGTGACCTGATTTAGACCCTGACCGAAAATCTTTTCAAGCTTGTGATTGTGACTCCTACTTAATGTTAGAGATTGTGATTATTTAATCTGCTCTAGGGCTGTACAAGTATGCTTTTATAACTGTGAATACTAGTGTAACATTTCAATTGTCTTTCTCTGATCTTTGGTTCTGTTCTGGGTCTTTTAAAATACAGTCATATATCACACAAATTTGTATTGCACATTTTGTTCCCTTTTGGTTTTCTACATATCTTGCTACATTATAATTTTAAAAGCCAGGACCTGTGTTTTAAAATTCAACAGATAATATCTAACTTGTTAATGTTAGTGTTTGGTCTTAGTTAAAACTAAACTATTAAAAGCATATGATAGCAGAGCTAAAATTGTCTAGAAATTGTAAACTAGCAGATTGAATGTTTGGTAAATGAAAAACAGTTAATATTGTATGTAGTTTATTGTATAATGCAAGGCTTCAAATCATTCAAACCCACGGTTTTATACAAAAAAAATGTTCTAAAAACATTTCTGGCGGTTTCGGATTCAAATGCAATTACTTTCGACGATTTTACAAAAAATTCTGGTTAATTCCGGGGTTTTCTGAAAATCCCTGAAAATAGAGACGGTTCAGCACAACCTCGGTTAGTTCAAGCATTTTTTAGAAACCCCTGGACATAGGGGCGGTTCAGCACAGTCCCATTAGTTTCGACAGTTTTCCAGAAACCTCTGGAAATATGGACGGTTCAACACAACTCCCGTTAGTTCCGGCGGTTTTCCAGAAACCTTTGGAAATAGGGACGGTTCAGCATAATCCCGATTAGTTCCGTCAGTAATTTTGTGACGGGGTTTTTCCAATGATTTTCTGAACTGCAGGAAAGATGTTTTTTTGGGGGTTAAAACCCCGGAAATACTAAAACAAACTCCTAAAAAATTACGTATTCTTGTAGTGAAAACTTCTTGACCAACTTGTATAAGCTATAAATTCCTTTGAAGTATAGAAACACCAGAAAAAACAAAGAAATGTAACTCCAATGCTCTACTTACTAAGCTTGAGGGTAATAAAACAACAGTAAATACTTTTATCTATAAATTGATACGAGATATACAATACCAAATGTACTAATGCAGTACTTGCAAAGAAGCTTAACAAACACATGAAATATGACTACAATTTAATGTCCAAGACAAATTACACAAAATATTGTATGTAAATTAATTCATACTCACAGTTCTAGCATTCAGTAGCTTTGCCTTTGAAAATTTTCATTATCTTCTCCGTGGGCATAGTAGCAGTGCAACACATTAACACTTCCAACCTAGATTTTATTAAATGATGTTGTGAATAGTTATATACTGATAGAGATTAATTTTTACGAAAGACTAATTGAAAACTAAGTGAAAAAATTCCAATCATCTTATGCATAAGCTAATCTTATACAGATTTGGTGAACTAAAAACACAAATATTAACCAAATTATTACCTTCACCTTTTCATGAGTTTCTTTCACAATCTTTCCATTCTCCAATTATGTCCATCCTTTCTAAACTACCTCAAAACCTTTCTATCAAATAGAAAAAGCGAACCACCTAAAATTATGAAGTAAAATTCAAAGATTTTATGTCTTCGTAAACTCAAAGTAATGATAGAAATATGACTAAAAGCTAAAAGAAAGAGTGAAAATAACAACAAAGCAAGTTATAAGAAAACAACAAAATATTAATAATAACATCCTAAATCCTAATGAATTGTGGCGATTATGCAATAAGTAAGGTTCTTTTTTGCTACCATGCTTCACGTAATTTTCTTTTTTACTGAATAACGTGTCTTTATTCCTTGAACTAAAATAAATGATCTATTGCAACATGAATACATTAAGTTCAGATAATGAAAAATTAAAAAACCTCACACGGTTTTAAAAATAATTAAATTCATTTAGATGAACTTAAGGAGGAGAATCCTTCCATTTTGAAACACATTGTTCAGCACCTACAAAGATATGATTAATTATTTTTTGTTAGTCTCCTTTCATTAAATGAAGAAGCTGAGAGATAACTTGTACCGATGAACAAAAATAATATAGACAGCAAAGTATATTAATGCAACTTTATCCTTTAAAATAATAAAGTAACACAAGAACCAGAAGTAAAGAATACAAGAAATTTATGAAAAGTGAATTAAAGAAAAGAAAAGAAAATGGAAACACAAGACGCTTTAATGATTGTGTAAACATTGTGGTAAGATTTAATGTTAGATAAAGATATTTTTCACTTCTACGCGGCTTTTAAGGTATGTGCGACGCAAATAACACAAGACTTAAATACGTATATATGTTTAAAATCTTTTAAACAAAATTTATGTAAACTTGAAGTTTTCATTATTTTTTTTCTCAACCATTTTTTAGTTGTTTAATTTGAAAACCTATTGCACAAAAAATACACTTTAAGGAAAAAATTGATTTTTTGCATATTTTTTTTTTGGTTTTTTTAAATAGTTAGTTTTGTGACACTGAGTTTTAGTTTGAGTTTGAGTTTCAATTTGGAGTTTGGAGTTTAGGGATTTAATTTATGAAATTACAAAAGGTGGCATGTTTTGGTGAAATATTATTGTTGTAGTATGACACATTATGATACTCGAGATGTAAGAGTTGATTAATAGTAATGGTAGAGTGAAGTGTAATGGAATAAGTTTGTGATGCTTCATTTAGATGTAAGAATTATTTTATGGCTCTAGGTTTCGTTTAAGAAATATTATTGGTTAATTCAATATATTTATTTCTCTCCTAGCATAAAATGCTTAAATGGAAATAAAATTATTATTAATATTACACATTTATATTTCTATTAAAGATTTTATTAACAAAAAAAAACTTGTATTTATGATAAAAGAATTTTCATAAACTCATTTGTATGAAATTATTATTGATGAAACTATCAAACCAACACTTGAAAGTTTAAGTAATAAAATTGGATATTCACTCATTTAGTAAAATAATCTTAAAGTAACTCAACTTCTCCATAAGAGAAAGGTTATACTAGAATAAAACGGTACAATATAATATAATAAACAAGAGAAAAAAATACTTACTATCTTCTCACGTTCTCCAAATACAGAAGGATAATGCAACCACGTCTCAAAACAATTAATTAAAACATGATAAAAGTGTTTGTTCTACCTAATCAACCTTCAATTATATATTTTCATTCTTCTGTTTCTAAGAATATTCTAATATGAAATATCTCTAAGTCTATTTAATTTAAATGAATTGACGGAAACTAGGCTCGTCCTTGCATCTCTTAGAGTTGTTCTTCATAGTAAAACATTGGCCAAAAGAAGTGTGGAAAACAACGCGTAGCAGTCTAAGATTACAACTCAAATTGGGAAAATATCTTCCAAAAAAATAGCACATTTATACGTGCAATAATAAATATTAAAGACTCCAATTATATCTAACCAATATTTACCACTTTAAAGCAATATTACATTAATTTAACATTCAAAATAACACAATCATTATATCAAATAAATTCAATATATTATTCAAGAATAATGATTATCAGAGTTTTCACCTATCTTAAATCAGAGAAGAAGAAGAAGAATTTTCTTAATTATTAAATTATAAATGGGAAGAGCACAATAAATATACAACTCACGGTTCCTACCTTAAAGCTGTTATGCATTAATTCAATCATTATTTTTAAATTATATATACATTAATGAGGTAATAATTATTCATTTAATCATTAAATTATATACACATAATAAGATAATAATTTATCATTTAATAGATAATTAATGAATTATTTATTCAATCTTTAAATTATATATATATATATATATATATATATATATATTAATGAGTAATAATTATTAATTTAATCATTATATTATATATGCAAGGTAATGATTATTCATTCCATCTTTAAACTATATACAGTTATATAATTAATAATGTAACTCTTATCTTGTCTTTGCATTTCCTTTTTATATACATCTATAATATTGAGAATAGTAAAATATAATTTATAATTGATTTATACATTAATAAGATAATAATTATTCATTATTTCAAATTTTATAGTAATCAAACCCTGCAAAATATTTTGGTTGTTGTAAATACAATACAATTTGTTATGGTCTTATTGATTGCAATTACCAAAGTATAAGATTGACTACCATTGATACAGGTACTCCGACGGTATTGTACCTATAAGAGTTCTTGATACAGTTTTAATAACTATGTTTTTATTTTAATTTTTTTTTGCATTATTATTCTTTTGTGGATGATGATGTATGTCCTTAAGCTATGTGTAAGGACAAGATGTTGCATGGAAGGAAGTGTAACACTTAGAAAAGTCGACGCTCTGATCTACCTAAGAATAGAAGGAGATTAATAACTCAACCACAATCAGAAGTGTGCCACGTGGAATTTCATATACGAAAGTTCAATGTGCTCTTAACCTTCTTCTAAGTTTTTCTCTAAAACTCTTTAGTTAGGTTATTTTAGTTTTTAATTCTTTAGAAATACAATAATTTATCCTAAAAAGGTAAAAATAGGCTTTTAGTAAAAATTAGAAGGAAAAGATTAGAAGGAAAATTGAAATTGACTCACTCATTCATCAGAACGGTTTTGTTGCCACGATTTACCCTTTCTGCTATCACTTCACCATTGTCGCGGTCAACAAAAAGCTCATCATCATCGACATTCTCAAAAACCTGCATTCTATCATATTCACATACTTCGTCCAGCAACTGCATCTCACCATCACCCAACGCCTCGCTTGGTTTTCTAAAATGTCGTCATCGCCATCAAATACCTTGAGTTTCTTCGACAAGTACCACTGCCTTGGTATCCAAAACACCGTCGTCGTCGAAAGACACAATATCTTTGAAGTACAACCATTCCTTGTAATCGCACTCATCGTCCTCCACGCCTGAGATTTCACCAAAACAAACAAAAATGTTATATTTGATGCAAAATTAGGGGTTTCAGTCACATGATAAATATAAAAGAAATTGAATTGAATAAAAGAGATAGCGACCATTGACGTCAAATGGTTGAGTGTCTAAGTAATCAAAATTTGCATAGATTCCATGATCATCCTTGCCGGTAGAATGGTTCGGACTCATCACTGAAAATCCAACCAACGCGACCTCCCCCTCCAGGAAACTCGTCACCATGCTCCTCCAGACAATCGGACACGTCACCGACAACTTCGACACTGTGAACCTCACACGCGACCTCCAATCTAGTCTCGATCCGCTCCCCTGTGCCTTACTCCCCCTCAAACGTCACCATTTTGTCCATCGTCAAAATCCTATCAGAAGAGGACGCCCAAAGAAGAAGAAGAGAATACTTTATTCCTTTTTTTATAATTAAATTTCATATAATATATTTTTTATAATTAAATTTCATACAATACTTTATGCCACGTGAGTAAAATTTGATAATATTACCCTACTAAGTACAACATTTTTTAAAGCTGTCCATTTGTTATATTTTCACATTGCATCATCTCATTTTTTTTTCACCTTAATTCATCAATGGTTTATAAAATATGTTGTAGGAGTCTTATCTTTTCGTCATTTATAATAATATCTGTTAATAAAATTTAAACTAAATATAAGACGGACTTAAATCCAATTTCTAACCTAAAAATTTTAAGTTAATTATTAGATATTTAATATTTATTTTTGAATATCGGGGTGGGATTTCAAACTATATTTAATATCAAATTAAAAGAAAAGACAAATATAGGTTGTCTCCAATGAAATATACATAATATTTAACCCAAAGTAAATTTTATTAAAATTGTGATGGATGAGGTGTCCCACGCGGCTGTTCAGCGACGCTTTCTCAGAGCAACAGAGCTCGTTTCATTATTTGGGCGAGGAACAAATTACTTTCTTTTATATTTTAAAATTTATATGTCAGGTTAATTTATATATATATATATATATATAATAATAATAATAATAATAATAATAATAGTTTGAAATCGATATATAAGATATAGTGACAAACTGAATGAAAAAATCGAACGAAAGCAATATTGGTTCTGACAGAACATAGTTAAAGACTCAGTGATATTATTTTCGTTCCATTTCAGCGTAAACAGATAATTTGGATGGGAATTACTGTGTTTATTGAAAATATGGTAATATTTAATTATTTAAATTATGTATTTTTTTTTCTTGTTTTTCAATTGATTTTCGTTTAAAACCTTATTAATGATCAATCGGTCAGACAATTGGTCAGTTATACCGTAATTAAAAAAAATTAGATGGTTAACTTTTGACATAAAGTAAGTAATAATTTTAATTAAGCTAATAATTCAGAATTAAATAAATTTAAATTGTAATTAGATTAATTCGTATAAAAATTCTGTTACGAAAATTATAAATGTAGATTCATGTAAAGTAATAAATAACATATTTAATGCAACATTAATTATTAGAGTTGCTTTCCGTAGTTTTTAACATTCGAGTTATGTCAACAGATTTTATTTATAACCGTATATCCTTAAAAACATAAAATATATTTTAGATCTGTTTTTACAGTTTTTAAATTTTATTAGAGTGATTAATTAAGTAAATAATAATTATATTTATATAGTCAATTGTTCTCTCGATGAACCAATAAATGTTAGTCCACATGACGCCAATCATTTATCAGAATGACGTGTGTAATATATACGCGTGTGGGAGTGAATTTATGTGTGTCATAATTAAGTGTGTAACTTATATATGAGTGTGCGTGTTTGTGTATTTGTGTGTGTAATATATGTGTGATTGTGTGTTTGTATGTGTCTAATATATTTGTGCGTGTGGTTGGGTGGGTGTATGTGTCTTTGTGTGCGTGTGTGAATGTGGGTTATATATGGGTGTGTGATGTATACATGTGTGTGTATGTGTGTCTGTCTGTGTGGGTGTGTAATATACTTGTGTGTCTGTGAATGTGTTTATTCGTGCGTGTGTGTAATATATTCATGTTTGTGTGTGTTTGTAATATATTTATGCTTTTGTGTGTGTAATATTTATCTGTGTTTGTGTGTATTTGTGTCTATATACAAGCATTTGTATTGTTAGTATGTTTGTGTGTGTGCTTATGGGTGTGTGTTTGTGTGTATGTGTGTGTATAACTTATGTGTATTTGTGTTTATATATACATGTGGGTTATATATGGGTGTGTGATGTATACGTGTGTGTGTGTGTCTGTTTGTGTGTGTTATTATGAGTGTGTGGTGAGAGGTAATATACTTGTGTGTTTGTGGGTATGTGTTTGTAAGGGTGTTTGTTCGTGCCTGTGTGTAATATATTCATGTGTTTGTGTGTAATATATTTATGTGTGTTTGTGTGTAATATATTTATGTGTGTTTGTGTGTGTGTGTCTATATGCAAGCATGTGTGTTGTTAGGATGTTTGTGTGTGTGCTTATGGGTGTGTGTTCGTGTGTATGTGTGTGTAATAATTGTGTGTATAACTTATGTGTATTTGTGTGTGTATGTACATGTGGGTTATATATGTGTGTGTGTGTGTTTGTTTGTGTGTGTTATTATGAGTGTGTGGTGAGGGGTAGTATACTTGTGTGTGGGTATGTGTTTGTGATTGTGTTTGTTCGTGCGTGTGTGTAGTATATTCACGTTTGTTTGTGTGTGTAATATATTTATGTAGGTTTGTGTTTGTGTGTCTATATGCAAGCATGTGTGTTGTTAGTATGTTTGTGTGTGTGTTCGTGTGTATGTGTGTGTAATAATTGTGTGTGTATAACTTATGTGTATTTGTGTGTGTATGTACATGTAGGTTATATATCAATGTGTTTGTGTGAGAGCGAATTTGTATGTGTGTTTGTTTGTGTGAGAGCGAATTTGTATGTGTGTGTATGTTTGTGTACAAAGGCCGATTTTAGTTGATAATGATTTTATTGAGGATGCCTTTGTTCTTGTGTATGTGTGAGTATGTGTACGTGTGTGAATGAATTTGTGTGAGACAATGAATGTGTATGTGTTTTTTGTTTATGTGTGTTTCAGTGTAAGTGTGTGTGTCTGTGTGTTTGAATGTGTATTGTATTTTTGTATTTTGTGTGTGTGGGTTATATATATGTGTAGTGTGTGTAATATATACGCATGTGGGAGTGAATTTATGTGTGTCATAATTAAGTGTGTAACTTATATATGTGTGTGTGTAATATATGTGTGAGTGTGTGTTTATATGTGCAAAATATATTTGTGCATGTGGGTTGGTGGGTGTATGTGTCTTTGTGTGTGTGAATGTGGGTTATATATGGGTGTGTGATGTATACATGTGTGTGTATGTGTGTCTATTTGTGTGGGTGTATTTCATTATTTGTGTGGTGGGGGAGGTGGGTGATAATATACTTGTGTGTCTGTGAGTGTGTTTGTTCGTGCGTGTGTGTAATATATTCACGTTTGTGTGTGTTTGTAATATATTTATGTGTGTTTGTGTGTATTTATGTCTATATGCAAGCATGTGTGATGTTTGTGTGTGTGCTTATGGGTGTGTGTTCGTGTGTATGTGTGTGTATAACTTATGTGTATTTGTGTGTGTATGTACTTGTGGGTTATATATTGGTGTGTGATGTATACGTGTGTGTGTGTGTTTGTTTGTGTGTGTGTTATTATGAGTGTGTGGTGGAGGGTAATATACTTGTGTGTTTTTGTGTGTTTGTGAGTGTGTTTGTTCGTGCATATGTGTAATATATTCATGTATTTGTGTGTGTCTGTAATATGTTTATGTGTTTGTCGGCTCTCCCACCTTTAGAGCTTATGATCAAGGTTTGTTACATCAGTCAAAATAGTATGTGCATCTCAAGATAATATCTGCTTTTGAAGAATTATTACATGTGTTAGATATTAGTTGTGTGTTTATGTTAATTAGGGAAACATAGTCCATATGCTTATTATGTTATTTTACATATTCATTTGTATTTGGGCTTAGCCCACATTCTTATTATTATAAATACATTACCCTATGTGTATGCAAAGACACAAGAGAGATTAATCCCAAATATAGTTTTTCATCATATTTAACATGTATGTTTGTTGTTATCAGGCTTGGCTTTGATGTATTTCTGAGAAATATTCGTGGCCTGGTTTTTAGGGAACATGTCAACAAGAATATCTCCTCTCGTAAGTGCTCAAAGCAAAACATTTTTATTTGTCTTGTGTTGTGTTACACAATGTAGTTTATTCTAATTAGCAGGATGCTTTATCTTTTTAGAAGCCAAACATAGAATAATTCATAAACTAGAAAATCTTTTCAACTAAGTGAAATTAGGCTGTTTCTTTTCTTGTCCAATAGTAAAATATATGTAACTAGTCTGTACTAATTACTGTTAATATTATAGTTGTGTAAATTTGAGTGACATCCCACCAAAAAGGAAATGGCTTGAACAATCTAGTGTCCCTCTCCAGTCATAGTCCATAGGTTAAATAATAGTTTATGTTCTAAAAAGTCAAAACTTACATCCTAGAAAAATTCAGAAATGTATTAGAAATATTTTAGAGCCCTCAATTTGGTCCTCCAAAGCCATAGTCATCACATTAGTCCTTGAAAAGCTCCAATAAGTCTTTTATTTTGTGTCTCCACTTTAGGCCGTCTTAGTAACAAATATAATGTCATTTTTATGTGTGAGGGATTGACGTGGTTATCAATTGTTTTGGGTGACAATTTTTGATGGGCTAATAAGATGAATGTTGATTTAAATCTTTGAAAGGCTAATTTAGTTCCAACAATTTTGTGAAGGACTAATGTGGTGATGCATATAACTTGTTATTTGATAATTGGGTAGGATGGAATTTGGTTTTTGACATGCAATACTTTTTGCTTTATTTTATATATCTATTTATATTGAATAAACTAATTGTCGGGCTTGCTTGTATGGTTTAACTTTTCTTCTTTATGTGCTTTTGTGCTTTTTTTCTCTTACTTACTATTCGTTGATGGCAAATAACTACTACTGCCATAGTATACTCAACACTTGTTTAAGATGCTCCTTATGATCCTCCCACGAGTTACTGTGTCTTCAAAGAAGACGAAATGCACTTCCTCAATTAAGGCCTTAGAATGTGGCCGGGGCATTGGATAAGGCAAGGGGCATTACCATAAACTCGTAGTGACCTTGGTAGGTGTGAAAAACTGTTTTTTTTTATGTGTTTTTCCTTCATTCGTATTTGGTGGTACCCAACCCTTAGATCCATCTTCAAAAAATAGGTTGTCTCTTGTAGTTCATCCAAAAGTTATTCTATAACAACCTCCAGTTGCCATCCTTTTCTTTCACCAGCATCTCGGCCATTTGCTTCTCTATCTCATACTTTAGCAAGTATGGGTATCGGTAAGGCCTTACATTGACTGGATTCATTCCCTCCTTAATGGGAATCTTGTGATCGAAGTGTCTCCTAAGAGGAAGATCCGTAGGCTTTCTGAAAATCTTTGGCTGAGGGTTAATTGTGTCTCTCCTTTATTGCCTTCTTCTAGTTCTACTTGCCCCAGACCTGATACCAATGTTTTAGCTTTGATCTCTTGCTCCTTTAACATCTGTGGTGACACTACCTTTCTTATTAGTGTAGGATCTCCTTTGATAAGAACTTCCTCATTTTTCTGGTTAAATTTCATGGTTAAGTCTCCCCAATTGATCTTGACCTCCCCCAATGAAGCTAACTAGGCCACTCCCAAAATAAGATCCACTCATCCCAGTTCGAACAAGTAAAACCTTTCCTTGATTTCTAACCCCTGGGATTTCCCCTCAGTGATTTCCGATCTAATTGAGAACAAAATAGCTAAACAAATAAATATAATGGAAGAAAACTTCAAAGGGTTGGTTAGAGAAAAGCTTCACATAAGTGAACGGCAAAAAGATTTAAATGTGAATTATACAGAGACTGATGATACAGAGGCCATGAAGGCGGAGATGATTAATAGGAATGGATTGTTGACGGATTACTGTGAACTTGAAATTCAACGTAGCACTATCTGAGTTTTCCAATTCTTCCGGTTCCCCACTTGCATCCTCTAGGCATAATGGTCGAAGGAAACTTGTAGTCATGTCCTCTGACTCTGAGGATGACAATTCAAATTGTGGATATCCTGTAGACTCCCACGATGAAGCTTAATACGAGGCAACTGATGAAAGAAAATAATGGTTGTCCATCAGTTGATAGACTAGTTTGTTCCGATTTGGAGCACTCAGAGGACGAAGATTTTAAATATTCAGAAATGGCTGATGGTGCATATACTTGAATGAAACATGTAAATCACTAGATGTATCATGTGTGCCAGAATCAACGTTTGTTCCTGAAAGAGACATTGTCTGGAGCCGTGTCTTCTAGTCCTGCTCTCCCTTTTGTTAGTCTTCCAGAAGTATCTGTAAATAATGAGTTGAAACCATTCAATTTCAATGTTCGTAGGCGCTTAACAAAATTGTCACAGAATCCAGATTTGTTGGCAGATATTGAAATTCCAGATCATTCTTTTCCAAGGGGTTCTGCCTGATGTTCAAGATGAACATACGGAGACACTTGTTAAAGTGATGGATGAATGCAGTCGAATGGATTTCAAACCAAAGTTGTCGCAGTCCAATCCATTAGACGAGACAAAAAAGATACAAAACGTGTGGAGAGATCTCCGTGATTGCCGAGTGGATTTAAGACAGCATTCTATCTCAGAAGAGCTTGGTGCTTTTCATGTTGTTAAACTTGCTAGTGGACTGTGCAATCTAATTTCAGATGCTGACTTGTTTCCTAAATGGGTGAGTGTCTTTTTCAGCTGAAAATAAAACTTGAAATTTTTCTTACTTTTTGTATTTGGCATTAAACTATGATAATATATGCATATGCATCACATGATTATTGTGAACAAATGATGTCGTCCACTGTGGCTGAGCATGGGTTTTGCTTTTACGCTAAGCTTATAGCAGATGAAGGATCAAAGTTGGGTTGTGCAAATTTTGCTGATATTACTTCTGAGATGTTGGCTTCTTCCCAACATACAACATAGGAGGCAATTTATAACTTCTGTATAGGTTTAATACTGCACAAAAAGCCAGCTAGAAGAGCGTTTTGACGTTTGACATAGGATAGGTTCATGCAATTTGTTCTTGCCTACAATTATTTTTAGGGGCTGAGGTTGTAAATTGAACTTGAGTGACAAGAGCAGCAGAAGAGTAAGGATGGGTTAACCCACTAATGAAAAATGATTTTTCATCTTTGCAAAGCATAAATTAGTTTACCTTAAAATATAAATAATTTAAAATACATCACCTAAAAGATTAAAAATGATACTCTTTTAGTAGGTCTCAAATAGGACATGGAAACTCAAAAGGTGTTCACCAAATTTTTTCCATAGAAACAAGTATTCTTTGTGTATAAAGTACTGCTCACTATTAAAACGAATAGCCATACATATTCCTACTTTCATAATATACAACGGCCGAAACATCAAAATCACGCATGGTACATTGATTTATTATATATTTACTTTAGTTTATCAAAATATTATGTGAAATGTATATAAAGGAAAGAGAGAAAAATATTAAATTAAAATTATGAGAAGAAAAGAGAATTTTTTTTTTTAATGTGGTCAATACTTAAGCTTATGTTTTCCTTGTTATTATTGCTCTTTTATTATGTATGGTTCCTGTCAATACGGCCCAAGCTAGCTATGATAACAGAGAGTACGTACAGCGTGAAGATAGTGAGCAGTATGGAGTGAGGAAGAAGGTATTGTATGTAATA
Organism: Vigna reflexopilosa; assembly: GCA_027742785.1. Taxonomy (NCBI): domain Eukaryota; kingdom Viridiplantae; phylum Streptophyta; class Magnoliopsida; order Fabales; family Fabaceae; genus Vigna; species Vigna reflexopilosa. Next base: position 14,147,070 of record CM050914.1, read on the forward strand.
TGGTATGCCATACCCACATCATCACAGAGAGGGTGGGATCGGGATGTGTGCATATGGAATTGCAAGATAGAAAATAATAGAATAGGATGAAATGTTTGTTTGAAATGAGCCAAAGGATAAACAGAAAGATGGACCGGTGTTAGTATTGCTTGTGTGTTCAGTATGACTAAATAAGCATTGATCTATATTTTATTTCATAATCTAATTTAATATTTTTATAATATGTTGTTATTTATTTACTTGTAATAAGTAACAAATAAATATTTTTAAGTTTTATATTTACAGTAAATTCTTATTTTCATAAAATACTTAAATTTAATATTAAAAATTTCCATATAAATTTTTCTAGATTTCTTTTATAACTTATGCAACTTCCAATTGTATGAGACGATATATTAATTTGCAAATCCTATAAAATTAAGTTATTTTAACTTATTTTTGACCCATCCACATAAATAAATCAAATCAGAATAAATTGACACATTATTAGTTACATGGGGATTCGTTCTTTTTATATATACTTATTTTTTAATTTACTTTTCAAGTTATTTTAAATTAAAATAATTATATTTTTAATTTTACTCTTTAAATAATTGTTAATATAAATTTAATTATTTTGTGACGGAATGATGAGAAGTTGAGAATTCAGAAGAAAATCAAATTTAAAGAGATAAAGGTTAAATATATTTTTAATCTCTCAATTATGAATTGTTTTTGTTTAGTTTCTTTTTCAAATTTTGTTTCATTTTCATCATTTTTTTAATGAAACTTTAATATTTAGTCATCGAAATGCAATGGTGTTAAATTTTGATTTAGGAAAAAGTTTTTTTTTTGTTTCGCTATTTGCTTGAGAAAGGAAAAGACGCGAAGGCTTCACTTGGTTCACTCATGGAGGTCACAATTGGTTTAGTAAGTGTTAAAATCTAATATTGGGCAGATTACTGTTTAACACAGTTATCTTTCGGTGCATTACTGTAAAAATACAGTAACCATTTCGGAGGATCACCGTTTTAACACAGTAATCCTGTTCTTTGTTTGTTAGGTTTTACAGTCTGTTTTGTTTTTTCCTTTTTTCTCTTTAGGAACTCTATATATAGAGTTTTCCTCTGTCCTTTTGCTTGTAATTTTTGAGATCAATGATATACTATGTTCAGAAGAAGAAGTTTATCAAAAAGACTAAGTGTAGTTTCGATTCTTACCTCTGAATGCACCCCTCTCCTTCGCTTTCCTTTCTTTAATTTTTCTCTTGTGCGTTTTCTTCTTCTGGAATGAAGATCGCCGTTCAGCCATCTCAACACCACCACGATCGCGTGCTGTGGTCTGCTTCTCCTTTCCTCTCTCTCGCCTAGCTTTTTTTCCGCTCACCTAATTTTTGACATATGAAGAAGCTTCTACCGAAATGAGACTTTTATATTTGCTGGGTCAGAAAAGGTTTGGGTCGACATTGTACTAGTATTTAATTATTTGTTTGATAACAGAATGGATATAAACATCGTGATATTTAACAAGTAAATATTTGTTACTCACTAATCATTTTAATAAATTTTATTTTAATATTTTTTTCTAAATTTAAGTGATCAAAATAAAATTATTAATGAAAGAAATATTAATCATAGAAAAATGATTTTAAAGTTTACTTCATATATGTTTTCCTCTATCCTTTTGCTTGTAATTTTTGAGATCAATGATATACTATGTTCAGAAGAAGAAGTTTATCAAAAAGACTAAGTGTAGTTTCGATTCTTACCTCTGAACGCACTCCTCTCCTTCGCTTTCCTTTCTTTACTTTTTCTCTTGTGCGTTTTCTTCTTCTGGAATGAAGATCGCCGTTCAGCCATCTCAACACCACCACGATCGCGTGCTCTGGTCTGCTTCTCCTTTCCTCTCTCTCGTCTAGCTTTTTTTCCGCTCACCTAATTTAAGACATATGAAGAAGCTTCTACCGAAATGAGACTTTTATGTTTGCTGGGTCAGAAAAGGTTTAGGTCGACACTGTACTAGTATTTAATTATTTGTTTGATAACAGAATGGATATAAACATCGTGATATTTAACAAGTAAATATCCGTTACTCACTAATCATTTTAATAAATTTTATTTTAATATTTTTTCTAAATTTAAGTGATCAAAATAAAATTATTAATGAAAGAAATATTAATAATAGAAAAATGATTTTAAAGTTTACTTCATATATGTTTCTTTTTATATTTAAACCTATTGAAGTTATTTTATAAAATATTAAACTTATTAAAATGTATATTTTGAAACTATTAATTTAAATTTTATTTTTAGAAAGACAAAAATTATTTGTATTCATATTTTATGGAATAATTTAATTTAAATGGTACTAAACAATTAGTTTTTTCAATTAAAGCTATACTTTGAATATTTATTTTTAAATAATTTTATTTAAAGTTTTAAAATAAAATATAAAAATATTTGTGGATACATGTGGATACTGCACATACAAAAAGAATTTACAATTTTTTTTTATAGATATTCCACAAATAATGAGACAAATTAGAGGATAAATTTTTTGAGAGGGAACGAGTTATGGATAGGCATATCCGGCCTAATCTTCTATCATCACTAATGGCAACACACAAAAAAAAAACAATAATATCATGTTGTGATTATTTGCCTTAATTACCCAACAAATAGTGTGCTTATTAACACTAATTAATTTCTATATACATATTAAGCTACGTAACAGTTTCCAAGTAAATCTAGAACTAATTAGAAAAGGACTTCTTGGTGATCCATATATATCACTTTAATTATAAACGCACAAAAGTTAAAAACAATGGCTGGACTTTAGAATTTTGAATAAAGGAAGATCTAGTGGCAGCTTGGGGTTATTATCTTAGAAATTATTAGGTACATGAGTAGAGTACTGTTCACAAACTTAATTCATTCATCTTTGACAAATTTCATACTGTAGGAAGTGAAGACACTATTTTATTATGAGACAAAATGATTGTAACTGGGGTCATTCTCTTTATGGTGGAGGTGGAGAAAACTGTAGCTAAAACTTTAAGATGTCCCCAAGCTTATACAACGTAGGGTCAAGTCTTTGTTATGATATCTCACCAACTCAAAAACTTGCCATTTTAAATCACCCTGCCCTAAATAACTGGACAAGTCCCCATGATATGATTGTACAAAAATGTAACTTTGATATGCAGTGTAGACATATAGAGGGATTACTTAATTAACTTAGAAATTTTTAAGAATATGCAGCAAGAAATACTCTGACTCACACAGTTAATTTATTGTTGGAAGTCTCACATCGACTAGAGATAAGACCAATTTATAATATATAAGTGAGGTGCAAACCTCACTTTACAAGTCGGTTTTGTAGGATTGAGTTAAGCTTAAAACTCACTTTCTAATATGGTATCAGAGTCATGATTAGAGCCTATCCTAGCGAGTTCTAAGTGAACATTTCTATTTCCACCTATTGTCGGGTCGTTATTGGACCACCCAATTTCTACTATCACGCACGAGATGTCTATACCTCGGCGTGAACATTTCTATTTCCACCTGTTGTCGGGCCGTTATTGGACCACCCAATTTCTACTATCACGCACGAGATGTTTATACCTCGGCGTGAAGGGGTGAAGTGCAAACCTCACCTTACAAGCCGGTTTTGAGTTAGGCTTAAAACTCACTTTCTAATACTTATAAATTTTCATTAGTTTAAAACAGATGATAAAATGTGTTAAAAGTGGTATGAGAAAGTATGTTAATGGCAGTTCTTAATTGTATAATTCATGCACTAAAAGCACAAAATGAGTTTCTTTGGCTGTTAAGGATGTTGAAAGGCATTGAGTCCAATGACAAGGTGCCTTACTTTGGAGAAGCACAAACCAACTTTCATGTCATCTTAAAGATTCTTTTTATCCAACCTGATCATAAAGGTACCATTTTATTTTCAATAACCAATCCAAATGCCATGAATTTTTAAAGGGCATATGCCTGAAGTGAAGGAAGTCATTATAGAATACTGTCCCGAAGAACGTAAATCATAGAAAACTTATCTGATTCAGTACACACAATCATTGGCTATTGCTATAGAAATTTGGATAAGGTCTCTCTCTGATTAGCTGAATCCAAAAGACCAGTGTAATCATATCATCATTATGTTTGGTGGGAAATTATTGTTTACTTTTGTAGTGTCAGTCATGTGATGCATTTGGTCTCTGATGTAGACTCACAAAATTAGTCAGACCCACAGAATTAATTGACTGAAATAATGTTCTTACTTGTGGACAATGTAGACACACCTCGCGAAATTCTAGTGAGTTTCTTAGTGAGAATATTTTGTTGTACTGAAATAGTTACATTATTTTAAGACCCACTTCATTAATTAGTTCATGATTCTGCAATGCAATGTTGTTGTTGTCTAGGGTAAGACCACAATTTTTTCTGATGATTCAGAAACAGTTCACCAACTATTGAAGTTGATCCATTGCATCATAATTGATAGATCAATATCTGTCTTGATCCAGTTAAAATAATATCTCTTGTACAAACAAGTAAGTGGTGGATGAATAACTGATGAAATTCTGACAGGCTAAAGAATGTGGTATCACACAAACAACATATTTTCCACTGTGTAATTGATAGATATCACGAGTGTGTATGCTCAAATAATTCAGAAGAACGTGACTTAGAGACATGAACATGGAGAAAGTGGCAGGATCTTTGCGTCTCGAAGGAAATTATTGTGTTGAGAGAGGGGAGAAGGGGTGGAAAATAATTCAACTAAAGTTGTTCTTCATTGGGGAATAGCTTAAGATCCATGGAGAGTAATAATCCTAGAAAACTAATAACGTAAAAAGAAAAAAAAACCCAAATCATCAAGTTAATTTTTTCATTAACGTGTTAGTTATTGTACTCATCTTAGAATTATTACTATTATCACACCCAATCTACAAAACTAGTTTGCATTGATGGTTAATAACATATCATATATAAAATATATTCCTAAGAGAAGAAATCTCTCTTATAATATACATACAAGATTATATTTCAGGATTAAAAAAAAAGTATATATATATATATATATATATATATATATATATATATATGAGTTTGCTAATTTACGTAAAGTCTTTTTTTAGTTAGTATATTTTAGCAAAGTATACCAAATTTTAATGAACAAGAAGATCCTCACTCAAAGAAAAAGATACTTTAAACCTAAGGATATTTTACTAATTTTAATATTTAATTTAAAATAAAAAAATAAAAGGTAGTTATTTACACTCCATGACTTAATAACTCCTTTTTATTTTTTTATTTAGGCTTTATACACTAGTGGAAAAACGTTGTTTAACGTCAGTTATTTTGGGCTTTTAACGTCACATATGGAATCGACGTCTATAGGTCAGACGTCTAAAATGTCACCGTATTTGATAGGATCTTTCTCCGCTTGAGGCCTCTCGAGTTGCTTCTAGCTTATGGTGATTCGAGTTTACAACTTTATATTTTAGTTGAAGAGAATGGATTGTACATTTTTTTTTTGTATTGGATGATTTTAATAATGTAGTGGAGCTAATTAGAGGAGTGCAAAACGCAAGAAATCGCCGTCCAAGAACGCTGCCCAAGGACACGAGCAAAACTGGACAAAACTCAATGAAAATACATTTTAATCGGTTGAAATGAAAGATAATTCATCAAAGAGTAATGTAATCGGAGTAAAATTAATTTTAAACGGTGCAAAAGTGAGAAAACGAACCTGAAAAATGTAGCCCGTGGAGAGAAAATGCGAGGATGATGATGAACAATGAGTGCGCGTAACTGCTGCCTCGCATTCGCAGTGCTTTAATGCAGACATTTAGAAGTCGATTCCCCCCATAACAGATGTCTACAGACGTCGGTTCCTCCCACAACAGATGTCTAAAAGGCTTTAGAAGTCGGAGTGGCGGGATCAGACGTCTAAATGAAGTCAAAAAGTGACTTTTTAAATTTCCGAGCTAAGTATTTAGATGTCGGTTCCCTCCATAAAAGACGTTTATAGGCGTCGGTTCCCTCCACAACAGACGTCTAAAGTGCTTTAGAAGTCGGAGTGGCGGGATCAGACGTCTAAATGAAGTCAAAAAATGACTTTTTAAATTTTTGGGTTTAGGGTTTAGACGTCAGTTCCCCCAATAACAGACGTCTATAATATTTTAGATGTCGGGGCCCCTCCTAACTGATGTTTATATGATTGAAAGAAATGATTTTTCACCCACCTGTCAGACATATAAACGTCAGTTAGGAGGGGCCCCGACGTCTAAAATATTATAGACATCGGGGCACCTTCTAACTGACGTCTATATGGCCAACTTATTTACGAAAATGCCACCGGTCATCAATATACGTCGTGCTTACTCTTAACCGACGTCTAAGGAGTGACGTTAAATAGCGTTTTTGCACTAGTGATACCGCTTTTGGTCCCTAGTTTGGGGGGTTGTGTTCAAAATGGTCCTACCTTTTAAAAAAGTTCAGTAAGGCCCCATAATTTGTTAAAAAATGTTCAGTCCGGTCCTTTTCGCTCACACCGTTAAAAACCTAACGGTGCAAATGCCACCGTGGCGCAACCTTACTGAGCTGTCAAGTTTGATTTACACTGTGTAAATATTTAAAAAAATTTAAAATGACACATCAGCTTCATCTTCCATCTCCACAAGCCTTCCAAGCATGCCTCTCCCTCCCACTCCGATTCCGCCGGCTCTCACCTCCACTTTCACTCTGACTCCGATGAAGAGGGATACAAATATCAGAGCAAAACCCTCTTATTTTTCACTCTCACACGTCCTAATCTCTTTGTGCATAGAAACTGTGGGAACCCCAAATCCCAAAAATCAGAAACTCTAGGAACCCCAAATCCCAGAAACTCAATCTTCGCTGGAAAATGGAGAACAAGCTTTATTCGAACCGAAACCTCACCCAAGAAGATGCATCGCTGATTCTATTTCTAGGGTTTCGGTTTCTCTCTCCCCGCCTTGGACCAACTGTGGGAAACTTTGCAACGACCATGGTTTTCTTTCGAATCGGAGCACATTGGAACACCCAATTGGACGGAGAAGACTATTAGTAGCTTTAGCTGTGTTTACAGGCTGGTGTAATTGTTATCAAATGTTAATGATTCCATAATCCCTACTATTTTGGTAGAGGTCCCAAGCTTAAGGCTCTCAAAATTTGTGTGGTGATAACTTTCCGAAGTTCCCAAGCGAACTATGCATTTTTAGCCATAACCCAAAACCGTATGCTCATTATATTTCTAACACTACTGCAACGGTAAGTTGACATTTTTGTTCCCTGCATTTTTATGAAGATTTCCCATTTCAGAATATAATTTCTCGGCTTGCTGAACATCGCATTCAACTTCCTGACACTTTTGGAAATTATCAGTTGATTGATTGGAGTGTTGCGCATCCATCAAAGTAAGGTTTTTCTTCAAAGGAAAAAAGCCCTAAATTGGGAATGTTATCCGTTCCATACTTTTTGGATCCTTTTGAAAATCTGAAATAACCAACTTGTGACACTATGTCTGATGCAGAATTTCTCTTGAGAATCCTATTTACCAGTCACCATATAATATGTGCCTCTTAATCAAATTGCCCACTTGTATACCACTTGGTCCTTTGTGAAAAAACATCCACAAAGTTCCTTTTTTTTTCAAATTGCCCACATCACAAATATAAGTGCAATGCATGATGAAGTTGAGGAAGAATGAGTAATGAATTCTTTGGAATTAATATTACACATGACCTTGCCTTAGGAAATTAAATAAGCCAACCCATTAGTTTATCTATAAATAAGCCTCAGTTCCTTTCTGTTCTTAACTTTCTTCTATTCTGCTTCATTATGCTTTTAAGCTTTTACTCCCAAACCAAACAAGAAATTTTGCAGCTACCCTTTTTGTCCCGTAATCAAATGGCTGGGAATTCTCCATGTGCTGCATGCAAGGTTCTCATACGCAGGTGTACCAAGGACTGCATCTTTGCTCCCTATTTCCCTTCCAATGACCCTCAAAAGTTCGCCTTAGTTCACAAGGTTTTTGGCGCTAGCAATGTTAGCAAAATGCTGCAGGTATCTCACACAGTACCTATGCCTCCTCACTTTTTATTATTATCATTATGAAAAAGGGAAAGGGTTTTTTCGTGCATTAATTCAGTGTAACCCTTGCTTTTTATTGTGGGGAGGAGAAGGAGAGGGAGAGCGGAGGAAGAAGGAGACGGCGACCTCTAATGTCACGTGGGAAAAAGCCCTAAATTAACGGTGGAGGTGAAAGACGGAGCTGATGTGTCATTTTAAATTTTTTAAAAAAATTACACAGTGTAAATCAAACTTGACAGTTCAGTAAGGTTGCGCCACGGTGGCATTTGCAACGTTAGGTTTTTAACGGTGTGAGCGAAAAGGACCGGACAAAACATTTTTTAATAAATTATGGGGCTTTACTGAACTTTTTTAAAAGGTAGGACCATTTTGAACACAACCCCCTAAACTAGGGACCAAAAGTGGTATTAAGCCTTTTATTTAAAATAAAAAACTAATAACTACTATTACATGTGGCAGTCATCATGGAACACACACACACACAGACACACACACACACACAAACACACACACAGACACACACACAGACAACACACACACACACAGACACACACACAGACAACACACACACACAGAGACACACACACACACACAGAGACACACATACACATACACAGACACACACACACACAAACACACACACACACAGACACACACACACACACACAAACACACACACACACACAGACACACATACACAGACACACACACACACATACACACACACACACACACATACACACACACACAGACACACACACACACCACACACACACAAACACAAACACACACACAAACACAAACACACACACACACACACACACGAGGTAAGACAACCCTAACCTAATTTGTATTACCTCATTATACTCTTAGGGCATTTCTCCAATATCCCCCACATAATTGACATTACTAGTGGAACCTAGAATCTCATTGAATTTATTACCGAATATAGTTCATCACACTAAATATTGTCATAGCTCCTCGAGTACCATAAATCTCAAGTCTCAATAGATCATACGCATCGATATTTTGTTCTATTCAGCCGCACACACAAGTAGTAGATTATGAAAGCCACCTCATAATTGTACTTAGTCTCACATTAGTTACCTCTAAGTACAAATGCATTACTATCCAATGTTATATTTTAATTTCACTTAGCAAAAGTCAAAAAAACACAACAAACATAATTGATTTTCACTTAAGGAAGAAATTATTGTTAGATTGAAAATAGACCCAAATATAAGGTGATTTGCTACTTTATTTTTGTTAGCTTATAATATCATGCAAAATAATTGCAATAGGGAACAAATGGGTTTTTTCAAAACTATTTGGGGATTAAAAGTCATCCCTAATGAATTACACTTTATTTGGCGAGTGAGTTTTAATTGTGTAGTCATAAAAGATAATTTAGGTAAGAGACGAGTGCAATTATCTTGCAATTAATGTGGCTTGTGTGATGCATTTGAAGAATCAATTCAACATTTTTTCTTTGTGTGTATGGTATCTAATCTTCCTTGGAATCTTTGCTTTAAATGGTTTGGAGTATTAATAACATAACATAACCAAACTTTACAACATTTTGATCAATTTTGTATGGCTGGTTTGAATATAAAAGGAAATAAGTTGTGGAAGTTGATGTGGGTAGCTATGATTTAGCAACATAGGAATTCCATGGTATTTAGCAACAAGCAAAGGGATACTGAGGAAATTTTGGGGTAGCATAGTTAAATTTTTTGACATAATTGAGAAACAAAATATCAAAGACAAATTTTTCATACTCTGATTGGTATCTATGTTGGAAAACATGTATTCAATATATGTCATACATTAGCTCAAAAGTGAGATAAAAGCAAATGTCTCATATTCTATAATGTTATTATCTTTCTTTCTAACCCCTTATTGTCATCACCTATCCCACATGTTATTTTGTTGTTAAGGTTTTTAGGCAAACTTATTGCAAAGGAGATATCTATGTCTTGGAACTATCATAAACAAACTACTTTGAAAAAAAAAACTATCTTTTGTTGACTCTAGTGGAAAGGATTATTCACGGGAGTTTGTTGGACCTAAATTTTTTGCAAATGTATTTTATGTTAGATATTAGGTTTGTAGAAATCATAAGATGCCTCTCATTTGTGTTTTAGATGGTTTGTGAATTTTGTATGTTGAAAAGGTGATTTAGTATTCATAAGTTTCATTTTCTCATCTTATTTGTTTTTTTATTGGTATTGTATATGGGTTGAGGCATCCCTAATATCTCATTCTTTTATTTATATATTAGTTATTGATGATAAAAAAAAATCAAAAGGCAAGATCTTATCAAACATAAAATTTACATTCATCACATATAATATATCTTAGTTTTTATCTTTTGAATGAAAACTCTACTAACATATATTCAATTGGTTCCTTTTTCAAACTGGAATAATGTAACCAAAATTTTAGTTCCCTTTTAGCTTATTATCTTATAGAGCATGATCTCATAATAAAATCCAATTAATAAAATATTTAAAGTCACTACAAAAAATTTAGTGGAGGTTTTTTTTTTTATAATTTGTGAAGATTTTTATCCTTTGCAAATCAATTTAAAGGGGGTTTTTCAGACCTCCACATTTAGAGTCGCTGCATTGGATTTGCAAAAGTTTTTCATGATCCCTGATATCAAATTTATATTGCGGATATTTTTGTGTGGAGGGTTTTAACCTCTTCTATTAGTGACTATTATTTTATGGAGGTTTGAAACCTCCTTTATTCTAAACTATTTTAACGTAAAGATTACCTCCATTTTTTTTCACTTTTTTTTGGGATTAATACCTATTTAATTTGACAAATTATAATGTAAAGTTTTAACCTGTTTCGTTTGTATTATTTAGTTTTTCACCATTTTTGGTGCTTATATTTTTGTTAATGATATTTATTTGTAATAAGATTCAAATATTGTAATGGAGATAAAAGACATGACAAATTTCTTTTACAAAAGTGTTAAAATATATATTATTAAAACATTTTATTCTCAGTATGTTCAATTGAATTCTATTTACAGCTTCGATCCATAATTACTCAAAATTCATAATAGATTAAATATAGTTCCATCCTAAAAAAACATCATAAACTTCCTAAATGTTACTAGCATGAGATGATCTTCTTGTACCAAAAAGAAACTCGGGCACATTTGCATCACTAGCTTGCCGAAGTGATAAAAGAAAAATGTTAAAGTAAAATAATCAATGACATAAGTGTAATTTGCAAGTGTATGGATGCACTCATACACATCCACACTTGCCCAATTGCTAATATATAGAAAACCACAAAACATGAAACATCATAATTTCATTCTAACTACACAAAATAGAAACAAAAACAAAATGAAATAAAACCTGATTTTAAGGTCCACCACATTAGAGATGAAATACTTGATATGACACTTAAGAGTAGAAAGGACTGCTTATAATTAAAGTATATCAAGCACAATGCTTCAACTTGTTTAGTAACTTGTGGTTGATGATTAAAGAAGACGACTAATTCATCAGGAATATTTCCTTCCTTCATTATCATGTATGCTTTTAGTGCACCCAAGGTCGTTTTAACTTGGTATTCTAAATTGGTGTACTTCTATTCCCACTTATTAGAAGATGTTGATGATGTGACAAATGAAGCAAGGCTTAAATCTGAAAGTTGAAGTCTTGTATTTCTAAATGAGTTAGTAGGAATTGCTCCTAAACCCATGCACCGCACTCTTCGAGAATGTTTTGAGCCTAACACTCTACCAACAACCTCATTAGGAGAAACCTCTGATTCATCAGTAGTGCTTTGAGTCAAACCTACTTCAATTTATTCCTATAGACATGCAACAATTTCTAGTTAAAACTCTAAATATTGAAGGAAAATGTTTGAAAGTATCATATTATAGTACAACTTACCACTATATCATTTGCCGCATCATTTACAAATGATTCATCCTTTCTTTTATTTGTTAATGTATACCTTTCCATGACAAAGCAACTGTCCAATTTCCATAAACTAAATAAAAAGAGAAGTTAAAGTAAATAGTAAACTTTAAAAAATAGTAAAAGTTGTAATGTTTACTAATATCACCACCATTTTATGCCTTTTTCTTGAGATAGGTTTAGAACCATCGATATGAGGAATTACTTCCTTGTTTAGATTTTCTCTATTTTTTTTTACACATCTCCTGTGATAAAACAAATGTAAATACATATACTAAGCAAAAAAATTATGTACACATTCAATTCACACAATTCAATTAATGAAATTTGTACCAATGTTTCTGGTTTTAGACAATAAGTAACAAAATCCATTGAGTTCTTTCTATACCAATTGACACATTACTTATGATTTGATCTTTGATTTTTGTTGAATCATAGAACTCATTCCATAATGACTATATGCAACCCACTTTCTACCAAGAGTTAATTTACAATATTGTTTTGTACTAAGCTTTTGAAAAAAAAATATATAATTAGTATGTTAACATTTATATATAAGTAAATGTAACATTTACAAAAAATAAAAAATAATAATTCATAATATATATATATATATATATATATAGTCCAACAGAATAATCCTAAATAATATCAATTTGTAAGAGATTTTTATAACTTTCCAAAATAAGCAACAGTTCCCTAGTAAGAGTTTTTATAAGTATCTACATCGTTGTTACAAGATCCGACGGACCGACTAGTAAGCGCGGTCTTTGCATGTTAAGATCATGTTCGGACGTCTACATTTAGTCCGTTTGGTCCATATGGTACAATTTCCATTAAATATTTTTTTTTAATGAGTACATACATCTTTTTCACAAAACTCTTTAAAAATAATAAACTTAGACTTACCTATTCACAAATTTCTTTTGTCCATTCTTCCCTTTGTTTCAAATCTAAAAACTAATATAGTTTGAGTCTACTTACCTTAAAATATAAAAAGAAAAGTGATAAAGAGATAGGAGATTTTATAAATGGACTACTCGATTATGCTAATTATAAATTTTAAAAAGGATAAATAATATAATATATTTTTAATACGTTACACTTATGAGATATTATTAGTTCCTCCTTTTATTTTCATATAACTAATAAAATTTCCCGAAATATAGAGCCAACAATAAATGGAAGGCTACTCTCACTGCAACTAATGCGAGATATTGAAGAAGCTCTTTAAGAAGTGCCCTAACATGACCTACCAATTGTAGCAGATGAAAGCGTAAATAGACTTCAAGGGCAGCCAAAACATACTCTCACCTCATGATTGGTGAAGTGAATATTAAATATATATAACTTTAACATCTGACTAACCAGAAATGGTTAACAATCAAAAAATATAATCAACGAGAACACAATAAAGCAAATAATAGTTTGGGAGAGCAACACATTATGAGGATTCGCCAAGGAGACAGGATCTAAGTGTTAGCTTCAACTTTTGTAAGAACAACAAAAGTGCAAACACAGGAGAATCGAAAGGTTCCGACATGGAAGACCTATGCTACAGAAAGAAATTAGTGTATTTTATTGTCTTTGTTTTCCTCAATGAAATCAACCATGGACACCCTCACCTGCAATTCATGTTTATATATAAATTAGTCCCTGAAACTCAAATATTTCTTGGCTGAAATCCATGAAATTTGCATTCCCATGCAGTAACACATGCAAATTGAATGTTGTCAAGGCCATGGTATATGTGTCTTCCAACAATAGAATCTAATTCTCAAATCAAACCGAGTTAAAACTAGCTAGTAGCCTTTTTGTTACGAGTAGCATATATTTTCTGCATGTTCTTATACAAGGTTAGCATTAAAAGCAAGCGAACAAAAGATCTGCGTACCACTTTAATTGCAGAACCTTCTTCATTGACCAAATATTCCATCCATTTATTTGGAGCTTTCTCTTTATGCTTTTGCGGCCATTGTAGGACCAAACTATAGATGCCAGGCATTTTGCATCTCTTTTAGAAGTCTCATATTCCACGTTCCTTGCACTGCAATAATGTCAAAATTCCTAATTTTTCCACCATATTTATTGCTTAATACACTTATCCAATAATCACCAGAAAAAATAAGCTGTCCACCATGAAATGAAAAGAGGGATAAATTGGTATTTTTAATTTTTTTTTATTGATAAATAGAATTTCATAAAATTTTCTTCCCGACACTTAATAAAAAAACTACAATACAAAAATAAATGTCATTTACACTTTAAAATAATACACCCAAATCAAGCATAAAAGAAAAGATAAAAAAGATTTTTGGTGGCTTTTTTTTCAACATGAGAGGTTTCTTTAAACACAACACAGTTGTTCTACCAAGATGCAATATAGCTTTTAACTCGGTACTATAAAGCTACACATCTAGAAGAAAGTCAGAATTTTGAGTAACAAATCTTTTTCAAATAAGTCTATATAAAGAGTACTGCATGACGAGAAGACAAGAACAAAAAGAATTATTTTATTGCAATACGCTCACACTACTTCTCTCTTTAAGCTTTGTCACTTAGACTTGTCTTTGAAAAGAAAAATTCTTTTACAAGTTTTTAGAATATCTTTGTATTGATTTCAAACCCTTTCTAAGAGAGTTATACATTTTGTTCTTGTAATATTTAAAAACACCTTTGTGTTTTTATTCAAAAGTGAAGTAAAATAATTGTAAGGTTAACTTAGTGAAATTAGACCATCTAATCATATAGACTAGTGATACCAAGAGTGATTATACTTATCTAACCAGTGGGTTGTACACCAGGTGTGACTAAACTCATTTGTAATCATTTGTGATTAGTGGAACCCTTTAAAAGAATTTAAGGAAGAATTGGATGTAGCTCAGTTTTGAGTGAACCAGTATAAAAAAAAGTGTCCCTTATTGCTTTTGTTTTTCAAAGGTTTTTCCATTAAACATTATTTTATAAACTTAAGTTTTTAACAACTATTGTAGACCGTTTAACCACTGCAAAGAAAATTAAACACTGATTTTCAAAAAGTTTAAAACTCTATTCAAACCCTTACTTTGTAGAGTTTTCCTATGTTTCAATTGGTATCAAAGCTAACCTTAGGGGTTAGTTCTTGATCGAAAGTGAGGAAAAATCCTTTCTACAATGGAAAATGAAGGCTATGTTGTTAACCGCCGTCGTTTGTTTAAGCGGGAAAAGTTTGATTACTGAAAACAAAGAATGATAGCATTCTTTGAATCTAACATGTTGGATGTAGTCGAGAACATAAATTATTTACCCCTAAATGAAGAAGGTGAGTTATTGGTCAAACAATAAAAAACAAAGGTATCTTCTCAACTTCAAAGCCCGTAATTCTCTAATGTGTGCTTTGTTTGAAGAAGAGTATAAGAAAGTTCACACCTTCAAAGGGGCCAAAGAGATCTGAGACACTTTTCTCATCACCTATGAAGAATCAAATGAAGTCAAGAGGAACAAGTTGAGTCTGTTAATTAAACAATACGAGTTTTTCTCCATGTTGGACAACGAGAACATTCAAGTCATTCCTAGCATATTCTAGACCATCCTCAACGAGCTAAGATCTCTAGGTAAGGTCTATAATAATTTTGATAATATTGACAAAATTTTGCACAACCTCCTAAGACAATGGAGATCGCAAGTCACAACTACCAAAACATCCAAGAACCTTTATGATATGAGTTTATAAGAGTTGGTTAGGATCCTGAAGGTTCACGAGCTAAAGCTATAGTAGGATGATATCCTGAGAAAAGATAAAAACATCGCTCTCAAAGGCCTTCAAGGTTGAAGAACATTCTGAAGAATCTAACAATGAGAAATATTTGAATGAAGAAGAAGAAGAACTATTTTTCATCTTAAGGAAAATCCATTCCATGTGGAAAAAGAAAAGAAACACTTCGTTCAGAGGAAGATGCATTGGGTCTACCTAAAGAAATGAGCCAAAGGATAAACAGAAAGATGGAGTGGTGGTTTGTTACAAATGTAAGAAGCCAAAACACTTTAGATCAAAATGTCCTAATCTGGAAAAGTCCAAGAAAAAGGTGATCTTCCTTAAAAGGGAAAAGAAGAAAGTTCTTATGAGTATATAGGAAAACCTAGACACCTCTGAATCTGACGAAGATCTAGAAGAAGAAGCGAATCTCAACCTCATGGAAAATAGACTCAAATGCACATCAAACAACACTGATGAGGAAATAAACTTCACAAACTCACACTCAATCTTTCAGGCCTACAATGAACTTTTATATAATTCCTCAAAACTATCAGAAGCATTTAAACAAATTAGAAAGATGAATAAAAAGTCTTTTAAAGAAAATGAATCATTGAAAAATGATTTGATATCATTAAGAGAAGAAACTAAATCGTTGAAAGAAAGCAATGGTGACCTCAAAGGGAAGTTGGTTGAGTATAAATGAGAAATTGAAAACCTCATTTTAAAGAATGAGAGATTTGAGAAAAACTCAACTGTTGCCAAAGACACTAAATGAGTCAAAGTCTTCAATGTGAAAATGAAGATGTTGATTGATGTTGGAAATGACCATTTTTTTTTTACGTTAATTGACATAAGAAAATGGCCATTTTTTGATGTCCCTACCCTTTTGTTTTTTTAATAAATAATGATCAATTTTTATAGTTTTACCAAACTTGAAAAGTAGAAAATGAGCAAATTTCATACATCTAGAACTCATTTTCAAATTTTTATGAACTATAAACTATAAACTAAAGCTATCACAAGTGAATGATGTTATAGTGAGTATTGTATATTGACTATTTACTTGTGACTTTTTGTTTTGATTGCTATAGTTACTATTTTTGGTTGAAATTTTTTTAGCACTCCTTGGAATCCCTATTTCAGGAAAAAATCACATGAGCCCTTACTTTGGGTCCGTCTGAAGTTTAAAAATTATTTGGAAAGTTAGTTGTTTTATATCCTTAAACAACCATAACTTTTGTTCTGGTTGGTAGATTTGGCATTATTATATATTGATTTGGGGTAAGAAAAAATTTCCAAGGTCGTAGTAGCCGCGTAGTTGGCTATTCCTTCTAGATTTTCAAAAAACCCCATTTTCTTTTTCGTCAATTTATTTTGTGTTTTTAAAACTTTGCAAAAATATTTCACATACTTAGACTTTGAATTTTGAACTAAAACTTTTTGTGGGGTTCTCATAATATATTGGTGCTTTGAAAAAATTTTCAAGTCATTTAGAGTTCTTTTGAATATACTCTTTGTTTTATCTAAGTTTGGATGTATACAGTGTATGAACAACAAACAAGTTCAACAATATCAATATCAACAATACCAACAAGCTCAACCAATTTATAGCCCATAAAAAACGGAAACAAAAATGAAAGTTCATAAAAAACCCAAAACAAAACTAACATTCTTAAAGGTGGGCTCGCTGTTAGAATAAAGTGTTGTCGTTAGTGATGAAAAAATGAGAACGCGCCTATACTTTAAAGAGTACCCATGCACAAAACCAATCGGTCAAAATGAAAGAAAATCAAACCTAAAGTAGTTAACCAATGTGCATTTGTCAAGAAATATTACATGTGTTGGTCACCGAAAGCTTCGTTCGGAAAGGGTTTGAGTAGAGAAGAAGGTTTCGTGCAACAAATTTTCACCCTTCCACCCAAATTTTTAATGAATTCACTAATATGTACCGTTTGGAAAGTGATATTTCGATATCTTATAGCTCTTTAATGTCTAAAGTTAGGTTTAGGGATGACAAACAAATTCGCGCTCGCGGGTATCCGCAGATAAAATTCATGACAGATAGTTGGTACCCTCAGATATTTACTATCCGCGGGTAGCGAGTATTTTAATACCCGTTTATAAACGGGTCGGGTGCGGGTATTATACTATCCGTACCCGTGAATATCCGCTACCGCAAAAAATAAAAATAAAAATTTAATTTATATTTTGTTAAGTTAAATTTAATTAAAATTAAAATTAATTTATATTTTATAAAGTTAAATTTAATTAAAATTAAATTTTAATTTATATTATATTTTATATATTTTTTGTAATTTTATTTAAATTTTACTTTAATAATTTATAAAAATATATATTTTTTAAATTTTTGCGGGTATCTGCGGGTTTTCACGGATATCCGTGGATTTTAAAATATCAAAGGATATTTTTTAAGCGGGTGTCCATGCGGATAGCAGGTCAATTTTTTTTTTTTCGGGTCGGTTGTGGGTAGGCATCATCCGTGCCCGACCCGACCCGTTGCCATCTCTAGCTAGGGCATTCATGAAATTTGGTGAAACATAGGTATATTTTCACCTTTGCACCAAACATTTTCATGAAATTTACCAAATATGATGTGTGAAATTCAAAATTTTGAGGTCTAATGAGTATATGATGTCAAAAAAGTATAAATTCTGACATCTAAATTGCACATCTATTTATAAAAATGTCACCTGTCATTTTTAACATTTAGTTTTTCATATTCTAATATTGAATTGGATGATGTTGAAACCTTATTTCACACTTAGTGTTACAAATTTTTTGAATGATAATAAGCTACTATTACATTCAAGAACCCTAGCAAATATAATATTTGAATAGAGTATAATTACACTTAAGAAGCATATCTTATTTGAAACCATAGTCTATTTGAATAAAAATAAGTTATGCTTCCGTGTAATAACCATAATTGAAGAATATGATTTTTTAACCGTAACCTAAGATTTACAACATGATCTAGTTTTTCATCTCCACAACGAACATACTGAATTGGATTACCACATTCCTACCAATCATCAAGCTGTTAATTTACTCTAATGTTTTTCCTAACTAAACTTTGCTTTTAACCTTAGTCTCGTTTACATGAGAGTATTAGCATGTAGCCAATTATTCACTAATGGTAATTATGGTTAAAAGAAACAAGGAATTGGAGCACATAAAATCTCTATAGTTATGTTGGATGATTAAAGTGTTTTAAATACCATAAATCAATCCAACAAACCGACCAGATTCTAGCACAAGATTAAAGTGCTTTTAAATGCCATAATATAAGTCCAAAAAAATTAACTACATTCTCGCAAAAACGTAATCAAGAAGCTTGACCTATATTTAGAATATATTAAATTAGAACTATGCAGAAAGATTGTACTTAGTTCTGTACGTTTGGTTTATCTCTTCTAGTGTGTTTATTTTATTGAAAAAGACATATCAATCCTCTTTTTCTTCTCTATTTTAAAAGAACAAGAATCAAAGTCATGTTTAATCATATTGTACAAGATTAAATATATACATTCTTCTATTTTATTATTGTTATTATTTAAACTATTTAACTACTATAAGAATTAACTTGTTTTCAATATAATTTATAAAAAAAGTAAGATTTTAAAAGTAAAATTCTACATTTATTTTTGTTAATTTTAGTAAATTATTGTATTAATCATCAAGATTTTATTTAAAAGTTTTTTTATTAAGAAATGTTTGTTATAGGTAAGTATTTCTTATGGAAGTATGGAAATGATTAAACATTTTTTCTAAATTAAAAACATATTCTCTATTCCAGTGAAGATTATATTCACTATATAAATCTTTTGTATGTGAATTAAAATAGTGACTAATTATTATTTTTTATAATAAGGTGTTAGCTAATATAAAAAGGTAGAGTAAAAAGAATATACACAAAATTTTTAAGACTTTTATATAAAGAATCCTAAAAACATACATAAATATAAAATTTTTACTAACAATTACAGATCCGGCATAAAAATTTTATATCTGTGTCAATTTTAGAATTGATATAAAACATTCATCGATAATATATTTCTCTGATTTTATATATATAATAATTTATATGAGGTTATCAACATTGATTCAGCTTATAGAAATGAGCATAGAACTAGAAAGTAGATACATCCAATGTTTGAAATAATAATGTTAGAATTTAAATGTAAATCTAAGTGTATATTAACTAAATTGTAATAATAATAAAATGGTAAAAAAAAAAAAGGAAGGGGAACAAATAGGTTGGACCTGAAGAACTTTATTTATGACAATGAAGGAGCAGTGGATAGCACTGGGGAAAGAATCGTGAAGCGAAGGTAGAAATGTCCTTATGTTAGGGCGTACTTAAGATAAAATGGGTGATAAGGATTCCATATACTACTCTATTGCGGGTGACCCAAATATTCTTTCAATGGATCCACTCATTTTAACCCAATCATCACCACTATCCAATTGACCATGATTGATGTTACTTCACATCCACAACACTTCACAAACCTAAAATTCTTATACGACTTATTGCTTTTTTAAGTTTTAAATTTTTACAACGAAATTAAAATTTATTTATTGTAAGTCTCACATTTACTAGAGATAAGGTTACCTCATAATATATAAATGGATGTAAATCTCATTTTACAAGTCAGTTTTGTAAAATTGAGTTAGGTTTAAAGTCCACTTCTAATATTATTTTTATCTTAAACTTTAATATAATTTAGTTTTTAAATCTTAAAACTAAATTGATATAATTTTTATAATTTATATAAATTTTTTTGACATATTAAATAATATTTTAGATTAATATTTAAGTTGCTGTTGTAATTCAAATCTCAATCTAAAATTTTATTTAATTCATAAAACATTTTAAAACAAAATTATATGTATTTATTTTAAAAAATAATGACCAAATATATTAAAATTTAAAATAAAAATAAATTTCATCTTCACATATTTTACCTTTATAAATTTCATTCCTAAAATATTTTTATTCATTTTTATCGTTTTAACGTCATTCTTTTCAATTATCTCATATTTTAATTTACTCATTACTTGAACAAGTAACAAAAAAAAAACCTCATATTCTATAAAAGGCATAGATTTATTACTTTGTTTTAAGCAAAATCGTTTGTTATGGAATATCGCTCTATCAACCATACAGGAAGTTAACTCTCAAAAAAATTATAATTAGATAAACCGAATGGTCCAACTTCAACTTTGTAACCGTTTGGTCTAACGATCATTTTTTGATTAACAAAGTAAAAACATACTTAAAGGATATTGGGTCACAATTGGTTTGGCCTTAATAAAAAATTTACATTGAAACTTATAAGGGTGTTGCTCCCTCCACCACCCCAAGTCTTTCTACACTTCTTCACTATTTTCTTTTATTTCAAAAATATTCTACACCTACCCATTATTTTCTTTTATTCCAAAAATACCTTACACCTCCTCATTATTCTCAACCATCTTTCTCGTTCTCTCTCTTCATTAATGGAACATTCACAAACCTCTCATTATCCTCAACAATCTTTCTCTTTCTCTTTACATTAATCGAACATTCACATGACTCAGATTTAAACTTGTGATATATTGTAAAATATAAAATTCAGAGGAAACTTCAATATTAGTGTTTCTACCGCTTCCATTTTATAAACTTAAAAGTTAGATGCAAATACAAAATAATAAACATAATAATATTAATAGTAAATAATAATAATATATTATTATTATATACTAACTTTATAATGACGAAAGAACTAAATAAATTCTAAATTTTTAACAAATAACTTTTCTTTTATATTTTAAATATTTAATAATATTTTTATATTATTTATCTAATAAATTAAATATTTTATTCAAGTTATTTGAGTTAAACATGTCGGTAAGTTAAAACATAATATAATGTTAAAAATTATAGATATTAAATGTAAAAAAATCTAAATTTTACGTTTTGCAATATATCACAAGTTCAAATTTGAGCATGCTCCATTAATGTGGAGAGTGAAAGAGAAAAATTGTTGACGATAATGAAGAGTTTTAGGATATTTTTGGAATAAAAGGAAATAGTGAGGAAGTGAGTATTTTTGGAATAAAAGAGAATAGTGGGGAGGTGCAAGAATACTTGAGGTGGTGGAGGGAGTAACACTCAACTTATAAATACATAAGTAAGATAAAAAGGTAAATGGTTACATTTATTGAACATTTAAGACTTAACTATAATAATAAATCGGTAATCAAAAACTAACTTGAACATCATAGTAACTTTAGCATGTATCTACTCTTAGAAATTAGACTATAGGAAAGGAAATCCGACAAATCCGAAGAAAAAGAAAAGACTAAGTTAAGGCAGGATATAAGATTAAATCGTGAAACTATGGTTCTTGATCCTCCTACACACTGAAACAATGTATAAAATTGAAAAATATCATAATAAAATCTTGAGTAGCAAAATATGTAAAAATTGAAAAATTTACGATAGAATGAGTAAAATAATTTGATGGTAATATTCACAGAACAATATTGGCTGAGTTATTAAATATGCCATTACAGCTTAAATCTTTTATACTTTGTTGGTTTAGATATAAAACAAAATAATATAAACGATATAAATGAAATTTATATATTTTCTGGACTGATGGAAAAAGAAAGAAATAATAAAGAATATTTATTTTAATTTCATCCATATAACTAATTTGATTTTAAATATAAACTTGACTCAAGAATCTGATAAAATATACATGAAAATTACTACATATTTAATATTTTATATAAATAAGTTTTAGTTAAATATTTTAAACTGATAACTATTTAAAAACTAATTATTTTAAATAAAATCATTTTCATATATATATATATATATATATATATATATATATATATATATATATATATATATGCTACCATTTTTGTATTTCTTTAAATTACCTTTAATCACAATACCTCTAATAATATGTAAGAAAAAATTATATTTTGATTTTATCCTTAATTATATTTTAAAACTACAATATTCTGAATTAAATAGAATACAATAATAAATAAAATGGGAAAATATAATAGTTTAAACTATTACACATATTTTAATTAGTTACGTTTTTTTTATACAAATGTGTAATATATAATGTCGCTTTTATATTATTTTCATTTAAACTATAAATTGCACATCAAATACAAAAATAATAATATAAAATTTAAATAAATTTATTATATTTTCAAATTCATATATGTTAAATTTAATTTATAAAATAAAATATTAAAATAAAAATATAAAAATTTGCAAGTGTTTTTAATAAATGTTATATTTGAATTTTATGTTAAATTTTTATATTAACTTATTATATTTTCAAAATACACAATTTTAATATTTAAAACATATCAAAATTAATGTTTTATTATGACAAGAGGAGAACATCATCACATGTCAACAAGATGAGACATCACATCTATTAAACATATGAATGAAATAATGACGGATACATAAATTTTATAACATTTTTCAATTTTTTTAATTAGTAATTTAGTTGTTATATTTAAACGTTTTATTCTTTTTTAATTTATATATATATATATATATATATATATATATATATATATATATATATATATAATATTTATTTAATTGAGTTTTTAGTTTATGAAATATTTAACGTGATTTATTATGTTAATTTTGTGACATCCCAAAATTACATGCATATAATAATAAAGAAAGCAGTCGGAATGCAGAATGGCAGTTAAGGTCTTAAGAATTAAGATTAGGGATTACAGTTATCCAAATTTAGGGAAATTTAAAACTGGAAGAACTACAATATCACAGAACAATAGTAGATAAAAGTGTTTCAAATAACATGGGAGGCCATGAGATCCTAGAGTGTCTAGGCAACAACATCTTCATTTTCCTCCAAGACGTTCTCCAGAGAGACCTCATTCTTCTCTGCTCACATCCAAGTGGATGATCATTGCAAGAGAAAAAGCATACAACATGACACAAACACAAGCAAGCAAGGGTGAGCTAATTATATAAAAAGCATGCATCATGTCAAGCATAGAATCTATAAGAGTTATTCTTAAATCAAAATAGATTAAGACAAGTATCCTAACATATTGAACACTAGACTTGACTCGTCCGGACTTTAGAATGAAAGTCGAGCTATGGCGGGTCATGCACCCGTGGTGACTTATGAAACTTGGGTTCCCCACCCTGCCACACTCACGAGGTTAGTCCGTTCCGCGCCTTGGAGCATACTGGAAGCCTCCGAAACTAACACCTCCTGCTACTCCTCACCACATGGTTCAATCTTCTCTACGTGAGAAGAAAGGCCATTGGAGCGTCAGAAAGACCCCCAAGACTGAACTCCTACTTTCATTCTAAAACACTAAGAATCTCACCGAGAGATTCTACACAAATGGAACTTAGTTTACCACTTGGATCATACTTTCATCACTTTGTAATCATATACTTTTTGCCTCAATCAACATATACATAATCTCAACAATATACATTACTCACCAATCACAAGTTATAAAAATAACAGTGTCATAAAATTTAATTTAATATTACTATATCCAATATTTCTCACTGCACATGTATTTTATTTTTCATGGAATTAATGTGAACTCTACCCTAATATACATATGTTGGGTCTATCAAGGAGGAGATTCACCGGGGAGATACAAACACCAATGAGATATAAGCCCAACCATATAAAGGATTGACACCACTCTCTACCCAAAACCTTAAGGCAATGAGTTAACGGGTCTTTCATCTTTATATAGTGCTCCATTTTCTCATTTTTATCCAATGTGGGACTTGGACTCGCACTTGCATTCCCAACAATCTCCCCCTCAAGGGTGAGTCCCTTCCACATTGGTACACTCCCCCTCCAGCGGAAGCATTCCCATCTAACCACAACCACGAGTAGCCCTTCATACCGCCGTTCATCTTAACGGAACACGCTTACCTGGAACCCTTTGCCAGGAAGACTTTCGATATAGGGATCATTATACTCGTCTGAGCCGATCACCAAGACTAACCATCGGCTCTGATACCACTGTTGGGAGTATCAAGGGGGAGGTTTTTTACCGGGGAGTCAATGAGCAATGAGATGTGAGTCCAACCTTATAAGAGATTGACACCACTCTTTACCCAAAACCTTAAGGCAATGAGTTAACGGGTCTTTCATCTTTATATAGTGCTCCATTTTCTCATTTTTATCCAATGTGGGACTTGGACTCGCACTTGCATTCCCAACAACATAAAATATAATATATTATTATACCAAATTTTTCTACTGCAACATATAACCTTCATATCTTTTCATTTTATACTAAGAAAGAAAACCTAACTTACCTTTTCAATCATTTTACTTCATTCCCTTTTAAACTTAAAATAAATGGATTCTACCCATTAAACCTACCTACCTCTTTCCAAGAAGTTCAACCAAAGATAAGGGAATAAAGAATTCTATAGCCTCTGGAGTTCTAGGTCACACATACCTATATTTAAAAGAAATATCCCTTTAAGAATTATGAAGTGGAACCCACCCCATTATTTTCCAGTGCTATAAAAAGATCCAGGTCAAGCAACTAAACTAGTTTTCTTTTCTTTATTTCTAGCTTTACTTGAAAGCTCCTAAGAATTCTCCTCTGAACATGTTATTTACGCCGTGTACCCCACACCCAATATATGCATATATATAAATAAAATACGAACCCGTTTCACCACATTCACACGCTCATTGTCTTCTTTCTTTTCTTCTAAGAACAATGCTTTCCACTCTTCTTTATATATTTATATTATACTAAACTATATATATATATATATATATATATATATATATATATTACGTATTGTATATTATAAATATATATATTTATATTATATTAAACTAATATATATATATATATGGATCCTTACTTTAAATCTCAAACACATAGTGACTAACTTCCTAAGATTATAATTAACCAAAAATTAACACATGATAATTTTATGTATCTACAATAAACTTGTTTTGTTTTATTTTCATAGAGATCTTACTTTCCCCCCAATTGGTCACCGGAGAGGACCCAAATGTCTGAACGCATCAAACTCACCTTCGACGCCAGCACATATGACTAGTCACAACTGACTGGACCAGGCCAGGGCTACTCTATGATCAGGGACGTGTCAACTCAGGTTTTTAAGGTTCCTCTATCCTACCAACAAAGAAAAACTCTCAACAATTAACAATTAAATTTGTTTAAGTTGTCTAAACTGTCCTAGTATGTTATAAACCCAATTGTCCAACGTGTATTTCCCAACTTACTATAAACATGACCTGCTCACTACCCAAGCACCATTTTCTCAAAATAGGATTGACTTCTACAGAATGTACACTACAACCACATCAAATCAAAGTCCAATTCCAACAAAACAATTCCAACAGAGACAACTCATATACATCTAATTCACATGCACTACTTGAATATTTAAACACACAATAATTGTACACAGCTTCACAGTCTCAATTTGGGCATCCAGTAAAATTAAAAATTGCAGGACAGCTTCACAAATACATCAGTTCAAAATTCAACATGCAAATATTTTATAAAATAAATTCCAAAAAAAAAATAATCAGCTCCCCTTACCTGGAAAGCTCAATAGTAACTTGTCAAGAATGCCCTAGGACCGTACCCACACCGCGTTGAACTTACAGAACCTACAAATCACCAAATTGGTGATAGAGTATAGCTCTCAGAGTTCGAATGCGCAGAGAATGGGAGGAAAAACACACAAACCCAGCAAAGTCGCATGCCCTAGGTTCTAGAACAGTGAAAGAGAAGGGGAAAATTACTTACAGGAACGAAACGGCGAAATCGATCGGTTCAAAGTATAGCCCTTGACACCGCGAACGTGTAGGCACCTTCAGATTAAAATTTAAACGGTTCAGTGTTGGGATTTTTTTAGAGAGAAGTCAGAGTTATGCTTAGGAAGAAAGGTTCCTGTTTAGAGAGAGAAGGAGAAAAAGCAGAAATGAAGAATCTGATTTTTGAAAAAGAAAGGCCCCCCTCTAAGGCTGAGGCACTCTAAACTTATGGGTCTAGTTGCCCCAATTCATAAGGCCCAAAGGCCCTAAGCTTATTTTCAGGTCCTTACAAATTTGATGTTAACACGGATTTTTCATATTAAAATTTAGATATGTGAATATCTATGTTATTTCTTACTTGAATTATATGATTTTGACATATGATATCTTTTAATAAAAGATTATCCAAATTATAATACATGACAGATTTAAATTTTGATACGTGATATTTCAAAATAACATTAACACCAACTAAATAGAAAGACTAAGTCGATGGTCAAGATGATTGGCATGGGTTGAAAGTCAAGACAGATTGATTGGGCCAAAAGTTAAGGTGAGTTGGCCCGAGTTGAAAGTTGAAACAAGTTGGTCATGTCGAAGGTTAAGCTGAGTCAATGGCAGCCAAAGGTCCAACCGATTCAACACATTTTTTTATGAGCTGTGTAATAACGATGATGATGTGGGCACGTTATATTTGACATGCGTGATGTATTTTTTAAAATAAGACTTATTGTCATAGCGGTGCAACATAATGGTTAACCCGTGTACAATAAACCAAGAGCGGGGTGAATTGGTTTCTTATCGTATATCGTTCTTTTAGTAAATTTTCTCGTAAAATAAAAATTCCTTTAAACAATTTAAAGAGTAAGGAAGAGAGAAAATTGCACAGGTAATTTTTATACTGGTTCAGATCACAGATATCCTACGTTCAGTTGTTAATCTCAATCGAGAATTAACGTTTCACTAACACAAACCAATAAACTGTTACAATCACAAATAAAATAAAACAGTTTAAGGTTAGAACACCTCTCTTATTAGCCCAAGAGATGAAACTTACATGCCCTATAACCTATAAGGGATGAACACCTCCTCTGAATCTTCACAAAGGATGAACACCTCCTTCGAACGTTTCACGAAGGAAGACGGACTTTCAAGTCAACAACACTCAATCCACTCCCTGTGAAAGTTCTCGCTCTATGCCAACAACAACAACACTCAATCACACCTGCTGTGAAAGTTCTCACTTTATGTCAACACACCAAGTTCTCAAGGCCAACATACAAGGGTTCAACAAACCCTAGAACACTTATCACCGCATACTACAGATAAGAATTTCAAAAATACACTTATTTGTATTCTTCGTATGTTAGAATGAGAGTATCAATCCAATTTATAGAGATCTCACTCAAAGGTACCTCTAAAAATCCGTTGTAAGGTTTTTAACGTGTAATAATCGGTTATCCCAATATGGTAATCGATTATGCATCATTGAATGCACAACAGTCAAAAACTTGCTTGAAATTTCTTTAATTGCTCGTGATAATCGATTATGGCAAGTCATAATCGATTATCATAAGTGGTAATCGATTATCTTGAGTATAAAATGAGGTTTTCTGATTCAAAACGATTTTTAATGCACCCTAAGGCAAACAATACACAGAATCAAATATAAACCACATCCTATATATCAATCTATTAAAATACACAAGCTTTAATATAAAAACAAGTCTTCATGAAGATCTTCCTACAATAAGAGCACTTGAAACTTGACTTAGAGACATCATCAAAACTTCTTCTCTACTTTATGCTAACATTTATGAATACTCACAAAAGCCCAAGGGCTTCCGCCATTTTTTTCATAAGGCCACAACAACACCGCTTCCTACGACTACACCTTCCTTGCCTAGCGGAGGTTAGTAGCAATAACGTTTGCCACCATCGGAGGCTTTGTCGATGTTATCACTCCATCTTCTTTTCTAGACTTCATCCCATGAGAAAATCGGAAAACAGCAGCCTTACCAAGCACTGCAACATTGATCCACCTTCTTCTTACAAACCCAAATCAAAAGCCTCATCTCACAACCATGGATCAAGCTTTCAACCCCTCTCTCTATTTCTCGGTTTTGTTTGGAATAAAAAATTTGATAAATTTGTGGGTGTTTGGATGAATGAAAAAAAATACTAGGGGATGAGGATGGTAATAAAACATTTTTATCTTTGTCAATTTTCTTCACTAATGATGCCCATGTTCTTAACCGTGCAGTGCTCTAGTGTGTTTCTATGGATGAGTGGTTTCTGATTTTGTAATTTAGTGTAGGTAGAAGATGGAGGTGATGATGGAGGATGGTTTGCCTAGGTATACTTTGGTGTGTGTAAAGCATGTGTGCATGTGCTTCATGAATTCTCTGTTGGGCGTGGATCAGTAAAAGAAGTGAAAGAGATGGTTCAGTGTTGATGTTAAAATGATTTATAATGAACAATCTCTAGAAAGCTTAGGCTAATTATAGACGAAATACGCTAGAGGAAGCTATCAAAGAAGCTCTAGTTAGGTGACTCTCAAGATTAAATTTTGGAGTGATAGAGGTCTCTTTTTATAAGAAAGGAACACCTCCAAATTCTCTACCAAAAAGAGGAGCGAAATTCAAAATGAATTCCCTCACATGCTTTTATTTTCACGCCATAAATAGTGGATCAAGGGACAAGTGTCACCTCACAGATTTCATGCTTAACACCATGTGCTTAATGTGTTCAATGTGAGGTATTCTGAATGATAGACAAGGCTCACACATATACCCTAACAACTCAACAATCATAGAAGATCGACAACATAGATCGACATCATAGCAGACACATAAGCTCTGCATCTTAGCATACAGCTCGGCAGGCATCATAAGAGCTCAATTGGAAGTATAATAGCTCGACAGTTAGTAAGGAAGCTCAACTAACGATATAACTAGCCTGACAAGCAGCATGGAAGCTCAGATAACAGTATAACTAGCCCGATAGAAAGCATGGAAGTTGAGTTGGTATAGTGTAACCAGCCTGGTAGGTAGCATGGAAGCTTGACAGGTAGTATGAGAGCTCAACTAGTAATGTCACCAACCCGACAGGCAGCATGGAAGCTCAGCTAGTAGTATAACCATCCTGACAAACAGCATGGAAGTTTGGCAAGCAGTATGGGAACTTAGTTGATAGTATAACTAATTCGATTACATGGTCCAAAAATATAAGGCACAAAATGTTAAAGAAAAACCTGTACATATTTACTTTATTTATATATTTAAAAACAAGGAGGCTAAAGTTGGGTCTAATCATAGGCCCATGTTGTAAGCCCTTAAGTGATTGTCATTACTAGGTATACTTCGTGTGTGTGCAGACCATGTGCTCATGAGCAATTGAGTGTTGAAGGATGATGAAAATGGGCCAATCTGCTACAGTGTCGGCCCAAACCTTTTCTGACCCAGCAAACATAAAAACTTCATTTTGGTAGAAGCTTCTTCATTTGTCAGAAAGCAAGTGTGCGGAAGAAAGGCCAGGTGAGAGAGAGGAAAGAAGAAGTAGGCCAGAACACGCGACTGTGATGGTGTTGAGATGGTTGAACGATGATCTTTGTTCCAGAAGAAGAAGACGCACAAGAGGAAAAGGTAAAGAAAGAAAAGCGAAGAAGAGAGGTGCGTTCAGAGGTAAGAATCGAAACTACACTTAGCCCTTTTTCTTTAAACTTCTTCTTCTGGACATTGTATTTCATTGATCTCAAAATTACAACCAAAGAACAGAGGAAAACTCTATATATAGAGTTCCTAGAGAGAAGAAAAGGAAAAGATAAACAAACTGTAAAACCTAATAAACAAGGAACAGGATTACTGTGTTAAAACGGTGATCCTCCGAAATGGTTACTGTATTTTAACAGTAATGCACCGAAAGATAACTGTGTTAAACAGTAATCTGTCCAATATTAGTTTTTAACAGCCTCCCTCAAGCTGGATAATGTATGGTTACTAATCCAAGCTTGGGAACAATGAACTTGAATTGAACACGATGGGGAAACTTGGTAAAAATGTCTACAAGTTGTTCGTCTGAACGGACCGGAAGCAAACGCAGAAGTTTAGCTTGAACTTTTTCACGAATAACATGGCAATCAAGTTCTATGTGCTTGGTCCTTTCGTGAAAGCTTTGATTATGTGCTATATGTCTAGCTGATTTGTTGTCACAGTAAAGAACTGGAGTTCCAGTTTCCTGAACTTTTAGATCACCCAATAGATAGTGAATCCATTGTATCTCACAAGTGGTAGCAGCAAGAGCACGATATTCTGCCTCTGTGGATGACCGAGAAACAGTGCTTTGTTTCTTGGATTTCCATGAAATGAGAGACGATCCAAGAAACACACAAAACCCTGTAGTGGATCTTCTGGTATTGGGACAGGTAGCCCAATCAGAGTCGCTGAAGGCTTTTAGATGTATAGGAGAGTCAGCCGAAAAGAACAATCCTTCTGAGGGCTTGGACTTTATGTACCTGAGAACATGTTGAACAGCCTTATAATGATAATCAGTTGGTGATTGCATGAATTGACTCAAAAGGTTAATGGAGAAACATAAATCAGGTCTAGTGTTAGTGAGGTAAAGTAACTTCCCTATTAATCTACGGTAGGAAGTAGGATCCTTCATCTAGTTGTCCATCTTGTATAGAGAGTTTGTGTCGCTTAAGAAGGGTGTTGAGCATGGTTTGCATCCTTCCATTCCAGTCTCTTTTAGAGTATCAAGGGCATATTTTCTTTGAGACAAATGAATTCCTTTCCTAGATCTAGCTACCTCTAGACCAAGGAAATACTTTAGCTCTCCAAGGTTCTTTATACGAAATCTGCTATGTAAAAGACTCTTTATATGATTGATTTCTGTCATAGAATTTCCTGCCAATATGATATCATCAACATAAACCAGTAATGTTGTAAAGCTAGTGGATGTTCCCTTGACAAAGAGAGAATGGTCAGAATTAGATTGAATATAATTGACAGAAGTAAGGAAAGTGGACAGTTTTTCAAACCATTGTCTGCTAGCTTGTTTTAAGCCATATAAGGATTTAGTGAGTTTGCAAACCTGACCCTGTTTATGAGTATTAAGCCCTGGTGGTAGCTCCATGTAGACCTCTTCATTTAAATCCCCGTGTAGAAAAGCGTTGTCAACATCAAGTTGATGTAGGAACCAGTTCTTAGAGGCAGCTAAGGCAATAAGCAGTCTAACTGTGGTAAGTTTGGCCACAGGGGAGAAAGTATCTAAATAGTCAATTCCCTCTTGTTGGGTATAACCTTTTGCCACCAACCGAGCCTTGTATCTCTCAATACTGCCATCAGATTTGTATTTAATCTTATATACCCATTTGCACCCAATGGTAGTCTTCCCTGGTGGAAGCTGTGTCAAAACCCATGTGTTGTTGTCTTCCAAGGCTTTGATTTCTCTCTGCATGGCCTCTGCCCATTTGTGCACATTTTTTGCTTCATTGTAAGAGTGAGGTTCTGTGTCGGCCATGACAGCCATAGTATAGTTTAAATGTTTCTCTGTTAAGGACTTGCAATACAATAGGTCAGAAATAGGGTAAGGAGTTTTGAGACAATTTTTAGCAGAAAAGGAATGATTAACCTGGTGATCATAATCTTTTAGATATCCTGGAGATCTCCTAACCCTGTTAGATCTTCTGCAGTCATTGCTTTCTGTTCTACTGTCAGCACCATTGTCATGGTTACCCCCACCAGCAATACTTTGTTGTATCTCTTCTTCAAATTTATCTCTTTACTAAGAGGATCACCCAGAAAGATACTGTCATTGACTTCCTGATTATCTTCTTTAGTTCTATTTTGTTGATTCTTCCAAGGAAAAACATCTTCATAAAAAACAACATTCCTATTTATGAATAATTCCCTTGTGTTGATGTCAAGAATAATATAACCTTTGACACCGTTCTTATAGCCAAGGAAAACCCCTTTTCTAGCTCTAGGATCTAACTTGCTCCTGCCATTTTCAAGTGTGGAGGCAAAACAAAGACATCCAAAAGTTTTCAAATTCAAATAAGTGGGAGGAACATTATAGATGAGATCATGGGGGGTTTTATTATTAATAATGGGAGTAGGAAGCCTATTAATGAGGTAGACAGCATGGCTAACAGCATAACACCAGTAGGCTTTCGGCAAATTAGATTGAAGCATAAGACTGCGGGTCACATTGAGTATGTGCTGGTGTTTACGCTCCACAACAGCATTTTGTTGAGGAGTTTCGACACAGCTAGTTTGGTGATTAATGCCATACAGATTATACAAATTAACATGATTGAATTCAGGCTCGTTATCAGACCGAATGGTCTTAATTTTCTTGCTAAACTGGTTTTTAACTTTGATAATGAAATTCTCAAGTAAGCCCCTAGTTTGTCCCTTATTATTCATCAAAAATATCCATGTATGTCTACTATGATCATCAACAATAGTCAAGAAATACTTGTGTCCATGTATGGAAGAAACAGAAAAAGGTCCCCAAATGTCACAATGAATTAGTTCAAAACATTCAGCAGATAAGGAAATACTAGTGGGAAAAGGAAGCTTATGTTGCTTAGCATAATGACAAACATCACAAACATCTTCAGTGTTAGTTTGCACATAAGGAAAAAGATCACATATCTTTTTAACAACATTGTGTCCAGGGTGGCCTAACCTATAGTGCCACAAATTTACATTAAGATGTTTAAGAGTAAGCATAGTTTTCGAGACAAAATTCTGATCAGGATTTGGAAAATCTTGTAGATAATAGTGCCCTTTGTGAGGATTAGCACACCCAATCATCTTCAATGTGGAATTCTCCCTTATCTGGCAAATCTTAGAAGCGAAAATCAGACTGCAGTTCAAGTCTTTTGTAAGACTTTGAACAAAAATTAGATTGAAAGAAAAAACAGGGATATACAGTACATTAAAAATGATAAAATGTTTAGAAAATTGCACTGTCCCAGCATACTCAACAGTAACCACAGAATCATTAGGTAATCTAACAGTTATGGGACTGATTTTGTAAAAAGTAACAAAGTTTTTCTTCTCATGAGTCACATGATCTGTGGCTCCTGTATCTATAATCCAGGAAAGAATACCTGGTTTATCATTTTCATCATTTCTGTGCATTTGGTTGATTTTGTGCGCAGACTCATCAGTTATCTCAATCATCTTGAGAAGCTTCTCAATCTGTTCTGATGTTAAACTGTTGACAGCAGAACTGTTTCCTTCTTGATGAACAATCTGCTATTTAAAATCATTCTGAGAGACATTAACAGAGCTCCAGTTACCCTTTTTCTCTTGATTCCCATCATTCTTTTTGTACCAAGGTGGATAGCCATGTTTGGAATAACATTCATCCACTGTGTGATTCATTTTGTTGCAATATGAACACTGCTTTCCATAGTTAGGATTCCTGCCCCTTCCTCTTCCTTGACTGTATGGTCCAGTGCTGCGATTTTGACTCCTCCAATTTTGATCAGTTTTCCAGTTATTGCTTTTGTCAGCCACATTAGCCAACATTCTGGTGACCTCAGTGGTTTGATTGTGTGCCGCAGTACCAGTATCAACTCTTTCTTGCCTTTCTTGCTGAATAATGAGAGAAAAGACACGATTGATGTTGGGTAGGGGTTCCATTAGGAGAATTTGGGTTCGGACAGTGTTAAAGGTATCATTTAGCCCTTTCAAGAAACATATCACGTGCTCTATCTCTCTGTATTTCAGAGAAATTTTCAAAAAATCACAACTGCAGGGAATTTTACAAGTGCAGTTGGGCAGAGGTCTTAGTGATTCCAATTCTTCCCAGAGGATTTTTAAATCAGTGAAAAACTGATTGACACTTCTTTCTCCCTGTCTTATTGAGTGAATATCTTGCAAAAGATCTGACATTTTGAAATAATCCCCTTTGGAAAATCTCTCTTTTAACTCATCCCACAATTCTTTTGCTTCTTCAACATATATGACGCTCTCAGCAATCTGTGGTGAAAGGGTTTTTATGATCCATGAAAGCACCATGACATTACATCTCTCCCAGGCATCAAATAGAGATTCACTTTTCTTCGGTTTCCTGATGGTTCCATCGATGAATTTCATTTTGTTTTTGGATAAAAGAGCTCTTTTCATACTTCTGCTCCAAGAGGAGTAATTTGTTTCATTTAGAACTTGAGGGATAAAGGTTAAACCGGGATTCTCTCCAGGGTGTAAGTAGTAAGGGCTGGTAGGATTAGCTGATGGATCTGTGTTTTCCATTGAGATGAAAGAAAGCAAAAAGAACAGTCCAAGAAAAAAACAAGAAGCATCAAGAACGAGACCTGGGTATTAGAAGCAGAGTGAATATTGAACTTGCTCTTGATACCATGATGAAAATGGGCCAATCTGCTACAGTGCTGGCCCAAACCTTTTCTGACCCAGCAAACATAAAAACTTCATTTTGGTATAAGCTTCTTCATTTGTCAGAAAGCAAGTGTGCGGAAGAAAGGCCAGGTGAGAGAGAGGAAAGAAGAAGTAGGCCAGAACACGCGACTGTGATGGTGTTGAGATGGTTGAACGATGATCTTCGTTCCAGAAGAAGAAGACGCACAAGAGGAAAAGGTAAAGAAAGAAAAGCGAAGAAGAGATGTGCGTTCAGAGGTAAGAATCGAAACTACACTTAGCCATTTTTGTTTAAACTTCTTCTTCTGAACATTGTATTTCATTGATCTCAAAATTACAACCAAAGAACAGAGGAAAACTCTATATATAGAGTTCCTAGAGAGAAGAAAAGGAAAAGATAAACAAACTGTAAAACCTAATAAACAAGGAACAGGATTACTGTGTTAAAACGGTGATCTTCCGAAATGGTTACTGTATTTTAACAGTAATGCACCAAAAGATAACTGTGTTAAACAGTAATCTGTCCAATATTAGTTTTTAACAGCTAGAATAATGTGCATAAGAGAAAGAAAACTTGGAGAAATAATAGAGGTGAGCGAAGCCACCTGGCCTTTGTGTGTAGTTTCTTTGTGATTCTCTCGTGGGTCTATGGTGGGTGTCTAAAGTAAAAATTGGTAAAGATGAAAGTGATGATGGAAGAGCTAAGTTGTGATGATGATGATGAAAAGAGAAATATCAGGGAGCATGTGGATGAAATGTGTTATTGAAAATGATGAAGATGGAGGTTGTTGTGATGACAATGTATGGAGAAGAGGAAAATGTTAAATAAATATTCAATTCAATATGCGTATACATGTTCTTTATTATTTAAAAAAATGTATCAGATGTCTCAAATATAACATGTCCACGTCAATATTATATTATCGTTACACGCCTCTTAAAGTGAAAAATGTATTTCACGTATTTTTAAAGTGTAGAAAGTACTTTTATATGAATTTTGAGAGAGAAAGAGAGAGGGAATTCTAATTTTTCAAGTAAAGAATTAAAATATGTTTAACCCTTAAAAATATTACAAT
Source organism: Vigna reflexopilosa (assembly GCA_027742785.1). Taxonomy (NCBI): domain Eukaryota; kingdom Viridiplantae; phylum Streptophyta; class Magnoliopsida; order Fabales; family Fabaceae; genus Vigna; species Vigna reflexopilosa. The sequence goes on from CM050914.1 coordinate 14,183,201, forward strand.
TTTACATGAAAATTATTTGTTAATAAATAATATTTAATTATTTTATTACATTATTTTGAGGAATCAAATAAATATAAATATTGCCATTATTTCATTTAATTTTAAATATATTGGCATAAGATACATTCCTATAGTTTATATAACAATAATTATAACTAATATAATACAATTTAAATTAAAAATAATACTAATTATCTTAATTTAAATGTTTAATTAATAATTTGGTCATTCTACCTTATTTATAAAGTGACCCATATTAGAATCTAGATTATATTTTATCTTTCGAACTTTCTCTCATCATTTTTGTTTTCTCCCTTTACCTTCCTCCACTTACCTCCATCTTTTACCACCTTCCTCCACCCTTTACTACATTCTTTTACCATTTATAAGGAATCATCCCATTTCACATCATCCTTCCAAATACCACCAAAAACCTCTTTAAACACCTCATGCACATCTTCCACAAACCTAAATTTTGAGTAGGTAATAACTAATACAATGTAAACAAACATGTCCAACTTCACTCCAAGTTTGAACAACAACCCATGAATTATAAAAACCATAAGAGAGGGAGGAAAGAAGGGGAAAAGGGACGTAGAAGAAGGATGGTGGAAAAGAGAGGGAGAAAGATGAAAAGGGTGGTGGAAGGTGAATAAGGGAAAGAGAGAGAAAAAGAATCTAAAAAAAGTCAGAAGGAATTCTAAAAATAAAATATAACTCATATTTTAATATCATATTTTATAGTCAATTAAATTAAAAATAAATAAATTATTATATGAGAACCTTGAATATAAGAACTAAATTACTAAGTCTAATTTAAAAGTTTAAAAATGTTTTTAAGTATTTATAAGACAAAAATATTCTAAGTTTTGTCCCCATAAAAAATTTATTTGCAATTCATTTCTCTAAAAGTTAAAGTTATTGATCATAATTAATTTCTATAAAAGAAACAAACTTTGGTTTTGATCTCTTAAAATACTTTTCTTTGGAATACCTTCAAAATCTACATTATCTTGGTTTCTTAAGTTCCTTTAAGAGAAATAAGCAACATTTATTTTAGTAATGTAGAATTTTTTTTTTATTAGGTATACATGTTGACATAGAATCCACAGATACTAATAAGGAATATTATTGAGATATCAAGTGACACATGATAGAAAGATAAAAATAAAAAATCAATGTTTTAAGGATGAAAACCAAAGATTCTCTTTTATAAATACTAAATTCAAAACTTTCCAATTTAATAAGAATTAAAAACACATTAAAGTCCAGTTTAAAATAAAACAAGATTTAATTAAGATTTAAAGGTAATAAAACACTCAGAGTGATATACAGTTTAAATTTTAAAAATTAAATCTTAAGTAAGTTGTGTATGAAGATTCTTGTGTGGCTAGAAAGAAAAGTTAAACCAAAACAAAACCTTGACATGCCTCTTGTTACATTTAGCTGTAGAAAGTATGAAAAGATTTCCCAAAATTACACCTATGAAACACACAAATGTCTTATCATTTTCAAGGGATAACCATCCTTATCATTATAGCATCGAAAAGATCTTCAAAAGAATTGTGAACTATATAAAGTTAAGTACAAATTTCTTATATGAACCATTATTGCAAGTAATTCCTATATATATTGAGCATCAATCTTGGGTTCTTCTGGCGAATATACTACACTCATGAGGCCAAAGCCTACTTGCAAGATGTTGCAAACAAAAACAATTCCATAGGGAGGGGGCACTCTAAACCAATTTGATACCTGTAGCCATGCCATCACTACACCGACCTCTGAAAAATATGGTGTGCTTTTATATGCTTTACTCTTATTCCAAATTCCAAAATTCAAACGCATATTTAACCTTTCACTTTAATTCTTCATTCCAATGAATCAACGCACACATATATGCATTGCATTCTTATTTAAACAACCATAAACCTAAACCAAGTATCCTCAAAATTGTGGTCTACAACGTTACTACTCACATTCATTGCACGTATCACACTCAACAGTTTCTGGTGAAGAGTGATTGTGATTTTACATTCTTCTCCCCACCACGTCTCTGTAGTTCAAAATTAACAAACTGAATCAAAAACAAAAGTTTGCTCTCTGATTTTTTCCCCTTCTGTCATAAGTTGTTCTCTGCCTACCAGCTCAAAGACTAATTTCATGTGATATCAGAAGAACTTTTTCACACCTTACAGAATAACATTGACTTTATATTTTGTTTAAGAAAAGTAGACAAAAACCCAGTGGATTGATTTTTTAACCGACACTAGCAATATATGATGTACTAAAAGGAATCTGACGATTTTTTCCTCGTGTATCATGGCGTAAAAATTAGCCTTTCGAGAACAAGGTTCTTGTCTGTCATCTTAAAATGCAGAGTTATAATCATTTATAGAAACTAGGTTAATGATGGCTTCTGTCACCTTATTGTCTTGCTCTTGCCCAACTCCAACATATATGAGTTAAAAAGATATGATTGTGGATGTTCTTTACTTAACAATTGTAAAAGCCATACCAGTGAAAAGACCTGCAAGACTCAACCCACGTGCTAATCCAGAACGGGTAAAACTCCAAAGTGTTCCTGTTCTTTAGATGAGCCTTGGCCTATAACCTACACTACAACTGGCCTTAAGGGTATGTGAGCAGTTGCTGAAGCTATGTAGTTTGCTTGATGGCATTGGCCTAAAGTAACAGCAAAAGACAAAGAAGTGTATCATGAAAGATATGTCGTATAATGGAAGAATTATAAAATTATTTTGTTGGTATTTGATGCAGTGATATAATCTATGAAACTATTTTTTGACATAAGAACAATGGAAGAATTATAAAATTATAGTTTATTTCCAGGTCAAACGGCTTCCCACTTGCTGGTTCCTCTTAATATTAATAATTGGATTATTTTACCTCTTGCACGTTACATGATTTTCAGACTGCTTATAATGGATGTTGCATATAATGACATGCTCATCTGTTTCCTACATGGCCATGACAATGCCCCTTACCAAATCAAGAAACATAAATGCTTAAGCTGCAATTTATGCAATCGTTGTTTAGAAAATTACACAGTTTTTAATTTCATAACCGGCATTTAAATTTTGGCCGTGTAACTGAAATCAAGCAAAATATTGGTCATAAATCATGAATAAAGTAAAGAAAAAGAGGGACCCCAACAGCTAAAAAGAGTGAGTCACCTGTTTAATAAGCTTTCCTCGGAGTAAAAAAAAAAGTAGGAAAAACACCAATAATTGTAGAACACAAGTGGCCAAGCAGGAGTGTTGGAATGTTGTTCAGGACAAAGTACAGATACAAAAGATCACCACCAAGAAACATGAAAACACAAGAGCTTTTCATATGCAATCGAACTGTTCTGAACAAGATATTGTGGTTGTTTTGTTTGTGGCATGCGTGGAAGTTTTTACACCGATTAATTATCATGCACACAGACTTACATAGTCCTCACATACTCACATGCAAGCCGTTGGATAAGACTTGGCCCTACTTTAACTTTTTTTCAAGCGGTCCAAATTATGCACATATCTCACATAGTTTGTTTCCCTTTTGTACCCGTTTTGGATTCAGTGGATTTGAACCTGGACCCACCCAAGACACTGCGAGTAAGAGAATAAAATAAAGATAGGCATTAGCTGACCTATCAGATAGAGTGTTCTTCTGCATACGTTCTTATGTTTTCAACCACAACCCAACTTTGTTGTCTAAAACAAGCACCCTCGTTCTGTCCCTTTTCTAAACTCTTCATATCTGCCAAACCAAAACTACTTACAAGTCACTTTTCATTGGCTGTAAAAATGGACATGCTTAATTACAATATTTTGGACTAACTTGTAATAAAGTTTCAGGAATATATAAATTTTTATAATATATGTATTTCTTCTCTGAAGTAGGTGAAGGGTAAGAAGAAATAAAAAATAAATAAAGTTATAAAAAACTCTTGGCTAGTCTTATCAATACATCCACTGGTTTTTACTGTGTGAAGATACTGATTCTCCAATTTCTTGGGCCAGCTGAATTCCATGGTTACTAAGAAGACAAATCATAATAATTCTATTTCATTTCGGCAAGATTTTGAAGCCAACTGGCACTACCCCACCTAATACCTTCCATTGTGCTTATAAAAGGAGCACACATTGCTACCTCTCAACATATCAGCTCTTCCTTGAGTCTGATCATTACACACACTCTTCAGCCTTCACAACACCTTTGCTACCAACTCAGTCTTTTTGCTCTTCCTTATACCATTTCACATCTTCATTTCTTTTCCTTCCTGAAAGGAATGGCATCCAGTTCAATGTCAGCCTCAGGCTCATGGAGTGTCAAGGACAACAAGGCCTTTGAGAAGGCTCTAGCTGTTTACGACAAGGACACCCCCGACCGTTGGTACAATGTTGCCCATGCTGTTGGTGGCAAAACTCCAGAGGAAGTGAAGAGACACTATGAACTCCTTGTCCAGGATGTTAAACATATTGAGTCAGGACGAGTGCCATTCCCAAATTACAAGAAAACTGCATCTTCTGATCAGGAGGAGAAAAGGTACCATTCCCTTTCATTACAAATAGTTTAATTACTGTGCGATTAGTACATCATCTAATAAATCAACAAAAACTTGTTTTACTTATCTGACTTAAGAAAAACTTGTGACAAAAAGAAAACAGTGATTGCACAACAATAGAGGGCAAAGAATAATCTCTCAAGAAAGAAGAAGTTTATATGCAATAGTTAAAATGATATCCACTAACCAACAACTTTTTAGATCTTCTTGACTCTAATATTTTATTTTCCTTTTGACAGACTGAGGAATTTGAACCTCCAGTGACCCATCAACAACAACAACAGATTGATTTTCTAATTTTCATCAACCAACATCTTCAGTTTCCAGCATCCCTGGTAGTACTACGTGGTGTTATGTCACACATAATTGCTAGTGCAATGGCATTTTAGGCTATTTTAGTCATAAGAATCATATCTCCCGTGATTCCATCTTGTATTTTCTTGTCGTTGAAGCTGCCTCTAAAAGAGTCAGTGACCGTTTCAGTTTCTAGTCCTAAATAAATTTATAATTTTATTGTATGTTTGATTACTATAACGTACGTCAGTTACCTTGTTCTTCAATAACAGAGAAAATAGTTCCCTAGATGAACCTATATATCACCATGAAGGATGAACAAACAATAAATGCCCAAAAAAATAATCATCAAGAAAAATAGGTACATTAAACTTTTTACTAGCAGGATCTTTGCTGATCTTGATTCTTCCATAACAGGGACATTATAGCTGGAATTACTCAGACATGAACTCTATGAAACCATTGCATTTAACACTCAAATGAAAAGAAGCGGGAAAAGTTGTTTTGAAGGTTTAATACTGACTTAGTTAAGGTTTAAACTCTCTCAATAAAAACATGATTAGTAAGGACAGTTTGTCATTGTTTTAAGATAACAGTTTAGTTCTTTGTAAGTGAAGTAAGATGAATTTAAGACAATGGTTTTATAGTAAGTCTGTAGGAAGTTCGTTCATCCTGTAGTACACAATCATTGCTTGAAGGAGCTTTCTAACAGTGGACAAAATATAGGAATTGAAAAGAAACTTTTTTTTCCTCGAAGTCAATAAATAAGTTATATAAATTACAAGTAAATTAAATTTAAAAAACCCATTTTTCATTAACGTAAATTATTGTCTATTTTAAAAAACACAACCTTCGCTATTCTTGTTCCTCTCTATTGTTACATGTCTCATTCAGGGGGGAAATAATTTTATATTTGGAACCCATAACGTCATTTCCTTCTTATTTTCTTTCGTTGAATTTGGTATTTTCTACCTGTCTAATAATAATCATTTTAATAATGCCAAAAATCTGAAGGAGAAGAAGAAGAAAAATGTTTAAGAAGAACCAGATTTCATGCCAATGTTTTCTTTATCATTGGAATAGTGTTATAGTCGTACGCTCCAACGTCGTGTACCCTCTATTATGTATTTCACTGCTCATAGATGTTGTAAAATCGTTCACGTGATTATACAGTTATGTTGATGAAACATTTCAGCTGTTTATAGTAATAAAATCATTTTTTGTTCCGTAGATTAAGGCTTACGCATAAGCAGAAAACAAATCACGAAAGATGTAATTATAGTAAGTATGATGATCCTGTTGGAGAGGTTAAAGGGAAGTAAGAAAATCGAAGTCCATTAAGATAGACATAGCCATAGGTTAGTTCAACAACCTTTGCCTTACAACTCTATAATACTAATGGTCCCCTTAATTGGGAACACTTATTTTCTTTTTAAAAGTTATCGCAATTGCAAAAACCTATGTTTGTTTTGTTTTTTTATCAATAGTTGTAGAAGGATGGGGAACGAGCAAGGGTACCCAATGGAAAATAGAATGCATCCTTCATTCTTGTGGGGGTAATGTGATGTAAATGATTTTACCATTCCTTAAAATCGAGGGAAGGCTAAAATGCTTTAAAGCAAGGAATATATTGGTAACCTAACCCACATTATACGCATATTATATGTAATTATTAGAGGATAAAATGTTAATGAGTAAATTTTATGGTTATCTTTTAAATCAAGAAATATATAGATAACCTAACCTATATTACAGGGATAAGAAGATCATTATAGTTGAATAAGTTGATTAATTAGAGGTCAAAATATTAATAAATAAATTTTAAGACTAACTAAACTTTATAAAATCGAATTGTAAAATGAGATTTACATTCATTTATATAATATAAACTAGTTTTATTTTAGTTTATATAGATTTCTAACACACAAATGTGTGAAATTTAAGATTAAAGAATCAAAATTATTATAATAATTAAGAAATCTCAAGAAAAAGACTTCTTTATAAAAAAATTGTTTAAGATGGAATTAAATAATGTTTTTGTTAGAATTAATTGATGAATTAATTTTATTATTTGATTCATTTGAAATATTAGGATGGTGCAAATATGGTTTAATAAAATATAAGAAACTATTGATTATTATGAAAAGTTATAATAAAATAAAATAAAAAACCAACTTAGACATTAATTTATAAAAAGAATTAGGATTTTGTCTTTAGGCATAAGATTATTTCACAATAAACAATAAAAAAAAGTGTAAGAGAAGAAAAGAAAGATAAAAAGATATATTGGAAAAAGAATGTTGAAGAATAGATTGAAAAACGCATTTTCATTGAATTTGGATCAAAGTTAATATCTTAGTATGATTTATGTGCTTGAATGTATGATAATCATAAATCTTAATACTCTAAAGTAGTTTTTGGCATGAATTAGAAATATAAGAAACTACAAATTAATTTACATGGTATCAAAACATGTGTTGTTAAATATATGATTATTCTATTATAATGTTTCTTCAGTTTAAGTTTTTCTTCAACATTAATATGAATCCTAATTTATGTTGTTCTCAAATTAAGATAAATCTTAATTATGATTTTAGAGTTCTTTTCTAAAATTGAGGGAAACCTAAGTTTTATGTTTTTCCCCTACGTGTAATCATGTTTTCTGTCATCAAATGTTTAAATTCCAATTTTAATTGGAATTTTCCTCCACATCACGACTGGGATTTTGATCGTGATTGAAATTCGAATTTAATGAAAGCCGTGAATTGGGATATAGAATTAGGATATAAAATCTTGTTAGGAAAATGAGAAAATTCAATATGTTCTTTTTGAAATAATTGAATTGAATTGTTGGTTTTATTTCCCTGTGCACATTGAATTACGTGAATATGCAATTGAATTGATTTTTTTTTCGGCTCTTTAATTACAAAATTAAGGTCTTGTTTGAATTTAAAAGTGGGTAATTGAATGGATTTGAGAGGATTTGAAGGTAATTTTTTTTTTTTGTTTATTTGAATGAATTTAGAGGTAAAGGAGAGTGAATTTGGAAATAAAGTTTGTGAGAATTAGTTTAAGATTTAATTTAAATGTGACAGATTAAAAAAATTTATTTTCAAATTCATTCTCACTTACCTCTCAATCTATTTAAATAAACAACAATAAAAATTATCTTCAAATTCTTTTAATTATTCTCCCAAAATTCACTCAAGGAACAAGACCTAAAAAGTTATTAATTGAGGTGGATTAGAAAATCCGTATTTGAATTGGATGACAAAATTCACTGTTGCGTGAAATGAAAATCAAGGAACTTGGATTGCAAAATCAATCCTTTAAGGTAAATTGAAATTATGGGTTTCAATTTTATGAAATATAATAATTTATTATGTGAATACTGTATATTTATTTAAAATTAAGGAAAATGCTAATTAATGATATTATTTATTTGAGCTATTTATTTGAGATCAAGCATGATAATTTTTGTCAAAATTTTAAAGTTATTTGATTTTAATTTTTTATTTAACTTTATGAATAATTGATTTATAGGTTAATTAAAGTTAATTGTTATAAGATATTTATAGATCCTTCAAAGATTGATTAATTGTTATTATGAATAACGAGCATCATTGTAAATTATTTTGTATATGTCATCAGTTTTATTTATATATTCAAAGGTTGTGGGTGATTATAGTGTATGTATATTTTAATTATCATTGATGCTCTATATATGATTAGCATCATTATTTTTGTGAATTACTCCATCTTCTAAAGAAAAACATTAGTATGTATAGAGTAATTATTTATGTTTGAATTTGTATTTATATTTAATTTTTTATGACTCCAAGCATTATTGTAGACATGATAATTGTAGTCTCTATTTATCTTTATATTCACTCTCTACATCTGTTCCAATTCTTAATAGGTTGAATTTTCATAACTAGAGTGAGCAAGTCCAATTTCACTTAATTGTAATGGATCTTGATTTGGTCTTTCAAGTTAAAAATCATGCTGCTATCATTGGTGCTAGTAGCAATAAAGAGAAAGTTCATTACAAAACTTGGAAAATGTCAAACAAACTTAACTTCATGTTTATACGAATGAACATAACAAGCAACATTAAGTTTATTATTCCCAAAGTTGAGAATGCCAAAGAGTTTATAAAAAATTTGGAAGAGTGTTTCCAAACTATTGACAAGTCTCTCGCTAGGACATTGATGAGTACCTTGACCACCATGAAGTTTGATGATTCACGTACTATGCACAAACATGTGATCAAGATGACAAACATCACAACAAGACTCAAGGTCTAGGAATGGTAACGAATGAAAGTTTTCTTATGCACTTCATTTTGAAATCGTTATTGTCTGAGTATGGTATGAATTGTTAAGATCATGAAAGACAAATGGAATGTGCATGAATTGCAAAGTATGCTAGTTTAGGAGAAGACGAGATTGAAGAACTTAGGAAGTCACTTCATTCATTATGTAAATAATCAATGAGCTAGAAAGAAAGTTGTAAAGAAACATTGAAAGGTTAAAAATTCATTAAAGATTAACGAGTCATCAACCAAAATCCAAAAAAAATGACAAATGTCATTTCTACGGGAAGTTTGGACATTTCCAAACAGACTGCATAAAGTGTAGAGCTTGGTTTGAAAAGAAAGGTGAGCATAATGCTTACATATGTTTTGTGTGACGCCCGGGCACTGAAGAAGGCGGGAAGTGCAGCTCCTGGCAGACTTCAAGTGGAAGGGGCACATGGACGAATCGAACATACACTAGAATGAGAGGGATTTAGAGACTGTATAGGTATGAGACTATACAGTTGAAGGATAGCTTAAAGGAATTGATTTGGCTACTCATATCAACAAATTCATTTGCTTTTCGGTAACCTAACCCATAAGAACTCCATGGTTAAGCGTGCTTAGCCTGGAATAATTTAGGTATGGGTGACCTTCTCGGAAGTTTTCCCGGAAAGTGTGCGAGTGAGGACAAAGCCCATTGGAAAGCCTCGTGTTGATGTGTGGGGGCAGTCAACAATCCCTGTAAGTTGTCGGAGCGTTACAGATGGTATCAGAGCCTAGCCTCTCCCAGTACGGTGTGGTTCGAGGACGAACCAGAGCGGAAGCTGGTGGGCATGTGACGCCCGAGCATTGACGAGGACGGAGAATGCGGCTCCTGACAGGCTTCTAGTGGAAGGGGCACATGGAGGAATCGAACATACACCAGAATGAGAGGATCTAGAGACTGTATAGATACGGGAGTATACAGTTGAAGGATAGCTTAAAGGAGTTGATTTGGCTACTTATATCAACAAATGCATTTGCTTTTCGGTAGCCTAACCCATAAGAACTCCATGGTTAAGCGTGCTTAGCCTGGAGTAATTTAGGTATGGGTGACCTTCTGGAAAGTTTTCCCGGAAAGTGTGCGAGTGAGGACAAAGCCTACTAGAAAGCCTCATGTTGATGTGTGGGGGCAGTCAATAGTCCCTGTAAGTTGCCGGGGCGTTACATTTTGAATCAAACTTAATTGAAGTTCCCCATAATACTTGGTGGATTGATTCTAGATGTATGACTCATGTTTTTAATGTGATGTAGAGATTCTTTTCAACTTCAACCATAAACCGAATGAGAAGTTTGTCTTCATGGGGAATAGAGAGAAAGTTTCAGTGGAAGTTGTTGCGACTTATCATTTAATCCTTGACATTAGATATCACGACTTAATGGATATTTTTTATGTACCTAGTATCATTAGAAATTTAATTTCTTCGTCTAAACTTGATGTTGTTGGATATTCTTTTAACCTATGATAGTAGTTCCTTGGTGAACCGAGGTTATATATGGTTTATTGCTTCAGTTATATTTTAATTGAGACATATATGTTCGCAAAAGTTTTAAAAATGTCATCGCACCATGATATGTTTTGGTTTCTTGTAAACCGGAGCATAATATGCACGTTAGAAAGTAATTTTTTTTTACTAGTGGGTTGACGAGTTACAAAATGAATTTGTATTTGGAAATTTATGCAGAATGTGGGTTTCATAAAAAGGAATGATCATTTAAAAAAAAACAGCTTATAACTACAATTATGATAGAAATGAAGTTAGAAGTTTATGGATTTTGGCGTTGTTACTCGTTCTTTAGAAATTGCCACATCTTAATTCAAAACATTTTTTTTTTATTTTTTTTTATTTCCAACGACAGTCCTTATTTAATCATCATTTGTGTACTTTTAATGAATACTTTAAAATCGACATCAATTGCTTCATCTTTCAACTACGGTTGAAACTACGACGATCACAAAATCGTCATTACAGACCTATTTTAACTATTATTGAAATTTCAATCTCTGGCGGTGTAGGTTATTTCAATCAAGGGATAAGTTTCAAATTTTGAACAACTATGTTATTACTTTGTTAAAATAATTTAAGCTTAATTAAACTTTTGGTCCTTCAATTTTTTTGGAAAATTCAATTAAGCTCATAAGTCTTAAGTGATACAATTAATGATCCAATTAGGTCATTTCTCATATGTTTTTCATTTTTATAAATTTAATTTTTTTACTACATGTCATATCATTGTCGTGTCACATGTTTGTATAGTGTCACGTGTCATGTTAGTGTCACATGATAGTGCCTTGTATTTAATTTTGTCACTATATTTGAAATTTTAACTCAATTTAATTCTTATATTTTTTAAAATAGAACAATGTTATCCCTATTCAAAATATGACCAAATTAGTAATTAAGTTTAATTATAGCTTATATATACATGTTAAAATATATTTTTATAATTTATACATCAAATCACTCCACTTAAATATTGAAATTAATATTATTTTATACATTTTTAATTTCAATAAAAGAAATTCCTATTTTAAACTTATCATATATTAAGTTAAAACATGTAAATGTATTTGTTACGTTAAATTTATAAATAAAGAATAATAAAAAATACATTTTTTTAAATTATTTCAAATATTAAAATTTAAAAATTACAAGTGTCTTTTATATGTTTACATTTTTAATATTTTAAAAAATTATAAGTTTAAAAATGTATAAAATAAAATTAATTTCAATATTTAGGTGGAATGATTTGATATATAAATTAAAAATATTATTTTAAATGTATATATAAGTTATAATTAAGATAGTTAATAATTTGATCCTATTTTGAATATCTCATTTTCAAGAGAGACATTGTTCAATTAAAAAATAAAGGGACTAAATTAAGTTAATATTTCAAATATAAAAATTATATTAAATACAAAATATTCTCACGTGACCGTGTAACATGACATTGACAATTGACATTAAATCGTAACAATGACTTAACACGTGGCTTAAGACATGCCAATAAAGAAAATTTAAAAAACTGAAAAAATAAAAATAAAATTAAAAATTTGAAAAAACTGATAGATAACATATATGAATATAGCGTTAACGCTAATATAATAAAAACTATCTTATTAGATCATTTAAAAAAATCAGAGGAGTTAATTACACCAAGAATTACAACTCTAATTAAATGTTTTAAACAAATTAGAAAAGCAAAAATGGAATTAAGCCAATAATTTAAAATTACTTGGATTCATAAATGAGATAAGCTTTCAAGATCAAGATCACTAATTTTAGTCTTCCAAAATAAGAGACGCCATATTCTTAATATGTGTAATTTATTTATATTAGGTTTAATTCATTGTAACTTTTTATATACCTAATTACCTTTGAGTGGATTAAATTGAATTTATATTTAACTGATTCTTAAAAAATTATTTTAAATAAATATTATTCAATAATTTTGATTTTATAAAGTAACATTATTGTTATTTATAGGGATCTTTTGAGTTGGGTAGGATTTGATAAATCTATTATTTCAATCCACTAAAAAAAAATAAAGAGTAAGGTTGGATTAGATTTTTGCATTTTTTTTATGTTAAATACAATCCAACCAAACACAACCCATTCTTAAGCTGGTTAGATTAAGTTGGATTAATTGGATCAATATGTTACTTTCTTCTTTTATAACATTATAATTTTTAAGCATCAACCTAATTAAAAAGTAACATAATTTCTACAAAAGTTTATCGAAGGTTTCAAGTAAGCCAGTAGGCCAAGTCATTCAAATTTGTTAAAACTAATTTAAGAAATAAATTAATTTAAAAAATGTAAAAAAAAAAAACATAACAGTGTGTCTCGGGTTGAGTCTTTAGTCCATCATACTAAATTCATCACCTAATCAATATAAGAATGAGTTGCTTTTGTCTGGGTCAAGTTTGATCCAATCATAAATGAAACTAAACCCAATTTAATTGAGTTAAATTGTTTAGTAACCTGATTTAATAAACATCTCCAACTTTTTATAACATATACTTAAAGAATAATTATATGATAAAACATAAGAAAATCAAAATAAATTCATTAGATAGTTAATATTTTTGTTTTGATTTAGTGTACTAAAAATGTATAACTTAATCCTTTAAACTCAAACTTACAAAAAATATAATGTGGTATGAGATAAAGTTGTAGGTTATTGGCTTACATATGTATTTCATATGTATTTGCTTATATCTTACGTTTTTTTTTACTTATATTATATTTTTACGTCACTTTATAATGTATTTGGATAGATAATATTACGAGGGTAATTCATTTGTATAAGGTGGCTAACGGTCAACTTAGTCTCTGTCACGTTTTGTTTTTCTAAAATATTTTTCTGACACGTTTTTTTCAAACCCTTCTGTCTTCTCACCAATTACTTTGGCGATTTTTCCGGTCTCGACTCCTCCACCGACGAAGCTTTTACATCTGCATTTGCAAGGAATTTAGTGAACTCAAACCCATTGGCATTTGCATTTGCAAGGAATTCAGTGGAAACCCTCTTCCAACTCCAAACCCTCTTCCCCCAAAACCAAAACCACTTCCAAATCCCATGCCACCACTCACCAACTCCTTCAACACCGGCGACACGCAACTCCTCACCGTCTCTTTAATCAAACCCTGTAAGCTATGTCTATGATTACAATTTTCATTATCTTTGTTACTGTTATTGTTACTATTGCCAATACAATTAATATCCTTATTCAACGCTGAACCGTCGTGAAACTCACGCTTCTCCGATCGTGACAGCGACGTCTTCGCTGAATGGCTGAAATTGGGGTTGGGAATAAGATTAGGGTTAGGGTTGATTTCGTCATCGTCTTCGACGGGACCGGTGATTGGGGCGGTGTTGCTCTAGATCCTCCGTGAGATTTCGAAGGTGGCTCTGTCGTGAGGGCTCTTGAAGGAGAATTCCTTGCCATCGTTGATTTTTGTGAGGACGTTGCGGCACTTCTTCTTCAGCCTTCGGAGCTTCTCGATGAGCTGGTTCTTGTTGAAACCAAGTTGAAGCTTCGACTTGATCTGGTCGTAAGTCGTAGAACAAAGCGATGTCGTTGTGGTAAGAGGATCCTCGCTGCGCCGTGTAATCCAGAAACCCCTACAAGGAATCGATGACAACGATAGTCGTTGACGCAGTGCTAAGTGTTTGGGAGACGGCGGAACCGGGGGCTGCCAGGGTTATGGCTGCAAGGATGGAGTGAGAGGGTTATGTCGGCGCAGTTCACCGTCGCCGCCACCAACAGACCCAGTGACATCCTAAACTTGTTCCCCGCTGATCCTCCGCGACACCAAACCTTCATCTTCACCAAACTTTATTTTTGAAGAAAAAACTGTCACGTCTTAACCTTTCACAGGCAAAAAAATCAAACATTTAAAAGTCAAAATGCATGAAAGAACACGTTTCAGAAAAAGGAGAAGTGAGGTGGCTCACCGTTTGCCACGTCAAAAAAAAAGTTAACGCCGTCCAAATTTAAGGACTAACAGTAAGAGTTTCAAAATTATGAGGATTAAAAGCTATCAATATTTCAAGTAGAGACTAAAACCAAAATGGTGTAATCCTTTGAAAGACAAAAATCATATTTAAGCCCATTTTTTTTTTATTGATGTTGATAGCTATGTAATTTATTATCAATAGTTTTTTAAGATTTTTTATTCTTTTTACTAAGATAACTTTCAGTCCATAAATTGTGATTGTTCTTTTTAACTAAGACTTTTTTTTTTTCAATCAACATCAATAAAAAAAATTGGCAAAAAATGTCAACGAGCATAGTAAAAGTAACTTTAGCCGATGTTAACCTAAATAATCGTAGTGAATACCAATTGAAAAAAATTCACAAACTTTAATTGAAAAGTAAAATTAATTAAGAGGGACTTAAAGTTTATCAATATTAATACTTTTTATTTATTAATAACTATTTATTTAACATTTCAATAATTTTTTATTAGTAAAATACTTTATTTAAATGAACCAAAATTCAGTAAATTTATATTATATAATTCACAATAAAATATTTGAAATAAGATTAATCCAAATTTAATGCATTTGAGCATTTTTAAATGTGTGAAATTTATTTTTTCAAATGAAAGGTTAAGATTATGTTTGGTATAATAGAAATAGAAGGAAAGATGATCCAATATATTAATAAAATAAAATAATTCAGAGCGGGAAAGTTGAAAATTTGAACCCACCTATATTTTTATTTTATTTTTTCGAAAAGTGAAAAACAAAACATGAAAGAATTGTGCAAAGAACAACTGTTAATCGATTAAGAGAATTAGGGGAATAAATCAAACTCTACTAAAAAAAAAAAATTAGTATAAATGAAAAGAAAAAAAATGAAAAGAAAGGTGCAGAAGTTTCTTGGTGTTTAAATAGCTCTTAAATTCAAAATGAAAACCCCCCCCAACGGGTGAATGCAAAGCCCAAGAAGTCAAGAACCAACACCATGGATTCGGGAGACGACAAGACAGCTTCAGCCTCCTCATCGTCAGAAATATTCCTTCTCGGCTTCGTCGAGGCCAACATCGTCGGCGTGCAGCACCATCACGCCACCATCAGCGGCCGCGCCTTCGTCGTTCTCCACCGTGAGCCCGACAACATCCACGACGCCAACGCCATCAAAGTCACCAACATCCACGGAGACCACGTCGGCTACATTGAACGCGCCGTCGCAGCCGTCCTCACTCCTCTCATCGACGACGAACTTATCACCGTCGTAGCCATCGTACCCGACGCCCGCAAAACCTACCGAATCCTCTGCCAAATCCACATCTTCGCTCGCCTCCAAGACTTTGACGTCGTCAAATGTGCCCTTTCCCGTTCCCCCTGCAGACTCATCAACGAATCCGAGGCCGCCTTCACCCTCTCTGACTCTGCCGCCGTTAAAGCCACCAAGGCGGTGAAGAACACCATGACCGTCGACGCCATTTTCAGCCTCATGAACAGCAACCTTGCCAATAAGAACCGCGCCATCGATTTCTTGGAGCCTCCGAGGAGCATCATCAGAACCGAGCTTCTCCCTCACCAGAAGGAGGGTCTCGCGTGGCTCGTTCACAGAGAAAAAACTGATGACTTGCCACCCTTTTGGGAAGAAAACGATGGGAAGTTCGTAAATATTTTAACCGATTATCAGACCGATAAAAGACCTGACCCCTTGCGAGGTGGTATCGTCGCCGATGAGATGGGGTTGGGAAAGACCTTAACTCTGCTTTCTCTTATTGCTTTTGATAAAAGGAGCCAAATGGGTGTCTCTAAGAAATGTAGAACGGATGGAATGTGGGTTTCTTTAGAGAAGCGACGCAGGAATGAAATTGAGGGCTACCGTGGAACCGGATTGAGAACAAATGCAACGTTGGTGGTGTGTCCTCCTTCTGCTATGTCGGCATGGATAACGCAATTAGAGGATCACACTGTACCTGGTGCATTGAAGACTTACTTGTATTACGGGGAAAGGACAGAGGACACCGAGGAGCTTAAGAAGTATGATTTGGTATTGACTACTTACACTACTTTGTCCAATGAATTGGACGAGATGCCGGCGAAGCAAATGGAGTGGCGGAGAATTATATTGGACGAAGCACACACCATCAAGAATTTCACTGCCAACCAGAGTAAGACGGTTTTCGGGTTGAAAGGTCAGTACAGATGGGCAGTCACAGGGACACCGATTCAAAGTGGTTGCATTGATTTGTATTCTTTTATGGTCTTTTTGCGGTTTCAGCCGTTTTCGGAGCGAAGATATTGGAAAACTTTGGTGCAAACCCCTCTTAATCTGGGTTTGGAAAACGGGTTCACACGGTTGCAGGTAATACAATGTATGGTTAGTCTTTTTCTTCACAATATGATATGGTTGCCTTTGCAAGTGGACATAAGCTGTAGTGTAACATTAGTTTAGTCTTTATCTAGTTTATATGTAGCCGTGAAATGTTGAAATGCAGTTGAATTTTTTGTAATTTTAATGATAGATTAATAATTATTCTTTTTGTATTTTTCTGTCTTGTATTTTTGTGTAAGGTTACGTTTGTGATTTATTTTGTAGATTTTGATGGGAGCAATTGCTTTGCGAAGAACAAAAGATTTGGCATTGACGTGTCTGCCACCTAAAACCGTTGAGATTTGTTATGTTGAGCTTTCTATGGAAGAACGGCAGCTGTATGAGAGGGAGAAAGAGAAAATAAAGGCATTGTTGAGAAGAAAATATACCCGTGAGAGCAATCCACTTGCCGAGTATAGCGAAGTGCTAAATAGTTTTCTAATACTCCGTCAAATCTGTGCTGATTTGAAATTGTGTCAATTTCAGTTAGAGAGCAGCAGCAGCAGCATCAGAGATAGTGAAGGTAAAATTTTGCCTTAACAGATGTATCTTTAATTTTGTCCCTTTCTATTGTTGGAATTTGCTTTCGACCATTTGCAAAATGACGCCTGTTGGTAAGTTTGTTATGCAGCAAACATAGATTTGAAAATATGTTTTGACTGTCATGTCACTATACATATGGATCTTTGTATAGACTCTGTGAAACTTGCTTTTATGTGTATTTCTTGAGGTGAGTTATGTTATGAAGAATGTCTGACATAAATAAGGTTTTATTGCACTAACAGGAGAAACAATTATATCTTATAATCCCGAATTGCTGCAAAAATTACTTGGACAGCTGGAAGAAGGTGAAGATTTTGAATGTCCAATCTGTTTAACTCCTCCAATGGAAATTGTGATCACACGTTGTGCTCACATTTTCTGTCGTCCGTGTATACTGAGATCTCTAGAAGAGAGGAAAAAAAATGGTTGTCCTCTTTGTCGGCAAAAACTCTCACCAGAATCTGATATATTCTCACCCCCTCCCCAGCCAGAGACATACACTGCTGAACTGAGCTCAGCCTCAGAAAAGCCGCTGTCGTCCAAGGTTTCTACTCTGATAAAATGTCTCTATGAATCAAGAGACGAAAATCCAGGTGTAAAGTCAGTTGTATTTTCACAATTTCGAAAGTTGCTGTGTTTACTTGAAGAGCCTCTGAATGCAGCTGGTTTCAAGACTCTGCGTCTTGATGGGAAAATGAGTGCTAAACAGAGAGCCAATGTTGTTGAGCAGTTTCAAGCCCGAGGAAGTGATAGTTGTCCAACTGTTCTGCTTGCAAGCCTGAGGGCTTCAAGTGCAGGTGTAAATCTGACAGCTGCCTCTAGACTCTACTTTATGGAGCCATGGTGGAACCATGCAGTTGAGGAACAGGCAATGGACCGTGTCCACCGCATTGGACAGAACCAGCCCGTGAAGATTGTTCGATTCATTGCTCAAAACAGCTTTGAGGAGAAAATGTTGGTGTTGCAGGAAAGGAGGAAACGACTGTCGAAAGAACCATATGCGACGCAAAGTAAGGGCATTGACTATCGAGATATGAAATTCCTTCTAGATTCTTAGAGATGGTTATAAATCAATGATTGTGTCTACGTTTGCTCTGCCCCAGAATTTTGTTTGACCTGAACATCGAAGGAAGGTGTCTACTTTTTTGTGTACAGAATTAAATCCATTGGACTTAACTTTTTTGAATGATTGTCAACAGCTAAAGTTTCTGTATGATTTTCTCTTTTTTGGTTTAGAAGAGATTTCTGTTCATTGGAAGCAAGAGACAGTACAAAAGGGTACTCAAAACTCTGCGAGGTTTCACTTTGCATGACGTAAAATAATTGGCAATTTATACCAAAAGTTTATTAATTCTACCACTGCCCCTGACACTTGCGCAAGTTCTCGAAACTAACTTGACAATAGCTAATAATACTCGGAATTTAATTAAAAAATTATACGGACTCATATCTAAATTAAATTAAAAGTTGATATATCACACACAAAATTTAGTAAAATATTTATTTTGGAATGACTTTAGTATAATATGAATATGAAATGATTAAGACTTTGACACAAAACAACGTATTTGATTAATTCAAATACTTAGTAATATCTATGACAACTTTTTTTATTTACCATTAGATAATTATCATCTAACATCATAATTTTTAATTGTAATTTAATGTACTAATGTTTCATAATTGATGCAATGACAACATAATTAAATTATATATGCCTTAAATATCATCAAAATTGAAATAAATTTATTATTTATAAGTATAAAACATGTATTTTCTACCAATTTATGGTTAAAAATATTAACTAAATATTTTTTTATTAAAACCAAATATAATTTGATCGTGATTTTATATAGCTATTTTTTTATGATTGATGAAACTGATGACACTATGGTCAACGTACATATGTATTACATACCATCGAAATTAAAATAAATTTAGAATTAAAAGTATTTTTAGTCTCTAAATTTTGAAATAAAATTGAAATTCGTCCATTTTGAAACTTTAATAAATTTTAGTTTTCAAATTTTAAAAATTAATGGATATAATTCTTTTAATCAAATTATGTAAAAGTTTTTACATGTAAAACACATCTCCTAATTGGTATTAAAGAAGGAACGTGTCAAATATAAACAATTCAAATACTAATAAACAATTCAAATACTAATAACATGAAAACCATTTGATAAGTAAAACATAATTAGGTTAAAGGGACTAAGTCCATTGATTTTTTAAGTTTAAAGACCATAATATATTAAAGTTTTGGACATCAAAAAATTCTAATTTTGCATCAAAGTTGAAAGATTAAAATTATAGTTAAACTGATAAATTTATTATTGCAAGTATATTTAACATGTATATCCATTAATAAAATCTCTTGAAATTCACTAAAAAGTTAATTAAAATAGATTTAATTGTAACAAGATTTATTAACTTAAGATATTTTATCATCTCAATTAGTTTACATTCTTAATATTAAAGGTGACAATGAGGTAGAGTTGGTCTAGATTGATTATTCCATTTTGATCTCTACAATAAACATTCATCATCATCTTCATTTCTATTGGAAATGAATATATTTATACTCATATCTTTACCTATCAATTTATCATTCAAAATATTAATTAGATGTTTTTTATTAAGAGAAGTACGAGCAAATATCATAATCTGATTGTGATTTGATGTATCTAAGTTTTCATAATTGATGCAACTAATTACAATATGATCAAATTACATATGAATTGATACCATAAAAATTGAAATAAATTTATTAGTGTAAGTATATTACTTTATAATATCTAATTTATCCATTAATGAAATCTTTTTAAATTCGCTAAACAACATGATACCTAACTTATAACAGTTTGGTCAATAAAAATAGATTTAATTTAATATAATATGCTAAAATCTAATAAGATTTATTAACTTTGGTTATGTTACCGTTTTAATTAGTTTACACACTTAATATTAGAGATGACAATGAGGTGGAACTAGTGGGGGTTTGATTATTCCATCTTGATCTCTTTTCTCTACATTAAAAATCCTTCATCATTTTCATTTCTATCAGAATGAGTATATTTATACTTACATCTATATTTGCCAATTTACGGTTCAAAATATTAATTAAATGTTTTTTATTAAGAGAATTACGACCAAATATCATAATTTGATGTACCTAAGTTTTCAAAATTGATGCAACTAATGAATTTAAGATCAAATTACATATGAAATAGATATCATCAAAATTGAAATATATTTATCAGAGTGAGTTTATTACTATATTCTAACATGTATATCCATTAATGAAATCTTTTGCAATTCACCAAATAACATAATACGTAATTTATAACAATTTGATTACTCAAAATAGATTTAATTTAATGTAATATGCTAAAATCTAATAAGATTTGTCAACGTTAGTTATGTTATCATCTCAATTAGTTTATACACTTAATGTTAGGGATGACAATGACTTGGAGCTGAGTTTGATTATCCCATCCTCATATCTACATTAATAAGAGTGCTTCTTCCTACACCTCACTAGTTTCATCCTGCACCTCCCTATTTTTCTATTATTCCAACTGTGCCTTTGTCAGAACAACAGAACCACAAAGAATCTTTTGACTGCTTTATTTTTAGTTGACCAATTCAACAATTAAAAGCAAGTACCCACCCCTTACTCCTCTTCCGCATTTCATATTGTCAAACCCTACACCTGCTTTATTCACTCTTCTCGCGTAGTGCTCCTCCCCTCCTTCCCTCCTCCCCTCCTCCCTCACTTTACTTGTTGTTGCGCATAGACCTCTCCTCGGTAGCCGTCGTGGTGGTGTCATGGTGAGCGCTTACAATGGTGGTTCTTCTTCTCTTCCGTTTGCTTGGGCGTCCAAGTTGGTTCATATTTTCTCAAACTTTGTATGATAGAAAGATTGTATGATGGACGATTGAGGTGTGGTAGAAGGCTTGATATTCGTTTGTATGTGTTATTTTTATGTGGTATTTTTATGTGGTATTTTTATGTACTTTTGGATGTGTTGGGATGCATTTTTGGGTTGGATCTTTTACGGGACGAAGGTTGGAAGCCTTAACCACACTTGGAAGTGCGGTTGAGAGCTTGCCGCATTTGGAAGTGCGGTTGAGAGATCGTCGTAGTTGGAAATCCATATTTCTTTACTCCTTCTCCATATTTCTCCTTTGCATTTACCTCCTTTTCTCTTATCTTCCACTTTGTTTCTGTTTCTTGGTCCACTCTTGGCTTTCTTTGCTTTTGGTGGTCCACTATTGTTTGATTTTGCAGTTTCATGGTCCAGTCGCGCTTCTTATGTCCATCCCACCACTTAAGGTTAGTTCTTCTCTTTAAACTCACTGATTTTTGTTTATATATGAGATGATATAATATGATTGTATGATGAATGGATGATTTTTGAGATTTGAATGAGGATTTGAACGATTTGGTTTGCATGATTGAATGTTCGAAAAGGTTAAAGGTGTCAACAAATTTCGAAATCTGTTGAAGACCTCATTTCTATATATAATGCACTTAAGAGAGAGAAGCGGCTAATCTTCGATACAACACCTCTCACCGTAACAACGGAACCACAAGACAATAGAACTACCACCAGGACTACCTGCACCAACCTTTCTCCAATCAAAACGAATTATTGCTTCCACTACTCACTCTTGAACCACAAACACACACATACACAAAATTATTCGAAAATTAAATAAGAATGGACTACAAAATGAGAGCAAATTGAGAAGAAGATGAACTTTAGTGGCTGAGGGGGTGTAATCATACACCGAGTAATAAATAAAGCAGATAGAAATTTGTTATGCAATAAATCAAATTTAACCACCTTCATTTAATTTTTCCCGGGGGCATTTATGGAATGTGGAGTGCAGGGAGAAAGTGATGGAGGTGCATGGAGCAGTTCTCTAAAAGTGATCAGTCCATTTAATAGGACAATATACTGCAAAAAAAAATTAAAAAACTAGAGACTAGCTTGCCAATTCTTCAATGGGACAAGCTCAACTTTTCAACCCAATTTTCCTATGCGAGCTGCCCTGGCCCAGTCAGAATTTGGAGAACCAACAATAGGGCAGGCCAATATGGGTCGGACTAGTTTATTTTACTATTTCTAATTATAATCTCAATTTGTTTACACAATTAATATTAATATTAAGGATGTGAAGCTAGTTTATGTTTGATTATCCTATTTTCATCTTTACATTAAAAATTCATTATTATCCCTATTTCTATTAGAAAAATGTATAAATTTATACTCGCATCTATACCTAACAATTTAAGATTCAAAATATTAATTAAATATTCTTTTATTAAGAGAGTTACAATCAAACATCATAATTTTTATCTATTTTTTTCATCATTGATGTAACTAATAACAATATGATCAAATACATATGAATTAAATACTATTAAAATTGAAATAAATTTATTATTGTAAACATATTACTTTATTTATTATAATATGTGTATTCATTAATGAAATTTCTTGAAATTCCTTAATCAACATAGTACGTGTCCAAATAATATAAATATCTACATAAATTTTAACAATTACTTATATTACAAAATAATAAAGATGTAATATATAGTTATTATTAAGAAAAAAAAACTATAAGTATTGGATAAAGCACAATTCATAATATCTAAATAGTTTTTAAATATGTGGATGGAAATGGATACAGGGACACCAAAATAGTGAATATGTACGTAGTAATTTTCGTCTCCATATTCAATGTAGAAAATAAAATATTACTTATATTCATAGTGAGGTAATATATAGGAATCTTTTATCCAAGTCGGGATGGGCTTGAATATATTAATCTTTCAATAATGTTATAATAATTTTGGTTTTGACATATTTTTGGAGTAAAAGTAAACATTTTATTATTAATTGTTTTAAAGATAAAATTTAAAATAATTATTATAAATTTAACATTTTTTTGTATGATTATATGATTAGATGATAACAGACCATCTTTTCGTATGAGTACATGTTTATTTAATTTATAGCATAAAATTTTAATAAATCAATTAAAGTCATGGTAGATTGGTTAACAAAATTTCTATACATGAGAAATTGCTTTCATAATACATTTTCTTTTTTCCTGTTTGTAGTGCAATAGGAATTTCCGGTTTCAGAATTTCTTATCATATTATATTTGAAGAAAGAGAGGAAAACCGAAAAAGAGAAGGTGAGTGTTTTAACAAGAAGGGGAGTGTGATAGTAGGAAAAGAGAGTGTAAAATGTTTTAAAAAAATATACAAAATTTGGAAGTGACTTAGACAAAAATAAAATAACTATTTTAAAAATTATGGGGTGCAAGAAGAAAAACCATTAATGATTCTTGGGCTAGCCCAGTCTTTTAATTAATGTTACTATATATTTAAGTGATTTGGGCTAAATTTTGTAAAGTGTGACATTGAGTGTTTCTTCTTGGCCCTTATTAAATATCTTCTAGCACCCCATTATAAACTGCTTGATCCGAAACAAGAGGGGAATGAGTGTCTGCTGAAAAGATATTTCCAGAATTAATATGTGGGGTTCCGAAAAGTAAAATCCTATTGATAGAGGTGCAGGAAGAAATTTGTTAGGTTGCAGAAAGAATAAGTCTGTGACATTTCATATTCGTTTTGTAATCACTTCTAGGAAAGTCCATTTTACAATGAATGGACAGTGCAAAAAGAAAAAGGAGTAAAACTTATTAAACTAACGTATAAAAAAGTGAAGGCTGGATTGTTGGGCCTATTTTATTATTAAGCTCTACATCCAACTCAACCTTTATGGATTGAATTGAATTCATCTCTAAGAAAAAAGTTAAAATAATAACTCATAGATAACTCAGAAAATAAATAAAATTAAGTATTATTGTATGTACCAACCATAAACTAAACATAAATAAATCACATTAATAATATGATAAGTCATTTAATACTTGATATAATAACTTTCTATTTTATAATTATTGTTGTGTCATCGTGTTTCATTTATAATAACATCTCCATCTACACTACTTATAATAAGTTTATCTATATTAAAAAAATATATCCCATCAATTTATTATAACAGATTCATTTAAATCCATCATAATAAACTTAACTTTTATTAAAAAAATATCACGGACTGGTTACTTATTATGATAAATATATTATAATCACCATAATAAGTTTTCATTAATTATAATTTTTCTAAATTATTGTAAATCTTCATAAAACATATAATTTTTAGTATAACCTGAACGAAGTTTTTAAGTTTAACTATATATATGTGTGTGTATTATATATTTCTGATATCCCATTTTGACTCAACCAAATAAACTATAGTTATCAAATTATTAAGCATACTTTCTTATAAATGTCATGATAAATGATTGATGGATTAAGTAGGAAATACAAATTGTCCTTCCATGCATGGGTAGCAATTTTACCAGACATTATAAATAAGCTTACAACCAAGACCATAAATAAGAAATTGATTCTCAAGCTTTTCCACATAATGGACAAAAATTTTACGCAACAGTATGATGTTTCAAAAGTTGCCTCCTTAGTTTGAATTCTATTTAAAGTGACCTTCCAAAAAAAGACAAGAACATCTGATCGTATTTTTGCTTTCCATATAATTTTGAAGAAGTCTAAACAAGAAGGTTTAACCTGTTTTCCAATACAAGATAATCTTCACTAAGATTCTAATTATATCTTAAAGTCTTCATACTCTTTCTCCAATTCTGTCTCTTGCAAAAATAGTTTAAATTTATTGATCAATGATGAGTCTTCTCCAAACCCCATGCCATTTATCATGAAACTACATTGCAACTTTTGAAAATCATGTCTTGAAATAATTAATAATATATATATATAATTTTAAACTCGACGTTCATGAGGTTTTATTAAGAAGTACAAAAATGGATGCTGAGAGGGGTAAGGGGAGACATTCAAGATGACCCAGGGAGAAGGGAAAAATTATCTAGTACAGCATAATTGTTAAAATCAAAGAAAATAATAATATATTACAAACCTTCTTCATCCTTCCAAGACTCTTTCTTTTCCATCTCATCTTTTGGAGAAGCTTAAAGCCAATATTGAATGATGTTAACGGTGTGTTCAGATATATGCTTGCTCTACGTTGTTTGCAACTATTCGAATCTGAAAAAAAAAATATTAGTAGATGAGATATATACTGAAAAAGATTAATTTAGATGACGAGAGAAAGAAACCTATCTCACAAATCTAAACAATCCTAAATTTGAATTGGACGAGTTTTTCTAATTTATAAGATTTTGAAAGAGAAAAAGTGGACGAAAAAGGAAATTTAGACAAGATTCAGATAATGACAACATTAATTTTCTGTTTGCATTTAGAGTAATGTTGGGGTTGTCCAAACGTAATCTTTAATTTACTTTGTTTATCTCTTGTTTACTTTGGTCCCAACTCAAATTAATGTTACTTAACTCTAATTTGACTTTTTCTGTGTCCTCATTTAAATAATACTTTGACCAGAAGAAGCAAAAACGTTTTTCACATATTTCGAAGGAACAGCGTTTTGTCAAACTGACAGCAGGAGAAGGAGAAGAAGAAGAAGAATACGCGGATTCAGTCAGTTCTGTAGACTGTGTGACTAATTTCCGGATCTTCGACAGGTAAAGGTACATTAAAAAATTATAAAATGTTTTTATAGTAAAATTAAAAATTAAAATATTTTTATTATACATTGCGTTTCAAATAAATTAAAATGATAAAAGAAATTTTATGGTTGAATTCCTTTTCTCCATAATTCCTATTTTAAGAATTAGAGTAGAAAACAATTTTTCCCCATATAGAATTCTTTTAAATACTTAATAAAACAGTTTTTTTAATGAAAACCCAATTAAAAATATTACACTTATAAGAAACTTAAAATTTAGTTAAATTATTTTTTTTTCATTTGAAAACATGTCAATAATGATGGAAAATGAAATTAAACATTCAAATTATACAAAAGATAGTTCATCGAACATAAAAAAGTATTGAAATAAATAAAACAAAAAATTAATATAAATTCAATTAGAAGTACTTGAATTATTTATGAAAATTTTAAAATTCACTAATGCAGAAAATTTTATGTTAGGTAGAAAATATTTTCTATCCCGAATTTGTCTCAGAAAATTCACACTATATCCTGATTTTGGATCTAACGTATAAAGTCCAATTTTAATTCATTTAATAATTTTTACTTTTTATTTTAAATTGAAGTAAAAATAATCAATCATTTATCTTTCCAGTGAATTGTTTCATGTTACAAAGTAGTCAGTAGCTAAATAAATGTTTTCACAAATTTAAGTGTTACAAACATTTTGGGACAGATATTTTTTCATCACAAATAATAATAGCATATTTTTTTTTCACGACTTTTCATTACTCCATCATAAATTATGATATATAAAAGGAAAATTAATATATTTGTCCTTTATTAATTGTGACAAAAAAATATCATTCATAATATATAGATAGATATATAATGAAAATTTTGAGGAATTAATCTGTCACAAAATTCATATTCATGTTTTAAAGATTTTTATCAATAATATTATTATTTATTTAGGAAACATTAACAATCATAACTTTTATTATATGTAATATGTACATATTGTATGAAATAATATATTTAAGAATAAATATACCTAAATGTGGTATGTTCTTTAATATTTACTAAATATATGTCCTATTTAACTAATATGGAAGTTAAGCTCATATGAATTAATTCCTTGGTGTTGGTTGTCACTCTTTTGAACATATATTGTTTCATATTTCTTCTTTCACTTTTGATGACACTTCACTGAAATAGAATGCAATAGAGCTTAAGCCAAACCAAATCCTCTTTCACAACACAATTACTTTCATATAAAAATAAGTCATTTGCCACTAATTTTTCCAGAATATTCTTAGAAAAGAATTTGTGAGAAAAATAATGTGTAACTGAAAGAAGGTAATCCAAAAACTGTGAACAATATATTATACAGTCACTCGCACTCTTCAGAAGTGCTATCTTTTTTTAATAATCAAAAGGATATTAGAAAGAAGCAAACACAGCAGGATGCATAGAGGTGAGGAATATATGCGGTTGTTAACCCTAGAAGGACTTTTACAGTAGTTAACAAATTAAAGTAATAACTGTAAAACTTAACCAACTTGTTATACCTAAACACATGTCATTAATAATAATAAAATCTTATGTTAGATTTTATATCTTTTAGCTTTATATCATATTAACTTATGACTTTAATATAAATCCAAAGTGCAGGAATGAGAGTGGTGATGCTAAATACAATATACAATGGTTGAGATTGATGATAGTGAGAGTAGAAGCAGCAATGTACATTATCTAAATCAATGGGACATGTGCGGGGTTGAAACCCGTGTTTTTCTGTGTGTCTGTTTCAGAACACGTGTCCTTCTAGGGTTTTTTTATCTTTAAAATAAATTCCAACACCTATCACACCACCAATCATCATACTACAGATGGATCATAAATATGGGCGGTGTAAGTTTGTCCCAAAAGGAATCTTATGACGCACACGTGGCTTTCTACAATTTGTCTCTTACGCCCCACTCATAAATAACAAACACTCCATTATCTACATGGGATGCTATTTTCATTCAGTAGTTTCCATGTGTGGCCTATTTACTCAATTTCTATTATTTATTCTTCTTACTTTCATTATTTATCTATTTTCTCTCTCTTTTTCTTAGCTCAATTACCTTTAATTCTGACTTTAAGGAAGTTCAAGACAAATAAAATGGCGATAAAAAGAAAAGATAAAAAATGAAAAAGTAAGTGATTTAGAAGAAAAATAAGTGAGAAGAAAGAGAAACCATAAGGGAAGTTATTCACTCGACCTAGAATTGCACATAAATGTGAATTATTGCTACATATAAGGTGAAAAAGAACATATAATCATGTCCACGTGGACACATATTACCAACCATTGATTATATTATTTAGGTATTTGTATGATTGAAATTCAAATTGATCAAATTATCTTTGTTGCTCTTTTAGAGATTTATTGGATATTTTTAATTCTAAAATAATAATTACTATTAAATATAAAATATTAAATATCAAATAATTATTAATGATTAAAAAATATCAGTATTAATAATGTTTAGTTAGTTTTGTTTGATGTTATTTTTATACCAAAATTTATTATGTTTTTTTAATTAACATTAACATAACGTTTTTTTATATATGGCTGTCCAGAAGTTGATTTTAGTTGTTTTCAATTATAATTATTTAAATTCACATTTATTAAGATTTTTTTATCACTTAGTTAGAGATTTTTCTACAACCATTTGATCCCATTAGCAAAGTTTTGGTGTAAATAACAAAAAAAATAAAAAATCACTGCAAACATCAACAAACAATAAATATAACAAATACAAAAAAAAAATTGATTCAGTAAAAAATAACCTTCCAATATAAACCGAGTAAATTATGATTGATATTAAATGTAAAATATCAATTTCAATTTCTTAACTTGTAGATGAAATTTAAAATTATTTAATGGTAATCTAATTAATCCCATTAAGTTATAGAATTTTAAATTCTTTTAAAATTATTTATCAGAAGATCATCATTTATCATAAATTATTTTAAATTCTTTAAAAACATAATCATTCTCAAAGTTTCTTATCCAAATACACTATTGCACTTTTAAGTAATCTTATATTTGATTTCAATAAAATCAAATTGAATTTCGATGTTCAAATTGAAATTTCTATCACAACTTCCTTTTCTTTACAAATAATAATCAATCAAACAAATCAAAATTAAACTAAATAATACAGTGATTTTTTTTTTCATTGCTTTATATACTTTCTTTTCTTCAAACATTAAAAGGAAGAAGTATGGCTAAAGTTATTGTTTCACTACCAACTTTGATTAATAATATATTTACTCATAACATTTTATTCCATTTTTTTTCATTGATTTATATACTTTGTTTTCTTCAAACATTATAAGGAAGAAGTATGATTAAAATTATTGTCTCACTACCAATTTTGACTAATAATGTATTTACTCATAACATCTTATTCCATGTCTTAAAAACAACATTAAACTTTACTTTAGCACAAGTTACACTAATACAAAACTAACGTACAACGTCGAATATTTGGGGCATTTCATGTCGAATTCGAGAACAACGTCATATCGAGACGTTAAATTAACGTCGAATTTTATCATTATACGACGTTAATCAATTTTTTTTTATTTTTTTTATTTAATTGTGATCCTTTTTTACAACTCTACGAGACTTGAAAAGTAGAAAAATAAATTTCAGTTTTTGGTATTTTGTAAAGCATGAATTATGAACATGTAATATAGTATCAACAACAAACAACAATAACAAATAACAAACAAGTTCAATCAAACAACAACAACAAACAAGTTCAACTAAACAACAACAAACAAGTTCAATAAAAAAAACAACAAACAAATTCAACAAATAAGTTCTTCAAAACAAAAACAAAAACAAAAACTAACCTTGGTTCATCGGAATAAAGTGTTGTCACAAGTGAGAAAGAAAGTAGAATGCGCCTATTAAGGAGAAGAACACGAAAATAATAGGTCAAAACAAACGAAAAGCATACCTAAAGTAGTTCATTAACATGCATTTGTATCAAATGAAAGAAAGATTACATGTGATGGTTATCAAAATTCGTTCGAGAAAAGTTTGAGCAGAGAAGAGGGTCTCGCGCGCTAAGATAAAGTGAATGAATTTTCAATTTCCCGCTCAAATTTTATTGAATTAACTAACCTTTTGACGTATAACACTGGGGCATTCAACGTTTTATATCATTTTACGTCAAATTACAATTCTAAACGACGTTTAATAATTGCATTTATTTACAAAAATGTCACTGGTCATTTTTAACGTTGACTATTGAGTGGTTGGACGTTGAACGCGTGAAGTTATATGTTATTTTTGCACTAGTGTTATATATGTAATGATTTTAAAGAGGTTGAATTTATGGTGATGATCATAATTGAGGTTTGCAGGTGGAAAAACTATTTTAGCATGACTACCAAGTTGAGTTAATGTATTTGTATTGTCAAAGATTATAAGCAAAAAGGGATGACCTAACAACAACTCAAGAAAATAATTTATATGTTGTTGACTCCCAAAGTAGTTCCCTCCCATAGTTGGAGTAAAGAAAAAAAAAACAATACCATTACTAGGTATTTAACTATGTGAACTTTACCATGACCACACGTATTTTCATAAAATTTATATCATCTTAGTGAATAAGGTGAATCATACTAAATATGTTGAAAAATGTTTCACTGAGTCACACAATAAACTTCAAAATATTGTATATTCAAAAGCCTTTAGCGATTCTCACTAAATTATTATGGTATATGTCTTTTCTTATCATTGGATTTCAAATTATAGTGTAGGACCCTTTTTATCATCAAAATTCAAGGTTTACTTATAAAAGATATTACAATCTAATGCTCAACCTGTTATAATTTGTTATCATCATAATAAGAATGAGCATATTATCCTCTTATTATTAAGGATTTTTTTATTAATTTATAAATACTAAAAAATAACTTAATATTTATATGTGTTATATTTCATTTTCCATATTAATATTAAGTCTTTACAAATTCCTAAATTAGGCTAAATTAATAATCATTAATCAAATTGATTATGTCAATATGATAATAAAAAAATTTGACTTTGATATTTTAATTATGTAGTAAATTAAACATAACCCCCTTTAAATACTTTCACATACACAATAATGTCAAATTAACTAACATCTACACAAATGTTCACATGAACAATATTTATTTATAATTATTCAAAACATTTACATTTGTTCAATACTAAAGAAAAAAAAAAGTATTGGTAAATGCATCTTAACAAATCTGTAGTTTATTTTCTTATGCCAAGTTAATGATACAATACCTTAATGTTTACCTATGGTGGGCAAAGGGACATGGAATGCGAAAGCTATGGTTGGAAAAAGAAGAAGGCTCGTGACCTAGGGTGGTGATATGTGGTAGTGTGGTGTTTGGTGGCTCAAAGAGAGGTTAGGCCAACTTTAAGAGGAATATGACTAGAAGGACCTCATGAGTTACTCTAATCTTGATCTAAGATGAATACTATGACAAAAAATGGACAACATAATATTACTCAACATTAAAGATGAATACAAATGTGAAGACACCTCTATTTATAGGCTAAGAGTGTGTCCAAAATATAGAAGTAAAACCCTAAAAACACTACATTGACACAACTTGGAGACAAAGGCAAAAATCCTCTCCAATAAGAGGAGGACATGTGGCCACTACCTATGGAGAATCATTTCCATTCCTAGAGTGACATGTGACCACTAACCATGTGAAATTCTCTCCAATGTGAGCATGACACATGACCACTCTCACATGGGAGGTTACACACACCCTTGTCCACTAAGCTAGGTTAAAACCTTGATCACATGATCAACCTAAGGTCATGGACATCGACTTTGGGCCTTGACCTTTGTTGACCCAATTGGTCTAAAAACCCTACACTACTTGGCCAAAAATATAAGGCCCAAAGTAAATCCTACACCACTTGGCCAATAATACAAAGTCCAAATAAATCTTATATTACTTGGCCTAAAATACAAGGCCCAAATTATTTCTACTCTACTCAAAGCTTTATGATGGTCCAAGATGGCTCAAGAGAGAGAGTTTAGGTCCATCTTCCCACAATTTTTTTCAACTATTCTTGAATGTGCTTAGCCATGGCTAAGGGGTATGTCATCATTCTCTCCCTCTTGAAAAGGATTTGTCCCCAAATCTTCATATTTTTTTTTCATGAAAAAAAACTTTTTTCTTATTATTGGTCAACTTGTGTATCATTCCTCCGAGATCAAAGATCCATATGTAGTAATGACCAAAGTATATTTCATTAAATCTTTGTATCACAAACAAAATATATCTCAATGAAAAATTAAAAGAATGCCTTATTTTAATTTTGAAAGAATTTGCTTGAAAACTTTCAAGACCCACTTCACAAAAGTGTTTTTGTCTTCTTTGAGTTAATTGTAAGCTAGAAGGTAATATTCACTCAAAGTGTGATTTTGAACTATCGAAAGAGAAATTTAAAACAATGGAAGAAAGAGATAAAATTGAAAAATTCTTATGATTAAAAGTTGGAATTAAGAAAGATGAATTAATGTTAAACTGAAAAAATTTCATAGATTGAAAAACTCCCTTTATAATCTTAGTTTCAATTATTTTTAAGGGAATGGTAGGTTCCTTTAGTAGCACTTTCTCTTTTTCTCTTCTTTCAATCATTTCTTGTTCTCTTCTCTTAATATCTTTTTTTTCTCTTATTTCTTTCTCATCCCTTACTCTTCATACTCTCTTCTTTTTCTCTCCTTTTCCTCTCTTCGTTCTTCCTTCCTTCTCTTGTTTTGTCTTCTTTTCTCTTTTATCCTCTCATCCTTTTTGTTTTAAAATTGCAAGTTCCTCCTCTAAAATGATAAGTTACGTCTCTCTTTTAATTTTCTCCTTTTCTTTTTGTACTAGCCTCTTACTTTATTTTTGCTTGTTCCTCTTTATCCTTTTTTTTTCTTTCTTTCTTCTTTTAATCTTCTCTTGTAATTTCTCTTGTTTTTCACTAAGAATTTTAAGCTCTTCTCATAAGGAAGCAAGATATTTTTCCCTTTCAACTCTTTCTTTTTCTTTTTGGAGGGTTTCTTGATTTTTGTTAAATTTATAGTGATTTTAGTTCTTTGACCACATGTTTTAAACTTGATTGGGCTTATTCACTAGAATCACTACAAACATGGTAAGAATGAGTCCTAGACATTCTTAAAGTTTTCAAAAAATATGCTATACACATGTACATTACTTAGTATTTCAAAAGGTGTTCCTTCAGAGACTTTAGGAGGCAAAAGAGACTTAAGTTCACTTCTAGGAAAGGGAAGTGAATAATAGTGAATTGGTTAAGAACCAAGTCTTTCTTAGCCAAAGTTTACCTCAAGTTCTCTTGTACCAAACTTCTTAAGGGGAACTAGACTTGAAATAAAAGTAGACACACACTAAGCTACAAACAATTAAAGAAAGCAAGTAAATTAAGCTATGCAACCTAATGGTTAAGTTAGAAGGAACTTTGGATCCCTCAAATTTACCAACTAAGAGAAGAAAATTATTATGTTTTAGAGGTTCTAGTTAGGAGATGGGATTGAGCACCAAAGACACCCTAAGACACCTAACAATGCCGAATTACAAAGACAAGAGAAACAAAATTACAAGTCAAAATAAATACACACAAACTTGCTTTTCTTCCCTAGTGTTTCTCTTACTTTCTTCTTGGCTACCACACAAGACTTTCAAGCTCCCATAAGGCCTCCAACACTTAGGATACTATCTCAAGATTTTGGCTCACCTCCAAGAAAACCTACACCACAAGGAAACCACCAAAACCGAGAAGGAGAACCAAGGAAAAACCAAGAAAAGGTCTTAAAAATATAAAGGCTTTTCGAAAGGAGTTTGTGTATCACAAAACAAAGAAAACCAAGAAGACAAGAAAGAAAGACTGTAATAAGAAGGTTTCTTTTCCAATGACATGGTCTTAACTCTCTCATCTCATTTCTAAACTCCCTTAGTTCTTCCAACTACATGAACTTTGCAACACACTACCTCAACTCGATTAAGTTGGCAACTAGCATCATACACAAATCATCAATGAAAGGCCCCGACCTTAGTTTTATGACCATGTGGTGTAAGACTATTTCAAGATTCAGATTCCTGATGTTGAGGTAAACTTTACTAAATCGCTCCATAAAAGAACGCAAAGATTCTCCTTTCTCTTGTCTTATATTCACAAGTTCCAAAGAGGGAAAGAGATGAGGCTGATTTATGGCAAACTGTAATACGAAGCATGAAATAAAGGAGGAACAACAATTTATGGAATGAAAAGGCAAATGAGTGAACAAGTTAAGGGTCGCTTTCTTAAGGGTTGTAGGAAAGACCTTGCACATGTTTGCGTCTTAGTGGAATACAAACAGACTTGAGAAACATAAACACTTATGTGCTTGTCTAGGTTAGTGCTCCCATCGTACCTATCCACAATCATGGACTTCTAGTTGGCAGGTACGGGAACCTTCATTTTGTTGTTAAGAAAGAGATGTTGACGACTCACTCCTACCATGAGATATGCAATAGTTGCTCCTTCAGTTGCGAGAGTGGTATGGTAATCACTCTCTCCCTTATTTTCATTAACTGTGCGAAGGTGCGACACAATTTTATCATACCTACCAACAATCATGGACTTCTAGTTGACGGGTACAGGAACCTCCATTTTGTTGTCAAGAAAGAGATGTTGACGGCTCACTCCTCCCATGAGATATGCATTAGTTGCTCCTTCAGTTGCGAGAGTGGCATGGTAATCACTTTCTCCCTTATTTTCATTAATTGTGCAAAGGTGCAACACAATTTTATGTACTAAAGCTACATTTTCTGTATTTTCTTTAACCTACCCCTTATCATCAACATTTACCTTCCTCTTCAGCCTAACATTCTCTCGTCTTAAGG
The DNA here is from genome assembly GCA_027742785.1 of Vigna reflexopilosa. NCBI lineage: Eukaryota > Viridiplantae > Streptophyta > Magnoliopsida > Fabales > Fabaceae > Vigna > Vigna reflexopilosa. Next base: position 14,218,390 of record CM050914.1, read on the forward strand.
CATTCGCCTCCTCAACATTTATTTTCTTGAACTCTACAAACTCTTGTTGCATTTTCATTTGTGCCTCTAACATAACGACTGTGTTAGTTGAAGATGGTCCTGTTTCTTTTGCTCCAACCATCATTCTCTTTGTAGACACCATAAATTGTTTTCTTAATGAAGTATATTTTTGTCCTACGTACGATGAACACCAATTATTCTTACAAAGCAGAATATATCCTACAAAGACTTCAATTCCACTTTAGACATGCTCCTATAATTATTGGCCTTTACTTGGATATGTTTGGTCTACATGGCCCAATTACCTTGATTGACTTAAGCTAATATACTTTAGCTTTCTTTTTAATTTAAGCATACTTTATCAATATTAATGACATGACCAATATAATTTCATCTTAACTAAATATACTTAAGCCAAATACATCTCAACTTGGATAACGCACTCAACGTATATATAAATTGATTAATGATAATATAACTCCAAAGTACAAGCATTACATTTACAATTTTAAAAATTTTCAATAACTAAATATAATTTAGCGATGGATACAAATTAATACCACAATACCTAGAACATTTTATTTTATTTTTTATTTTTTTTTATTTCAAGAATCAGTTTACAATTTTTTTATTTTTTCGTAAAAAAAAATCCAAGAGTAAATTTTTAGAGATACCATCAAACCTTTTCTTATGTACTTTTACCTCTTTCTCTCCCTCTCTTTATATAATATGTGTAATATCTTTATCTGAGTCTTTCTTTTAAATCATAAATTAATACACTATTTAATAAATAAAAACAATTACTTTAATGATAATTAGTTCGCAATTTTAAATGATAAAAAAATCATTTAAAAATAAAATTAACCTCTTACGACAAATATGTTTAAAAAATATTCATTTTAAAAACACAAAAATTGAAATCCATATAAACATAAAATTTACATTAATAAAAAATATATGGATAGTCAGATGTAAATAATAATAAAATTTTATTAATATTTTTAAAGGCAGCATCTAATTAATTAAATATAATTTATTTTTTCTACATAAATATATCCATATTTAGTTTGTTACTAAATATTTTAAATTTAATTTGAGTTATACTTTTTAAAATAATAAAATATAAAATATGTAATTTAAATTAACCCATGTATATGTACATCTTTAAAATATGGTAATCAATTATAGTCATAAATACTTGGTTATAAAATTTTCACATTATCAGATTGCGTCGTAGTTTTGTAAAGTAGAACATGAGCAGCGTTTTTATCCAGAGGTACGTAGGTCCCATCTTGAAAGCTCCGCCGTGGGATTTCCTGAGTTGACATTTGACAACGTAAGAACTGTCCAAGATTCAACACATTTTGGGTGCAGTCTTCTTCTGATCCCGTGTGGGTCCCACTTTATCACATGCTGTGCAGACTAAGTCACATGTTTTTCTTTTGTGTCTATCCAAAGTAACATCAACACAACTTTGTTTTTACATTGCCATGCACGTTTCACTCGTGGCTCTAATTCTTGTTCTTTCTTTTTGTCCGAACTACTCTTTAATTTTAATTTTTTTTCATTTAAAATATTCCTTTAAATAAAACTAAATTTAGTTACGTAAGCCTTGTCACCGGTCACACCTTTTATTTTCTAAGAATGATAATTGTAATGATTATTTTCATTTATGGCTGTAAATAATTAACACCAAAAACGTCTAGATATATGGCACCACACCAATTGCATGCTGTTTCTTTAAGATAAAATCTCCTTAACACTAATTGCATGCTTTGATAAAAAAAGGTTGGTCTAGTTATAAGGTAAAAGGAGGATAAAAGTTAAAAGAAGGGTCAAATAAGAGTTCAAATCATTTATTAATATTTAGAAAATATAATATTGGTTTGAAGAATTTAGAGGAAAAATGAAAAAAAAAAATAAAATAAAAAATAAAACGGGGGGTGGGGGGTTAGGCTTTGGATATTTATGGAATTAAAATGTACATTCCTTTTTCTTGCATGACAGATGAATTATGATTTCTTTTAAGTAAAAATATGAATAACATTGCATTGCACGATCCTCGTGGTGATGGTTGTGAATGTTTGTTGGATTGCAAATGATAATATCCCTAATAACAAATGCATGACCTCATACTAAGTAGATAGCTAGGAACAAATACAAAAAATAAGATACTACAAAACCAAGCTTAAGATTTTAATTAAGAAACAAGAAAGAAGGCTTTTTTTTTAATTCTTATTTTAAACGTCTTTAGTAAAGAATATATTATCCTTACACAATTGAACTGATCATTAAAATAATAAAAAATGGATTTAGTCATTACACAAAACATAAAATTTCCTAATATATGAGAATCCATAAAATTGTTTTTCGTCTAGCGATTTTGGGTTTAGTCCCTACTCAAAATTTTGATTGTTTTTAGTTCTTATAGTTTTTAAACTCTTATGTTTAGTCCTTAAAATTGAACGGCGTTAAATTTTTACCTGAGGTGGCTAACGGTGTGTCACATCATTTTTCCTTTTTCTGAAACATGTCCATCCTTCCTTTATGCATCTTCAATGGTGGTGAACGGTCTCCCCAACCAAACCAGCACCAACATATCCTACTATGTCATCATCACCAGCAAGTACACCGATCTCCCCTAAACAGTATGATGACACAAACATTTGCTCATCAAATGGAAAAGAATATTTGAATCACAACATAGATCTTATTCAAAATAAGTTTGATACAAATTTACCATGTCTTCCTAAGAATGGTTTAACAGGTTGTCCCAGTTCTGTCACCAGACTTGTTGTTTATGGAAATTTAAATGCTGGCAATCTTGATAATATGGAAATTGATGAAAGCATATCTGGAGAGTCCTGGATAAATCAAATTCATGTAGAAGCTTAAAAGGATGAAAAGAAAGAAACCTCATTTTCTTATTTATATTTTCCTCTGAAATCGAAATAAAAATCTCACTCCAATAACCAAGTTTTCGTCTATTGTTTCTTTCCTCAATCCATATTCAACTTTCCTTTTCTTCTTCCAAGATCACATTTTTTTTACCCTTTTGCTCCCTCTCTGAAATACCCTCTTCACTCGCTTCCCCTTTAAGTCAATTTCACCTTTCTCTGTCTTAGATCGTAGATCTTGCTGTCGATGGGTTGATCATAGTAGATGTCACCGTCAAACAGGTTGTAGAAGGGCGGCGACGGAGGCGATTGTAAGTTTATTTTTCTATAGTTTTTAAGTTGACATGATGCAAGCCTTTGATTCTCTTTTGACATCATTGGATTCACGTAGGCTAAGTTTCTATTAAAGTTGAAGCTAATGAACCATTTTCAATTCTTAAAGTTCTAGCTTCTATTGATCTGAATTATATGCTTACTCAGACATGTGAATTAACCAATTCATTCTGCAGATATTGAAAGTCCCAATTTTTCCTTTATAGACTTCACTCACAACCTGCAGAACCTCACCGCCAACGTTCGCAACCCATGATGAATCACCTCTGCAACACGAGCAGATCAGAGAGAAAAAACGCAACAATAGGCTTCGCACAGAGATCCAAAGTAGCTGCACAACGTCTAAGAAGATAACTCATAGTTGTTGTCGCACCTCACAACGCTGCCAGAGGGCAGCGACCACACACCTACTAGCATCCCAAATTGGCGTAACACCAAGACGACCCAGATCTAGTTCCTCCACTTGCCTAACCTCAACATCTGAACCAAACCACCGCGGAGCTTGTCCAAAAAACCTTCATCTTCACCAAACCCTAATTTTTAGAAAAAACTGGCAGATGGTAACCTTTCATTTGACAGTCAAACAATAAAACATTTAAAAGTCAAAATGCATGAAAGAATGATGACACGTTTCAGAAAAATAAGAAGTGACGTGGCATCGCCGTTTGCCACATCTAACAAAAGTTAACGCCGTCCAATTTTAAGGACTAATAGTAAAAGTTTAAAAACTATAAGAACTAAAAACCATCAAAATTTTGAGTAGAGACTAAAACCAAAATTGTGTAATACTTAAGAGACGAAAAACATATTTAACCTATAAAAAATGGATTTAGTCATTACACAAAACATAAACTTTAGAATCCATAAAATTTTCTATAAAACAGTGTATTCAAGATGTTAAAATCGATATGATTAGGGTTATAAAATATTTATAAAATCATAAAATCGTATTGTAGATTTTACTTTCTACAATAAAAATGATAAATTATTAAAACAACCCATTTCTCTATAAATACTTCGTCAAATTTAAGTTTAGAAAGTTAAGCACATTGTAAATCCATTACAATCCTAACAAAGAATTTTAATTAAAATGTTATGTGATTTAATTCGATTTTATTTTAATTTAAATTCATTAAACTTTGAATGTTGGGTGATGCTGCACCTAACCATCCCAATAAGGTAAGTTTTTTTAATTTATTAAATTATAATTAGGTTAAATGCCAAAAAAATGTGAAATTTAATTGTATTTATTTTTAATTGAATGGTCTTGTGATTGATAATACAAACGTAATAATTTTTAATTATATTAAATTTTAATTAAGTTTAGGTTTTATTTGATCTAAATACATTGACCTAAGAAGGTGAACAAGTGGTGCAATCGAAAAAAAAAACAATTTTACAGGATTTTATATGACTATGTTCCAGGATCCTACTGATCATATTATGTTATGATTATGTATGGAAAATTTTCATTTCATATAACTCTCAACTTTCATTTCATTGAATGAGTCATCCCTCATTGGACTCGCTAGGCGAATTTGGCTTCTAAGGGTTGAGCCCTTAGGCAAGAGAAAAGATTCGTTTGAAAAAAACATATTTTCTTTAGAATCCAGAGAGTAGGGTGATCTTGGTCACTGGGCCGATGAGTTTGGAAGACAATTTTTGAGAAATTTGCTCCAAGTACTTTCTCACTTAATGAGCAAAGGTCTTACTGAGCAAAAATATTTAATTTAAAACCAAAGAGCTCCATTCTTTCTTTTTGTTGGGCAAGGAGAGGAGTGCAGTCAGAAAAATATGAGAAAATGATTTTCCTTTAAATTATATTAAAGTTTTGAAATGTCATTTGTATTGTGTGGATGATAAGAGTGTAATTACTCCTAGGAAAGGAGTACCAGATAAAGATGGTGTTATGTAATGTATTGAAAAGTAATTCTACCCTGAGATCATTATAATTATTGTACTATTGGACTCAAGTAGAGAAATATATATAGTTGTGAGAGTCGAAGAAACTTTTTATATAATGTGTAGTGTGAAAAAGAATTGTATCTCGCAGATATCTGAATCTAACATGGTTATACTCGAGATGAACTTTTGTCCTGATATTGATATAACTATGACTCTTGAGATGTGAGAGTGAGTTATGATAGGTGTAAGATCTCTAAGTTTATTCAATAAACGAGTCTGTCATAAGTTGAGTCAGATGTTTATGTGATGAGTGAGTCGTAAGGGTTAACAAGGAGAGTTGTTTTGTATGATAGACATTTGATTTTGGATGTGAGTTATTGATTTTGAGTTTATAATGATAATGTTAGTGTTGTATGTTTTAATTTTCAATAACTTACCATTTTTTGTTATGTTAAGGTAACAACTTCCTATGATCATATGTTATACGTGAACCGAGGATTGTACAGACGTTAGAGGTGAGTAGTAGTGAGGTTGTAAGGGATTTGAGATATTAGAGTGGGTTGTATATATATGCTCTCATACCAGTATTTTATAATTTCTCATATAAATGCAATGTTTATATTTCCTTTTCAAAAAAATTTTAAATAATACTTTCAAGGAATGTAAATCCATTATAAATACATTGTATTTATGTATAAATGTTTATATTTATACTCTATACTATATATTATTAGCTATGCGATGATGGAATTGATGGTATATAGTCTTAGAACTTTCAAACATTGAATTAACTTTGATGTATCAATGTCAATATAGGAGGAAACACTTACCTTAATTAAAAATCTAACTTATGTATCTTGATTGTCATGTTGTTATCTCTTCAAAGTTTTAAATAAGGTCAAGTTTCATAAATATAGAAAAAGTTTAATTTTAAAGAAAAATAATTTGCCCGGAGATAATGTTTAAAAAAATAAAATAATGTTTAAAGAAAAATTATTTATTAGGAATAGTGAAATAAATAGTTTTTCTTATATGAAAGTTTGCATACATGTTAAAATTGATTTATTTATAAGCGAAAGTAAAATTAAAAAAGAAAAGTTAAATAAAAGAATTTTTATGTATAAATTAGTTTTAATATATGAGGTGAACTTCTTAATATTTAATTTTGTATAAATGCTTCAAAAAGTTGATATATCTAAATATGGGCTACTATTAAATTACTTATGATATAACGAATTCAGATAAGGCAAGTTGAGAAAAGAGAATGAAGATATGGTATATGCCTAAATAACTCATTGACCCCAAAAACACGTCATGCGAATTTAACTGCACAAATCTATATTCCATATTATATGTATTTTAGCACAAAAGATTTGATGCCTTGGACATTTGTAAGCCATATAGAATAAGGAATTTTATTGAATGATGTATATGCTTCTGCATTTTCTACCTAATCATACAATATTCTCCTTCCATTCTTCAAAAATTTATTAGCACCACTAAATTGAAAAGAAAATTGTATTTGTATCCCTTAATAACCACAGTAATTATATTAACATTATCAATCCTAATTAAATGTTGTGCTTGCAGGATTTTTTTTTTTAAGTTTGAAATGTTTATAATTTTTGTTTGGATAATTTATTCAACTTTTTAAAATTTTAAATTCTAGATTTGAATATTACATGCAAATAAGGATGTGATCCGATAGGTAGTTTGTTTTTTTATCCATTTCTCATCCCATATTCATATCTAATGTTAATGTTCAAGCGAATTTTCGAACGATGAATATAGTCGATAGTCATGTTCACTTTTGTGGATTTGCATTAATGGAATTGCGAAGAGAATTAGCTATTCTACCCTTAATACATATGTTACCAGCTCACATGGAACATATTCGATTCCTCGGGATAATCGATTCCAGTCATGTTAATAAATAACAATACAAAAGCTATTCTGTGAGATACTATTGAACTAAACAGTGTGAGACATAAGGTTTGAAGACCAGATCTGCATGAGGTTCATCAGGTTAGTCGTCCATTGTAGTCTTCCTTGTGAAGGTTTGTTAAATATGTGCAGGTTGGAGGCATGCATGTAGGCTTTTGCATGATGACAACGAATGAAGATGGGTGTTTGGTGATCATGGAACGTCATTGCTGCCATTGTTGATAACGAAGATGTGTTGAAGATGGGGTATGAAAGGTTGAAGTAGGAAGAGGCGTTGAAGATGGAGAAGCAAAGCGTGAAGGGTTCAACGTATTCGGTTGTTTCACTTGAGATGTGAAAATGTATTCCGTTATGGGTTTGCGTATTCGGATACGCTGCATAGTTAGGCGAAAACTGGGTGCTGTATTCGAATTCGCTTCCTTGTATCCGGTTCCAGGCGTTGGTTCAACTGCTGTATTCGGTTCCAGGCGCTGCTTTATTCGGTTCCAACACTCTTCATCCTTCTTCCATGCTTCCTCCATTCGATGTTCTTGTTGTGAACATGGTTGATGGTGCGCGTGGAGAACGTTGAGGACATGAGCAGGTCCATGGAGGAGCAGTCCTTGCAGGAGCCCGACATGAGGACATCCATGGATCAGACTGGAGGATGCACAATGTGTCGAAGCAGTGTGTGGCAAAGAAGAAGAAGCACCAGAATGGTTGAAGCAGCACGAGTAGATGCAGCACCATAAACCATTTTTTATGTTTGTGTTGCAGGTGAAGGAGTGGGGAACAAAGTGAATTTGTTTGCTGCTCAACCTTCGTCGTTATGGCGTGTTCCGATTCCCGAGGTCCCTTTTATGCAAGGTGAGCGAGATGCAGGGTCATCACCATGGCAGAAGGGTGAAGAAATAGAACCTGAAGGTGGAAGTGGAGAAGAGTAGATCGGCCAGAGGGCGCAAGAGAGTGCCACCGTAGCGAGAGGAAGTGAGCCACCTTCTTGTGGCAGTCCCACCTACAAAGCTCGAGCAAGCCGTCCTCACCGTCACAGTTCCCAAGGTGACCAAGTGTGGGAGCAAGAACGTGAGGCTAATTATTATGGGCGTGAAAATTTGTTAATATTAAAATGAGTTTTAAGTTTAGATTGATGGGAATAATAACTTCGTGTTGTTGATTTAATGGGAACGACGGGTCTCACTTTGATGAAAGAATGAAATTTTGTTTGCCTTACATGTATGGAATGGGAGGAAAGTTTGCTTACTAGCCGGGATGTATTCCCTCCAAATCATGAATGATTTAGTGGTTTAGATATTTTGGTGAAAAACATAGAAGATTTACATATGTAGAATTTTATATTTCCTGTTAGTCTAATTTAGTTTTATAAACTTTCATAACTTTTTTCTTTTAATTATTTTTTTCTTTAAATATATTCAATCTCATTTCCATAACAAATAAAATCATACTATTTGTTAGTAAATTATATTACAAACAAATATTACATTTAAAAATAAATTCATTTTATTAAATTATAATTTTTTTACTTTTTAAAAATTAATTTTAATAATTATTTGAAATTTTTTACTCTTAATAAACATTTTTACCATTGAATACAACATTAACAAATATCATTTTATATTACTTTAATACCTAGGAACATTTTAGTAATCTTCAATTTCTACCCATTATACAAATTTTTTACATCAATCAAATCCTACATTAATTCTCACAAACTTTACCTCTAAATTCACTCTCACTTACCTCCAAATTCACTCAAATAAACACAAAAAAAATCAATCACCCTCAAATCTCCTTAAATTCAGTCAATCATTGTCCCCAAATCATTTCTCTCACTTATCCCAAGTGAACACACCCTAAGAGATATAAAAGATGTTTCATCCTCCTTCATCAAGTAATAAGTATATTTGTATTATTATTTATACTTACTTTTTTGCTGTATTAATATAAATTATTTCATTTTTATATATAAAAAAATTAAGATAACAACAAAATAAAGTCATATTATCAAATATTTAATATAAAAACACATATTCTCATTTTTACGATATCAAATACTTAGAAAAAAATTATAATCATATAAATTTTAAATTAAAATACTAAATAACAATTTGATAAAAATGAAAGAATTATATAAGATATTACATATATACAAATAAAATTTCATGACAACTTAAATCAAATAAAGTTGGTAAAATTAAAAAACATTTTAAAAAAATTATAAAAAAGAAAACAAAGTTTAAAAATATTTCTAATGTCTTTTTACTTCCTTTCCAAAATTTCTAATGAAATCTTTTTTTCATACATTAATAAATATTATAATACAACACCTAAAAAAATCACAAAAAGAACAAAGATTAAACAAATAATCATTTAAATTTAGCATATATATTTCATCTTTTAAACTTCAATATATGTTGGATGATGATAGATATAATATTTTTTACAATGACATTAAATTATAATATTATATATAGTAAATTAAACATTTTTATACAATTGTAGTAAAAAAATTAAGAATGAGTTAGACAATAAAAATAATTATATTAAAATAGTATTTTAGATGACAAAAGTAATTAAAAAATAAAAATATTAAAGAGAAATAAAAATGATCATATACATGTCTTAGAAACAATTTGATACATTAATAAATGAAATCGTACAAAGAAAAACAAATGTATAAGATATGATAAAATGAAAAGTATCTTATAGATCTAAGAAAACTTTTTAGATAAAAATCTTTATAAAATAATGAAAATTATGAAACACGGGAAAACAATAGAAATGAGGGGTTTGAATAGTATTTTTAAAAAAATTTCGCAAATATTGTTTAATATTACTTTGTAGGGGTTAGACGGTCTACAATAGTAGTTAAACACTTTGGTTTAGAGAAATAGTTGAATGAAAAACTTATTTAAACACAAAGGCAAAAAATAACACTTTGATTTTATATTGGTTCATTGAGAGTTACATTTAGTTCTTTCTTAAAAAAACTTTTAAGGGGTTTCATTAAGACAAGTTTAACCACTCATAGTTTATAAAACTAACCAAACTGGTTAGACAAGTTTAACCAATAAACACTAGACCAATTGTCTAAAACGTTTAACTCTTTTGAGTTAAACTTTACAAGTGTTTGAATTCACTTCTGAATCTAACACAACAAAGGTGTTTTTGAAATCTTATAAGATAGAAGTTAACTCTTTTAAAGAAGATATAAAATATTACAAAGAACTTCTGAAAACTTGTAAAAAGATCTTTTCAAGAAAAGCCTAAACATGTTAGAAAGAGAACAAAGAGCGTATGAATATTCTTGATAGCAAAAGTTCTTCTCTTCTCTTCAAGCAAACTCCTTTATATAGACTTCTTTGAAAAAAAAATTGTTACTTAGAGCTTTTGACTTTCTTTTTGGGATGTAGCATTTAAGATAGATCCAAAAGCTATGTTGCGTCCTGGCAGAGCAACTATGTTGAACATACAAAAAGAGCAGGCATAAAGCATGTAAGAGACATTCCTTGAATATCCTTTTATCTATTAACGTTGCTTTGATTATGAGCAGGCTTTTTGATAAAATTGATAATCTGCATAGAAAAAGAGATAATCTGCACAGAAAAAGAGAGCACAACACAATAAACAAAAGAGTACTTATACCTACATGTATTAAAGCTTCAGACGACCTACGCATTTAGGTATGACACTAGTACTAGCTTTTAGCGGTTGTCTGTTTTTAGTAACTTATAAAACATTTTGGATATTGCATTTAGCTAGATTGCATCCTAGACAATCTAATTTTATTTTATCAGACACTTTCGCGATTAAACACTCTCTTATGAACTCTATATCGTTTATTGTTTATTAGACAAACGTTAAACCCTCTTAGTTATTTGACGCTTTAGATCGTTTAGACACTTTTAAAGTGTAGCATCTAGTGCTTCTAATATATTATCCTAAACAATTACATTCTATTTCGTTTAAGATGTTAGGTTAAACTTCAAAACAAGATTTTCTTAAAAAAATTCTTAACAAATTATTTTACCAGAAGAAAAATTCTTCAAATGAAACAAAAATTAAAGATAAAAGAGAAAAAAAAATATTTTTTATATTCCCATCGAATGAAAGATTTACATGACTAAATACTTATAATCAAACATTTCATATAAAAATATAAATAATAAATAAAAGTATTATAAAAGTATAAAACTAAAAAATATAAGATCTAAAAACTATTCGTTTTACTCTAATTGATAATATAGTATTTAAGCATAACCAAACAAAATGTTATGATAAAGAGAAAAAATATCTTGAATGTATTTTATAGATATAAACCAAGTAATAATTAGAAAATAGGAGAAAAAAGTGTTTCGGAAAAGAAAAAATATAAAACTGAAAATTAATATATATATATATATATATATATATATATATATAAATTATACATTTAAAATTTTAATATTAAATTTTATAAATAAATTCTAACTAAATAGAAATATTTAATATTAATATGAAATAGCAACTAATACATAAAAGTAATTTTTTTTATGATTTGTATGAGTTTTAACAGAGAGAATAAAGATTAAAGGGACATGGTGGAACCCGGAGAAGACATGCGAGAGAAAAATAATAAAGACAATAAATAAAAGAAAAAGTGAGTAAAGCTTGATGAAATAAAAAGAGAAGACGGTAGAGAAGAAAATAGAAAAAAATAATAATAAAGAATGAGAAAGAAGATACAAGAAAGTTAAAGAAAAAAAAATTATACAATATTTTATTTTTTTTTCAATTAAAATTTTACCATTTTAAACTAGCAAACTACTTTTTTTTTGGATTTTTATTTCCTTAAATTTAACATCCAAAAAACATAATGTTGTGAAAGCCAGGTTGACTGGATTGGATTAGCTCAATCTGATCAAATTATAAAGAAAGAATAAATTATACAATATTTTAATTTTTTTTTCAATTAAAATTTTACCATTTTAAACTAGCAAACTACTTCTTTTTTTTTGGATTTTTAATTCATTAAATTTAACATCCAAATAACATAATGTTATGAAAGTCAGGTTGACTGGATTGGATTAGCTCAATCTGATAAAATTATAAATACATTTAACTTGGTGCAACTCACATTAATGTAGGTTGATTAAATTAGATCATAAAAACCAATAACCTATATGAAAAAACTTTTACAAATTAGTTTATAAATAAGGTAGCTTCAACTTATAGAAAATATTTTTTTCTTTTTGTTTTTCTAACTCAAAATCCTTGTAGAAATACTGGTCAAAATATACCCTTATACTCTTTCCTATTAATTCTACACATTATTTTTATGTTTTACTAAACATTGTTTGGGAGAATTTAACGTGTTTCGTAACCTGAACGTGAAGAGGTCTAAATACTTTGATAAATAAAGTTTGAAAAAGTAAAATAAAATTTCGTGGAACCTATTTATTTAGTTAAAATCATTTCTAATTTGTTGTATGTAATAAATATATTTATATTGTTTTGTGTTAAATGACATTTATTATTAGAAACAAAATATAAAATAAATTATATATATATATATATATATATATAAAGGCTTAGAAAAATAAAACTCAAAAATCTCCAAGTTTCTTACATTGTCTGAAACACCACCATCTCCTTTAACGTTTCTTCCTTCTTTCCCTACTTTCTCTATTATCTTTCGAAATTGACCATTTGATCTTGAATTAGGTGGTGTCCTAACGATCGTAGAGTAGAGGGCCTTGTTTCCAATCGATCAGTTTCTCCAATCGGATCGGTAAGTGATTTTCCCCATTTTCCCTTCATCTTTGGGCTGTAAACATGCAATTGATCTTGCTGCATGTAACCCATAGTGTTCTTCCTTCCTGATTCTAATCTCAACTTAGCTCTAACAATTGTTTTCCATCATCAACTGATGATTCATAGGTAATCTAGCATTTTGGAAGTAAAGAGAGGGCGTTGGAGTCTCTTAGAGCTTGGCTGTGCTACCAATTGAAGGTAAGGGAAACTTAGGTTTCTTTTTTTTATTGTAGAAATTATCGTGTGGGTGAGTTGGGGTTCCTGTTTTAATTTTATAATACTGTATGTGTATGTGGTGTGGTAGACTATGTTGATGTTGAGTGAAAATCAGATGAATTTACTTTTTAGAACATGTGCTTGTTGATGGATTGTGTATGAAACTGTGAATGGTTGATTAGGAACCGTTATGAGTAAGATTTTGTGGTATGATTGAATACTGGAATGCTGGAAATTGTCATTATGCAGCCTGTTAAACAGAAAGTTAAGTAAACTAAGGTATTTTAAGTCAAATTAGAGGAAGTGAGGTAGTCAATTTGGGAGTTAGGGATTGGGAACTGATTTGGTCAATTAGGATGGTCTAGGTAGGTCATGTGTAACTTATTAGGCATGTTTAAATGGTTAAAAACAAACTCCCAGTTGGAGAATTGAATTTAGACCTCTAGGTTGATAAAATTGAAGTTGTACAACCTAAATCAATGCATAAACACTTTATAATAATGTTAGAAAGGATTATAATCGTTTAGGTAAGTTTAATTTAGCATAAAAGTTGAGTTATGAGTTTTAGAAGTTCACCAAAATGATTAGAATTGGTAAAAGGGGGTTAGAGTTGCTCGATTATGCAGAAAAATCTGCAGATGCCACGCCTGGGCGCCCCAAAAGGGGGTTGGGCGCCCTTCAACGCGCTGTTTCACCTTAATTATGGCGCCCGGGCGCCCCTAAAGGGGTTGGGCGCCCTTTTCTGCTGTTGTGTTTGTTTTTGATAGTTTATGGGATTCCGGATGTCCGTTTTGGACGTTCTTTAGGTCGTTCTTGGGGGGGGGGGGTTTGATCCTTCCAGAACTGTTGGTGATGGTTTCAAAGTCATTTTCTTTGTCTAAATATGAGTTCACTAGGTTTTGTGTTGTTCAGTGATCCTTCTAGAACTATTATTGTCTGGTAGTGTACATGGAATGATTTCATACAATTTTTGATGACTTGTTGGGTTGTTTGTGGTCTTTTAACGTATAATTAATATTATATATATGTTTGTATGCAATGTAAAAGTGAAAGTATGATTGATGTATATAACTAAATTGAAAATATATGATATACATGGTGTGGAAAGTGAAAAGTATGATTGATGGACGTAATTCCATGATCCTCAAGGGAGGTTACATGGTGGTGCCACTGTAGTTTGTTGTGATTGACCGTATGAATGGCCGGAGTGTCCTTATGGGGTTTATCCTGACATTCTAATGACCATCCATGCTCAATTAGAGAGTGATGAGTCATGTGGTGAGAATACAGGAGGTCCTAGTCTTGGGTGTCTCCATTTATGGGCCAAGATGAGTTTGGATGGACTTACACTTGTGTGTGGTAAGGGTGAAACCCGTTGGCAATGACTTTGCAAAGCAGTAGAGGCCACCATAAGTGCACAAACTCCTGGAACTTGACATTTCATACTAGTCCGGATGGTCAAATCACATGTTGGTCATTGATATCAATAAAATGTGTTCAGTCTTAGTCTGTATTGTGTTATGGTCTTTGCATTCTGTGTGTGTGATTGTATAACATGATAGTTAGTTCCATTTAATGTATAATCTGATAGAATGATTACTTGCTTGCTTGTGTGTATGTTGTTATGTATAGGTTAGTTTGAATTTGGACTTATCTTGCATTTTTTTTCAACCTAGCTTACCGTTGCATTGTGTGTGTTGTATGTGCTTGCCTTCCCCCTTGCGATGATCATCCAATCCTTTGGATGTGAGCAGTAGCTGATGATGTGCCCTTGGAGCAAGCACTAGAGGATCATTAAGACTTAGTCCCTAGCTCTTAGGACCTTTCAGACACATCTGTATTTTTAAATACTCTTAAACTTGTAAAAATTTGAAATTCTACCTATATATGGAATGACTGTATATTTGATACTGTCATATGTTAACTCCTACTGTTATCTCATATTATATTTGCTGAATTTCATATATACACTTTGTTATATATTTTGAGATGTCACAATAAATATATATATATATATATATATATATATGGATTTTAATAAACTTTAAATCTACGTCAACTCTTATCGAATACGTTTATAAAATAAGATTTACGTCTATTTATATTATAATATATTATAAATTGATTTTAATTAGTTATTGGCATTGTCAGTGTTTTGAAATATACAATTATTAATATTTGTACATAATGATTTAACCATTATTTTTGAATAAAAGTATTTATCAATTTGAAAATTCAACTCGATCCATTTAGGATATGATGACTCAGTCACAGATATAGGATTGACAAAAAAACAGCTTTCATTGGTGGAAAGTGATATTTCCCAAATGAAGGACGCCACTGTTGAGATGTATTGTAACACTTTTCGCACAAAATGTAAATCCGAAGGATAAAATCAAAACGCCTGGTATTACTTATATTGATCTTTATATAATCAACATCTTTTCTAATTCGAAAAATAGCTTGTAAAATTATTATAACTTTCTAATAATTATATAATAGGATTAAATTTATTTTTATTCTTAAATTTGAATGTAAAATTAGAATCTATCTATATTTAAATTTTGATATATTTTTTCTATAGATTTTAAAAATGAATTAAATGTTTTAGTGATATTTACATTACTTTTTCTAGACTTGTTCAATGATATTTTAGTGATTTTTGAACTGAAATGTTTCAAATAATGTATATAGTTTAAATGTAAACTTGAAAACATGTTTAAAATGCCAAACAAATTTAATATAATTGAATTAAAATGATTATATCTATTATTTTTATAGTTTAAGACCAAAAGTATTAAAATTTAGATAATAAACGAATTTTAATTTTACGTTCAAATTTAAAAACTAAAAATATAGAAAATTCAAATAAGATCTTAAAATTTTATAATATTTATATATTTAAAAAAAAATTGTGTACCTTTTGAGAGAATATCTTTTGATGTCTACAAATTTGATTAGATGAACTACTCTCTTAGTTTTTTCTCATAAACAAACAGGAAAATGAACTTACGTGCCCAACTACCCCAATCACTAGTGCATAATTGGCTTTTAACGTCATTCCTTAGACGTCAGTTAAGCGGGAGCCCGACGTAAATTAATGACCGATGACACTTCCGTAAATAAGTTACCAATATAGACGTCACTTAAAAGGGCCACAACAACTATAATATTATAGACGTCGGGGTCCTCATAACCGATGTCTATAGGCCCTCATATACGTCAGCTCCCCTGAATAGACGCCAAAACTAAACGAAAAAGTTAATAAAAAATAATTTTTTATTCTATTTAGACGTCTGTTATGGGGGGAACCGACGTCTAAACCCAAAATCCAAAGATTTAAAAAGTTACTTTTTGACTCCATATAGACGTCTGCTCCCGTCACTCCGACTTCTAAAGCACTTTAGACGTTAGTTATTAGGGGAACCAACGTCTAAACCCTAAATCCAAAAATTTAAAAAGTCACTTTTTGACTCCATATAGATGTCCAATCCTGCCACTCCGACTTCTAAAGCACTTTAGACGTCAGTTATTAGGAGAACCGAAATCTAAACCCTAAATCCAAAAATTTAAAAAGTCACTTTTTGACTCCATATAGACGTCTAAAATCCCGCCACTCCGACTTCTAAATGTCGGCATTAAAACACCGTGATCACAAGACAGCCATTACACGCACTCATTGTTCATCATCTTCTTCGCGTTTTCTCTCTACGGGTTACTCTTTTCAGGTTCGTTTTCTCACTTTTGTGCCGTTTTAAATTAGTTTTACTCCGATTACATCACTCTTTGATGCATTATCTTTCATTTGATCCGATTAAAATGCGTGTTCATTGGGTTTTGGTACAGTTATTCTCATGTCCTTGGGTGTTCTTTAGCGGCGATTTCTTGTGTTTACTCTCTAATTCCTTCGTCGCGTTTTGTCTCTACGGGTTACGCTTTTCATGTTCGTTTTCTCACTTTTGCACCGTTTTAAATTAGTTTTACTCTTTGATGCATTATCTTTCATTTGACCCGATTAAAATGTGTTTTCATTGGGTTTTGGTGCAGTTATTCTCGTGTCCTTGGGCGGCGTTCTTTGGCGGCGATTTCTTGCGTTTTGCACTCTCCAATTCCCTCCACTACGTTTTTAAAACCATCCAATAAAAAAAATATACAATACATTCTCTTCAACTAAAATATAAAGTTGTAAACTCGAATCACGATCAGTCAAGAGCAATCTCAGAGACGTCTGACCTGTATGGATCGGACGTCTATATAGACGTCTGACCTATATACGCCCGACATCTATATAGACGTCTGACCTATATAGGTCCGACGTCTATAGAGACGTCCGACCTAAAGGGTCTGACGTCTCATTAACGTCATCCGTATAGACGTCGGACATATATCAGACGTTAAAAGCCCAAAATAACAGACGTCTAAAATATTTTCTGCACTAGTGAATGCTCAAGAAGATGATATCCAAGCTTTTGCGATTCACTTTCAACCTTCTTTCGAGCTCGATGATCTCGTCTTTGCTCAAAACCTTCAGACCACACTTTGCAATGAACCTAATAAAACAAACTTTACCAATGTTGGGATAAACACACGTCATTTAAAATGTAAGAACACGTGGCAAAGAATAAAACGGATACATGTCATCCCACGTGGCTAGACGTTAGCCAACTCACCAGATTTTTAACGCCATTTGGTTTGGGGGACTAAAACTTATAGTTTCCTTAAGGTGAGGGATCAAAGTGTATCAAAGTTTGAAAGAGGGACGAGAAACAAAATGGCTTCATAGTTGGGGGACTAAAAGCATATTTAACCCTAAATAATATACTAATTAATATGTAAAATAATAAAAATTATTACAAAAATTTAATTTTAATTCAATAAAATAAAATACAATTATATATATATATATATATATTAATGAATATATTTATGCAAGTTAACTATAAAATAAGGTATTAAGTAATAAATATGTTTTGTTAATTAATTATAAAATAGCTTTTTATATTAATATTATTTTTTGGTTAAATTATAACTAAGCTTATTGTTTGGTTTCTTCAAAAAACGGAGACATGTCATAAAAAATATTAAAATAATGTACTTATTTTCCACACAAACATGATACATAATGACTTAAAAACCCACTAGGTAGTGGTTCCATATTTTCAAAATTTTTATTTTTTGTAAATTAAAAGTTGGGATACAAATAATAAAATATAATAAAAAATTAATAGAGTTTTAATTTTATTCAAAATACTATTTATTTTTTTCTTTTTTTATTCTGCATCAAACTATAAATAATCTTAAACTTTGAATTCATAGGCATTTTTTTTATAGAAATGGTTCATTAAAAATTTATTGATACTTTGTACTTATAATAGAGTAGAAACATTTATATTGTATAATGATGTAAAAAAACAGAAAATAAGTTAACAAACATACAAAATTTTGAGAAAATAAAATAAAATTCTAAATACTTACATTTTTATTTTTATTCTATCTTCTTATAAGTAATAAACTATTGTTCACAATTTTTTTCGTTTTATATTTTTATATTCTATATGTAGAATACAAAGTAAATTCAAAACCATCTAATATTAAACATATCTTCCCTATTAATTTTAGAAGGTTAAATATGTTTTTTTCTTTAACTTTTATACAAAAGTAGATTATGTCCATTTTCTAAAATTTAAATAATTTTTATTTTCAAACTTTATTAATGAATGAATATAGTTCTTATAATCATATAGTCTTAAAAATTTATTGATGTGCCAAACATTGTTGTCACATGTGTCCTAATGCTAATGTAAACACACACATGACAATCTGTGGACATAGACATGGTAACACATAGACACACAAGTGACAATATTGTTTACCACATCATCAAATCATTAATGTCACTTGGTGACAAGGATTACATTAATTCATTTTTAAAGTTTGGGGATCAAACTGCATCAAAATTTGAGACATGGATGAAATCCAATAACGCATTATAGTTTACTCACTAAAAACATATTTAACCCTTAATTAATTTATTTATTAATGTACTTTTATATAAATTTATTTAAATTTAAAAAAAAATTAAAATGTATTACATGGTTTACAAACTAAGAAGGTTTAGAGTAAACAAATTAGAAACAAGTCTTGCTAAGAAATACTAAACAAAGTCGAGATGTACTACGTAAGACCAATAAGTACTAGGCAAGATTGATAAGTATCAATCTTTTGGATATGTATCCTTCATGAGAAGAAATACCAGGTTAGACTAAGCAATAGGCATGACCAAGAAGTACAAGTTTTGCCGATAAATATGTGTCTTGTCAAGAAGTATTAGTATTATCTAGAAATTTCGCAAAAGATTCAAAATACTACTATTCTCAAGAAGTAGAGGATAAGACTAAGAAGTACAACACAAGGCTAATAACAACACCGCAATACAGTCATGTATAATATTTACTTAAGTATTCAATGATAACAAACATCTAAAAACAAGCATAATGACTAAACAACAATTAAATCGAGATTAAGAGTGACATGGACTCATTCACAAGACACATTCAAGTAAATATCCATTAAAGATAGTATAAATGTATAACTACTTAAGAGACCACTTATACTATTGTTTATCATATTGCATTAACCATTATTCACACACTGATAATTAAATCTAAATCAAGATTAAAAGTGACATAAACCCATTCACAAGACATATTCAAATAAATGTCTTAAGATATTGACCACTTAACATAAAAGTTTTCTTGTTAATACTCCACCTATAAAACTTATACGAAGATCATAAGATTCCCAAAACTAAAAATGTCTGTGAACCAATAACTTTCAAATACATATATTAGTCAACACAAAATATGTAATCTTATAAAATTTATAAAAACATAAATCATCATTATTTCATTTTACACTTAAATCTTTATAAAAACGTGAATCATCATTATATAATTTTACATTTAAATCACATTATATAGCAAAAGTTCACTGTGTTGTAATTATAGCAAATTATATAAAGCTAATCAATAATATAATCACCTCAATTCTCATATATATATATATATATATATATATAATATATGTTTATAAATAATAAATATAAATTAGAGGTCTATCAAAACACTTAAAAAAAAAGATAATATATCTATTATTAGATATCATATTCATATAACAGTCAATGTAATCATATAATTTACCAAAAATTAAAATATAATAACAATTTACACATAGATTATCTAATGAAATAATTAATATATATTTTGTATTCATTATAAGTACCACAACACATAATGATATTAAAAAAATTTGTTTCTCAGAATGAATGTATTTCATTAACATTTAAAACTGATACTTTATTTGGATTTCAAAATTGATTGACTTGTAGGTTAACATAGTTGATTATAGATTAAAGTCAGACTAAATTGATGTTTTTGTTCATTATGAGCTAAAATAAGCTTAATTATGATCGCTCACCCATATCCACTATAATGAATTTTGATAACAATGAAACAAAAAAGAAATAGGTGGAAGAAGAACACTCTATATTGTAATATGGAATATGAAATCTCTCATATAAATGAAAACGATAAAGTAATATATTGTAGTCAGTACAAGTAGAAAATAAAAAATAATAGAATTGCGAGAAGAATATCCCAAAATGGCTAGGAGAGAGAAAGAGACAATTAATATCCTACACACCCTTTTCCTGTAACAATACCTTTTTTATATACTTACGTAGTGCTCCACACGAAATTGTTCAATGCAGAATTGACTATTATTTTCCTACCACTTTTGCGGTTGTTTTTATTTTCCTCCCCTTTTGCCATTTGTCCAATGGGTCTCACGTACCCCACCTACTCACTACCCGTACCATTCATAACACCCACTCACCCACCCACGCATGTACACATCAATTCATATACACACATGCGCGTACACACATACAGACAAACACACACACACAAAACAAATCTTAAAGCATGAAGAAGTCACATTTGATAAATGTACGTATCATGAGTGCATGTATTTTTTTCTAACATATGATAAAACACCATATGGATTTCTACTACTTTTAATAAGTGAATGATGATAATTCAATAAGTACAACGTAGACTTTAAACTAACATAAACTTAAAGAATCTTCCTATAACTTAAGTTTGTGATGCAGAAAGTTATTCACCATTTGACGTTAAAGAGATTTGTGCCAAACACAGTTGCATTGTCCATTAACTATCTTGAGACTAACATATGTCAACTCTGGTTTAGCTATCTACTTAGTACAATTTGCACTATTATTGCTCTTTGAAGCAAAACGCCATGCAACTTAGCGAGATAAACAATGTCAGCTATCAAGAAAGTTGCATAATGAAAAAAAAAGATCAATTAATGCTCCATGAGTTGCATTTAATGCTTCTCATTGTCCAATCTTGATAGACAATAGATAAGAAGAAAAATACATTCATTTGAATTCAAGGCTACTCAATAGACAATAAAAAAAAGGAATTTCACTAATTGCTTTTTTATGAATCTATTTAAGAACACTCCTTAAACAAAAAGATAAGAAAAAATACCCATCTTTTACGAGTTTCGGAACTCTATTAGAATTTTGTGTCATAAAAACTTTGTATGAACACTTTTTGTGTTTGTTTAGAAACCTAGGAGAGAAGCCCTAAATCTTGTAGAATCAAAAGAAGTTACCATTTAGTGAGCGTAAAAGGTGTTTCGATCATAAAGACATTGCATTTTGTTGGAGATCACAAGTCGATTGTGTGACAATGCGTTAGATTTAAATTCACTTCCTAATATGTTATGATAGTTTATCCTAACAATGTTTATTGGGTCTATCATATCACCCACTGTCAGACTACTATTGGACCATCCACAAATATTCAGTCTCACGCATGAGATATCTATGCCTTGACATGAGGGCGATGTGTTGAAGATTCTACATTCACTAAAGATAAGACCAATTTATAGTATACAACTGAGGATAATCTTTACCTTACAAGCGAATTTTGTGAGAATAAGTTAGGCTTAAACTCACTTCCTAATATATTTATCTTAAGCTAGGGTTGACTTCTTTTTTAAAGAATGTTCACCTTGAATCAAGAATGACTCATTGAAGAATACTTGGATGAACCGATAATGATTTATTAAAAGAATACTTAATTGAGTTAGGAGTGATTCCTGAAAAAAATACTTAGTTAAGTCAAAATTAACGTATTGAAAAAAATACTTAATTAAATTATAAATGACTTATGAAAATAATACTTAAACATGATGACCTACAAGTAATTTGGAATCAAAAGAATTATTTATTATACATTACAACAATAGTTTGTATAATAAAAATTGATAACTAAATATAGTTTGTACAAATGTACCAACAAAAAAAAAATTGAGTATCTCTTCTTTCTTTGATTATTTTGAAGGTTAATTATATTTATTAAACAACTAAAATAATACAAAATATTACAACTCACAAAAATATGTTAGATTGTCTGATTTTTATATATTAATCATCTGACATAATATCTTCAAATAATATAAATAAAAACTATGAATTTCCGAAACAGAATTCAATCATCTCTTTTTATATTGTTTTTGTTTTTATATTTTTCAACATAACCTCACTCTTGAATCATATATGGCTAGCTTAAACAAAATATATGTCGATCAAGTGAGATATGCAAATGACAATATCCCTTAAACAAAGTTATTGAAAAGAACTCATTCTGCACGAAGAAAACAAGTCAATATAAATATGATTTTAATTTTCTACTTCATTTTTCTTAATTATTAATATTCAGCTAGAATTACATCCCTACCTCACATATAACTAAATCTTAAATTGTTTTTAATTATCATTACATCTTACCATACAAATATAAAAACAATGAATATAATAAGCCACACAAGTATAGAAGCTTACTACATTTTATTTCTAGTTATAGTCAAAATCAATGAAGAGCACAAACCTAAATCTTTCATACTCTTAAACGAAATATAATTATATTATAACAATAATAATTATATAAATCTCTGCACTAGTTCATAATTGTACAATTTCTAAATTATTTTGGGTCTTCAAATCCATCTTCATTACAAATAACCCAATTCTTATTAAAAATTCCATATTTAGCTCTAATACATCAACTTACTTCATACATAAACTGAATCTCTTTTTCACTAGATACAATCAAGTAAATTAATTTAATATAACCTAAAATAAATAAAAATTTAGAATAAATTTATATCTTTATTTATTTGATTTTCTTTAGACTTTAAGCCATTTTTAATTTTGAAAGAGAATAATGAATTAACAACACTCACAGAACATCTAAATCACCTCAATAAGTCAAACTTCTTTACAAACTTCTAAATTCACTCCCACTCTTTTTATTGCTTTTATTCTTTGGTATTTAGTCCAACCACTCAAGGCCCAAAGTGTTTTTATTACACCCACCCATTAATTTTTATTTTCAACCCTATAACTTAAATGACTAATAAATAAAGTTTAAACACATTAAATGCAATTATCGTTTAACAATTAACTCACATTTATTTTATTCCATAAAAACATATTACATGACAAAATGTCCTAAATAAATCATGATGTGTAAGTATTAATTAATCATTTCAAACTTAACTTTCTTTTTTGTCTTCTTTTTCTCTTACTTAATTTGTATTTAACACTAAACTAAGTAATTAATATGAGAGAGATAGAGTAATTAATATTTGTAAATACAGTGTGATTGATATTTAAAAATTAAAGTGCATTTTAAAAAAAAAAATAAGAATTTAATGAATAAAAGATAGAGTTTTAAACCAGTAAACGTTTCACATAATTTATTTAATAATGACCTAATTGGGAAAATTAAATAAATGTTTAGCCTTTTATAAAAAGAAATAACACTGTATTAACCAGTATAAGACAGACAATGGTTCTCTGTCTGCCCATATAAATCTTTATCCTTTTTAAGTAAATTCAAGGATATATGCATAAAAAAAACGATAATAAAGAAAAAAATAAATTATATAAAAATATTAATTTTATTTACTATTTACAACATAAGTTTTAATAATAATTTAGAACTTAAGGATTAATGATAGTTAAGTGACAATCCTGTGTGACATTTAGAAAGATTTGTTTTATAAAGAAATTGAAAATAGTTTCTAAATAATTATTTATGAGTGAAAAAATTTAATATAAAAATAATAATGAGTTGATTCAAATTATAAAGAAATTTAGTAAAAGTAAATAAAAAATATAATATTAAATATTTAAAGTAAAAATTTCTAAAAGTTAAAGATTTTTTTTTAAATGTATAGGATTGATTAATGATAGATATTGTAATATTCTCATGAATTTATCCTTTTCTTTATATATAGAATATTTTAATGAAGAAAATGATGTATTTTTTTTTCCTAATAATTCTTTTTCGTATAATTTTAATATTAGTTTGATATGATTTTATGTTTTTTTAATAAAAATTTTATGTAATCATAAATATGTTTAACAATAAACTTACATGGAAGTTAAAAGAAAAACTGACAACAGAATAAACAAAATGAAAAATTTAGTTAGTCATTGTTATAAAATATGTAAAAATAAGAAAATCATTGAAAGAGATATATGAAATGTCTCTAATTTTTGGCAAAATAAAATAAAATAAGAGGAAGAAGATCGATCACTACTTAGTCAAAATCGCTTATTAAAAAACTTACCCATCAAAACTAAAAATGAAATGTTAAAATATATGTATATCAAAATAACAATATAATATCGTGATAATTATATTATAAATAAATATTAAAGATAATATTTGACTTTTGCAATACTAGTGCACTGAGTGCAATATTAAAGTATTTGAGAATAAATCTTAACAAACTGCAATGCAATTTATGAGTTTTAGTTGGAGAAGAGAAAGGCTTATAAGTTTTTAATAAGATAATTTACTTTTAATAAATAATATCTTTGGAAAGATAAAATTCGGAAAACAATCATTGAATTATTTAATTTCAGGATATTAACTAATTAATTGCGTATCATTAACCAGAAGCTATCATTACTTGTATTAATATTTTATAGTAAAACGGGAAATTTAAAAGAAGTTGAAAGTGAAAAATGGATTCAACACACAAATTTAAAAAAAGAAAATTAAATACAGCAGAGATTTGGTTTGATGATATGTCTTAATTAAGGAAAATGTTTAAATAAATATTAAATGCGAGGAAAATTGATAAGAAGAATTAATAAAGAGAGGAGAAAATAAAATCTTTTAAAAATATTTATTCGGGAATTATTCTATGGTTGAATTTAATTTTGTTATGAGAATGGTTAATAATAAATCTTTATTGTTAGGGAAAAGATTTTTTAACATAGACAGATGAAGAACAGTGAAAGTGAAAGACAGAGGGATTAGTCTGATATCTGAGTGGTGGGCCCCACGAAACTCGCTCGCTGAGAACCGCTTCCTTGGTCCTATCTATATCGTGCTACATTCACTACCTACTTACCACTTTTAATTTCTTCATCTTTTTTTATCTTTTTATCTTCATTTTTTTTATGAAAATAAAAAATAATCAAATTATCTATTTATATTTTTCATGATAATAAAAAATAATAAGATTATAATTTTAAATGATAATAACAATAAAATTATAATCATAAAAATAAATATATATAATTTATGTTTATTTTGTAAGTAATGTTTTTTACTATAAATAGAATATTTAAGTTAAAAAACATGGTTAAATTAAATAAAAAGTTAAATTTTAAAAATGATAACTTAAATAGTAAAATTAATAATGTAATCATTTTAATCTATAACTAATTATTTATTAAAGAATAAAATTGTAAGTAAATTTCGTACATATGATAATCATATAGATTTTTTTTTATCGTAATCATTTATTTTGTGTTTAGATGAATAATCGAATCCCAAAAAATAATCTTGACGTAATAATAATATAGATATATTTTTTATTTAAATCTTTTATCTTTTGCACAAATAAATAAATAAAGAAGGGAGAGAAGATAAAAAAATTATACCGAGAAAAAGAGCGAGCAGAGCGAGAGCGAGAGCGAGAGCTTTCTCTCCATAACTCAACCATCGTGTCTTTCTGATCAAAGTCAAAACCCACCCAAAAAGACCACAACGATACACAGCACACCCTTTATATCCTTTCTTTCTCTCTCAACACAACTGGTTTTTCCTCTCCACAACCACTTTCCTAAGCACGCGGTATTTTTATTTTCTCTCTCTATCTCTATTTCCTCGGTGCAACAACAACAACACTACTGCTGTCATAGGTAGACACAAACATTTTTCGGATTCTTTTGTTTTGTTTCCTTTCACTCTTTCTTTTCATTGATTTCTGGGTGGCTTCAATTTTTCCTTTGCTGTTCTTATTTTGATAGAAAGACCCCTTCTTTCTCTTTCTCTTCTTATTTCACCCTGAGACTTTTCAAGTGCCGGAATCTTAAACAACAACACAAACCACGCCAACACACAACGTTGTTTCTTGTCATTTACGCCCGCATGCGTGTTCCTGTTGGTTTGTGTTAGACCATGCCTATCCACTCCCCCTTCTGCCAAACATTAATCCAATCCAATTTTTCCAAACTGGGTCTCGCCCCAAAATTAACAAATAAGACTTAGTGAAATGAATTTTCAATTTTCAATTTTCAATTTTCAATTTACAATCTTTATTCATTGATTGCCGATTATCTTTTATTACCCTTTTGACCCTTGTTCGTGATTGGTGTGCGCAGGGATCGAGGCGGCAGTATCTGAGTGACGATCACATTGATGAGAAGCGGAATTTGAACTGTCGATTTCGTGTTCAAGTTTTGGATCTGTGAGGATGAAGTCTTGGTCAGTGGATGAGTGGAGGGAGTACTTTGTGTCTGCGAATTCGGATATTTTTGAGATAATTGAAAACGCCATAGTCGTGGCGGCTACGGATTGTCCCAAGGAGTTTAGAGTGAAGAGGGATGCGATTGCAGAAAGGCTGTTCTGTTCCAGGTTGACTCGCTGTGCGGGTTGTGACCGTGTGGAGTTGGCTGCGAGGGGAGTTGGTAAAGAGAGTGATGATGAAGGCTGCAAGAATGGGGTAGAAAGAAATGAGGGTGAGTTGGCAGGAGCAAGCAAAGAGAGCAAGGTCAATGAAGGTGGAGATGAGGATGCAGAGATTGATGTGAATGGTGTTAGCAACTACAGTTTTGGTGAGGCTGAGGCATTAACTGATGAGATGGATGAAGAGACTCAGTATATGGGGGAGATTTTGAGGATCAAAGATGTTCTGCTTAACCGTGAAGAAGAGGTTTGTCTTACTCTCACCCCCTCTCACTCTTCACTTTCTTTTCTTCTTTGTGATTTTATTTTTGTCTGGGGTGCTTTGTTGTTTCTAACAAATGTGGGTTTTGTCCAATGACATTTTGGTTTTTCTTTGAAGGTTTTAGTTTTGCTGAATCTTCTTTGTTTCCTGTTGTTACAGTCTGAGTCTGTCTTATTTGAATCGCTAAGGAGGCTTCAGCTGATGGAGCTATCAGTGGATTGTCTTAAGGTTCGAATTTGATTCTCTCCTTGTTACTCATTGAATTGAAAATTTGGACAATTTGTTTTGTTCCTCCCTTGTCCACTCCTCTAACTCTTATGAATTAACTTTGCCAGGCAACTGAGATTGGAAAGGCTGTCAATCCTCTCCGAAAACGAGGATCAAAGGAAATTCGTCAACTTGCAAAAACTCTTATCGAGTACGTATTGCTGATGTTTGTTTGTCCTCTTTGTATCATTTGATTAATTGGTTTATTTTATATGCTAGTTTAGTCTTTTGATCTTCTATTACACGGATCAATGTGTAATGGCTTCTGGGTGGTTTTTTCGATTCCAATTAGTGGTTTGTTATTCTTGTTGTGTGTGTGTGAGAGAGAGTGAAGGTCAATACAATCCATTTTTGCTGTGCTTCTAACTGATATTCCATTATTAGAGTCATCCGGTGTTAGATGTAGTTCTTATTTTGCTTCTTAGTTCATCTCACAGGGAATGATTTTTTAGTCTTTAGATAGATGAATAGTCGATTAAAGTTCCATGCAAATCATATTTCTGCTAGCACGTCTCATCATCTTAAGTTAGCCAAGTTGTGTTGATTTGCAAGCTGTTTAATTTGTTCACTTGTGTGCTGAACAACTTCCATTCTAAAATTTTCCACCTGCATATGTAGTGGCTGGAAACGAATGGTTGATGATTGGGTGAAGGCCACTGCTACCACAGCTATTGCAGGTACAAATATTTATCTGCCTTACAATCAGAATCACCCTGCAGCCTTTTTGTATACTTATAAATTATTTCATGTTTGATAATGGCTTCATTTATGTTTTGTAGCTTCAGATGAAGGCACACCCGATTCAGTTAATCCATCTGTTGTTGATGATGATGAAGAAGAAGAAGGACTTCCATCGCCTCCTATGGATGAAGGGGCCTTCTTTGTTGCTCCAACTGGTTCCATGGAACTTTCTCAGGTATTTGCTTGTGCTTTACCCGCCTTTCTTTTGTTGTGACCGTTTTTGTATACAGAGACTGACTTGTACTTTTCTCTGTTGATTGTCACATTCCTCAATGCTGTAAAGTTTTTTGATGGCATGGATGATGATGGAAGTAAGTTGAATTTATTATCACTTATCTTTTGTGTTCTGTATTTTACTCCCCCAGATCTTATATTAATGATTATGATTGGCAAATATTGTTTCAGATCCTCGACCAAGTGGTCCATCCCACAAGAACCGTGACAATAATGGCAGAAAGCCAGCCATCCCTAACAGGGAGGATAAGAGTCAACAAGCAAAGAGAAATGTGGCTGATGTGCCAGTGAGGCCAAATAAGCCAGTAAGCTCTGATTCTGGCTCTGGCAGACCCCTCCCATCTAATAATATGCAGAGAAAAAGCAATGTGGAGCCAAAGATGCAGCAAAAAATAGAGAACAATTCAATCACAAGGAGGCCTCCCATTGGTCATCTAGATGTAAGAAAAATATCTCTGTGAATCAAACTTGTATGTTTCTGTTCTCTCTGACCTTGATTTTTGTTTTTCTTTATCAGAAACCACCCATGCATTCAGATGATGCGGCTGTCCAAGTAAAGCTAGAAGCCACCAAGAGGAGACTTCAGGAGAGTTATCAACAAGCTGAAAATGGTATGTCATTCCTTTTCCAAAATCTATATCCAGTAGTTTCTATTCACAGAAGTTAATTTCCTTGCCATAAGTGTTTAGGATTTGGTGGATCAACTTTTAGAACTTAGAGCTCGGGACAATAAATCACATACATTAGAAGTTTTTCTGTGCAGATTCTTCATTGATGAAACTGACATTTAATTCTTACATGCAGCCAAGAGACAGAGAACAATCCAAGTTATGGAAATAAATGATCTCCCGAAGCATGTTAACTACCGAAATCCAAATGCAAAGCCTGGTTTTCACAATAGGAACCGGGCTAATACTCGAAGGTAGAGAGCTATTATTGTATACGGTGGACCAGGAGATTTAGCAGAGCATGTCCACCAAGCTGTTTGTTCTGCGGATTGAAGATTGGTCCCCTTGACTGTAGAGAATGACAGCATCTATTCAGAATTTGGTCTTTGCATAGTTTTCAGATTGAGAAGGAAGTAAACCTTAAAAGTGTTTATTTCCCGCGCTATAGGAGGAGCTTAGGAGTTTAGGAGTTAAGGTGGTACATAAGAGTTTTTGTTAATCTTAGCTTAGAAGAGAGGACCCTAACATTGGCACCTCTACTTTTGACTTGCTTCCATAATGATTGTCTATAGAAAACTCTCGATTGTTTCTGGACAGTTTTCTTGTCATATCTAAGTTAGAGTACATACATATACACCATTTCAAAGTGCTGGTCTTTAAACTCCTTGATGTGATTATGGTAGCAGGTGTACAAGAATTTTAATATCAAATAACAATTGAATCATTTTTTCCATGCCTTTTACTTTTTCAATCTTTATTAGCATAATTACTAAAAAGTTGGTCCCAGTCAAAATGAAAACTTTTTGTGCTGTTTTCTTCTTGTGTGGGTTTGGTTTGATAGTAGAACAGAATGGAATAGAATAGAATTAAGGAGGGAAGAGAAGAGTGACCCTTGATGAATGTCATTGGCCATAGGAGAATGGAGAATTTGGTTTGGTCTAAACCATTTAAAAAATGAAAAAAAAAATGGATGGTATGAATATGATTATGACCATGACCCTGAGAAAGAGAGAGAGAGAGAGAGAACGTGCAAAAGTTGGAGGATTTTTTTAGCTTGTCGGCTTGACTTTCTTTACTTGGTTCTTTTGTTTTTAGCAGTAACCAATGAATCCTCTTCCTGTTACTGTTCCTATTCACATTTCTGCGATTTGCGTGTATCACAAATTAAACTCAAAATCCATGCCTCTGTTAATTAATGCCACACACACACACACAACAACAACAACACATTACAATTTCTAGCTGTCAATTTTGACCCTTCCCTTTTCTCTTTCTCACCCATCCTCCTTCGTTTTTGTTTCGCCGAATATTCTCTGCATTTCTTTACGCCAAGTTTTCTGTCACGCCGCCTCATCCACTGCATGCATAAAATCTTTCCCATTTCACCCTTTTCCTTTCTTTCTAATATTTTAACATTATTCCATTTTACACAATTATGCTACATCAATAATATTATTATGTATTAAATAACTACACACGTTAAATAAATGCGCTTCTATGCAAAATTTTATTCTCTATTTAATAGAACTAATAACATTCATTTATTACATACGTTCTATTTAATATTGTATTTGAAACTATAATTTGCGAAATACTGAACCTAAACACTCTTCGTCACGATGAGTGTTTCTTTTTTACTTTCTTAAATAATTTTTTGGTTTTTGTAAAATTCTTTTGTATTTAATATTGACTTTTGTAATCTTTTTATTTTTGATTTATCTGATGTTCTTTAATTTATTAGTTGTTACTTAAACGATCACATCAATTTGAAAGAATGGACATTTTTTAAAATATTTTATTTAATACAAATTTAAATCAATGTGTAAATTGCGGAAAAATTAATGTCTCACGATTTTCATTTTCTTTCGGTTTGACCTTGACCGTGAAGAGAGAAAGCATAAAGAAAAATGAAGTTTTGCATCGTATTTATCAATGTTTTCCTACAATCAAATAATTTGCGTTAAAGTATGTAATTAAACAGAAAATTTACGTTAAAATAAATTTTGAGTTATTAAATACTTTCACTTTTCAATTTTTAAAGTATTTTTCAATCATACGTTAATGTGTAAAGGAAACGCACGTTAACAAAACCGTAAAACATTTATAGCAAATATAAAAGTAATTAAATTTAGTTTAGATGTTAAAATAAATTTATTTTACAGATGTTGAGAAATATAAAAACTAGATTTGAATTATTATGGTTTAGAAAGAGGCACGTTTGAATTATTTATAATGCCCGACCAAACATGGATCAGGATTCCCAGCACTCGCCTATATCACTGTAGGGTCCTGTATTTAAATATAAATAATTTTTTTAGATTATATTTAATCATTTGCTATTTATCTATTGAAGGAAATTAGCAATAGATATTTCAAAAATGTAGGGTCCTGAAAATTGAGAACCACAACAGTGCTATACGTAAACAAAACCACACTAATAATTCGGAAATTAAAGCTAAAAAAATTGACATGTTATATCATGGACGCATTCAAAAGGAAGCTCTATTTTTTTTTTCTATAAATACAAAAACCAAAACTATCGTACGAGTTAACTAAGGACGTAATTAAAATGTTAAATAATGTTATTTGTCCTATTTATTTTTTTTAGAAAAATATTAAATTAGTATTTTTTTTTATTTAGTCTCTATTTTGATAAATTTGATGTAATTAAAAAAGAAAATTTGTTAATATTGTACTAACATTAAAGAAGTGTCATTGTAAGTTCATGCTTATCTTTTATTTTTATTTTTTAAAATAAAATCTTATCATGTATTAAGTTAATGTCGTGTCACATGATAATGACAATATGATGTGATCTCACATGTAAATATAATGTCAAGTGTCATTGTCTTAATCTTGATTTGATTTCTATATTTTTATTTTGTGTCAATTTAGTTTTTTTTTTTTAAATAAAACAATTTTGTTATTTCTAAATTAATACGAAATTTAATTTTGTATAAATCTTATATAAATATTTTTATTAATTATTTTTAGTTTACATTGAACTTTATTTTTTTTTAAATTTCAAATTTATTTTTTTCAATTTTTTATAAAATTGTTTAAAGTTATTTTACAATTTTACAATTGAATTTGTAAAATTACTATTTTTAAACAAACTCAAACATTTGTATAAAAAATATTAAATTTTACTCATTTTAAAAATATATAATTATTTTAAAAAATTAAAAAAGTTGATAAATTTAATTTATTTTAGGAAATGTAATGTATAAGCATGTTTATGGTATTAGTTTAAATTAATTTTGAATTTTTTTATTAAAATTACTTTCTATTAATAATTTTAAAACAATTTTAAATTTAATTTAATGTAAATATAAATATAATCTTGTTTAAAATATTTAATAAAAAAATCAAATTTAATAAAAATATTTATATAATATTTATTTATAAAATTAAATTTGATTTCAATTTAAAAAGAAATAAAATAGTTTAATTTTTTAGAAAAAATTAAAACTAAATTGATTTAACATAAAAATACAAAAACTTAATTGAGACTAAAATAATGATATTTGACATGACAGAAATAGGTGACACTATACTATTATTACTGCATGATACAATGTGAGCATCACAACAAATTTTTATTTTAAAAAAAGATTAAAAATAAAAATAAAAATAATTTAAAAAATATTATAAAAATATAAAAAGATCTTAGTATAGTATTAATGAAAAAGATCTTATTCTATCAAAATTTTGAAATAGAAACTAAATTATAACGTATAAAAAAAAGAGATCAGTTTAATATTTTCTAATAAAACTATCTTGGGAAAACAAAGCAAACTTTTTTCTAAATGAAGAAACTGTTACATTTAAATGTAACAGTTTCTTTTGAAATATCATGAAACTGCTCGTAATTCGATTTCTTATATACCGAAATATGTGGAAGAGAAAGTATGAAGATTTCATGGTCTTGCTCAATTATTGTACCACACTTTCGCTTTTAACTTCATCAAACATGCTTAGGAATAAACTTGTTCATGACTTAGATTTCATTACTATGGATAAATTTATACTTTTAACCACATTTATGGACATCCTTTCTGTCCTAAAAAAGTAACAACTTTTATTTACTACTAATCTTGTTAAATTCATGTAAATAAAACTTTTCTAAAGAATATCCTTTTGTAGATTAAATTAAACTAAAAAATATAATTTATGTAAATAAAAAAGTAACTTAATTTTTAGTTACTTTTGTCTCATGAAACATTTTTATACTAGTTTTTAGCTTTTCGGTTTGTTTTCTTTAATATATATTTTTTCTTATCTTTTTTTCAATTTGTGTATTTTTTATGTAAGCTCTTAAGTAGTTTTGGAAAGACAATCTTTATTAGTCATAAAATTAATATTTGATAAAGGCAACAGATATAAGGGAGTTAGAAGATTAAAACTATAAACTACCTCAAAAAGAGATATATGAGTAGTAGATTGAACTATCCAATTACAAACAAACTCTAATAAGATAAACAATCCTTCCAAGTTCTCAAATTCTTATTTACAAATCATCTAAGGAGTAAGGCTGAGTAAAAATAACTGAATTGTACTGTACTATATTATACTAAAAAAAACTGATCCACTTTTATCTACTCTTTTCTCTTCTCTAGTTTCTGTTCAACTGTTTCGTCTTGTAAAAAAAAACGTTATTTAATAATAAAATATTAATAAAAGAAATCGTTTAGATAAAAAATTAATAATTAATTTTTTAAGACAAAATTTTTTTATCACAAATTTTTATATTTTTTTTATCAATAAACATATATTACTTTTTAAATAATATTATTTTAAGTAATAAAAGTAAAATATATTTTTTTTAAATTTAATTTTATTAAATGATTAAGTAATACAAATCATAAAAGAAAAAAAGATTATATAAAAAATATATACTTTAAATATATTATATTCTTTAACATATTATTAAATATGTAAAATATGTTAAATTTTTTTTAATGATATTAAAATATGTGTAAGAACACACACTAAAATAACTATTTATTTTAAAAATCAACTTACTTTAAATAAATATCAATATTATTATTTTTAAATCATAGTATTTTACAGACTCAAACTAAAATATATTTTTTAGCGTTAAATTTGACATCATAAAAAATACTAATATAGCAAAAATAATCAATATTATAGAAATATCAAATGAAAAAAAATTTAACAAACGATTATTAAGAATAACTTTTCTAGTATCATCTTTTATTATATTATAATAATTAATAAATATGAGTTTAATTTTTACATAATAAAATATAAATAATAAATAATTGATTAATAAAACAATTTTATGAGGAAAAAAAATAAATATAAATAAAAAATTATTTTAAAATAAAATAAGTAGATAAATAGATAAAATAAGTTATATACACATATAAAACAAAAAATTATAAATAAAAAATTTAAAAAATAAATATAAAAGTAAAATAATATTCATGACAATATAAGTATAAAATAAAATAATAAAAAATAAAATAAAATAAGTAAATAAAAAATAAAATAATTTTCATACACATATAATAATAAAATAAATATAAATAAAATAGAAAATAATAATATCAAATAATTAAAAAATTAATTTGTAAGACACTTATGAATAAAATAAAATAAATATTAAAATAAATTTCAATTGAAAGGAACATGTATTGTTATACTATTTAGTTTAAAAACTAGTACAATTCAGTTTAAAATTAGTATAGTTAGTGGTTCAACTCAGTTTATATTGTAGTTTAGTACAATTTAGTATAGTTCAGTTCAATGCAGTTTGATAAAACAAAAAACAATTTAGCTCAGTTTGTCTGAACTGTTTTATAGTTTAGTTCAGTTTAGACAAATTAGTTTTTAGTTCATTACAAATTTTAGTAGTACAGCGCAATTCAGTTCTATTTGTCCACCCCTACTAAGGAGATAAGAAAGAGTTCGATTTTTCACTTTGGTTTGTCCATCCGTTTGATGATGACAAATTGTAGATAAGAGAAGCTTTGTACCTAACTTACCCCTATAAGACTTTCCAAAAATGGCTAACAAATTTCAAATCTTTATTTGACACAATGCTTTTTGGAATGCCATGTAGCCTCGTGAATTTTTTGAAAAATACGTTGGCCGCATGGTTGGCATCATCACTCTTGTGGCAAAGAATGAAGTGAGCCATCTTTGAGAACCTTTTAACCACAACAGACACAATATTTTTCTCCTTTTGACCTTGGAAGACCCAAAACAAAATCCATAAAAATATCAACCCAAGGAGAGTTAGGGATAGGTAAAGACATAAATATTCCATGATGCATAGATTTAGATTTAGTAAGCATACACATAATACATATTTATCACAAAAGAAATGCACATGATGTTTCATATCAGGCCGAAAAACTGATTATGCAATATATCTAATGTCTTTTGAACCTCAAAATGTCCCATTAACCCCCTTTCATAAGCCTTTCTGATAAATAATTCTCTCAATGATCCTTTAGGCACACACAAATTTTGCCTATAATATTATTAAAAAATTTATTAAAAAATTTGTTAAGATAAGATCGTCTAGAGATACTAGACTGTCTAGCAACTTATGTTTTGAAGTTTAACAAACAGTATTCAATGAAATATTATTTATAGAATGTAGCTTCTAACAATTGTGTGTGGTAAAGAATAATACTAAATTAAATAAGTGTTTATCAAATATAACTATTTAGTCAAAGTATTGAACGAGATAAACATTTATAATGAATGTAGTGTTTTACGTATATTCTATCCAGCAACAAACAACATTTGACATAATGAAAACATCCAAGTGAATGTTGAACTCAACGTTGATGCTTAAGATTTAATATCCAAACGTGTTGAGTCACTAAGCGTATAACAAAACGAATCATTTGTAAAATGATAAACACTATTAAATGATATATGGTTATTTGATATTTCAAATGCGTCAAATGCATTAACACAAAAAGCATTAAACGTTATAAACCTCTTAACTGAGTGTCTAAACATTATAGTGTTTGAACAAAATATATAACATATGAACAAATGATAAAACATTTAAACGTTAGCTCTGTTAAACAATGTAAAGTAGTTTAGACAATTGTATGAAACAAGCGTTTAAAGATTATATCGTCTAAATCTAATACATCAACGGTTTGCTTCAAACGATGCTTTTATTGAATGATGCTGACATGTGCCAATGTTCTTTGAACACACAATGTGTTTTATGATCATCAACATATAAAAGATTTCATGTACGAAAAAGAGCTTATTTGCTTGTATGTTTTGCTCTCCTTGTTTGTGTAGGTAATGACAACAACAAAATTTATTCATAAGCTCTGCACAAAGAACGGAAAGATGATGAGAGATAGGAAGGCATTCCTAGAATGTTTCCTCAATGCTTTTAGCTCTGATAGACCATACAAGATATTTATAAAAGAAAGTTCTAACAAAACATTGTCGCTCTATAACATAGACCTGAGTTTGACTAACTACCTAAAAAGGCTATGAAGTCTATCTGGAAGTCAACTATATGTCCAACAAAGAAGGCTATATAAAGAAGACTCGCATAAGAGAAGAAGAGAGAATAGCATATACAAGAGATATATCATTGAATCCTTACTCTTCTACTCTCAAAGTTCATATCATCTAAAGCCCTTCATTCTAAGAGAAAGAACTTTTACAAGTTCTCATATTTGATTGTATTGAACTTATCCTCTCTCTAAGAGTTACTTGAATTTGTACTTGTACTCAAAATACTTATTCTGTTGATATTCAGAAGTG
The DNA here is from genome assembly GCA_027742785.1 of Vigna reflexopilosa. NCBI lineage: Eukaryota > Viridiplantae > Streptophyta > Magnoliopsida > Fabales > Fabaceae > Vigna > Vigna reflexopilosa. Next base: position 14,255,507 of record CM050914.1, read on the forward strand.
AATATGAACACTTGTATTGTTTAACTCAATTGAGTTAAAGGATCTAGACAGTTTGTCTAGGCTGGATACCAGGAGTGGTTAAACTCGGTCTAGTCTGATTGACTAGGGGAACCATGAGTGGTTGATAATACTTAGTATATACCAAGAGTGGTTTGTACTCGTTATAATCTGGTAAAAGATTAGTGGAACCCTTTAAGAGATCTCAAGGGAGACTAGGCGTATCTTAGGTTTAGCAAACGAGTATAAAAATACTTATGTTATTTCTTTTCCTGTTTGACATGTTTTCCTAAACTCTTTATTGAAAATACACTCATCCAACTACTATTGTAGACCGTTTAACCCCTACAATAGTCATTGAGCGTTGAATTGTGAAAACGTTTAAAACATTATTCAAACCTCCCATTTCTAGTGTTTTTCTGCGTTTCAAACTCTTTTATCACAATCTTTATAAATTTTTCCAAAATCATGATCATCAACACACAATTCCTTAAACATTTCAAAACCAAACATTTTAGTTTCAACCATGGATAATAAGGCATTCTCCTAAGTAAGGCATCAATTATAACATTTGCCATGCCTTGTTTATGCTTAATAATATGAGGAAAGTTTTCAATAAATTATACCCATTTGACATGTCTCTTATTGAACTTGCCTTGGTTGTTAATATATTTAAGGGATTCATGGTCACTATAAATTATAAAATCCTTAGAAAGCAAATATTGTTGCCAAGTATGCAAAGCTCTCACTATGGCATATAGCTCATTGTCAAAACTGGAATAGTTTCCCACTGCCCCTTTCAACTTTTCCATAAAATAGATTGTATGACATCTTTCTTGCAAGAGAACACCTCCTATGCCCAGATTTAAAGTATCACACTCTATCTTAAAAGATTTTTCAAAATTTGGTAAAGTTAAGATAAATGCATGTGTGAGTTTGTATTTGAGACTATCAAAAGCCTTTTCTTGTTCCTTTCCCCACTTAAACCCCACATTTTTCTTATTAACTTCATTTAATGAGAATGTTATGGTGCTATAGAAATTAACGAAGCCATGAAAACTTTTCATCTCACTTATATTCTTAGGAGTGGGACAATCCCTAATGGTCTTGACTTTTTCTTCATTAACTTGCACTTCTTTAAAGCTAACTACCAATCCTAGGAAAACAACTTCATTTGTATAAAAAATGCATTTTTTTCATATTGACATATAGTTTTTCCTTCCTTTAAGTACCCTAAGTGTGAATTAAGTATTTTGGTTATATATCAAGTTGTCATCAACATACACAACAACAAACTTACCAATAAAATTTTTAACACATGATTCATCAATCTCATAAATATACTAGGTACATTGGTTAACCCAGAAGGCATAATCATCTATTCGTATAAACTAAATTTAGTTTTGAAAGTAGTTTTCAATTCATCTCCCTCTTTTGCCCTAATTTGGTGATAACCACTTTTCAAATCTATTTTTGAAAAATAACATGATCAAGCGAGTCATTAAGTCTAGTGAAAAGATATCTATACTTGATGATAATGTTATTGATAGCTCAACAATCAACACACGTCCTCAATGAGCCATCTTTCTTAGGAACAAGGATGACCAACATGGCATATGGGCTCAAGCTCTACCTCACCCATCATTTCTCCATGAGGTGCTAAACGTTTTTTTTTTTGTATTTCTCTAGCCTTTTCCACATTTCTCCTATAGGTTGTGCTTATTAAGAAGGAATGCATCGAGAATGAGGTTCATGTTATGTTCAATAGCCATTTTAGGAGGTAAGCCATGATGAATGTCTTTAGGGAAGACATCTTCATACTCCTTGTGGTACTACTCCATACCTAAAGATAAATATTCTTGCATTAAAGACAAACAAATATTGTTATATATGGGTTTTCATTTTACATACACTCTTCTTTATATCTTTTTCTTTCAAGAAAAGGATTTTACCACATTGGCTTTTTAAATTTATTCACCTCTTTCTTGCCTTTTTTTGGGTTTTCTCTCTCACTCTTGTTTTCTCTCTTTCTCTCTTTTCACCCTCATTTTGATTTGGTCCTCACAAACCTTTTTAGGTGATAAAGGTGTTAAGGATATCTTTTTCCCTTAAAACAAGAAAGAATATTTGTTGGTTAGGCCATCATGTGTCACTATTTTATCATATTGTCATAGTCTTCCTAATAACAAGTGACTTGCCTCCATAGCTACCACATCACATACCACATCATCTACATACTTGCTCATAGAGAAAGCAATATTCACTTGTTTATCCACTGCTAACTCCCCGTCCTAATTTAACCTTTGCAAAGCATAAGGACTAGGGTGTATAGATGTCTCCAACTCATTCAAAATCAAAGTAAACAGTTAATTGAGACTACAATTAACGAAAAACCCCGATAACAGATAATTTTCATGAATAAAATGTAGAAATACACAATTTAAACGAAGAAAACAAAAAATTAAAAACTCAACAAAGTTGGATAAAACCTTAGGGAGTTTCACAACTTACAAAATTCTAAGTATAATGAACCAAATTGAATTTCAAAACAAAAAACAAAATACAAACATTCAACTTTTGTTTATGTTTTCCTCATATGACAGAAAATAAGATAGAAGAGGAAATCAAACTAGAAACCAAGTTCTAATACCAGATGTTACAATATGAATACTAGATGAGATATGCTATGATGCCATATGATACAATCTTATCCAATAAATAGTACTATCACTTTTGAATTTGAATCCTCAAGAGGCACAAACAAAAAAATATTAGAAAAAAACAAAAAGTAAGACAAACATGGAATGCTACAATCTAGAAAATTGATAAGTCGGTGAAGATTTAACACAAAGATTGTCATCTTTGATAAAAATCAGAGTTGGAGAGGCCACAATCTAATAGATTGATATGTCAAGGAAAATTCACCACAAATAAATTCATCTTTAATAATAATCAGAGTTCTAATCCAAAAACTAAGATAATTCTCTCTCAGTGAAAAGTTAATTTTCATATAATGTCCATCCAAGGTGTCTACATATGTATTTGGTACCTCTATATATAAGCACAAATGTTTTAGCAACTTAAGAAACCCTAAAATAAAACTTAAGGAATTTTAAAAAGAGAAATGAAATGTTCGTCCAACAAACCACCTTTCTTGCTTAACGAACTTACAAAATTAAAATAAAATTATAAAACATTTAATTGCTTATAGTATTTTATAAGGTGCTCTAAGTTCATTTAAGTTCATTTATAGAACATCATGGGTCTTGAGGAGATTTTTCCTTTAAAGTGTTTGAAGCTTTGAGTTGCAAGATTAAAATAAAATCTTAAAAATAATTGATGTTGAATCATTTTCCTGTACCAGTGTCATTTACCTTACACTTTATTGAGTTGATACTACAATAGATAGCTATAATTCGTAACTTTATTATAGTCTCAAATGATAATGTAATGTTTAATTTTTTTTATGTAGTTTGATATTGAATATTACACATATTAAGAAAAAAAAATCTCTATACGTGATTTTCTAAAATAAGTGTGAAGAGAAATATTTGACTCTAATGAGTTACCATTAATATTTGTAGTAAGTTTTGATATCAATAAAATATATCTAATTGATGATGGTATTTGATTTCATATAAATATCATCAATATTTTCAATAAGCTTTTATATGTGTCATGTGTACATAATTGATGACATTTCATTATATTAGAGTGTCATGTGTGCATAATTGATGACATTTAAAGTATTAACATTTTAAGTAGACTTTGATGTAAGTGTGTGTAATTAAATTAAGAGGACTTTGAGTCCATTTCATTAATGTTTTCATTTTTAATAAATTACTAGCTTGTAGACCACGAAATTAATGTAGAAAACGTAGAGAAATTTTGATTTTGTTTTAGGTGAGGACATCGAGAAAGATTGGAGGAAAAATAAAGAAGAATGAAGAACATGTTTAGCTCTCTTCATGCTATTAACATCCTTAATTATTCTTCTCTGAGTTCACTCCATATTTTGTTAAATGGTGATATATAAATTTTATATTAAGTGTAAAAATATCTATCAAAGTGTATATTATTTCCATCTTCAGAGTTGCAACGTAACGTGGCAGACCAGTGATAAAGTTCTCATCTAGATGTACGCTTCTAAATCAGCGGGCTCCACCAATTTCTCCAGAAAAAGAAAACATTCCATTTTTTTTATTTGACAAAACGAACAAATAAAACATGTTTTGTTCAAGATAAAACAAAAAGAAAATAACAGTTATTCGTAAGACATTAAACAAAAACAATTTTTTATTAAAAGTGTGAAACTACGTTATACCTAAATTTCCTAGTTAGGTTTCAAATGAGAACCTATAAATTTCAAGAATTTGAAACGTGAAAATAAATGAAAATTAAAAAGTAGTTTCTCACTTATATATATATAAAATACATATTTCATATTTTAGGTGAAGTGTAATGGAGGTCTTTGAGCTTCCTATCTATCTATCTATCTGATTGATTCCCACTCACATTAAAAAGTACTTTCTCGTGTGTTTGAACTTCCCAAGGTATGAACTGGCACTAATTGAAAAGGACAAACAAAAGTCACTTTCTCTTCTGACACTTGGCACCTCCATCACCACCACCACTATCTATTAACCACTTCCTAAACTTCACAAAACTCAAATAATCACCACAAATTAAACATGCCTAACAAGTTTTAACAATACATTACTTATTTTATTTCTAGTAATTTATCTGCCATAAGAAATTTCCCAAAATAGAATTCTATCTCACATTATAATTCATGTGAACAAAATTATACTAACAACGTAAGAAGGATGAACACCACCTAATTAGACATCTATGACCAAATTCAGGTCATGGTTTTATCCACAATCTTGTACTTAGGCTATTCTCCTTTTAATTGCCATTTCGTACAAACTTTGAGCTGTTCACCTTCTAAGTTTGACAGATGGCCCATAATTTTTTTTATATTATTGTTTAGTTGGTGGAGCTATTGAAAATAAGTACTCTGTTGAATAATTGACACTTTCAACAAATCATGTAAACTTAGGATATAATTTTATATACTGCAATCTATCATTTTCTACTCTCGTTCTTTTTTCCTTGGCTAAAAGCTAAGAATATAAGATTTCACAAAGGAATCAAGACAATTTTTTTCGAAAATTTGAACCTTCTTTGTACAAACAATTATTTTGATAACTTTTTATATGTATTCTTCTTTAGTTTGTAAAATGATCTCCTTTGTATATTTGGAAGAATATTCGTTTATTATAATTTGCAAATGAAAATTTGTTTTTTAGAAAATGAAAAGTGGACAACACAGCCTTATTCAACCGTACCTGATCATAAACAGAAGGTTGATGCATGCAATCAGTGAAAGTGGTCATCAGAACATGAAGTTGTGAAATATTTTCAATGAAGATTGAGTTTCCGAAGGAAGATGCAAGATTTGCTGCCATATTAAAATCCGTACGAAACAAAGTGCTTTTACAGTACTGTTGGTTGGTAAATGTTTAATGAGGTTGTTTACACAAATTTTTCTGTGAATTCTTTTTAAATATGTTTTGTATTTATCTATATACAACGTTTAGGTTAGATAACTTACCAAAGTGACTCGGCCTCTTTTGTTGACACATGAATAAATTAGAATATTTTAGTCTTTCATTATTACAATTTTCAAAACTAATTCTGTCTCTTTTTTGACACCGGTTAAAAGTGAGATTATTTTTGAACTTTCATTATCAACTTGAATTGCAGAAACTACTTTATTTTTGTGTAGAAGAAAAATAAAAGACCAAAGAAGGAATATACAAGCTTTGCGCGTACAAGTAAAGGGTAGTATCTTCCCATCATCTTCATTACAATTATTTTAATGTTGTTTAAGTTCTGATATTTTAAAGGTCTTTTTTCTTTGTTAGATTTTGAGGGCTTAAATCTTCTCTTTTAATCTTGATTTTGAACTTTTGTTGTTTAAATTTTTTTTCCAGTTTTTGGTTAGGGTTTGATAGTTTAATGGCACTATCGCTTGACCATATTAAACCCTTTGATAAGTCCATTGTAGTTCTCTCGTTTTTATTTGATGACATGTTAGGGTTTGATGGATCATGAAGAGTTGAGTTTAATTTTGAGTTGTGGTTAACTTCCTGTTATTTCTTACTTTGATGCATTCATGATTTTTTATTTTTTTTTGGATTTTAGGATTTGAGTGGAGGAAAAGAATGAAGTTTTATAAGTCACTTTTGCACAATGTTTTGCTAAATTATTTGCTTAGAATTAATTGGTGGACGCATGAAAATATAAGAAAATATATGATAAGATATTACATTTCATTTATTTGGACACTAGCATAGATGCACCAATAAACCAAATTAGATTTTAGCAAAGATAAATTCAGAAGTTCAATTTATTCTTAGACCAAATCAGGAAGTATAAAAGTAATTCAATCGTACACATGCTTTCAATAACTAAAACTAATTCCAAATTTATAACTAAGTATTAATTTATCAAGTAAACCATTTACTATCTCTAAATCAAGAAATTTAGCGAAATTTTAGTTGAATCCAACTGTGTATTATACATGCTAGAGTATCTTTTTAAATTATATTTTAATTTAGAAAATTTAAGCAATAGCTCCCATTATCTTGAATTTTGTTGTATTATAAGAAAACTAGAAACTTGGAAATATGATTTGAAGAACACGTTTTTTAATCACTCAATGTTCTAATCCTATCCAACAAAGATTTCACACTAGTCTAGAAAAAGGATATGGTAGCGATTAAGCCGAAATATAGATACAAGTAAATGTGTTAAATGTAATTCTTACATTTGTGCTAAATCTTAAGAATATGTTATTCTTATAACAAATAAATGTACTAAATACTATTGTACATTTGTATTATGTATTTTGCAATAACTTTCCTTAAATAATGGATGAACTTATCCAGAATTGGTATAGGACTCTTGAATATATGCACAAAATACAATAATTTCAATTAGTATAGAAAAAGATAAAGTTGCAAAGTATTGTATTTTATTGAATACAACTATTATTGCTTCTCAACTAGTTGTAATTAGAGCACAAACAATAGTTGTCATCCAATACATTACGTAATAATTGTACCCATACGAGGAAGAAAAGAAATCAAAAAAATAATAAATATATGGACCAAAATACCAAACCTTGAGGGAAAAACATGCAATATTTTTTACCTTAGTAGTTGATTTCCCTTACAACATACTATGTCCTGCAACTGAACTATGAAAAAGGAAATATTTTAGGATACACATATATAACAAATAAAGTTCATAACATTGAGGTTCTTACCAATCTATTACTTGTCTGAAATGGTTGGGGAAAACTTGTGCAAGGAACAAAATCACACAAAAATGTTGTTCGTCAAGGAAACCACAAGTAACTGTCAATAACGCCTGAATTGAAAATTACTTTATTGTTATACCTTAAAATGACAAATTATACTTATAAGTTAACAAACTACACTTCTGTAACAATATAAAAAAAAGTACATTTTCTTCCCTATGCAACATAGTTAGTGACATATGCTTGGATGTCATCAAATTTATTGTCTTCATGAGTGAGTAGGGGGTCTATGAAACCATATATATAATTCAATCTCGTACTGTTACTTACACCAAACATATACTTGAACATAAAACATTTATTTGATATAAGTAACTAGACAAATCAATTTAATATAAAGAATGGTTCAAAGGCTTACATTATCCATAACTAAATAAGGGTAATATTCAATTCTTCTTTCCCCGACACAAACTCTAAGATATCTTGTTTATAGAAGTACAATGGGATGTTAGTGTCTCTCCCAAATACACTAGAATCCCATGGAACTAGAATCAACTCATAAATTATTATACCAATTATCAATGGTGAAATGGATAATTTTAAGTAAACTAACCTTCTATCCCTCAAATGTATGAATCTCAACAAATTGACTCCAGGTCTTTCATTGATTGCCTTGTATTTGACACACAGATTTTCATTCCTTTTTGCTCCAAAGATATATCTAGACGTCAATTTTTTCTTAAAACCATGAAATTTCTCGGTGATCGAAATTTTTTCTCAACAAATAGACTTTTATTTCTAAGTGTTGCCACATTTGGAATATAAAATGTCATTTGCAATGAAGAAAATGCACATAAATAGTATTTAGAAAATTATCAATATAATCAAACTATAAATTAAATAAAATTAATTAACTTACCAATATGTCATGCCATATCATGTTCCAATCAACTTCAGAACATGATCGAAAGATAAAGTAAGGATGAATAATCATTCATGTGTCAATACTCTTAAAGAGCTTCTGAAGATGTCCACATTAGAACTAGTAGTGACACTAGTGATGTCATTAATAACGACATATGTCCTCTCACCACTAGCTCGTTTGATTAAGAGTGATCTCAACCTTATGGCTCCTCTAGTGGATCTCGTAGTGGGTCATTCATCCCCTGATGAATTTTGATGGTCAGCCATATATCTTTTAAAATAAAAAAAAATCACAAAAGATTAATAAAATAACATATAACATATTATTTAACAAAACACATAAATTTATACAGGAATATGAAATTCATACATACATTTATGGATTGGTCAAATGTATATTCTCTCATTATGGTCTTTCTGAATTACATGTATGTGTGTCAACAATATGAAGATTAATCATATTCTCTTCATTAACATTAAATTTTTTTTTTTGCCCTAAAAAGCACATTAATTTGTTTTTTACTCTGAAAAGCTACGTACCAATGTTTAGATGTAGGATCTGTTACATAAAAAGCCTGAGATGCTTGTTGTGTCATGATAAAGAGCTCTTCTTGACAATCCACTTAGATTTGTCTTTAAAAGACGTCAGATGGTGGAAGGAGAAATAAATATTTAAATTGTCTTTGACCCCAACTCTTGAACAATATGAAACTATTGAATATAGTAATAACAATTCTCGTTGGAAAATCTGTTGAGGGACTATACACCAGTACAAAAAAATCACGTACGACATCGAATATTTTGGGTTTTTAACGGCGAATTTGCGAACGACGTCATATCAAGAGACATAAATTGACGTCGAATTTTAAAAAATTCGACGTTAAATTAACGTTGAATTTTGTCAATATTTAATGTTAATCAATTTTTTTTAATTTTTTTTAATTAATTGTGATCCTTTTTAACAACTCTACGAGATCTGAAAAGCAGACTAACATCAAATTTCAGTTTTTGGTATTTTATAAAGCATGAACTTTGATCAATAACAAATAACAATAACCAACAACAAACAAGTTCAATCGAACAACAACAAACAAGTTAAACAAACAACAATGACAAACAAGTTCAACCAAACAACAACCATAAACAAGTCAAACAAGTTCAACAAATAAGTTCTTCAAAACGAAAACGAAAACTAACCTTCAAAAGGTGGGTTCATCGGAATAAAGTGTCGTCACCCCTGAGAGAGAAAGCAGAATGCATCTATGAAGGACAAGAACACAAAAATAATCGGTCAAAACAAACGAAAATCATATATAAAGTAATCAATTAACATGCATTTGTATCAAATGAGAGAAAGATTACCTGTGATGGTCGTCAAACTTCATTCGAGAAAAGTTTGAGAAGAGAGGTCTAACGCGCTAAGATAAAGTGAATGAATTTTCAATCTCCCGCTCAAATTTTTATTGAATTCACTAACCTTTTAACGTCTAACGCTAGAGCATTCGACGTTTTATATCTTTTACGTTGCATTACAATTATAAACGACGTTTAATAATTGCATTTATTTATAAAAATGTCACCCGTCATTTTTTAGGTTAATTATTTAGTAGTTCAACGTTGAACGCGTGACGTTATACGTTGTTTTTACACTAGTAATAACTATGTCTAGCTTTATAAATAAACTATGTAGCATTTAATATATGGGTTGACCAACATTAGTGTCTCCTCTAATATTTATAATTTTTTTTCATTAATAAGAAACTATTATACTATCATAATAAAAATAACTCAAGTATTTGTGTGTGTGTTTTATAAACTTAATTTTTAGATAGTTTAATTCTGAGAGTGAACCAAGTTATTCTGTGTTTTTTTGTTTTCTGTCGACAGAAGTGGCACTTAGCTAGGAACTAGGAACATGTGTTAACAAAAGTAACTGAATTGCATATGTATTGTCTCTATCGAAATTCCTTGGGAGAAGCACTATGAATTCATTAGAAAAAGAGAAGAAAAACTAATGGATAGGTAGATAAATAAACAAGAGTGATTGAGGTGTGTCTATGCCTACTAACCACCCATCTTTCCGTCTCGGTCAAACATTATTTTCAGAGAACATCTTAACAATCAACTTAAAAAAATGTAAACTTAATTTATTTATTTTTTTTGTATTTATTAATCATTTCACTTTTGTCAATGTTATGATTGTTGTTTTTTATTTTTCAATATTTTAATAACTCTTACTAGTCGAATTTTTTTTCTTCACTTTAGTGAATTCATTGAAGAAAATTTCTATCATCCATTTTTTTTTTCTCATTTTGGCCTTGGCCTTTTGTAACGCACTTAATCCAAAACAAATGTCTTTATAATCACTTTTTCAGATTTAGTAATTAAAATTAATATAATTTCCTTACACCCACCCGATTGGCCACATATATGCCTAATACTTATTTTATACATACTTAGGTTAATGAAAATGGATTAAATTATTTATTATATAATGAGGCAACAAATCCAACATCTTGACCTTGTGGGTTGCATGTGGGCCTAAGCATGGAAGCACTTACTCTTCTGAAAAGACACTCCAATTACAGATACACTACAAGACATTATCATGTCTACCAGTTGCTCCTTTCACTGTTTTATACACACATTAAGAAAAACAATTTAAATATTTTTTTTTTATTTTTCTGATTAATTTATTTCAGATCATCCTCATAACACTCATTCTATTAATCAGACAATTAATGATTAAGTTTATTTATTTTATAAGAAAATTTTAAAGTGGAAAAAATGGTAAATTAGTAAAATTAATGTTTAATGAAATTGTGGAGATTTTGTGTAAAAAAAGATATGTTTAGAGATAAAATATGGTATAAATCTCACTGTTGAAATTGAATAAATTACAAATGATTTTTTATGCTATTGTTTTTGTAGCATTGCATTTGCCTTAAGTATTATGCTAAGGTGGATTATCCTATTGTAGAAACATATAGTAGGGTGTCAGAAGTTCTTACTTTTTCTTTTAATGAACAATAATTAGAAACCTTAAAATGTATTATTAATTAAATTTTAGTATAATGACAACGAGATGTAGTCAATGACGATATAAAAGTTATATGACCATCTTTTTACCATGACAAAAAGATAAGTCTACATTAAACACCAAATTAGTACAGATTTTGTTATTAATGAAAAAATTGCGCTAACACCTTAAACGTTTGATAACACTTAGTATGATAGAGAGAAATTAAAAAAGTTGATTAAGATTCTAAGAATAAAAAAACTAACAGTATAAATGGAAATAAAAATGTAGTTATAAACACCTTACTAAATAAAATAAATATAAATAATAAAGATAAGTAAACAAAAATAAATAAAAATTAAGGTTAAAAATATCTCATTAAATAAAATAAATAGACAAATAAATACAAATAAAAATGATGTTATAAACACCTCACTAAATAAAATACATATAAATAATAATGATAAATAAATAACAAATATAGTAAAGAACACCTTACTAATTAAAATAAACAACAAAATAAATATAATTGAATAATCTAAAAATAGTAATAGTTTTATATATGTTTTCCTTACCCGAAACAACTTATCCAAACAAAACTCTACTACTCAATAGATTGAATAATTTTTCTAAATTATTTTAAAATCTTCTTCAATAGATATATCTTTTTAATTGGAAAGAAAATGAAAATGAAAAAAAAAATTGATGGACACAATTTCAAATTTTTCTTATTCCACTTTTCCACTTATCATTATATAGAAAATATATATTATTATTATAATATTATTATTTTTCATATAAATTCACAAAAATATAATAAAATTATAATTCACTATTTAAATTTTTTAATATTTATTCAGGTATTTCACATTAATCGCTAGTAACTTTTTTTTTTCTAACAATTTTATCAACGTTTAAATTTTTGTTGTCACACAAAGACATAAATAATTCTAACAGTTATTTTAATTGTCAGAAATTTCATTTCTGACAGTTTTTACCTTCTTAAATCTATTTTGACCCTCATAAATACAATATTCTTTTTACTGTTGAACATGATTTCTCATTTAATTTATACAATGATAAAATTTTAATCTTTAACTAAATTTTTATTTAATGAATTTTTAAAATAAAAACTAATTATTTAGTTTTATAAGGAAAATTTTATTATAGGACATAGAAAAACGGTATTAAACTTCTTATTTATAATATAACTATATATTTATAACTATGTATAAAAGAATTTCATTGTTACATTTTATTTGCCAATATAAAACTATTTTATTTATTTTCTTTTACCTCATGCCCTTTTAATTAAAACATCCATTCCCACCCTTCATATTGATTTCAAATTTTTTTCATCTTAAATTCAAATCTCTTAAATAATATCTCAAATCTAAACAAACCAACACAAATAAATAAATTATTCAAATAAATTTGTATAAAAATATAAAATTATCATACACATTAATATATAAAATAATTAAATTCAAACTCAATAAAATAATATGATAAAAATTCAGAAAGACAAACACATTAAGGCTTGTGTTTTGGTTAGTGAAAATAATTTTGGAAAGATCCTGGTATTTTAACAATTTTTTTAAATAACTTTTTTACAACAGGATACGTGTCATTGATATGTTTGAATTTATTTTAAAAAAAATATTTAAAATGGACCAATCACAAACTATTACGTATGCGTTGTAAAAAAAAAACTTTTTCCATCTTGGAATCATATGTCATTGGTGACATTGTGTGGCATTATTTTGGAAAATAATAATTTTGGAATCCTAAAAGACAGAACATAAATTAGTGTCACAAACCACTTACTATTAAGAGCAATTTAATCTTGGATATGGTTGCTTATTTTTGTCTCCTCGTGGTCCACTTTTCAAGCTTAAAGTTAGAGAAGAAGTTGGTGGAGACATTGCCCCCTCTCTCTCTTTATGATATGACACTTGGAATAAGTTTTCTTGCAAGTTTCGTCAAAAAGATATAAAGGGGATAAATTCATTCTTTATAAGATAAAATAATCAAATTAAATAAATTTATGTTAAGCAACATATTACCTAATTGCAACCCGTTTATTAAAAAAAATACTATATCAATTCCGACAATGGTAGCCATCAATAATCACATAATGTTAATGACAAACCAAAAATTTAAAAGCCTATCTTTTATAAAAATAAAGAGAAATTTTAAAAAATGAAATATATTTGTTGAATTGGTCAACAATTAATCATTATTGAAAATATGATCGCAAAACATCTCTTCTTTCAACTACAACTTTTTCAAATATTAACGTCATGATTTAAAAATTTATAAAAATAGAAAAACAAATTTATAAGTTTATCTGGCTGAACAAATAATATATATTACCGCTTGAGAGTTGTTTTCATTTTAACTGCTTTTGTTGTTTGTGTAAATCCTCTATATCCGATATCTTGATATATAATGCTTTTCATACGAATATAATAAATTGGTCTACATTCTGCTTTATCTTTCTTTTCTTCCTTCTCTCTTCTTTCACATACCATGCATATGTTCATGAAGGATTTTCATCTTACAAGCAAGATCACAATGACGTGCATGATCTATCATGGTAAGTATCAAGAATTGAGTTTTTAAGTCTAATTCAATCTTATAAAATTAGTTTGTAAGGTGAGGTTTGCACCTCACATATATATTATAAATTGACTTTATCTCTAATCGATGTGAGACTTTCAACACATCCACTTCACATTGAGGTATAAACATCTCGTTACAAAAAATTCTCAATTTACTTATAAAAATATATTTAAATAAAAAACTTAAATATAGTTAACATAAAAGAGAAAATGTACAATTATAAATGAGATATTATTTATATTGTAAATATTTATGTTACTATTATAAATTATTTTTCTTATAAGATAGTCAACTAACTATTTATATAGTATAAGTTCATAATTAGAATAAATGAACAGTATAATTTTATTTAAGTATTCTTCAAAAATTAAATTTATTTTATATTAAATATTTAACTATGAAATTTAAATATGATTAATAATTAATACGAACATTAAAAAAACATACGTATATTGATCTTAGAAAAGTGCATTATGATGTTCGTCATGAAAAAAATAGCAGCAAACTCTCGTTTTCTAATAGTAATTCACATGCCGATAAAGTGTTTGACATAATACATGTTGATGTTTGGATCCCTTCTCCCACTCTCTCTTTGAATGGATATAAATATTTTGACCATAGTAGATTTACTTGGATATACTTAATGCATAACAAGTTCGAAATCATAATGCATCTTGTTAATATCATTAAATATGCTGAAAATGAGTTTGAAAACAGAGTTAAAATCGCTGAAAGTGACAATGGTCATGAATTTTCTATGAAAGAGTTCTTCAAATAAAATTGAATCATTCATTAACGAAACTCCTAAAATATCCAATCAATTTTGGTCAAATGCTATTGATTATACACCTTTTATTAAGAAGTCTACTCCTCATGAAAAATTAAACAATAAGGATTATGATTTCAAATGTTTAAAAGTATTTGGGGGATTGTGTTATATTCAAACTTTTTCTGCTCCTCAGGCTAGAGCTGGCATATATTGTTTATGATATCAAAAGTCATGATAGTACTAAAAACATAGGAACAAATTTCCTTACCTTTACCTGATATGAAAAATATTGATTATGACTATCAAAACTCTATGGAAAACAATCAAGATGTTGTTAATAACCAAACTAATATCATTGGTAATGATATTACTGGAAAACTACTTATTTGAAAGATTATCATATTAAATTCACTTCTATTCTATTGTCTAAAGAAAGGTTAGATATCCTATAGAGTCTTTCATCTCCTTGTTTCAAACATGTTATTCTTAACAGTGATAGCAAGAGTGAGCTAAAGACTTAAGAAGAAGCATCTCAGAATATAAACTTAAAATTATAAAGGGTGGTTGGTTTTTATTTTGTAAAACACGGTCTAGATATTTTTGGTTTCTTCCAGTTTTATTTTTCCTCGTGTCAATTGTTTTTATTCTTATGTAATTTCTTACTTTTTGTGGCTATATATTATATATATAGAGAGCCCGTGGCACTGAATATCTTACTTTTTGTGGCTATATATGTATATATATATATATATATAGAGCCCGTGGCACTGAATGAAAAGTACACACGGAAGCAATAAGAGTTCAATCATTTGTACTATGTAATTTATTTTAATATTATAACTATATTTTAAGTGTCGAAAAAAAAAAGAGATTCAAACAACCGTGTTTACGGATGAACCCGCGAAAGATAAACATTAGATAGTAATCTAGAGTGTTGCATTGAAAAAAAAATGAACGAAAGATAGAACGGTTTTGTAATTTATGTATAATCTAATAGATGAATCGGGATTTGAAAAAATAACTAATACAAAGTTAGCAAAAGAAACTTGGAAAATTCTGGAAGTGGGGTTCAATAGAGATATTCGCAAGAGGTAGGTTCAAGTACAAATTCTTAGAAAAAAGTTAGAACAGATGGATGAAAATGAAGGAGTTGTCGAGTTTATAGCTTAAGCACAGAAGATGATCAACCAACTCAGAATGAACAGAGAAGAAATACCTCTTAGTCGGGTTGGCAAAAGATCTTGAAAAATGTTAGATATATTATCTTTATTTTATATTTATCTTTAGTTAGTTTGTTATTATTTTTTATTTGTATTTTGGATTTAGTTCATATTTCTTCTATTATAAATAAAGGACCCTATGTGTATATTTCACATAAAAAATATTAATCTCATACTTAGTTTTCACTATATTCAACATTAAAAACATACATCATGATGAAGGAAGGAAAGATTCAAACCTTCTTCGATCTTCAACCACTAGTTACTAAATAAGTTGAAGTACCATGATTGATATACTATAATTACTGCAAGCATATGTGGTTCAGTTGAGGAAATTCTATAATAATGTAAAACAATGTTTTTTTTTTGAAGCTGATGCATGATGGTGTCATGAGAATTTTGGTTAGAATAGTTGTGTGTTAAGACTTGAGAGTGCTCTGGTGACATGTGTTATTATGAATATATAGATTGGTTGTTTTTATTGTTAAAGTTTGTGGATAATATTTGGAGACTGATGCATGAAAAAAAAAAAGAACCTTACCTCTGTTTTACGTGAATCATAGCTAAGTTGAATTGGTTTAGTGTAGAATTAAAATTGGTGTTGAGAAATAATTGTTACCGAACTATTTAAGTAATTTTGGATGCTTAAGGATTAGTGGGAATCTATTCTAAAATGTATTGAATGGTAAATTTTATAATGATCTTAATTGTTTACGGATGCAGTGTTAAAGTATTTGAGTTGTTCTAGATTTTTATTTTAGTTGAATTTGTGTTGCTATGTGTATGAATCATGTTGCTATAAATTTTAAATTGTGATGTTAAGAATATGCTTTTGTTTTGTTTATTGAGATTGAAGTGTTGTTGTGTTTTGATCGAAACTCTATTTGGCTTTGGATAAATATGTAAATTATTTTGTGAATTTTATGGTGTTGTAGAAATTTATAAACTTGTATCATTGTTTATTTCACTAATATTCTTTTTATCATTTCAACAAATTAGTAATACAAATGAACTCAAATCTCTTTTAGATACAAGACAATTATATGATGATAATAACATTTAAAGATTTTATAATGTATTTTAGGATGAAATTATATTTAGTCTAATATAAATTTTGAATAATTATAGATTGTTATAATTACGTTTCATTTTAAATTATTTTTAAATTACTAAGATGATTTTCACCATAAAATTATATGTATTTGACCCATTTGATAAAAAAGAGGGACACTCATCCTATATAAGAAAAGAGACAGAGAAATATAGAGAATTTAGGCAAAAGAAAGAAAAAAAATGTTAAAAATTAAGTGTCTCTAGTCTAATAAGAGGATAAATTAGTCCTAACTCAAAAATATAATAATTATAGAAAATGAATTTTTTTTCTTCAGTTAAATTATTTCCTTCAAAACCAATTTAATTGTTGTATTCTTACATGACTAATGTAAACTTTCTTTTTTTTAAATGTCAAGTTCAGTATAGCAAAGATAGGTTATCCATTTATGGCATTTTGGTTTTACATCCAATCATTACTAACTACACTTGATATTAATAGAAAAAGACTAAAATATCCTATACTACTGCATCATACAATGGTTACCATCATCTCACTTGTCATCGTTGCAGAAGAAGAAAAAGAAAAGAGGAAATACACTACAGAGAAAAACAAAATATGTCGTAAAAAAATACTTCATTACAAAAAAATTTCTTTTTGAAAAATATTTTATTTATTCTAAAAAATTCGTTTTGAAAAGTATCATATACATTTTATAAAATTTATTCTGAAAATTTCGTTTTAAAAAGCTCATTTTAAAACTCCTATTCTAAATATATTAAAAAACTTGTTTCACAAAATTTCTAAAACAAATAATTCGAAATTCACTTCCACAGAATAAAATGATATTTTGGATCTTTAATTAGAAAGAAACTATTTTATTATTAAAAAAAAATGTCCGTTGAACCGAAGGGTTTGAAGCCAAGTAGTTCAAATATGTTTAGAGGTCCAACTTCTAAGCCTATACCTGAAAGTTGAGATATACAATTAATAATATAAATTAATACTTCATAAATATATATATATATATATATATATATGTATATATATATAATAAAAGTTTTATGATGTATTATTTTTTTTCAAAAATAATTATTTTTATAAATAAAAATATTAGAGTATCGTTGAGACATGTTTTTCTATAATTTCTAAAGAAAATAAGATCAACATGTGAACACGTATGTTGGCAAGCCCAAGTGTAAAATCATAACACAATCCTTACCATAAAGTCCAGAATCACATTTTGTTAAAACTATAAAATTTGAATTTACCTTTTTAAGTTTTCTTCCTGCACCCCCATATGTTTTTCCTACACCCCCATATTTTTTTCCCTTATACTTTTAAAATCCTAAAAATACCTATGCTCTAAAGTTATAAAATATGAGAGTGTGATATATAGTTAAGGTTTTGGATAGGTAATATTCGTAATTGTTGTGAGTCCATCTTGCATAAGTGATGACATGTTTTCCGGTGGTTGTTGAATTTGGATGGTGTTTAGTAAGTGATAGTGGTCGTATAATTTATTTCGTTTTCTTTTTTATAGTTTCAGATCGTATAATTAATAAAGGTTACGGATTAATCCATAAGTGGTTAGTAATAATTTTGCACATATTAAATTGCAAAATTATTTTAAAAGGTGAATTCAGATTACGGATTATACAATTGGTAATATATACTCAAATATCATATTATACAATTTGTGACATAAATTTGAAATATAATCCAGATTATATAATTCATATGTTAGGAATTACACAATTATTAATGATCTAATCAAGAACATTGAGATGCATTTACAAGACTTATAAGATGTTTAAGAGGTTCAATGGATTATGTCATTGAATATAGTGATTTTCTTTTTTTACTACAAGAGTATAGTGATGCTAACTAGATCTCTTATTTATATGAGAAAAAAATCCACTAATAGTTATGTATTCATATTTAGGAGTAGTGTGATTATATGTAGATCATCAAAGTAAACAATTATTGTAAGATCAACAATGAAATACGAGTTTTTTGCTCTAAAAATGGTTAGTAGTGAAGTTGAATGGTTGAAAAACTTCTTAGCAAACACTTCATTAGTAATGAAACCAACCTTATATGTGTCAATACATTGTGATTGCCAACCGACAATATCTATAGCTAAAATCAATAATTATAATGGAAAAAACAAAAATATACAATTGAGACATAATTTGGTGAAGTAGTTGCTAAAGAGTGAAGCAATTTACATTGACTATGTGAAGTCAGAACGAAATCTAGCAGATCTTATAACCAAATCCTCGAGAAGAAATATGATTTTAGAAGCATCAAGGGGAATGAGACATAAGCCACTTGCAAATAAACAAATGATGGTAATCCAACCTTTTTTTATTAGAGATCCTGTGAATAAGGTTCATATAAATAAAAACAAGTCACTTGTAAGTTTTGATAGCAGTAAATTGATTTCAAATCAATTATGTCCATTCTTATGATGTGTTCGAAAGTGCTAGAAACTATTATTAAGAGGTTAAACTTTATAAATTTTTTTTGTGTGGTGTAATAGTTTTAGTTGAAACAAAGTTTTTATAAGGACTTTCATATCCCTTATGGGTGTAGTATGATATGCAAAATACACTTGATGAAATCACCTATAAGAGTGTTGAGTGGGGCTTCTTGCATTAGATCTTGGTAAGATCTCTAGAGTACTAATAAATATCGTGCACGTGCATGACTTAGTAAGCACAACACATTGATAACAACAAGAATTATGAGAGTGTATTGAGATTAGTAAACCACTAACATATATCAAATGTGTCTTTGGTTCATGTATCTTGCTATATTAACTACGTTGTGTGTTAAGCTTCTCAATCAAGGACTAGTTTATATAGTTTTTTATACCAGTTCTGATACATTACATCTTATATGAGACACATGATCTTCGTCTTTCTATATTTTTCAATATGTGAAAGATTGTTGGAAAATAGAGTATCATAACAATATCTCTACTTCCTTCCTTATTTACAGGAACCCTAGAGGAGTCATTTCCTTTGCTTCAACTTTGAGGTTTTTGCTGCAGATCTCAGTCCTCAACCTGGTGGGCTTCAACTGTAAGGATCATAAGCAATTTTTGTCTAGTTCTCATCGGCAAGTCATGTAGATGCTTCTCCGCTAAATTTAGAGAATGTTGTTGCAAAATCTTGTAACCATAAGCCTCCAAATGTCTATAAATAATGCTCAACTCTCCTCTGAAAACTCACTTCACAGTTTTCACTCTTATTCTCTCGAGCTCTCTTTTCTCTTCCTTTTTTTTTCATATTTTTCTTTTATTAGCCCGGGTTTATGTTTTTTTATCTTAAAGATTTTTTTTTCTTTTCAAGTTTTGAGATCCTCGAAAAATTTAGAAATTTTTTGTTGTATTATGAAGACTTGCGTAATACACCGTAGATAAATTTTTAAAGATTGTCAATAAATCTACACGTCTTAGGAAATCTACTTTGTTCATGATTTTTGTCAACTATTACATCAAAATTAATCACATGGGAGGAAGGAACAAACGTATGCAAGTAGTTGATAAGAACAATAATTTGTTTGCAACAATGTTCGAGTTAATAATTTCATTGTCAAACCAAGTGACATCTAAACATAAAAGGATTTCCTTTATCACTTTAAAATCAAGAATGCTTTAGAAAAGAGTAATGATTCTTTAACACACCTAAATTTTTTATATTCATTTGACACTATCCTTACTTACTTTTTACTTTCTTCTTTTTTAAAATAATACAAAAGTTTACACTTTTATGATCATTTTATCTTTATAGTCTATGTCAAATAAATGTAAAAATGTGTATTATTAATATTACTCTAGAAAATACAACTGATATAATATAACTTTCAATATTTTTGAACATGTCATCACATTTTTAATTATATAATTTCCTTTGCCAATCTAATATCTTATTGTTATTTCTCTATTTTATATTAGTGAATTGTCCAAATACCTCCCTTGTAAACTCAAATTGTCATTATTTTATCTCTTAATAAAAACTGGTTCAAAAATTTCTTTTATCATTTTGACTATGTTTCTCCCCTGTTTAAACCATTCTCCCTCAAACTCTGAGTTTCATTAACAACTGTTCATCCCTTTATTTCCCTACTTATTGTGTACTACAATTTTATTACAATAAAATCGCACACAAATTAGGAAACCTATTATGCAGTTTGTCATCACCAGATCATTCATCATGCAAAAATGTAATAGTTTTCTGTGATTTTTTATTCTCCGTTCACTTCTTATATCAAACTACTTCGATCTGTTCATTTTTCCATATAACCTTCTCGAAGACATCTTATTCACTCCTCCACCTTTTACTATCTCCATGCAACATGTTCAGGATTAATTTGATACCATTTCATATCCCTTTGATGAAACAATTGCAATGGTCATTCTGAAAAAAAAATTAATAAAAATCCTAGATCCTTAACACCTAATATTCCTTAAAGTTTTCGGGTTATACATTATTTCTTAACTCGCCTAAGTCACTTTCTTTTCTTTTATCGTGACATCATGCGAAATTTCGTTGTAATTTCATTAATATATCTATCACCGTAGTGACATGTTAAAAAAAGAAAAAAAGAAATATAAAAATAAAATACAATTCAAAGTTTATAAGACAAACCCTTATAGCAAATGATTACACTTCATTTTCCCTTTGGTTGGCTTCCTTAAAATTTTCTTAATAGTAGAAAGCTTGTATTACCTCAAAAACATATGAAAAAAAAAAATTCTTTTAATGACATACATTCATCATAATAGCGTCCACATATTGCACAAGTTTAACAATCGCCTCATTGGTTTCAATTGTAAAACTTGTATCCAATTGTAAAACTTGTAGTAGAATTTGCATATCTCCGTTCGTTGTCATGAAAAATAATAACAAAATTACAAAATTATTTATAGAATGATTAATGTACTCCACTCAATTTAATTTGAATATATGTATATATCACCTTAAACTTCAACGAATAGATATTTGAGAGCATACTTAAAACATGATTACACTAGTGGAAAAACGCTGTTTAACGTCACCCATATGACGTTGGTTAGCGCGTAACTCGACGTATATGAGTGTACGGTGGCATTAGCGTAAATAAGTGGTAATCTAGACGTCGATTTGAAGGGGACTCGACGTCTATTATATAATACACGTCAGCTCTGATGTAAACTGACGTCCAATGTATGAAGGTTGGTGAGAAGACAAACTTCTTCTGGCCATTGACGTCGCTTATGCTGGGGGCCCGACGTCTACTAGGGGTGCAATTAATGCTCGCCACCTGATTCTCAAACGCTTAGACGTCGCGTGGTCAATCACCGACGTCTATAGCCTGTCCGGAAGGCGGGAAGACAAAAATTTCTGCAAAATAAACGTTGCATTTCTGGGTGCGCGACATCTATGTGCCTGTATTTAATTATGTTCACCAAAATTCGAGGCACGTCGACGTCCGGTAGCAGTGACGGACGTCTATAGTATTATAGACGTCGGCGCCCGTTGTCAACCGTCGTCTACTTCCCTGATAGGAAATGAAACGTCAATCGGTTCAGCGCACTAGACGTCGGCCCCCCTGGACACCGACGTCTAATGACATTCAAAAAGTCACTTTAAATGTTATCTTGGACGTCGAATTAGTTAGATAACCGACGTCTCGGTGACTATAGACGTCGGTGTCCACAGGGAACCGACACCCCATTTCATTTTAAATAAACCGCAGACCCTTCGCAGCATTGCAGTTTCTGATATTGTCTTCCTCTTCTCCTTTTTCTCTTGCGGCACCTCTTCTTTTTCTCGCTTGCGGCACCTCTTCTTTTTCTCTCTTGCGGCATTCTATTGTTGTTTCTGATATCTTTATCGTCTTCCTCCTCTCCTTTTTTCTCTTGCGACATTACATCTCAGGTGCGTGGTTTTTTTTTTATGCTTACCGTTTAAACTTTGTTTAGTCTTTCATCGATTATCTTCTGGTTCAACTGATTAAAATTTGCTTTCTTTGTGTTGTGTTTTAGTGCAGTTTTGTTCCTTTCTTGGGGTAACGTAGTAACACATTCTCCATTTGCTAGCTGCCTCCCAGAAAAAGCGGTGTCTTGTGAATTTCTTTTGGTCGTTTCAACCCAAAAACGATCATGGGTTGCCTAGTTATCGTTTCACCGTGATTTTTCCCTCTTGCGGATGAAAATGGAACTAAGCAACAACTCAGGTTCGGTTTTGGGTTGAAGGGACCCATAAGAAATTCAAAAGAAAGCAAACTTTTATTTTTTTGGGGAAAACTAGCAAAAGGAGATTGTTCTACTAGGCTATCCAAAGACGGGAACAAAACTGCACTAAAACACAACCACTGGATTAGACGTCGGTTAATGTGTACACCGACGTCTATAGTACCTTTTAGACGTCAGTCAGTGTCAATTTCGAAGTCTTTAGTGCCTCTTCGACGTCGGTTATTGCGCAGACCGACGTCTATATAATGTCTTTAGACGTCCAGTTAGTCCTACTCCGACGTTTAGTGACGTCGGACATGTCAGTGACTGACGTCACTATAGACATCGATTATATATTTGTCCGACGTCCCATTGACGTCACCAGAATAGACGTCGGTTGTTTTGCAGACATTAAAAACCCAAAATAACCGACGTTAACAGCGTTTTTGCACTAGTGTTAACGTGTAATTTTTGCGTTCTATGCGTTAGTTTCTCTTCAAAATGGCATGGTCGATCGTCACATTCTTTGAATATAGCCATTCATGGATTCTTAGCACGCAACCTCCTTTAAGTCCTTGTCTATGGCAGTTGGCTTTGACAATAAGTTCTTGCTCTAATTTCTTTTGCTATTTTCTTCATTTGGGCATATTCCGATTCATACGCATATATTCTTTTTTATACATTTTAAGTTTTATTATGAGATAATGCATATGTAATTTGAATGTTATTTAATGGTCGTGTAATTCTTTTTATTGAAAATGTGCAAATATTTCCAAAAAACACTTCTTAATGTATGGATTTCATCAACTAGGGCGAATAAACCGGGGTAGCCTCCAATACAAACAACTTTGTTAATAATATAAACTCAGATATAACTAATCAGTAGCAATTAGGCAGTTTGGGTCTGATGCATTTATTTATTACAAGCTTTTTATATGAATCATTTATCTTTATATCAGTTCATCACTGACTGCAAGAAAATATTTTATTTTGTCCTTTACTAATTACTTAATAATCAAAACAATAAAACAAGTGGATAAGGAATACTTAAGAATCCGTATTGATTGTCATATTCCGATTTAAAATCCCCGTTGTTGAATAATGACCTCGCGAAGTTGAACATGTTCCTATGAATTACAAATGTTGTCGTATACTTTGTAATCTTTCTCCTACACACATGCGATGTAGTTATGAAGTTTTGTTTTTGATAAAATAATCAGAATTACGCATGTGCTTGCATGGCATTTGTTCCCAACCAAGAAATGAAATTGCATATGATAATAATATTGTTGAGAATGTCTAAGTTTCATAATGAATAGAAATGAAAAAGTAGAACAGTATATAAAAAGGAAATACCTATTAATTTATTATCTTAAAGTTTTAGATAAATAGTAATATTATTTTTATATAGTTAAACGTAGATGTTATTTATGTTTCTGTCGCCCATAGTTAATTTCTTTCTCGAAAGACTCAACAATTATAATAGTTGATAATTTGATTTTTGTTTGAATGGTGAATGAAGGTAAAATTTGGTGGGGAAGATTAGGTGTGTTGCAGAAGGTATGGAAATTGAAATGAGCCCTACCAAAAGTGGTAAATGTATATGATATAGTTAAAGAATCCAAAGAAAATGGCCCCTACCCTATAAACCCTAAAATATTGGACCCTACCATGTGCATGCCTTCAACGTTGCTGTGAGAATACCACCCAAGCTCCTCTATATCATACCTTTTAATATAAACACTCGTGTCATAATCGCATGCATTAAAATAAAGACGTACAACTAAAAAGCTACAAAAAGCTAGAGGAACAAGATAAGGTATTACTATGTCTACTCACAAATTGGATATTTATAAATTAATACAAACACGCCTGCATATGTATATATATACTTTTTATAAGCAAATAGTTGTTTCAATATAACAAATATTATATATTCCTTTTAAATATAATAAAAAATCAGAATTGTAATCTAAAATATTAATTTGACTTAAATATTTTTAATGATCAAAATGATTAAATAATCTCTGGCTTTTATTAATAATTAATTACACGTGTTTATTAAAAAAAAATAATAAACCATAAAATTAAGAACATATCAATACTTATTTTTTAATAAATACATATAGTATTATTAAATATCTTATTATTTATATTATTCATTAACAGAGTTTAAACAAAACTAGTGTAATTGTTTTAATTTGTTCTATTAAGTTTATTATTTACTTTTTGAGATAAAAATAATCTACAATTTGATACTTCTCATTATTAATTGACTTTAAGCATTTTTCACCTAACTCTATTATGACATACACGAGCAATTTTATTATAGCCAAACATCATAGGTGGTAGTTTTTTTTAAGATTTTTAAAGGACTAAATATAAAGATAAAATAATTAATTTTAGAGGATATTACATATAATCTTTTACTAAAAATAAAAATAAAACGAGAATGCTTTTTGAAAGCCAATGCCACCCACATTTCAATAAAAGGAGTTGGCCCGTGTATCGTTAAAAAAACTTTTATATATATATATATATATATATATATATATATATATATATATATATATATATTATGTGAGCTTGACCTTATCCCAGCTTACTTTGTGAAGAAACCAATACATAATTGATAAAAGTCATGAAAAAGGAAAAAGTTTATTGGTGCAACAACTAAAAAATTATTTTATTTTCTATATTTTTACTAATAAGTTCCAATGAACTTCAAATTCATAAGAAACAAGTTTATTTAAAGGGTAGAACTTAAATTAATTAATAAATTTTTAATTAGTTAACAAATAATAATGCACTAATGTAAGGTCGGTGAAAGTTGACTATAAATTCAAACTAAAATAAAATATTTAATAAAATTGAATTATTGGAGTTAGTCTGTGTAAATCTTATTTAATATTACAAATTTATGTTTATTTAAATTAATATTGCTTATTTTTTAACGTTTATTTAAATTAATATTAGTTAAATTAGCACTAATTTAATGTATTTTAATATTTATCAAAATTAAGTATCGATTTAACTAATTTTAGTTTTATTTAATTTTAATATATATTTATTTAAGTTATCTTTGATTGACCATGCTATAATTTATTTTTATATTTATTAAAATTACTAATATAATTTTCTTTTAATATTTCTATTAAAATTAATGTCAATGTAGTCGCTATTAATACTGTTTCTGTTAATACTTTGTATTTATTTAAATTAATATTTATTAAGTTAACATTAATATTATTTTTATATATTTATTTGAATTAGTGTCAGTTTAATAAATATTATAATAAATCTTTAATGTTTATTTAAATTCATGTTAGTTAAGTCGAAAGCAACAATTTGTGTACTTTTTAGACTTAAAATAAGGAATTATAGATACATTTTAATCTAAAAATAGGAGTAACAATTCCAGGATGCATGTTGGCAAAATTATATAATCATATTTTATTATTTAAAATTCTTCACCATTGCACTTATGAGTTTATTCAATATCACATAAGAAATTTATCTATCACACCTCATATTCGAGTTTATGTCAAATTTTGTACTAAAAACGAACAAATCATACTTTTGTGGTTCATGTATATGAAAGGTAATAAGAGTATGGTGAATGTCTTTTAAAGTTTGTTTGACATATCATGTATGTATAATTATGACACACCTTTGTGCCCTGTGAACTATAGTATTGTTTTGTTTTTTCATCCAGGGTAGGCAATGAATTATGTGTGAGTGTATATGTATTGTTTATTCTATAAAGTTTTTTTTTTGTTCATGTTCTTAAATGTTATGCATCTCTTGTGTAAAAGGTTATTATGTATTTTTTGTAAGAGGGTTTATAATTATTTATCAATTCTTTGCTGACAAAAAAAAATTAAAAAATCAATCACTATGTTGTGTGAGAGTGTGCCCTTTTCCTCCTCCTGTGTGTGGCAATCACCACTTTCTTCTTCCATGTTCTCTATTATTGATTCATTGTGTCAACTTGTTATGTGATATTGGAAGACAAGTATCCTATGAGAATTAAGAGTAAGAAGAATAAGTGGATCTTGCTCATCAAGGGTATTGGTTTCATTAGAAGCAAACTAGTGGAACTTTTGATAAAAGAGGAAAAATCATGAATGCCAAGTTCTTCATTTTGCACAACTAGAAAATCTTTAACTTTGGAAATTTGGAATCGACTTATTATGATGCTACAAAGATTATTTACATTGATTTTAGACTCCATTGCATGTGTGATGAAAAAAATTCAACATTATTTACATTGATTTTTGTTTGTAATTATCAATTTTTTTTAGTATAATAGATAGACTTTTAAAATTGATTAACAATGACTTTTTAGATTGGATCGGGTGACAATCATGATTAAGATAATATAAAAAGTATATCCTTTCCATATTAAGTTTAAACCAATAATGAAAATATGTTTTATAGATCACTTATAATAAATTTTTACTAAAACTAAATATTATGCAAATAAGGAAATTAAGGAAATAAATCTTTCAACAATTGAGTGAGTGAAATACAAAGTGATGAGCAAATATTATCCATGGAGAATGAAAAAATTAATTAACAAGGCACTATATTTACTTGTTATTTAGTGAATGCATTTTTTTATCATAGAGAATTCTTAACAAAGTCCTCAATTCACGTCTTGTTCTAACTTGTTTGTTTTAGTGTAAGTTTTTTTTCATTCAATTGAGAGGAAATATACCATATCAGTAGCAATTTGATCCAAAAAAAAAATTCGAGAAAAATAATAATAGAACAAAAAAAAAGAGAAAAGATCAACTGTACAACAACAAAAAAAAGACAATTCTTCATATCGAAACTATTATGTAGCAAGGGTTTAATATTGTTGTTCTACCTAGTCTCAATAGGACCCCTCCATTAAGTCCGAACACATCTTCTTTCAATTGTAAATTATTACCAACATTTGTAACAACATTTGTTTTCATATACATATACAATTATTAGTCAAACACACATATATGAGTGAGCTAACTAAAACATTAAATATCATACTCAATATATGCATCAATAATGATATAACAACTCATCTAAGCCTTTCATAAACCCGATGTTTCACAACACCATTTAATTTCATTGTTTCACATAATCATTCACAAAGTCTCTTGTCTCACAAAATAATTCAAAACATATTTTCATAATCCCGAGGTCTCATAACACCATTCAATTTCATTGGTTGTCTCACAACCATTCACAAAGCTTGTTAACACTTCAAAACATATCATCACAACAAATAATACAATCACTAGTTATCTCAGCATTAGGAACCAAGTTTCAACTATAACTCTTAGACGTAGCTTACCAACAATCACTCACTACTAGAGCAATCATCCTTCCTACTTCTCAGAAGCCTTACGAACAAAGTCCATCTCTCCTGCTTCCCAAGAGTCTTATAGGAGAAGTAGACAAGTGTTGCTCCCATCATTCTCCTCGAGAGCTTCCTTGGCGAAGTACACAGATGTTACTTTCCACCACTCTCCTCGATATCTTCCCTGGTGAAGTACACAAAGTTTCATTTCTCATCACTCTTCTTGAGAGCTTCAACGGTAAAGTACACATGTGCCACTTCCCACCACTCTCCCCAAGAGTTTCCCCGATGAAGTTCGCATTTGGTACAACTACGTAGAGTTTGCATTTTCTACTCTCCCACGAGTCTTACGGTGCAAAGTCAACACTCAAATTCACCACTAGAAACTGACAAAGTGCAACACTTTTCGTTTAGTCACCACTACATTCCAAACAAGCATATATCTACATATCATCACAATCATACTAAATATCAACTCCATAATTTCTATTCATATAATAATACATCACACAAAATAGTGATAAGGTTTTTGATGTTTTCAAAAATAATGAATTATTTTGATTACTCTTATTTATGAAAACTTTAATGGATTATAAGTTTGAGAAAAAAAGGAATTTTTCTAAATTTCACCTTCCGTTTAAAATAGTGACATCATGGGTAAATTAAGTAAATTGTTAAGAGATTAGTGACATCTTAGAAAGGGTATTATACATCGCTTCCTCTTACTCCTACTTAGCTTCTTCTTTCTCTTTTTTTTTTCTTCTTCTCATTCATCTCCATTTAATTCATAACAAATAATTCTTTAGATTTGACGAGAAATTGACACCCATTTTATCAACGAATTTTAAAAATACAATTACTAATGAATTTATTAATAGATTTTTAAAAGATTTATCAAAAAAAAAAATCATTACAAAATATTTTGCTAATGAATTTTACCGTAACATGGTTAAAACTAAAACAATAATTTTGATGTCTATTTTATTAGCAAAATTTACTACTGTATCTATGAATAATAAAAAAATTTGAATTATTGATAAATTTTACTAACAAATTTGTGGATATTTTTATCAAGAAATAAAATCCTAACATTTGTTTGTAAAATTTGTCGATAAATTTTATTTTATTGACAATTTTTTTATGGGTAAAATTCTATTAATAATGTGTTATTTTGGAAAAATTCATTCAAGCTTTTTTATCGAATGAAAGAAATACTCGAAGCTTTTATTAAAAATTTGGAGACTTGAATGAATCAATTAAAAAAATAGTTATCTTAGCAACAAAAGTGGTAAATTCTCGCCAAACACAAATATCAATCCAAAAGAATGATATAAAGTTATCACTACTATAATTTAATTGCCAACATTATTAGGAAAATAATTGCTAACCATTTGACAATAGATGTAGTTTAAAACAGATGTGATGAGAGTGAAAAGAATGAGTTGGAGTTAGAAAAATAAAATAATAGAAGAGTGAGACTGTAAATAGAGAGATAAGAAAAAAAAGGACAAAAATTAAAAAAGAGACAATAAGAAAACAAAGAAAAGAAGGTAAAGTAGGCATTCACAAATGCAAAATTTATTTAATCTACATTCCTTCCAGAAAATATAAAGAAAAACAATTTGCATTAATCATGGATATTCTTCAAAAAATTGTAGATTAATAAAAAATCGTAAAAGAAAAATACTATTCACTAATTTGAAATTGAAATTTCTAGCAAGGGAGACTGAGTGTCGATGATGAAGTCGTCCGAATGTAGTTTCCACACAGTACATGTTAAAACATTGAGTCAATATGAGTTCCAAATGTTTGTCTTTAACTTGGGACAAAGTCACACATTATTTGTTAATATTGCAAATATGTTTATGAATGAAAAAGGAAACATACATAATAAATGAGAAATTGAAACGCAATAAAAGGAATGAAATAACTTAATAAAGACAAAATTAAAATTAGGTGAAATGAAGAAACTGAGTATGAAATTCCAACTATTGGACAACAATTTTATTTTCTATTGAGCTATAATAGTATTTCTTATTGAATTGATTGGCTGCAGTGAAGCATAACAGCTATGTAAATTAATCTTTGGTGGGGGATCTCTAAAATGAAAGGACAAGGTAAGTGTCTGGGTGCAATCAGTTCCTAACAATGATTAAGGGCAGTAATTAAGTTAATTGCCACCAAATCCTCCCCCACCACAACTGAATGAAAATGAAAGAATGTAGGTCACAAAACCCAGCAAACATAAACAAAAGTGTGACCAAAATGGCTGTTATCATAACCAAAGTATGATTTATCTAACACTGTAATCATTTCCATGATTCCTTCATCTAGACGCGCCTATATATAATATATATGAAGTTAAAGTTATATGCACATAATAAAATAATGCAGAGTTAGGAGGAAGTGCAATATATAATCCAAGTGAGGGTTGGATGTATTCACAGATTTTGGTGCAGATGACTTTGATGCCAAAAGTGCATGTGGGGTATGGAAGAACATTCAACCCTAATCCATTTTTTATGCTTCTTCTTACTCCACTAAATTATCATATCATTATTAATACTCTTAGTTTGTCTACTTAATTATCATACCAGAAGTACTTTTAGTCTTAGTTAAGGAACTCTTACAGTATACTTTAATGGCAAAATACACCCAAAAATAATGATAGAGAGAGAATAATCACTTTTTTTTAACTTTAGTTTTATGCCTTAGGATTAGGAGTGAGTTTGGTCCTACCTTCACAAGGAATAGGAAAAGATTCTTTGGCACCATTACTACTATTTCACGATAAAATAAAATGGTCCCAGAAAAATGTTTTTTTTTTCATTTAAAAAAAAAATAATGAGTGATAGTAAAGGATAATATTAATGAGAGTAAAAAAAAAATTAGATGTCAAAGTATTCGGTCGTGGAATAAGTTTAAATAAGTATAAAATGTTTATCACTCAGTGTCAAATATTCTTACTATTTCTCTGGATGAAATTGATGTATATTGAAATAAATGTTGAATCTTTTGCATGGTTATTAGTAAATATTAATTAAAGATTTTATTTTTTCTTATAGTATTTTTTTTTTCTTTCAATTTAATCATAAATTTTAAGTGATGTATATTAGTTATGTATTCGACAAAAATGATGTGTTTTTTTAGCCAAAAGTTATTAAATTAAGCCTATAATGTAAAACAGTATTAAAATCTAAATAGAGGTTTAATATAAAAAATATGGTAATAACAAAATTAGTTTGATGACTTGACGAATATATCTGGATTTGGAATTAGAGTATTCCATAAGCATGATTTGATAACATTACGTATTAGTGATTACATGTATCATTAAAATAACACCTATATCTCCAGCCTTTTACATACTGTTTGGTGCTCTTTCACCATCAAGACAAGTCACAAAGAGAGAAAACTTTCCTTTTATAATATTATGAATTATGAGTGCTAATCCCAAAATTTAAGGACATATAACAAAAGTAACAAAATGTTGAAAAATAGACAAAGCAACCAAACGCACTTATAGGCCCAGCTGGGTCGTGATTGCATAGTTTCTCATCGCTCACATGCATGCTTTAATTTCCATGCACTGTCATCTCACCTACACAACATATTTTAATTTCTAGATAAACAATTTCTAATATAATTTAATTTTAAAGTATAATCAACAATAACATTGTTAATTTTATAATAATCACACCTATTTATAAATTATACTTTTGAATATTTACGAAATTATCTATATTCTCTCCTTTTCTTTTATCTATATTCTCATCAAAGATATTGCACGTGAATCTACAACTATATTATTAGATCTTGTTCTGTACAGGATTTTCATATATCTATTTCCTTCCACACAAAAAGTTGATATAAAAAATCCAAATATATTAAATAACATCCTCTTAAAATCGAAAACAAATTTATATACCAAATATTAAACACACGCTCTAAAACAGCGAATTATTACACGAAAAATACGTAAACTAAAATTCCTTTTCATATTGGCAGAAATGGTCCCACATATGAGGCTCAATTATAAATGTCACAATGAAAAAAAAAATATGTTCATAATTTGGAATATTTATCTTAAGAATTAAAAATAATTGGAAAAGAAAAAGTTACTCATGGATAAGGTCTTAAGACATCTCAATTTGATAGTTGGCTAACTAAACAAACCAACACTTTGTCTTTGTTTTTTTTCGTGTAGATGTTCTTTTATGCATGTAGTTATCATATACTGTTTTTTAAGGGCCACTTTCGAACTTTATTTTGACCCAGAAATCACCACGCCGTGAACGAGTTGCTTTTGCTTGTTTTTTTTTTTAATGTTTTAAAATTATTTTTTATTTTATTTTTATTTTCATTCTTGAATATAAATTCAATTTTGAAAAACAATTCTATTATGGGCATCGTTTTGAATAATTAATTAAACTCACGTTACACTTTAAATTAACTCAAAGTAAATACGCATTCTCGGATTATCTTACTCAAATTAGGTAATGTAATTACCTTTGTGCACTTGGATTGAGTCCAAAAAGTTTTTTGAAAGAGATTTTAACAATGTATATACTTAGCGAGGAAACTTTCCTTCTAATTATAATATTATTGGTGTTTCTTTTTAATGTCACTAATATTTAATTTTTTTTTATAAGAGAACTATTTTTTACAAAGATGAGTGGTATCTAAGTTTTTTATTTTGTTTTTACTCATTGGTGTTCTAATACGGTAGGTCGTAATTTTGTTTTTATCAATCTGAAATAAATTTACATTATAAGTTTTTTTATATGGATTAGGCTATTTCTTTACTGCATTTTATATAAAAAAATAATTTCAGTATATTATTAGTATAATTTCTTTATAACATTGACTAATTAAAAATTAGGATAGTGAAAATATAATTTTTTTTTACAATTTACATTTTCAGTACACATAATATTTATTTAAAAAATATCGAGGTAAATTCTTATTTTATTTAATATATGTTTAATATATTTAAATTTATTTATTAAAAACTATTTAAGTAACTTTTATTTTTCATGTAGAAATATAAATCCGAAACTTCTTATTATCAAACAAAATGTAAACTTAAAGAAAGTTGGGTTTGAAGATTTTCATAATGTTTTTTTTATGTATTATCCACTGTCTCAGGTGGTGGCATATGCGTCAATAAGAGAAAGACGGAGGGCATTATGGGGTAAAAGGGAGTCAAAAGAACAACACCCGCCAAACAGCAGTCCCCGCTGTAAAACAACGTTAAAATAAAAAAGAAAAACCACGGTACGGTCCGATAATATGGCCAGGCGCGCGCACTCGCGCGTGTGCACGCCTTCCCGCTGTAGATGGGCACGGTGGAGGTGGGGACGGCGCGTGGGACGTTGGAGGGTGGCCCCACCTAGAGGGAGGGCGTAACAATGATGCAGTTAGCGAAAAACAAATTGATTTCAAGTCGTTGGGAGGGGAGACAAATGAGTCAGGTTTGCAAGCTTTTCCTTTCACTCTTCTTTTCTTTCTTCTTTCTCTCTTTTTTAACCTTTTCATAAAGCAACGCTAATGGCCACCCTTTAGATTCTTCTTCTTCTTCTTCTCAACCCCCTCCCCTTATCCTTCTTCTGCTGTTCTTCTTGTAACTCTTCAACTTCAATCCTCTTTGTCTCTTTCACTTTTTGCTTACCTGCAACCGGCTTCAGCAGTGGTAACTCCTTGTTTTAATCACTCTCTTTGTTGGGTTGTTCTTCTTTTTTATTTTTATTTTTTTGGGTTTTTTTGGAGTTTGTAAACTCACTCTCTCTCTCTCTCTCTGGCATTTCCATTTGGGTGCATGCAACTCTTTGCTCTCCATTCACTCTCACTTTGCTTTTCATTTTTCGTTCTATTCTTTGCTTCAGTGGCCTTACTTACAAGTGTTGCTGAGTGAAAAGTAAGATTTTACCTTTTTATTTATTTCTGCATTTGTGATTGAAGTAAGCCGAAAATTGTGGAATGTGGGTTGGTTTGACGATGTTCAGGAGTGCATTTTTAGATGTTGATGTAATTGACAACAATCCTCTTGTTTGATCTCGAATTATCAATGCTTTTACTTTGTTTCTCTCGATTTTATTCTTAATTCTTATTACTGATTTATCATGTATTAGGTGCCTGCGTCATTGTCAACAGTATTTCACTTTTGTTGTGTAGATCTATGTGGTTTCATGGTTTTGCGTGTTTGTTGGGGGTAGGAGAAACCTTGTTTTTTTAATCTGGTTTTTGTTTCTATATCAGGAACTGCTGCACTAACTTGAAACTTAATTTGATAATGTAGTTTGGTAAGTGAAGGCTTGTTGGCATGGTGACTACGCTTGATCTCTCTTTTTTTACTAGATATAGGAAATAAATCACTTTGATGTTTTGAGACTAATATTCAACCACAACATAGCTGTTAGTTTATGTTATTGCTTCTAATCTTTCCCTCTGACTATTACTACTAATGCTAGCTGCTACATAATTTTTCTTCTAATTAAATGCCGTACTAATTCTTCCATCCTTTTCTTTTTCCCTTTTTTAGTTGTATATGAATTAATTGACAATTGATGTATTCGGCCACTTTTTCTGCTCAAACTAAATGGAGTCAAATGAGATGGTTATTTTAGTCTGAACTCATCTGGCATATTTTACCAATCTAACCATCTTCGCCTCAAATTCTAATCTTTGTTGATAACACTTCAAGATTCTATCCTCCTTCACAGTCTAATCTTTGGTAACAACACTATTTTAAGTCTTTATATTCTCTTATCAGAATGAGGATGTTTGATTTGCAATGTCATTCATAATTGGCAGTTGGCAGATCATCAGCAACCGTGATGAACTTATGTTGTTTATGTTTTGATTGTAGTTTGATCACCAAGTTTCATGAACATGAATTTGGGATTTCTTTCTCGCATAATCAAACATGATTGATGCTTCTTAAAGTTCATGAAGACATTTATTTACTATTGATTTGTCTCTTATGGTAAAAGGAGCTTTGAGTAGTAGACAGATCCTAGAAGTTTAACCATACCTATTCCATCACGCTTTCTTGTTTTTAGCATTCTTTCATGACTTCACCTTCTCTAAATTACATGTGACGTGTCCTCAATACGTTTGTCTAAGCTAGGTTTAATTGTAGTTGTTGATGAAGAAAGGAGTCTTCTGTACTTTAACTTTGTTTAACTTTTGACTCTTCACTGCTATATTCTCTATCGAAGGCCTCATACTATATTGTAATATGTTTTTTACCAGACTACAATTTTCCTCATGACAAAGATAAGTCCGGAAGTTGAAATCAAGATGCCAATGGAGGCATTTCCGCCAGTTTCAGCTGACGTGAGCTTTATTTATGATAGTTTTCCAAAGTACAAACTGGGAGCTGATAATCAAATTCTGGAAGAGCCAGTTGAGGAAAATCAAGGTCCTTCATTGAAGGATGTTATTGAACAAGAAGCTTCCAATTTGTCCGACCAACACAAGCGGATCTCAGTTCGTGACCTTGCCAGTAAATTTGACAAGAACTTGGCTGCAGCTGCTAAATTGTCTAATGAGGTTTTTGTTTCAATTATTTGCTTATGGTCTCTACTATTTCATTATTTTCCTTTACTTAACATAAATATCCAATATTTTTCAACATTCCCCTGTTCTGTCAAATACACATCAGTTCAAAGCAAAAGTAAAATACAATAGCTGGTTCAAGTTACATCTCTTTTACATTTTAGGCAATCAGGAGTGCCATTGTTGAAATAAAGTTTTGTTATTGACTTCAAATCGCAGTTCATCCGTGTTTTTTTTTTGGTTGTTAATCTGAGTTGTGTTTCTTTTCTCAATTTCTGATGATTCTGCCATCCTCCTTTCTGTGTGAAAAATTCAGGCAAAACTGAGAGACGTTGCATCTTTGGAGGGACATGTTCTTTTGAAAAAACTCAGAGATGCACTAGAATCTTTAAGAGGTCGTTTTGCAGGAAGAAACAAAGAGGATGTGGAGAAAGCTATATCTATGGTTCGTTATTTTATCTTATTTCATGTTGAGTACACTACATTGTTCAAAGTTGGAAATGTTATTTCATTCCATTTGATTCACTATCTTTTTAAGTTTTCTGGCTTACTTTTGTGGAGCGTGTTTTCATTTCCTTTTTCTGAGCCCCGCATATTTCTGCGAAGCTATTTCATAATGCATGAGGAAAATTATTTTAGCTCTTCAATTCATGTTAATGATGCTAAACATTTATACTTAACAATATATTCCTCACAGGTGGAAGCTTTAGCAGTTAAGTTGACTCAAAATGAAGGAGAATTGATCCAAGAGAAGTTTGAAGTGAAGAAGCTAGTAAACTTTCTCAAACAGGTCTTCTTCGATATCTGAATTTTTTGTTACACAATCTCCTCCAAAACATTCTGCTAATTCATAATTTAATTTACTTGAACAATTTATGAATTTTCACTATTAATGCTTTGATCAAATTCCAAAATTCATTTGGGTATGTTTTTTACAGATTGTAAAGCAATAATGAATTCGTTGTTTGACATGTGTTTGTGTATTGTTTGCAAATAAACTGTTTCAAACTGTACTGTGGTAAGGATTTTGGCAAGTGTACTAAGTCCAGGAGTAGTTAAGTGGATTTTTAAATTCGAGTATTGAAATCCAAGAGACTCGCACAGTATCAATTTGTTTGTTATTTTTGAAAAATTAAATATTTTTGTTTTAAATAAAGTAAAAATAAACAGTAAAAGATAAAGAGATAAAAATAAGAAGATAAATAATAAGAAATCAAACTTTGAAATGAAAAGGTTGTTGAACAATTGACTTAAAGATTGATAGGATGTGTTAAACTAAGATTGATAGTTTTGATTTTCTAATTCTTTGATTTAAATATGTTTTGAGAAGAAAATTGGTTCTGTAGGCTTCTGAAGATGCTAAGAAGTTAGTTAATCAAGAGAAGTCTTTTGCTTGTGCCGAAATAGAAAGCGCAAGGTCAGTGGTGCTCAGAATTGGGGAGGCTCTTGAAGAACAAGAAAAAACATCCCAAGCTTCTAAACCACAGGTATTAAAGTGTTGTTTGATTACACAATTATATGTGTGTATAATTTTGCATTAATGAATTCTTAATGAAGCATTACTTTTACACTATAATGCTATTCAATGTACACATGAGAATCATATGTTTGGGTGTAGGTAAAAGATTACCAAATACTACAATTTTAGGATAGAAAAGAGGGGTACGATGGCCACATCTTGAAGATAACATTTCCTGTAGAAATTGTGTATGCTGAAGAATTCTTATGAACTTTATTTCCTCATCAACTATACAAACTTGACATAGAAATTTTCACACTTTCATTCATATGAAAAATTCAATGCATAAAAATACTCAGGCTGGAACTGTAAAAAGGAAAATATAAGTTTTTTTGTTTTCTGAATACTGTGTTTGTAGTTCTTTGCTTGTAATTTACGTAGTATCTTCATATCATGTTGTATCATCCTTCATTTTGCAATGTATATAAATATGGAAAATCTCTAAAGATGCATTAGTGGTATATAATATCTACTGTCCCTCATTGCTAGGATGTGGATGGACTAATAGAAGAGGTTCAAGAGGCTAGAAGAATCAAACTGTTACATCAGCCAAGCAAGGTGAATTGCTTTCTTCTTCCTCAATACTGTTATAGCGGGTAGTTTTTGCTTAACTTCACTGTACTTCATTTTATAATAATGATTATAATAGTAATAAAAATAATCCAGATGTTGACAAGAAGCATTAACACCAATTTTTCTATCATTTCGTAGTTACATTGTTAAACATGTCATACACCATGCTTAGATACAACATTTTCACCTTAAACCTTTGAAAATGAGAAATTTTTTATTTGAAATGTATGAAATACATATAATTGTAATTAAATGCTGAAATTTGGTTTGAATTGTGTAAATTTGACCATACCATATCTGAAGAATTTTGGTATAATACATGTTAATATTAACATTTTGAGTTTAACGGATATGTATGTTCATTGTGGAAAGATTTTACATTGTTAACCAAATAAAAATCAGCTTTAGTGTGACTTCTAGGGTGATTATTGTCAAAGTAAACAAACTTATATATGGTAGTTTGTGATTTCGACGACTTTGTAAAAATACTCTACACTGTCAACGCATATCCTTTCTCATTCTTTTCTAATCCTTATGTGTGTGTTTGTGTATACGTATATTACTACTGTTTACTAATATACTCTGCCATGCCTGTATCCTAACTATAATTAAATTTCCATTTCTCTACATCATATCATTTGGGATAACTTGAACCATTGCATGTGCAATCAGGCACATCTTAATCTAAGGACCCATTAACAATTTGAATATCTTCATAATGGTGAAATATGACAATTGTATGATTTCAGGTGATGGCCATGGAATATGAATTACGTGCTCTTAGGGACCAAATTCGAGAGAAATCTATATTTTCAATTAAGCTTCAGAAAGAGGTTTGTTGATATCATGTTTATTTGCTCAAATTATCTATCAAAGCTATAATTAATTTTACTAGATTTGATTGGGCAGTCTTGTACTTAGCAAGTGGTAGTAGGACAATAGTAGTTTATTCATATACTTTTTTTTACCCATTTGAATCAATCATAAATGGTTTGCTTCGATTATAGTAACCAATTTTTAACTCAAATAACATGTTGGGCAAAATCTTGATTTGGTCGTGTTTGAACATGATTTTGGTTCTCAAACCATGTTTTGAATGGAAGGAATAAAACCCTCATATCTACCGGATAAAACTATGGTTTGCAAACTATAATTTATACATGTTATAAATACTAAGATCTAATGCACTCAAATCTACTTTTCTTGCAATAACTTCATTTCATCTATGACAGCTAACCATGAGCAAGAGGGACGAGGAAAATAAATCTCGCTTGTACATGTTAAATGGTTCTGAAACTTTGGGTTCATATCTTCAAGTCCAGCCTTGCTCAGATGAAGTGCCACATGTTTCTAAATGTTCGATTCAGTGGTATCGCTTGTCATCTGAAGGGAGCTGGAGGGAAGTTATTTCAGGTACCTCTCTTTTAGTTTATTTTCAATCGTATTTCAGATTGCTCAGATCACAGTATTGTATTGATATTTTTGAGTAACATCTATACTTGATTCTGTCTATTTGACATTGGTCTGGAAGTTTTTCAATGACTATATCATCTATGTATATTATACAAATTGGCCATTTTGCTTTCCATTTTAGATCTATAATTGAGATGTAAATGTCAAGAAAAGGTTTGATGCAGCATATGTATCCTCTTTAATAATGTATCCTATTTTTACAATCCAACAAATGTAATTTTTCAAATATACTTCTGCACCATTTAGCTCCAATCTGGCGATGGAATCTATTTTTATTTGTAACCTTCATAATGAATAATGTTTTACATATCTTATTGACTTTGTTTATGCTGCGGTTTCTTTGACTGGCCTCCAACAACTAGTTGATCTTGATTGTTTTTTATAATGTTTAAAGTTGGTTTCCCTTCATTTCTCAGGTGCCATCAAATCAATATATGCACCTGACCCCTCCGATGTAGGGAGAATCTTACAAGTAGATATTGTCTCCAATGGGAGAAAACTTACACTTACAACTAATCCCGTTCAACCTGGTTAGTTTCTTAAGGGCCTTTACCTTTTTCTTTTCCCAGAAAATAACTTCTGTTTTCAAGTGTGCATAGTTGGGGTTATCTTGTACCTGACATTAACTATTGATGCACCCTGAAGTAGAAAACAAAGGCTAACAGCTACCTATCTGTGTGTAACAGTTTCAGGACTTGGAAGCCTTGTAGAGTCACTTCTACGAAAATCTAATGCTGATTTTAATGTATGTTTTCAACATCCTTTCTAGTTTCAGTGGTTTAAATCCTGGCAGAAAATGCTGTAGAAAAAGTGTCATTTAATTCAACGAATATTATAAAATATCTGTTTGTCTTCTGAGTAGTTTCTGAAGATGATGTTTAAAAGAAGAGTTAAATTCTGTTTGGTCCTATAATTCAACAAACATTATAAGCCTTGCTTACTACTTGGTTGAGAAATTCGCTTGTAAGTTCTTGATACGGGATTCCAGGCCCTAAGATGGAACACCGCTTTCCTATTTCCACTCTCATCGTCGCCTCCCACCCTGTATTATAATTGTTGCAAACTTGCAAGCAAGTTTTGAGTATTGGGTGATAAAGATGGATGCTATATGTTTTAGTTATTTTTGTTGTAGCGTACAAAAGATCCTTACATTTCTTGAACCATTGTGGTCTAATTGAGTAAATTTTGTACATGTGTTATATATAACTCAGCTTTACTGTTTCATTTTTTATATGTGCAGCTAACTATCTACTTCTACATTTTCACACACTCCTTTTATCTGCAAAAGAGAGGGAGTTTTGCTTTGGTAGGGGACATTTTTTGGGAGAATAATTCCTGGTTTGTATTGGATTTTCACAGGTAGTTATTTCTCAAATGAATGGAAAAGACCACTCATCTCATTCTACTCACTCATTTAATGTGGGGAGGATGAGGATAAAGCTATGCAGAGGTTGGATTACAAAAGCTAGAGAGATTTACTCTCCATCAATGCAGGTACTATTTTAGCAATCAGTCCTTATTCTTGAGTCCAACACGTTAAACATGAAAGTTAAAGGCTCTCCATCTGCCCCCGGACACATAAATTCACACATGGGAATTCACATTTTCGGTGTCAATGTCTTCCCAGTACAGAATTATTCCTTTCTATTCTATATTTAACACAGACAACCTAGATAAAGAATAACATGTTTTTATCGAGGTGCAATGTTTCATTTGTACTGTTTTTTTATGGTTTATTATCTTTTAAGTGCTCAATTTGACTACCCTTTAACTAACATTTTTCTTAACTACAGCTATGTGGAGTTAGAAGTGATGTCAGTAACGCAGCGAAGGCATTGTTTTGGCAAGCTAGAAAAGGTCTCTCATTTGTATTAACCTTTGAATCAGAGAGAGAAAGAAATGTAGCCATCATGGTTGCCAGGAAATATGCTCTTGATTGCAATGTATGCACCCTTCTCATCTTACCTGTTACAGATTCATATGTTGACTCTCTTGTCTCATTGTTTAGACCCTACCTCTATCCAAAATGTTTGCATTTTTATTCGTACTTTGCTTCCAAATAAATTGCTGTCTATGTATTTGTAGGAGATAAAAGGTAATGCATTTACTGAAAGAGTGAAGTTATTGTAGTAAAATTGTTTCAATAAGTTATATTTAATATTGTCATTAATTTGTGTTGGAAAAAACCTTAAACTATTGCCATTTAGGCACAGAAAGTACCACTTCCTCTATCACAATCAGTGTGATTTAAGGTTTGTTGACACAGATCATGAACAGCAGTAAATATAGCTTTCTGAAACAATTTTGTTAAAGTACATCATTTTCTCAATAAATGACATTGAAAACAAATTAATTATAAAAAATAAACGCTTTAAGGAAAAAGTATTCATTTCCTTGTTGAAACGGGTCCCTTACTTTGATGCAAATTAAAAACAGGTATTTGTTTTGTAAATGCAGGTGGTGCTTGCTGGGCCAGATGATCTAGTGTAGAAGCAAAATTAACTGACTGAGTTCTTCCTACAAACGTGAGGTTTATCATATTCTTGGTGTGAGTATACATGTGTGGTTGTATTGTTGAAGAAAGATGTGATTTCATACTTGTGATTGGGTTTCCACTAATTGAGTTGCATTGTTTTAGGCATGTTTTTTTATTTGCCTAATCATGTTGTTTCTAGCTCAACCTTTTATAATTATTAGTTCATTTGTTCATTGTGGCTAATTTGCATGTGCAAGTTGTTTTGTAATGTAAAGCACATCCCAAACATGGTATATACCAAAATTTCTTAATGATCATTGCCAAGTAAATCTGCTATGTATGCCTCCTTTTATTGGGAAGGAAGTAGTGATTTACACTCAAGTGAGTATTTCTTAAGGATAAAAATGAACTTTTATCTTTAGATTTATTCTTTTCTTATTACTAAAACCAATTGAACTAATGAATTCCATTGTTGCTACAAATAATAAATTTGAAGTTGTAAGTAACGAAATTTTGAGACAGTGAGAATCTAGAATCATTCTTAAAGTGATTGTGTTTTTATCTTAATTCATTGTTCTTTTCGTACTTGTAGAAGAGCTATGAGAAAGAGAAAACAAAAATTCCAGATGATCGTTAACAATATCTCTTGATGACTCATTAGTTACTACTAAGAGTAATTAATTAGCAATGTATCATACGTGGATAAGTAAAATGTGTACACGTGTAGTGTTTGGTACATGAACACTACAAAATGAAACATCATACTCTATTTTTGTTCTCCTTAATTTCTCAAATTTTTAACACTAAGATGTAACGTAAATATTTTAATCAAATTATGTTTTTAAAATGTATCAAACTTAAATAATAAAAAATATTTATGCTTCTTGTTTGAACATTGGTACCTGTTTTTGTGGTAACAGCGAGGGAAGATATTGATTGAGCAACGATCATTGATAATACTTATTTTATTGATAAACTTGTCATCGGGATTTTGATCCATCAAAGAAAAATTAATTTGATCACTTTTTCCACATCCACTCAGTCATATATAAATTTATTTACTTTTATGACTATTATCTTAAAAGTTATATTCATGATGATTTTTTAATAGTTGATAGTATAAAAAAGAAAACATAAATATTAAACTCTTAATCAAATATAAGAGATGTGAAATAAATAAGATTGTTAGCCACTAGAAAAGGTAATAATAACTATGATCGTTTATTAAGTATCAAGGTGGGAAATTATGAAATCACCTCATTTTTTCACTAAATAGTTATCGAATC
Organism: Vigna reflexopilosa; assembly: GCA_027742785.1. Classification (NCBI taxonomy): domain Eukaryota; kingdom Viridiplantae; phylum Streptophyta; class Magnoliopsida; order Fabales; family Fabaceae; genus Vigna; species Vigna reflexopilosa. The sequence goes on from CM050914.1 coordinate 14,298,899, forward strand.
CATATTTTAAAAAAAATTACTTTTTAAATTTTACTATAATATTTTTGTTCAACTTTTAATTTTTATATGATAAATTTGATAAGTCAATTTCTTTGAACTCATTCAAATTTTAAATCACACAAGTTTTTTTCGTTTGTGTAAACCATTATTGGTATTAGTAAATCAATTTTTTTAAACAATAAATATTTAAAGAATAATTAAAACTAAAATTAAAATAGAAAATGTACTTTTTAAACAATAATAGAGAAATGAAAGGTAAGATAATGATAGCAGGAATTGTAAAAGAATAAGAATTAAATTTATATAAAAATTTCGTAAGAAAAAAAACAATGTTTTTCCAATATCACATCGGATAACTTGTATGAGTTTATTAGTTTAATGACGAGAATTTTAGAAATCGAAAATGAAAGAGGAACTGTAGGTCCTGTGAAAGGAGTGTTCCCACTAGCAAAACGTCTGTGCCTGAAGGTTTTGCCTCCATGTAAATTTAATGAAGTATTTAAAATTTTAATCTATATATTTATTTAAAAAATTTAATCCATATAAAAAATTATATTGTAATAACCTAAAAATAGTCAGCACTAGAGGGTGAAAGATGGCAACGGATAAGAGGACTGAATTATTTTTTCTTTTTATTTTAAAGAACTAAAAGTTTCATTTTTTAGTACAAAAAATATGATCCTAATTTACTACCTCTTATCTGAGAAGCCATCACCCCTGCTTCAAGCTCTATCAATCCTCTCATCTTCTTTCTCTCATTCCTCCACATTAAACCAATAGATTTCTGTCTAGGTAATATCCAAGTGATCACGAAGTAAGGAGCTTTGTTTCCATCCGATCAATTTTCCTGTTCTTCAACTGGTAAGAAAATTCATTTCTTCCCTTTCACTTAGGGTTGTAATCATGCAACAAATCTGGTTACATGTGACCCATTTCTCGTTTCTTCAATTTTTAGCTTCTATTAGGTTTTAAAATTTGTATTCTATCATCAAATTGATGATCTATAGGTACCGTTAAGGTCTCCATAAGACGCGGGACATTTCTAGTCTTCTTGAGCTTGGTTGTCTACACTAGAGGTAAGGGAAGCTAGGATTCATTTTCTTTTAATGGATTAAAATTGCATGACTTGTGATTATGTTTAAAATAGTGAAATACTATGCATGTGTGAACTGTGTAAAAGAAAATGTTGTTGTTGAGTGAAAATTGGATGAATTGAAGTGTTAGAACATGTGCTTGTTGATGAATTGTGTATGAAACTGTGAATGGTTGATTAGAAACTGTTATAATTGATATTTTGTGGTGTGGTGGAATTACTGAGATGCTGGAAATTGTTATTATGCAGCTTGTTAGATAGAAAGTTAAGTGAGCTAAGTTTCCACGTTGATGAGGTGTTTAAATAAACTTTTGAAAGGGCACTAGTGCATATATTGATGAGAGAACTCGCAATTATAAGCCAACTTTTTAACAATATTCGATCTTGTACTATTTATTTTCTTTCACATTTTGAACTTCATGTTATTAATGCTTTGTATATTATTTAACAGGAAGATTTCTCTCTTAGACTCTCATAGGCCAGATCTAAGGTGGGATCTACTCCTAATGTTGCATCAAGAGTAGATGCTGGTGACGATGACATCATCAGACCCTAGTGTTGGGTTGATGTCGTCGGTGGAAAGAAGAAAGGACGACTATATAGGGCAGGACAACTTGATGTCAATTATAGTGTTGGAAGAGGTATATTGAAACAACAACCATCTGCATCCAGCACTTCTGACGAGAGCAATGTCGTCCTTAGACAGAAACTAGAAGCTCGTGACTAGGCTTATGATGCACTTCTACAAAGATTTAAGAATCTTGAAAATTTGGTCATGACATTGTTGCCTAGCAAGGATAGAATTAGTCCACCCCATCATTGTCCCAACAACAACGTCCATCAATGCAACCATTTATCTAGCAACAACCACCTCCCCAACAACTGCCTCTGCATGAAGATGATGATGATTCCGATGATTATAATGACTATTAGGATTTAATGAACTTTTTAAAACATTTATGTATTGCTTTTTATTTTAAAACTTAGTTGTTTTATCTCTTGCTTGAATGATACAATCATACAATAACTATTTGTTTCAATGATATTTATTTCATGTTTCATGATATTGAGCAGATTGTCTTAGTTGATAATTTTGAGTGCAATGATTGCTTACTTGGCAGGTATATATTATGGTGAGTAAGAAATATTAACAATAGTACTTGAAACTATTTTGATAATTACGGATGGACTTACCGACGAATATTCATTGATAATGCAAAACATATTGATTGCATTATCAACGAATATGAATGTCGGTAAAGCAAAACATATTGCATCGATAATGTTCGCATGTTTTGTACTTCATCACCAATAATCTTATCCTTAATGTTTTCCGACAAAGTATTTATAATAGATTTTCGACGGTCAAAATGTAAAGGCTTGAAAAATGTGTAGAGCTATGGGGCCTTAAGTGAAGGCAGCAATACCCATTTAATTTAGGACAACATGGCCTTGGAAGAGACCTTTCAAAAAAGTCTGATTCACTTTGCTCAAACCCTCTCTCTCTCTCTCTAGAAAATCCTTTCTCCTAATTTCTCTGTCTTCTCTCTAAAATCCCATATCACTGAACCGATCAAATTTTGATTTGAAGGTGTTTCCGCGCTCATTGCACTAAGGGCTTCGATTTGAACCGAACGTTTTTCCATTCCGACCAGTAAGTGTGTTTTTCCCTTTTCTCCGCTATATTCGAAACTTAGGACTTTGAGTTCTACTGATTTTATGCAGTTAGAACCTTCCTTTTTCTAATTTCTATTATGTTCTAGCTCTAAGAGTTGTGTTCTATCACCAATTCGGTGATTTGTAGGTTCTGTAAGTTCAACGCTGAGTGAGTTTCTGTTAGGGCGTTTTCAATTAACTGCTCTTTGAGAAAATCAAGTAAGGAGAGCTAATTATTTTTTGTTTAATCTGTTTTCGTGTTTCATGTATGATTAAATTCAAAATAGGATGTTTTGTTGGGACTGTTTTGTTAGTGTCTTGTGTAATTGGCTTGGTATGAACTTGATTGCGTAAAGGAAAAGAATGTTTGTGAGAATTGTTGGGTAGATGTTGGTCACGGTTATGAGAGGAGAGCTTTGGGTGGTGATTTAGAGGTGCGTGAACATCGTAGGCATAGAGCGGAAGAAACTTATTTTGTTGAAGTGTGGGTTTCATTTTCTTTTGAAGAGAATGGGTATAGGAAATGGTTGTAGGCCCCACAGCAGTAATGAGAGAGTAGAATGGGAGTGGGGCCGGTTGGGAATGAAAAGTATAAAGTGAAGTGGTAATAGTAGTAAAATAAGAAGATTTGTAGAGAAAAGTTACTGTGAGAAAATAAGCATGCAAAAGCTATATAATGTAATGAGGGTGTGAGTAATGTGGTGTTAGGAGATTGGTTGTTGAAGAAGAATTCAAAATAATATTAGTGCAGTAAAAAGTAAATGAAAAGAAAAAGAAAAAGATGAAGAGATAGGTAGGGTGTGTGACGTGAGAATTAAAGTGAAGAAAAAAAAGAGATAAGAGAAAGAGTGGGAGGTACTGAGAGTTAAAAAGAAAAAAGAGAGAATATAAAATAAAGAATAACAATTTGTAGAGTTAGTGTGGGTCATAGTAGTATTTAATGAAGGAGAGGAGAGAGAAATGTGTGAGAAATATAGTTTTAGGGAGGAACATTATCACTTTTGGGGTTTGAAAGTTATTTTATTTTATTTATAAAAGGATTGGTAGAAAAGGGGTGGGTCCACGTCAATTAGAAAGTAAATTAGAAAATGAATAATAAGTTGGTAATGACATATTTGGATAAGGATTTTGGAAGGAGTGTTAATAAAGGGTGAATAGAAATAATTTATTATATTATTTTGGGTTATTTGGATGGTTAGATTTATTTTCCTATCATAGTATTAAAATGGTATATTAAAAGAAAAGCTAAGGTTGATTATTATTTTATTCCTTAAATAAATAAGTTATAGTTTAAATATAATAAGATAATATTTTATGAGTAAGCTTTATTGTACTATATGTCGGTTTATATGTTGTGATTGAAATATATTTATGTGTATGTTGATTGTGGCAAAATGTATATGATTACAAAGTGATGAAAGTACGATACAAGTGATAAACCAAGTTTTGTTTGTGTAGAATCTCTTGGTGAGATTCTTAGTGTTTTAGAATGTAAGTAGGAGCTCGGTCTTGGGGGTCTTCCTGACGCTCCAATGACCTTTCTTCTCACATAGAGAGGATTGTATCATGTGGTGAGGAGTAGCAGGAGGTCTTAGTCTCGGAGGCTTCCAGTATTCTCCAAGGCGCGAAACGGACTAACCTCGTGAGTGTGGCAGGGTGGGGAACCCAAGTTTCATAAGCCACCACGGGTGCATGACCCGCCATAGCTCGAGTCTCATTCTAAAGTCCGGACGATCAAGTCTAGTGTTCAACATGTTAGGATACCTGTCTTAATCTGTTTTGATTTGAGAATAACTCTTGTAGATTCTATGCTTGACATGATCAATGTTTTTTATATAATTAGTTCACCCTTGCTTGCTTGTGTTTGTGCCATGTTGTATGCGTTTCCTTTTGCGATGATCATCTACTTGGGTGGGAGCAGATGACGAGGAGGATATTTTGGAAACAGCTCTTGATGGGGACGGCAGTGCTGCAACTTAGATTTTGCTAGCTTTTATTTCCATGAACTCATTATTTTGAAGAACTTTAGTGCATTTAAAGTTTTAAATTCTCTGTAATTTTCAGGAAGAAACTATAATACTCTAGTTTTCAATTCCACATTATTCTAAGGATGACTGTAATCCTAATATTTTAAGTACTTCTTCTAACTGCTTTCCAGTATTATATATGTGATGACGTCTTATTATTATATGTCTGTTGTATATTTTGGGATGTCACACAAAACTTTATCAATAACCATATATTACCGACAAAAATTTGACATTATCGACAGAATTTGTCTACAAATAATTCCTATTTTTTTTAGTGTTGTAACAAATTTTTGGATTAATAATGTTCGTGTTTTAAATTATTATGAAACATTGTATTTAGTTTATAAATTAAATTACAAATTATTTTTTTCTCGAACTTCATGAAATATAGAGAGAGAGAGGAATTAAACACTTTATATAAAACAACAGTTTACATATTATTTGTTAATATTTAGAGTAATTAAACACTTTATAATTTAGTTTATAAATGAAATATATTTTTTTATAATTTAAGAACGAAAAATATATTAAGAAAAGTAAACGAATGTGTATATTAAAAATGATGACAAAGGTTTTCTCCAAAATAAATCCTTACAACATATATATAAATACGCTCACTTTTTTTAATATCATATATTAGAAAACTGTAGTTATGGTTAACTTTAAAATGCATTCGGAGTTAATGCGCTAATCTACGTCTACTAAAATTAAGAGACATGCTAGCAAAAAAAACTCTTATTTAACCTTATTTATTTAATTAGATTAAATGTATATTGTTAAAGAAAGGAGAGAGGAGAAGGACGATAGAATGTTTTTAAAATAAATAAATAAATAAATAAATTTTAAGTATTTAATATACGATTAATTTTTTGGTTCAATAACTTAATATTAAAATAAAAAGGAATTGAGTGTCTATTGTACTCAATAATTTCTGTAATTTCTAAATAAAATATTTATATGTAGTTATTTTGTATATATATTGAAGTTTTGTTCACATTGAAATACAATTGAAAAACCTAATTCTTCCTATTAGACCGGTCGAAGATCAGAACCGTATAACTATAATAAATATTAAAATACAATGCCAACGAAGATTGTTAGAACTTCCTGAACTTTTTTTAGCTTTTCTTTTATTGAAGCTATTTTCCCTGAGTGAATGGATGATAATATAACATCAAATCTCAAATCACTTTTATTAAGACAAATATTATTGAGATCACAGCTGCATAATTATACAAAAAAGTAAATAATTAAGAATAAAGACTTGTTTTTATAATAATCAAGGTCAAAAGAGACGAGTTAAAATTGCCATTACCAGACTTCACTTGCTAGAGTATAACTTATATATTTTATAAGTTTATGAGAGTAGGACATCATTATTTTCACATCCAACAAATTTTTCCACATCTACTATTTTATCATTTAATTTTTTTTTTCCTTTTTTACAAATATAAAAGTTATTTTTCTTTAATAATCGAAATATTTTTAAAAGTAGGACTTGAACTCTGTAAATGGTGTCAAAAAAGTATTTTCTTTATAAATATTCTCTTACTTATATTCATTTGACAAAAAATGGATAAAATTGTCATAAGAAAATAAACTTTCATATTTTATAAAGCAAAAAAATAAAGTGAGGGATAAAGAAGCATGATATTAACTCCCAATTTTCTTTTTTATATATTAAATTAATATATAGTTTTAAATATTTTTTAAAATATAAATATGTTTTATATAAAAAATTTATATTCGCACCTAAAATATTTGTTGTATTGAATGAGTATTAAAAAAAAATTGCATTGAGAGTATGATTACTCACGTATGCATGTGTACGTTATGCATTTGTATTTCTCTGAAGATCCACTACTTTTGTAGCGTATTTTCTTTTACACAAAGTTGGAATTTCCTTCCAACCCCATATTATTTTTTTCCTTGGAGTTCATTATCCTCATTTTCCATTAATTACTATTGATTATTTTTAAATATTCAACGGCTATATAATATGTGTATATATATCATATGAATGCAAAACCAAACGCTTAAGAAGTGGTTAAAAAAAATTGACCGTTGAAGGCAAAGTGTTCGCTCTCGTATCATTGACAGTGATCATAGAGAAAGGGAGAGAGGGCCAAATATTCTACCCTATAGGAGATTATACTTTGTCTCAACTTAAGAAAAAAAAAAAAAAGAGTTTTCCGAATGGCATCGAGAACCACCGTTAAACAACAGGGCGCAGGTATGTTTGTATTTGTCCTTTTTTAATCATTGCATGTACACTATAGTACTCTTTGATCGTACGATGATGCTGCCCTGCTGGTTTCTTTGGGTTATTTCTTGTTCTTGTCAAAATAAGATTGATTCAATCTTTTCTGTCTGATTCTGGGGTCTTGGTTTAAATTTTGGTTTTAGTTGGATCTTGGGGTTTCGTGTTGGTTTCTTTTCCGTTGGATGAAAACATGAAAGGGTTTATCTTTCTGTTCTTGGAATTATCATAGGTGTTGCATGTCAATCTGTGTGTTTCGATTCAAAGCTACGTAAGTTTTTCGAATGAGTGGCTTTTTTTTAATCCATAGATGAAGCAGTAGTGAAAGGAGGGAAACAGCGGTGTGCAGCGAAAGGAAGGAACCGCAAGGCGTTAGGTGATATTGGGAATTTGGCCAATGTAGGAGAAGTTGAAGTCAAACCTAATCGACCCATCACACGGTAATTTTTTTTTTCTTCTTCTCTCTCTCTCTCTCTCTCCCTCTCTCTCTTATTAAGGTGACATTGTTATGATAATTGTAGGAGTTTTGGAGCTCTTCTACATGCCCAAGCACAAGCAGCAGCAGCAGCAGCAGCCGCAGCTACTGATAAGAATAATAAGGTGAAATACTCTTTACATTACTTGTCTAATTATCCTATAAGGTTGTGACTAACTGTTGTTTTGGAATTGCAGAAACAGGTTTCTGCCAATGTGGCTGGACTTCCAATTGTTTCTAATGCAGTTGCAGCGACCAAAAGAGTGGTCCAAAAACGGGGTCAGAAAAAAGTCACTGTAAAACCAAAACTTGAGAAACCCATCGACAAGGAAGCTATCCCAGATAAGAAGATTCAGAAAAACAAGACAAGGGAAGGAGATGACAACTCTAAGAAGAATTCACACGCTTTTACTTCAGTGCTCACGGCTCGAAGCAAGGTAAAAATAAAATGAACGTAAATTAAGAACCTTGCTATGTACAAGAACGCCACCGTTCCTCTTTTTTTGGACAATAAGTTCTTATGAAACTATTGCAGGCAGCAAGCGGCATAACAAACAAACCGAAGGAGCAGATTATTGACATTGATGCTGGTGATGTTGACAATGAGCTTGCTGCTGTGGAGTATATTGATCACCTTTACAGGTTCTATAAGCTTGTTGAGGTAACAAACGCGATTCCCTTGATCCATTTTGTATGCTGTGTTTGAAGTGAGATAATTTTAATATATGTAAACGTTCTTTTGATACATGAAGAATGAGAACCGCCCTCGTGACTACATAGAGTCACAACCTGAGATAAATGAGAGGTCGAGAGCTATACTAGTTAATTGGCTGATCGAAGTCAACACCAAATTTAACCTTTCACTTGAGACCCTTTACTTGACAATCAATATCATTGATCGGTTCCTATCAGTTAAGAGTATTCCAAGGAGTGGGGAACTGCAATTGGTTGGCATCAGTGCCATGCTGATGGCATCCAAGTATGAAGAAATCTGGGCGCCTGAGGTGTGTATTTATATGTGTGTGTACATATACATTTGTTACTACGTTGATGTGTTGACCTTTTCAATGAATATCAAGGGAATAACACTTGTCTCGAACTGCAGGTTGAAGGTCTTGTCTGCCTTACAAGTTACACTCATGAACAGATACTGGTCATGGAGAAAACCATACTATATCAGCTGGAATGGACTTTGACTGTGCCAACACCTCTTGTTTTCCTGGTTCGTTTTATCAAGGCAACAATCCCAGATCAGGAGGTGAGTGAGTATGTCTGGCCTTTTTTTTTTTTTTCAAATCTCTTAAACTATGATTCTTGCTATTGAATTTCTGCCTTGTCTGCATTTGTTGCTCAATGTCTGCATTTTTAGTTGGAAAACATGGCTCATTTTCTGTCTGAATTGGGATTGGTGCACTATGCAACCATAATGTATTGCCCGTCAATGATTGCTGCCTCAGCAGTGTTCGCAGCTAGATGCACTCTGAATAAGACTCCCCTTTGGAATGAGACACTTAAGTTGCACACTGGTTACTCACAAGAACAACTTATGTACGTGAATTGGACATACCAACCTTTTTTGGATTGTATTAGTAAAATCCTTCTATATATTGTTTCTTTAATTTTAATTGTATTTGGTTTTGTTTGTTGCAAACAGGGAATGTTCTAGATTATTGGTGAGTTTCCACTCCATGGTTGGGGATGAAGAAGAGCTGAAGGTAGTGCACAGAAAGTATTCTGATCCTCAGAAAGGAGCTGTTGCTATGCTCCCACCAGCTAAAAATCTTCTGCCTGAAGGTACTGTCTCTCAACAGAGTTAACGAAACTGAAGAAGCAGGCAAGAAAAAACTCCTTCAGCACAGTCAATTCCTTCGTCGCCTTATGAAATTCACTAAGTGCAACAAGGTGCAATTTGACAGTGTATTTTCTAATGAACTTCTCGAACTGCTAACTGTTATTGCCAACATAATGTTAAAACAACATTTTTTGAAATTGCTTAGTGTGTTTTCTACGTCACTGAGTAGAGTTCACTGTTAAAAAATATACCGGGAAAACCTATTGCTATCGTATGTTTCTGCCTAAACATCTTGAAACAACTTACTTTTTAACCTATGTGTGGTTTTTTTACCAACATGCTGGTAAAACATTTTCAGATTGCTATAACGGGAAATCATTTTAAGTAATTTGTATTTCATTTAATTCTAATCTATTCGATTTAAAAAATTGAAATGTCTGAGTTTTTTAGTAACTTTAAGTTCTTTCTTCATCTACTATTCAATTTTAGGGTTTTCTGGCACATATATCTCTGGCATGTTTAGTTTTAGTAACTATTAGTCGTCAATTAAGAGATTGGTGAAGAAAAAAGTAAAATCAAAAATTTTGATCGTTTGCAAGAAAATAAATGAAAATATTTTAACACATGACAACCTTTTAAAGGTATTTTGATCATTAAAAAAATAATTTTTATATTGATATAAGAAAGATATTTAAAAAGTAAAATAATATATGTAAAATGCGTGTAAAGAGTTGGTTGAATATCAAAATAATACTATCCAAAATAAAATTCAAACCCGCTACACATCTCGGAAAGGATTGAACTGGTATTTTCTAAATATGTAGGCAAATTTTTACGGTGTATGGTAAAAATACGTGGTATATAAAGACATTATTTTATCCAAGTTAAATTTATTTATAAACAAAATTATTATTTTTTAAAGTATATAAGCAAATTTTAAAAAAATTATGGAAATAAGCATGTAATTTTCACACGACTTCGTATTAAAAAAGTCATGTACTTTAAAAACGATTTTACTATGACTTTATTGCTATCGATAATGTGTGGTAACTGATTAGGTATATTATCCGGAAATCATTGAGATGAAAGACAACTTTCAATTTTTTACTTAAAGTCATATCCGATAAAGGATATGAGATTTCAGAATAGTAATTGATTATCACACACATAGTAATAGATTACATCAAGTCATGAGAATATAATGATTTCAATTTTTTAAATATAACAAAAATAAAATTATCTTAAAAATACACGACTTCTTTGTACTTGGACCACTTATCTATTCCGATAAATTTTTTAAAATCTGCTCATTCTAGTGGATTTGTCCATGAAAAAAAAAACAAAATTAATGTTAATTTTTTTATGTTAAAGGGTTTGCATTGAATCGGACACTTCTTCCTGTATCACCATCTATTTCTTTCTGCACCTCCATAGGCTTGTGAAAAGACTTATGTGCCCTCTTCTCCTTTTTTTCCTGCATCTCTCACCCCCTTCTTTCTCTCCCATTGGCGCCTCTCTCTCTCTCCCCCTTCTTCCTTTACCCCACTGACTTCTCCTATCCTCCTCTCTTTTTCCTTCACCAGCGCAGACTCACTTCTCCCTTTTTCTTTCTGAGTGGCTGTCACCTCTTTTATTATTTTGAACAGTTAAAAATATATATTTTTTATTTTATATTTCAGAATATATAATTTCAAATACGCATTTTGTATTTTGAATTATATATCTCAGCATACAAAAAGTAAAAAATTATATTTTCAATTGGATAATTTAGAAGGTATTATTTATTTTATGTTTCAGAATATTTATATTCTAGATTGTAGCAAAATTGAAATAGTTTTTAATTGTACAAAATTTTATGTTTCCGATTACATATTCCGAAACGTTTTAAGGTTATATATTCCAGAACTCAAAATGACAAAAAAAAAAAGTAAAATTAGACTCTCTTTTTTTAAAGTCAGAGAACTTTTGGTTGTGTGTGTATGAAGTTTCTTTCCTCTGTTTTTCTTCCGTTGGACAACCCAACACGTGATCTAAAAGTAAACAAAAAAACTAGTGTTGTAAAAATATACTAGAATACGTGGGTATCATTACGGTTTAAAAAAATAAATTTTTTTTATATGGATCAATTTTTAATTTGTTATGAAACAGAATTCGGTTTACTCGAATTCAATATGTGGTAAACTGATTTATCTAATTTAATTTAATTATTTATTATTTTTGTTTAGGTAATATTTTTTATTATATTGTAAATGAAAATAAAAATAAAGATATTTCAAAAGATAAAAATATTATAAATTTATTAATATTATAAATTTATTTATTTTTTTTGTGTTTTTTTTATTAGATTTGAATTGTATGTTAATTTTTTAATTTTAAATTATTTTTGTATGAAATTATTTAAATTTTAATTATAAAAAAATTATAAATTTTTTTATTTAAAAAGAAATATAATTAAGTGAATCAGTGAAAAAATTTATTTAACTTATCAAACATAACTCAACCGAATTTAAATTTTTTTATTCACTAATAAATAAAACAAATTAAACTAATTTATTAAATAACCAAATCGTCAGAGCCGTTTTTGACAGCAACAATTTTTAAAACTCAATCAAATTAATGAGAGAGAAAAAATAAATAAATTTGAACACAGTCCATCATTTAATTATGGGTTAATATATAAGTTTGTAGAGTACAAAATTTAAATAATTCGTATATTTCATTACAAGTTTATAAAATTGGGGGTTGCATCTGCCCACCCTCAAATAGTCATGTGATAACATTCTGGAGAATAAAATAGGTTAAAATGGTATTTAATTAAGAGATGTGAATTAAGTTGACAACTATATTTGAAACATTTTGTTTTCTTTTCAGGGGACAAAATTAAAAAGGTTTGTTCCCAACATAAAAAAATTTCTTTTAAATTGTCCATATATATGTATGTTGAAAATTTTATAAATATAAAAAATTAATTATTTTAAATTTTATTTATAATCAATATATTTAAAAATATTATTTTTCGGTATTGTGTTTAAATTCTTGTGTAAATAAATTTTATGTATTTTTTTCAAGATAGAATTATGTTCTAGTGAAGTTAATAAAGAGGATCAAAAATTTGTTTAAAGTGATTTTCTCTTAACTTTTCTTTTTTCTGAGATGGTTGTACGTTGGGTTGTTTGGATCTCTAGTAATATGTACTTGCATGTGGGGTGTATTGGGTGAAAATTAATCTTCATAGGATAATATTGGTACCCATTTTTTTATTAGATTTTAGGATTTTGTATTAAAACTAAAAACTTAGGGGAGCTTTTATTGGAATAACTGTAAATATTAGTTAATTTCTTATTCACCTTCTTATCATTTTCAAAACCCAATGCAACCCAAAATAAATATTAGTAATAGAAAATATAAAAATAAAAATAAAAATAAAAAATATTTTTATTTTATTCAGATCTTACATTTTTATAAAAATAAAAGAAGTTAAAAGAAAATTTTGATAGCATTTATGGCAAAAAAAATTGGAATATATAGATCTGGTTTTGTCAAAATTATGTTTTTAGGTGTGGGGTGACTTATTTACGTTAAATTATTGGATCGTTATATTTTGGTATTGGGAAATTATTTAGAATTTTAATAAAATAATTTAAATTTGTAGCTATACTTTAATGAGACTATATTTTGGTTCGAATGTTTGATGAAATTAATTGTATATTAAAATTTATTGGATATTTTAGACTAATGTGTTAATTGTTGTAATTTGAAACGTAAATGTGTTTGAGCGTGTTTTGACTTGACGAAAATGGTTAGAATTTTTAAATTAAAAATTAGAACTTATAAATTATATGATTTTGAGATCTTTATATATATATATATATATATATATATATATATTTATTTATTTATTTATTTGTTGGAGGATGCATTTGGAATTGGAGTTGAATGTTGTAAACTTGAACCAAATTTATCTTTATTTAGATGAAAACAATATAGTTGAACTTTATTTCGTTTTAAAAGCTATGACAAATTATTATTTTTGTTAAATTAATTTGATAAAAGTCTTATAAATGATTATAGATCTTTAGTTTTATATTTTTTTCGCTTAAACGACCTCTCACCTAAGTGAAATGCAACCACTAAAGTTAGAATGATTTTCATTCAAACACAAATTTTTCAAAGAAAAGAGGTTTGATGTAACTCACTAAGAGAGGCTAAAATCTTTTAATAAAAAATTTAGATGGACTAAAAAATTAATTTAACTGAAAAGAATGCTAATATATTAAAATAATATTAAGAAAAACAACATTTTATCCTCAATCATGATGTATCTGGATAACTGGTAATAACTTAATTGGTATTTGAAAAGTTTTGAAACGCAAGTTTTAATTTTCATTAGTAATAACTTAAATCAAGTGGTCAAAGCAAATTATCCTGAGTTGATATTGCGTAGGATGTTTTTGACAATTGATTCTTGACTCTTAGTAGCTTGAAATTTTATATGTGAGTGTGTTCCAAAATTACTTAATATCATGTTGATATACAACTTTAAAGTGAACTTGAAATATTAATTTCAATATTTGATGTCTATATAATAATGTAAGTGTTAGCAAATGGATAGCTTTAATTTTTGTTACAAACGACAAAAAGTTTATTTTCACAAATTAAAACATTTTTTTAGTTAATCTTTTCTATTTGCATATATTTGAGTAATCAGTTTAAAAAATAAAAGTTTTTAATTGTTTAAAATTTTTTAAATAAGATTAGTGAAAAATAATTCTTAGAATTATGCTATTAAAGCAATGATTTTATAATTAGAAGTTCAGTTAATGACATTTTGGATTAAGGGTTAACATTGTTGGTGATAGGATTTCTAAATGGATATATGAAGTTTGGTATGATTCAAACTCTTATGTTTTCTTTTTCTTTCGAAAAATTAGATAAATTTATATAAGAGTGATTAAATAAGTGGGTGCACGATTCAAACTCGTATGTATTTTTTTTTTAAACATTCTCATAAAACTTGAAAAATTAATAAATTTGAGTTGTAAGAGTGATTTAAAAAGTGAGTATATGAAGTTTTGTACATTCAAACTCTTATGTTTGAGAAAGATTTCTATAAAACTTAAAAAGTTAGAAATATTTGTGTAATAAGAATGATTAAACAAGTAGGTGTATGAAGTTTTGTATAATTCAAACTCTTATGTATTTTATTTTTTCTGAAAGATTCTTATAAAACTTGAAAAATTAGAGAAATTACCATAATAAAAGTGATTAAACAAGTGAGTTTATGAAGTTTTATACCATTCAAACTTTGATGTATTTTTCTTTTCGTCAAATATTCTTATACAATTTGAAAAATTAGAGAAATTTGTGTAATAAAAGTGATTAAACAAATGATTGTATGGAGTTTTGTATTATTCAAACTTTTATTTAATTTTCTTTTCATGAAAGATTCTTACAAAACTTGAAAAATTATATAAATTTATGTAATAAGAATGACTAAACAAGTGAGTGTACGAAATTTTATAACATTTAAACTTATTTTTCATTTCGTAAAAGATTCTTATAAAACTTGAAAAATTATATAAATTTATTTAATAAAAGTTAATTAATGTATGAAATTTTGTACCATTCAAATTCTTATGTATTATTTTGCTTTTTTGGGAAAGATTCTTATAAAACTTGAAAAATTAAAGAAATATGTATAATAAGAATGATCAAATAAGTGAGTGTACGAAATTTTGTATGATTAAAACCATTATACATATTTATTTTCGTGAAAAATTCTTATAAAATTTGAAAGGTTTGAGAAATTTGTGTAATAAGAGTGATTTAACAAGTGGTGTAAAATTTTTGTATAATTCAAATTTTGAGGTATTTTTTTTTATGAAATATTTTTATTAAAAATCTTGAAAAATTAGATAAATTTTTATAATAAACTAGTTTAATATATGGAAAGAAAACTCGTTTATTTATTTATTTTCTTATAAAACAACGTCAATGCTTATTTAGTTGTTGGTACTACATTTGTTTGAGATAAAAGAAGATGAAATGATTTTTTTTTGTAATACATATAAGTCATGCATCCATTTATCACTCGTTCAAATTCTGTTTTATTTATCACATATAATTAACTAATTACAAGCCATATATTAATACGCATCTGAACTTTAATTAGCGACATAACTAATAAATTAGAAAGGTTAACACAGTGGCTTGAACTCGTTTTACACATCCAAAAACTATTATTACAAAATAAACTATTCTTAACCAATTATATTATATAACTAAATAAAAATCAATTATATCTCTGACTAAATAGATATGAGAAATATCCATTATCAATAAATATGATTTTCACCTTAAGACAAATTATAAAATTATCAATTATATTTTATTATTTTAATTAAATACTATGTTTAATCATTTTTAGCATTTTTTTAAGTTACTATCATTTTCTGACTATACACCTAATTTATATATATATATATATATATATATATATATATAATATTATATAAAAAAAATTATATCAGAAATTTAAAGAATTCGTTAAATTATAAATAAAATTAATTTTCCAGATATAAAATATAAGAAGACATTTTATTGCCTGTAACATTTTTGTTTATTTAATTATTGTTTTCCTTTCCTTCCTTTTCCATTATAATACTTTTTCTGCAGGCACGTTCTCGTTTTTGAATTTCCAACGGCTATTCTCTATAGTCGAACCTCAATCGTCGGATGAATGTAAATCCAAAGGTCCAAATTCGACTCCAGAAATTGACCGTTGAAGGGAGAAGCGTTGTGTCCCTTAGCTTCAAATGTGAAGGCTATTTCACTGTCCCTCTCACCCCCATTTTCATTCAAGCTCATTCTGCGCCTAGAGAAAGAGAGAGAGGGAGGGAAGGGGAAGGTAATCCATCCTTCTACCTAGAGTTGTTTTTCATACTTTGATTCCATTTTCAAGAACAAAAGGATATCCCAAATGGCGTCACGAGCAATAGTTCAACAACAAGCAGCCAGAGGTAGTGTCCTTTTCAATCTTTGTATTTTTCTTTCAATGTCTGTTTCTTGTTTGAGCGAATCTTTATTTTCTGATTCCCCTAGGGAAGTTGGTTCAAGTTATGTCTTGGGATTCTGTTTCTGGGTTCGTTACTTTTGTATCGGATGAAAATATGAAAGATGCTGTTTGAAATCAAATCTATTTGTATAACGGAAAAGTTTCAGTTTTCCCGATCTTTGTATATAAATCTCTTTGCGTAACTCATCAATATTTTCAGACCAAAAAGTTTTCTATTGTAGGTATTTTTATTGTTGTTGGGACTATCTTGTGAATCTGTGTGTTTAGAACAAAAGCATTCTGCCACCTTTTGAATGAGCGGTTTGGTTGTGAATTTCCTAGGTGAAGCAGTAATAGGGGGAGAAAAACAGCAGAAGAAGAACGGTGTAGCGGATGGAAAGAATCGCAAGGCGTTGGGTGATATTGGGAATTTGGCCAATGTAAAAGGAGTTGTTGAAGCCAAGCCTCATCGCCCCATCACTAGGTTCCCTCTCACTTTCTCTTTCTCTCTTTCTTTTTTTTCAGCCACTTTTTCATTTTGTTGTTGAGAAGAAGTTGTTGAGGTTAACATTGATGTGATATTATTATGATTCTTTTAGGAGTTTTGGTGCCCAACTACTTGCCAAGGCACAAGCCGCAGCAGTTGTCGAGAATAACAAGGTGAATTACTCTTTATGCTACTTTGTTTCATTAACTTCGGTGGATTATTGTTCAATGTAGTTTAGTTATGCTATCAAGTCATGACTGTTTCTGGTTTTGGAGTTGCAGAGACAAGCCTGTGCTAATGTGGCTGGTCCTGCTCCTATCGCTGTGGCTAAAAGGGTTCCCAAGCCGGGACAGAAGAAAGTTACTGTAAAACCAAAGCCTGAGGAAGTCATTGACATTGAAGATAGTTCAGACAAGGATGTCCTGAAAGACAAGAAAAAGGAAGGAGATTGCAAGTCCAAGAAGAATTCACAAGCTTTTACATCAGTTCTCACGGCTAGAAGCAAGGTAGAAAAAGATAAATTGAAAAAAGAAATAAGCTTTTGTCTGAATCAATATTGTATCACTAATATACCATGCCATCTTTCCTCCTTTTGATGTCATAGGCTGCATGTGGCATAACTAACAAACCAAAGGAGAATATTATAGACATCGATGCCAGTGATGTTGACAATGAACTTGCTGCTGTGGAGTACATTGATGACATTTACAAGTTCTATAAACTTGTTGAGGTATCAAACATGGTTTCTGCTGTGGTTTTCTGTGCTGTGTCTGATGTGATGGCATTCTAACATTGTGAATGTAAATTTGATGCATAAAGCACGAAAGCCGCCCCCATGACTACATACACTCACAACCTGAGATAAATGAGAAGATGAGAGCTATTCTGGTTGATTGGCTGATTGATGTCCACAGCAAGTTTGAACTTTCACTCGAGACCCTTTACCTGACCATCAATATTATCGATCGATTCCTAGCAGTTAAGACTGTTCCAAGGAGGGAGCTGCAATTGGTAGGCATCAGTGCCATGCTGATGGCATCCAAGTATGAAGAAATCTGGCCACCAGAGGTATATATTTTTTGTTGCTGCCTTGATAAATGCTACGACAATTAAAAAAAATGGTGAATAACATGACACGTTGTCTTGCATTTCAGGTCAATGATTTTGTCCACCTCTCAGATAGAGCTTACACTCATGAACAGATACTTGTTATGGAGAAAGTTATACTGGGAAAGTTGGAATGGACTTTGACTGTTCCCACACCTTTTGTTTTTCTGGTGCGTTTTATCAAGGCATCAGTCCCAGATCAGGAGGTGAGGGAGTGTGTGAACAATTTTTTTTTTTACCTTATTTTCATTTGATGATGTCTTGTCTGAATGTCTATCTGGATTTATGCATTTTCCAGTTGGAAAACATGACCCATTTTCTGTCTGAGTTGGGAATGATGAATTACGCGACCTTAATGTATTGCCCATCAATGCTTGCTGCCTCAGCAGTCTTCGCAGCTAGATGCACTCTGAATAAGACTCCCCTCTGGAATGACACGCTTAAGTTGCACACTGGCTATTCACAAGAACAACTTATGTATGTAAAAAATAGATTCGGTGTTGTTAATATTGTCTGGATTTATGATTCGGTGTTTCTTGAATTTATTTGGCATTGTTGATTGCAAACAGGGATTGTGCTAAACTATTGTCGAGCTTCCACTCCTCTGCTGGAAATGAAAAGCTGAAGGTAGTGTACAGAAAGTATTCTGATCCTCAGAAGGGAGCTGTTGCTGTGCTCCCACCGGCTAAGTATCTTCTGCCTGAAGGTTCAGCTTCCCAATAATAAACTTAAAAAAGAAGCAAATGAAGAAGCTGCTGTTATAGAGTTTTTATGCGGATTTCAGAATAATCCGTTCTAGTTTTATTTCTTTGATTGTACTGGTTTACAAATTCTGGTTTATATTCAGTTGCAAGTTTTGCACTTGCAAATTCCATAAATGAAAATGAAAATGTCATATTGCTATAAAAACATTGTTTCTATACCTAACTGTAGTGCTAGCATACTTCGTTTTTAAAATTACTCTCTTAATTCGTCTTTAAAACAATGTTCCATAAATATATAATAGATGGGAAGTAAATTTTATTTTATTTTCGAACTTAAAAAGAAAAAAAAATACAAGATGTAAAAGTGAAAATAATATGTTATTGATATTAACTTATTTTAAATTTATTTTTCCACTTCTTTTTCCTTTCTGCTTTTGTCATACACCTTTTTACAGATATTGGAAATCAAATGGTTCTGTGTGTCTTTCTTAATTACTTATTTTAAAGGAAATTCTGGTTGAGAAAACTAGTGAATCCTGTTGTTAAATTATTATTAAATTAAGTTTGTCGTTTTTCATCCAATAATTGTATAAGAGGTGCAATAATTATTAATTACTACTATTAAAGAAAATTATAAGTAGGATATAAAAACAAAATTATATGTGGTAGGTATGAATCAGAAAGAAAAAATTTGGCGAAATGTAGTTAGTTAAACAAGAAAATATATATCATTTGTAGATAGGGTTTATTATAAAATCGATAATATCAGTTATTCCTTTTATGTTACTTATCAATTTTTAAAATGTTAGTAAATGCGAGAAAAAATGATTAGGAGAATATAGAGAGAATTCGAGGTTCGGAGCATGAACGATGGAAGATTGGCGTGGATGATATGTAAACTTAAGAAATAAGACCGTCTAAAATAAATGGTTTAAATTTGTTCAACATGACTTAAAAAAAATAAAGTGGAGACTTGGAAGAGAAGAGTTAAATTATTATTTTTTTCTTTATTTTTTTCGTACACAAATTTTTGGAGATAAAAAGGTTCTCCAAGTATAATTCATATTATTGTTTTTTAAGTTTGAATATTCATTTAGAGATTTTTAATATTCTTTAAGCATATTTTGAATTTGAACTCCATTCTAACATTTATAAGTCAAAAAATATTTCAAGTTTTAGTGCCTTTAAAGTTAAATAGAATGTGATTACAAAAGACTTCAACGTTTAATTAATTAAATACATCAGAAATTATTAAATGTTGTAATAACGAGAAGTAATTAATTTAGCTTGTGTATTGTATTATTTATACAATGTTTATAGACTTTGGTCTTGATACCTGATCTTAACTTAATTACATTTTTCATTATTAATAATCTGACCAATATGATGTCGCTTTGATCGGGTATACTTAGGTCGAGTACATCTCAACCAAGGTGGTCGAGATGTTCTTGAGCATGTGTAGTACAATTATAATAACCCTTTTAGGATTCAACAAGAATCCATGTATTTGTGTTGTGTTATTATGTATTTTGTTGAGGTAGTAAAAAGTTGTTTAATATTAACAAAACGAAAATGGTAAGAGGGGGTGTGAGAAGCTGTTGAATTCTAAATCATAGTATTACTTTTAGAGATTTTGGTGGCTCCGTTCATTCCTTGGGTTGTAACTATGTTGTCATGGAATAGTCTCATGAGTGTGAATCAAGGTCTCCAACACTTGATAATAAGTGTGTCATATTATCAAGCTAAACCACTTTTTAGGGTTACAATATTTGCTTCCTATGTTTAGGCTACTCATAAGAAATTAAAAAAGTGTCATTCTATTTTTTTTAATCACATGTCTATCAATTTGTATATGTTTGGTATGATAATTTTGCATTAGATTGTGAGAAAACTTGTTACAACATTCTTACTATAATATACTAACATTCATAGGTTAATAGATACCCCTAATTCATCAAGCTCAACCCATTTGTCCAAAATGTTACATTATTACCATGTTACACTTGTGTTGTAAGTCTATATTCTATTCTTTGAGCTACTCTTCCAACCATATTGTTACCATGTTACACTTATGTCATCATATGAATAGGTCATTCCATACAAAAATGCAATATCCTAATGTTGATTTCATATTAGTAAGAGGTGAAAATGTTGGTGAGTCTCTAACTACTTATGTGAATTTTCTAAGAGAACAATCTTGTTGACCCACTAATTTCCACACATGAAATATTTTAAGGAACTTAAATACTTTAAACTATATTCCTCAATCCATTTATATTTCATAGATAATCCAATAAAAATTACATTGTCATATATGATCAATATAAGCTATCTTTTCTTTAGTTTAACTCCCCCATAAGGAGTGTGATAGTTTTAATCCATACAACTAAGTAAATCTCTCAAACCAAGTTTATTACTCCATATGCATAAACTTCTTCAAATTGTAAACCTTTTCATATATATCCCTATTCAAACCAAGTAAACTGTGCTTACTCCATAAGTACATAGTTCTCCCTCCCCCCAAACTCTATTAAAAAGTGCATTATTTTGCAAAGTCTAATCATGTTGAACTTTGTTATTGATTCCAGATATCTTTAAATATTAAATGACATGGGCTTGAGTATTACATTTGACAATTAACCAAGATTTGTACCTTTCCAAGATTTCCATTTGAGTCATATACTTTTTAAACATTCATTTTAACTGTCAGTATGTTATTTTCTTTTGGCACTTCTACTACCACTTTCAATATCCAATTCTTTTATCGAGCTTTTGTCAGAGCGGTGCAGCCGAATGATTAGCATGAACAAATAAACCAACAGATGGTGAATTGGTTTCCTTTCGCAAATATGTGCCTTTTATAATTTTCTCTAAATTTTATCTTACTTAGCAGATAAATTAAACAATTAAAATAGAATAAGGGAAGAAAGATAATTGCACAGATAATTTTATATTGGTTTAAATCACAAGGATCCTATGTCCAGTTGTTAATCCCAAACAAATATTAACTTTCCACTATCACAAAACTATTAAATTGTTACAATCACACAGGAAAACAATTTAAGGTTTAAAGCACCTTTCTTGTTACCCCAATAGATAATACTCACTTTCCCTGAATATCAAGAGGGATGAACACCTTTTTTGAATGTTTCACGAAGGATGACAAGTTTTACTTAGCAAGAACAAACTCAATCACACTCCTAGTGAAAGTTCTCTCTTTTATCAACATCAAGTTCTCAAAGCCAAAGCACAAGAGTTACAAAAGAAACCCTAGGTCACACTTTACTCATTTTAAAACTTGTAGTTGTGTGTTAGAATGAGAGTCTAAAACATCTTTATAAAGATCTCACCCAAGGACACCTCCAAAAATTTGTTGTTATCCTTTTCTCCGTGATAATTGATTATCCTACTTAGGTAATCGATTATGTATTTAATGAATGCACAACGATAAAAAACGTGTTCAAAAACTTCAACGGCTAGTCATGATAATTGATTATTGTAACTCATAACCGATTATGGATAATTGATTATCAGTCTTTGGTAATTAATTGTTCTAGGGGCCAAATAGAGTTTCTAGCATTTTGAAAACCTCTTTGTGATAATTGATTATCTTAAGTAGTTAATCGATTATTGTAGAGTATCTTTGACTCCAAAGAGAATTTTAAACATAAATTACAAGGAATCAAACAAAATACTAGCCCTATACATGAACTACTTATTACAAAAAGCTTTAACACATACACAAGTCTTCATGGAGGTCTTCTTGCAAAGTGAGCACTTGAGACTTGATTTGGGCATCATTAAAACTTCTATGCTTCATGATTTTGATAACAATCTTAATTTTTTTATGATGATCAAAACTTATTTGATTTAAAGCCTTTTGTAATAAGCTGTATTCAAAATCTATAACTCATACACAACTTAAAGAAGAAAGAGCATTAGTAGAAAAGAGATAATCATTTAAAAGCCTTTAAACAAAAATATTCCTTCCCGTTTTTTATCATTATAAAAAAAAGTTGTGTAAGAATAAATTTCCCTTAAAAATAATATTCCCCCTAAATATAATAAAACAAATTTTTATTAATTGGAAACAAAGGGCACAATGCAAAACATAGAACGATACAAGAAAATCTAGAACTCATCACTATCTCGGTCATCTATAGGACTAATGTAATCTTCTAAAATTTGGACCCCAATGTCTAGATTTCTAATGAGGGAACAAAATTCTTCATGCCTAGAGGCCTAAAGAGTGGACATTTCTGTAAGCTGCCTAAAAATACTCTCTAAACTATAAGAGGAGCTAGTAGAAGCAGGTTTAGAAGGTCCAACTATGTCTAGGGCGCCTACCATCTATTGATCTTCATCTTCATCTTTTAGGTTCCCGATATCATCACGATTGGTATAGGCATTTCCTTGCAAGACGAAGCCCATCTGATGTAGAGAAGTAGCCCCTATCTCACTTCCATTATGGGTACTCTAAGAGGTTTCTCCAGAAGTATCAACCCCCTTATACTCATAAATTCTAGATACCAAAAGTGCATAGGGTAGAAGGTAGTGAGGATACCTCTTAGCCTTCATCAAGGTGTCGCGAATACGGCTTAGCCAATGAATCAAAATATCATCGATAATCCCATAGATTATCATGATGTCTGCCTCAAAGCACTGGGTGTGGTTGGAAGCACGTAGACATAACATCCACACGATTAAGAAATGAATAAGTTTGTCATCCTTCTTGAGATCACCAACAAGAACCTGTTTCTTATTAACCAACATCTGGGGATCCTTCAAGAACGAAATAAAGGCCATTATCTTATTAAAACCTTTAAGGCCTTGAGAGAGATTCACTGCATCCTCATGCAGTTGTAGCTGTAATTTTACCACAATTGTCCAAATATCCACATCTAAAACAATATCCACTTCTTTAACCCCTATGAAGTAGACGCCATCACGAACCTTCAAATTGAAATAAAATACCTGAACCAATCAGGATAGCAACGACTTTGCATCTCAAGTAAAGAATGAATACCTTGGTGAAAGATGTGTGGAGGAAACTGAAAACCATGGATGTGAAACCAATTCAAATCAATATACTTAGGAGGAATTAGTTTTCTCTCCTTCCAAAAAGAGGTAAACTCTCTATGCTTCTTTGTATCCGAAATCCATCCACAAAGGTTGTTGTCGCGATACTCAGGTTGGGTCGAAGAGGAAGGACAAAAGCTTCTCTTGGTTGCAAGCTTTCTCTTTGAGGAATCAACCATTGCAGAAGATATGGATCAAAGAAATTGAGGGGTGGAGTGGAAAATGAACACAAATGAATAGGAATGCACAAAAACCATAAAAGATGATGTATTAATCGATTAGGAACCCCTATATATGCATATTTGATCCAAAAATGCACAATAAATGCAAAAATAGTCATTTATGACCGTTGCAACAACTATATTTTGAGTTTCTAATGTTTAGAATTTACGATAATCAATTATTGCTTCAGATAATCGATTACTTTGTTCCAAAATCTAAAACCTAGAACTTATGATAATCGATTATGGCTCCTCACAATCGATTATTCCAAAACATAATGACATTTTCTAAAGGACAAGATAATTAATTATCAACAGGAGAAAATAGATTATTGCACAAGTTGTTAAGACAAAATTATCGATAAGACTTATATGTTTAAAGTTATTATGCTAAACGCGTAAGCTATATTGTACCCAATGGTAATTAATTGAACTCTCAAGAAGTGAAAACTTGACAAAACCATTGTATTATCAATGAATATGTTCTTTAAACAAAATGGCTAGAGGAAAGGCAAAATAATGGCGTACGTATCAATATGGATGTCAAAAACATGTACTTGTAAACAACTCATATTGTTACTCACATTAACATTCCGATAATTCAAGCTGTTTAAATGAAGATGCATTGAATTTAAAATAACAAAACTTGTAAACTCCTCAATACAACTAGTTAATTTAATTAAACAATTACCTTTGACTTGTTAAGGATAACACCTTTGTATTTCACCTAGAACCACTTCATAACATCCTCTTAATAACATGATGTTGGATTCCAATACCAGACTTGCAATGACAACAATAACTAATACAATGATCAGGTACTCCAAAACAAAGAAATGAAACAATAATGACAAGTTCGACTAAATTATAAAAATGTTATCTAACAATAATTAATGATGATTATATTTAAATCATCATTTATTTGGAGTTATCCTTTTATCATTTTATATCATTAAAAAATATAATAATTGGTTAAAAATATAATTTAGCACTATATTATATATTTTTAATCTAACTACAAAGGATATATATATATATATATATATATATATATATATAATTATTTATTTATTTTAATTCAGGAGCTTTTGGAGTAAAAATGTGAATAGAACCGAATAGAAATAGACAATCTTTTAATAAGAATGTGACACACATTTCAATTGACTATATTTCTATAAACTTATAAAAAACAAAAATAAGAAAATAAGTTTTCTAAGTTGAAAATATTGTGTAAAATAAATTAAAATTATGTTTTGTAGAAGCTAAAATTCACGTAGAATAAACTTAATTGACTTTTTAGCAAATGATTTTAACTTTTTCAAATAGCCAATTTTACCTATCGCATAAGTTTATTTTAGTTTAACTTTATTGAACAATTTTATTTTTTCTCTCTTATAAATGTTTATAAAAAGTTTAGGGTAAAACCCTCTTATTTTGCATGCTACACTATTCCCACCAAAACGGTAAAACCCTCTCTGCTGAAAGGGGTTTTGCATTACGATTCACAACACAAAGCAGTGTGAAACAATGCCTTCGAGCTCGAATTCAAAGCAGAAAAGGAAGCAATTGAAGGCGCAATTGCAAAACTCACCATTGTCGTCGAATGCCACCACCGTGCCTTCCAAAACGCAGCAACAACAAGCACAAGAGCATGCCTCTTTATGCAAAGAAGCTTCTAGAAAGTTCCCTTCTCTCATCGTTGAATCCGCGATCGTCGCTAAAATCATCCATGTCGACGACAGCGTTCCCCTTTTCAAGGGCTTCAGAATTTGGCTCTCCGAACCTTCGATGCTCTCCTCCTCTCTTTCCCCGGGTTCGATTGTGTCGGTAATCACCATCACCATCACAAACACATTTATGATTATCATCACATTTTCTTCCGCATACGCTTTATATTGTTCAATTACCTTTTGTATAAATTAATGTACCTAACGTAGCATTTTGGTGCCTTCTTAGACTGAACTTGAACTGTACAGTTCCACTCTTTCCGTTCATGTATATTAGATAATATGTTTTGTATTACTTAACTTATATAGTTAATTGTATTTTTATGTGAAATTAATAAATAAAAATATGTAAAATAATTATAATTGTAAATGAAGTCGAGCTAACTACTCTTTTGGAAGTTCAATGAATTGATACCCCGGATCTAGTCCCAATGATATAGTTCATTTCCCTCAAGTTTAAAGAGTTTAACTTTGGTTCTTATAATATTCTGTTTAAAGCAAATTGGTCTTTATGTCAGTTTTGGCACCAACTGTGTCAATTATGGCTGATTTGTCATTTCTCACAGTTTGACACGTATTACCAAATTAGTTATATGAACTATAAAAAAGGAAAAGATTGGTTTAACAAAGTAACTTAAGCTGCCAGAGTGAAACTTTTGAAACATGAGGCGAAGCGGAAACCTATGAAAGCAAAAACTATATTTTAGCTAATGAATGTCAATATCGGTTTGTTTTGGCAGTCCTAGTTTCATGTTGCCGTATCAGTTTGTAATTGGATTCTTTGTAATGCTGCTATACTTCTTTCACCATTTTGTTTGAATTTTAGGTGTCTATTCCATCTTCAGACGAGAAAAGTTCACAATTGCATAGTTTTCCCCTCGTGTCATTAGCTAATGAGTGTGCCAAATGCCATGGACTGGAGATCGGGGAGGCGGTTGATGATGTGGGGAACTATTTTGTGCTTGCAACGGTGTTTCCTGCTAGTAAGGTTTGTCCTGCTACTATGTTTTTCATAGAATTGTTTCTTATGAGCTGTATTTAAAGGAAACCCTTTTTTATATGTAAGTGAGTGTATGTATTTATATTTATAACCGTGCGGCATCTATCCTTACCAGACTTCTATATTTTTTGACATTTACATAGGTTTCGAAGGATGGAGTACGCCTGTCTTCAAACCTTTATTATACTATGGGATGTCCTCCTATGGGCTCAAGTGTGTTTGTTTGTGCATTACAGAAACAACTCTTGCCTACTCCTGCCAGTGGGGGCAATCAACAGCATTATATGGAAAATAGTTGTCTACCTATTAATAATTGCAAAGAATTGTATCTTCAGTTGGTTCCTTCTAAAAGTGGGCTACCGTTGAAGTTTAATAATTTTCCCTCATTGGACGTGTCTAAGGTGAAATCTCATGTCCAATATGAGAATGACATTGTTGCTTCTCCTGCAACACCTTCTTCTGTATCAAAGTTTTCTAATGCTAGTGGTTTGTCTTCTCCACAATTTGAGGATTCAGCATCTAGTGTGCCAAATCAGAAGAGTCAATCACTGATTTCATCTGATGTCAGCTTAGCATTAAGTGATGAAAGTTCTAAGCAGTCACTTGAGACATGGGCAACTTCATGGTTATATTCTCGATCTTTACTTCTAGGGAATCTTGTCAGTGTTCCAATGTTTTCAGAGTGTTTTTTCCAAGTGATAGGAGCTAAGAAGCAGCCAGTTTCCAAATCTGGTCATTATCCATCAAATGGAAGCAGTGATTTATATCCTAAGGATTCTGATATAGCAGATAGTGTATATCAGGCTTTCACTGTTAATTATGAAACAAAGGTATTTTTATCTCTGCCATCAAATGCAGCATCTGAAGAGCCAATTCAAAGGGATATACCTTGTGTGAAACTAGAACACAAAATTGCTAATGTTAGCTTACCAGATAAAATCTCTAAATTAGGTGGTCTATCCAAAGAATATACACTTCTAAAGGACATAATTTCTTCGTCAGTGAATGATGCTTTATCAAGGTAGGTTTTGTCTGATGCATATTTTCACATGTGAGTTTAACACTCAATAATGAACACTTTTATTTATTTATCTCTTTGCTGTAGATTGTGTGTTGTTCTATGCATAATTTATTTTGGTGGATTCAAGTATTTATCAAGGTATATTTTAACATGTGGGTTAAATACTTGATAATGAATACTTTTATAGTTAAATATGTTTGTAGTCTTTAGGCTTAGATGCCAAATTAGAATTTGTTCCTATACCAAACTTTAATACATTTTAGTCTTCAAACTTTAAAAGTGAATGAATATAGTTCTTTTAAGTTAACAACATTCATTTTTTTTACGTGTTAAATAGTGTTCTAGGTTGACATTTGAGTTGAAACATGTGAAATGCGGGAAACAACTCAAATGCCAACTTGAAAAGTTGTTTGACACGTCCAAAAAATTTAACTTAGTCGGATTAGAAAGATTTTATCTATTCATTTTTAAAGTTTGGAAACCAAATTGAATCCAAGTTTGGGACAAAGATGAATTAATTATCATTTAATTCTTCTTTCTTGTACACTTCACCGTGTGTGAAGAACATTATTTATTTTTAATTAAAGGATAACCATTGAAATTTTACTCATATGAGAACCCACGTCCTTCATAAAAGTCACTTACTGATAGCTTTAATTTGCATATATTATGATTTTTTTGAACAATATAAAGTTCAAGTTATCTCTTGTTCTTAGTGGATTTAATTTGCATATATTACGATTTTTTTTAAAACTTCATACGATTCAGTTAATTCTTTGATTTATCTAGTCAGTTTATTAGAAGCATGGATTTTGACATTTTCCTGCTGTTCATTTGTATCAGTTTATAACTGTCAATGATTAAATTTATAGTTCAAAGTACTTAACTCAATGATCATGGTTATCTGTTCTCACATACTTATTTGCATTCGGACATGCGCTTCTAAATGCTCATGCTTCTTTGTTTTTCCAAACTGTAGCTTTGGTCTAAGAACTACAAGAGGTGTCCTTCTTCATGGTCCAACCGGTACAGGAAAGACTTCCCTGGCTCAATTATGTACTCATGATGTTGGAGTCAAATTTTTCCCAATAAATGGACCTGAAATTGTTACCCAATATTATGGGGAAAGTGAGCAAGCTTTGCATAAAGTTTTTGATTCCGCCATTGAAGCTGCACCTGCTGTGGTTAGATTTTGTCAAAATATTGTGTTTGTGCTAAATAATATTTCTACAAGCTACATATCACATTAATTTGTTGAAGTTTTACATTATAATTTCAGACATTTAGGGTTAACTCTTACCATGTGCAATACTTCAAGTATGCATGTAGGTTAGTGGGGATTTTCTAATTGTGATTTCCCTTTTCTCATTTGTGATACAACTAATGCATTTATCAAGAGACCCTTAAATAATTCTGGCGTAATATCTTGAATATGGTATATGTTACTTGATTTGTGGAGTCAGTAACTCACTTGACACTTTGAGGCTTCATGAATATATAAGAATTTTGCTGCTAGAATGGTGATCTAAATAAATCAAGTGAAATTTAAAGGAGGTATAATATGAAGATT
This sequence comes from Vigna reflexopilosa, assembly GCA_027742785.1. Classification (NCBI taxonomy): domain Eukaryota; kingdom Viridiplantae; phylum Streptophyta; class Magnoliopsida; order Fabales; family Fabaceae; genus Vigna; species Vigna reflexopilosa. The sequence goes on from CM050914.1 coordinate 14,328,175, forward strand.
TCTGAATTTTCTGATGCATTCAATTACTAAATGTTGTTAATTTTGTATATTGGTGAGATTTGCAGGCAATAGTATTATAAAGTATATAAAGTTAAAATTTAAGCTTTATTTTTTCATTTAATGCTCTGGATTTTATTTTAAATTTTCTGGTGAGAAAATTATATTTTTGTTTAATTCTCTTCTATGATCTAAGAATCCTTAAAAGTTTCCTGAATTTGTATATATTCATGAATAGTTCTTTTTACGTACAACTTCAGGAAGTTATTGATGGTAGCCTCTAATTGTATTATTTAGTGATGTAAAAAGACAATCTTATATGGGAAATTATTCTTGTATCTATAATTTATCTGGTGTGAGATTCACGGCAAAATATTCAGGTGAGTGTTACACTGTTAAAGCAGGTATATTTAAATCAGTGACACTTTCTCTTCAATATTCTTAGATTTGTTGAAACATTCCAATCTTGACATTTTTCTCCAAGCTTTTGATACTCTAGTTTTATATTTTTCAGGTTCAATGAGAATAGTGCCCCAGATTTTAAAACTGATGTTTATATTCAAAGTTCTCCCGATTGGCTGAATATGTGATTTCTGCTATGTACAGGTATTCATTGATGAATTAGATGCAATTGCCCCTGCAAGGAAAGAAGGAGGTGAAGAGCTATCTCAAAGATTGGTTGCGACTTTATTGAATATGATGGATGGAATTAGTAGAACTGATGGGTTACTTGTAATTGCTGCCACTAACCGCCCTGACCATATTGAGCCAGCTCTCAGACGACCTGGAAGATTTGACAAGGAAATTGAAATTGGTATTACCTATGCTAGTACCTCCTAGTGAATAGCATGCTATTATCTTAAAATAAATGCGTACTTGCCTAACTGTGAATTTTACACTTAACTTCTGCCTCCACATGTTACTACTTTGTAAGCATGATCTAGTTTGATATGTTAACAGTGCAATTTCTGCACATGCGTATGTGTACTTTTATCAAAAATAGAAAAAATAGGTTCATAATGTACTGTTTCTCATTTTCATTCCAATATCTAAACTTCTATTACTTTACTACTATAAATATCCTCTTTTGTTGATTATATTCTGTTATAAGACTGCCATTTTGCAATGGGGAGATTTCCAGATTTGCTATTTAATGATTACTTGATAATAAAATTGTGCTTCATTGTACATGTTGGGTTTTGGATTTCGTGTCCCTATTATAACATAGTATTTGAGTTTTAGAGTATGTCGAATAAAAAAAACCCACTACCCTTAACAGTATGAAGTTTATTGTAACTATTCATTTTTAGAGGCTTTTTATTAAAAGAACACGTAACATACATTATCATGGTCTTTCTTTGAGTTAAATATTATTTTACAAATGTATTATTTTAAATTGAGGCTTTTAGCTATTACTGCCATGGGTAGTTACATAATCTCTATTGGTTCTCCGTTATTTATGAAATGGCATACTAGAAATCTGTAAAGTTGCATATTGTTGTCCTTTTATTTTGTGAAAGAGACAAATGCAATATGTGCTATTTTTAGGGCCGGGGTATAATCACCACAAGCTTTGTTGTGCAACTTCTGTATTCCGTGAGTCAAGAAAGGGAAAATTAGAATTCCATTTTGATCCTTGAAAATTACCAATGCCACTATGGTGTAGTGGTTAATTTACATGTTCATGAGTGACTTTGACTCGTAAAATAATGTTAGTCTGAAGCAAGCACTTTGGGATACAGATCAATTTTTCTGTTTTAAATACTTCAATGGATTAACAGAGTAACTCATTCAATGTACATGTCAAATCCATATGCAGGTGTGCCATCCCCCAAACAACGTTCAGATATTTTGTTCACTCTTCTCAATGAAATGGATCATTGTCTCTCTGAGTTACAAATTGAACAGCTTGGTACAGTCACTCATGGTTTTGTGGGTGCTGATCTAGTTGCACTTTGCAATGAGGCAGCCTTGATTGGTCTACGGCGTTATGCTAGCTTTAAGAAGACTTATGATTCTTGTTCTGATTATATAACCCGGAAACCTGTTATGATGAATGGTGCAACAAACTCAATAGATCATTTGGATGAGGCAACTTCATCTACTTCAGATATGTCGGCCGTCAGTTGTGTATTACCTTCTTGCATGGTAAGGACTTGTGAAACTAAGGATATAATTCCTGATAGTGGTAAAGAAGAGCAGATTTTGAAAGTAAGCTTTGAAGATTTTCAGAAGGCCAGGATGAAAATAAGACCTAGTGCCATGAGAGAGGTATGATTGATGCCATGAGTAGTTTTTTTTGCGAACTTGTTTTTTACAAAAGTATATTATCTGTGACCCAAGATTTGTCTTATTTGGCCTATTTTGGTATTCCCTAATTTTTTGCTAATCGCTTTCAAGTTTCATCATAGAATGCATTGCCTTAGTGTTGCCAACAGGCATATCCTGGCTCATTAAAATTATTTGTACAAGGAATGCCATCTCTTGTCACCACCCCCGTTCAACTGGATCTGTTCTTAGCTGCAATCAGTTTAGTTTAGTCACTTATATCTATGGAATTTCTTTTAAATAAAATGATATTCCTTTTGTATTCTCTTTATCTACACTTTATTTTATACAAACTATTGAACTTGTGATCACAATGCTTTGGTGAGATCGGATGTTCTGTTCATGTAACGTTGTTTATAACATGATTAGATATGCACAGATGAGAATTGTCTACCTCAAAATTTTTATGAAAAGGGATTGTGAAGCATAATACTTTTGTTATCAAATTTGTGAATGCTTAGGTAATCCTTGAAGTTCCAAAGGTTAATTGGGAAGATGTTGGCGGTCAAAAGGAGGTCAAAGCTCAATTGATGGAAGCAGTCGAATGGCCACAGAAACACCATGATGCATTCGACCGTATTGGAACTCGCCCTCCTACAGGTGTATTGATGTTTGGGCCTCCAGGTTGTAGTAAAACCCTCATGGCACGTGCAGTTGCTTCTGAGGCAGGGTTGAACTTTCTAGCAGTCAAGGGTCCTGAACTCTTCAGCAAATGGGTTGGTGAATCTGAGAAGGCCGTCAGATCATTATTTGCAAAAGCAAGGGCCAATGCCCCATCAATAGTATTTTTTGATGAAATAGACAGTCTTGCTGTAACTCGTGGGAAGGAAAGTGATGGTGTTTCAGTGTCAGATAGGGTCATGAGTCAACTTCTTGTTGAGTTAGATGGTCAGTGATGAATCTTGGGCTGTGGAAATATGAATTATTGCTTATATACATATTGCTTAAGATGTAAGATAAATTGGGGCTTATTCAGCTTGTGTGTGGCTCCAAAGCATGTTGATTTGATATCTGTGGCCAGAAAATGATTTTATTTTATTTTTAAATCAGTTAGTTTTGAAGTTTGGACTGGGATCATATTTTTCTTTTGACAATCTTTATTTGTGTCAGGTCTACATCAAAGAGTTAATGTCACTGTCATAGCTGCTACAAATAGGCCAGACAAGATTGACCCTGCCCTTTTAAGGCCAGGTACCCTCTCTCTTATGTTGTTCTCCAAGTGTTCTATGCCCATTCAGATACATGATGGTGGATGAGTTGTATTAACAGCATAAATTTTAAAATGACTGACGTTAAACATTTACAGGACGCTTTGACCGTCTGCTATATGTTGGACCTCCAAATGAGGTGGATAGGGAAGAGATATTTCGCATTCATCTACGTAAAATCCCATGTGGTTCTGATGTTAGCCTTAGAGAACTAGCTCTACTCACAGATGGTTGTACTGGGGCTGACATATCATTGATATGTCGTGAGGCAGCTGTTGCAGCAATTGAGGTGTGTCAATCAACATGACTTTTTGATGGATGTGTTGTCACTTTTTGCAAAGTAAATTTGTTTTGATGTTATGCTACCAGGAGAGCCTTGATGCTTCAGTTATAACAATGAAGCATTTAAAGATGGCAATCAAACAGATCCAGCCATCAGATGTTCACTCCTACCAAAAGCTGTCAACAAAATTTCAAAGGGCCGTCCAATGCAGTGATATAAAGGATGAATTCAATCCTATGCAGTGCGACATTAAATCTACCCACTTCAACATTTGGTAAACATGTCTTGTTTCATCCTGTGATAATTAGAATTCATTTGTTTTTTTGGGGTCCACTAGGTGGAATTAGAAATTGAAAATGGTTTTGCTGAGCTAAGCTGAAAACTGATTTTTACAGCTGAAAACTAAATTATTTTGTTTTTCTTTTAATGTCTCTGAATAAGCAGGAAGTTCATAAAATCTTGCATGTTGTTCCTCTATCAGACTCCAGCTTCCATCTTCAATTTAAGAACTGCTCGAAGTAGTTAACTACAGGCCTCAGAGAACTATTATGTTTGTCATATTCCTCCCATGGCTGGGTTCATGTACATTAATTGAGGATCATCTGCACTGCAAACTCTAGATTCAGCCTTTATTAGGAATTAGAAATTGAAAATGGTTTTGCTGAGCTAAGCTGAAAACTGATTTTTACAGCTGAAAACTAAATTATTTTGTTTTTCTTTTAATGTCTCTGAATAAGCAGGAAGTTCATAAAATCTTGCATGTTGTTCCTCTATCAGACTCCAGCTTCCATCTTCAATTTAAGAACTGCTCGAAGTAGTTAACTACAGGCCTCAGAGAACTATTATGTTTGTCATATTCCTCCCATGGCTGGGTTCATGTACATTAATTGAGGATCATCTGCACTGCAAACTCTAGATTCAGCCTTTATTAGGTATGAACGCAGTATCATGTTTGTTATATTTCTGAGGCTGGGTCTACTTGCTTATGGAGCACAATCATGAGGATCAATGCGTACACCAACAGAAAAAAAAAGGGTGCAATTGCTGAAATATGTGCTGAAAACCCCCTTGACTAAATCATGGTCAGCCTTTCTGGTGAAAGATGGATATATTTTTAGAATGATTACTAACGTGGTCTTGCTTGGAAGTTTTGCTTGCTTCAACGTTTATTACTTTTGAAGGTGAGAGAAGCAAGGACGTTGTCTGAGGAAACGGTCTCTCAAATCTGTCTTTTTCAGCAGGCCAATTTTCTGAAGGTCTCGACCACATAGGTTTACACACAAAATAATAAATTATGGAGTTTGTTGATAAAACATACATAGCTTGAGGAATATGTTGTAAATTAGCTGAGAGCAACGCATATACAGATTACCCTTGTTTTGGCCAATTCAATGCGTCATAACAATTGTAGATGAAATTGTTTTACTAGCAATTTCTTTAGCAAATTGGTCAAAAATTTCTTAGCTGAAAAGTTGATTTTGTTAACTTTTGTAGATGCTGCATTATTGACACAGCATTAGATTACTATTATCATTATTAGTCTTCTTTGTTGGATGGCTGTAACGGGCTCACTGAATCTACTCATTGAAATGTACAAGTGATTTTTTTTTCGTACGTTTTTTTAACGAGAATCTATTTCTCCGCTCAAAATTACATCTCTACCCCGTTTCCCGTCAGTCATGAATGATGCATACATTTTGGTATGAGATTTTGTTTTGGTCAAAGGGTTTTTCGGGCACGATATTTATTTTGGTGTTTGATGACTTATGTTTAGCCACGTGTCTTCTGAGATTTGAATTTCTAAACTACTAGCATATTGTCTATATAATTTCAGCTCGCCAATTGAGTTAGATCTGAATAATTTGTCTGCGATGATTGGATAAACATCACGAATTTAAGATTCTTACCATTTGGTAGTTTCTTAGGCTGTCAAATTTTCATGTGAATATTAAACAGTGTAGCAATAACACGACGCCACAAACTTTTGTCAGCTCGTTACTTTTCTGTCATAGTGTAAAATACTATTTAATTAACAAAAGTTATACTTTTATTTGTCACTTATGTGTAATTAAAAAAAATCCGCGGTAAAGTTGTTTGGTTTTTTTCATTTTACAAAGCCATAAATCAGCATAAAAAGTAAAGTATGTGAAAATGTTGGTTTTTGTATTTTGTTGGATTTGATCTCGGAAGTCCAATAAAATAGGATGCGTATTTTTTTTATGATTGAGAAATTTAGGTATTGTTGAGACGAAGTTATTGAAGTGGGTAATATTATATTAGGGAAAGACGAAGAGGAGGTATGAAGACAGGGTGTTCGATATTTCTAATTGTAGACAAGTAAATAGTTTTGGATTGGTGGGTATTTTTGATGAATATTCCTGGTAGAGAAAAGAGGGAGAAACAAGTATAGCACCAGAAGAGAAGAATAGTATAGGAGGGCATTGTGTGATAAATGCCAAAACATTAATGATAGAAGAGATACACCTGTCATGATATTGGTATTTTGTTGAAACATCAAACATGGGTATCACATGGGGGTACCCTTATCATATTACTTTGATTCAATTGGTCAGTCAGTACTGTTGGCAATACTGCACGAGGAAACATGCCTTTCTAGGGACAATAATTGCACCATCCTCTTTTACTAAGAATAGGTAGACAAACCTCCCCAACCCTTCATGCCTCTTGTGTTTCCCCCTCACCTTCTTTTGTGTAGTGCTGCAAATGCAATACAACAACAACAACACACTACAATCTATGACTCACTCAGTGAATCATGATGAGTTATTGGGTATAAATCCATTTCTGCAACAACACAGGTATCCCACTTCCAACAGTTCCCTTCTGGGCATTTCATGCTTTCTGTTCCAACTCCAAACTAAACACTTTTTCTTTCATTATTAATTTCCTCCACTAACCTTTTTCAATTATTTTATATACCTCATCCTCCTTTTTCAATTTTCCCCTAATTAATTAATTAATTAAATAACCTCACCCGTCAATTTCCTAACCTTGTATTCTTTTTCTGCATATATCCCTATTCCCTAATTCATTCACGTTCAGTCAAATCGAATTTTAACTTTGAAAGCGGAGACATCGTGAGAGGCAAACCAACACCAGCTCAACTTATTCCCTATCTACCAAACAGGAAAGAAATTCCGCAAAACCCAACAATCTTAATCTCTCTCTCTCTCTCTCTCTCTCTCTCTCTCTCTCTCTCTCTCCACATTCCTTCCCAGATCAAAAATCTTTCCCATACCATACCCGTACATTTCATCCTTATTGCCCACATCCCACTTCTCCCCCACCTCCCTCCCCACTCCCTGCATTCCACGCGCCACTCTCTCCCCTCCCAACCTTCAAAACCCATCAATTCTTTTTAAAACCTTCCACACTTTTTAATATCAACCCCTGCCAAATAAAGGACACTTTTTTTTTAAAAAAAATATTACATTTAAGAATTGCACTGTGGACAAGGGAGGCGCGTTTGTCCACGCCCCGGCCGCGGAAAAAAAGTAAGAAAAATACTGGAGCGATCTTGTAACACTCACTCTCAAGTAAGAAGACCCCCAAATCCCGGAAAAATAAAAATCATAAGGAAAAGCATCAACAACAGTGCCCACAATAAAAAGCTGAAAAGAGAGAGAGAAAAACAAGATCCACCTCGAACCTCTCTCCACACTCCACCCTTCACCCTTCACCCTTCACCCTTCGTCACCACCACCACCACTCTCACACCCTCTAATCGAATTCTTCACCCAAAACGAATCAAATCCCAATCTTCGCCATCACATCCACACCCTTTCCTTAAACCGTTAAATTTCCAAACAACAAAGAAGAACAAGAATTTCCTCCAATTTGAGAAATGAGGGAAGAGGATTCCAATTGGTTTTCGCGATGGGAAGACGAGCTCCCTCCGCCAGAGGAACTCATGCCCCTATCCCAAACCCTAATCACGCCCGATCTAGCCATGGCTTTCGACATCCGAAACCCCCACACCGCCACCAACCCCAACACCGCGCAACACCATCAACACCAACAACATCCACCGCAGCAACAACAACAACAACAACAACAACAGCAACAACCTTCCAACCCTTCCTCGCTCCCCAACCCCCAGCAACCCACCTCCAACGACTTTGCCGACTCCGGCGAGCTCGGCTCCGGCACCGCCGGCGAGGAGCCCGCTCGAACCCTCAAGCGCCCCCGCCTTGTGTGGACCCCGCAGCTCCATAAGCGCTTCGTCGACGCCGTCGCGCACCTCGGCATAAAAAACGCCGTTCCCAAGACCATAATGCAGCTCATGAGCGTCGATGGTTTGACCCGAGAAAACGTGGCCAGCCACTTGCAGAAGTACCGTCTCTATCTCAAACGCATGCAGGGGATTTCCGCCGCCGGACCCGGTGGTCCCGGAGGCGGCGCCTCCGGCGCCGTCGCGGACCCCGCCACTGACCACCTCTTCGCCAGCTCCCCGGTGCCGGCGCATTTCCTGCACCCCGCGACGAGGCCAAATTCGGATCATTTCCTTCCGTTTGTGCCGGTACCGGCGCTCCACCATCACCAGCAGCAACAGCAGCAGCTGGCCGCGGCGGCCCAGTACCATAGGCAGGTGAGCCATTTCGGGTCGCCGCCGAATGGGCACTTCGAGAACCCGTTCATTTCTAGGCCGAATCTTCAGAGGATGGGTGGGGGTGGAGGTGGTCCTGTGCATAACCACCACCCTGTGAGTGGCTATGTGGAGGATATGGAATCTGCTAATGCTGCCTCAGGAGGTAGAAAGGTTCTTACTCTGTTTCCAACTGGGGATGATTGATTGAATGAATATTCATCATATATGATGACGATGATGATGTTGATGACGATGATGATGATGATGGTAATAGTACGGTACTCTTTGGTCTTTTGGTATGTGTCACTGTGTCCTTGTTGTATTCTGAATGTGAAGTTTATGTTTGGTTAAGGTCTTAATTGGTATTTTTGTGTTAGGGTTATTGTTAATGAGTTTGGTGTTGCTAATTGGGGGTATTGGAGTCTAGCGTTTAAGTCTGCAGATTCAAAAGTTCCAGCAGTCATGATACTTCTAGTGGGTATGGTGTAATTAATTAATAACCTTGTGGGGTACCAATATCCGCTGCTGCTTGGGTTAATTTCTCCGTCAGCTTCAGGTGACTGACATTCATCATGATGTCACTTTTGAGCGGCAATAGTAATGCAACTGCCAGTAATTCTGGATGACAATCAGTGGTTTCCTGGTGTTGAGGCTTCCTCTGATTTTCTGGGAATTGGTCTCTGGCTGGATGAAATCCGGGGGATCACTGAATGGATGGATTTGTGTTGGTATTCATGGAAGGATTGACAAAAGATGTCAATTTGGTATCTGTGTCTGCAGGTGGTAGTAAACACGGGTTACACTTTGTAGAAACTAATGGAAGCTAAACTCATTGGCGTGTTTGGTTGTGAATTCTTCGACTAAGTCCGAGAACCTCTATTGCGAAAGACTTGTCTCCTTGGTGTTGAGTTTGTTGTGCTGCGTAGAGGTGAGTTGTACATTGTTTGATTCTATAGAAGACTTGAATGCCTGATGTGAGGCAATCCTTTAATATTCTAATCTTACTGCCGCGTGGGTCTATATGTTAGATGAACTCAAGTAAATCAGTTTCCATAATTTCTAGGTTTACCCTGCTTACGAAAATAATAAGTTCATGTTTACTTAATCATGTAATTCTCATTTGACTGGAATTCTCTTATTTTCTTTTGTACCGAGACTCTTCTGAAGTCTTTTAATTTGATGATTATGTTTTTAGAGACACCAGGGATGATGCTCCAACTATTCACAAAGATCCTTTTTCTAGTTTTAAATGGCATGGTAAGGGTGCAACTGGTGCTTTTGATATACTAAGAAATATATACTCTGTTTGAGTTCATTTCGTATATGATATGTGATAAAGGGATGAACATCATGATCTTGCACTAGAAAAATATATGTATACATATCGTAGCAGCAGTATGAGTTGAAAATTTAATAGAAATAGCCACACATTATGGTTAAGACTGACAGTAAGGTCAAGAAGTTTGAAAATTAACAACCAGTTAACTGTCCAGTGTATTTTTGGGTCATCGTCTCCTCTATCTATCTTATCTTAATTGCAGTTTCACAATGTCAAATTAAAAAGAGTGATCTCCTTTATCTATCTTATGTTAATTGCAGTTTCTCAATGTCAAATTAAAAAAAAGTGACCTACCTAACAGCGTAGTTTGGTGCGGTCTACGTCACTTTTTAGTTATTCGTTGCATCTTCTCCAGTTTCTAGAGTTTCTTCTTGTGTTAGTAATTTTTCTTGAAATTATTCATGTTTTTAAGGAAACATGGATTTGGCTTTAGCATGGACAAGATTATTTTTGCAAAAGCTTATAAACAAATTTATAGTCTGTCCTTTCAGGGCTCGTGTGAATTTTAATTCCTGTTGTTGTCTATTGTATATATATTAGTTTTAATTAACAAATGACGTCGCACATATTTGTTATGATGAACTCGAGCTGTAATGCTTTCTTCATAAACAATGAACCACCCAACAACAATGTCCTTTTTGAAGTAAGAGTTGGAAACGTTACAAATTTCTTTATATCCTTGTCATCTGTAACTAAACTATTGTTTAGTTTTCCTGTTATCGGTAAACAACCTGTAGACATTTATGTGGCATTCTCCTGAGCCACGTATAACGGATTCTTATGGGTGACCTAAATCTTTCAGTACCGAATTCTTTTCGTACGTTGTCTGAAGCATTGTCTTGCCCTGTTTCGGGCTGTTAGTTTTTTCTTTTCTGAAGAAGAAAAGAGTTATTGCAAAAATTAACTAGAGGAGATTTTATTTGTAAATAGAAGTTAAAGAGAAAATAAACAACATTAAGTAGAAGAAAAAAAAAACTGCAGAGCCAATTAGTTTGGTACAGTTTATAAAATGGTTTTATGACACTATCTCTTGTTTTCTTAGTGGTCACATTACTGTGTCTTCTTTTCTTAGGTACAATAGGTTGTAAAAGTAAAATCCTAATGAAATTTTCGTGGGTTTGACATTTGGTGCAAAGTAATCGATATTTTTACCCTTGAAAGAGGAAAAGTTGAACTCCTTATTCAAAAGTGGAAGAAAGCAGAGGTTGTACACACATCAGCAGTCACTAAGTTTGTGCGCAGAGCCTTTGTCATTTTGTCCACTTCCAACTAATCAATTGTATGAATGGTGGCCGTCAAATCTCTTATGACTAATGTCATCCCAAGACTCAACATGAACTACATTTTTTATACCTAAAAGTGTTCACAGCAACAACCATCTTAATTATTTATTCTTAAGATAAGATAATAACCACAATCGAAAGACAGATTTATCCTCTTAGGCTATGACAATGAAAAAAGTGAAGATAGTCAATTCTGCTTCATTTTTTTATTTATTTTTTGTTTGCTTGTACATGCATATAAGAGACCATATTTGTTATTTCCAGTTGCAAAGGAATGGATTAGGTGGGCCATATGTACAGAAGAAACCAAGCAAAAATAAAAATCTTGTGTCTTTGTTTCCTATATTAGTAATTAATTTTTGTATACACTTGACACTTTTTTTTTTCAGATAAAACTCACACGAATCTTAAATGAAACTCATTTAATTGAAGGTTGAATTTGCATTATTCAGTAGAATTTAAGCAAACTAATTAATAATAGTGCGTTGAAAGAAAGAATGTTAAAAGTGAGTCATTTATATATTTCTTTTGTGGCCCAATAGATATCTCATATTCAAATAACACAATTGACTTGTAAGTGGGCCAACCAAATCTTGCCCCATTTTTGTTATTTAAGTATGGGCCACATTGGCTGAGATTTGGGCTCGGTGACGTGAACGTGATGTAGTGGATTCCAGTACAAGGGTCAAAGGAATGGAATAAAATTCAGATAATCTTGCTCCAATAATAATAATATATGATTTTATAAATAATGTAGAATATAAGTAAGATCAACATAAACAAAAATAATAATAGTTCAACTCACCACCTTTTCATTTGATCTTATTCAATTTCTTTGGTTCAGCAAACCTTATTGGTGAATAAATGACGTCTATGATTTATATATGAAAGGTGGCAAGATTAATTTCATTGTTGGGGAATAAAACATTGACCATTTTATATAAATAATTGAAATCAATTTCATCAGCTTTATTTGTTGGATTTGGTATAGAATCTAGAGCTTGGATAAGAAAATACATTTAGAAAATTTCAAATATTTATATAAATAAATCAATTCAGTTTTTAAAATTTTAAATTCTACTTCGTCACACGTGATTTTTCATTTTTATATTGAAATTTCAATACTACATTTACTAAACGTAAAATTGAAAATGAAAATTCTACTGAATATGACTTCATAAATAGTCTTAATATTAGACTATGTTTCGTTATTTGAAAAATAATTTAAATACTTAGTAATTCAAAATAAAAATGTTAAGATTGATAAATTTTATACTCAATTATAATATAATTTACTATTCCTTCCATTTAATAATAATAAAATCACACTAATGATAAATTGTTAGCATAATTAATAGATAATGACATAATTAATAGACAATATGAAGAAAAAAAAAAGTAGATCTACATTATATAAGACATACATTTTTTTTATGGAACTATAAATAATTTAAATGAGAAAAAATATAGATTTTGACATTTGTTATTGATTTTTATGTAATATATTTCTATCAATTAACATCGTAAGGGGAGTTTGTGATGCAATGAATGCAGGGATAAAAATAATCTGTTCTCTTTATTTAGATTTGGGATGTTTTCCTTTCTACATAAAAGAATCTTCATTGTAACACAACTTTTGAATAAATTAAAAAATTCACTGTGAATGAGTTTTATAGTATAATTCAACCTTACAGTAATCTTAAATATAATTCAAGTGGGTTGTTACAAATTTTTTCCATATTTTCTCATTTGATTTTATTTTTAATTCTTGTATTGATATTTTGCCATTCTTTTTCTATAATTAGCCAAACAAGTTTTCTTAATCTTAAATAATTTACTTTTACTTTTTTATAAACTTGGTTTTCTTAATGATTCATTGCTTACATCTCTAAATTGAATTTAAATCTTTTAAAACTGTTAATAATTAAAAATAACATTATGTAAAAGGTTCAAGTTTATGTGTTCACATTTAAGGATTAACCTTAAACATGGTTCCTTTGCAAAAAGGGACACCTGTTGTGAAAAGAGAGAGAGAGAGAGTATTATATCACAATTTAAAACAGAAGTAATATATACATTTATTTATCACTCATACTAATTATAATTTATATATTAAAAATATTCATGCATCAACTCTGAAAAAAAAAATGTCTTCATACATCAACCTTTTACAGTGATTAATTTTTCAAAAAAAAAAAACTAAATTAAATAATTGAGTTGGATTGGATCTCATAAAAAAAAATAACTTAGATCTAGAATGTTCAGTTGTGTCTTTAAAATAAATTAACCTTCCAATTTGGTTTTCAATGGCCACCATCCAACTGGTGTCCTTATCCTTATTGGGTGGGATACAGCACAAACAAACCTGTCTTTTCTTTTTACTCCTGAAATTTAATAAGAAAAACATTAATTTATAGTATATTTCTTTGAATTGTCTTTTGTGCATTTTTACTTTTTTTTTTTTATCAAAACAGGCATTACATTAATTAAAAGAAACAATAATTCAAAAAAGCTTCGGAAAAAAATAATCAAATAAAAAGAGCTACGAAAAAAAATATGAAAAAAGGAAGGTAGTAGAAAAGTTTCCATCTGATTGAAAAGTATTTGCTGAAAGTGTCTCAAACCTTCGTAATCCATAACACGTTTTAATTTAAAATTTATAAACAAGATTAATTTAAATACTCATTCCAATGGATCAAAATTAATTTTCCCAAATCTTAAAACATTCCAATGAAACAAGTACCTCTCTGTGTAACCTCCAAATTAGACAAAGTTAGTATAAAAAGCAGCCCAGAAACCTTATAATATAACTGTAAATCCAGTAATGCACTACAATTCACTATTTTATAAACTGTCACATGAGAAGTACCCAACGATTTACTATAACCATCAAAACTGAAACAAAAGACATGATACTACAACAAGGGTCTATGACAGCACTGACAAATGAACCTAACATGAAATTCTAAAAGGCTAACATAACTTTTTCATCCAAATTCAATAGTCACCTAATAGTTCTGCGAATAGTCAAAGCTCAAAGGCTGTTGACCAAATGGAGCCTGCAAAAACAGTAAAAAGTATCATATGAGATGCATAAAATGACAAGTAAAAGCAGATATAGTGAAATAAAGAAAAGAAAATTATTTCATCCTTGTCAGAAAGTAGAACTCAAACAAAGCATAATGATCACATATCAGGAAAACCAACAGCACTTAAAATGGGTATGGTTATAGACATCTAGCTCCCCACAAATTTAGTCCTTATTTGAGAATAAAAATGGTCTTTCAAACTAACTCGGAATTATAAAACTGACTTTTAAATGTTAGTTACCTGGAAAACAGCATGTCTAAATTGGTCATATGAATGTGCATACATCATAGTAGCACTAGGCCACTGTCTGTAAGCACCGTCAGTAGGTGTCTGATTCAATCCTGTGGTGCAAAAAGGATTCATTATGGGGGTAGAAGGAGCATAGCCATGTGTGGCCTGAGTTTGTGACATCTGACCCAAATGATTAAATGTAGCGTCATATTGAGCAAATGAAGGTTGAACTTTTAGCAAGTTAAATGGCACCAAGTTAACAGCAGAGGTTGGAATACTCCTGGCATACCTGCACCGATAACTTAATTCAGTCTGATAAATGTACACTATAAATTAAATCAGTACAAATAACCAAAAAAAAATGAAGAAACAAAACCATCACAAGTTATATAAATTCTTAAATCCATCAAATGTGCCGGCCAAATAACAAAAATTGCCATTATTCAGTTTTTACTCTTGATCCCTCCCCCACTCTGTCTCTTTCACAAAGAGACAACTTTTAATCTTTTGTTTTCAAATGCAAATACAACTCCTATTTATAGGTGTAGAGCAGAAAAGTGACTATATTATCATGCATCTGCAACTATAGCAGTGAATTGCTGGAAAGCTCTCAATTAGTTAACAGGGTACAGTGATATGACTCACCTTCCATAACTACGGTCATAATCTGGATCACTACGGTCCTTTTCCCTATCCCTGAATATGGCAACTCGATTCGAACAAATATCCCTGACACTGATACATCTTTCTGAATCAGCAGCCACGGGGTTCTTGCTAGTTTCACTCTCATCCTTGCTACTAGAAGAATTTCTCCCATCCATTGGAACCATTGATGAGATATCACCAGAGTCAGGGATTCTAGAGCTACTAAAGATACGAGCTCGTGCTCTGTCATATTCTTCCTTCCTCTCTTCCACACTTCTTACAGGATTTCCTTTCATCCCAACTCCATTAGCATCATTCAAATGGTTTTTATTAGGCCTAGGTCTAATAACAATTTTTTTCAGCTCAGATTTATCATTTTCCAATTGCTTTGCAGGTATTTCAGATAACTTAACCATGGGATACTTGCTCTCTGGTAACTTTCTCACGAGAATTTTACTTCCCTGACCATCTAAGCCAATATCTTGAACCATTGTTTGCATGCTGTAGTGTTGAGCAACACGATGTGCAGCCAATCTGAGATAGGAAGAAGGGAAATGTGGAAACTCAAAATGCTGTTGATCAGCATTATTCATAAACCTCTGAATGTCCAGCTCCATCCGCAAAACTAAGGACAAAAACAAAGTACAAAATAATAAGAAAAATATCAAGATTTATAAAGACCAAGAAAAAATCGAAAAGTGTGATCAGAATCAACATTGGCAATGGGAAATTACAGGCAGAACATAACCATCAAAGAATAAGTCATCCATTAGCTAGAAAACTACTCTAAACTTGTGACAGATGAAATTTTGATCAAAGCAAGCAATAGCACAACAACTCCATCTAAAGAGTAAGAACTAAACGCATAAAAATGCTACAGAACAATACAATCTATGAACTCTGGAAATTAAGCTGCTTCCTTATTTCATCCCAAATTAAAATTTTATTCGGCAGAAAAATACAAGCCTAGGCCTACGATCACATAATTTTCAAGGAGAACGTAATTTCAATAAAGCCCCCAAATGACCAACCTATTACTTAATTATTACCAAAGAGCTACCTCAACACCCACACATAAAAAATAAGACACTCAATCTCAAATTATCACAATTAAGCAGGAAAAAACCACAGCCATCCCGGATCTGACTTCAATTAACCTAAACATAACTAAAAATATCAAAAAGCACAAAGATTCTCTAAAAAAAAACCTACACGCAAAACCCATAAACGAAAAACTTCCAAAAAAAAAAAGAAGACAAAGGGGTCAACGCGAAATCGAGCTAAAGCAACAACTTTGAAGCATACCCACGACGCGGAAACAAAAGAATAGCAGAAACAATCCCGACCCAGAAACAAAAATTCGAAAAAACAATTAATAAAAAGAGAAAAAGGAGGTTAATTAAGAAAACACTGACTGGTAAGGCGGTGACGAGGGTTCTGGAGAGCCTCGACTAAAAAGGGGTCAACCATTGACTCCTTGTCTTTGAATCCAGAAACCGAATCGTTTGAGAGACAAGACGAATCCATGGATGAGCAATTAACACGATAGTAATAATTTTAATTTAATAATAATAATAATAATAAATAATAATAATAATAATTATAAAAATAATTACAATAATACAATTGGTTGTTCCTTTTTCCTTCCCTTCCTTTCTGGGCAAAAGGTAAAGGGTAAAGAAAAGAAATAATAAGGGTCAGAAGAAGAGAGGAGGTAGAAGAAATTGTGCCTTAAAAGCATAGGAAAAAGGAAGATTGGATTACAAAACCCAACCCTTCAACTTCTTCTCTCTCTTCTCCTTCTTCCTCTTATTCTTATCTTGCTTCCACGGATCAAGTAATAAATACTTCCTTCTCCAAATCTTCTTTTCATCTTTTTTTTTATTATTTTTTTCCTTTAATGTGAACACACAGAATCCCTTACCACATTATCTCCTTTTTCACGGTTCACTTTCTACAATTCCATCCATCACAAATCATTAATTCCACACTATCTTTTTTTCTTTTTTCCCTTTTGTTTCAAAACAATATTTACTCAATCTAGTTTTATGTATTGTTCTATTTATCAATTAATAGAAATTATTACTAGTATTAATATCATTTTCTTAATTATTTTGTCTGTTTTTCTTTGCAATGCTATCAATAACATATTTAAAGGATTAGTAAGTTTCTTTAGCTTTCAAAAAACAAAAATCTGTTTGACTAGAGTTAATGGGTTTTAATTCAATTTTAAACACTTGCATGCTACATTTTTAAACTAAGAAAATACGTAAATTTAGCTTTTGGCTTTAGAAAGATATTTACTCTGATTATGACTTTTTTTTTATCATTATTCATTAAACTGATTTCATTATTGGTGTTTCTATCAAACATATCATTAAACTAATAAATATTGACGATTTGTTTTTGAAAAGATATTTACTCTGATTATGACTTTTTTTTCTATCACTATTCGTTAAACTAAATTTATTATTGGTTCTATTAAACATATCATTAAACTAATAAATATTGAGATTTGTCTTTTGTGTTTGTGTCAATCGTGAGCGAAGTGTATGAATTTTGATTTCAAACTCAATGAAAATATATAAAATAAATCTGCGAAACTTGAAAATTGATATTTGAATTTGAAGAGATTTACTTAGTAATGTTAGCAATGTACACGAGATTCAAAGTGGTTTTCGACACATGAAATTGAAGCTTTCCAACAATACTCAAATTCGGGTAAGTGACATAAGTAGGGTTTGCATATTTGTTTGTAATGTTAGGGATAATGTAAAACTTGTGTAAGGCATATGATTGGGTTAATTATTCACTTTAACCTTTTAGAAAAAAAATGTAATCTTGTAAGTCTTAGCTCTTCTTATTTTTCTTTTAAGTTTTTTTTTTATATCTCGTCTTTTTTTATTAATGTAGAGAGAGAAAGATTATTGAGGATAATAGAAAGAGTAAGATATTTTTGCAATCTCTAGTTCATATGGGTTGGGATCAAAAAGTCTATGGGACAAAAAATCCTTTATTTAAAAACCCACAAGACCAAATATTTATAAGTCTAATGGGTTAGAGTCTGTGTCTTTTTTTAACATGTTGATTATTTTATTCTTCATAATATTCAAAAGTTTTCTCATTAAGTTAACATATTAGTCTAAATGACGTAACTTAATCATACTCATTAATCATACATTTCTGAATCAAATGATACAATTGTATTAAAATCTAGTTTTTTTTTTTTTTATAAAATTGTGTATTTTTATTCAATTTTTATATATGAAAACTTTTATGCTATATTAGCACTATTTTATAAAGAATAATAACTTATTTGATTTTTTATAAATGATTCTTTTGAAAAAAAAACCAATTTTTTTTAAACTGAAACGGAATTATTATATTTTAGATGTCAAAATTAAAATTAACTTAAAAATTTATTAATATATAATATTTTTAAATAGTTTATTAAAATAAATTCATAAAAACTTTCAAAACACACAAGAATTAAAAGAAGATGTGCTTTAAAAATTGTATCTAAATATAAGTAATTTCAGAACTTATAAAAAAGATTTATATTAATTTTTTTTTCTTTCCAAATTACCTTATTTTTAGGTTTAAACAAACTCTAACATATATTATATTTTTAACTTTTCAAAATAATGAATTATGTCTCTAAAATATGATTACAATTAAAAAAATATTTTAAATAACTTTTTATAAAACCAATATTTATATATTCTTTAGAAATATATAAATTAATTTTCATTTTTCTAATAAATAATGATTACACTAATTTCTATTAAAACTACATCTTTTTTATTATATAATAAAAAACACCCTTATGCAATAAATTCTTAAACAATATTTTTCTTGGGTATTCAACATTGTAGAAAGATGTTTGGAGTGAAATAAATAATAAAAAATGCATTAAAAATGATCTAATTTAATTTTGGGAGTCAATCCCATCCTAACCCTACATCAACCCATTTTATACGGGGCTCTGGGGCTGATAATTTTAAAAAGCTCCTTATTAAGTGTATCAGAAAAATAGGACATGGTTTTAGAAGGGATCAGGGTCAACTCATGGATTAAGAGCTCAAATGACAGCTTTCCTGAGTAGTTCCCTTGCTTGTGTATTTTTAATCAAAACAAAATTTTGAATCCGCTGTTTCATCTCAAAAAGAAACATAATAGGTCATTGATAAACTTGAAAGTTATAAAACAATAAGTTAACATTTACCAAATTTAATAACTGAATTCTTCTCATCATACTAAGCAGTCTTATTAACTAAAGATTGAAATTAACCCGTCTTAGGATCTTTAAAAAAAACTGACACTTCCAAATATGTAAAATATCTTTTATTACAAGAGATTAATCTATTGTAATATCTAAAAATAACAAAAACATCATTAATATAAAAATGACTTTTAACATGACTCAATTGATAAGAGAAAATGTTATTCTCATATAAAAAAGATGTCAAATGTTTCAATATTATAATATCTCCTCTACAACAATCATCCACATTTACAATTTTAAAGAGTACTTATATTTATTGCTTTTGCATTCTACCCCTTCTATTACATTATTTTTCTTTAAAATATTATGCTTTATTTTAAGTGCCATCTAATGATAAAATTTATAATATATAATAAATTTATTAGACTTTTTTAATATATAGCTTAAAACTATTTATTGATAATTTATAGATAAATTTGATAGTGTAAAAATGTATAACATTAATTCTTATATGCATCTATTTATACTCTTTAGTTGAATGTACTTTGAGGAGTGTACAAATATAACATAAATCATGATACATGCATTGCAAAAAAAGTCCAAACAATATCCAAGAAACACTATTCAAAGACACTGATATGATATCTTAGCTCGTACATTTGTTAGTTCAACTAATTTTGGACAAACCAACTTACGACAGACAAGGCCGTGTTTGACCACAACTCTTTTGGACTCAGCAACCAACTTGGCCCATTCTTCTGAATAAAAAGTAAAAAATATTTGAACGTTCAATTGCTTCCTATACATTTTATCCTAAGTTTATTGTAGTTGTAGTTAGCTTTAAATCTTTCCACGAGTAAAAACATAATAATTTTCATTACTCAACAATAAATATAAAACAAAAACATTTAACATTATTGCTTAATTATAAATTGTAATTTATAAAAAATAATAAATTTATCATATACATAGTACATATAACTTCTTTCCTTTGTAAAGAAATCTAATAAAATAAGTTTTACTTTCTGCTTCACGTAAAAATAATATTAACCAGGTTATTTATTTTTGCAATACAAAAATTACATGTTTGTTTTAACTTCAAGATGAATATGTAAATTATTCATTTTATAATACTTTTTAAAAATATAATAAAATAACATCCTTATCGTTAATTATCTATATGAGATCTATTATTTTTCGTGTACTCATAACATTTTTTTTTTATAATTAAAATAATTGTGTCTTACCAATTTTAAAAGTATCATTCTTTTCTAAACTTAACAATTTTTATCTGGACTTTTTTTAATTTAATTATATTTTTAAACTGAAATGTATATATCTATGATAAAAAATTATCTATAATAAAATTATAAAAAATATTTATATCTAATTCTATCATCGTAATAATTTTAAATTTATTAATTTTTTTATCATAAAAACATACATTCGCATAATATAAGTCGATCTTACCGGGATCCTGTGCATCTTCAGATAGATGGCAAAATCCTTCTAGTGGCTTGAATGTTTTTATGGCCAAAATTGAATCTCTTGTTATCAAATGGGGAAATATCTATTTACAAAAAATTCTTTAACATTTAAGTCAATAAGAGAGTTTGAATCTTTATGAATATAACGAGTATGAGTCATTATTAAGTGTGTATTCCTTCAAAGAATACTAGTTGTGTTTATAAGATCAACACAAGTTGTGGACCTATATTATCATTGGAATAATATTTACTTCAAGTATATAATAGCCGAGTAATTAATAATAATATAGTGATATCTTATCATAAATAATAACCATGATATTAAATTGTAGAGATTAGCTATGAGATGTGTATTTTTCATCAATAGACACATGTTTGAACTATTCCAGAATGAAGAGACTTAATGGACCTTGTTGAGTCATGCTCTTTAGTATGTCTAATGATAACAATCATTCTAGTTAAGTTGGGCCAAAACTAAAAGAATAAACTATGGTGATGGTAGCTCTTGTAGTCAACTCATGTACTCAGTTGTTATCATGTTTCTCTATACTCGGGTCGAGTTGTTTTTACACCAAAATGTCAAGTTGCAACAATGATTGGTCGCTAGATCACTTGTTATGTTCGACCATTAAGATTTCAATGTGTTTTTGTACTTAGGTACTGGAACGTTAGGTTCCTTTGAACTTGACACTTGTATGTTGTTTTACTTATGTGCTTGGGCATTGTAATGTTAAGCTTTTTTTTTTATATTCGAGTACACGCCAAATTTGCCTTTTTTGTGTTCGCGTACTAAAATGTTGAGCCTCTTTTGTACTTCATGATTTTTTTGTACTTGGATACATGTCGAATTGTTACTCATGCATTGGAATGCCGAGCTTATTTTGTGCTCGGTCTAGTGCTTTGAGTTTTCTGTTTTAGCTCGATATCTCTTCCATTTTGTTGATGCCTTGCCTCGTATGGAGGTCCTTTAGATGAAAGTTGTTGTCTAAATAGTTGAGTGCCACATTCATGGAATTTTGTTCATATTAAATCTAGTAACTCGGGTTCCTCGTTTGTGGGATTGAATACCACGTTTGTGGGTTTTCATATTACAACTGATACGATCCTATCCAGGAAATAGTACGATCTTTTTCACTTTCAATCCTCAAGAGACATAACAAAAATAAATCACAGAAGAATGCAAAATAAGACAAAGATGAGGATGCCACAATCCAACAGATTGAAAAGTCAAGTAAAAATTCGCCTAAAGATGTTAATCATTGTTAAGAATTACAGTTTTAATCCAAGGACCAAGAAAATCCACTCTCAAAGAATGTACATCCATATAATATGACTCTAAAGTGTTTACATATGCTTTTAGTACCTCTATATACGCACACAAGTTTAAGAAAACCAATAAATCCTAAAATAAAACCTAAAGTCTAAAATATAAAAATAACAGAAAACAAAAATTACAAACACATACTTTCGTCTAACGAGGGTTGCTTGCCCAGGGAACACAAACTGGCTCGCACCACAAATTTAACATTTTGTAAAATTAAAGTAAAATTACAATTTATTTAATTTCCTAAATTATTCTTCAATTGTGCTTATGATGTTCGTGTTCTTTAAGTTCCCCCCATGGAATATTATAACATTCAAAGAGAGAAGTTTTGATCTTTAACCTTGTCATAGATTATTTGAATTACAAATATTCTTCCTCAAGTTCTTCTCATACATGTTTAGGAGATAGTCTTCTATCAACAATCTAGTAACTCGACGCCTCATTTGAGGGCTTGAAAGCCACATTCGTGGTTTTTTTTTTCCTCATGTTATAATCTAGTAACTCGGGTGCCTCATTCAAGGTCTTGAGTACTACGTTTGTGGTATTTCATGTTAGAATCTGGTAACTTGATGTGTCGTTTAAGGACTTGAGTGCCATGTTCGTGATCTTCTTCTCATGATACAATCTAGTCACTCGGTGCCTCGTTCAAGGGCTTGAGTGCCACATTCATTATCTTTTTCTCATTGCCACCTTCATGGTCTGATATTGTTCCATTTTCGTGGTTTTTTATCGTTTCCAACTCCATGGTCTTTTATTGTTGCTACCTCAGTGTTCTTTTATCATTGCCACCTCCATGGTCTTTATGTTACCGTCTAGCAACTCATGTGTCCCGTTTAAGTGCTTATGGTTCCACGTTCGTGGGCTTTATAGTAGTGAATATTTGTCCTTGTGCAACTGCAAGAGGAGCCTAGGGAAGGAAACTTTCATCATGCTTGATGTCTTTCTTGCTCTTACAAGTCTTTTCGTCTTTCAAATTTCTTTATTTTTCCTTCCTTTCTTTATGATTACTTTTGCATAGTTATGAGGTATGTGATCGTAGTTGTGGTACTGTTAGTCTATCGTCATTGTTATCATAAAGGATCATAAACAAATAACTAAACAAATAAAGATCCCAAGTAAAGGTTTTGGAAATAGAATGTTTGCTTATCTCTTGGACGTTTGTCTTTGTGCTATCTTAGGCATTCTATCAGTTGATGTTTGTCCTCATGCTTATCTACTCTTGAGGTTTGTCTTGAGGTGACTTCGATGATGAACTCTTCATTAAGTTTTCCTACCTTGTAGGCTATGTTATGGAAGAGATCCATAATAAAATATGATTAGTCTCGATTGGGTGCAAGATTTCTTTTTGCTTTATAATTAGACTTTCTCTAGACTAGGTCTGCCTTCTACACCATTCTTTTTGTGATCCGGATATTGCAATGTTGGATTGTAATCTATTACTGTAGTCGGGAACTAGAACGCCAGGTTATTCCTATACTCAAACACTGGAAAGCCGAGTTTCTATTGTACTTGGTCACAAGAAGGTCGAGCTTCTACTATACTCGACCACTGAAATGTCGAGTTGTTCTTGTACTCACTGAATTCTTCCTATACTTACTAAAGTACTCTTTTACTCAATACTAGAACACCAAGTTGATCTTGTACTCAGTCATTAGATTGTCGAGTTCACTTTTGTATTTGGACACTAAAATGCCAAGTTTGTTGTTGTACTTAAGCATTGTATTGGTCAATTGATCTTGTAGTCACTAAATTCTTCTTGTACTCAAGTATTGGAACATTGAGTTGCTCATATACTTAGTCACTAAAACGTTGAAGTATTCGGGCACCAGATCACCGAGTTGCTTTCGTACCTAGTTATTGGGAAGTCGAGTTTCTCTTGTACTCAAGTATTGTACTCAGCACTAAAACACCAAGCTGATCTTGTACTCAAGCACTAGATTGTCGAGTTTACTCTTGCATTTGGATACTAGAATGCCAAGTTTGTTCTTGTACTCAAGCATTATACTGATCAATTGATCTTGTACTCATTGAATTCTTCTTGTACTTAAGTATTGGAACTTTGAGTTTCTCTTGTATTGGAACACTGAGTTGCTCCTGTACTTAGTTACTAGAACATTGAAGTACTCGAACACTAGATTACCGAGTTGCTCTTGTACTTAGTTACTGAGAAGTCGAGTTTCTCTTGTACTTGGTGTTGGCATGCCGAGCTTCTTTTGTACTCGGGTACTAGAACACTGAGTTTCTCTTATCGATCAGATTCTCTTACTTGGGTACTAGGACGCCGAGTTGCTCTTGTACTCGGGTATTGGGAGGTTGATTTTCTTTTGTACTCGACATTAGAACGCCAAACTTCTCCTGTCTTTGGGCATTAGAATGCCGAGTTTCTGATTCGATTAGAGGGTGCATTTAAGCGGTCTTGACCTGCCATTCTTTTAAGGATGCTCAACTGATGAGAGTTGGTGTTTTATGACAAGTTGGCTTACACTTGTCTAGGTTAGCTTCTATGTTTTTCCAGGTTATCATGAAACCCAAGAATTTGCCACCACCTATATCAAAGACGACTTGAAAGTGTAACAGATGACTAGCTTCAACCATGGATTCTTAGACCTCCATTGTCTTTCCAATGAGGTCGAAAAACACTTTATGGATCAAGTGTTGGTAAGTAGCACATGCGTTCTTCAATGACCATGTGTACAAGAAGCTCAACATCTCGTATCCTGTCATGTTGTCCACAAGCGCTACCTGTCATTGGCATTCTTTGACGTTGTAAGTCACGTGGTGCAAGTGATCTCTTTGATGAAATCAACCTCTAAGAGGATATTTACTTGTTTGTTGACTATTGCTCGACAATCTACTCTTATGAAATTGACCTCAAGAAGGGTTATTACTTCTTTGTTGACAATTGTTCGATGCTCTACTCCAAACTTTCTTTATTTTTTTTAGGTCATGGGTCTAGCTTGTGGTAGGATGGATAAAGTTATGTTTCTTTCTTTAAAATGAATTACGAGACTTTCAAAAATCGAACTATTACTTCTTAGTAAGAAAAAATTTAAGAAGAAAAAAGAAAAATCTATTACATATTAAAAGTTTAAATATAAAAAAATATTAAATGAGAAAAGTATATAATAATTTTACATAAAAAAATTCAATCAAATTCCTTATAATAAGATATTGTATTTACAGGTTTTCTAGATGAAAAAAATAAACAAATATATTAAATAAATTTATTACTTATAAATTATTATTAAGATATTATCTAATCAATTATTACATCAAAATATCTTAAAAATATAAATAATATGATAATTAGTTATCTATCATAAAATATTAAATAATAAATTATTATATTATAATATATTAAAGTATTCTATCATAATATATTAAATAATAAGTTATTATATAAAAATATTTTAGAAATAAATAATAAATTATTATAGTATAAGATATCATCACCGGGCTTTATCATCTAAAATAAACTTCCTTCACTAAAAGCCAAATCCTTAATTAAAAATGCCTCCATCACCTTGATTAATAGTATCAATGTAAATTAATTAAAGAATCAGATATGTACATGAGTAGTGAGTTGCTTACATTATAATTTTAGGTTCAACTTTTGAAAGAAAAAGTCGTTTAAAACATGACACCTTCCGTCGTGGTCGTTGAAAGCAACCGAACTTAGCGGAAACGCAATTCTTGCTCACAGGATTTTGTGTCCTACTTTCTTCCCATTATCCTTTCTCAGATTCCTACACAAGTTTTTGGACACGCTTCTTTTGTCCTTTTTTTCTCCCTCATAATAATAAATAATAAATAATAATATTCAAGAAAATTAACGCGTGGCAGATAGAGTGATTGACACACAAGAATTCTGTAGAAGTATTACGTCTTCAGTAGACAGTTTCATAGCGCGTGACTCACGCTCTCGTCTTCCAATAAGGACCGAAACCCCAAAATTTCTTAAAACCCAAACTTTCCTTCTTCCTTCTCGGAAACCCTCACCCATGACCGAGTCAATGCACGCCGTGGAACCGTCGCCGGAGGTGGCGGTGCTCTCGGCCTCCGATCCTTTGTTCGACGAGTTCTCCACCGAGTTTGGTTCCCTCCCCCTCATGTCCATGGACTCGCTCTTCAACTCCGACACGCTTCCCTTCACCTCAGATCTCGAATTCGGCATGGATTTTGATGATTACAATGGAGAGTTCGAAATCACCTTCGACGATCTTGACGAAATCTGCATTCCCTCCGACGTCGAGGATTTCCTTCTCCCTGACGCATGTAACCCCAATAACACCTCCGTTTTGCCGCCGATTGACGAGTCTTCCGCGAAGAATTCCGATTCTCCGCGTTCAGACACGTCTGTGGTTTCTGGAGATCGGAGCTCCGGCGTTTCAAGGTTTTTCAATTCGCAAGCGTCGGATTCTGTTTCTGAGGGTAATTCGTGCAAAGAGGGTTCGCATGACGCGGCTGATGTTAGGGTTTCGAATATTTCCTCGCCGGAGTCTGAATTTTGCGACCGGGAGGAGTCTTCTGGTGGACCGGTTTCGTCTCAGGGTTCAGGGAACGGTGGATCGGGTGTATATGAGGCTGTGAACTCGCTCTCGCCTGATTCTGGATCTTTCGAGAGGGACATAACATCGTCTCATGGGCATGCTGTTATGGACAAGGGTGTGAAATTGGAGGAAATTTCTGGGTGTGATCTGAAGAGGAAGAAAGTGAGTTGTGAAGGAAGTGCTACCAAGCACAGAAGGTTCTCTTCCTCTTCGGTGGAGACTAAGACAGAGAAACAGACTCCATTTGATGTGAATGCAATTGATGATGATGATGAGAAAAGGAAGGCAAGGCTGATGAGGAATCGGGAAAGTGCACAGCTTTCTAGGCAGAGGAAGAAGCATTACGTGGAAGAGCTCGAGGAGAAAGTGAGATCAATGAATTCCATCATTGCTGATCTGAGTAGCAAGATTTCATACATGGTGGCTGAGAATGCTACACTTAGACAGCAAGTGGGTGCTGGTGTGATGTGTGCTCCACCACCACCTGCTCCTGGGATTTACCCTCATCCTCCAATGGCACCCATGACTTATCCTTGGATGCCTTGTGCTCCCTATGTTGTCAAGCCTCAGGGATCTCAGGTTCCTTTGGTACCCATTCCTAGGTTGAAGCCTCAGCAACCCACTTCAGCACCCAGAGGTAAAAAGTCCGAGAGTAAGAAGAGTGAGGGGAAAACTAAGAAGGTTGCTAGTATTAGTTTCTTGGGTTTGTTTTTCTTTATCATGCTTTTTGGTGGGCTTGTTCCGCTTGTAGATTTTAAGTTTGGCGGTTTAGTGGACAATGTTCCCGATACTGGTATGTCTAGCTATGTTAGTGATAGGGTATATGGTCAAGGTGGGGGTAAGGTTTGGTCTGTGAACGGTCCTAGGAATGGGTCTGAAAGAGATGAAGAAGTAGGGTTTTCTAATGATAGGTTTAGTGTTAAAGACAAAATGAATTATGAGAGAGGCCGTCATTTAGGAGAAGAAAGGGGTGAACGGCAGGGCCCTGATGATTTTGGTCGCCAGGGAAATGCCAGCGAGCCTCTTGTTGCTTCTTTGTATGTTCCTAGGAATGATAAGATGGTGAAGATTGATGGAAACTTAATTATCCATTCCATAATGGCTAGTGAAAAAGCCATGGCATCTCAAACTGCCGATGCAAAGGAGAAGAGAGAAACAGGTTTGGCCATTCCTAAGGATTGGGATTCTGCATTGGCTATACCTGAAGTTGGAAGACATCCACATGTGTATAGGGTTCCTGCTGAACAGAGGAAGGCTCTTGCCTCTGGTTCAACAAAAGCTTTGAAGGACCATATGAAGTCCTCTGCAACTGATGGTAAAATGCAACAGTGGTTCCGTGAAGGTCTTGCAGGTGATTATCCAATATTGTGGCTTTCGTTGTTAATTTTATTATGTATAGGCTGCTTGATAGGAAATAATATGATACATTACTCTTCTAGGAAATAATATGTCTTGGTTATTTTCTAATCTTATTCTGTGAATATTCTAGCACGTTAGGCTTAAGGTTTCTAATTTTGGTGATGATTAAGTCTTGAGGATGCTATCTTTGCTTACATAACATGTTTTTCTTTTCTCTGGTTGTTCCTTGGTTTTCCCTGATAAGAAATCATGATGCAGTTTTGTTACTATAAATTAACGATGAAATATTGCTGCAACAAATTCTGATGCCTTTCCGAATTGATTAGATGTTTTCTCCTTTGTTTCCTTCGGAGTCTCAAACTAGTGTGATGAGATTGGTTTTAAAAATATTTTTCCAGTACGTTTCGCATGTTTGGTTCATCTCTTCATTGTTGTAGCTGTAGAATAGGTTTTCTTAGGCCATGATTTACACTAATTATCAACGGCATCTCGGCTAAATATAAGAGCTGAAAACAGTGTCTTCGAGATTTCCACCTTTCAATCATATGCAAATTAAGGATCTGTTGACCAATTTTGTTTCTTCATGGAAAGTATGCTGAGTTTTCTGGTTTTCTGATACAGGGCCAATGTTAAGTTCTGGCATGTGCACCGAAGTTTTCCAGTTTGATGTTTCTCCAAGTCCTGGAGCTATAGTTCCTGCAACATCAGTATCCAATGTGTCTACCGAAAAGCGTCAGAATGCTACCTCGGTGAAAAAGACCAGGAATAGAAGAACCCTTCATGGGCTTCCAGATTCTCTTACTGGATCGAGTCTGAACATAACTGAAGAGCATGTAAAAAACTTGCAGAAAAACCACCTCCACGGTAATGAATCTTCCATGGTGGTTTCAGTCCTTGTTGATCCTAAAGAGGCTGTTGATGGTGATGTCGATGGCATGATGAGACCGAAGTCACTCTCTCGGATCTTCGTGGTTGTTCTAATTGATAGTGTCAAGTATGTCACTTACTCTTGCGGTCTGCCTCGTGCTTCTCCCCATTTGGTCACTGCTTATGTATGAGAATCCATCCTTCCCTCGGTGAAGTGTTCCGATAGAGCTGAACCAACTAACCTGAGTTCTAGTTTTGTAACAAAGGATATGTTGTGGGAAATGGGAGGGAAGGAAGGAAAGAAAATCTGCTTCAGTTTTGTACATAATAACATATTTAAAGTAGCAGGCTTAAAAATGTAGCTGAGAATACAGAGCTGGGCTTCAATGGGGGTTGTTCACCAGCCGTGTAAGGTTGAGACCTTTCGTAGAAACTTAATAATATATGCCCACCTTTTAATTTATGAGCGGATCCCTTGTCACGACGCATCACTGAATTTTTACTTCGAATGTGTGTTTGAGACAAAGCTTGTAAACTCGATTTTCGATAATGATAATTAATTTTATGATGACTGCCTAAAATTGATATAGATTAGAAACCGCTCCAGAGCTTTGGTTGCTTATATTACGTTTCATTCACTTAGCTTTCGAGTGGAACTTCTATTGGGAATTATATTCTACGTTTCAATAAGGAAACTAACGTTACATTTGAGTGGGCAAACGCGGACAGTATTGTTTTGTTACTAACAGTTTTTAACTAAATGTTTTAAATAAATTTTTAGCAGATAATATCAGTCTAAAATCTTAAAATACTCTATTTATTGGGTGATTAATGATTTTTATAATTAAAAAATAAAATAAAAATATGAAATTTAAATGATATATATAGAAAATAAAATATCAGTAAATATTTAATTTAACGGAACAAGAAAAATTTCTCAGACTTAGTTTCAGAATGTAATTGGAGAAGTCATACTTTTAGAGCTAAAATAGCCCTTTACTCTTCAACCTAAAACTTTTGCCATAACTAAAGATGTGATTTTATATAGATGTCCACATGGTTAATTTTTATATTAAAAAATTGATCCCGAGTTTAGGATAAAAATATTTAAATATAAATTATTTTACTTGAAGACATTAAAAGAAATAAGTGGAGAAATATAAAATGCTTTTAAGGGGTCAAACCATATCTTTTTCCTAATTTTCAAGAAATTAAATGAAATAAACGGATAACTTAAATAACCTCGGATAATTAAATTTCAATTTAGAGGAACCAGGTGATAATAACATATAATATACTTTTCTTTCCCCACAAAAATCCGGCTTTCATAATGTATAACAATGGAATAACACTAACCAAAATATTTATTTACAAAAATGATAGTACCATATATACATAAATACATTTAGAAAAGATATAGAATGTGTCATACAACTTTAATTAATTTTTTTTTTCTAAACAAAAAGAAGAGTCAGTGAAAGAAAAATACAATCATCGATAAAATACAGCCTTAATTGTCCGACAGGTATAATATAATTCGATGATTTTAGTTGAAATGTGTTTATGTAAGATTTGAGTCACGGTTCTCAGACAACTAAAATTAACTTTAAGAAATTAAAACTATAATATAAAATTGTGAGGTAACACCTAACACTGTTAAATTATTGGAAAATTAGAAATAAAGATTTGATATTTTCTAATAATAAAAATATAATATGAAAATAAATAAATTTTTCTCAACAATATATATAATTTAGATATTTTTAATCATAGAGGATTGATTTTTTATTTTATTTTAATAGTTATAATATTTCTTCTTAAGTTTAGACATATATATATAGGTCATACAT
Organism: Vigna reflexopilosa; assembly: GCA_027742785.1. Taxonomy (NCBI): domain Eukaryota; kingdom Viridiplantae; phylum Streptophyta; class Magnoliopsida; order Fabales; family Fabaceae; genus Vigna; species Vigna reflexopilosa. Next base: position 14,358,850 of record CM050914.1, read on the forward strand.
TTTTAGTTTGTTTGTGTTTGAGAATTTTCTTCAAATTTAAACTCTTCAAGGAGTTGCTTTAGTCATATGAGCTTATAAGTGACTAATTTCATTATATTGTATCTACTGTACTTGACATTGTCATAACATTTTATTTCTTACTTTTATTTTATATTAAAATTACCTCCAACGAAAATAATGTACCTTTTAAAAATTGGATTATTGCACATTCACTGTAAAGGCAATGCTAAGACAAGTCATAATGAATTAATTTAATTTATCCACTAATCTTCTTCATCTCTTAAAATAAAAATAAGGTTATCTTTGGTCAAATACAAAATGTTGTTTAATATAATCTTGTGAGGGTTAGTACGATTCTGTGTTTTTTTTTCTTTTGTAATTTTTCTATTGTATTTCTAATTACGAGGTTGAATAGTAACATCAATTTGGTTTTCTTTGTAATTTCCATCATGTCTCTAATCAAGAGGTTGAATTCTCACATGGAATGAAAGAAAAACCACAAAAAAGTGAATCATTTATGTTGTTGTGAGTGAAAGCTAAATACAGGAAACGTTAAAAACTACTTATTTAAAATTGATGTGGAATTTAGAGATGATCAAAGCTAAATACATTTTTAAAGCTAAATACAGAATAATTCCCATTGTTTTCTCATCGCTGTTGCATGTAGAAATACATTTTTAATGTTAAGTTGAAATAAAGTTCGGTTGTGAGTAATTGCAATGGAAAAGAGATCATCCTGACCATAGATTTGTTTGCATTCTTTGACAACAAATCAAGTTTTATACCGATCAATGTGACATGAAGATAAAACTGTCTACATCCTAAGGGAACAGAATACAACTAATTCTATAAATAAATTATGTCAGAAAATTAAATAGGTTAGGTTAAAAATTTATTATGAAGGAAATAGGTGCAGAAAAAAATATTGAAATGTGTTTTTAATATTATATATTATCATGCAAAACAAAATTACATATAAAAAAAATTAGACATTGCGATGAGATTAACTTGCCCTATCCAATTTTCTGAGTTAGTCTGAACCATTTTATCATAGAGTTGACTACTTTTTATAATGTTATATTTTATATTTCTAAATTAAATAAGAAATCAAATTTAATTATGAAAAGCTTTGATGTCTACATATTTGAGAGTTTACATTGAATACATCATTAGTTAGAGTACAGTTTTAATTCCCTAAGGAGGAGATTACTCGTGTTTTGAACATATGGGTTTTGATAATGAAGTCAATAAATCGGCTACTGCATTGAACATCTTCATTCTCTTCTTCTAGTTGTTATTTATCTACTTTCTTGATTCTAGTTTTTGGTTACAAAGATGGATAAATTAAGATATTAAGACAATCCAAACATATGTCATTTACTCAATGAGGTATATACAAAGAAGAAAAAGGTCATATTGCTATGAAGTTAAAGCATTTAAACATGATTCAACCTCCAAACACAAAATTTGAAATGGTGAGCAATGCATTGCTGAGTATTTTTGTATAAACAAAACTAGAAAGAAATAAAACTGATGGTAAACTTCTTTATTTACCTCTGACAGAAAACTAAACTTGGAAGGAATCAAGCACGGTCTTTAGAGTCTCTTCAGAAGTTTGCCACTGCTTGTCATTGGCACTGACCACAAACAGCACAACAGTGTTTCCCTTTGCTGTTGCTTTCGCAAGATTGTGTGTGCCAGTTAGAGCATATGGAGTTTCAAGCACGTATTTGTAGTACTGCAGATAACATTCCATAATGTTGGTCACTAATAATTGCTAATCAACAATATTATTAGTAAAAGTAAAAAGACGGTTGAAAGTCCTACGTCGACTAGAGATAAAACCAATTTAAAATAGATACAAACCTCATTTCACAAGTCAGTTTTGTGGAATTGAGTTAGATTTAAAGTCCACTTTTCTTCTACATGATCATTTTAGTGAAGTGTTTCAACACACTTTTGTTGTGCCATTGATTTTGTGACAGTGTTGAAAAAAGTAAAAAACTATTAATTATTAAACTTATTGGTTGAGTACTTCATTCAGTTTCTTCATTTTCTAACATGTAAAAGCAAAAATATAAGTGTTTGGGAAAGAAATGTACCGTCTGATCACCAAGCTTTTCTACTGAAGTCTCAAGGAGCTCTTCTGGATCAAATGTGTTTCCAGTGACAAAAGGGCCAAGAGAAGCAATCAGTTTTTCTGGGCTACCAATGTCTTCAATTGTTGCATTCGGTTTGTTGGTAAGGCGTATCAAAGGCGAAGCCACTACCTGAACCTTTCCCTGTTTTTCATCTTCAAACTTAACCTCCACCCATGGCTCTGCACACTTTGGCTGACAGTAATTTCCAGATAATATGTTTGCTACACGAGCCTGTTTCCAAGTTGGGGGGAGGAGAAACTTGTATGGCTGCACATTTCCTGCAAAGAACTAAATCTAGACTATCAATTGCATAGAACAACATTAGGCAAGATCAAATGCCTAAGATATGCTTTGTCTCTCAAATATGTGTATATATACAATTCATGGGGAGGATGAGAGTAGACACAGTAACAAAATTGTACGTTAATCAGACCTAGATTCTAATATAATGAGACCTTTCTCAGAGTCACAAAGCTCCAGAATTACAGCTATAATTTTCAAATATGCAACCGAGATGTGCAAAATTCATCATTTGCGAAACCCTAATTATCAATTAACGAGCCAAATTGTCTGCATAAGAGTCATCAAAATCATAGCTTCCTTAGCCTATCAAATTATTCAGATTCTTGGAACATCATAAATGAATCATGATCACAAATTGTCCTTGCACATGAAGCTAAACAATGTGATGCTCAAATACACAACCATGAAATCATTATCTATACTAGCAGTCACTCCGGCCACAAATGTGAACAATTGAACTCTGTCTGTAGTGTTAAATCCATGTACCTGCTCGAAGGGCGGGAGTGTCCTTGGGAGAGGCGGTGAAGAGAACGAAAGAAGGGTCAGAGGGTGAGGGTGGGAGGAAGGATCCAACCTCAACTTCTCGAGCATGTGAAGGGGGTGGCTCTCTCAGCACAACAAGAGGAAGGGGCATCAAAGCAAGACCCTTCAAGAATTCCCTTCTGGGTGTGTGCTGGGAGGAAAAATACTCGGAAGTTGAGGCTCTGAAAGCATGCAAAGTCGAGAGCTTGGAAGATGAAGATGAAGATGGAGACGAGAGTGTGAGTGGGAAAAGGGAAGTGAATGGAAAGGTTGCCATTTCAGATTGGGGGCTTATTGTTAGTGAAATGTGTGTATGAAGGGACAAGGTTTAAGGTTGATGTTAGAATCTAACTCACTCTGTCTCTTATCCATTGTGGACACACCACGATCACACTTCATACTCCCCCTCTGTGGGAACAACTATTAAGGTTGAGTTTCAAGATGTTCTTCAATTTAATATCTTTATTGTTCCTATTTATTTCTTGATTTATGTTTCTTGATTTGCGTTAATTAGCTCTATATTTTTAAATGATTTAATTGAGTTTTTATTTATGAAAAATTAAATTAATCGAATTTTTATCGTTAATTTAGATGTTAAAGGAAAGTGTCTTGAATGCCATATTGTGCTTATATGAAAACAATATATAGATAATAATTAAGGACTATTGTGGATAAACACATTTGTAACAAAGAGTATAGAATCAATTAATTGATTAATTTAATTTTTCATAAATAGAGATTCAATTGACTAATTTAAAAATACAGGACTTAATTAACGCAAATCAGTATAAATAGAAATTACTAAACCTATTAAACCATATAATTATTATCTCATTAATTTAATATTTTATTTTTCGTTTTTTTAAAAATACTTTTTGATTCATGAGTTAATTTCAATTTTATGTATATTATTGTTTTACGTTAAAAAGGATGAAATAGTTTAATATCATTGGTTTTTCACTATTGCTCACAACTGACCAATTAGAAACAATTTTACATATAATTTTTTATATAATTATTTTAATTATATTGCACAAGGCGAATATTTATATATAAACCATTATAATTACAGACTGTAACTTTGTATGTTTATAAATTATATCATAATTAAAATTTATAATGAGTAAAATTTAAATTACGATACAATATTTTTTAAATTGATGAGTGGGAGATAAAGAAAACGAAGGAGAATATAAAGATGATAATTCACTGTGTTGAGACAAAAACCTTGTTATATTGTAAAGAGATATCATAAACATTTCATTGTGTACATTTTTAACATATAGAGTAAATTTGAATTTTTTATAAAGTTGAAATTCTTTTCAAGTGTTGATTTTGGTATCATTTTAATCCATGTAAGACTTTATGTATATACACTTTCTCCTCTTAAATTTTAGGCTCTCTTCACATTAAATTATGAATTTAGGATAAGAAAGGGATGAATGTGAGAAGATTTGAGAGTAAATTAATTATTGTTTTTTTGAAATAATTTAGTGTGAGTGAAAGTGAATTTAAAAGTAAAATTTGTAAAAATTAGTTTAGAATTTAACTAATGTAAAGAGATAAAAAATGATTTAATTGATAGAAATGAAATATAATCAAAATGTTTTTAGTGATAAAAATAATATAAAATGATAATTATTAATAATATATTTAATTGTAAAAATTATTTTAAGAAGTAAAAAACTCAAAATTATTTTTAAATGAATAATTAAAACAATATTTTTTAGGATTATTATTATTATTATTATTATTAAGAGGAATGAATAGCTCTACCATGACAGGAAAAATTGTACTCATATATATATATATATATATATATATATATATATATAACAAGAAACAAAACAAAATAATGCATTTTAGAATTGTTAGAAACTCAATATACTATAATCGATTATTAAGTGCTGGAACGGAATATGAGTGGTTTGAAATGGAAAACAAGAGCTTGAAATTGGATAAATGTTGTTGGAATCGATTCCAGGTACAAGTGGAATCGATTCCACCTTAATCTTCAACTTTTCTTCTTATGTAACCTTCATGTTCAATGTTTTCATCCTTTGTGGCCTCCATGTTCAATGATAATTGAATGAGGATAAATTTAAAATTTTATACGAAATCACTTCAAATCCGAGCAAGGATGCAAATATTGAAAATCCCAATCATCCTATAAATTAATGTTCTAGCTCGCTTTCAAATCTCTAAAAATGAACATCATCTATCTCGCAAATCCATTTCTTTAAATATACATGAACAATGATATTTATACAAACAAACACACCTTTAATGACAAAAACTATTGTTTGTTTAACATATATTTTTTTTCATTTAAACATCCATCAAAAATAGTTTATAACCTTTGATCTCATACATCCTACATGTTTTGTTTTTCAAATTATTCCAAATTGCTTTTAATTGATTTGAGATTCATGATTCTAATTTTAATTTTTTAGACACAAACAAATAGACAGATCCTTACTTTTCTCTTCTTGATTTTCTTTTCTTTATGATTTTTATTATGGATTATGGTGAATTTATATGAGAACATAGTAATGATGTAATTCTTCCATAACATTTCAATTATTGGCATCTCTAGTTAAGAGGACATAGTTTTCACCATTAAAAATGGGAGCCACAAAATGTGAAAAGTTTGCTTTGGAAACCAATTTTGGTTTTAATATACAAAATATATGAAGAAATGAAAAAACATAGGATATATAATGTTTGTATAAGGTGTATTTTTATTCATCTATGAAATTTGAATTTATACAATGCAGTAAACATAATTGCACAAAATGAATAACTAATTGAAATGACAAATCCTTAAAAATCACGCAATCAAATAGTATGATTTGATTCTTTATGGCCTTAAAAAAGAAAAATATTATTTGACTATTTAATACCTTAAAATTAGAAGAATCAAAACTAATATTTGATATCCGTTTGGGTAAATCCATTTAAAAGCTACACAAGAAGCTTATTACAGTAGATCACATATGCTCTCTCTTTGAGTTTAAGAATGGAGAACAAAAAATAACCTATAACATATAATCTCCCAAGAAGAATTAATAGAAATGTATTTAGACAAAATTCTCTTGCAATAAAAATAAGTTCTTATTTTCTTTGTTTAGTATTTCTTTAAAATGTAATTAGAAAAAATATTATTTTTATGTGGTGTAAATAGTATAAATATAGATGGATTTCTTTAAAGAAAATATAGAAAAAGTGATGAAGTAAAGCAAAAAGTGCAAGTAGAAAGCAACAATCAAAAGTCTAAACTAAAGCAACAAGTCAAAAATCTATTAAAAAATATTTATTAGTAACTATCAAATTTTGATAATTAATAAGAATTGTTGGTTAATATTACAATTTGATTTTTTTTTTTCTATTTTCTTATTTCTCCTCTTCCTTTTTTACTGCCCTGTCATATTTTTCTGCTCTTCCTTTTTCTTTTACATGTTCTTTTCCTCCTTTTATTAATATTTTATAAAGTATTTAATTTTTAATATATGATTTAATCTCAATTAGGCTATTTTTTAAAAAAAAAAATCGATAAGTGCAAATAAATATAAATAATTAAAAGTATTTCAATGTTTTTATGAAAACAAATTATCCTTCCAAAAATTGTTTGAAAATCTCAATTGAGAATTGAAAATTAAAAGGGTTACTTCTTCAAATTAGCATGTTTAATCTTTCTCTCTTTGGAAATATATATGGTATTTTGTATTCAGCAAGGTGTCACGGACAACACTATGAATCTCAATCTCTTGTGAGGATTAATTAATCTAAGTACTAACTGCATAATTGCATCGAAAACACAAATTAAAATTTTGGCATAATCTGTCATTATATGAAAATATTTGATTTTATTCCAATGACACAACATAGTCTCTATTAAACTTTAAGTTTTGCAGACGTAAGCAAGGACGTAATCGTAATTAACCTTATTTACTTACACAAAAATAATGTCTTTTATTGCTTGTCATTTTGATTCCTATTTTAGTTTCACATTTAGAAATTAGAACCAATGTCTCTACTTAATGATTAATGCCTACGACCCTACTTTGCGGAAAAGATAACATTTGTAAATTATTATAATATTAAACAAAATGCTTCTGAACATGTGAAACAAAACCTATTTTAATTTATAAATTACTTTTTATCAATGGTATGTAGGTGTAATAGTTATATTTTATTACTTGTAACATTTTTTATATTCTATTAATTAGTGTAAGATGAAAACACATTATTTTTTAATTTGTTTCTCAAAATAAACTTTCTTTTTTAAAAGATGTCAAACTATATTTACATGATTTCAAAAGAGGAAAATTTACTAAGTATAAAATTTATCATTTTCTATCTTCTCAATCTACTTCTCTTGATATTGCATCATTATTTGTTTTAATATAAATGATAAATGATTTTTTGTGCTGCAGAAGCCTCGTCAAATAAAATTAATTTTTTTCCTTAAATATAGAGGTTAAGCTAAATCAATTTAAAAAACAGTGTTATGTAAGTTTATTAATTGAATGAAAATAATCATATTCATAATGATTTTATTCTTTATTTCAGCAACATTTTGTTGAGGAGTGTATACAATTGTTAATTGTCTTCGAATGTTTTAGTTTTTACAAAATTTTCAAATTTCTTGAAAGTAAATTCTCTTTCTCTATCTAGTAAATTTCTTGAAAGTAAAGAATGTTTTCTCCAACCTCCTTTTTCATCCTTGGCTTGGAATTTTTAATTAAAAAAAGTTTCTAATTCCTCACTTAAAAAATATACCAAAGTCTTATAGGATAAATTATCAATAAAACTTAGGATATACCTCTTATTACTGTTTGAAGTTGGTTGAATAGACCCACATATGTCTACATGAACTACTTACATCTTCTTTGATGTTCTCCAAAGACTTTTCTTTGATATTACATTTCGATGTTGTTTCCCTGCCAAGCACTGTGTACACAGATCCTTGGGAGCTGTGATAGGAGGCAACTCTTTCAACATTTGTTTAGTGACCAGTGTTTTTAAGTTATCATAACTTAAATGTCCTAATTGATTATGCCATAGTTAAGTATCATGCGCCAAATCCACATGACAACAATTTGCTACTTCTCTAGTGGCTATGAGTACAACATCATTTTCCACTCATTTTGCTTCCATAATCTCACCTCTTTTAGGATGAACAACATTGCACTTGTTGTTCTGAATGGTTATATAGTCAACCCTTTTTTCTTGAAGCTGTCCTATGCTTAATATTATTATTTTTGAGCTTAGGAACATAAAATACATGTGTAATAACATACCATTCATTAGCATCCGAAAACTCCCTCTCCCCATCACAGTTATGTGAGTATCATTGTCAAGCTTTACTTTATGATTAAAGTTCTCATCTAATTATGAGAACCAATCCTTATCCCCACGCATGCGGTTACTACATCCAAAATCTATAAACCACTCATCTGTCTTTCCTTGTTTGAGTTTCAAAGAGGTAATTAACAAGAACTCATCCTCTTGTTCTATCGTATTCTCTGTTTCAACATAATTCTCTTTCTTCTCCCACAAAGGACATTCGTATTGAAAATGTCCTATTTTATGACATTTGAAGCATTCAATAACAACCTTTGTTGAATTACCATCTTTCCCTTCCTTTGCCTCAAGAAGATCCTCCTTTATTCTCACTCTTCCTCTACCTCTTCTACTTCTCACATCAATCACAATCTACATTACTTATTCCTTTTATGCAGAAAATATCACTCGTTGCTTATGAACCGGAAGGTTGTTTTGTAGTTCATCTATTGTCATGGTATCCATATTATTGGATTCTTTAATAGAACACACCATATAGTTGAATTTTGCTCTTATAGACCGAAATAATTTTGTAGTTATGACACTTTCCTACATGTTTTCCCCACATGCTTTCATACTTTTTTCTATCTTTAGAGTTAATCAAAATAGGAATTCACAGACTTTTCTTCATTTGTAGTGTTTCAAAATCCTTACATAAGGCTTGTAGTTGTACTCTTTTCACTCTTATTGAGTCCTGGAATTTTTGCTTCATGGAATCCCATATAATTTTGGACGTCTCATAATTTAAAATAGTACCCAAAATTTCCCTATCAATTGCTTGATAGAGATAATTTTTTATCTTAAGATCTTTCAACTTTCTACTCCTCTAATAGCTTAAGTTCTGCCTTGGTTGCTTTTGATTTATCAAGAATGACTATAAGTCCATGTTTCACAATATGCCAATATTATTTTGAACAAAGAAAATTCTCCATCAATTTTGTCTCATACTCGTAATGTCCATCAAAATTTTAGGATTGTGAGCTTTATGTATTTGATGGATTCTATCATTGCTATTGATTGTTTCTTAAACACTCACTTATAGATGTTTCACTCAATCTCACTTGATTTTAGAATCCTCATAAATTTTTCTCACTCTTTGATTTTCTGGTTCCGAATCTTATGAAGAAGCTTTGATATCAAATTGCAAATACAAATAAGGTAGAATAATTTTCTAAATTTGGTACCAGTTGGTATTGATAAAAAATTGAAACACTATTACATTTTATAATCAAATACATAACATAAAAAATACTATCCAACTGACTACTTCCAAGCAGGAATTAGTGAATTATACCTAGATCATAAACTAAAATTTAGTTTCCATTTCCTAAAATTGAGTCAATAATTAACCTAATTTATTTAAATAAAAATTGCTTAAATCAGAACATAAAACATAACATAAACAACTTATCTGCTACCATAACTCACTGTAAAAGTTGAAAACCCATTATTAATTAACATTGAGAATAACCCTTGTGACATCTCTTATTAAACTTAATTGAAAAGTTGAATATACTCGACCTCACAAAAAGATGCAAAACTTTTCAACTTTAAAAGAAGATTCTGAACATAACGCTGACATCCTAATATTTAAAGTCAATTTGCATTCAACCTATGGTTAAATTCATTCATCCACCAAATCAGTTCTCCTTCATCTCATTTATGATTCAAGTATCCAAATCTTTATAGTTATAGGTGTTTAAAAAAAGAATATAATTTGTTATAACTAATGTTTCCATATTTATCTACCAAAATTCTCAAAAGGTTACCAACAAAATTTAAGTTAGTATTATCACCTTTATTTATTACTTAAAATTCATCATTAAATATTCATCACTAAAAATATGTAAAATAAATATCCATCGCTAAAATGTTGTAAATAATTCCTAATTTCCTTCATTACTTAGTGAGTTATTGATTTTGCTTGTTACATCTTTTTCTTTTGTTTCTTTTTCAAAATTTTAAATCTTTTTCTTAGTTAACAGCGAGAAAAAAATCAGTATCTTAAAATTAAAAAAAAAAAATCAACATTTATCACATGTTATGTCAAACTATTAGTCAATATGACAAGTTGGGCAATGTAACTATCACACTATGTTTATGCGCAGTTTGATAGAAAGGATAAAGAAAACGAAGAAAAGATATAAAATAAGGGAAGTAAGAAATAAAGAAGTAGATGTTGTTTAGTTAAAAATAAATAAATGGAAAGAAATTTTTTAATCCTAATTTTTCATTGGGTACAAATGAATCTTAATCTGTCTCTCTCTCTCTCTCTATATATTACAATCATAGGCATATAGACAACATCGGTGAGTGTATGGCATATTCTGAACAACATGGAGGCAGAGAAAAACATTAACATTAGAGACAGCGGCGAGGTGGCGGAGAAAGAAGAGCTTCTACACCGTAAAAACCATCGACGAGGAGGCATCAGAACATTACCCTTCATCCTTGGTACATCTTAATTACTTCTTGTTTTCCTACCTTCATTTCTGCTAATTTTTAGCTTCTCCTTCTTTTTTCCTATCAATCTGTTGCTTCAAATCATCACATTACATAGTCCAAGATTCAAGACAGGGAAATTGAACTAAATCTCATCATCTCTATTATAATTTTGGTGCCTTAAAACACGCGTATTGTTGCTGGAATATGCAAATTTTTTGTTAGCAGTCTTTGGAATTTTGTATTGCTTCACTTTTATATTTAAAGTTAACATTTGGTTGCACGAAAAAGAAGAAAATAAAAAGTATGGAAGAAAAAAATAACCAGAAATGTTAGTCAGAGTTTCTCTAAACACATTCTGATCTATTAGCAAATTTAAAATTATTTTTTTTTCACTTATTTTTTTAATCATTGTAATAGTTTTTTTTTTATAAAAGTTGTCATTCATTTATTATAACACAATTTTTTTATTTTGAAATCGTATCAATTTGACATGATTTGTCTATTTTTTTTTTTAAAATTAGCATTATTATTGTAATTTCATGATGAAATTAGATCATAATAAAAAAAGTGAACAAAATTAATATGTTAACAAGAGTAATTAACTTGAAATTGTTGGGTGTTGTGCAGGAAATGAATTTTGTGACAGATTTGCAAGTTCTGGTTTTCATGCGAACATGATAAACTACTTGACACAAGAGTTGAACATGCCAATGGTACCTGCCTCCAACTTGCTCACTGCTTTCGCTGGAACTTCCAGCTTCACTCCTCTCTTTGGTGCTCTAATTGCTGACTCCTTCGCTGGCCGTTTTTGGACCATTCTTGTCGCTTCATTCATCTATGAACTGGTTTATTACATTCTTCTCTTTCTACAATTTCTCTCATTATCATGAAACCTTCAATATATATAACTCTCATCCATTTAACTTATAATAAATAGGTTTAAATATGTTTTTTATTCTAAACTTTTACAATAAATTAAAATTCGTTCTTGTTCAAAATATGTTATAATTTGGGCACACTGTTGTTCTTGATACAGGGATTGATTGTTATAACTTTATCAGCTATACTACCCCATCTGCGCCCCCCAGCATGCTCAACACAGGTGAACTGCAGAGAAGCCTCATCCTCTCAGCTGTGGATACTCTACGTCTCTCTTTTACTCATAGCACTTGGCACAGGGGGCATTAGACCCTGTGTTGTCACCTTTTCAGCAGACCAATTTGACATGACCAAAACAGGAGTAGCATCAAGGAACTGGAACCTCTTCAATTGGTACTCCTTCTGCATGGGCTTGGCTTCTCTAAGTGCTTTGACCATTGTTGTTTACATTCAAGACAACATGGGATGGGGTTGGGGTCTTGGAATTCCAACCCTTGCCATGCTCATATCCATCATTGTCTTTGTGTTGGGCTCACCACTCTATAGAACCGTCAAACCAAATGGTAGTCCAATCGTTCGTTTGGCACAAGTAGTTGTTGCTGCTGTAAAGAAGAGAAAGGAGCCTTTGCCCCAGGATCACAAGCTTTTGTACCAAAATTGGGACCTAGATGCTGCTATTTCCTCCGAAGGAAGGCTTCTACACTCTCATCAATTCAAGTATGTCACTTCCACAATATGCTAGTTTAAAATTTCATACTCAAGCCTAACCACCAAATCATGGTTATTGAATATAATAGGCTAACATTGAAAAACAAAGTACACACGATATTCATAATTTGAACACCCGCAAATCATTATTAGTTGCAACTGTTATATTTATATCTATCTATCTATCTATATATAGATATATGAATGTATGTATATATGTAGTATATTTTAGATGATTTTCTCTAAATTGAACTAGTTTTTATACATGCAGATGTTTAGACAAGGCTGCAATTGTGACAGAAGAAGAAGGAAGAGATCCAAATGCAGCACCAGACTTGTGGAAATTAGCGACGGTGCACAGAGTTGAGGAGCTAAAATCCATCATTAGAATGCTTCCAATTTGGGCCTCAGGAATTTTGCTGATAGCTGCATCATCGTCACATAATTTTGTGATTCTGCAGGCTCGCACAATGGATAGACACCTCTTTCACAACTTCCAAATCCCCCCAGCGAGCATGAGCATTTTCACTGTTCTAACCTTGATGGTAGGTGTTGTTCTCTACGAACGCCTTTTTGTTCCATTTATCCGTAGGTTCACAAAGAACCCTTCAGGAATCACAACCCTACAAAGAATGGGAGTAGGTTTTGTGGTTAGCATTATAGCCACACTGGTCTCAGCATGGGTGGAAATCAAGAGAAAAAAAGTTGCTGCCAAGTACCACTTATTGGACAGTCCAAGTGCAACTATTCCTATGAGTGTGTTCTGGTTGGTACCTCAGTATTGTCTGCATGGGGTTGCTGAAGTTTTCATGGTTGTGGGCCATTTGGAATTTCTGTATGATCAGTCACCGGAAAGCATGAGGAGCACTGCTGCAGCTCTATACTGCATAACCACTGCCATTGGGAACTATGTTGGTACAGTTATGGTCTCACTAGTTCATAAGTATTCTGGCAAGGAAAGGAACTGGTTGCCTGATACCAACCTCAACAGGGGTAGATTGGACTGCTACTTTTATCTTCTTAGTGGGATCCAACTTTTCAATCTCATTTATTTTCTAATATGTGCATCCTTTTACACTTACAAGTCCCTCCAGGAAATTAGTCAAGTTAATAATCTCCATGATTTGGAACAAGACAAACAAAACATCTCTTCTGTCACTTAGGTTGTATATTTAAGGAGGTACCAGAAGTTAATTTATAATTAATGAAAAATAGTTCCTTGTAAGGATAATGTTTATAAATAGTAAGCCTCTCATGTATGTTCTTTTTCCAAGAATGACACTAATCTTTTTGCACAGATAATTTCTCTTAGCACCCTCATATTCTACACTTTCATAGGTGTGAATAGAGTTCAAATTGTTTATAGTCGAAAGATTCTGAATTGCATAATCTAGATTTTGAAATTGTCATCCGAATCACATAGTATTCTATGTTGCATCATCTTCCGAAATGGATTCACACAATCTGTACAATCTCAAATATATTTTTATTTTATGCAATATAAAATTATATTCTGAATTTCGTAATTCAGATATCTAAAATATATTTCTGAGTTTATAAATGTATTTTAAATTATTTCAAAATGCATTCCTAGATTACTCTATTTTTTCAATTTTAGAAATATATGTTCAAGCATAGTTTGAAATATATTTGGTTTAATGTCTCAATAGGTTCCTATTTTTGTCCAAAATCTCAAATAGGACCTTTTCTTTTTTGGTGTCTCAATTGGATTCTTATTTTTGTAAAATTGAATCAAATAGGTTTTTCCGTTAAATTGATCAGATGACGTTAAAGAGGGCACGATGACTGTGTAGTTTTTATTATGTGGCATTAAAAACGTGACTGAAGTGTTTTTTATTTTATTTTTGAATTAAAAAATGAAGTTTAAAGTGAGGGCAAAGTTGGGAAATCCCATTCTCCTATGCAATTACGAAATCCAAATGAAACCACATTCATCTATGGCACTGCAATGGCGGCAAGAGCAAAATGAGGGCGTCGTCGACAATGCAGTGATGGCGCGATTCAAACAAAACCCTTCTTCCCTCTATCCTTTTCGAGTTTTAGCGCTTCCTCACAGGGAGAGAAGGGTCAGGTTTAGTGGCGCGGTGGAGGTTTACTTTCTCCTCTCTGTTCTGGATCGCAACGCAAGAGGGAGGCTTCCTCCTCCTTTCTGTTTCTGTTTCGTCTTACAAGGGAAAGAGATTTTGGCGGTCTGCGACATAAGGGTAGTGACACCGTGATTTGGCGAAAGCAGCGTCAGTATCAAGTTTGGGTTTAGGGTTCCTCTTGTTCTCTGATTTTGGGGATTAGGGTTTGTTGTCTCTGGTGTAATTGATTTTTTATTCGAATTAAATTGGTGATTTGTGTATTGTTTTTGTGTATGGGTAGAGCATTTCTGGTTTTTTTATGGTTAGATTTCTCGCCGTAGATTTCTGGTATGAATTGGTTTGTTTTGATTTTTTTTTCTGAATACTTTTTTTTTCCTTCTTTGGATTGGAGAAACTGTTTAGTGCTGGGTTGGAGGGGTATCATGTTACCGTTGATGGGAGACATGTAGCATCCTTTCCTTATCGTGTTGTAAGTGATATATCCATCCCCTTGAAGTTAACTACCTAGACTTGAAGATTAATTTACTTGATCACTTCATTTTGCATTTTGATTTTGGCAGGGTTTTACACTTGAGGATGCCACTGGGCTTTCGTTGGCTGGAGACATTGATGTTCACTCTGTATTTGCAACGTCTTTGCCTTCATCGCTTCCCAGTTTTTCCCCACAGCAACATCTTGAATTTTCCACCAGGTGGTGTGTCCTACCACTTCCTGACTTTGGCGTAGAATTGTTTGTTGGTGTACTCTCAGCTGGAAACCATTTTTCTGAGCGGATGGCTGTGAGGAAGTCATGGATGGAGCATAGGTTTGTTTAGGTTAGATTTCTTGCCGTAGCAAAGAGAACGAGGCTTTCTGTAATTGAATTTTCAACTTTGCCAATTTTACCCTTTCTGTAATTGAATTTTCACTCTTTTAACTTTATTTTTTAATGACACATGTGTTAAAACAATACTGTCAGTATGTCAGATCACATAATACTTAACGTCGTTTGATCAATTTAACGGAAATGTCCTATTTGATTCAATTTTATAAAAATAAGGACCCAATTGAGAGGTCAAAAAAGAAAGGATCCTATTTGAGATTCAGGACAAAAAATAAGGATGTATTAAGACATTAAATCAATACATTTTTAAATTCTATGATCTCGTAAAGGCGCACAAAGGCACAGAAATGGAGAAAGAAATAGTCCTTTTAAGGATCCATTTTCCTCCACCTCATTTTTTTTTCCTTCCTGCACCCGTATAAAACCCAATAACCCAATTTTACCCTTCATTAAAATTATATACCTAAACCCTAATTATTTTTCTCCCTTCCCGTCTGTGAAACAGCCCTTTTTCCTCCCTCTCTATTCTACCTTCCCACTATAACATTACAACAAATTAAAAAAAAAAACAAAAAGTCAAAGTACTACTTGCATACTGTGATATTGCATGAACAATAAAAAAAAAAAAATTAGACATTGATTACAAATACGAAATTAGCTAAATTTTATAAAATATGGAGTGCTAAAATACCGCTTAAAGGTCGTAAAGTGCAAAGTTATTTTGTTTCGTATATACGTACTTCTTGCAACGGTTTTATTTTATGTATTGCTTTACGTTTTAGTGCACAAATGCTCTAACTAAGTTATCCATTCATTGCTTTTCCATATGCCTATAAGAGTTATGTGGAGTGTTGACTTTAGATAATATGACGAAAAGTATAATTATATTCATTGAATAGATAGCCAACAAGTGAAAATTTTGTTGATTATATAAATGAATGTAATTTAATTAATGATTTTAACCTCTAACTTTCTACAATTAGAGGAGCTTGATTCATCTATGCTGGTTTAACGTGGCCATATTCATCTACTGCCACCAATGGTTCTGATTTGTAAATAACAGTAGTAAGTATAACTGAACATATGCTGAAATTAAAAGCAATAAAGTGGGTAGGTTCGCATAAATTTTACATTTAATATTACATATATTTTTCAAACTAATTCAAAATATTTTACAGATGTCTAAAAATGCATGTACTTTAATTAATGATTTTCACCTCTCACTTTATACTCTACAATTAGAGAAGTTTGATTTGTCTATACCAGTTTAATGTGTGGTCATGTTCATCTACTGGAACCAATGGCTCAAAGTTGTAAATAATAGTAGTATTCTAAGCATAATTGAACATATGCTAAAACTAAAACCAATAAAGTGGGAGGGTTAACATTAAGGGGTTCTAAAAAAATGTCTTCTTTGTTTGGTAAATGTACATGTGTGTCCATTGAAGAAACAAAAAAAAATGTTATTTCTAAAAAAGGAATATTATATTAAAATATTTAGGTTGTGTATTAGATTTTGGATTTTGTAGGAGAAGTTCTGACTCTATTAATATTAGATGTACATAGAAAAAAATATTAGATAATAAGTTGAAGGATTTTTTTATAGTCTTACTTGTGATATGAAAAAGGATTTGTGTCATAGGTTATAGGGATTTAAGCTGTTATGGATTGAGTTTGTATTATGTAACTTTGTTGTTATGACATCTTAGAAATACACATTTTTAAATCTAATTTAATGTATATGTCTTTTAGAAGTAGAATCTTAAGGGTGTGTTTATTTGGGAGTGATTAAGGGAGATGATTTGGAGGAAAGTGATTAAGTGTATTTGAGATGATTTGAGGGTGATTTTTTTTTTGTGTTTACTTGAATGGATTTGGAGATAATTGAGAGTGGATTTAGAAGTAAAATTTGTGAGAATTAGTGTAGGATTTGATTGATGTAACACTTTTAAAAAATTTGTTTAATTGGTAGAAATTAAAATTACCAAAATATCCCTATGTATAAAGTAATATAAAATGATATTTGTTAATGTTATGTTTAATTGTAAAAATGTTTATTAAGAGTAAAAAATTAAAAATAATTATTAAAAATAATTTTTAAAAATAATTAAATTATAATTCCTTCTGGTATTTTTGAAAAAAAAAAGGTGCAAGGAAACGAGATTTCATTTTTTTTTTAGAAAAACTAGCCCAAAAGCCCAAAGTGCCTTTTAACCTAGAAATCCAATGGGTGTTCTGCCAACTTCCCCTCATTCTACACTCTTCAGCTTTCCAGATTCTACACTTTCAGCTTTCCTTTCAGCTTTCCAAAGACATAGGGTCTCCTTCGAAAATGGCAATCAGGGGTTTGCCTCCGCTGCACATGCACAACCTCTGCCACTCATGCACTTACTCCGCCACAACCTCCACCCAACTGGACTAGCCACCGCGACGGACCTCCCACTCAGCCCAAGGCGTCACCAGCGACTATTGCTGACCACAGCGTCCAGCTCCTCCCCTGCTCACCTCTGCGCGGGCAAGAGGGAAATGCTCTCGCCGTGTACTCGTGATGGAATCGACTACCCAGGTTGGATTCAAATACGAGATCTCTGCATGCTTTTTACTTTTTCTCAGCTTTGCAGTAAGGGCAAAAAAAAAATTTCATTATAATTCCTTGCAAATCTTCGCAGAAGTGCGAGTGATGGAAAAAAGTTCGTATCCCGCAATCCTCTCCAATTACTTCCTCGCTGATCAGCTCAAGTGAACAAGATTAATCCCGCAATTCATCGCCTCCTCATCTGCGTGAACAGTAGTTCACCCCCAAGTGAACACACCCTAAGTGTTTATGGTGGTTGATGCCAATAATATTCTAACATGAAATATAGTCACTTGGTTGTAATATTTGTGTGATTGTGTTATTTATCAATTATGCCAATAATGTGTTTTATAAGAATATATGATAAACAAATATTATATTTTAGTTGTTTATTTAGTGAAAAATATATTTTTTATAGCAACTTTTTATACCTGTGTGATTTGACCAAAGCCATCAGTGAAAACGTAGGGGACCACACCTGAATAACAGTGTGTTTTGACTAAAGTCCAGTACTTTTAACTGTAAATTGATGTTCTTGAGTGAGGAGTGTCTTGAACTTAATGTTTTGGGTCCCCCAAGATGGAGGTGAGGACCACCCATGGTGAGATTAGCGAGTCAAGTGAAGTTCTGCTAGCTGTGGTGTAGAAAAGGTGCCTTGTAATCGTTAACAGGGGGCTGTAAACGATTACGCGTGTCTAAAATGGTTTTTGGACATCCTGTTCAACTAAAGGAGCCATCAGTGTAAACGTAGGGGACCACACCTGAATAACAGTGTTTTTTGAACGTTATTGATTTCCTAAAAATGTAATTGGTTGTTTATATGTGATTATCAAGTGTTTAACTGTCCATTAAATACGCCATTATGTTAGTTCTTAAGATTTTGTCAAATATAATACGCGAAATGGTGTCATCCCAATTCGTTCTACATGGACATGTCTCGGTAAGCCATCCATTTTAATAATGGTTGAGGAATCCAGAGAGATTCGAACCCGCCACTACAAAACATTACAAAAATATTGTTATTACTTACCAAAAAATAAGCAACTATATATAATACCAAAACTTGAACTTACCTTTGGGTTTTCGGACGCCATTCCAACTGCAGTTATTTCATACAAAAAAATCAGTGGTGGATTAGGGTTCACAAAAGACAAAAAAAATAAATTAAAACAAAAATAAAGTACGGCTCGAGAAGCCATACAATGCGATATAGAGCGAAAACCCAAAACAGAGTCACAACGCCAAAGAGACCCAAAACCCGACACGCGAAAGAGAGCTTATCGATACAGAGTGATTGCGAAAGAGTTCTTTTTGTTGAGATGAGACCTTTGGATGAGACGACCAACCGAATGGAGAGACCAAGGAATTGGAGAGATGAAGCGAATGGAGAGAGGAGCCGAATGAGAGAGACGAAAGTTCAGAACGAAAGTGAAAAAGAAGAAAAATGAAACCACCAAAGTCAAATTTCATAAAATCAGAATTCCAAAATTACCCTCCTCAGATTTTTTAAAAATGTTTTTTCTTTAAGTGACAACATCCAATACAAACATGACACGTGACCGGTGTCAAATTTGTGTCAAAAAACGGTGTCAAAGAAACATTTTCGTAAACTTTTTATGCATTTTATCTTGAGTGTGGAATGGAAAAATGAGAAGACAATGATATTTGAAAAGTAAATGCAAACAATAACTTCTATAGTAATCAACTTTCACTAGTTTCACTAGAATATGATGTGAGCATAGGAAATTACTAAAAAAATGTTGTTTAAGACTCCAAATTGTTTAATAAATATACTCAAATAGTAAGCCACATATTTAACTGTGGCTTTTAGTAAAAATATATCTAATTTATGCTGTAATAGTAATACATTACCCTAATATGTGAACCTCTTTGTTTGTTAGGATAACTAAAAAAATGTTGTTTAAGACTCCAAATTGTTTAATAAATATACTCAAATAGTAAGCCACATATTTAACTGTGGCTTTTAGGAAAAATATATCTAATTTATGTTGTAATAGTAATACATTACCTTAATATGTGAACCTCTTTGTTTGCTAGGATAACTATTTTTAGTTCAGTCAACTTCTCAAGGCGATGATACAATAGTGCTATACATAAAAGTGATTAATTTATGAAACAAGTGGTTATCATTAACTAATCTTATAATATCTTAAAATTCCCCTATTTAATATTGTTTCTCTCATTATATTTCTAAAGGAAAAGGAAAATGTAAAGATGATAATAAAACTTTGGTTGTTTGTAAGTAAATTTATACTTTTATGAAGTTTAAATATATTCAATATGCTATTATATTATTATTCATTTTCAATGTATAAGGTATTTATATCATTGAGAGGAAGAATGATCATATTTATGGTTTTGTTGATCCTATTACCATTCAAGGAGTTGAGAATAAAGGTGAAGAGGTCCAAAAGTACCTCTTTAGAGGCCTTTGAAAAAAAAAAGTTTACTTAGCACCTTATTTGCAATCGTAAGTATATATATTTTTTATTAATAAAATTCTATTTATGTAAATCTTATTTTAAACTTTATTGTTTGAATATACAGGGATCATTGTCAATTGCTAGTAATTCTTTCTCAACCTTCTCTTGTGGGTTCTCTTGTGTTTATTACACAAGAAACCTCACACTTGTGACAATTAAAAGTACACTAATATTGTAAATTTTTTAATAATTTATTTGTTTTGTACACATAAATTGATTTTATTAAGTTTCATACTAGACACTCATTTCAATGTACATTTAATTTTACATAGTGTTGAGGCATATTCAAGGTTACAACAAACACATATTCTCTTTAGAAACAAGTTGTAGTTCATTGCACCAACTGTAAATAGTTAATCTTTCAGATTATTGAAATATAATTATAAATTTTATAATACTTTATGAATTTAACTTATAGTACTCACATCAACCCATGAGCTTTGAGTGCAGATATTATGTCATGAGACACATGTAGATAGACATAAATATGTACTCTAAATCACCCATTGTTATTTTTATAATCAATATATATATATATATATATATATATATATTAAAAACATAGACTTTGCAACTAGTTTATACAATAATATTAGTTAGCTGGGAGAGTAATATAAACAAGTAGACGTAATTTAGCCATATCGTGTATCTATAGATTATTATATATTTTTTAACAACTTCCATGCACTCTCTCGGTAGTCAATGGAAAGAGTCTATTTTAATTATACTAAGGGTTGTCACCTCCATAAAATATAGTTAACATATTCACAGTTTTAAAATCTTGTATATAGTTAACAAATTAATAAAGAGAGCTACAATTTGCAAATAAAAACAAGCTAAGTTTGTTTTTATAAAAGTATAAACAATGTTTTTCATTTATTTTTTTGCCAGCTGGAGCTAATTTTCATTACAAACCTATTTTTGTAACTATTTAATAGCCCTTAGCTATAGTTAAAATAAGTGTAATTTCAGATCAATTTTTTTTAGTTTTCAAGTTATATCTGTTTAATTCTTTTATCAAGTCTCGTGCATTTAATAACTATGTAAAAGAGAAAACTTTGTTAATTTATTTATAAAATAATAACTTCATATTATCATAATTATTAATATTACATTTTTATTAAAATTAAATAACAATAAATAAGTAATTAAATGATGTATATTTTAAAATTCCATATTAAGTTGATTTTGTACTGTATGAGTGAAATATCAAATAATTTCATATATTAATATAAATAAAATACAATAAGAATTTAAACTTTCAATATATTTTTGTACTAAATCAAAATAAGAATTTTTAGAACACCAACCTCCAATATAAATACTTTTTTATTGCATCAAAGTTTATATTAGAGAAAGACGATAAAACAAATAAAAGTACTAATTTCAGTAATAATTTTGTTAATTTTATTACTTAATAGTATAAACTAAAATTGTTGAAAGAAAAAAATACAGAGATATATATAACACTGAAAAACTATATCTTATTATCAGAGAAGAAAATAAGAGTCAAACTCGAGTTACAATTGTTATGAATAGAAGACTTTTAGAGGTCTAAAAATCTATTGACATGTTATTAAAGCCAAAAAATATTTTTTTTATATTGAAAAAACAGGAAATAAAACATTAAGATACAATAAATATATTTTATAATTCTCAACCCAATTGTGAAGGTAATTATTATTATTTTTTTGTTTCAGGTGCAACCTTTGTCGAACGTGGGATTTTAATTTTTAGTTTAATTGTATTTTGATTCATCTAGTTTATATTTTGTGTAACTCTATCATTTTCCCCTATTTTTAAAATGACGCAAATTTAAAATTTCCACTTAAAATTTCCCCATCTTATCGTCTCTTTCAACTTAAAACGTCCAAATTTAGTAGAAACTTGATAAAACTTTGAAGGAAAATAATCGAGATGATTCTTTTGAATTACTGAGTTTTTGAGTAATGAAGGACTTAGAACAATTGATCAATACTTTGAATAAAGAAAATTCAAGATTTTAGAAGATAATTAACTGCAAAACTCAATCTACTTAACTAAAAAAGTATATGAATTAAATTAACTTAAAAAACATAATTAAAATTTAAATACACCTATAACTTAATATTCCCTTTGACAACCCCACATGAGCAAATGGATTGGAGACAACCTTTGAAAACTGAGAACAGCACATGTTAAAGACGTACGTCACGCTATATTCATTGGTTTCGCTACTATTATATATTATATTTTATGGGTGTATATATTTATATATGCAATAATGCGATTATAATGTATATATGTAGCTATATATATAGATATAGATGAGGACAAAAACTGCTAAAGGGTGAGTTACATTACAGATATCAGTGGCGTATACGATAACAGAAGAAGATATGGAGATAGAGAAGAAGATGGAAATGGACAGTGGCGAGGTTACTGAGAAGAAGAACAAGAAGAAACCACAGCAACGTCCTGGTGGTATCAGAACATTACCTTTCATCCTTGGTGAGACATTATATTATTGTTATTATTTTATTATATTGTTTTGTTTTTTTACCATTTTAACAGGGTTTACCATTTATGAAAGAGTTATTATTTACTAATAGGGTTCACTAATACCCTTTTTAATGAGTCTTATTTGTCTCATAAAATGGTTGAATGGCTTTAAGAAAAACAAGATTATAACAGAGGATTAGAAACTGGTTTGTATTTCTGATAATTTACTCTTGATGCATGTCTGATTTTTGCTAATAATGATTAGGTTAACTTTACAATTATCCTTTTTTACTCTCTCTATTTTAGTTTTTTAAGTTAAAATAGTAGCTACTGTAAAAGTATTTCCATTTTTGCATCAATTCTTAAAAATTATATATAAAAAGAATTGTTAAATTTATATTTTAGGTCACTATGGAGTCTATGACCATTAGACTAAAATGCGAAAAAGACTGATTTATAAAAAGTCAGGATAATGTTTGTATATTTTTTAAGAACATGCGTGAAATTATATTATATTGCATGGATGTTATTTCCTTAATTAATTAATCATTAATTGATAGGAAAAACTTCACAAATCATGTGTCAGTAATTTAACCATTTTAAGTCAAGTTGTCACCTAATTTACTATTATAGTGACTCCATCTTTCGTCTTGTACGGCTTATATATAACTTATCTTTCTAACTTATCATTATTTTACAGTTTAACTATAAGTTTTTTAAATATATATATATATATATATATATATATATATATATATCTATATATATATAAACTGAGTTATTTAGGTTTAAAGTTTAATTTTAATATATTACTTAGATATTATTTAGTGACCATTTTAACGAGATTTATCTTTGTTAAGTATATATTTTATTTGTTATCGAGTTATTAATATTTAGTTTCATAAATCAGATTTGTATAGCTGTTTGTTGCATGTGAAGTTTTATATCAACTAAATATAGAATCAATTTAAAATATATATTTAAATATAAATTTTATAAATCAGTTATGTGAATTTAAGTTAAATTTAAATTTTACTTCTTATGTGTGATAAAATATTATTGTATTTTCATGCATAATGTTGAGTTTAACATTGTGAATGAATGTTGAGGTAAATGGTTGTTGGGTGTGTGAATATGCAGCAAATGAATTCTGTGATAGATTTGCAGTAGCTGGTTTCAATGGAAACTTGATAAGTTACCTGACCCAAGTGCTGAACATGCCACTGGTATCTGCCTCAAACATTCTCACAATATATGGTGGAACAGCTAGTTTCACCCCTCTTCTTGGTGCTCTCATTGCTGAGTCCTTTGCTGGTCGCTTTTGGACTATCACTGTTGCTTCTCTTATCTATCAACTGGTTTCTTACCTTCTCCTTTTCTTCATACAATCTCATCATATTCTCACTCACTTACTCAATCTGTAATCACACTAATCAACCTTCCAACTACACTAAATATTTCAATTAAGAACATGTTTTTTCTCTTGCTTCATACAGGGACTGGTCAGTTTAACAGTATCAGCTATACTGCCCCATTTTCGCCCCCCACCATGCCCAACACAAGTGAATTGCCAAGAAGCCAAACCTTCTCAACTGAGCATATTCTACATCTCTCTCCTCCTCACATCTCTTGGATCAGGTGGCATTAGGCCTTGTGTTGTGCCCTTTTTAGGGGACCAATTTGACATGACCAAAAATGGTGTGGCATCTAGGAAATGGAACCTCTTCAATTGGTACTTTTTCAGTCTGGGATTGGCTTCTCTTAGTGCCTTGACCATTGTTGTTTACATTCAAGACAACACGGGCTGGGGTTGGGGCTTTGGCATACCAACTATTGTCATGTTTGTATCCATCATTGCCTTTGTGTTGGGGTCACCACTCTACAAGACTCAGAAACCAGAAGGTAGCCCTTTGGTTCGTTTGATTCAAGTCATTGTGGCTGCTATAAAGAAGAGGAACAAGACTTTGCCAAATGATCCCAAGTTTTTGTACCAAAACAGTGACCTCGATGCTGCTATCTGTTTGGAAGGAAGGCTTTTACACACAAATCAATTTAAGTAAGTCAAATATTTGGTTCTCAGGTCTTATTTTCAAAACAGTGAAATCACATCTCAGCCAATATAAAAAGTATATGATTCTATTTCTAACATTCCATATGCATGAATATGCACTTAACAAGATAATAAAGGATTTCATATTGATTCCATGAATAGGTAAAATATCATCAGCTAAGGGGTTTCACATCCAACATTGCTAACAACTTCATAATAGAATAGTTGATGGATTTGCACGCTAAACATTGCTTCACTATATCCACAGATGGTTAGACAAAGCTGCAATTGTCACAGGGGAAGAAGGCAGAGACCCAAATGCACCACCAAACTGGTGGAAATTGGTCACTGTTCATAGAGTTGAGGAGCTAAAATCCATCATTAGAATCATTCCAATTTCTTCCTCAGGAATTTTGCTCATAGCTGCTTCATCACATCTTCCCAGCTTTGTAATTCAACAAGCTCGCACAATGGACCGACACCTCTCTCACTCATTCCAAATTTCCCCAGCCAACATGTCCATTTTCAGTGTACTAACCTTGATGTCAGGAGTTGTTCTATACGAACGCCTCTTTGTTCCGTTTATCCGTAGGTTCACAAAGAACCCTTCAGGAATCACAACCCTACAAAGAATGGGAATAGGCTTTGTGATTAACACTATAGCCACATTGATTTCAGCACCAGTTGAAGTAAAAAGAAAAGCTGTTGCTGCCAAGTACCACTTATTGGATAGTCCAAATTCCACTATTCCTATCAGTGTGTTCTGGTTGGTGCCTCAGTATTGTTTGCATGGCTTAGCAGATGTTTTCATGTCTGTGGGGCTTTTTGAGTTTCTCTATGATCAGTCACCTGAAAGCATGAGAAGCAGTGCCACAGCTTTGTACTGTATAGTAATTGCCCTTGGGAGCTATGCTGGTACACTAGTTGTATCACTTGTGCATAAGTATAGTGGCAAGGAGGAGAATTGGTTGCCTGATAGGAACCTCAACAGGGGTAGATTGGACTACTATTACTTGCTTGTTACTGCGATTCAAGTCTTGAATATCATTTATTTTGGAAGTTGTGTTTGGTTTTACACTTACAAGCCCTTGGAAGAATTTACTCAAGTGAGCATTCACAAGGATTTGGAATTGGAACAGGACAATAATACAAACATCTCATCTGCCAATTCCAAAGATGGTGGAGATGCTGAATACAGAAAGTAAAGAATATGGTGTATTCCGTTCCACTCGTCATTAGTTTGAATGGTATAACCTCAAGGCTTTATCGAATATCATGTATATCATATTTCAATTTATGGTTATAGTAATGAAACTTGAAACTAGGAATATATGTTGAACATACTATGGCAAAACTTAATATTATTAATAATATATGTTGAACAAGAGATAAAAATTGTGAGGATCGAAATAAGGGAGTTTCAATAGATGATCATGTGAATTAGCGGATGCTGCGGAGTTTGGTCACTGCAAATTCTGGAAGCAATGAAAAAGTTGATAAAGTAGACGTGCCAAAATGGTACTGAATAGTTAAAATTATTTAATATAATTTTAAAAACATAAATGAATAAATTATTCAATTGTTATTAATGTTTTTATGGATTATGAATTTTATGAGTAAATGTTGTTTATAAATTAACAGTTTTAAATTTTATTATATTTATTTTATTTTAATAATATTTATTACATTTTAGTACTCTTTATTCATTTCTAGCTATAAACAGTATCTATTTGCATGAGAAAAACACACAACAAGCATAACATTTCCTATAAAGGTTTTTTAATCTTTTGTTTTATATTATTTTTTTAAAGTATTTATGTTCATAAAGTTTAAAGTTTTTTTTCATGTACTCGATCAATTCAATGAATGATTGTTGAATTTGGAGAGAGAAGATATATGATTTTGTTTTTCCATGTACGAGACATTTTCTCTCTAAGTAAACCTTCTATGTGTCTCAACACAGATTCTTTTTATTTATTTTCTTCATTTATAACTTTATCCATATTTATTGCTTGTTTGACTTATTAATCTTCTTTTATCTATATATATGTCGTATTAATATTATTATCATTTTTATTTATTATTATTATTCTAACAATATTATGGTTAAGATTTTCTAACAATATTTCTTTTAAAGTTTTTTCTTTCTACTAATATGAAAAACTAAGATAATAAGATTTTTGTCAATTTGGACCGATCAATTTCTTCATTCGTATAAGTTGAGTTTTAGTTTTTTTTTCTTGGTTTTTTTCCTATTATTTCTTGTATGTGAGGTTTCTTCTACTTTCATGAATATTTTTAGTCATTTATATGAGTATTTACTATTCAGTGATCATAACGACATGTTCTGATATTTTTGTGTTGTTCCTAGGTATAGTTAAGGCATCATGTGAGCTTGAAGGGATTTAGGATTTCTTAGAGCAAGTTCATGTGTCTTTCAGGTAAGGAAAGCTGATTGCATTGCTTTTAACTAATAGATAACTTGTAATTGTTAATGGTATGTTTGTGTGATAGTTGGTTTGTGTAATTAAGTTGTTTTATGAAAAATGATATGTTGAGTTGAGTTAAGATTGATTTGGCTTACATGCATTGTACTTTGGAATTTCAATTGAGATGAATTAAATAATTAAGTTGTGTATAAACTGATAATTGGTATGTTTTGGCATCTGTAGTTATGGTTAGATTGATTTGTAGGGCTAGAATGACATAAATCTGCATAATTATATAAACTTGCTAGGCGAGAATATACTCATTAGTCGAAGTCGAAGTTAGAGAGCTACTAATTTGGCAGTCGTTGGGTGAGACAAAAGTCAGAGGGTTCACTACTTGATAGTCGTTGGGCAAGAATATACCCACTAAACGACTTTTGTGAGAATTTAAGTCAATAAGTTCTTGTGATATTTTCATTGGATGAGTTATCTAGTCGTTGGGTGAGTGTGCTGTCAGACACTATTTGTTGAGCGAGTAGATCTGATCATTAGGCGAGTGTGTTGTCAAGCACTACTCGTTGAGTGAATAGATTTGATCGTTAGGCAAGTGTGTTGTCATGCACTACTTGTTGAGCGAGTAGATGTTTTTGTTGAACGAGTATATGTTTTAGCTGAGCAAAAATATCGCAGTTTAACTCAATTTTACATATGTTTCGTATGATGTGTTTAATGTGTGTGATTATGTGAATGTTAAAACAATTATTGGTTTATAATATTATATGAAAATGGTTAATAAATTTATAGATAAATATGCATGGTGATGACAATGAACTTGTTAAAGATGATGAATATTATATATGTGTTCGGTGTAATTCCGTGGATCTCTTGGGGAGATTCTACATTGGATGTTATCCTATTATTCTAATAACCATTCAAGCTCAGGTACAATAGAATGGAGTATGCGGTGAGAGGTCCAGGACGTCTTAGTTTAAGGCCTTCTTCATGAAAATTCACCTCTTCTTTAGGCACATTCAACTCTTTTTCATTCACCTATTCCTCCACGACCTTTTCTTGTCCGACCTCTTCACCTACCACTTCTTCCACTCCACCAACACCAATAAAGTTAATTAATTCATCTTGATTAGAGATAAGTTGAACAAATATATCAACCTCTTTCTTATTAGCCTTTGTGTAGTTACTTAAGTATATTGTTCCCTTATCATCACTCAATAGTTTCAAATTGTTGTATAGTGTTTGTTTTGAATCTTTCTACCAAAGTTTGACATCACCACCATATTTGAACTCTTTAACCATTCACAATGCTTCAAAGTATGACCATCGATCATGATCGATTCCTTTAACTACATGTATTTCCCTACCAATGTATTTCACTCCCATCTTCTTTTTGAACTTGCCCATATTATGAAAAGCAACATCGAACCCCATTTTAAAACCTACATTGTAAATCATTACTCAAACTTAAACAACCATAACCCAACACGTACTTAACATTGCACAAAAAATAAAACCATTTACAAACTAACCTCACTTGGGCAAATCGTGATTTCACATATCAAACCCTTATGTTTGAACATGAATCCAAAAATTATAACTTTTCCTCTTCATCGCTTTCGTTAATTTTCAAATGCTAAATCCCTTTGGTGAAAACAACAATACAAATTTCTCTAAAATTTCTCAAATGCAATTCAAAAACCCTAATTTTTGCAACTACGTTATTGCTTCAACTATTTTATTTTCCACGTATCAATTCTAATAGTACATGTGTCTTAAATGAGTTGGGAACGTGGCAGATCATTTGCCACGTAAAAAGAAAACACATTAACACCGTTAGTCATGAGGACTAAATCCATGAGTTTCAAAAGGAGATGGACCTATATAGAACAAAGTTTGAAAGAATGACTAAAACCAAATATGCTTAGGGACAAGAAACATAATTAATCTTAAAAAAATGTCGACACTATGTCACATTTCATATTACACTATCGATATCAAATGTCTCCCAACTCTATACTTACAACCCTAAAGACTTATCAATCCTACCATATCTCCACATCAAACAGAGTTCAAATCGTAGGTTCTGACCAAGAAGTCTAGATTGAAACAACACTAAGTAAAATCATAAATTTCTTAACAATAAGGCCATCAATAAACTCCACATTCTTTCTAATTTAACTGTTCACATCCATAAATTTCATAATTTTTATCAACCACATTTTATACCAAACTTTACCACATTCAATGTTTAAAACACAATTTATAAAGAAAAAAATTAACTTTCCTTACCTTGAGATAGATTGTTAATATTGCTATTCCCTTACATAGCTTCGAAGCCTAAAATTGCTATATTCTATCCAAAGTGATGTTATTGATGATGAATATTATAGTGAAAACTTAGTGATAATGATGAAATTGATGTTATTAATGACGAAAGACTATTTACTAGAACTATCATGTTTATAAATGGGAACATGTGTAAAGAATTTAAGTTTAAAACTTGGTATAACATGTTCATCTTTACACTATTTCTATAACACATTGGGGATAGAACATAGGTATTCTTGTCAGACCAACTAAAGAAAACAAAAGAAAAAGTGGAACAACAAAGATTATCATATTGCAAACCTAGTATATCTTCACTCTTGCTTTCTTACTTAACATCAATGCAATGCTCTATCAATTTGCAAAGAAAAATGATACTTGGACACACAAATCCTTTAAATTTATTTGATACTATCATTCCTTATTTTTTACTTTCCTTTTTCTTCTAAATATACAAAAATTAGTTATTTTATAACCATTTTATCCTTATATATAATATGTATCAAAGTAAGTATATCTATCCTACCATTCATTTGCAAAGGAAACCAAACTGCAAAAGTAAAAAGATACGAGAACCCACTCTTTTGCTTACTTGGATCTTTTTACACAATGTTGTATATCTTTCTATATCTAATTATATTTATTTAGAAAAAAAAAATACATATAGTTCGTATCCTTCATTCTTCGTAATAATGAATCAAATGACTTTAACTTTCCCATTTAACATTTAAAACCAAATGGAACATTGAATAAAACCCAGTATTATAATTATATATTAAATATTAAATACTTAAGCAAAGAGAGAAAGGGAGAACAGTATATATCAACTCACAATTTCCCTTACTCATATTTTAACCCAGTATGTAGCAACCACTTTGTTCAATAAATAAAAAATAAAAATAAAAATAAAAACAAACAACTAATGTTGCCTAACTCATTTCAACAACAAAAGTTAATATTAATTTTAATTTTCTTCCTTCTTCCATTTGGAAGATTTTTTAGTCTATCAATTTTTTTTATTTGCTCCTTTCATGATTAATTTTACTCATGTTTATATCTATTGCATTCACTTCAATGTCTTCCATTTAATAAAAAAATGCACGAGTTTAGGTTTTTCAAAATGAAACTTATGTTAATCAATTAATATCATGTCACACCAACCCATTCATTCATGCTTGTTTACATCGTTATCATCAAATCACACCACACAGACCCATGAAGGCAATTTTTACTTCCTATATACTGCTAGAAAATATTTCTTTTAAATAGACAATTTTTAGAATTTTTTAACCGATTTAAAAATATTTATTTAATTATGCTATAGCATATTATATGGTTAAATCATAAGCTGCAAAGTATAATTATCGAAACGGAAATAATGAAAGACTGATATGATGCATGAAGTGTGATAAAAAGTTGTTTGTATAGTGGTGTTCAGTGAATGATTATTAAGCATAAAGTTTGGCAGAGAAGGACAAAAGAAGAAGAGGGACCATAAAAGATGAAGCAGAGCGTGGTGTGGCTCTGCATCGTCGATGTGATCAAACTGTTATTGACTTTTGAAGGCACTGAGTGTAGAATTCTGCAGTGTGAACTGAGTACAATGGTTTGGGATTATGTTAAGAAGTGGATAGATGACCTATCGTGTAGTGCGTTAATGAATTGCCAATGATGTCAAAATTTTCAGTTTCTTTTCTTTTTTAAATTCAAATAATTCCCCTTTTTCTACTTTTCTCATTTAATCCACTTTTTTATGTTTGTGATTTTCCCTCAAAACATAATAATAATAATAATAATAATAATAATAATAATAATAATAATAATAATAATAATAATAAATCTACACATAACTTTCAGTTGGTAGATTGAATTTTAAGACAACTTTTAAAATATTATTATTATTAGTTTGTTATTATTTTCAAGTTGAAATTTTATTTTATTTTAGATTAATTAAATATTAAATTTTCAAATAAGTGGTATAAATTATATTTTTTTAAATTATATTTTATTTCGAGTTGTAGCTAACTCTATTGTCCTTTTAATAATACTTTTGTAAGTATACTTTATTTTTAAATTTAAATCGAACTATATTTAATAATCAATTTAGAGACCAAATTCTTTTCACACTATATAAGATTGGTAACTAAGATATGATATGTTGACCATTAAATTTAACGACAAACTCAATGACTAAATTGTAATAACTAAATCAACACTCATTTCAGGTATCAATGCTTGACAAATTTAGTGATTGATTTATTGATATTTTTTGGAGTTGATGGTTGTCTAACAACATATTTAGAAGCTCGTTAAGTTTATTAATAATTAAATCAATCACTAATTTAAGAATTTTCACATTATTGCTTTCAATTTTGTAAAATTAATGTACGTGATAACTACATCAAATTTATGTTAATGCATTGTATTACTACAAGTCAACCAAGAAATGGAGAAGAAGAATTTTTTAATTGATTTACACAAGTATCAAAACTATATAGGTTAAAAATAAAAAAAACTAATATAATTAGATGCATATAAGTATGAATTACATGAAAACATAATATCAAAAGTATCAAAACATATATCGGTTATAACTACTTATCTACATAAAATGTTTATGACTTCTTATCTTTAAGTCTTATTCTTTTCATGCTTAATTCATCAAGTCCTTTTATTTGTAAGTATAAGAAAGTCACACTCTAAATGGAACAAAGTTTATTTTTTCAATTAATGTAAGAATTTGTTGTATATCTCTCTCTGTTTAACAACCTTAACTCAATCTCAAGCATTAAACACATTTATTTCTTTCTTATGTCTTAAGTAATTTCTTATTAGTGTGAGCCATTGTACTTAATACAACAAATGTAAATAGTGTGCTATATTAGTTTCACATTAAGTCATTTGAGGTATTGTCTACTTTGGATCTTGAAGTTCTGTCACGATTTTGTCCTTAAAAGACTCTTTAGAGGATGGAAGGAGAAAAGAACATTTAAACTACATTTGGCCTTAACTCATAAACAATGTGGGATTATTGGGCGTATCGGAACATAAGCCCGTTAGTTGAGGTAAGGCTTCATCCTCAATGGAGAGATTAAGGGAATTGATGATTCATCTTTAGAACCTTGTTTTTGGCTCCATAGTAAGCTCGTCGACTCTCATCGTTAAGGTCAATCACCACGTTTATGAGGTATTGCCTGCTTTGGAGCATGAAGCTCCGTCGTAGTTTTGGCCTTAAAAGAAGCCTTAGAGGGTGGAAGGAGGGATGAGCATTTAAATTGTCTTTGGCCTTTCTTTTTAAGCAATGTAGGACTAAGGGAAATGAGGGTTCATCTCTAGTGGAGGGCTTAAGGGAATCGACAATTCGTCTTTAGAGTCAATCATCAAGCATTCAAAGTATTATTTGGTTTAGGGTCTTGAGTTCTATTACAATTGTGTCCTAAAAAGGTGTCTTAGAGGTTAGAAAGAAGAAGAAGGAATGAGTATTTAAAATGACTTTGATCTCAACTCTTAAGCGATGTGGGACTATTGAACATACCAGAACAATAAATAAACATATTACTATATTAAAATTCAACATACATTATTTATTTAAAGTTTGGAATATCAAACTTTACCATTTTCATAATACTTTAACTTTTTCTCAACAAATTCTCAAAGTCAACACTTTAAATTGATTTATTCACAAAATGTTTGATTTCCAAGATTAGTTTTTATATTAGGCTCAAATACCACTTTAGTCCCTCTTTTCGACCAGCTTTTTCAATGTGATTCTATTTTTTATTTATTTTTTAATCAAATCCTAATTTTTTATTAATTATATTCAATTAAGTCATTTTTGTTAACGTCATTCAAATAATTAACGTCATATAAACCGTATATGTCACATGTCAATTTATGATCTTTTGTTATTTTTTTTAATTTTTATAATTTTTCAATTTAGAAATACTAACTAATAAAATATCAATTTTAATAAAAATATCAATATAGCATTTATATAAAAATTAAATTTGATTTCAATTTGGAAAAAGATAAAATTCTTCATTTAAAAAATTAAACTAAATTGAACAAAAATAATAAATATAAAAAATAATTAAAAAGTAACAAAAAAATCACATATTAACACATAGTATATACTATTTACATGATCAATGTTACCAAAAGTACTTAATTAAATAATATTAACAAAAATTAAAACTTAATAGAGAAAAATAATTCAATCACATTGAAAAAAATTTGAAAAAGAAAACCAAAATAATATTTAATTCTTTATATTATGTTAACTTTATACATTATAAATAACTAGAATACAAAGTTAAATATTTGCATAACATTCAAATTTTGATCGCATTTTTTTATCATCAAATTAGTTTTTTAACTAGCTCGAAGTACATTTTTGAAAACAATTTATGTAACTTTCTTAAACTTTAAAATTTACACCTCATATTGTTAATTTTGAAAATAGAAACAAATATATTGTATTAAAATAATTAGTTTTGATGCATTAATAATTCAAGTATTTAATGATGGTAAAAAAATTATTAAAGAATTCGGAATGGAGAGAATTAAGAGAAACCCAACTTCTTGAAAATTCTTTTTGCAAATTAAATTAGGTCAAGGAAAATTGGGCAAGGAGTATAAATATCTAGTTGAAGACAATTTGTTGTTTAAATTGAATTCACTTAGAAAATCACGTGCTTTAATTCTAGAGGAGGTTCCAGAGAAAATTGGTTAAATAGAATATATTTTATAAACGAATCATGAAGAAGTTTAGCTTTTGAAAATTTCACTCAACTAATTTGCATCAAAATTAGTTCCCCTGTCTCAAAAATATAATTATATAAATAGGGTTTTTAAAAGATAAAATAAGCTATGAATAATAGGAAACTCCAAAATACCAAAGACAACAGGACAAACTCTATTAAATTCATCCAAAAAATTTGAAAAAACTTAGAAAATAAAAATATTCTATTAAGTCATTTGTGTTCTTAATGAGTTTTCTTCCTTTATCATTATTTTTGTTCGTTTCTTTTTAGTTGAGATTAAATATAATTAATCAACCAACTATCTTATATCAGTTTTAATTATCTAAATATATTTTTTTATCTGTATTAGGGATTTAATATTTGTATCCAATATTGTTTTTAGAAATTTATAGTTTAAACTTTTTCAATAATCCTATATCATTTAAGAATTGATATTTAAAATAATTTAAATATTATTTATTTTCCTTTATTTAATATATCTTTTTAAAGATAAAACTGGAATAGACCACAAATTTCAAATAAACAATTTATAGATTAATTGAATATTTAATAATAAAGTTTAAGCTGTTAGTTATTTGATATTATTAAGATTAATGCAAATTTTATCTTTAATTATTTAAAAAATTAATATTTAAGGAAAAAACTTGGAAAGCTAATTATTAAGAACTTGAAAGTAAATTATTAAGATCTTATTAACTTACACAACTAACAAACTAAAAAAGAAATTTCATTTAAATTGATAGATTTTTGGTGTGACATATTTTAGTTTGAAAAAAAAAAATAAAACTTAATAGATCTTATCGTAGCAAAGAAAAAAAAATGATAAATTATTTTTAGTAAATATAAGGAAGTATACTTTTAAGTAATTTAATTTTATAAAATCAATGTATAAAGTAGTTTTTATACCAATTTATAAAATCTAACATACGATTAAATAAAAAATAATGAATCTAATATGTTTTAGATAATTTTAATATTAAAGTAAACTTTAAACCTCGTTTAATCTTATAAAATAAAATTTATAAAATAAAGTTTAAGTTGATTTATATCTAATAAATTTATGTTATTTCTTTTGAATATGAAATCTCCAGTATTAGAAAAATATTTTTACATTATTATTATTATTATTTGAGTACGAAGATTGGTGGAACTAATCTTCTTCTCCAACTCATTTAAAATATGAGTTTTTCACTAAAGAAAGAAGACAAATCCTTGGTGATTGATTATATGGAGGACATCTAAGGTTTTGCTGTTTTATTTTGTCTTCGTCTTCATAAACTTGGTTGTTAATTTATACTAAGAAAAAGAAAGAAAAAGTGTTTTTAACAATTTTTATTTTATAATTTTTGAATGATTTATTTGTAGTTTGTGATTTGTTCATTTTAAATATTTTTTTAAAAATAAATTTAAATAAATCAATAAAATAGTAATACATATTTTATTATTATTAAAAAATTGTTAAAAATATTCGAAAAAGAAATAAAAAATGAATATAGAATGTATGAGAAGGTGATTTTGGAGAGAATCTAAGGTGGAAGTGTGGGGTGGAGAAGTGGGGACTCTAAATTTGGTTGTTCACGGACATAACTTTTGCGGAAAGCACCACACATGAGACTCTCATCTTTCCACATTGCAATTTCTGTCCTTATTTGCAAAGATAACCTCTCAATTCAAACTTGTTTCAATCACAATCCCAACACAGTATTGCAGATTTTGACTTTCCAATCATTCCAATTCACTTCACGTAAGACAGGACGTCATCACATTTTTAATTATTTTTCTCACCCAATATCAAATTTTTGGAATTTCATCATTTTTACTACATTAAAAATCCAAAAAAAGAAAAATTACAATAATCATGATTTTCTTTTCATTTAACAATCTTAAAACACTTTCATGACTCTCACTGTACTGAGTCAAGTTGATGAATTAAAATACTATTAAGAGATGAAACTCTTCTCACTTCAACTTTTTTAATATTGTTATTTGAAGTATTAATACTAGTGCATAATCGCTCTTTAATGTCACTTCATAGACATCAGTTATGAAATATTTCGAAGTTTATATAGATGTCGGAATAGCGTGAACTAACGTCTAAACAGATATTGGTTATATGAAATTTTCGACGTCCCATTGACGTCATCCTTATAGACGTCACCCTTATAGACGTCGATTGAGAAAGTGACGTTAAAAGTCCAAATTGTAGACGTTAAACAACATTTCTACATTAGTATAATATCTCTTCCAGAAACGATATATCACAATTTTATTTGTAAAACACATCTTAATCTATAAAACAATTTATAAATTACCTTCAACAGTATGGATTAATATAAAACTCGTTAGATGTAATAGATTTTTCTTTTGGATGTAATAGAATTTTCTTTTAGGTTTTGAGAAGTAGAACCACAGACAGAGTGAGAAGTAGTCATGGAATATGATTGTTTAAAGTAAAGGGGTAACTTGTTAGAAACATGGAAAACAATTTTATATTTTCTTACAATTATATAATTAATATGAAATATATCCATCAATCTCTATGATAAATTTTGATTAATTAGTTTGTAGATTTTTTTTCTCTAATAACATTTTTTATTTGTTCATACAATGTTAAGTTGAGACTTTATTTAAATAAACCAAAATAAGTATATATAACTTGTTTGTCAAATGCGTTTACAATAAATAAAAACGTATAAAATTATATAAACAATTTAAATACAAACATATAAAATGTTTAACACGTATAAAAAATATTAACACAATTAAATTATAAAAATTATATTTATTTATTTTTAAAATTTTAAAAATAAAATATATTAAAATTTTAAATAATAATAAATTTTAATTTTTTTATAAAAATTTAAAAACTAAAACATATCTAACCCTCCAAATTATACTCGGAACAACTTCTTAAAAACAACACACTATTACACCATAATAGTTAAATGTTATGTCATTATATTAGGAACGAGTTATTAAAAAACATTGGGACAAAAAGTCAGTATCGCAATTATAATAACTATAGATTATATTGTTTTAAAAATACCATTTTATTATCATAAACAATTATCACGTTTAATCAATAAAAAAGAGAGGATAGGACGGTTGTAATAATTTATTGTAATTTATAAGTTTTCTTATAAATTGAAATTCAGATTATAGAACAAATTATTAACATCGCCTTTTAGAGTTGATGGTAAACATATAGAAATAAGAATATTTTTTTTCTTGTATTATATGCTGATTAAAATATTTTAATTATGTCAAAATGGTTATCACTTTCGATAATTAAGATATTAGATGTTAATTAATACTATCATTAGTTTCTACTTCAAATTCCAACTCTTAGAAAAATAGTATTTTGTAAAAGAAGCATTTTTATATTAGCTAATAACTAAAATAAAAAGTGTGACTTCCCTTAACAGTTAAATGATATAAAATATAGATAGTAATTAGAACTAAACAAATTAGTAAGATTTAATATGAGAAGTATTTTTTTCCAATAAATGCCAGGCTTCATTTAAATTAATAGAATGAAATAGAATACAGAGAAAACTATCTTTTAAAGAGAAAGAGGAATAAAGCAAAAGTTTGAATTATCAAATAAAATACTTTCTAACATTGTACATTTTCATCAACTTTAATTTTTTGTTTCTCCCAATTAAGAAATACGAGAGGTATTAAAAATACTCACATTTTTATAATTATCAAATGGCAATTAGTCTTTTTAAGCACCCTACGCACCCTCTATTATTGCTTCAGCACGTTTCTCTGTGTTTATTTTTTCTCTCGATGAAAATCGACATTCAAACATGGCAGATACACTTACGTCTAATCTAAAGTTAAAGTATGGGATTTTGTGTGATAAGATTATCATTCTCTCTTTATATTGTTTCACACCCACCACATAATTTGGTGAAGTGGTTTATGATAGAGCAATAATTTTGATTAGGTGTAGGAAATTATTGCTTCTTGTTTACGTTATGGTATATATATTTTTTCTATAGTTTCTTCACAATATTTTTGTATATGATAAATTCAACTCTTCCTTCACCCTTCACAGTGTTCATTTTTCATTTTATATTCTTTGGGTTGTCCTCTTCTGCCATGAGCTATAGATCTGGGAAGAATGTGCATTCATCTTCCGTGATTGGTCTCAAGAAATGTCACTCTCAAATATATATTATATTTAATATAAATCAAAATAAATACATATTATATTTTAAAATCACAATAAAAAATAATATAAAATACTTAACAAAACAAATCTAAATTTGAAGAAAAGGAAAATAAGTATGGAAAATCTTTTTTAATTATTACTCATTGAGAAATCAGGTAAGTGTATAAAAGATTGTGTTTTAGAATTGATACTGTATTTAAAATGATGAGACCTGATTATTTTAATATTAAAAGTTTAAAGTATAAATATAGTTTATATACACATAATCTCTCAAAAAATATTTTTTCTAAAGTTTTCTCCTTTCTCTCTAGATTTTCTTTCCTTATGTTTATTTGTTTGAAGATCGAAAAACGCTAAGGTGATTCTTGAGATGAGTTCTCTACTTTTGTCCAATCAGTTTCTTCAATAAAAAGTTGAATTTCTACCATTTTTCTTGATCTCTGTGTTTTCTCTATGCATGCGAATCATCTTGGTTCATGTATAGTGTTTGAATCTTTTATAAGAGTCTTTGCAATTAGTGGTCTTAATGGTGTACCTTAATCGTGTTTGTGTTGTTCATAGGGGCATATAGGGCTTCTTGTGCATCTGAAGGTGTTTTAAGGATTCTTGAATAGTTTAGTTTGCCTCTCATGTAAGGGAAGCTAGTTGCACTATTTTAAGTTATGTATACCTTGAAATATAGAATTGTATGGTTTTATGGTGAATTGACTGAATGATTGAACTGTGTGTTGAGTATGACTTCTTGATTCGTAGTTAGGCTCATAAGTTGCATAATTCTGTTGTATGATGAACTTTGATGAATTGACAAATTTTGGTTGGAATGGTTGGTCTATGAACCTATTTGTTTCAATTTGATTTTGTGTGTTTAAGAAAGTTATAATCTGAGTAATTGGTCAAGTGATTTTTATATTTAAAATTGTTTTGAACTAATTCATTGAGAAAATAGTACTCATTTGATCAATTGAACAGATATAAGTTCTCTTAAAAAGTATTGAATATAGGTTTGATATCTAGTATATCATTAGCGGCGCCAGGGTGACACTAAGCGATGTTAGGGTTACCCTGAACGCCCAATTTAGCACTGAACAGTAGTAGGAAACTGTTGGATGCATCTTGCACTGTAGGTTTGGAGCAATTTAGTTTCAAGATGGTGGGCAGTAGAATTTTATCGTTGAGTGCAACTTTTTATGAGAAGAATGACATTAATCATCATGAATGGCACTGAGTGCCACCTTTTACTAGAATTCTGGGTGTTGGGTGCCACCTCTGAGCGCTAGTGTGTATGTTTGAAATTTTCTTTTTTTTTGTTGTTGTTTAAGATATAATACAATGTACTTCATGTATGTCTAAGAGTATTGTATATGCGCTTGATATAATTCCATGGATCTTGTGAGGAGATTTTATAATGGTGTTTCATTAGTGTATGTGTTGATATCTAAGTTTTGTATTGATAGTTATCATGTCGCTTTAATAATCATCAAATCTCAAATAAAGAAGGGTGAAATATGTGGTGAGAGGAGCAAGAGGTCTTAGCCTAGGAGTTTTACCTAGGCCAAATATGTTAATAGACTAACCTTGTGTGTGGTAGGGTGAAACCCATTGACAATGACTATGTAGAATAGTAGAGGCCACCACAAGTGCATAACTCGTCAAAATCTGATATCAATACACGTATCTGAATCATTGAGTCTAGTATGAGTCTTTATATGTGATATGATTGTTGTTATGAATGAGTTATGTGTGGTAACATCTTTATGCCTATTTTATGAATGCTCTTTCGCATATTAGCTTACAATTTTTAAAATTAGAATGAAAATATTTCTTGAATCAATTAACAAATATGTGTGGGGTACTATGATAAGTTGACCCACGGAATTACCGACAAAATTTTACCGACGAAAATAATTTTGTCGGTAAATGATGTATTACCGACGAATTTTTCTGACGGATGTAAAAAATGTAATTACTGACGGACATTATCTTCGGTCATTACCGACGACCAAAATTCTTTGGTAAATCCGTCAATAATGTATCTTACAGTTATCGATGAATAAAATTCGTCGGTAAATCCTTCGGTAATGCATATTGTAGTTACCGACGGACAACATCTGTCGGTAAAAAAAGCGGCAAAATTCCCGCCCATTTTCCCCCCCTCTCTATTCGAAGAAGACTATATTTTACTCTCTCACAAATGAGTTTCTTCATTTTTTTCTTTACTCTCATCTCAAAAGCATTTCTCACCTTCTCTACAACCATTTTTCTCTCTCGTGCAACCATCTTCCTACACTGCCACTTGTGTCGTTGGAGACCACCTCCCTGTCGTTGGAGACCACCACCGTTGTTGTTGGAGAATGTCACTGCTGCCATTGGAGAATGCTGCCGCACTACTGCTGTCGCACCACCGCTGCCATGGATGCTCAAAAACTAATTAAGGATTTTTCCCAATTTTAGGGTTTCTAAAACAATTGGAGAACCTAAGTTTAGTCTTTGATTTTGGTTTTGGAATGAATTGGATTGTTGTTTTGGTTTAGGAATGAAGAAAGTTTGATAAAAAAATTTGAAATCTGAGGAAAAAGAAGAAAGGGAAAGAGGAAGAAGATGAACCAGATCGAGATAATTACCGACGGATATTTCATTCGGTAATTACCGACGGATTATTCCTTCGGTAATTACCGACGGATTATGTGGCAATTACCGACAGATGTTTCCTTCGGTAATTACCGACGAAAGTAATAGTCCGTCGGTAAATATTACCGACAATGTTATTACCGACAGACTTATGACTGTCGAAATCTGTCGGTAAAATGCCATTATCGACGAATTTTGGACATTTCTGACAGATTTCGATCGTCGGTAATTTCATGTATTTTTGTAGTTCTTATGCATACAGTCAACTATATGCAGGTTAAAAAAGACTTTAACTTTGGAATGAGGATGAGAACATGAAAGTGAAATATAATGTTAGAGTTAGACACATAATTTCATCAACACTCACCATGGAGGAATTACAAAGTTTCTACATGTAAGAATGCAAAAGAAATGTGGAAAACCTTGGAGAAAGCTCAAGAATGTTTATCACTCGTCAAAGGAAAAGTTTATCAAATGAAGAGCATAACATTCGTGTCTTTCAACTAGACAAACAACACAAGCAAATTATATTTAGTGATACTACTTATATATAAGATAAATAATAACTTGTGTCTAATAGGATGTCATGATAATCAAAACCAAGTTGAATAAATCAATATGCAACATTAGGAAATTGGTCGAGAGTTGTCATATTGAAATTATAATATATTCAATATTATGCTAACTTGGTTGAACGATTTAAAAATAACGTTGAGTGATGAATGTATATTTATCCCTTATTTAGCTTTCAATATTGGATTTTTAATTGATTTTGTACTTTAAAAAGATATTTTAATTAAGATTTATTATAATTAGGTTTATTAAGCATGAGATATAAAAACATGATAAAAATATCTTTTTAGATGCATAAATGTTCTTTGGATATTTTAAAATGTGATAGTGCACCTGCAGCTAAGTTGAACTTATGAAAATGTGACAATAAATTGGTCAAAATTTCATGAAACCTTAAAGATAATTTCAAGAATAATAAATAATAAAAACTACAAAAAATTA
Organism: Vigna reflexopilosa; assembly: GCA_027742785.1. Lineage (NCBI taxonomy): Eukaryota > Viridiplantae > Streptophyta > Magnoliopsida > Fabales > Fabaceae > Vigna > Vigna reflexopilosa. Next base: position 14,401,089 of record CM050914.1, read on the forward strand.
AGCTAAGAATTGCATGAAGAAGACAAAAAAAAGCATGAAAAAGTAAATAAATTTAACTAAAACAAGAAAACATACAACAAAAATTGAACCTTGCAATTTTCTATATTTTTTTTAAAAAAAAAACTTGATAATTAATAAATATTTATAATAAAAGATAATTTATATCTCTACATATTTTATTTAATACTTTTAAATAATTATCTTATTTATATCAGTAAATATAAAAATATAATATTTATAAAAATATAATATTTACCTCTCTCTCTCTCTCTCTATATATATATATATATATATATATATATATATATATATATATTAACATAATACTTATAAAATTATAATAAAATATTTACTAGACATAAACGTATAAACTCATATCACGTATTTATATGCAAATCTTTGAAGCTCCTAGAATGTTCTTTATGTTTTTGCGTTTTACATTTTATTTTTTCATTTCTGGTATTTTCTTTGGGGTTTTATAGCTCTCATCCCAGGTTTCCAGTTCTCGAAGCAAACTATGTGTTGGAATTTAATATCAGAAAATTACATCTGAGGAAGAAGCACCACTTGAAATATTTTCTGCAATAATAAATTAGCCGTGGTGAGAGAATATCACATAAAATATATCGTCAACCCAAACATTTTGGTAAAGTAGTTTTAGGAAAAAATACAGTGAAAAGAGGGAGCATTGATGTAGTTTATGTTTATAGGACCCCACAAGAGTGAAGTTATCATCTTGCACAAATCTATATATATATATAGAGAGAATATATATATAGAGAAAGAGAGAGAGAAGAGAAGACAAGACCCACATTACAATACAGTGTCACTGACTGGAGTGAGTAGAAGAAAAATGGAGATAGAGAAGAGGGCGAAAAGCAGTGAGGAAATGGATGGTCAGAAACAACCCATGACCACCCAACATCGACGAGGAGGCATCAGAACGTTACCTTTCATCCTTGGTTAGTCACTTTTCTTTTCCTTTTCTTCTTTCTCATTCATTTCTTTTTCTTAGCTTTCAGTTCAATCCTTCAGGAACTCATTAACCACAAAATATTATTATTTTTTACAAAAAAAAAAAAGTACTGTGGTTTTTTTTTTTCATTATCATTATTTTCTTGATATAATAATTCTTACAACTAGTTCAGTTTAAACGTAGGAGAATTTCTTTTAAAATAATTTTTTTTTTCACACCGTTTAAATTCTAATTTCGTTTTTTTTTTCAACTAGAGTGCGTCGAGTATTGGTAACTTAATTTTATAATAACATATAAAAAAAAAGAGAAAGAGTAGTTTTCACTTAATTAATCTGACAAAAGATTGTTTTTTTCTTTCAAATACTCAAGAACTTTTACTCAACACACGAAACCAAACAGTTTTTACGTGCAAATTATTAAAAACTCATTTTCTTAATCTTTCGTTAGAATATCTGGAGTAGTGGTTCTTATGGATAGCATACTGAAATTCTTATTTCATTCTAAATGAGATTAGCTATATTACATTACATTTAAGTAATTTATACTAAACATTTACATGTTTTGTTTTAATATATTGTTATAAATACTTACATTTATAATTTTTTATCAATATTTCAATATATTTTTCTAATAAACGCTGTTTCTTTTTATAATAAACACTGTTTTTGGCAAAAATAATGTTATCAAAATTTTAAAAACTTTTGTTATCACTTAATTGCATTCTTTGCTCGAAACCATCTTACGTGATTAATCCATATGCATTCACTGAAGGCCAATTTTATAAAAACTATTTAATGTTATAAAAATAAGCACCACATCTTTCAAAAAACTTCTTATAAGAACTGTCAAAAGTTGTATCATGAAAGATTTAACTACAAAGGGTTTTAACGGAATAAAAAAACAAAGTTTTTAAGAATATTAGTGAAGATGTTGTTTTCTTTATTAGGTTAATTTGTCTAAATATATCTATTAATTTAGAAAAGAAATTATTTTCTCAACATCATTAATTATCTCGTTTATCATTTTACTGCAATGACTTATGCAATTAGTAATTTTGTAAATTATTTGAAAAGATGAAGATAAAAAAAGGTATAAAAAATAGTTTTTACACTAAAAACCACATGAAAAATATATTGACATAGTAAACACGTGAACAAGTAAGTTTTCATCTTTGTTTAGCATTTGAAGCATCTTTCTTTTTTTAACTTTCATGAAGAGACTTGTCAAAAAATAGCAAAGTTTGAACTAATAAACAAAAAATTTACCTTTTTTTTGGCAAAGCTAGGCTTAATAGATACCTATTGAAGACTCAGAGAATATCATACTTTCAAGTAGCTAGCTAACAAATATTTGAAGTGGAAAAAAAAAAAAGAAAAGCAAAAGAGTATTATGCAGTGTCCAAAATCCAAATATTCTTAACACAAATTTGATACAAATGATGCAGCAAATGAACTGTGTGACAGATTTGCAAGTGCTGGTTTTCATGGTAACCTGATAAGTTACTTGACCCAAGAGCTGAACATGCCATTGGTGGCTGCCTCAAACACTTTGACAAACTTTGGTGGAACATCTAGCTTCACTCCTCTCATTGGAGCTATTATAGCAGATTCCTTTGCTGGACGCTTTTGGACCATTACTGTTGCTTCTCTCATTTATGAACTGGTTTCTTACCCTTTCCTTTCCATTATAATCTAATCAACTCTCATTTCTTTATAGAGTGAAAGATTTGCCAGGACCCTACCAAATAGTTTTTGTGAACTATTGTTCTTGGTACAGGGATTGCTTAGCATCACGGTATCAGCTATACTGCCACATTTTCGACCTCCACCTTGTCCTACACAAGTGAACTGCCAAGAAGCCACATCCTCGCAACTATGGATACTCTACATCTCTCTCCTCCTCACATCTGTTGGATCGGGTGGCATCAGACCTTGTGTTGTTCCCTTTTCAGCAGACCAGTTTGACATGACCAAAAGTGGTGTGGCATCAAGGAAATGGAACCTCTTCAACTGGTACTTTTTCAGCATGGGATTTGCCTCTCTGAGTGCTTTGACAATTGTAGTTTACATTCAAGACAACATGGGATGGGGTTGGGGCCTTGGAATTCCAACCATTGCTATGTTGATATCCATCATTGCCTTTGTGTTGGGTTCACCACTCTATAAGACTGTCAAACCAGAAGGAAGCCCTTTGGTTCGTTTAGCCCAAGTGATCGCAGCAGCTGCAAAGAAAAGGAACGAGACTTTACCAGAAGATCCCAAGCTTTTGTACCACAATTGGGAACTTGATGCTCCTATTGCTCTGGAAGGCATGCTCCTACACTCTGATCAATATAAGTAAGTTAGATACTTACCATTCTTTATTCAAACCAGATACTTAAAACATGAATAATGGTGTGGTGTTGGCTATTGTTGGATATGCAGATGGTTGGACAAGGCTGCAATTGTTACAGAGGAAGAGGCCAGAGATTCATCTGCAACACCAGACTTATGGAAGTTAGCCACTGTCCACAGAGTTGAGGAGCTAAAATCTATCATCAGAATGCTTCCAATATGGGCATCTGGAATTTTGCTGATAACTTCTTCATCACATCTTCACAGCTTTGTAATCCAACAAGCTCGTACAATGGACCGCCACCTTTCTCCTTCATTCCAAATTTCACCAGCCAGTATGTCCATTTTCAGTGTGCTGACCATGATGTCAGGAGTTGTTTTATACGAACGTGTTTTTGTTCCCTTTGCCCGTAGGTTCACAGGAAATCCTTCTGGAATCACTAGCCTACAAAGAATGGGAATAGGCTTCGTAATTAACATCATAGCCACAGTGGTTGCTGCTCTGATTGAAATGAAAAGGAAATCAGTTGCTGCCAAATTCCAGCTATTGGATGATCCAAAAGCCATTATTCCTATAAGTGTGTTCTGGTTGGTACCTCAGTATTTTCTGCATGGGGTGGCTGAAATTTTCATGTCTGTGGGGCATTTGGAATTTCTGTTTGAGCAGTCACCTGAAAGCATGCGAAGCAGTGCTACAGCTCTGTACTGCATAACCACAGCCATTGGGAACTACTTAGGCACATTACTGGTGTCATTGGTGCATAAGTATACTGGCAATGAGAGGAACTGGCTTCCGGATAGGAACCTCAACAGGGGTGGATTGGACTACTATTACTTTCTTGTTAGTGCCATTCAAGTTGTAAATCTTGTTTACTATTTGATATGTGCTAGGTTTTACACTTACAAACCAGTGGAAGAAACTAGAGAAAGGAACAAGGAAGAAGATTTGGAACAAGCCAATGAACATGTTTCATCTAACAATTTAAAAGACGGTGGGAAGGAAGAGAAGATAGGAGTTACGAAAGATGAGTGAATTCATAGGCTTGTTGACATATGTAATTGTAGACTGCAACATGTCTTGTGTTCTGTGTTTAGTTCAACTTCTATAACCATCTAACTAAGCAGCTGTTTTCTTCAAATATTTAAAAACGTTAACAAAATCTGATCTTATGATCTATGTGATGTGAGATGATAAGTCACCAAGTGCAACAACCTCTTCAACCTAAGGCTTTTACTTCCTCCACCGCTATAATTACTAACTCCACCTACGTAAATTTTAAAATAACCTTTCTATCCTTCATCCTTTATTTCAATGTTGATTTTTGGATTACCTGTTCCGGAGTTTTCCTAAACAACATTTTTTCAAAGGTTAAATATATTGTTTTTGTTCTTTAACGTTCAATAAAATTTGAAAATATATTTTTTTTAAAATTTTAATCTAATTTAATTCTTCAATTTAAAAAAGTATGCGGATTTAATTTTTTTTAATTAAATTTATTTCCAGAACTATTCGGAATGAGATTTCCAGAACAAGTCACGTGGTGCATAGAGGAAGTGTATTTTAGTTTTTTGTTGTTAGTACAGGGGTGCAAGTAAAATCATGGAGGTGCAGGAAGCAATAGCATGAACCTAACTCACAAAGGTATCACTATTAGAAAAACACATTTTTCCTTGTACATTTATTTTGAAATTTTATTTTCTAGGAAATACTTATAAATTTTTATGTGAATAATAATTTGCAAGAAATTATCGCCAATATTTTTAAAAAAATGTTGTACCAAATTCTTGACAATTTTATTACACCTCTACATATTATTTATTTATTTTATTAGAGTTTGCATATTAATTAAAGCAAGAAAAATTGCAGGTTTTTTTAAAAAAAATTTATGCCGATTTTTTATCAAAGTTAAAATCCAAGGCCCTGCTTGAATATTGGATGGTCACTGATGCAACCAATTTGCTTAGCTATGAAGTATCGTTGTTAGTTGAGATTGAGTGAGAAGCTTTCTTGCTATAAATTTAAAATAACTTTTATGTTCAAACGAGAATAAAAACATGTTCAAAGAGTACTGAACTAACATTCATGGTAAGTGTTGACATTCATCAATTAAGTGAAAATGGGTACTTAAATTAATCTTTTGAGAGTTTAATTTAATTACATATTATCATCATAATTTTAACATTCATCAACTTTGGCCATTCAAAGATAATCTTTAACCAATTATCCTTAGAGAGTTTAATTTAATTACATAGTTGTTATTATATTTTATTACTATATTTTATTAAAATATCATCGAATAATCATTATGGAAAAGACAATTATTTTCATCGAATAGATTATTTAAAAAAATCTACTAATAAATATTATAATTGTTGAATTACTTAAAAAATTACATATTCGATGAAAGGAAAAGATGAAAGGTATGCAATAAAAATGATGGGAAACAAAACAAAACAACTAAAATATACTAAAATATGCAATGAAAATAATTCTCTCAAACTTGCAAAAATATATGAGGAGCAATAGAAATAGAAAATGATACCAATAGAACGTCAACATTTTTAATGTAAAATTCCTCTCAATGTGAGAAGTAAAAATTCACATGCATAAGTCAATCAATAAAGCTCTACTAAGATCAAATATGAGTACAAAAGAGTCAAATAAAAAAGCACAAATAAGTGTTTATAACTAGCCAATACATCAAAACAATAATGTTTTCAAATATGAAGAACAAAGAAAGAGAAATCTAAAATAAAGTCATATTGTGAGACTGATTTCTCTAACACCGAACCTTTAATTGACAATCTCAGTAGTCAAAATGATGAACCATATGCTACAAACCTTGTATTAAAGTTTTAAATCGTTCCAACATGAACGAAAGGAGAATTATAATTTTACTAAGGTGGCTTAATGAATATGCCTTGTTAGTACCTTAGTCATCATATCAACACCATTACCATTTATATGAACTTTATCCAACTTAACATCCAAAGCATCACACGTCCAATGATACCTCACATCAATATATTTGGACTTAGAATGAGAAGTTGGATTCTTACCGAGATGGATAACACCTTGATTATTCACAAATAATGGATAGTTGTTATGCTCAAAACCAAGCTCCTACAAGAAGTCCTTTTACCATAGCAACTCCTTGCATGCTTCTATAATGATAATGAACTTTGTCTCCATAGTAGACAATTCTACACAACTTTGTCTTCAACTATATCCGAGTCTGAGTAACCATCAAAGTAAGATTATCAAAATACATCAATTCAAGTAACTTTGACTTCCTTGAAGGGGGATACTTTTTGAAAGATACTTTGGTTAGTTTACCAACCATGTAATGAGAATATTTGTCCAATTTTGCACCCTTCAATCCCAAAAGCACATCCTTTTTTGCTAAGCAATTAAGTCCCTTTTCACTTATATGACCAAGTCTTTGGTGCAACAAAAATGCCTCCATGTAGATAACATTAACAATACCTTTAGTAACCAAAGCTTTAGTCCAATATAATTTAGATTTTTTTTTCTCCACTATGGCCAAAACTAAGTTACCTTTAGCGAGCTTCCATTTACCAAAACCAACGTGATTGTCATAATTATTATCATCAAGCAAATACTCAAATATCATATTAAAGTGAACCTTTGAAGCATGTTTGAGTCCTCTAAGTAATAATTGAACTTTCATTTTAGTTTGCAAGAAACTATCACCAACACCAACAATCTTTGACACACCATCATTACCCATCTTCAACACTGCAAAATCACCAAAAGTGTAAGATATGAAGAACTCCTTGCTTAGTGTAATGTGTAGTGTAACACCACTATCAACGATCCACACACTCTCATCAAATACAAGAGTAACAGACTCATAATCACGAAGAATAACAAGATCACTATTTATAGTAGTAGTAGTAGTAGTAACACAAACATTATGATCATTCTCTTTTTGCTTGCCTTTTTTGTCTTTATTCTCAATTTTCCTCTTAAAACAATACTTTTTATGTGCCCAATTTTATTACAACAATGACATTCCATATTCTTGTATTTTGACTTGGACTTGCTCCCACTCTTCTCTCTACCACCTTTTGGTTCCTTTTTCTAACTTCTCCCTCTATCTTTTGCGATAAACACCTCATACTAAGATGAAGAACCGTGCATCTTCCATCTTATATCTTTATTAAGAGCACCGCTCTTTGCCATCTAGAAAGAGACAATGTCATCAGAGATCAAGTTTGTAATTGAAACCCAAAATATCTCCCAAGATTATGGTAAATATTTAGTAGCCATAGTCCCAAAAATTCATCATCAAAATCAATAATTGTTCCTGATATATAGGAGTCCTTAGAAATCATTGATCTTAAATGGAAGAACATTCCTTATACCTCAAATTCATCAAGCAATTCAACAAATATAATTTATTAATGGTTGACTTAGAAGAGTACAAAGACTCCCACAAAATTATAGCATGTGTTTCATTATTAAAAGAAATAGAGAAAAAGAAAATAGAAAAATAGGAAATGATGAAAAAAGGAATTCATTGTTCTATATTTCCTTTTGTAAAAAGTAATATATATACACAAAATATGACCTAACATAATAAGGATAAAAACAAAATTGTCCTATATATAGTACTAATTTATGGTATAGCTTATCATGGTATATTCTTTTGTTATGTTGTTTTCTGTTTTGCTTTTGTATTATGTTTTGCTTTTACATATGCTCTGTTTGGCCAAATTGAGTCTTGCTTCTATTAATTATCAATGTGATTATAAATATTGTCTTCTATATTTTGCCTAATAAAACCACACACATTTTGATGTTGAAAGTTTCATCCTTCATCAAACATAGACTTTAACTTTTGTGTCGTAAAGACAAAAGAATGCAATTTCTTCACAAAAAGAAGCCTCTTATCTTGCCCTTCCATAGATTATAATTTGACATTTTAAAGCAACTATCTTTATATTTGTCTCTATCATTCAAACAAGTAAATATAGCCCTAAAACAAAGATCTTTAATGCCACTTTGATAGGGGAAATAAAACAAAACAAACAAGAATACTAAAGTATGCAAAGAAAATAATTCCTTCAAACTTGCAAGAGAGTCAAATCAAAAGCATAAACATTACATATAATCAGTTAATACATTAAAGCAATAATGCTCTCAAATATGAAAGACAAAATGAAAGACCTAAAATAGAGCAATAATGCGAGATTGATTTCTTTAACCATAGACATCTAATTAAGGATCTAATAGTAAAAATGAATAATCATACATTATGAACCTTCTATCAAAGTTTCAGCTCGATTAAACAGTGAACAAAGCGAAAATCATAATTTTACTAAGATGTTTCCATGAATATGCTTACAAATTTTCTTGCTTTTTTCTCTCTTTCAATGACTGTGAAAATAACACTTTGTCTTGATCTAAGAGACTCCTCTCTACTTAGTTTAAATTTTAAAACAAAATAGACTTGACTAATTTAGACCTTTTAGACATAACAACTAATAAATATCAAATGACTTTAAAGGATTTATGACTATATATTGAAGAAATGTCTTTTAAAATAATAAATATTACAATAAAAAGGAACATGTATAGCATAGTTTCAAATATGATATCTTCACTTGAAATATTTAATCATGAAGATTCTTAGAAGATTTAGATTGTGACACTGACTCATAACATGCTCCAATGTAAAGCAAAAACCAGTGTCAACGTTAAGAGAATAAAAAAAAATAAAAAATTGAAAACAATATGTTTAATTACTTAAATTCTCTTTCATCTATACATACATGATCCATTTATACATGATCCATTTGAGAACTTTAAAATAGAATTAGGATATTTATTTAAGTGATTAATGACTTTGTTTATGTAAAACAAACTTAAAAAAAAAAAAACTGAATTGAGAGCCTGATAACTTGGGACACTTGAATTTAAGTTTGGGAGCTTCAATCCACTATCCAAATTCAAATTTAAGTCACTAGTGGAAAAATGCTGTTTAACGTCGGTTATTTTGGGCTTTTGACGTCAACAACAGAACCGACGTCTATACGGGTGACGTTAATGGGACGTCAGTTTTTGCAGGTGCGACGTCGATATAGACGTCGGTTCAGTTAAAAGAACGACGTCTATAAAGACATCAGACATTGCACTAACCGATGTCTAAGGTCACCTTAGACGTCAGTCCGTAACACATTGGATGTTTATAAAGCCGTCAAACATTGCATTAACCGATGTATTTCCGCCATATAGACGTCGATTTGTACATTAACCGACGTCTATGAAGTGATCGTTGTGTTTTGGTGCGGTTTTTGTCGTGTCTTAGGGTAGCGTAGTAGCACCTCCTTCCTTTGCTAGTTTCTTCGTAAGAAAAAGTTACGTCTTTTGGACTTCTCATGGCATTTCAACCCAAAGACGAACTTGGGTCATTGCCTAGGTCTATTTCGACCGCCAATGAAAAAGAATATGATTCTCACCGTATACTTTTTCATTGACGGTCGGAATGGACCTAGACAACAACCCAAGTTCGTTCTTTGATTGAAATGCCGTGAGAAATCCAAAAAACGCAAGTTTTTCTTACGAGGAAACTAGCAAAGGGAGAAGGTGCACTACGCTACACAAAGACACAACAAAAGAACCGCACCAAAACACAACAAAAAGGCAGAGGAGAGGAAACTTACCTGGAAAATGCAGAGTAGCGGGAGAGAAAAAGGCAAAGACGATGTGTTGGTTCGCAAACCGCTGGTGTTATTTAATAAGAAATTGGACGTCTATTGTACACAGAACCGACGTCTACATTATCAAATACGTCGGACGCCTAACTAATTTGACGTCTATTCGATTTAAAAATTAATTTTTTTGTTGTACATAGACGTCGGTGCTGATGCAACTGACATCTAAAATTGTATATAAACGTCAATGTGGTGGGATCCGACGTCTATAGGGCTGAAAAAAAGTGACTATTCACCTGTCCGACAGACATATAGGCGTCATTTACAACGAGACCGACGTCTATATGTCTGACAGGTTGGTGGGGAGCATTAATTTCTGCCAGATAGACGTCGGGGCCCTTCAATGTGGCGGGATCTGACGTCTATAAGGCTGAAAACGGTGACTATTCACCTGCCTGGTAGACTTATAGGCGTGAGTTAGAAGGGGACCGACGTCTATATGTCTGATAGGTAGGTAAGCAGCATTAATTTCAGTCATTTAGACGTCGGGGCCCAAACGAACCGACGTCTATAAGGCTGATGGAAATGACTTTTCACCTAACAGTCAGAAATATAGACGTCAGGTTTGAAGGGCCGACGTCTAAAATTCTATAGACGTCGGAGATGGACCTAACCGACACCTATATTGCCAACTTATTTACGGAAATACCATCAGTCATCAATATACGTCGCAAGTTCCCATAACCGACGTTTACCGTGTGACGTTAAATAACGTTAAACAACGTTTTTGCACTAGTAAGTAGACAAATATGGGATTTATACTTCCAAAACTTGAAAGACTTTTGTCTAGTTTTATGAATTTGAGTACAAAAACTTTTGCACATGGACTTGACTTTTAAAACTTAGAGTAAATATTAATTATATCTATGGAATTTTGAAAAAAAAAAATTTAATCACTAAGGCATTATTTTTTTGACCTAGCTAATTGAAAAAAAGATAAAGCAATTTCTAAGTTTTTAAAATTTTAAATCAGAATCATACATGTTAATAACTTAAAATTGAGTCAATTTTTTTTTTCTAAACAAATTAGGCTTTTCCTAATCTTTAACAATTTAAAGAGAGTATTATAGAAAGGAGTTAATAACTTGGACCATACTTGTCTTTTAACTTTATTTATCGTAAAATTGATTTTATTCAATCTTAACAAAAAGGTGGTTGGACTTTGAGTTTTATGTTTCTTATTTAAATGCAATAAAAACTTTACTTAAATGAGTTTTTAATATCATAAAATGTCACTTTATGTCTTTGTTCCCTTAAACAAGCAAGATGTTGTCTTTATTTTTAGTTTGATCTAGTTGAATTCAAGCAAGCATTTTCTAGCTTATTAACTAGTTGCTATATGATGATAATTTTAAGCAAGTTTTTGTCTCTATCTTTTCAATTTCTTAACCTTGTTCACATTAAATCACTCAAAAAAAGAAATTAGAATATTCTATTTAATTAAATCATCAAATAAATGCTTAAAAGGCTGATAATTTAATTTTTAGACAATTAAGATTTAAGGGTTTAAAATATGTGTTTAATAATTTTTTAATAATGTAGATTATGATCTATATTTTAATGCTTTGCTGAGTAATATTTTTCATATTTTGTTTGTAAAATTTGTATATGTAAAGTTGTATAAAAGAAATTGTATATTTAAAACTTAATTAAATATTTTATGTTCTTGAAAGAAAAGAGCATGGGTTCAAGAGACTGAATCGTTGAAATATAAATAAAATCAGTGAAAAATACTTTTAAAAAATTCTTCATCGATCAAGTCAATAAGAAATTATGAAAATATAAGTATAGAAAAATATGAAATTGAAAGTGAATACTTTTTGTGAGAATTTATCATATTTATAGGTTAATGTGAATAGTTAAAATAATTAATTGATAATATCATTTGACAACTTAGTAATATTATTGATTGACAATTTAATTTAATTTATCATTTCTATATATGTATATCGATTATAATATTTAATAAAATTTGAGGCATTTTCTACTCAAATTATATTTACTATTATTATAAAACAATATGAGAATGTTATATTTATTTAGTATTATCTTCTATTTCGAATGAAGGCGAAAACAATATGAAATTATTATATTTATTTAATATTATCTTTTTATTTCGGAAGGGAAAGTACATCTAATAATGACTAAAATGTAACTTTTTTTAGAAACTTGAATAAACAAAGTTGTATATAGGGAGTGAAAGAAGCCTATAATATAAGAAAGTCTCGAGAGAAAATATTGAAAAAAAAACACTACATTACAGCCTGGAACATAAGAGGTATATAAAGTGTCTTAAAAACTTAAATAATAGAAAACAAAGTTAATCAATTAACTTTTTCTAGTAATGTTGTGTGAATAGGAGACATCCATATTATTGGTACTAAAATTAGATTAAATTGTTTCAAAATCCATTGTAGTATTATAGGAAAATTTCTCTATTTTTTCATCCTTAATTTCATATTTAACTTTAAATTTTTATGTTAATTTTAGTTTTTTTATTGCAAATTTTATATTATTAACCATCACAAAAAATGTGAAAAAAATTACATTGTTAGTCATCACGAAACTCTATATTATACTCATTTCACATACATTAATTAAAATATTGTTTAAAGAGTTGTTGTATTTAAAATTGCATTTATCTAATAATATTGTAATAACAAATAAATTTACCTCTTCCTTATTATATACACAAATCACTTTATCATTTGGTAGACAAAAATAATGTTATGAGATTTTTCTTTTTTTTACCGGAATGAGATAATTTTATTCTAAAATTATTAAAATTGTGTAAGTTAAAAAAAAATTGAGATTAAGAAAGTTATTTCCATGTTAGCACGACTTTATAACAAAGAAATTGTGTTATTCTAAGATGATTTTACTATAAGTGCAAATTTTAGATTACTCTTTTGAAAAATTTAAAAATGTCACAACTTGAGATGACTGTGATTAATTATCTTTTTATGAGACAAAAGCAAAGTTGTGTTATGTTAGCATTTCAATTGTCTTATTAAGTATGCTGAAGTAGTGGAATGTTATGGTAACTTCTGAGTTTATAGAATGTGTTGAAGACTATGAGGCTAAGACAACTTTTTTGTTACTAAAGTCATGGGTGTTTAGCATGACTTCAATATGTTGCATGCATAAATTTTTTTTTATGCTTTTGTATTTTTTTTAGTTTTGCATAATAAAATTGAATAAGAAAAAGGTTATGAATAAAAAAGAAACATCAAATAAACTTGAAGGACTACATTATTTGTTAGATTTGAGAAAATAAAATATTTATAGGATGGCATGCCACACTAATGTCTTCTTCTTTATTGTGTAGATCTTATTTGAGGAGACAAAGTTAGATCATTATAATCATCATTTCCTTCATCTTTTTTCATTTCAATCGACATTGTGAGGTATTTATGGGTTAATAATATGACATAAAAGATATGAGATTGTATGCAGATAGAGGTGTTGATGTCGAAGTTCCAAACATATTTGTTGTGGGGCCACTACTATAAAATGACATATTACATTAGTTATTTAAGACATATTACATAGGTTTAGAAATTGATGTTGTCTAAGGCGATGTAATACGTGGAACACATATAACATTGATTGTTTGAGAATGAATGTTATATGTAATGATATTTTTTTTTTTAAAAATGCAGGGTGTTGCGAAACAAGCTAGGGTTCAAGTGACGGTGACTATGGTTCAATGTGAACTAGTGACAAAAGCTAGGGTTCAACGAAAAGTACTGGTGGTGGCTAGGGTGTTGCGAAACCTCATTTGTAAGATAGTAACAACAGCGTAGTGTGGAGAGCCTATAATAGTGAAACAAGTGCGAGAAGGGAGGACGAAACTAAAACCAGTGTTGGCAAGATGGAGTCTTCTCAACAACAACATAAGGAGGGTGCTTCTTGTATGCACCTCCTTTACACAACAGTTGCAGCTCCTCCTATGCATAACAACGACAACACCTTTTTTGCATGACAATGATGGCTACTACTAAGGTTAAACACAAAGCGATGAAAGGTCACGCCTCTTTCGCACGATAACACCTTCTTCACAGAGTAGCAATGACACGATGTGGGGGCTTCTCAATGCTAAAGGGTGGCATCAATGAAATTAGTGGGAAGAAACAAAACCAACAAAGTTTTTCTAAATAGCGGGAATGAAGCTTCTTAGCGACAACAAGGGCTTATCGATGAGTGAGATATAAGACAAGAATAGAGGCCCAAAACTCAGGGCTTAGCAAAGGTTCTTATGAAGAGAGGAAAATGAAACAATGAAGGTTTTGGAAAAGAGAACGAACATGAAAATGAGAGAGGAATGAGAATGGAGAAGAGAAGACGAGGGCACGAGAAAGGACGAAAAGTTCTGGAAATGAAAGGGAAGAGGGTGCAAACACATTAAGAGGTATACTAAATCGGTTCTACTGAACAATCGATGTAGTATCATGTTTTTCTATTAAAAATAACATATTAATATGTTTTTTATTTTTATTTTATTTTTTAGGGATATTACATTAATTAGACCTAAAAATAGATGTAATGTGGTTTCTAGTATTTATTACACTGTCACTGTGCAATTTATCACATCGTTTCTTCAGGAATCGATTTAATATTCTGTTGTAATATCTCTATATTGCACTATTGGACCAAAAAAATAACAAGTTGTGAAGGAAAAATGTTGGACATGTAAGAAACTTGTGGGCATGAAGTCTGAGAAAACATTTGTTGATGTTGATTCATGCATGAAGGTTAGGCAGTTGTTGAAAACTAAACTAACTAAATAAGTGTTGATGAAGTTATTCACTATATGAAGAAGACCCAACATGGTGATAATGAATTGGTGGTTGAGATGAGATTGACTCGTGTGGTGCATCGAACAATAGTAAAAGAGGGGAATTTTTAGTTATGTGAAAGTAATAACTATATTTGTAAGAAAGTTTACTTATATCGTCGTTGGATGATGGTTATGGAGGAAAAATATAACAAATAACATGGTTAACCCACTCTTGCAACAATTTATTCGAAAGTTAATGGCTCAATAGAAGGGAGCATGAACTATATTTTGAAGGGAACAAGATCCTTGCTTATTTGTGAAATTGTTAAAATAACTTTTGAAAGAACAAAAACTTAGTTTGTTGAACGAGGGACAAAAACACAATGCATGTTAGGAGTTGGTCATCACTATCCCAATGATATTATTATTTTATTAAGATAGAATAATAATTAGCAATATGTCATGTACAAAGATATAATTGACAATATTCTGTGTTTGATGTTTAGGAGATCGCCACTCTCTAACTCCAGTACCAATCAATGTCCTGCGTAGTTAAATGATTGATGGTGTGATTGCAAAAAGTTTCAAGCTCTATGAATACCTTGTTCTCATGTCATTATTGATTGTTCACATTGTTATTTACAACTAATAACATTTGTTGATCATAATATTTTGAAGTCTTACGAGATCTAATTTCATCAAATTCAAAATGAAGATTATTGGTTTAGTTATATAGGACCCAATTTAATACTTAACCCACAAATGCGTTGTAAGGAATGAGGAAGACCAACTACAAATCCTATCCATAATGAAATGGACAAGTCAATTCTAAATAAGCCAAAGAAATATTCTTACTCTAGAAATATAGGTCATTACAGTGACAACTACCCATATAGGTATTAAAATTTTATCACTTGTAAAATTATTAACAATCCTACAATATAATATACGTTGTTACATTTTCATTTTCTTATAAAATGTGAATTTATGATATTTATCAAATTCAAAAATTACTTTTTTTACCTCTATTTAATATTTATTTCTTTCTTCATTAGATCAACTTAATGAATTTAATTGCACAATAAAAAATGATTCTTATTTATTTAATTTTAATATACAAAACTAGAAAAATACTCAACACACTGAAGTCATATTAAACACTCATGACTTCAGTAACAAAGAAGTCACCCCAACTTTATACGACTTCAACACATTCTATAAACATAAGCTTAAGTTAGCACAACATTCCATAACTTCAACACATTTCACAACACAATTGAAAGTCATGTTAACATGACACAACTTTGCTTTTGACTCAAAATTTTTTTAACTTTAATCAAGGTTGTCTCAAGTTGCGACGATTTTAACTTTTTCAAATAAGTTGTTCAAAGTTAACATAAACTTTATTTCAATTGTAGTGAAATCACCTCATTTTGTCATAACCTCTTTGTTTGGAATCGTGCCAACATGACACGACTTGTCCAATCTTGATTTTTATTTATTTATGCAATTTTGGTAATTTGATATGAATTATATTGTTATGGTAAAAAATCTATTTATAAATGTTAAACTTGTAAGTTTATTACAATAGATATTTATAAGAGTTTTGAGTATTCAACCATACGTTAAATTAATTTTCATTGCAATACAAAATTATTATAAGAACTATTTTATGGAATAATCCACCAATATGATGCACACTAAAAATGACAATGAGTTGATGAGATACAAATATAGAATCAAAAAAGATTCTAACATGTTTTTCATCTCATTCCTAACTCACATTTGTTTTATATACATGCAGATACTAGATACCAACACACACACACACATATATATATATATATATATATATATATATATATATATATATTATTTTAAATAAAATTATTTAAAAATAAACCTTTAAAATATAAACTTAGATAAAAAATTTAATTTTAAAGTACAAATAAAATGGTATTTTAAGATATTTATGCAAATAAATTTACAATTTGAAAAGTAAATTTAAATAAGTTGCACTAAAATATAACTTTTAAAAAAATTAACTATATTAAAATTAACTTAAATTTCATAGATGTAAATAATAAAATAGAAATATATGAAGAATTATTCACTAATTAAGAGTTCTTTTACTAATAACTTTATTTTAATGACTTGAATTTAAAAAAAAATTATTTAAATAAAATTCATTAAAAATTATTAAAGACATAAGATGTTTCTGAGTTGGATATAATGATACTCGTTTAATTAAGAAACGAATAATTAAATATCCATTACCTATAACCTATATATTAATTGAAGATCTTCATTACAAATTTTATTCACAAAATATCTCACTAGTGGTCATTTCTAATAGATACTATCTTCTTTAACAATAACATATCATATAATCTAAAATTATTAGCAGAAATATATATTTATCGAACATTAATAAAACCTAACATAAAAAACTTATATTTTTTTTTCATTGTAAAGTATTCACAAAATCCATAAAAGTTAAATATATTTTTAATATTTTAATTTTTAATAAAAATTAAAATTAATAAAATTTAGACTAATTTAATTCTTATTGTAAGATTTTAAACGTTTTAATCAAAATTTGTTTAACGATTTAATTACACATTTAAAATATCAAATAAATTTATTAAGATTGAATTAAAACGATTAAATTTACCCAATTTTAAAAGTAAAAAACTAAATTAACCTAAAATTTAATTCTAATTTTTATGTAAGAATAAAAATATATTTAACTCATTCATAATTTAAAAATAACTTTTGATAATTCGAAAAGAATTAGTTAAAAATATTATATTGATTACTTTTAAAATTTTAAAGACAAAATTGTATTCAAATTTAGAACATTAGAATGGATGTGTACTTATTGAGAAAAATGTGTGGGATTGTCTAACCTAAGTAAAATCTCCACAATGTGAAGGGAAACAAACCTGCGATTGTGTAAAACTTCATAGGACCAAGGTGTGCCCCCCCACGGCTAACCGGAGTTAGACGCGGATATAAGCGAGAGACCCGCCGTTGTTTGTTGTTGTTGTCGTTTCCCTCTGAAACTGGCTTGTCTAAGACAGGAGAAAGAGAAGAGAAAGAGGAAATTGGGTTGAGTTGAGAGAAGAAGATGATGGAGGTGTCGGTGGGTGGCAGCAGTGTCTCTGAGCTGAGTCCGGACGAAGAGAGGATCATGATCAAAGACATTGCTCTCGCTGCCCAGGCTAACAGCAAAGAAGGAGACACCTTCTTCTTAATCACTCAGAGGTTCTTCCTTCTTCTTTCCCTCACTTTTGCAACTGGGTACCCTAAATCACACCCAAAGTTCACACCTTTCTGTTTTTTCTTAAATTATGCCAATGTTTCCTTCTCTTGGCAAAATGGAATACCCCGAATTTTCTAGATCTTTCTCTTTCTCTGCCCTTGATTCTCTGACCTGATTTCACTCTATATAGTCATTGGAGTGGAATTTTCGGGAGTTGCGGGATGGATTTTAAGTGAATATTGCAATAATCTTATACTGGTTTAATCTATTGAACAATGACGATGATTCCTTGATTATAACTACCCGTAACCCTCAACACCCCTCTCCAATAAGAGGGGTGGGGGGAGAGAGTAATTTTACTGTGATAGTTGTTGTAATCATTCTCTAACACAGATAATACTCTGACTGGTTCTGCTAAATTATTTTTGTTAGAAAGTTGCATTTTGAATTATGGGAAAATGATAATACTCTGACTGGGTTGTATGAACCCATTTTCCATGACAATTTGATATCCGATAAGTATGTACTGTAAATCAATTTGCTTGGGGCAGGGTGATTGAGCTGCTTCAATGTTACCCTTATGAACTTAGGAGGTATTGGGTCAAGCAGTTGTTTGCTGCTGATTGTACAACGAAGACTTATTCGAATCCCTTGGTTGCATTTTTGCTTGGACTTGTATCTTATCGTTGTAATGTAAACTTCAAGGACTAGGCTTTTATTCAGTTCAGTAAGTTGTTAAACCTGAGGCGGGGGTGTTCTGTTGTTTGTGTGTATGAGTATGGCATATTACAGAAATGATAAATATTGCACCCCTCTGCAAAATATAGGTGTTACACTTAGTGCCTATACTCCAAACAATAAGAAACTGCTTCACTGTATGAGCCTTTCATACCAATGTTTCCCTGGAACCGGAAACGGTTTACTCCAAAAGAAAGGAGCTACTTGGCTATTTAAAAACAATTAAAGTTGAGCTGTTATTCCAATGTTGATTTGCATGTAACAAACATCTCAGGACAAAAAACTGTGCGTGAAAAGAAAATAAATTTTAGTCCCTTTTTTCTTGTCTGTTGGTGGAAACCCAAAGAGACTTTTTTTTTCTTTTAATTAGTGACAATAACCTTGAAGCGGAAATGCTTTGTAGTTTGTACTTTATTATTCATTTGTGGCTATAGACTGACTGGCTTAGTTTGAATGAATACCTCCACATTCATTTAATTATACAGAATTAGAAGGAAGTTGTTTCTGATAGTTTATATGCAGATGGTGGCAATATTGGATTGAATATGTGAACCAAGACCAGTCAAACACTTCATATGATGGATCTTCCTTATCTGAACATGATCTGGCCAACTCAAGTGCTTTAAAGAGGCCAGCTGGTATTGATAATTCTGATTTGATTGATGATACTGTGTCAGAAGACTCTGGTATGGGTATTGAGATTCATGATACTCTTCTAGAAGGCCGTGACTATGTATTACTTCCCCAAGAAGTTTGGGATCAATTATTTAGATGGTGAGATTGTCTTCTTATCACATAGGTCATATGTGGTTCTTCTAAAATGTGATATGCGCCATACTGTATTTATGATTCTCTTTTTGGATTTCTTGACTTTCATGGTTTTTGAAGAATCTATAAATTGACACAAACTCAAAGATGACTAATCCCTTAACTCTGCTTTATGAGGTGCCTGACATTTTCCCCCTCTGACTAGGTATGGTGGTGGACCTACATTGGCAAGGAAAGTTATTAGTTCAGGTTTTTCTCAGACTGAATTGGCGGTAGAGGTGTATCCTTTGCGGCTTCAATTACTTATGTTGCCAAAAAATGACCGTTTTGCTATAAGAATAAGCAAGAAGGTATGGTGTGATAAAGTATTAGTCATGATATTTGATAAATATATCTTTAGTATCCTTGTCATTTCTTTGCTAGTAAAATTCAGGTTGCATGCTATATCTGCCTTAGAGTTGAGATATTTTGAGCAGGAAACCATTGGACAGCTTCACAGAAAAGCTTGTGAAATATTTGATCTTCCGCCAGACCAAGTAAAGACTTCATGTTTCCTTCTTGATATTCTAATTTTTTTGAAAGCTTCTCTTTTTTTCTTTTATATTTAGCAAGTAGTGAGAAATAGCTACCTCTACTGTAGGTGTGTATATGGGATTACTATTCCCGTCGGAAGCATGCTTTGATGAATGACATGGATAAAACTCTCGATGATGCTAATTTACAAATGGACCAAGATGTGAGTCTTCACTAAGTTTTATATTGGAGTCTTCCTCTTGTTCATGCTTATACACTTCAATTTATCACTCCTGTTTTTCTTTTTACTATTGAAAACATTCATGCAGATTCTTGTTGAGGTCATCAACAATTCAAACAACACAAGTTTTGCTCAAGAAAACGGTTCTGCACTGAGGGAGGCGAACTTTGCTCTTGTGGAACCTCCAAAGTCGAGTTTATCAATTGCCGGTGGCTTATCTGCTAGTAAAGGTGCATCTAGAGGCTACAACACAGACCTTTCTTCATCTCTAAACCTAAATTCTCCACTCAGAGACGTCGAAAACCCTTATGGAACCAGTGGTGTCACCACAAGAGGTTCATTTGGTGGTCTAACTGGGTTGCTGAATCTTGGCAATACCTGTTACATGAATAGTGCAATACAATGCCTTGTTCATACACCAGAGTTTGCTAGATACTTCAGGGAAGACTATCATCGAGAGATAAATTGGCAAAATCCATTGGGCATGGTTGTAAGTATCATCTAAAAAGCTGTAAGCATGAACTTGTTTCCTCTTATTTATGTACTTTTATTAGGGATACTCTAAGAACAAGAATTTGGTTTAGAGGTAAAAGGTTATTTACAGAATTTGTTGTGTGTGTATATATATGTATATGTGTGTGTGCTTGTTTTGATACACCCATAAGTCCTACATTGCTTAAGAGTTGAAGTCAAAAGTAACTTATGTACACCTTGCTTTCTTAACGGACTCTAGGTTGGAATGTTGATAGTGTTTGTGGGCAACAAAATAGAGGGTTCTAGGCTACTCTTGTTCTTAAACCACCATTGGTGGCTTGTTCTTATACACCAATAAATCTCACATAGTTTAAGGAGATCAATTGTAACTTGTATACACTGATACTATGTTGAATATAGTGAAAAACCATGATATGAGATTAATTTTCCTTGTGTTGAATATACACATAAGGTACTCTATTTATGATAGAAGAAATATGAACTAAGTTTAAAATACAAATAAGGAATAATAACAAACTAAACAAAGATAAAAGATAAAGATATTATATCTAACAGACTCTAATGATGCTATATCTGTGGACTTGAGATCAAAACCATATATATGTATATATATATGGGAAAGGTTCCTTAATTGAAGCCTCAATAGGGATGTCATCAGTCACCCTCAATATGGATGTTGTTGGCTTGGCCTAGGTTAGAGCATCATCAACTCAACATTGGTTTTTCAAAATGATGTGTTGATGAGGGTTTCAAGCTAAAGTCAATTGTGGTTAATTTTTGGTCGACATCGTCTAGGTTATCTTTCAAGCCAAAGTCAATTGTTATTTTTCTAATGATGATTGAGGAAGCTTTCAACCAATGTTAGTGAGGGAATTTTTCAGTAGACATTATTCAAAAAGTTGACCACAAAATAAACTTGATCAATGATGTTAAAAAAAATAACCTGGTCTCGTATGTCATCCAAAATAATTGTGGTTGATTTCAATAATAAATAACCTTGACCAAAGAAAGACTTTATTTCAAAATTTTTTCAAGAAGCTCTGCCCAAAATAAACCTAGACCAAATCGATTGGTAGATATTGCCATTTATTAATTATTAAATATTGTTTAATGTTAAAATATTTTTTGTATTTGGTGGTAATAGAAATAATCTATATAAACAATAAAATTAAAGTTCAATAAATTTGAATTGCTCTTTCTATACAAAACATTTGAAAAATGAAACAATTTGAATTGGAATTTTATTTTAATTTCCTTGGAATTGTGAAATTCCCTATCCAATACATTGTAAGGGTTGGTTAGAGAGAATTTATGTCATATTTGAAGAGCATTGCTCTACGAATATAAGGGCCCCCCTAGTAATATTTTTAATCTTTTTCTATCAATATAGTCTTGATTTCTCTTGAGCTTGGGTTTTATCTATTGAGCTCTTGACCACTTGGTCTTCAGAGGTCTGATAGGAAATTCCTCACAGTAAATTCTGTAAGTTGTATAAAGGAGAAAAAGGAAAGGCAAGAACAAACTTTGGACTCCCAATTTAAATTGTTAGATATATTATAGTAATATTCTGTATATGGGTTGGGTCCATCCCTATTTAATGCTTTGTGTGACATGTTATGTTCCTTAGCCGTGCATATACGCACTAGAGGATTCTATCACATGATATATACCATTTCTCTATACAAAAAATTTCTGCCATGCCCCTCTATTATTTGCATGGGCTCATGTATAAGATACTAGCAATTAGCTTTCTCTCTCATGTAACTAACTCTCCACCATTCCACTACTTAATAGAGTGTGGAGAGATGCTATACCTAAACCTTAGTTTTAGAGTTGAATGCAAATTTTATACTTAATATGGCTTAAGTGCACTTTTGAATCCTTTCTATCGGTTTCAACTTGAATACCGTCCTCTTCCTATTTGTTCAAATTGAATTCTAGAGGGAAGAATGTATTGCCTCGGCCCCTAAAACTAGGAGGTCCATTAATGCATATATGCCTAGCCTAAGTCTTAACCTTGGGAAAAGAGTGTTCCTTTTTAAATATCTCATTTCTGTTGTTTAACTGACAAAGAAATGCCATTTTTATTTCTGTTTTTAGTTGAGCCTATTATTTTTGGTTATATTTCATGTTATTTTGAAATGAAGCATATTTGACTCGTAGTCTATGGTAACGAATATGAAAGTAATGGTCTCCATTGATACCATTTAGAATATGTGACAAGACACCTATTTGATGACTAGTATAAGGGAAAAGAAAATGCTTTTTTTTATTCTATTGTTCTGTTATTCACTGAGGCTAGTATTTTGGGTTGTATTTCATGTTATTTTGAAATGAAGAATATTTGACTTGATGTCTATGGGAACATATGAAAAGAATGGTCTTTGTTGATACCGTTTGGAAGAGAGTTATTATCTTGGGTTGTCTTCATATTCCTTGAATGCCTACATTTGGATTGAACTTTTTGTGCATGACTGTGCCATCCTTCAATGACTGGGTTTGTTTAGGAAATGATTGTCTACCTTATGATAACTGATGTGTTATAATTATGAAGTATTGTTCTAAATGAAAGTTTTCACTGTGTAGGGTGAACTAGCCCTAGCATTTGGTGAGTTGCTTCGAAAGCTATGGGCACCTGGACGAACCCCAATTGCTCCTCGGCCCTTTAAAACAAAGCTTGTTCGCTTTGCTCCTCAGTTCAGTGGGCACAATCAACATGATTCTCAGGTTTGCTCGATAACTGAAATTTTGCCATCCAATTTCTATGTAGTCTGTGGTAATATTTATTATTTTTTTTCAGGAGCTTTTGGCATTTCTTCTTGATGGTCTTCATGAAGACTTGAATCGAGTAAAACACAAACCATATATAAAGTCTCGAGATGCTGATGGCAGACCTGATGAAGAAGTGGCTGATGAATATTGGGCAAATCATATTTCTCGTAATGATTCCATAATTGTTGATGTATGCCAGGTAACTCAAACGAGTAATTAGTATATTTTTTTACCGTGTCACAGTTAATAGCTTAGTATCAGCATGTCAGAAACAGCTTTAACTTGCATGGTTAACTGGAAATGCTGCATAGAATGTCATATAATAAATATTACTATAAATCATTCAGTCTGTCTAAGTATGAATTTTAACTGAATTTTTTTGTTTCTTTGTCATCACGACAATTCAACATGCGTGTGCCTGCACATGCAAATAGTATTACAATCACCATGTTGCTAAATTAGATTTTCATTCAATTGGTAAATATCTTGTATCCTGAGACTGATTGTTGGCTGCATGAATATTTGCTTACAGCTAATCTGAATCCTGCATATGAATCTTCTCCTGCCACTCAATCATATATCATCCCTTTTTGTAGCTCTATCTTTGTTACTTCTAGATATAATTTCAGGTCTCATTCTATCCATTCAGATAATCTTTCTTAGCATTCTGAAAATTTGATGTAGGTGTTGACATATCAACATTTTAGAAACTTTTCACGATTCTGTCATCTAGCTTTTTAAATTAAATACAATCATACCCTTACAAACTCAATATATTCCTTTGCATTTCACCTTTTCTTATGCCTGATTCATTCAGCTTCTAATATTAGTTGCTACATCGAGTAATAAACTGCCATGATCCTAAAGTAGCATAATTAGGATCTTTTGGGGACTATTATATACTATTTTTAAAGATTTTGTGTTGTAGATATCCTGAAAGATTTTTTAGCTTTTTGTCTTGGTAAGCAGCCATTAAATTGGTTAGAACTGCAGGATTACAAGAATTGAATTCTTGATTTCCTTGGCCAGTAATTTTTTCATGAACCAAATGAGAATCAATCTTTATATCGTTGGTTCTTTCGTGGAACATGGTATTAGAGACAATATGAAATGTTCCTTGATCATCACAGTACAACTTCATCTGCTGAACTTCACAAAACGATAGTTCTTGGAGTTGTTGGATTCACTTAAGTTAACATGTAGCTTAGGCCATAGCTATATTCAACTTTTGCACTAAATTGGGCAACAACATTTTGTTTCTAACTTTTCCTGGATATAATATTTCCTCCTGTGTATACAAAATATCCTATAGTAGAGTGTTTGTCCGTAGGACTTCCTACTCAATCAACATCATAATATAAAAAAACTTGGGTACTTCCCTTTTCTTCGTAAGCTAATCCTTGTACATGTGCTTTTTTTATGTATCTAAAAATGCGTTCACAACACCCAACTATCAATGTGAGCAGCTTACATAAATTGACTAACATTCCAATTGTAAAAGAGAGGTCTGGATTAGTAATGGTGAGATGAATGAGTTTCCTGACTAATCTTGTATATTTTTATGAATTTGAGAAAGCTTAACCTTGCCTTGTCATTCATATTTTATTTGGATCTGTAGGTTTATCAACCGGTTGACATTCAGTCATGCTTGTTTCGTCCAAAATATCTAAGACATTTTCTCTGTGAGATAACAATGCCTTCCTATGATTGAGCTTTCTTAATACAAAGAAAGTACTTTAACTTGCACAGTTCTTTGGTCTTCTAAAAGTGAGTGAACAAATGCTTTTTTAGGGAAATTTTAAGGACACCATTTCTAGTAATAACTATGCTGTTCACATAGGCAATTTGGTAAACCCTTCCCAGGAGAAATATGACAAAAGAGAACCAAATGATTTACTTTACTTTGTTTCAACCCAAACTCTTGTACAAAGTGACTAAATTTTCCAAACCAATCTCTTAGAAATTAGTTTAACCCAAACAAAAGATCGACACAATTTATGTACTAAACCACACTTTTCTTGAGCAACAAACCTAGGAGGTTATTCCTTGTAAATCACTATAATTTTTCATGAAAAAAAGACATTTTAAATATCTAATTAATGGAGATGCTAGTGGCAAATGGCAACCATAGCAAAAAAAGGGCAGGCATTTGTTATTTTGGGTGAAAATATATCACAATAATCTAGATCACATATATGAGTGTAGCTTTAAAGCAATCATCTTCATCATTAGGCCCAACTTTAAAGGTTCAGGCCCATCAACATCCAATTGTCATTAAAATTAACAAAGTACATCTTGAATAATCATCAATAAAAGTTACAAAATATTGACATCCTAAATTTGACTAAACATGATTTGGTTCCCAAATGTTAGAGTGAACTAAGGCAAAAGGAGATAAAACACGTTATGAGATACTTCTAAGGAAAGAACTACGATTATGTTCAAAATTGACTACTCACAAGATAAACTTGACAACTTATACAAACTTGAAACAAGTTGTCGCCTTCTGGCAAGGTTAGGATGACCAAATTGAGCATGAATTATAGGGAGAATCCATCACCAAACCAACATGTGCAAATATTTGTAGATGATAAAAATCACGAGACTGACATTTGATGCCAATCATCCATCCTAAACTCTGGTCTTGTACACAAACAAAATCTTTGGTAAATGTTATAATACAATCAAGGCAATGGGTGAGATGACTAAGGCATAATAAGTTAAATAGAAAGCTAGGAACATAAAGAACATTATCAATATATAGAAAAGGAAGAAGACAAATAGTTCTAACACCATGTGAGGTGGTTGTAGAGCCACTGGCCTTGGTAACATAAGGTAAATAACCGAAAGTAGACAAAGAAAAGAAAAAAGATTTCTTACTAATAATGTGTTCGGTGGCTCTTGAGTCTAAAACCCAAGGGCCAAGAGAGTTGGAGTGAGTGAGGTTAGCAAAGGATGTACTCATGGATGCAATAGAAGTAGTGGAACTAGAGTTCTATTAGTCCTTATATCATTTAGGAAGTTCGTTGAAGATGATAGACTGTCCTGAATTATCAAATAAAGTGAGACCCTAATCAAATGGTTGCTGAAGAGTCATTATAAGTGATTGAAGAAGTTATTTAAATGGTTGACTTACTCGGCACACGCAGTAGGGTGGAACAAGTGGAAGTAAAGGTAGACACAATTAGGGACCCTAAAACCTAATTACGAACATGTGAATAATCAACAAGAAGCTTATGTAAGGCCAACAACATGAATAACTTTGATCGTTGTCCTAGTTCTTGAGATGGAGTGGAGGCAAGAGACAATACCTCATTGAAGTCATTGTATCCAAATATTCAGTCATTGTACCATCAAGACGTTTGGAAGCAACAACATTTAGGATATTGACGAACACCATTGAGTATCATTGGCGTATAACAGTTTGGTCTCTTCCCAAACTTCTAAATAGGTGTCATAAGAAGCATGAAACACTATAAAGTAGTGGTGGTCGTTGTTGAAGGGTGGGCCAGATCTGCCACCACACATGGCAGTGGAAAGAAATAAGGAGGCATGTGGAAGTGCATTGGAGTTCTAGTGGCATGGTGGTTGCCAGACCAAATGGCAGTGGCAGTACGGTGAAAAGTACTGTGTTGGCAGTACAATGACGGGACGAAACAAAGGTTGAGGCAGAAGCTGGGAGGTGGCGGCTGGAGCTAACATAAGAGTAAAGCTGGAAATTAAAAGAAACAATTTCCGCAAAAAAAATTTAGCATCAATGGAAAGACTGTTCACTAGGGAGGTAAAGAGTAAACCTAGTGTTAGATACCATGTTAAAATAAAAGAGAAGGAGACATAGGCTGAACCCTTAATGTGTATTGAGCACATAGGGTTATGTATGTATAAATAAAAAAATACAAAGAGATGGACTTAAATCCGTTACATCTAACAACTTGTTTGAAATGATCAAAATGAATTTAGGAGGGGAAATTTACAGGGAAGAAGGCATGGGATTGTGGTGAATGTGTTGGGCATAAAAATAATGGTTTGGGCCACAAAAACAATATACGAATAAAGGCTTACAGGATTATCATAACAATGATAATTATTCTTCTTTTGAGCATTCTGAACTTCACAAAAAAGACTAGCTCATGCAGAGGGAGGGGTAATTATATGATAAGAGACAACATGGTGTTTTCTACTAGTGTAAATTACACTCTACATATCTGATTTATGTAAATTATACTCTTGTAGACATCAATTTTCAATGATGCTAATTTTGGTCCATAATATCAACTTTGCTTTCCTGATTATCCATTAGTAATTGTTTATGCATGATATACATTTACATTTTATATCTGTCCTGATCAAGTTCACTAACTTGGATATGTTTCTGATAATTCTTCATTTCACAGGGACAATACAAGTCAACTTTGGTTTGTCCAGTTTGCAATAAAGTGTCTGTCACATTTGATCCTTTTATGTACCTTTCCCTGCCACTCCAATCCTCCACTGCCAGTAGAACCATGACAGTGACAGTCTTTGCTTGTGATGGGGCTGCCCTTCCATCTCCTTGTACAGTAACTGTCCCTAAGCAGGGACGAATCAAGGATCTCATCCAGGCACTTAGTAATGCCTGCTCGTTGAAGCACAACGAGAGGCTATTGCTTGTGGAGGTACGCACCATCTAGAATATAACTTAAATTTATTTGTTGGAATTATTGCATATATTTTATTTTAATTGAGTGATATTGATGTGCTATTAACAGGTACGAAACCATTTGATCCATAGATATTTGGAAGATCCTGTTCATTTGTCTACTATCAAAGATGATGAGCGTCTTGCTGCTTACAAGATTCCAAAGATAGACAAGAACACAAAGTATCTTCAGTTGATACATCGCCGAAGAGAGCAGTATGTGATTTCTAAATTTACATGATATGCTTACAGTTGTATTTGCCAAAGAAGAGAGCAGTATGTGATTTTTAAATTTACATGATATGCTTACAGTTATATTTGCCAAAGAATTGAATTTGCTTTGTCATATTAGTACCTTTAATGATGCTTACTTTTGTCTCCATGTGACTTGTCTTTTACTAGTTTTGGGATTTGGAAAAACATTGTCATGTTTAATAACCACAATAAGGTATTTTGAATATTACATAGTGCTGATTAGATCCGATCTTGTCTATTTGGTGTAGATCCATTAATATTTAACTAGCAGTCGCGTGGCCATGATATCATGTCATATGGGCCTTAAAACACCAAATTTAGCATAATTTTGTATGTTGTTTGTTACCCTGTTTCTGACATTGTAATTTTCTTAGGAGCGGTGACTCACATGTCATATCTGGATGGAAACCGTATGGAACACCTATTGTTTCATTGATTTCATGTGATGATACAGTCACAAGAGGTGATATACAAGTAATGGTTAATCGTATTCTTTCCCCTCTGCAAAGGAGAGGTGGTAATGTAGAACAAGCTACTAATTCTGAAGCAAGCATCCCAAAAGCAGAACCTGATGAATGCAGTAATACTCATGATGCTGCAAGTGTTGGCAACGTGGTGTCAAATTCATTAAATAAGGATTTTACCAATTCAAAGGCACCATCAATGCCAACGCTACCTCTTCTCTTGGTTGGTGATAACAATGCTTGCATTGATCTTTCAATGGGCGAGGAGAAAGTGGTTAAACTGCCTCAATCATCTCCAAAAGTTTTAGTGTATATTGATTGGTCTCAGAAGCTTCTGGAGAAATATGATACTCATCCAATTGAGAGTTTGCCTGAAGTTTTAAAATATGGGCCTGTAACCAAGAAAGCTCGTACTGAACCTCTCTCCTTGTACACCTGCTTGGAAGCTTTTCTGCGGGAAGAACCTCTGGTGCCTGAAGATATGTGGTTAGTTCATCACGCGGCTCATTTTGTTCTTCATATCCTTCTTAATCTTATTTAACAAGCATTGAAATGGAATGTGCATTAATAGTTGTGTGCTAGATCTGTAAATAACCCTTTTTAGTTACATATTTCCTAAAATGTTGACTACTTTGCACAACAAAAGCTATTGGACTATAGATATGACTAAATTATAATATATAAATGACTGTAAAACTCATTTTACAAGCCAATTTTGTAAAGTTGAGTTATACTTAAAATTCACTTTCTAAAATGATATTAGAGCTTATCAAAGTCTATTCTAGTGAGGTTTGTTAGGCCTTGTGTCATCCCCTATCAGGTCTTCTCTGTTATTTGAGACGTTCAATCCTTGGCATGAGTGAGTGTATTGGAGATTCCACGTTGACTAGAGATGTGATCAAATTATAATATATAAGTGGTATGTTGGTATTGTGAGATTGTGTTACACTTATAATCCACTTTAGAAACAATTGGATTTGACCACTAACGTGCTTCTTAGTTTGAAGGGTTATTTGTATTGTATTAAGAGTAAATGCAAATATTGATCAACAGCATTGACTTTTCTAGCATGAGGTGCACTATCCTTTATTTGGTCACCCGGTGGAGCAGTTAACGTAGATTATCTTAGAGGATTCTGATCTAGGTGTTTTCCATAACTTGTGTGGTTTACCTTCTAATATTTTCAAGTTATTATGGCTTAGATCTGAAATTGTGTTAAATTTATTCTGGAATTGGATTTTGAACTACATTAAGTGCTTTAAATATAATATTGTTCAAAAGGAATTTCTGCATTCTGATTTATTGGTTGTCTGATTTCTTTTATGCTTTCTTAATATACGCTTGTTAAGACTTAAGTGTGCATGGCAAACAACACACCAAGTGTTGTGTTAACTACTGACCAATTACTACTATAACTATAACTTTATGCATGAATAAATTTGAAATTGAAAATTCTAAACAAATTGTTGAATATAGTGAAAATTATATATAGGATTAATCTCCCTTGTATTAAATACACACATAGGATCCTCTGTTTATAATAGAAGAAATATGGGCTAAGCCCAAAATACAAATAAGAAATAATAACAAACTAACTAAAGATAAAAGATAAATATAAAATAAAGATAATATATCTAACATAAATGACAAAGCAATTCAAAAGTAAATGCCAAGACATAACCATCCCTAGTTTTGAGAGGGAAAACAATGAGATGAAATAAAAATCACCATGTGATCTTCTCTAAGGTCTTCTCTAAGCCTTAAATCTGTAAAATTTAATAGCAAAACAGCCCATAATTTTGCTTAAAAATGCTTATTAAAATAACTTAACCTCCCTGGAATTTCGAAAGACAGTTTAGCTAGAAAGCAAACATGAATCAAACTTTTAAGTATGCTCAAAACCTTTGTCCATATCTGTGAAATCCAAGGACTTAAAAAACACATTTATGGATGAGAAACCAGACCGAAACTATGGGTTATCAAAGCTCTGCTTCTCTTTATCATTTTTTTTTGTTGCAGTACATTCCTTTTGAAAGCATTTTTGCTTAGCGAGCTCCTCCTTAATATGAGCTATAACTCTGCCTTCATAATCTGGCTCTCTTTTTGAACCAAAAAAATACTACTAAAGAAAATCTGCACGAAACTCTAATCATGAAATCATTGGAACACCCAATTGAGACACTGTTTTTAGCTGTATGGTGCAGTCTTTATTTGTATTCTTAGTGTTATTTCATTCAAGCTATGTCTTCATGGTAATTTGAACCTTATTATAATAAAGGAATTTTCATACTAGTCTCTTTGTATTTCAATCGTTCACATGGTTTACGTGCTTGATCTTGTATTGCAACAAAAATCTGACTCGAAGCAAAAGTTTGTTACCACTGCAGAAATAGTTCTTGCATAAAACATTTCTCTATTTACATATATAAATTCATACTTTAATGGCAGTGGCTAATGTTAAATTTATCTACGTTGAAAGTCTTACATCGATTAGAGATAAAATTAATTTAGAATATACAAGTGACTGCAAATCTTATCTTATAAGTCGGTTTTGTAGAATTGAGTTAGATTTAAAATCAATTTCTTAACAATCTAAATCTGATATAGGTACTGTCCCAAATGCAAAGAGAGACGACAAGCTAGCAAGAAGCTTGATTTGTGGAGGCTCCCAGAGGTTTTGGTCATTCATTTGAAGAGGTTTTCATACAGCAGGTCAATGAAGCATAAACTGGAGACTTTTGTCAACTTTCCCATTCATGATTTTGATTTAACTAATTACATAGCCAACAAAAACAACTCTCGCCGGCAACTGTACGAACTGTATGCCCTTACAAATCATTATGGTAGCATGGGTAGCGGGCATTACACTGCACATATCAAGGTATTACTCTGAAATTTCAATCCATTGAAGTTGTTTTGATTTCTAGTCTATGGTTCAGCACCTAGAATGCTCTTCCTTTCAGCAATGTTGCAGTCTGATTCATATTTTTGTAATGTACAGCTTTTAGATGAGAACAGGTGGTACAATTTTGATGACAGCCACATAACACTGATAAGTGAAGATGAGGTTAACACTGCTGCTGCCTATGTTCTATTTTACCGGAGGGTGAAGACCGAGGAAGCAGCCATTAGCAATGGAGCCTAGTCTTTAATGTTGGAAGTTTTATGTATAATATGAAGTAGATCTCATGCTTTACTATTTCAGAAAAATTCCTGTAAAAGGTAGGTGAACAATTTCAAATGTATGGCTTAAATTAGGGATTTTGATTTACTGTATGAAAGGCATCAACCTGTTGATACAAGAGTGTGTATGTAATCAATAATTACTATTTTATATAAGAGGAAAATGGTCTTAACAAAATGAATTTTTGTATTTGTAAAGAAAAAGTTAGGGTGAAAGATTCTGAAGGATAATATTAAATGAGAGTAGAAACTTTGAGTGTCAAAAGTATCATTGTACTTTTGTGTTTCTTTTGGGGAGGGGAAGTGGAAGTTGAATTTTGTACAACCGTTGGTTCGAGTAACAAGTGTTTAAGTTGTTCACTTGTTCAAAATACCTGTAATTGTTATTAGGCATTTCCGTAATATAGTTAGTTACATCATAAATATAAAAATGAAGTGATTGATTGTACGTTTACATGTCAAACACTTTAATTACTTAGAAAGCTAGAAATTAGTTAAAGACTTATCATTTGTTCCCTCACTGAGAGAAAACGCCACACAAATCTTTATTATTATTTATAAAGATAATATAATTAATCCAAACCAAACCAAATTTGAATCTGTCAAAAACTTAAGTGGCTTTAGTCAAAACAAGAAACCAAAATCACAATTTCAAAATATTCTTTTTTTCAAATGTTTTTGTTGTCATTAGCATCATCTTTCTCTATCATAATCTGTTCCACTGTCATGCACGCACATCGAGCTCCTATCTTATCTTGTCTGTCTCAATTCTCAATCACGAAACTTGTTCAATATCAATAGCAAGACATGCATGCACACGATTTAACAAATACATTTTCCTTTAACAAATACAAACAACTTGTTTGGAACGTATTTTTATGCTTGAAAAATATTCCAAACTTTTTTGGATGAACTTGCTACTTAAAATAAAAAAATTAGCTTTGGCAAGTCAAACACAATAAAATTAGGTAAACCCGTGAAAAAAGAAACTGAAGAAACAAATTTTTACTTGAAAACAAATAATATATTAGTCTTCCAAAAACCTTTTTTGTAAGAATTTAGTCTATTGTTTTACACCAATTCCAAACCTTAATTCTATTAAAATTTTATTACCACTTCAACACCTTCTGAATAATTTTAATACTTTTAATATGTACTTTATATAATAATTTTTTTTCCAAGGAAGAGTGCCCAGGTTTTCGTTTGAATTTAATCATGTATTGAAGATATTCGTTCCGATATTTTTATTGTTGTACTTAATAACTACATCAGAATTACTTTAAAATTATTACTTTTATTTCCATATTTGATAACGATCTTAGATATAAAACGTTTATTGATTCGGGAGAGAAACTACTAATAAGTTGTTATAAACTAAACTATGTAGAGCTGCCAAACAAGCTGATATAACTCAATTGACTTTATCTGTATTTAATTTTTTTCTTAGAGTTGTAATCTTTCAGTTTGATTCGATTTATATCTCGTCAATGCATCACTTAAGATTGTTTTAAAAAATAAAATATAAATTAACTTCAATTAAAAAATAGAGGTAGAATATATATATATATATATATATATATATATATATATATATATAATTGTTATAATTTTATTTTCGTATATAAATCCAAATCTTCAAATTTTAATAAATTTAAATGAATTATTTGAATTAAGAAATCAATGATTTTTTTTTTATGTAATTTTTAAGAAATTTTAAATGTTTGTATTTTTTATATGAATTTATTGAACATTAGACCATTCAACCTTCTCGAAACACGATTGATCACAAACAAGCTACTTGAAAACATGGATGTCTGAATCTAAAAGAAAGATATACCTTGTGTCATACATTGATGGGTACGTGTTACTCATTGCAAAATTTTATGAAGGTTTACTTAATTAATTGACTAACTATTTGTGATTAATGATAGAGTCCATTGACAACTAATTGTCATCATACCAAGATAATACACATTTGTATAGTTATGTTCCATGCACAGGAAGACGAAACCTGACTTCAAATTCTTACTACAAGCGTAATAGTTACATATTTTCAAATCAATTACTTAGTTATATTAGTATTAACCTATGTTTCAAACGTAATTAGAGTTGTATGTAGGCCTAGAGCACAACAAATTTAAATTATCTAAACATGAAAAATCATTGATCTTTAAGTTATTAATTTTTGTATGCCAACTTATGACTTGGATATATGATTATTTTTTTTGTCATGTTTAGTGTAACAAGCAGTTAGATTCATGAAAATGTGGCTACTATGTCATGTTTTGGATGAAGACTATCATCTGAGCAGGAAATAGAGATGATTGGACTGAGGTAATAATACACATCTCTCACATATTACAAATCACATTCAACTTTCAAAAATGAAAACATAATCAAGTTGTGTTGTTTTTGCAACGCTTCAAGAATCCATCACTAATAACGAAGGACACAATGAAGAAGATACGACAAGAATGGACAACGTATCTTCTAGAGCGATGTAGTTAGGACATACCCACCATAACAAACTGTTGTTCTTTTCTTGAAGACATACATTAATTTAGTTTTAGTTTTGATATCTTTAGTTTTTAGTTTTAGTTTTATGCTTTTCAGGTTTGATAAAATTGTAAAAAAGAATAAATTATTTTAAAAAAAATCTATAATTGACATCTGTTTTGGTATTAACAAACGTTAATTGACATTTGTTATGGCATTACCCGACATCAATTTCTCCCTTTTCCATTTCCAGAAACCTTTGCTTAACGAAAATTAATGTCTGTTGGGCTGAGGACTGACGTCCTTAGACGTCTATTTCTCACATCCGACGATAAAATGACGTCTTTAGGAATGACATCAAAATTTTGACTAACGTCAAAGGTCGAAAATAACTGACGTCAAAACTTGTTTTTGTAATAGTGATATTACATAATCAAATGTGTTAAGGTAATACTATTTTTGTACTATATATGGTTGAAGACTCTTCAACCCTATCAATTATAGCCTCAAATGATTACCTAAGACACCAACAAAAGATTATTTCATTTGGTTTCGAGATGAATGTTGTTTATGATTGTGTGTATCACAAATTTAGTAGGAGCAAGTACATTTTTCTAGTCTTATATATTGATGACATACTGCTTGCCATTAATAATATAGGCATGTTGCATGAAACCAAGAGATTCAATCACGAAACTTTGAAATGAGAGACCTTGATGACACCTCCTTTGTGTTAGAAATTCAGATACACCAAGATCGATCTCAGATAGTGCCTAAAAGGAAATTTGGAAATTAATGTAGAAGATTCCCTATGCATCAACTATAGGGAGTTTGACGTATCCCAAATATGTATGCATTCATAAATAGCATACATAGTTGGGGTATTAGGCAAATATTTAAGCAATCTAAGATTGGATCATTGGAAAACATCCAAAAGAGTTATGAGATATTTGAAGAGAACAAAGAATTATATGCTCACATATAAGAGGTTATACTAGTTGGAAATCACTAGATATTCTGACTCGAATTTTTTAAGATGCCAAGATAGTTTGATGTCCTCTTCAAGTTATATTTTCATGTTAGGTGGTTGTGTAGTTTCTTGGCGTGGTGCCAAGAAAACTGATGAGTGCATATTTATGCCCATATTTTAGATTTAATTTCAAAATTTTAGTGGAATAATTGTACTTAAATGATTTGTTTGAATAAGATTTGTGATGATTGACTTTATCAGGTTTGAGAATTAAAGAGGCTTAAAATATGCTTTTTAGTTGCATAAATTATTTTGGATAGTCTAATGTTTGTTGATGCAGCTGGAATTAAAGTTTGAATTGTAATTTTGAAAAAGAGAGAAAGGGCTAAAGTTTAAATAGAGGAAATTTTTGTGCTTCTCTACAATTTTGAAAAATTAATAATGGCGTAAATGGAATTTAGGAGACGATTCAGTTGATATTTTAAAGATAATTAATTAAATCTAGAAATATCAACAAAAAAGATCTTCTAAATATTTTTATAATTATCTAAATCTTTTAATTATTTGGAAGATATAAAATAAAAGATCTTATCAACAGAATATTCAGAGTCTAAGCCCAATCAAACCCTATATAAAGAGACCTAGGGGAGGCAGAAATCATAACTCATTCATTCTCTCATACTTCTCCATTGGAAGCAATCATCCATCACTCATCTCATTTTATTTTACCATGTATTCCACTTCATTCATGAAGGGCTAAGCTTCTAGAGCTATTCCATTATAATTTCATTATGGATTATGAAGTTAAGTTGAATTAATGTATTTGTTTCTTTTGATTATTAATTTCAATTATTCTTCTTCTATGTATTTCATCTCTCAATCACATTAAAAGTAATGGTTTTTGCATCATAATGTCTTTGAATCTACATGCATATTAATAATGTGATTTCAAGGGTTTCTAGGTTTGATTGAGAATGTACTTTGATTGAACTTAGGAACTTTCATATGATTAAATGAGTTTTTGTTACTAATTGAGAATGTACTTTGATTGGTGGTAATAATTTCAACTATAATTAATTGAGAATTTACTTTGATTAATTAGCTTTTAATTTGGTTAGGAGATTTAAGAATACACATGATTAAACACAATAGGATTTGATTGAGAATGTACTTTGGTTGAATTCATTGTGAATAATCTAGAAAGGTCTTGCATTTGATTGAGAATCTACTTTGGTCAATTGTATGATCACCCTCAAGTTAATTAAGAAAGTACTTTAATTAATTTGAAACCTGAACAATAATCAATTGAATAATGATCTGTGGAAAATTGATAATGAATCTATCTTGGAAAAGTAGTGGAATTATCCTATTTCATTATAATTGTTTCTAAGTTTCTCATTTGTTCTTCAATTAAACTCACGACATTCTTCAACATAAAATTCATTATAGATTTTCATTCTTATGTTTAAAGCATTGCACAACATTTACTAACCTTTTGAGGGTCTTTATAAGAGTCAAGTATTGAAAAGCAATTTCGTATTCATTGGGAAACGATTCAGGGTTACTTTAACCCTGTATACTTTTTTTAACTACTAACTTGACAATACTAAAGTTTTCTTGTAAAGTAGTAATAATTTGATAGCCTCAACGACAGCGTATCACAAACCCTTACGGCTTCATCCACTATGACTGTTGAATACATAGCATGCTATGAGGAATCAAATCATGGAATAGGATTGAGAAATTTTGTCACAAGACTGAAAATTGTGGAAGGATTTGAAAGATCACTTAAGTTATTGTTGAAAGGCTTTTTGGCCGCACAAAAAGTCAACAAAACCTAGTCTCCACTAATGAAGTATAGGGCTGATCAGGGAATCAATCCGTAGACTCGACAAAATCAAGTTTTTAAATATGTAAAGTTAATCTTGCTTTTATTTATTAACTAACTACTAATGTAAGGTGGGGACGGTAAAAAAAATGAAATTTAAAAGAAAGAGATAAAGACTCTAAGCTAAAGAAACCTAAGCTAAGATGAGGAATTAATGTAACTAAAAGAAAACTGTAATGGCTAACTATTCAAAAGAAATAAACCACCAAATTTAGAAATTTAAAACTAAAATGAACCCTAAATACTAAATGAAATCATGAGTCTAATATGGAAACGTAACTATCAATGCAAAAAATTATAAGTGCATAATGCAGGAAACACATAATGAGAACTGCAAAAGGGAAATGAACAAAATAAAGAAAAGAAAAGAGATGAACAAAAAATCTACTATAATGATATGAACTAAAAATTTGTAACTAATGGTAATCAAGATGAATTCAAAAAATACTATCCAGAAACGTCACCTAATATACTACCATCTACACACAAATTAGCTGTAAGAATAACAAATGCACAGTTTTATAAAAAATGAAAATACAAGACTGAAACTAGACTTGGTCTAAGAATTGTGAAGTTTAACATATCTCAAGAAGACCTCTTGAAATTATAGGTCCACTTTGGGGTCCTATTACATCTAAATTAGATGCAAAAAGTTGTATGTTTTCCTTCAAAATTCTCAAATAGAGTATAATTGCCAATTATGTATTTTTCCTACTCTATAACATCTAGAGTGAATTGAGTAAATTGACTAAGACAAAGAATATCTATTCACAAGAATAGAGCAGAGAATATACAAAAGAATAAAGCCTAAATAAGTTAGAAATTGCACAATAGTCTAGTATAGACCATGAGTCCCCGACAACGGTGCCAAAAACATGTTGGAAGTTCGGCAAGCGTACCAAATCGTTCAAGTAATAAAACCATGGTAAGACCAGATATCGTTTTCCCAAGAGACTCGTAATACTACAAAATTGTGCGATTAACAACTCATCTAGACTCAATAGAACAACATTCATTTACAAGCATGTGCAAGAAAGATAAATTTACACATAATTACATGGTTGAACTTTGGTGTTTGAAGGCACTTAGAAATGGAATAAACTAGAAATGGTATGAAATGACATGGCTACGGTTAGGTTTCACCTATTTCACTCTTGTGCATACACAATCTCACCTCCTCTCCATCAATTAACTCAAGTCAATCCACAAAAACACTCAAGTCCAATTCCTTAGGTGAAAGAGCCTAGGTTTTTCCTATTAAACTTCAATCCCTTGAAAAATCTAACAAGAAAACCTACATTAATGAGATAGGATCTTAAGAAAACATGTGAATCATCTTCCATCCCTAGAATCAATGACCATAAGGACTCTTATGTCAGTTCTAGGTTCCATCTTACGTCCCTATAATCCATGAAACCCCAAAATCAAGTCATGAACATTCCTATTACATGCAGGCTTTAAGATCGGAAACAAGAATACTAGCAATTGATAGAAAAGGCATATATATAATCAAATCATTCAACAAATACACAAGAATTCAAAGAATACATCAATCCCCAACAAGATGGGTTTGGTTCTCCACTCATGGAGAACCCTAACGCTTACAAACATGGTGGATGGAAGAAGAAGGAGACCGAAAGGAAGAGGAGGAGATGTTCCCACAAGCTCCTTGCGCCCTTCATGAGCTCCAACAATAGAATCGCACCTCCAAAGAACCAAAGACCCAAAGCTCTTCGCGTTTCTTAGTTAAATAGGGCAAATCTGCCATGTCAGAAAAGTTGGCGCTCAAGTGCCCCTAGGCAGGGGGGCACCTGGGCGCGGTTGTACTACATTGCTTCCTTTTCTCATTTTTGTGCAGATCTGCTTGTTTTTGTGGTTGGTTCAGTTCTTTACATTGTTGGAGATTCTTCGAAGCATTGGTTTAGCTAAAAAATAATGGGATTAGTGATGAAGTTACATCAATGTAGACTAAAACACACTTATTTATAAAAACAAGATAAAGAAGCGGATTAAACAAGTTTCAAGCCAGAAAAGAGTTGATTTTGCC
Source organism: Vigna reflexopilosa (assembly GCA_027742785.1). Taxonomy (NCBI): domain Eukaryota; kingdom Viridiplantae; phylum Streptophyta; class Magnoliopsida; order Fabales; family Fabaceae; genus Vigna; species Vigna reflexopilosa. The sequence continues at coordinate 14,440,692 of CM050914.1, forward strand.
ACTAAAATTATGTTTAGATAATGGTAAGAATTAGCATTATCATTTAACATATCTCAAGAAGACCTCTTGAAATTATAGGTCCACATTGGGGTCCTATTACATCTAAATCAGATGCAAAATGTTGTATGTTTTCCTTCAAAATTCTCAAATAGAGTCAAATTGCCAATTATGTATTTTTCCTACTTTATAACATCTAGAATGAACTGAGGAAATTGACTAACCTATTTTCAATCAAATGGAATAGAAACAAAAAAAACTTTGAACATTGGAAGTAAACTACAACTACCAAACATGATAAACCAAGAAGCAATTGCTAAAAAGAAGTGTATAAACTTGCGAGAACATGAAAGTAAAGTAAAATTAAATTGAAAACTAGAAACTAGAAGCACATAATCTAAAAAATGGAAATCAAATTTCAATATCAGAATATAAGAACCAAATATCAACTCTAAACTTGAAATCACAAATCAGAACCTAAAATTGCAACCTATATTCAACTATCAAATGCAATAAAACGAAATTACAATGAAAGTAAACTCTAAAATCAACTAAGCATCACGAAAAAAATCAAATTAAGCAGAGAACATAATCGCATTAAGAGAATCAAGCAGAAATTGAAATCTTATTAAATGTAAAATGAAAAGTACAAGAAATTTCTACCATAAAAGCAATGTCGAGATACTCACGGGCTGTCACCACAATGAGTCTCGATAAAAAAATCCAAGAGCGTTTGAAAATCTACTCTACGGAAAATGCTTAAACCTAAAGTTACTGAATCGGTAGAACTTAAACCCTATTCATGGTGTTTGTCACCCACCGTGTTCTCACTCTCGAGTAGAGTCTGTCACCCTCCACCGTTATAACTCTATGCTACTATACATAATCCCCTTTTATAGGGTGAAAAAAATTTCAGAGGGAAAAGGGAAGGAAAAAAAACTAATTCTTGATGCTTCACACTTCATTTGATCGAACGCCTCTCCCTCTCTCTTGATCTTCAGCCCTCTGATCAATCTCCCTCTCTTTGACGGCTAAAGTTCTTCCTATGATGTGCACGAGCTTTGCTCTTCTTTTCACTTCATCCTTTTCTCTCGCAAGCCCTAGCTTTTGGGTATTTTCTGTTTTTCCTCCAAATGAAGTGTCTTCGAGCATGAGAAAATTCCCTAAGGCAGCAGTTGCACTCTGCATCAAAACGGTGTGCTTCAATAAGTAAGAGCCCAACCCAGCTGCCCAGAATCCAGTGCACAAGCGGCCCAAACAATATCTGCAGCAGTAGTGGCCCAACAGAAACTAAAGCATAATGGGCCTAAATCAAGAATAATCAGCCCAATCAACATTTTTATCTTAGCCCAATTTACCTCTACTTAAAATAGCCCAAAAAAGAAAAAAAATTATTGAATTAAAGGGTTAAAATGAAAATAAGAAAAAGAAGAAAAAATATGCAATTAAAACGTAATTAAAACAAAATAATGTTTATTGAAAATTTTTAAGAAAATATTAATTTCCTACTTATTTATAAAAATACTAAAAATACACCTAACATACATACATCCATCCCAACACTTATAGTAAGGATATAAAAATACTACTTATTCATACATACATAGATACATACATACATCCATCCATCCATTTACACATACCTCTTTGTCACTCTCTCTCTCTCTCAATTTTTGGTCATACATACATACATTCATCCATCCATTTACACATATCTCTCTCTATCCCCCCCCTCTCTCTCTCTATATATATATATATATATATATATATTACATAATCAAATATGTTAAGACCATTATTTTATTAGCCATAAATATTAAAGTGATCTAATTAATATAAAATTATTGCTAAAAGCATATATGTCATGAAAGATTAATTATGTAAATACCATAAGAAATATTTTTAATTTGATGTAAGATCAAATTAGAAATATTGAAAATTATGAATGTAAATGTAAAAGTTACATAAATGGGTTATAGTGCTCGATTGTAGAGAAAAAAAAAAGTATATTCCTATTCTTTTATTTTTATCTCCAGAAAACTAAGAAGGAACTTAAGATGTTCTACATTTGAAAAATCACATAATATTGCTCATCTCACCACTTTCATTATTTTTAATGACAAATTTATATACGTTTTTGTATTCTATTTCTATAATCAATTGGAGGATGATTCATAAATATTAATATTTGATTGTGCTGTAATTTTGGTTTTGTATAGAAAACATATTCTAACATTATAAGCCACACCATGGTCTAAATAAGAAGTGACAACTTCAAAATGTTTGTAGAAGTCCCAAGCTGAAGGTCATTTTTTAGGACACCTTTTAGTAACAACTGAAGTGGGGTAATAGGTGCTGAAACTAAATGGATCTTTGTTTAAAAGGCTATATAGACAAGATACTTCTTCAATTTCTATCTTACATGAGTTAAACAACCTTTATGTTTGTATTTCCAATTTTCTTTTGTTTGTAAAAGAATATAGAGACACCAAGTACTCCTTTTATTCAATAATTTTTTATTATTGATAAAAAAAAAAAACCTTTACGAGAATCGAAAAAGATAAAATATTAAATTTCATAAACATTTACTTTAAAAATAAAAAAACTTAAAATACTCATAAAAAGAAATATAAACATGATATATATTTTTTTGTATAAATTTAGAGTGGAAGTATTAATTTTCTTTTTATCATGTGAAGTCAATGCCCTCAAATTGAAGAAACTGGTAACTAACGTGTGGTGATCAAGTGTTAGTTACATGAATGGAGAAATTTTAGAAATTTAACACTTTCGGTGTTATTTTATTTATGACGAGTTTAAATTCATTGAATTATTGACTACAAAGTATATATATATATATATATATATATATATATATATATATATATATATATATATATATATATATATATATATGTATGTATGTATTATTTTCGTTAACATTTTTCCTATTTATTTTCTTTCTGGTTATGCATAACAACGTTGATTTATTTACTGCTTTATTTAAGTATATATATGTTTGGTGTTAGATAAAAGAACCCAGAAAGATGAAACTCTACGTTGATGTACTTATTGGGTTGTTTAAGAAATTTTGCTGTGTTAGATATGGAAAACATTTAAGATAAAACGCTAAACAATCATCAACCCACTAATCTCATTTCTAAATTCAGTTAAACATAGATGTTGAAGTAGCTCTTTTACCCTACCACCGATGTGTGCTTTATCTAATAATTAATTTGCAAAAATAGTTTATTAACATTAACATAATGATAATTTTTCTATATATAGCAAACTATAACAGCAAGTTACAAGTTTACAAAATAAGTAGAACCTCTAAAATTTACAGAATGACGATAGATTTCTCTCACTTTGACTTTTTATTTATTAATGCTATAGACATTTATAGTTTTCCTGCTTCCATCTATTATCACCTTCATGTAGCTTTCACAATAACTAACCATATTTTTAACAAAATTACAAATTTATAAAAATAAATAAATAATGTTTAAAAGATATAACTTCTTAATTTTGGAGTCATTTTTCAAACACGAATATAGACTAATAAAATTGAAATCATACTTTAAAATCAAGGTTTCTAACTTTTATTTTTATACGTACGTTACTAACAACATCTTCTTCCCATTTTCTGTTTTATTTTATTTTTATAAATCGTGTTTCTAATACGCAGTCCCTATACTTTTTGGACGATTTTGGTTTTAGTCTATTTTTAAACTAAAGTACAATTTAGTCCTTTAACTTTAGAAAACTCTGATTTTAGTCCTTTTTACCAAATTTTTTTAACTTTATTTATTGTTTCAAACGCGTTTCTCAGTTAACATTGAAGCAAAAATGTGTCAAACAGTGTAAACAATCCAAATGCTATAATGAAACGTGCTTAAAACAACAAATAAAGTTAAAAAAATTTGGTAAAAATAACTAAAACTAGAGTTTTCTAAAGTTGAAGGACTAAATTGTACCTTAGTTTGAAAATGGACTAAAACCAAAATCGTCCAAAATTATAGGGACTAAAAACATATTTAACCCAATGTAAAAAACACTTTGTTGTTCGAAACAAGCATTAAAAGTCATTAAATGTTTAACGTTCAAAATCAACAAAAGTAAAAAGAGATAAAACATATCTACTGCATGCACAATCTAAAGCACCTGACAAACACTAGAGAGGGGGGGGGGGTTGAATAGTGCTAATGGGAAACTCTTTTCCCAACCCTTATGATATTGCACATAATTGTTAAACGCTCAACTTTGCAAGTGATTATAAATACTAACTTCTTTTTAGGCACTATTCAGAATATACACTACAGTGTTTGTATGGGAAGTTTCTTGTATGTTATACTAAAACGCAATTGTAGATTTTATAAGAGAAGCGTTTAGGCAAATGTAAAAAATAAGTGCACAAATACTTTTATACTGGTTTCACCACTCTTGGTATCCCTAGGCACTCCTGGTATCCATCAATACATTGCCTAGTTGAGTTTCACCCACTCTTGGTTGTTCAATATTCTTCACCACTCTTGGTATCCCTAGTCAACGAATAACCTTCCATTACCCAAGACTACTTGAGTATTCGCACCACTCGTACTAGACAATCCTGATATCCTTTGATACACTGCTTAGATTTCCTTAACACCTTAGAGTTTCAACTATAAGTGTTTTAATTCTCTTCAGAGTTGCAAGCAACGATTGCTATAAGTCGTTTAGACTATTGCTTTTGCAGAGAGGATATGTGAACAATACAAGACAGTCTAGAGACTTGCTGGGTGTTTCTCTATTTTCTCTTTTTATCTCTTCTTACAACAGTAAGTTGTTGGGACAAGACAAACTCGTCTATAGAACCCTTGGTTTTGAAATTTAAACAACAATAATCTTACAACGTTTGAAGCCAAGAACTGAAGAAATGCTTTCTAGACCAAATTGTTTAAATGAAATAGAAAATCATAAACGACATCTAAGAATAAGTGTCTCTCATTGAAATCTCTTAATAGAATATATGAGTAAAATAAGCTAACTTCTTATGAAAACAGAAGTCTAACTCTTATATAACATTAAGAATAAAATATATGTTTCATTTAAAAGAGTGTTTTATCAAGCAAAGGTTTCTACAAAGATTATCGTCTGATAAATGACTGTTAAACACTTTAGCCTTGAGAAATCATTTTATGATTATATCATCTGATGAATATACATGTGTATTACCAAACAATGCATTTATTAGTGAAATAACAAATGATAAAATTTCTTGAACACGCCACACTGTTTAACATTTATCAACGTTCAAAACATTTAATGCATGTACAAAAATCTACATCGATACTTGTATATTTTGTTTCTTAATATGCGTTTAGATCAAGAAAGCAGAAAGATATGATTAGAGACACTTAAGAAAAAGACATTGTGAGAAAATAAGAACATTTTGGGAATGTTTCCTTGAAGCCATTTGCCCTGTCACATCATACAAGCTCAAATTTAGCTTAAGGTTATGAGAAAAAAAACCCTACAATGTAGACTAAAGTTAGACTTCACATCCAAGGGCTACAAATTCTTCAGAACTCAACTTGTTGGTCTAACAGTCATCTTTCAAGAGAAGATATATATGTGTGTGTGTGTGTGTATATATATATATATATATATATATATATATATATATATATAGAGAGAGAGAGAGAGAGAGAGAGAGAAGGAGAAGAAAGCTTGAAGAAAAGATGTCGTTGAAAAGTTGTTGATGAAAAAGTGCAAGATAACATAAGAAGAATAAAAAAGTGAAAAGAAAGAAAAGCTTAAAGTGTTCTTACATCGTCTAACACTAAATATCTTTTGAGAGAGAAATCTTTGTAAAGGGAGAAACACTTTCAAGTTTCACAAATTGTATTCGAACACATATCTTCTCGCTGAGAGGTATTCATTTGTTCCTTATAGAAAATCCATTTGTGGATTTGTTGCAAGTTTTGGAAGAACTCAAACACTTGGTTGTTCAACTCAGGTTGAGTTTAATGTCTAGACATTTGTCTAAGGATAGATCTTGGAGAGGCTAAACTCAGTCTAGTTAGATTGATTAGGAAACCAGGAATGGCACTAATACTCGTTGTAACTAGGAGTGGTGGGAATACTCTGTGAGTGAACCCCCCCCCCCATTCTAGTGCTTTCCTTGTAATATCAATAATAAATATGTAATCAATTACATCACATTACAGTCATTGGGAGCCCGACGACTTTTAATCTCAATAGAAAGTCATTTTGGGATGACTTCCAATTTAAGTATCAAGTTAGTCAATGCAGTCTGGCAGTCCGACTTCACTAAAAAAAATTTGAACCTACGCCTCGACACTTCATATTAACAATAGCCTAACAACATGACCAAGGTTTGATATAATCAACCAAGACCTTTGCAACCCAGCTCGACCTGTTTCTTTTTCTCTCATCGAAAGTCTAATATCACATGGAAACAAACTAATTTTTTTTTTACATAAAAATGCACTGAAAAGGGTTGAAATGGACTATCGTCCGAGCTGTTTCAAATCGTGGTCAGACCTTGGTTAGTTTACCCTTTGGGCTATTTCAAATCTTGACCAAGTTGTATCAGACTTTGATCAAGCTATATCATACCTTGATTGAACTATATCAATGACTCAAACGAGTTGTCATTTGCACAACTTTAGATATTGATTGAATTGTATTAAACTTTGATTGGACTATATGAGATTTTGATCATATTATCATATTGTGTTAATATGAAGTATTGCGATATTAATTCAAATTGTTTTAAGGAAGTCAAGTTGGTGATAATCAATTAAAAGTACACAATAATTAATTATCATACACAATAATTAATCATCAACTGCATCTTTAAAATTGAAAATCGTCTTGTTCTAAATTGACCTTTTATAGAGATTGAAGGTCGTTACACCTCCCAGTAACTTCAAATGTAATGTACTCGATTACATGTTTTTTGTAATGAATTATATCACATTGAAACGTTAGAAGAGTTGCGACTTTTAAATTTAGTGCAGTTAAATCGTTATGTGAGATGCATGATTTCTCCAGTCTTATGATAAATACAAAACTGACCTGTTCTCGTGATTATTTTTTTTCAAATTTATCTATTTTCGTAATTTCTGTAGCTTGCGTAGATAATAAACAAACAGCGAAAACGAGATCTGTACACCAACAAGAGAGTCTTGTTTGTTGCTTAGTAAAAACAAACACGCGAGTTAAAAAACATTCGAATCATGTGCGAGACCAAGAAGAAGACACCTCGCGAGTCGAAAGGGAGAGCTAGAGAAGAGAGAGACCAACCTAGCGACACGAATCCAATGCGAGTCCAGAGGGAGAGCGACATCCGAAGGCACACGCGGCGGATCCCACAGTGGCGGTTCCCATGCAGGTGAATCTCAACTTGTGTTTCATTGCATCACAACGAATAGAAGGAAGAAAATAAAAGAGCAAGAAATAGTTGTTTAAGTGAAAACTGCAAAAGCGATTCCACTTATTACTGATATTTGGCCGTCGCAGTTTCTCACATTGGTTGGTCTGTGTAACCTTCTAGGATTATAAAGGTGGACCAACAATCTATATAAAAAAGGCCAAACTGATCTTATTAGAGTGACAAGACCCTTTTAAAAGCGTTTTATAAATAGGAATTTAAAAACTTACTTAATACATATTAAATATAAGACTATTATTGAAAAATACAAAAGAAAAAGTTAGTATAATAATGCATGTATATCTACCTGTTTTTGTTTTGTCTTCTAAATAATTTTACTTAAATAACATTTTTCTCTTCTCAGTTTGGTTCTTTTTCTTCGTTGACGATGCTCTTCCTCTAACACATGATGTACAAAATTAAACAAGGAACATGATATTTGCTGAAAATAGTTTTGTAACATGTATATTTATCTCTGTTATAGATATCTGACAGAGAGAAAAAAACACCAAAATAAATATATATATTATATTTATATATTCCATCACCTCTTAGAAATTTCAAGGAAAATAAACACAATGTATTGGAATTTTTGTTAATTCTGAAATAGGAGAAATTGCAAGCTGTGGTCTAGAAACCGGTGTTACTGTGGAGACTGTGTATCCCTTGTCCTTACCCCGACGGCCAAGCCTCCTTTGATCCTCAACGTCAAAGAAAGCACATGCTCAGGACACGTGTCCTTATCCACTGCCTCAATCTCAAAGTTCTCGATTAGGGAAGCTGCAATGGACTTCATCTGAATATAAGCCATTTCTTTTCCCAGACACATTCGTGGACCTGCGTGAAACACTGGAAAACGAAACGGACTCTCTGTTCGGTACACGCCATTCTCCAACCACCTTTCAGGATTGTATAGGGTACAGTCTTTTCCCCACACGCTCTCCATCCTCCCCATGGCGTACGTGTGATACGATATGAACCAACCCTTCCCAACCCTCGTTCCATCCGGTAAAACGTCGTCGTCCAGACACTTCTTCGAGTCAACAGGCACCGGCGGGTACAACCTCATCGCCTCCGTAAGCGCCGCATGCAGGTAATGCATCTCTCTCAGCTCCTCGTACCCGAACGCGCCAACGCCACGTGTGGCCGACCGAACCCTTGCGATTTCGTCGCGAATTTTTCTCCGCACGTCAGGTCTGGAAGAAAGAATCCAGAAGAACCAGGTGAGGGCGGACGACGTCGTGTCACGCCCTGCGAGAATGAAACTTATTACAACGTCGCGGAGAAACTCCGGCGAGCTCTCCTTTGTTCTGATGAAACGCGAAAGCAAATCTTCGTCGTCGCCGGCGGGATCCCTGGACTCCAATCGGGACCGTATGATGGAGTCAGCAAACACGTGGACGGTAGTGATTGATTCTCTCAGTCTCCTTTCTGTTCCGATGTTCAACAGCTTTTTTATTTTCCACATGAAGGGTAACGCGCTCATGAATCTCCCTGAACTCAGCCCGGCGGCGGCCTCAAACGCGCTCATGAACTCGGCACCGGTGGTACCGTCGCCGCCGAGACAGGCGGGGTCGACGTTGAAAGCTAGCTTGCAGACGTTGTCGAAAGCGAAGCGCTCGAAGAGGTCCTGCAAATCGAGGACCCTGTTTGTCTGGGAGGCTAGGGAGAGAATTGGAAGAAGCCTGGTTTGGAGTTCGGTGGTGACGGAGTTGACAATGAAGTTACGGAGTGATTTGGTACTAAACTCGTGGCTGGCGATTTTTCTCTGCACCTTCCAGAGTTCGCTGTCGGAGTTGAAGATTCCATTGCCGAGGAAGTCTTGGAGGTGGCGGATGAAGCGATCACCCTTCGGGTAGTTCTGGAATCGGGTTTTGAGCATGTGTTCCACGTTGTCGGGGTTGGCCGTTATGACGCCGTGGTAACTGTAGGGGCGGGAGAAGACGGCGGTGTTGGTGGGGCAGTCGCGGAGGACTTGGGTGCTCCATTCGAGGAAGCGATGGCGGTTTCTGAGGAATTCCGGTAAGGTTCCGATGAGAGGGTAGTGTTTGAAGCCTTTGTGGTTGGTTTTGCGCGGTTTTCCTGTAACAAAATAGAGATAGAAAGTGAAGAGAAGGGCAATGAAAAGGAAGGAGAAGAGCTCCATTTGCAGATATTGATGAGTGGCTCCACTGTCCGAGTGATAAGCTTTCCAAGGTTTGGAATATTTCATCATGGATACTTAAAAGTAAAATAAATGGAAGAGCATGTGATCACGTAAGACACTCTCGGCTCACATTTTTATAATTCTTTATTTATATTTTAAAAATTAATTTGATTATTACAATTATATATTATTTTAATATTAATATTTCTTAAAGCATATATATTTATATAAAAAAAACGTATTTTTTATTTATTTACAGTTTATAAAAGATCCCGTTTAGACTGTCATCAACATCTACACCTTTTTAAAACTCTTCTCATGACGTTGGATTGAGATGTTTCCCTAAAGTTAGTTTTTACTATCTCATTTATATATTTATTGTCAAATTTGTTTATCAATTTTGTTACGTCATTTATTAATATATATTACTCCAACATTTTATCACATATCTAATAAAAATAATATCTTATACCCGTAATATATAATATTTTAATATATGTATATAATACTTTTATATATTGCCTTACAAAATATTTGTATATATCATCACTAATACACAAAAAGATAGAAATTTGAAACACATCCTAATTTGATATTTAGTGCACATTGTTATACACTTTTAGTTACTATTCTTTTCCAGAATAAGATTTTTAAAATACATTAAATTTATTTCTTTAAACTACACCGTACTTGATATTTAAAGATAAACTTATAAATAAATTTCGTATTTAAAAGAGTAAAAATCATGAGAAATTTATTTCTAATACGAGTTTCTTTAAAAGCAAAAGTATCCCCAAGAAAAAGAAAAAGGTTCTCACATGTAACTCGAAAATCGCTAGACCAAGATATTCCTGTTATATGAAAATGAGGATATCTCAGTTGAGCAATGCGATAATAATTAAGGATAATAAAAGTGATTGTGTAAAATATAATTATTTAAAAGAAGATTAATTATTGGAAACAGTGGGTCAAATCAGTCCAGCTGATCCATTATTCATAGAAAAATTCCAAAAATAGGGAGCATTAAATAACATTTATGATTTATAATTAAGAAATTGATTTTAACTTCCTGGTGTTTTATGCTGACAAATTGATCCTAATCCATTTAAATGAAATTATAAAATTTTGGAGAAATGAAATTAGAAGAAAAGAAAAATTATTTTGATGGTGACCTTTTAGGAGAATGTTAGAATGAATGTAATTTTTCAAAATACATTTTCTTTTGGTTAATTCATATGAAAAACTCACAAACATATGCAATAAAAGATAAAACAATCAATACATCTTCATGATCAACCTCTTTAAACATCACTAATGACTAATGCTTTTTTCTTTAACAACGTGATGAACTCTTTTCTTCTCATAAACTATATAGGATGAGAAATTTGTAATAATCTACACGTGGTTCAACAATTTTTAACTTTCTTTTTTCCTACAAAAATAGAAAATAAATAGAGAAATGCAGAAAATATATGGAAAAGTAAAAGACTCGAGTTCGATATTATTTTAACAAAAGATAAAAACTAAAAAGGACTGCTTTAAATAAAATGAAAATAAAACAAGAAAAGAATAGTATGAGCTACAAACAGAAAGTTAAAATGGACATACGTTGTGTTGTTTTAGGCATGTGAAGTTTTAAGGTACATCCCTTTGTTTTTTCTATGCAAATATCACCATACAACACATAAGAAAAACTATTAGGGTACTCCGTCCCATGCGAAACCACCAATGGGTGGCATACAAAGTCAACATTTGCATGTGGAAGAACATCTACCTCCATATAGCTAGGCATAAACTAGTTAGAAGATAAAATATTGTTAGATATATTAAATTTTTAACTAAATACTAATCTTTTTTTTATCTATACACCACTCTTTTAACCTCTGCAATTAGAAAAAAAGAAAAAAAAATGTTTATAAAATAAATTTATAGTAATAAAAGATTTAATATAAATATTTATTTTTTAAATTTAAATGATAATAGTTTTATTTATAAAAATATATTTAAGTTTTTCTGTCTATTTTTTAATAAAATATATTTTATTATATAAATATTTTATATAATATTTGATAATTGAGTCCATCCAAACAAAATATTTAAATTTAAATAAATTAATGATTAATAATTTTACATATTATTAAATATTTTAATTCAGTACATAAAAATAAATAAATTTTACAAATTTAAAATATATTTAATACTAAATTAAAATTTTTTATAATTGTAATAATTAAATGACTTTAATTGTTATATTTCTAACTTTTTCTTAATAGAAAAAAAAATTAATTATACTTAATTGGGTTATTTATACTTTGTGAAATTGTTTTGATATTTATAATTTATAATATTCTCACTTAAGCATGAATTTAATTTCGTAGTATCAATTAGAACCAATTAAAATAATTTAAAATGTGTATCCAAAGACTTTGAAATATTAGCAAAATGACATTAGTTGGTATCTAAAAAAAAGATGTTTTTATTTAATTGATGTTTTTTAACTTTTTGTCTAGAAATAACCACGTGTAATTAACCATGTGGGAGGAAAAAGATAAAGTTCAATAGAAAGATATTGAACTTAACTTTTATTTCTTGTATTGCAAAACATAAATATATAGAGAGTTGTCTTATTTAAAACTTTAAAGACTATCATAAATAACTAAGAATCAAATATAATTTTAGTAAACATTTTTTTCATTGATATCTTAAAAACATTTTTACTCTAATAATCGACTTCTTATTTCATTACGAAAACTATATGTTTTATCAATGTTTTTGAAATGCAATGTTAACTATTACACCATAGTCAATAATCCGAAGAGATATTATGTATACACAAAAATTATGATAGACAAACTCAACTAAAGATATAAAATTGATTTATCACTTTTAACTAAAAGATCTTATGATATTTCAATATTTTTTTTTCACTTTCCCATTTAAATCCGTATAGATCTCTACCTCTAACGAAAATAATCTAAACAATAATTTTTTTTTATGTCTAGCGTTTTTATTTATTTTCCCAAAATTTCATTTCATAATTAAAACTCCACAATTTTTTATAGTTCAAAGTAATTTATTGATGACATGACCGTATAATATGACATGACAACAATATATAACTAAATGTACAAATTTACATATTAAGTATTTTATAATAATTTATAAATTAATTTGAAAAATAATTATTATACAAGCAAGTAACTAAGTCATATCAAAATATAAACATTACAATGTAGTAATAACATTTTAAGTTATAATACATTTATAACTATGTTTATAGTGTATATGACTTGAAGTCAACTATTGTATCTTTAAACAAAATATAAACTTTACCAACAAGAAAAAAGATAAATAATTTTAGTGTCTTTCTGTTTAGACCAACAAATTCTCTATGTTTAACTGAAAACTTATACTGCAAATATATTATAAATGAACAAATACTAATACTGTTGATAAAAGTTTTAGAATAAAATAATTCATTTATAATAAACCATGCCAAATTTATTCAAAAGTTTTTTTTACCATATATTTTAAATGAATACTAATACTTATTCATAACCAAATTTATTTAGAACGGTAAGCATGCATCTTTTTGGAAGATATTATTTATACAGAGAAGCAAAATTTTACAGATATAATACTTTGATGATAATTAATTAAGAAAATTTATACATTTAGTATTAACAAGTAAGTAAAATAAAAATTATAATGGTTCATGTATCAAACAAAATTGTTTGCATTAGAAGAAAAAACTGTGTGTGTATATATATATATATATATATATATATATATATATATATATTGGTAAAAATAGCTTATATATTTTAATTTTTAATTTTTTCATATATTCAAAAGTTATTAATAAACATCATAAACGAAATATTAACATGAATGTTTATTACTAAAAAATATTTCTGGGATTATTAATAAGTATTTACATATTATATTCAAAAACAATATTTTATAATCTCTTTCTGGTTAAAACAATTTGACATCACCTTAATTAAAAAATTAATTTAATATTGAAACAGATCCCGTAAATAAAAATAATAACGTGAAATAAACTTTTCCGGTATGTTCCAATGCAAAATTCGTAACTAAAGAGTAATAATAAATCGAAAAGGTTAAAATAAAATATAATTATTGAGTCAAGCGATAATATTAAATAACTTTAATGTTATTATTTAGTATAGTATTAATTCAACGAAAAAATTAAATTAAAATATGTAATAAGTTAAAATATATAATGATTTGTAAGAACTAAAATATAAAATATTAGAGTTGTGAGGTGTTTTAAAATAAAGAGATTTATTATTTTATTTTAAAATAATTGAATGATATAGATAAAATTTTCTAAACTCATTTTATTAATTAAAATATTGTTTATCTCTTAAACATTCTTTCTCTTTGTTTTCTCTTACATCTCTCTAAGATGTTGAGTAAAATTGGAATTGTGTGATTGTGATGTTTGATACTGTCATGTTTGGGTGTGATGAAATTGTTTAGTGAATTACTTAATTCAAGTGTTTTAAGTAAGTGGTGGTCAAATTCTTGAGCTTTTATGCTAAAAAGGAGGTTTTGATAGGTGACTTTTTGAGGAATTTGTTGGTTAAGGAAAACAACAGTTTGAGGTTAGTTGTGAAGTTATTTAGGAGTTGTGAAGTCATTTAGGACTTATGGAAGCTTTCAAACTAGTAATATCTGATATAGGAGGTTGTGAATGGTTTGTGAGTGAGTTTTTACATGTTTTTGGTCCACACTTGGGGTTTTGAGTAGTGAAATTGTGAGGAAAGGGTTGTGAACTCTTTTGGGGAGTTAAAAGTATATTATTATACCTATTAGGACTTGTCTAGGATTTTAAATGAGTAAAAATTAAAGGGAGTTCTTAGGTGTTAGTACAAATTAAAGGTTTTGCATGGTGAAAACTTGAAACAGAAGGGCTATGAGTATTCTGAGATGTTGGGGGTGCGCTGACAAGTGTAATTGGACTTGGTTAGGCAGTTGATAAATTGTTATATATGTTGAAAAGTGTAGAATTGAGTTTGGGTAGCTTATAGGAGTGAACTTAGATTTTAGTGGGTCATTTTGAGTTACAATAGTGCTTTTAGAGTTTTCTCAGGGTTTTGGAGGGTCCTAGGAATCTTTAGAAGTTGTGGGGTAAGTGGAAGAAACAATATAAAAAGAGTTTATTTCTGCTGATAACACCTGAGCGTCCAAACAGAGCGCTGAGCACCCCATTCCAGGGGCCAGGGTGTTGAGCGCTAGCCTTCTGGCCCTAAGCGCCAAAAAACAGAAGCCAGGGCACTCAGTGTCAGCTTTTAGGCGCTTGAGTGCCACCTTAGTTACTTCAATGCTTATGTTTTAAATGGTTTATGATGACTTATTGTATTGTTGATGGTACTTTAATGCATGATCAATGATGATATATGTTGGTATTCAAATGTGAAGTGTATGGACATATGTATATAGTTTCAAATGGTTTCAAGGTTTAGATGATTAGTTCCAAGGTGCCACTTCTTGGTTTAGTTCAAGTGTGTTAGAATGAATGCATGTAACTTAGTCTTGGGAGTTTTTCTAACACTCTAATGGTCATACATTCTCACATAGAGAGAGGTTTAACGTATGTGGTGAAAGTAGAATGAGGTCTTAGTCTAGATGCTTCCAGTATGGCCTATGACGCGGTATCAGACTAACCTTGTGTGGGTGGTAGGATGAAACTCATTGACAATGACTTTGCAAAGTAGTAGAGACCACCATAGGTGCATAACTCACTATAGATCGACATTCATTCTAAGTCTGGACAATCAGTTTAGGTCTTTGCATATTAAGATGTTTGGATTGATATATATTATATATATGATTTAAGTATACTATGTTATAAATGATATATGACTTGTTTTGTAATCTAGCTTACTTTTTTTTCTTTTGTTTGTATTTGTATGTTTTGTGTTTCTTTCTTTGCTATGATCAACCGATGGGTGTGAACAAAGGAAGATAAGATTTTCCTAGAACATGCACTAAATGGAGGAAAAGTTGATGTGTAGCGATTTTAGTTAACTATCTTGTAAATAGTTTTGTTTAATTACCTTGTATAAAAATTTTACTTTACAGTTATCTTGAGATGACAGTAAATAAATTTATATTCCTTTTAACTATTCTTATTAATATTGGACTTGCAATAACTCTTTTATATAATTTAATACTTTTGGAGTGTTACATTAAAAATAACGTTAGAAAAGAAAATGTTAATTAATAATAATAATAATTAAAAAATACAATATAATTATCGATTAACTTAATAATAATAACCATATTAATATTAATAATTAAAGAAATAAACTCATAATTAAATAAATAAATAAAAATAAAATAAAATGGTTGATTATAATTATAATAACAATATTAATGGCAATAATAACATTAATAAGTGAAGAAATTTTTTAAAATGAAATATAATTATTAGATATAATTATAATATAACAGTAACAGTAATGATAGTTATATATTAATAATTAAGGAAGGGAATGTGAATGGACTCTTCAACTTTTTATTCAAAGTTAAATATAACTACTTTGATTAAAACAACACCGTAATTAGAAAAATAAATTAATATTGAAATTGATCTGTAAATGAAACTAATAAAGCGTATTGAATGTTTACAATTTCCAATAAATACAAATTCAAAATTCGTTGACTAATAATTAAACGAATTTATTTATTCAAAAATAATAACAATAACAATATTAATTATAATAGTATTATTCATTAATAATTACAGAAAATGTTTGAATACAATATAAATATTTTTATTAAAATAACAGTAATAAAAATAATATTAATATTAAAATTATTCATTAAAAAAGTTAATAAATATAATTGGTGATTAAATAATAATAATAATTATTATAATCCTAATAATAACATTAATAAATTAAAAAATAAAGAAATTAATTAAAATAAACTATAACAATTGATTGTAATTACAATAACAATACTAATAGTAAAACTAACATTAATAATTGAAGAAAAATGTTAAAATAATATATAATTATTGAATAAAATTATAATAACAATGATTGTATGATAGCTATGTAAATAATTAAGGAAGAGAATGTGAATGGACTCCTGAACTTTATGTTCAAAGTAAAATATAACCGTTAGTATTAAAACAATTTGTCTCCATCGTAATTATAAAATTAAATTAATATTGAAACTAGCCTTATAAAGAAAAGTAATAAAATGTAATAAATCTTTCCAATTTCCAATAAATATCAATTCAAAGTTTGTTTAGTAATAATTAAACGAATAATTTAAAATAAAATATATTTATTGAATCAAATAATAATAACAAAAATCATATACCAATTACTAATTAAAGATTTTTTTTGAATAAATATAAATATTTATTAAAATAATAATAATAACATTGTATTAACATTAAAATTAATAATTAAAGAAATAAGTTAAAACAAAATATAATAATAATAATTATTATAATATTAATAATAGCATTAATAATTTAATATTGAAAATAAGCTAAAATAATATAATTGTTGAAGAAAATTATTGATAATAATAGAAATTATATTTTCCAAAATATAATTTAACAAATAAAAGGATCCAAAATAAAAAGGTATCAACTCAAAAAATCCATTCAAAACTAAAGAAATTTAAAAGAATTAATGAAATCAATTAATTGATGAAAAATATTTAGAAATTAATCATATAATTATTGATTGCAAATGTATAAATTAAAAATATTTCAAAAGGTATGGAATAAAAAACAATTCATTCATAGTTAGAAAAATTCAAAACAATTAATGGAATTAATTGATTAATTAATGCACATTTGTAGAAACAAATCATATAGTTATTGATTGTAAAGATAAATGTTATAATCATTCCAAAAAGTATTCCCAATCATGTTTCAAAACAAAATAATTATTATTTTGAAAAGGTTAAATTTATACAAATTTAAATTTAAAAGAGAAATAACCAAAAGATGAAAGAACCAAAATATTTTTTTAGAAGAGTAACCGTAAAAGTGAATCTTATAAATGATAAAAAATATAATTTAACCAAAACTATATATCATGGATAAGTAAAAGAAGTCATTATTTACTAAGGTAAAATATAAATAAAAATAAAATACAATTCATATTACAAGAATTAGCTAATGCATAGTTCTACACAAATTTGGATTTGAATTATTAAAATTTCTAAAGGAAATAATTACAACATAAAATCCGATGCTGAGTGATAATATTAAAATATATTAACTAAGAAATTAAATAAAAATGTGAATAATCAATCATACATTTACCTACTACAATATACACTCATTTAAGCTTTTATTTTGATATTGGAAGTTGCATGTGAACTTAAATTGGATATGTACTTATGGAATAGGAGTCATATAATTATGAATTAGTAAGAGTCATATAATTATAAATTATTAAAGATCATATAATTATAGAATATTATAAATCATATTATAAAATATTAATATAATTATAAAATAAGACGAGTTATATAATTAATCTTATATTTACTGAAAAAATAATTCTCTTACTGTGAAAGATGAGCAGTAAAGTATATACAAACTGCAAAAACCAAAGTTTCCGTCTGAATAATCATCAACGCTTGAAGATTATTGTTTTGTTAGAGTAATCTAAACCATAATTCATACAAAGTATTATCCGATAATAAAGAATTGATGGATTAAGACGGATGCGGATAATGTAATGCGTCTTGATCATATCGGTCACATAGTAATTCAAATACAAAAAGACTGTATAATTCGGAAGTATTTTTTTATTTTATATTTTTAAATACATAATACAAAATAAAAATTGTATTTTAAATTATATATTCTGAAATATAAAAATTTATATGAATACCTGTTGAAATTATGAAAGTACAGGAAGAAATAGCTTTTGCTACCATGGTGTATTATGTGACAACAACAAAAACTAAGCAATTTGCCACGCTTTCTTTTATAATTGGGTTAATCGAAGGCCCACATAAGTATGGGCCTCTAACCTCAAGCCTATAAATAATTCTTCCTCACCCCACATTTAATTATGATGACGAAACTATAGTGTAGCTTGCTAAAAATTTGGTCCAAGTAACTGAAGAACGTTAAGTCCATGTGATCTTATTTTTATGGCATTTTTATTTTCTATGACCATGAATTTAAGAAATTCATCACAAAATCAAAGCACTAAATTGTTTTTGTCTCAATTTATGTTCAAGAAAATAAATATCAATACATAGTCCATGAGCATAAGCTTGGTATGATTCCTAGTTTCAATTTGAGAACGGTGCTACAAATTTAATCTCCTTCATCAACTTGATTTTATAAAAATTAAGAGGACAAAAGTACAAATTTTAAGATTAATGCCATAATAATTTAAATAATATTACTTTAAATCTATCTAAATAGATTTTTCTCATATCTAAATCCAATATTTTAAATCCACTTCATTGAATTTAAATTGGATTTAAATTAAATATTTTTTCAGATTTTGGAAATAAAAAAGTAAAGTATTTTTAAAGTCTTCGTCTAAAGATCAACTCCAGTCATTTCTAGTAGTCTCTTGTGAGTAATTGATAAAACACATGTGAAAGAAAAATTTATAATAAATATTTTATTGAAATTATGAAACCGAATTATTCACAGAAGTTAAATATGTTTGAATATAATGGAAAAATTCAAGTAAATAAAAACTTATTATAGAAAATCATAATAGAAAACTTAATAATAATTCATAATAGAAAATTGAAAGAAGATATCAAAGATATCTCTAACACTCCTTTTCAAGGTGAGATGAAAATTATGAAGGCTCAACTTGAAAGTAGCAATTTTGGAAAGTAGTAGGATGAAGATGATTTTGAGATCTTGAAAATCTTGAAAATTTGAGAAATTTGAGAAAGTCGAGAACTTAAAAACCTTGAGAAAATTGAGAACTTTGAGAAAAAACGAGATATTGAGAACAAGAATCTTGACAAATATAAAAATTGAAAAAATCGAGAAACTTAATGTTTTTTTCTTAACTAGTCTAATCATATGAAAAGCATTGGCATGAAGGTTGTATAATCATATTTCCATTATTGATAGCTGTTATTAATAAGAAAGGGATATACAAAAACAAGCATAACGTTTCCCCCAAGATAAAGAAAAAGAGGGTTAAGAAAAGCATAATTCGTCACACGTGAAACAGTAAAGAGAAGGTAATGGCGAAAGGTGTGGAAGGTGTTTTTCATCTAATACCATATGAGTGTTTGATAAAACACAAGGGAGAGAAAACTAGAAGAGAAATTTTTTATTGAATGTATGAGAACGAGTTATTTACATAACTAAAATATTCTTGATTATAAAGGAAAATTTCAAGTAAAAGAAAATCATAACAAAAAAAACCTAAGAGAAAGTCATAATCGAAAACCTAATAGAAAATTATAAAAGAAAACTAAAACAAGATATCAAAGATGTCTCTACATTCCCACCTAACGACATCCCTGACCGAGCCTTGAGCTAAGTCATTACTGAATGAAGCTCGACTCGAGTCGTCCTAGAACGAGGGTTAGCCCAAGTCAACCTCAACCAAAGGTTGGATGAGTCAACCTCAATAGAAATTCAATTGTGTTGTCCTAGCCCCCGAAGAGTCAGCTCAATTTTTTGCTGGCCAAAAATTAGCCCGATTCATCATTCACAAAATTCGTCTGAGTCGACCCCACCCAAAATATTGTCGAGTCGATCTTGATCAAAATTTGACTAAGACGGACCTTATTAAAATTCAGCTGAGTTGACCCCAGCCAAAATATGGCGGAGTTAGCCCTCGCTGAAATTATGCCGAGTCGGCCTGTCAAAATTCAACAAGTCTTCGTCAAAATTTGGTCGATTCGGCACTAGCATGAATTCGATCGAGTTGGCCCCGACTGAAATTTGACCAAATTGGCCCCAATCAAAATTTGCCGAGTCTGCTTAACTGAAACTTGGTCAATTCAACAATGGTCGAAATTCAACCAAGTTAGCTTCATTCAAAATCTGGCCGAGTCGATCCCAACTGAAATTCAACCGAGTCAAATCCTATCACAAGTCGACCTAGGTCGAAATTTAACCTAGTCTGCCATGGTCAAAATTTGGTCGAGATAACACCTGTCAAAATTTGGCTGAGTCAACCCAGCTTAAATTAGACCAAGTCAGCACCAGATTAAATTTGTGTCCACTCAGAAATTCACTAAAGGGCATGACCTGACTAGATGGAGTAGTTGTGGTCCGCAAGAAGGAATTAAGGGTCCTCTTATCATACTTAATGAGCTTTCCCCTTACCTTGCATTGCCTTTGCCCATTTTTCCATTTGGGTTATAGGCACTAGCGTAGAATTCCTTAAAAAACACTTCATCAATTGCATTAGGAAGGTCTCCTAACACGTGGTCTCATTGCCTTGATACAACTTGGTCTTCCTCTTAGTTGTGAGACTTCTTTGTCTAATCTCCAAAAACCTATTGTCAACTACCTTATAAAAAAATTTGTGTTGATCATAGTTGTTGACCATATACTAAGTGCTTTTAAGTGCTTGAGAGGATTTAGGAGGAGCCATATACAAAATGGAGAATACCATTTACACCAATATTTACAAAATAAAACATAAGGTAAGCAAAACCAGCACATAACTCGCTAGGCAAGAGACAGGCTTGCCCAACGAGTTATTTAACACATGATAGCAGGGTCAATTTGCTAGGTAAGAAAAATAAAGAGAGTTATACTTGCTAGGCACGAGCCTTTTGTTGGCACTATCCAAAACATGCATCGTTAGGTGAGCCAACACCACAAGCCCAACGAACATTCAAGAACAAAACCGAGAACAGGCAATGCATAAACATGACATTGAAAATCACAAGAATGAACATAGAACGAACATACATAAATTAAATCATCCAAAGAAACAAATAAACAGTCTAAAGGCAAATCTAAACACAACATTACAAATTTGGTATAAACCCAAAACCTAATATACTTTAAAACCACAAAATGAAAGGGAAACAAAAAATAAATTAAGAAATCTTACTTGATGGAGGAGAAGATGCAAGAAAAGGAACAAAAATGTAGAAGATGACACATAAAAGCAAGAAGGTTTTCGCGAGAAAGAGATTGGGCGAGAATTGAAAGTGAAAAAGAAGTGTAAAATGATAAAGATAAACTACAATTGATGAGGTGAAACTGTTGTCTCTCGTTGGGCAAATCCTCTCCACTCATTGGGCAAGTTAATGAGGCTTGTTGGACGAGTGCCTCAATTCCCTCTAAAACCAAAGTTTTCCAAAATAAATTAAATCTTTTAAAATTTATTTTTATACAAAACAGAAGCTAGTCACTTGGCTAGAGGTTTGCTCTACCGAGAGAGTTGTTACATAGGTAAAAAAACACACAAAAACAACAAAATATCTTTTCATACACCTATATATATATATATATATATATATATATATATATATATATATATATATATATATAACACCTATATACAAGTTTGACATCTTTTCATGGAATTCAAAACAAAATAAATAATAAAAAGACAAATAAAGAGTTATAATAAGTGTGAATAATAGGTAATTATCATAATTATTAACATAATACATTCAAATATAAAATTTTAACAATATTAAATTTATTTAAATTTATATTTTACATTGAACTTTATTTAAACAAACAAAGTTGGTTTATTTTATCACTTCTAATGTTGTAATTATTATAATCATATTTTTATTAAAATTTATACTTTTATTAATATTTTTAATAAGATTAAGTTTATTTATATTAATATTTTACATTGAATTTTATTTAAATTATGTTTTTAAATTTTAAATATATTTACTTTAAATTGTTATAAAACTATTTTAAACTTTTATATTTGAATTTTTAATAATGTTATTTTTAAATCAACTCTAACATTTGTATAGAAGTTATTAATATATAAATATTTGATCATAAATCAAAAGAGAATTTTTTCAAAAAGTGAGTTAAAATTAATCGACCATAGATCAACTTATCAACTCTATTTATAAGAAACTTAAGAGAAAATGAGAAGAAATTTGAAAGGAGTTAATAATAAAGAAAATGGAAGTGAGGATTTCTTAAAGCAAAGATAGATATTCCACTCTCACCACTCTTACGTTTTATTTTATGTTGTGGCCCCACACAAACCATACTTCAAATCTACAAACAACCCATTTATCTTAAGAAAATAAATAAAAAAATAAAAATAAAACACCTCTAGCAAAAAGTATTCTCAACCCCACATCCCTAAGCTTAGAATAAAATATCTTCCTCTAATAAAATATCAAAACTAGCTCACATGCACGTTAGCTAAATAATTAAATAATTTAATAATTTAGAGATCAGACACAATTTAAATACGGTTTTTCAAATTATGCTACCAACTAATATTATCACAAAAAAATTGGTCTTTAATCATTGAGTGTGCCAGTTCATTTACAAACTTAACAAAAAATTAGTACGACTACAGTAAGTTTTTTATTTTAGGTTAGTAAGGTTCTGTAATTTCGATTTAGGTAATGACTTTTGAATGAGATTTTATAGGTTAAAATAAAAATAATAAATTTTAACGCTTGATTCATTACAATAAGAATTAAAACATTGCATCTATAATTATCATAATTTCATCATCATGGTTAAAACAATATAAATAAAATTCTAGCCATTTTTGTTTTTTTTATACTTTTATTATAAAAGCTTAAGAGTTTAAGAAAAAAAAAAGTCATTTGAAAAAACTAGACGAATTGTCCTCAATGATAAAAACTAATTGAAATTATTTGCTTAAAAAGAAATAATAGGAAATATTACATGTAAATTTAAAGTAATGTACCAAGTACATATTAGTGACATTGTGGAATGCAAATTATAGAAGAAAAGTAGTCATAGTAAAGTATTTTGGAAAAGTAAATGGAGATGAGTATAAATATATACCTAATTACCAAGAAATAAAAAGCAATTAAAGATAAAATAAAGTACATGTCTTTAAATAATAGATAACACTAATTTGAATTGAAGATAAACAAGTAAAAAGAGACTTGAAAATTAAACTAAACATATCTAACACATTTTGTAATTTTATAAATCTTGTTAGGATATGTTTTAATCATATCATATTAAGAAATGAGCTTTTAAGTCTAATTCAATTCTACAAAACCGACGACTTGTAAGGTGAGGTTTGCACTCCACTTATATATTATAATTTGGTTTTATGTCTATGAGACTTCCAACATAAATAAACTATCATATATTGTTATGTACCTATTTTTTTAACAAATATCCAATTTTCGTTCTATTAAATGATTTTTTTTTCATGACATGACTTTTTATTAATGCATTTGATAAGTTTTTTTAATAAATTTATTGGTCAAACTTCTATATAATCCTCTTCTTTAACTTTTATGTAAATATCCATCCATTTTTTTACTTTCTACTCTCAAATTTTTTGATAAGATATTTTTCATTTTTTTAGACGTTATTAGATAACTTGACAAGTGTATTAGTTGATAAACATCAGATAAACTACTTACATATAAGTACTTCCAAAAATATTGAGATATTTTCGACTTTTATGAGTGTTGTATTTACCTACTGTTGTGGACAAGGATAATTCAATGCTTAAGTTATTTCCATGTACACGATTGTTTGTAATGGATATGCTTTATGGTTATGGATCAAGAATTTTATTTTTATTTTTTTAAAACGTAGGGTTTATTTTTACAATATATAATCGATAATTAATTTAAGTAATCCGTTTATAATTAAATATTATTTTTTCTAAAATCTTTCTACAAAACCTAATAATCAATTTTTATATTATTATTATATTCTTTTAGAAAAAATATTTAAAATTGAAAACAATGTAGTATCCTTGAGAGTGTAAAAGAATAATCAAATAGGAAAATACGAGAAGTGAAAAAGGAATGTATCCTGACAAGAATGATAGAAGGAAGAGATTAAGTTGAAACATTGAAAGAAACTTAATAAAAATAAATTTATTTGGTTATATTTTAGAAAATGACCTTAATCTCCTTTATCCTGGAAACCAATTTCAGTGTGGGCAATGTAATATGCGAAAAGAAAACTAATGGGATCGTAAATGTAAAACAAGGACAAGTCATACATTGGATAACAATATTTTCACCGACGATAGAACGATCTCGACAGTGGGACGTGGAAAAACGTTGGTGTTGAATTTTAATGATGGTTGGTTAACGTTAGTGGGTTAGGTGGTGCTACTTTTTCTACCAAGTTCAAATTCCAGAAAATAATTGTCCTTTTTGGTCCACCTAAAGAAAAGCCACTTAATCCTAACCCTTTACGTTAGGTAATTTAAAGGTTTCAACAATGCATATGTATCAATGTCGTTATATGCTAAAACATCTCCTACGTGGCCATCTCAATATGTTCCGTCACAACATAACATTATTCTTCTTTACTTGCTTCACCACTAATACAATCACTTGGATATTAAATGGAATTGTGGATTCCACCATATACCACTGCTTTTATATTTCTAACAGTTTTTCAGTTTATTATTCTTGCCAAATTAATCATAAGATGTATGCCATGAGAAATTAATACTTTTTTTTTCACTTGTTTTTCAAGTTTCAGAAGTAAATATTTGGAAGATGTGAAGTAATCTCAACTAAAATTAAGAAATTTTTCATACCAATAGGTTCTGTGTTGTTTCTTGTTTATTGAATTCTATAAAAGCTTACAAATTATTGACTCGCAGTTGCCAAATTGGTATCATGGAAATTATTACAAGCTTCTCTTATGATTTTCTTCTATGCACCATCTTTGATTATATTTACATAGAAGAATATTGACACATTTCTATATTCAATAAAAATTCTTCGACACACTTATATTTTTTACATTTATTTGATACTATTCTTATTTACTTTTTACTTTTTTCTTTTTGAAAAATTACAAAACTTGACACTTTTAGGATCATTTTACCCTTATATTATGTGTCAAATGAATGTAAAAGTGTGTCATGATATTATTACTCTTTTATATTTATTTTGTTACCATTAGTGTCAGTTAAATCTATTTGTTCATTAAAGAAGTGGATAAATAATATATAATATTAAGTGTATTTTTTTTTATCTTGAGAATAAGAGTAAATATTAATAGTTAATTTTGTGGTTAAGATTAAAGTTGTAGAAATACATTTTTTGAATTAAGAGTTATTTGAAAAATGCATAAGTTTACATTGCTTCTTGTTTCACAATTTGTACAGACATTCATACCAAACAATACTAAAATTAACAAAGAGTTAGTAAGATTTAAATTTTGGAAATGTTGCTTATAATTTCCTTCGGAAAAACGAAAGATATCTGAAGAAAAAATCGACCACTTTTCATATTAGCCACAAGCACCAAGTGTTAAGGAGCAACATCAGCCATGTATATAAGGAGAAAAGTTCAGTTAACTCGAATCTTTTAATCTTTTATTTGTACAGCAAATAAAGAGGATTGCCACTGTTAGTTATTTTAACGTGTTAATAAATAGTCCTATTTTATAGGATTGAGTGAGTCAAGATAGTGGCTTAGTGGTCGCCTAAATTAGTGGCATTAGTTTCCTGATTTCTTGCACTGTTATTATTCTGTTTACAGAGTCTGTAAAGCTTATAAAAGCTTCTTTCGTATGGTTGAATAAAGTATGCAATCTTTTCACATATTCTCTGTACCATCTGTGACTATTAAAACTTAACAATTGGTATCAGAGCTCCGCAAGGGGCCTGATCCAAAGGAGTGTCAAGAGCGCATCCAGATCTAGAGTGCAACGCTGATACAGTGAGTGTAAAGTCATGACTACTTCAGAGAAATATGTTCAACCAGCCATTCCACGGTTTGATGGACATTATGATTTTTGGTCCATGACTATGGAAACTTTTCTACGTAGCAAAGAACTATGGCAGTTAGTGGAGAGTGGAATACCAACACTTGGTGCAACACCCACTGAGGCAGAAAGGAAGAGTGTCGCTGAGGCACAACTAAAGGATCTGAAGGTGAAGAATTTTCTGTTTCAAGCTATTGATCGAGAAATTCTCAAAACCATGTTGGACAAAAGCACGTCACAGAAAATCTGGAGATCCATGCAGCAAAAATATCAGGGATCAACGAGGGTCAAACGTGCTCAACTTCAAGCACTTCGACGTGAGTTTGAACTACTGGCGATGAAGGACGGCGAGAAGATTGACAGTTACCTTGGGCGCACACTCACTGTTGTTAACAAAATGAAATCTAATGGTGAAGTGATGGATTCCAGCACAGTGGTTAGCAAGATACTCAGATCTTTAACCCCAAACTTCAATTACGTAGTATGTTCTATCGAGGAGTCCAATGACTTGAATACCTTGAGTCTTGATGACCTTCATGGCAGCCTGCTCGTTCATGAACAACGAATGCAGAATTTTCAACCAGAAGAACAAGTCTTGAAAGTTACGCATTATGATAGAGCGGGAACAGGTCGTGGTCGTGGACGCAGTACCCGTGGGAGAGGCCGTGGAAGACAACCTTTCAACAAGGCACTCATTGAATGTTTTCACTGCCATAAGCTAGGTCATTTTCAGTATGAGTGCCCTAGTGTCGAGAAACAAACTCATTATACAATGTTTGAAGAAGCCGAAGCTGAGGAAGAGATTTTGTTGGTCGCATATGAAGAGGTGACACATTCTGTCCAAATGGAGGATTGGTTTTTGGATTCTGGTTGCAGTAACCACATGACAGGAAATAAGCAATGGTTCACAGAAATACATGAAGAAATACCCCATAAATTTGTCAAGCTCGGCAATGATACAAAAATGGAGGTTGCTGCAAAAGGAAGCATACGGGTACAGATCAATAATATTACCCATGTTATTTCTGATGTTTATTATGTTCCAGAACTTAAAACCAATCTCTTAAGTTTGGGACAACTTCAAGAGAAAGGACTTACCATTCTGATTCAACATGGTGCATGCAAAATATTTCATCAAGACAAAGGATTGATCATTCACACTACCATGCAAAGGAACCGAATGTTCTGTTTGTCAGCTTCAACGTTTACTCAACATTCTCAGTGTTTCCAAGTGAAAGATATCTCAGAACAAGAAACGCAATTATGGCATAGACGATTTGGTCACCTCAATTTCAAAGGACTCAATACACTTGCGCAAAAGCAAATGGTAATCGGACTACCCTCTTTGAAAATTTCTACTGATGTGTGCACTACATGTCTTGTTGGTAAACAACATCGTGATACCATACCCAAGTCAAGTTCTTGGCGCGCATCAACTAAATTACAGTTAGTTCATGCTGATGTATGTGGACCGATCACACCAATTTCAAACAGCCGCAAACGGTACATATTATGTTTTGTTGATGATTATTCTCGTAAGACATGGGTTTATTTTTTGCATGAAAAATCTGAAACTTTTAATACGTTCAAGAGTTTCAAAGCATGTGTTGAAAAAGAAGCTGGCACTCATATCGCTTGTTTGAGAAGTGACAGAGGAGGGGAATTCACATCCAAGGAGTTCTCTGATTTTTGCACTCATCACGGTATTTCTAGACAACTGACAGCGGCTTACACTCCTCAACAGAACAGAGTTGCCGAGCGCAAGAATCGCACAATTATGAATGCAGTACGATCTGTGCTTCATGAAAAACAAGTTCCAAAGTCCTTTTGGCCTGAGGCAGTAAGATGGTGTGTTCATGCTCAAAATCGAAGTCCCACTACTGCTATAGATCATGGAACTCCGGAAGAAGCATGGAGTGGAATAAAACCTCGTGTTGATTACTTCCGAACATTTGGATGTATTGCACACGTTCATATTCCAGATAAAAAAAGAAGCAAATTGGATGACAAAAGTCACACATGTGTTCTTTTGGGTGTGAGTGATGAAGCAAAAGCTTACAAACTCTTTGATCCCATTTCAAAGAAGGTAATTGTAAGCAGGGATGTGGTCTTTGAAGAAGACAAAAGTTGGAGCTGGAACAAGGGTGTAATTGATAGTACACCTCCTGTTCTTGATATGGAGAGTCTAAATGAAGAAGAAAGTGACAATGTTGATTCTAATGTTGATTCTAACGTTGACTCTACACCTCAAACTATTGCACCTAGAGATAGCAATAATAGTTCAGAATTGCCTGAATCAACTTCTATTTTAGAATTCACTGATCCTCCAATTGAAGGGAGGGCACCAAGGACTCGACGCCAACCCGTATGGATGATTGATTATGAAACCAATTTGGTAGCAGAAGAGGAAAGCTTGCTAGCAATGATGACAACCGATTGTAAGGATCCTCAAACCTTTGAGGAAGCGAGTACAAGTCAAAAATGGAAGGAGGCCATGAACGCTGAGATGCAAGCAATTGAAAGAAATAACACATGGGATTTAGTTGATCCACCTGAAGGCGTGCAACCCATAGGTGTAAAATGGGTTTTCAAAACAAAGCTCAATGAAAAAGGACAGGTAGATAAATATAAAGCCCGCTTAGTAGCAAAAGGATATGCTCAAAGATATGGCATCAACTATACAGAAGTCTTTGCCCCTGTTGCTAGGCTTGATACAGTGAGAGTATTGTTAGCTGTGGCTGCTCAGAATGCATGGGAAGTGTTTCAGCTTGATGTAAAGAGTGCTTTCTTGCATGGTGAAATTCAAGAAGAAATTTATGTTCATCAACCTGCTGGCTTTATCAAGAAAGGTAAAGAAAGACAAATATACAAGTTGAGGAAGGCTCTATACGGACTCAAGCAGGCCCCACGAGCCTGGTATAGTAAAATTGAAGCATATTTTGCCAAAGAAAAATTTACACGTTGTCCGAGTGAACACACCTTGTTCACGAAACAGGTTAAAGGCAGTATTTTAATAGTTAGCTTATATGTGGATGATTTGATATTTACTGGAAATAACAAAGTTATATGTGAAGCGTTTAAACACTCAATGCAGTTGCAGTTTGACATGACAGATTTGGGCAAGATGAAACACTTTTTGGGAATAGAAGTTATACAGAATGAAGCAGGCATCTTTATTTGCCAAAGACAATATGCACGTGATGTCCTAGCCCGTTTTAATATGTTGAACAGCAACCCAGTACGAAATCCCATGGTACCGGGAACCATTTTATCCAAAGATGAAGCAGGAATTCCAGTAGATGTTACACAGTTTAAACAAGCTATTGGCAGTCTCATGTACTTGACTGTCACACGGCCAGATTTGATGTTTGGAGTCAGCTTACTTAGTAGGTATATGGCCAATCCCAAGGAGTCTCATTGGACAGCAACAAAACGAATTCTCAGGTATTTAAAAGGTACTACCGAATATGGTCTCTTCTATCAAAAGGGAAGGAAGATGAGCTTCACTGCCTACAGTGACATCAACTATGCAGGGGATTCAGATGATAGGAGAAGCACTACTGGTTCAGTGTTTATGATTGGAACTGCAGCAGTATCCTGGGCTTCAAAAAAACAACATGTGGTAAGCCTTTCTACTACTGAGGCTGAATATATTGCTGCAGCATATTGTGCTTGTCAATGTATTTGGCTCAAACAAATCCTAGAGCATCTTGGAATAGAAAGAAAAGAAACTACTGAGATTCTCTGTGATAATAGTTCTACTATACAATTGTCCAAGAATCCTGTTTGCCATGGGAGGAGTAAACATATTGCAGTAAGGTTCCATTTTCTCAGAGATTTAGTCAATGATCAAGTTATTACATTGAAGTACTGCAATACAAATGAGCAAGCAGCTGACATTATGACGAAAGCCTTAAAGCTTGATCAGTTTGAAAAACTCATACGTATGCTTGGAATGCTGGCAGTGAATGAAATAAGCTAAAGCTTAAGGGAAGGATTGTTAGTTATTTTAACGTGTTAATAAATAGTCCTATTTTATAGGATTGAGTGAGTCAAGATAGTGGCTTAGTGGTCGCCTAAATTAGTGGCATTAGTTTCCTGATTTCTTGCACTGTTATTATTCTGTTTACAGAGTCTGTAAAACTTATAAAAGCTTCTTTCGTATGGTTGAATAAAGTATGCAATCTTTTCACATATTCTCTGTACCATCTGTGACTATTAAAACTTAACAGCCACCAATTAATACGACAAAACTCGCATTTCACATCAACTTATAATGGTTGTTTTTGTTTTAATAGTCTAATGATATGTGACAAAAAAAAATTGAATTTACACTTTTAATCGTAAGATTTGTTTTAAATGTAATAATAACAATAACAATAATATATAATTTTTTAATAAATACTCTTGGCTAATTAAGTTTAACTCATGTTTTGTTCCATTGTAACTCAATTATTTTCTTTTCTTTTCCATTTCTTATTTTACTTCTGTCATTATTTTATATTCTCTTTTAACGTGATATTCTTTATAATCTTGTTCATAATGATTGAGTGATTCATTAATTAGATATTTTTAACATAACATTCTTTAATGCACTCGGGTCTTTTTAATTTTCTTGTTTCTATTTTGAATTTACTGTATGAATGAAAAAAAAAAAATAAAAAATCAGTAGGATACATTTGTCCGTATAAAAAGAAAAATAAAAAATGAAATAAGTTTTCCTATAAATTAAAATAATCCTATATATGTATAATTTAAAATCAGTCTTTTTAAAAGAATAAATGTTATATTACAAATTAATCTAAGTTATGCATAAAACTTCTTTCACTTTTTATTTTCTTATCGTACGATTAATATCCTAAGAAAACCTATATCTAAACAAAAAGAAGCGCATTTACTGATGGAGTCGGTGTACACGTTTTTAATAGGTATTTATAAAACTTGTTATCATGCTATACATAAAGTTAGATAATGATTTAAGATTATGATATACATATATAAACGTGTATTAATGATAGCGGTATAAATTCAAGTACACATTGAAATGTCACTCCCATAAAAGCGTAAAGGTATTTACCATACAAAAATAAAGGAAATACAACCTTTTATAGATGGACCATATTCAAATAAGCAAGTAATATCGATTATCTATTATTAATGTAAGAAAAAATAGGCATGTTTTCCTTATCTGGAGAATGAATTGCTAATGAATAAAAAACGCATTTTTTTATATTTTTAGAAATTTGAATGATATTTAATCTATCTTGAATCGCATGTAATAAAAAAGAAACAATGAAAGTAAAACAGAGAAGGATAGAAAAACAAACATAAGTTTTTATATTGATTTGGCTTTAATGTCTACATCTATTGTCTTTTCAACCAACTTTAGATTGAAAGTCAATGCATTATAAAAATTTGAGTTTTTACAAAAAGGTTTTACAGAGAACACCTCTCAAATGTAACCACCTCTCTAACTCACCAATCTAATGTAGACAACAATCAAACCTTGCAGAACGAACAATCCTTTTCTTTGCAGTAACTCTTTGAGACCCTTCTCAAAGTCACAAGAACACCAAGTTCTTCTTCCTGGCCATACGCACAGGGAATACCAAAATCCAAGATTGCAAAAGACAAAGTCTGATCAGGTAAGAATACACCTTAATTGTGCAGTAGTTGATCAACAAGTAAAGTGTTCAAATTTGTCCTTCATGAATCCTTCAAGAATATCAACTTCTTTGTATCTTGGTTCTTGGAGCAACTCAGCGCATCTGTAGTTCTTTTCTTGACTCACTAATATCAAATTTTAAAGGTTCAAAAATGATAAAAAAAAAGTCTTTAATGCAGAGTGCAGTGTGACATTATATAATTTTCTCATGACAGACGCATTCTAATCAATTACAAAAATAATGTAATCAGTTACACTTGTAACATAGTTACACCAGAATTATATTCAAACAGATTTAACTGATTAAGAATATAATGTAATCGATTGCACAAAAACATGTAGGTCAAAACATATGAAAATATGACCATTATTACAGTTAAGGATTATCATCAAAACAATTTTCAATGTTTAACAGACTTAATTGATTACATAAGTACAACACTTAGATAATTTTGAAAACTTTTTCTTCACAAAACTTATCACAGCACATTTCAAAAAAGCGTTGTGCAAGAACACGAGTTTTAATCAATTATACATATAATGTAATCGGTTAAAACTTATAGCTTGCCACAGTTTAAGCATTAGCTATCTGATGAACCTAACTGATTACATAACCACTATAATCAATTACTTCATACAGATAGTGCATTGTGCAAGTGGTTTTCACATATTAAAAATATGAGAATGCATACAGTAGATGTAAACACATGTATGATCATAGCAAGTATGCAAATCAACCAATTTAATCAATGTATGTTGTAGTCATGGAAACATATGTATTGTCATTATCAAAAAACAAGACATATGTTGTCATCATAAAAAACCACATAAGAAGTTGGGTTAAGCGTTCATATTGCTCCCCCTATCAACAATTAACTCATTAGAAGACCTATAAAAGTATAAGCCCATAGACATTCATCATTAACAAATACACATTTAAGGGACACACTAAATTCATAATAAAATTACATTATACACAAACAAATAGTTAATACCTATTATGAAAAAAAACTAAAAAATAAAATAAATGGATGAAAACTATCTTATATTGTGTGTATCCAAAAGTAACAACAAAAAATGTTCATGGTTTCAATCTGAATAAGAGAATATGGAGAGATAAACAAGAGTAGTTGATGTACTCATTTGTAATCAAAGTTTTTTATTAGTAGAACTTCTTAAGTGTGAAATGTTAGAGAATTGGATGTAGCCCAATAGTTATGTATGGATCAACACAGATATGTTTTGTTGATATCCTTCTAAAGTCTTAATAATAAAGATTATTTTAGATACTAATAATTTTTAGTTTATAAAATGATGTCTAACTTAGTCAATATAATGCCTACTTATTTTTTATCTTTAAATTTGGTTGTTATTTAATGGTTTTCTAGGAATTTATGTCGTGATATCCAATTAAACTCAAAATAACAAATGAGTGAAATTAGATTAAAAAAATTATGAAAAAGTTGTGATACTCTAAAAAATTTCAATTAATTTAGGAATTAAGTTAAAAAATAATTTAAAAATATCATCATCTTTTAAATTATGATAAAAACTATAAATTCCAAAATACACAATATCTTAAATATAATGATAATTGACTCTAATTATGTTATTGTTATTAAATACGACGAGAGAACTAATTTCAATATATTTTATATCACGAATAATTGATGTTAACAAAGTTATTTTAATAAATATAAGGTGGAAACATTTTATTATAAAATGCATATACTCCTTAAGTAACTTTTATAAATGTTTTTCCACCTCAACATCAACCACAAAAACACCACTATCTGCGTTTTACATCTGAAATGGGTCTCTATGGGTTTCCCCTTGAACACGAAACCCCATAATAAGACAGATGTTGGGTTTTTTCATCTAAATTATTGCACGTATCCTTATTCATGATGTTATCCGTAATAAACTCTTATGCTTTGCACGAGCAGCCGTTCCATCATATTCATATCTCACGTACATTTAGATGCACTTGCACTTAATAGCCTCGTCAATTTTCCCCATCTCATCTCACTTTTTCTTCTACATTTACTCGTTACCTTCCTAATCACTTGTTTAATCACACACACACACACAACACCTACTCTTCTTATGTTACATCATTATCCATTTCATTCCATTAATAATAATATAACAAGTGTCTCTGTATACGCGTGCTTTCATCTTCTTATCTTATCAAACAAAGTAAAGAACCTTCTTTTATAAATGGAAATAGAAATTTCTATCTTCAAAAGTAATTCTGTAACGCCACTTTTATATATCATAACAAAAGCTAAAACCTCATATCTAAAGTTACGATCGACACTTTCCTCTAATAAAATTTACATTATTTCTATTCTATTTTCCATACGTGGCATAATAAACATAGTCAAACCTCGTCTATTTTTCTGTGACATTTAGTATATATTAAAAATTATTACCCCTACTAATCATTTTCATTATTTCATATACACCAATAATTTTTAGTGCATTTTATTTTATTTGATTGCAATTAATAACAAAAATATATGATTTTTTCTATTTAATTACAAACTTCATAAACTTCTCATAAAGGAATAAAAAACTCTTTAAATTAATTGAATAACTAAAATAGTTTTAGGTTTTCATATGCTTTATTCAACTTTCTTTAAATTTTAAAAAGTTAGAAATATGAATGTATGGCGATAAAAAAAGTGAGAGAGAAAGAGAGGTGTGACATCCCAATTATATAGAAAAGGAATATGTAAATAAGACGTCACCATGCATAATAAAGGAAAAAAGTCAAGAGTAATTAGGATTACAATCATCCTTAAAAAGTACAGGAATTTAGAATTGGAGTATCATAGTCCTCCTATAAAATGGTAGGAATTTAAAACTTGAAATATATAACAAGAGTCTTCAAAATAACTTGAGTTCAAATGGAATAAAGCCTAGAGAACTAAGTTGCAACATCTCTGTTTCCTTCCAAAGCTGTCTCCAAGGAAACCTCATTCTCCTCTGCTCACATCCAAGTGGATGATCATTGCAAAAGAAAAATATACGCAAACATGGCACAAACACAAGCAAGCAAGGGTGAGCTATTTATATAAAAAGCATACAATCAAGAGCATGTACATACAAGAGATTAATTTAAAGCAAACAAGATAAAACATTCATCCTATCATGTTAAATACTAGACTTGACTCATCCGGACTTTAGAATGATAGTCGAGCTATGGTGGGTCATGCACCCGTGGTGGCTGGTGATACTTGGGCTCCCCCGCCCTGCCACACGCACGAGGTTAGTCCGTTCTGCGCCCTGGAGCATGATGGAAGCCTCCAAGACTAAGACCTCCTACTACTCCTCACCACATGGTTCAATCCTCTCTACGTGAGAAGAAAGATCATTGGAGCGTCAGGAAGACCGCCAAGACTGAGCTTATACTTTCATTCTAAAACACTAAGAATCTCACCGAGAGATTTTACAATTAAACCACAACCAGTAACCTTGAAACCATGTTTATTT
Organism: Vigna reflexopilosa; assembly: GCA_027742785.1. Classification (NCBI taxonomy): domain Eukaryota; kingdom Viridiplantae; phylum Streptophyta; class Magnoliopsida; order Fabales; family Fabaceae; genus Vigna; species Vigna reflexopilosa. Next base: position 14,476,339 of record CM050914.1, read on the forward strand.
CTTTCCCAATTCATATACCTTTGAATTATAATCAAACCACATGTTTAAACTTTAAAGATCAAGTCATATGTACCAGAACATGCTCCACAGCCACTTCCAATCATCTCACATAGACAATACTGTCATGTTATCTCAATCACACTACAAAACTCTACAATTTCTTGTAAAATAATATATTTCCAACTTGTTAAATTTAATATCATACGTAATCTTTATTACTAATTTTCTATAAAATAATATTATTTTAATATAATTTATTATCATATTTACTCTCTTGCATCTCTTATATATAATATATTAATATAATATATCTCATACTTTCTTTTATATATAAATATTATGATAACAATTTATATCAAAAGTACTTCCCTGAATCTTATATATCCCTATTATATTAATATAATATATATCATGCTTTCCTAACTTATATTTCCATATTATATATATATATATATATATATATCATACTTTTCTAACTTCTAACACCCAAAATTTGTGATAGGCACCTATTTAAACTTATCTAGATGGATTTTACCAATTATGCAGTGCTTCTAAAGTTGTTTAGGCTTGAATTTAACTTCAAAACATCGCATCCTATGATTTATGGACTTTAATTCAATTCTGCCATTTTTAATGTGTTTTTTTTTTGTTCAATTTTATCTACCTAACAAGTAATAACTGACTTGTCTAAACTGCCCAAACAGACCAAATGCACTCATTATCCCAAATAAACCTCACCTCACTACCCAATTGGTCACCGGAGAGGGTTTAGATATCTGAACGCATCAGACTCACCTTTGGCGCTAGCACATATGACTAGTCACAACTGACTGGACCAAGCCAGTGCTGCTCTATAATCAGGGATGTGCCAACTCAGGTTTTTAAGTCCCCTCTATCCTACCAACAAAGACATGCTCTCAACAAGTTATTATTTAATTATCTAAGTTATTAAAACTGTCCTACAGTGTTCTAGACATCAAATACCCAATCTTATATATCTCTCTTCCCCTCACAGTAACCTTGAACAGTACCTGTACACCTGTTTAATACCCATATACATACTATCACAGAGCCCTTACTCCAAACCCTCCAACCAGATCAATTTCAACCAAAATAGATTTAATTTCAACAGAGACACTTACAAACATAAATTTCCACATGTACCAGTTCAACTCTAAAGCACAAATTTACAGTCTCAGCAATTTACAACTTAACATACTCAAAACCAAAAAATATAATATAACAGTACACAAAATTTCAATTTATCAAACATGCACCTCATACAGCTCATAAAAAAAATATAACTAGCTCCCCTTACCTGGATTTCTCAAAGCACAGCTAATTGGAAAATATCCTAACACTACCCACACAACAGTGAACTCACAGAACCAATTGGAATGAAGAAAATGTTCGATAGAATGGAAGCTCTCTACGCAGTGAACGCTTGAACACCTTCAGAATCAAGATTGAGCGGTTCAATTGACTGAAATCCTAGAGAGAAGGCAGAGAAAGTTTTAGAGCAAAAAGTTTTAGAGAGAGAAGGGAAAGCTAGCAAATAAAAATCTGACTTCTGAAGAAGCCTCCCTCTAGGCTAAGGCTCCCTTAGCTTGTGGGCTTGGATGCCCTGATTATAAGGTCCATATGGCTTTTTCAGAATTTTAAAGCCTTTGTGTTGGTTCACTCTAAACAAAAAGACTATGTTTACTTAATCAATCTCATTAAACCAATAAACTAATATCTAGTTTTACAATTATTCCTTAAAACAACAAAAGTATATAACATTAAATTTTGGACCTTACAAGAACACCTATCACCACTTGTAAAATTTTATCACAACAAAATTTTCTAAAATCTCGACAATCGTAATCAAGAATACAACTTAGAAAATGAAAAATAATATGGAATAGTACTACTTTGAAAGTTTCAGCTCAAACTAAGAAAAAAATAAAGAATTCGATAAGAAAATTTTCAAAATTTTATCTATTCTAAAGGTATTGGTTCAATTTTTATTTTAAAAAAGGAATAGTACAAATAGTTTTAATTAGCTAAAACACATTTTAGACATGTAAAACAACGTGAAATGAAGTTTCACAAATTTACAGTTGGTTAAATTGACGTTTTTATTGACTAGAGCCACTTAAAGAGGAATCTTTAGTTATTTTAATTTATTAAAATTTTTTAATTGTATAAAAGAAAAATAATCTTTATTTATTTATAAAACATAAATTGTTTGAATTGACTAAATAATTTTTTAATAGACTAATATTATAAAAAATTATAGTATTACTAATTCTCAAAATTTATCGAAAATCACAAAAGCTCATCAGTAAGACAAAATTATTGATGATTTATCGATTATCAACAATTTTATTGATAAAGTAATTGTTGATAAATTTTATCAATAAATGAAAAAAGTCAATCAATAAATACTAACAATAAAAATTTCATCAACAATTACCGATAATCTAAATTCTTTAATAATTATCTATCGATAAATATTCATTGTTAATAAAATTTCTAAATTAATGACAAATTTTATTGATAAATATTTTTATCGATAAAATTCATCAATAAATTTTGTTTGTGACAATTTTTTCATCCATAAAATTTCATAGATAATATAATATTTTCGTAAAGTGTAAAATACTCCACCTTGCAAACTCAACAAGATGAGGAATATTTTACTAACTAAAATATTTTTAATAAACTAAAATGAACTTTTAAAATAAAGATATAAACATTTATTAAAAATAATATTTTATCAAAACTAATTAAGATAAAACATGTAAACTAATTACTTACAACACATTTAAACATAAGATTATAACTCAAATACTAATAAGTACAAGATCAACTCAATTTTATTACGATTAAGTGGTTGTAGCCATCAACATTCTTAAAATAAGCTTGTTTGAATTTTCAACCTCAAGAAAATTCTCTTATTTGATGATAACAACCACTTTTCATCTTAAACACATGTAGTTGGTATTTTAAAAAGCTATAATACTTGAAAACAAAAACACAATAACAATAGTGGTTTACTTAGTAAAAAATCTTAAAGTTACGTCAGTTCATCTTTTGTATTTTGCATGTTCTCATTGTAGGTTTATACATTAATATGATTAGGAAAATAATTATCTTGTTTCCAACATGTCTTTAATGTTACTTCTTTAAAAGAGAAAGAGAATGAGAGAAATGGTGATTGAGCCATAAGTTTATCGGATGCCAACTCCACCTATAGATACTTTATGTTTTGTTCACTTGAATGAATTTGGAGAAGAGTAATTGAGAGGATTTGAATATAAATTTTTTTGTTGTTTATTTAAGTGGATTTGGAGGTAAGATAGAGTAGATTTGAAAGTAATTTTTTTTTAATCTGTCACATCAATTAAATCATACACTAATTCTCACAAACTGTACTTCCAAATCCACTCAAATAAACAATAACAAAATTTAGCTTCAAATCTTCTCAAATCCCCTCAATCACTCTCTCCAAATCCATTCAAGTAAATAAAGCCTTTGTGTTAATAATGATTCCAATTTCAAAGTAGACAACACTTACAATTTTACTTCAATCAACACATCATAACATATTAGTTTCTCTTTGATTTTTCACAATATACCTCATTTATTACCATTTCTATACTTAATTGTTCATTTCCCTCTTTTTCTTTATTATTATTTATATTTCTACACATCACTATTTTTCTTTCAATCTTTTGTCTCCATTTATTATTGTTTTCGGCTTCACATTTCAATCAACTTTCAATTATTTCATCATCTTCAATTTTATAGTTCAACTAGTGGCCTTTGGTATTAGTCTTGTATTATACAATTTGTCTTTTCCACGTTCCCAATTTTTAAAGCAAATCAATAAATTTTTAACACTATAAATCTATTTTACACCTTGTAAGAAAAAAAAGAGAACAAAATTTATAAAATAATAAGTGATTAGTATTTTTCTTCCAATTTTTAAACCTTGTTATCTATTTTTAAACCTTCTTTTCATGTTATATATTTTTAAACCTTCGTTTTGGCATCAAAATGCACCAAATAGTAGGAAGATACCAATCTCAAATAGGCAAACACCTTTCTCATCTTCAGTTAAAACATAACTAGCTTACACATAGGTAAAGTTGTGAGGTTTGAGAATATGGGATAAGTAATACTCAATTACATGAGAACTTGTTATTGAGTGTTTGGATGAAGGCCACTAGTAGAGACACACTGAAAGTATTAGATGGTTGCTCCATGATTTAACACCCAATACGTCTAGGATGTCACTAATCTTTTATCCAATAACTTAATCTTAAAAATAATTTCACTCTGATGTGACCTTATAAAACAGAACAAGGATTAAAAGTTTTCTCTATTTCTAAAAAAAATAAGTCCTTAAAGTTTTCATATATATAAACCATCAACTTAAATCCACCGTTTATAAAACATCAAAATCTTTATTTGTTAAAGACAAAATCGTCTATGCGAACAAATGCTCTTATGCATTGAAGTTTAATCAAATAACATTAAAGCGGGTTAACAATCAGAGAATAACCTATGGTGAAAACACAAAACTTAGAGTCTAAACCCCAAACAAACACAACCTAGAACCTGAACCCCAAACGTAGAAAAACATAGGGAAACACTTAGGTCTTGGGAAATAGAAAACCATCTAGGCTAAAAACACTCAGACTCATGGCTAGACGATGTCCTATCTAAAAGCGTCCAAGAGAGATTGAGTTAAACGCTCAATGCTTATAATACCTAAATTAGGTATTTGGCTTCTCTCGAAAACAAAAAAGGTCTAGACAGTGTCTTCGACAAAATACATTAAAAGACTTAATTATTAAAACATATAACAAAGCTTAAGCAAGATAGACATTATCTATCTAAACAGAGACAAAAGTTAAAGAAACATTTACTTGATCAAACGATACCGTGAGCTTAACAAATATCTCATCTTTTGATGAAGTGTATATATACGCCGGGTATCTTCAGATGAAAGAACTTAATCGTAAAATGCTACCTAACGGTAGGAAATCAAAAAACACGTTTTTGTTCTGAGTAAGCATTAAATGACATTAAATGTCCAACGTTCAAAAATAACAAAAGTGATAAGAAAAGTCATATTTGTTGCATGCACAATTTACTCTAATTTTGTAGATAAGCTATTCTACACGCATCCATAGTGCTACAAAACAAATATCAAAATGTGGACGTTAGAGACAAAGGAGATATTCACTGAATGTTCCTCACTTGAAGCAAAGTGTAAAAAGATCGTACAACCTACTTCAAGTAAAGAACTAAAAAAGCATGCCTACTCTGACAAAGTTAACTTACAGAACGACTATTGTGAAAAGAAGAAAAAGAAAACACAAGTATCAAGGCTATAAACTACAAACTTAGTCTAACAGACAAATGTACATGAAGCCTATAAATAGAAAATCTCTCAAGAAGAAAATCAAGAGAATAACTTAAGAGAATATCTTAAGAAAGAAGAGCTTACAATGGTATATCCATTCTGAAGATAAAAAGAGAGAAAGAGCTCAAAGAAAATAATATATCTGAGTTGAAGAAAAGAGAAGAGAAAAAGAAAAAGAGCTCAAAGAAAAGAATATATCTGAGCTGAAGAAAAGAGAAAAGAGAAAAGGAGAAAGAGATACTCTCAAGCTTAAGCGTCAATTTTCTTACTATTGTAAGAGAGAAGAGGGAAACACATTCGAGTGTTTAGATTGCATTATATTGTAATCAAATCCTCTTGTAGAGAGATATAGTCTGGACTACTTGTAAGCAATCGTTGATTGCAATTTTGAAGAGAATTTAAACACTTTTAACTGAACTCTGTTTGAGTTGAGGAATTTAGGTGCAGTAGTCTAGTACCAAGAGTGGTTCGAATACTCAAAGGAAATCTCAGCTAAGGTTGATGAGTACAGGAGTGGTGTAAATAATCAAAGAAAATATCGGTAGGGTGTTGAGTACCAAGAGTGGTGCGAATACTCAGAGAAAATCTTGGCGAGGTAGTTGAGTACCATGAGTGGTGCTAATACTCATTTGTAATTGTGTGAAGATTAAAGTGGAACTAGTATAAAATATCTTGTGTTGTTTTCTCTTCTCTTGACTAAACGATCCTCTTGCAAAACTTGCAGTTGAGCTTTATATTTCAAATACAAGAACTTCCAAGCTAAACGATCATTTCTTTTTAAGGAAGTTCTTACAAAACACTAAAGTAGATATATTCTTACAAACTTATCAACGCTTATACATATATTTCAAGTCGAACATCCAAGCTTTCAAAGGAATATTTCAAAAGCTCGATAGCGTGCTATATCAAAAGAGTTTTGAAAAAAGTTTTCCATTAACACTATTCAACCCCCATCCCCTTCTAGTGTTTTTTAAGTACTTCATTATTAAATTATTCAATAATAGTCCTCAATAAAACCCTCCCTACTAAACTCCAACATGTCTTTTCACAATTGTCCATCTTCATTAGCATTTATACTAACATCTGCTCCCATATAAAAATACGATCCTCATAGTCACACACAACAACATAAAGATGAGCTAATAGAAACCATCAAACATTATAAACAAGACTAAGCATAAATAATAACATCATAATTCACCCAAACTTACATAACTATAGTGTCTCATAACACAAGTCAATTCCATTAATTGTTTCCTACAACCACTCACAAACCTATTGTCGCACACAATAATTCAAAAACATATTATCAATTGAAATAATACAACCACTAGTGATGTCAATGTTGGGAATTAGGTTTCCACTGTAAATCTCGCACGCAACTTACCAACAATTATTCACTAATTGAGCAACCACTCTTCCAACTTCTCTGAAGTCTTACAAATAGGTTCCACTTCCTCTCCTTCCCAAAATCCTTACAAATAAAACCCCTTCCTAATTATAATAAGCCTTATGGATGAGGTCCATACCTCTACTTTCCTAAAAGCCTTACGAGTGAAGTACACAAGTATCGCTTCTCATCATTTGTCTCGAGAGTTTCCTCAAGAAAGTCCACCTTTTGTACAACTACATAAAGTTACTCTTCCCACTACACTCCCAGAGAGACTTACGGGGCGAAGATCACTCTCCACTACTCTCTAAGAGTCTTATGAGCAGAGTCAACACTTAAGCTCACCACTGGAGACTAACAGAGTACACTACCTTTCATGGAGTCATCACACACATTCATAAATCCAAACAATCATATATATATATATATATATTTCAAAAGAGAACACCAATATTGTCTATAAAGGGAAAACTCTCTAAATATGAGAAGTAAAAAAATTGACGACACAATTAATGGCCTACAACCAATTAATGCACCCAAGCATCAATATCCTCAATTTTGTTGAAGAACAAAGAAAGAGAAACCTAAAAAAGAAATATCATGTGGGACTGATTTCTAAGCATATACCTCCAATTGATTATTCCAATGACTGAAAGGAAAAAACATAACAATGAACCAGCTATCAATATTTCAACATGATACATTGTTGAACTAAGTATGAATTACAATTTTACTGAGACAACTTGAAAACAAAAACAAGATAGCACCCAATGCCCTATACTCGTTGTCTAATACCTTGAAACCCGAGAGTTTAACACCCGATGACCCAAACCCAATGCCCAATGATTCTAAGACAATGAGCTTATTGTCTCAGTAGCGACTAGTGATAACTACTCATCTGTAATGAATCCAAGAGCCCATTACAAAATCAAACTCTATAAATAAAATTTAAAAAAAAATGGTTGTAATGGGTTAATGGATATTTTGCTTTTAAAAAATCTATAAAAAAATATTATTTTAGAAATCAAGACTAACTAATGGGGCTTTTGGTTATATTAGTCAATGTGAATTCTTAATCATTTGGTTTATTAATTGAAAATTGACCAATTAGTTAGTGTGTGAAAACAAAAATGATTTTATTTCCTACTTCATCATTGTCGAGCTTCAATTTTCTTTTCAAATAATCATGCACTAATGTATGAGAATGCATGAGGTCTACCACGAAATATATAAAACTTCGTAATTGTAGGAGTGAATGAGGCATGAAAGCTGGGCAATTCGACGTCAAGGTTTTGTACACGTGGAATCAAAACATAGGTTTGGTCCTAGTTATCAATTTTGTCCAGAGAAAAAAAAAAGTAGAATATTTGACGAAACTTTTGAATATCCTGTTATAATAAGAAAACCTTACACTTGAAATCAATTCATCAAACCTTTCTGTAAAGTAAACGCATTCGTGTAGTGAACACACATAAAAAGAAAGGCGAAAGTGATATTCTTATCTTCAACGATTAATTTTCATGCACTTTATATTTTGAAATTACCATAAAAATTGATACCTATATATATCATTAAAAAAACATGAAATTATGTTAGTTTTATTTTGTCATTATATATGTTTTATTAAGATACATGCATATTCATTTTATTCTAATATATTTTTAAAGAAATTTCAATATTTGTTATTTAGATGTGATAATTCGTACTTAAAAATACAAAATTTGAATCATCATCAAATTCAATTTGAATAACTTTGTAACTTGAACAAATTAAATAAAATGAAATTTCTTATAGTATTGGATTGGATTGGATTGATCATGAATCTATAAGGTATTTGCACAAAGTCTGTTCCCAACAATTTAGGGTCAATCGCACCAAGTTTCCTAGGTGAGAAATGCTTTAAGATTCCTCACATATATAACATCAGCAATGGAATTAACATATATTAATATTGAACACTGACCTTCTATGACGACAATTCCGTCTGATGGGGGCTACACATGCATGAGATTGCACGTACTTTGGATAGTGTTCTGAATGCACAGAAAACATTGCTTTCAAAGCAATTAATAAAGAGAAAGCATTATAGAGGTTCTGTAAATTATGCGAAGACGGTGCATGATTCGTATTAAATTAGAGAAAGAAAGATGATAAAGATGCATGTTTGATTGGGTGAATGATTGATTGTAAGGACTCGAGCTGTGACAAATCATTTTGTGTGAGAATGATTTTTGACCAGCAACTTTTGAAGAAGACGACCTAAGTGGGTTTCAATAATAGACCCTCTTTATTGCTGAAACGGATATGTTTTAGCAAGTTGAAAGATACATAAATGCTGAAAGTAAAAAAGAGAAGTCTTACTTGCTACAAAGGAATGACAACTCGGAGAGTTTTTGTTTCATTCATCTTACCACATTAATGAAGCTATGGTGTTGTTCAGTACAAAACAATGTGGAAGAGAAAAGTGGTGAGAGGGCTTTTTGTTTTGGTTGGTTTTCAAAGATACAAACTTGCGTGCATGATTTATTAATATTATATACTTTTTAGTGGAAGCCCTTTATGTTTTTTTCATCAAAAGATAATGAAAAAGAACACTGTCTTCTCCTTCTCATTGCGCTTTCAATGAAATCAACGATCAAAATGAGTCAAAATTGCACCTTGACCGACCAAAGTTTTTCTTTTTCCATATTATTCTTCTTTTACTACAATTAGAGTTTGAGTGCACAAATAGGTCACTGTGTCTCAGACAATTTAGCAACAATTGTGTCCTCACATTTTTTATCCTAAGCCGTATCAATCGATATATATATATATATATATATATATATATATATATATATATATATGTATGTGTAACTATTGTTCTAAGGCCGGTGCTTAGTACGTGAATTCATACACAAATTAAGAAGCATGTGCATGAGATAAAAGCTTTCAAAAATATATATACACAAAGAAAAGTTGATAAAAATAATTAATGAATATTGTACCATGATAAGCATCTTTGTCTTACTAGACTTAAAGTTGAGACTCTATATCATACCGATGAAACTAGTCTATCAATGATCAATCAATTTCGTCATTATTTCAGTAGTTCTTAAAAGAACCTCAATAGCAAACTCAATGATAATAACGAGAAGAGCATTCCGTTTATATTTGGAAAGACATTAATTTTTGTTTTTTGACAGAGTGGATAGACAGTAAGCGATGTATCGAAATCGTAAGAGAAAAAACAATGTTCCTTTAAATTTTTATCAACTTGTTTTAGTGCATTGTTGAAACAGTATATTTGGGAAATGGTGAGTGAAATGATTAAAAAGTAAAACCAGTGGCCATATTGTCTTGTACTGCTGCAGTGTAACAGTGGCAGCAGCAATGTACTGATCAAAATCCATTTACATTTTAGGTCCTAAAGTTTCTCTCTTTGATTTCTTTAACAATTTAAGTGAGAAGGCCAAAACAAAATTAGGATGAATATGTAATAGAAGATAAGAATTTTAAACCATTATAAAATAAAACAAACAATTTTTTTTCTGATTAGGTTTTGTCTTCACTTCCACACTGTAACAAATAAAAGATCAGAATGGTGTGTCCTCTTTTGTGCTAGTGCTCTCCTTGCTAGCAATTCATCATCAGTCATGCGTGAAAATTTTCCAACCTAATCCAACTTCACCTGAGAAATCGACAAAATTGAGGAAGCAAATTGTGACAACAAAAGTATCAACCCTATTGACGAAAAATATTCAGGTGGCTTTTGAGAACCTCGACCCCATCACAAGCCCATTATCAAAACCAGTTGAGAGGGCTATGCTTTGGTAGTGGAATCTTGCACACCCTACTGCTGAAAAGTCTATGACTCCAGAGAGAAAAAGAGCAATCAAAAGGGAAAGGGAAAACAGAAAAACACCAAACAACCTGTGTTAAGAGTATCTTCATTGGCTCTTCACTGCTTCACTCGGTTCCAACATTTGCTACTTGAGAGGACCCGTTACAGCTCCATGCTTCCACTCCCCACTTTTCCCTTCATCTGCCTTTTCTTTTTCTTCCTATTACATGTTTTAAACTTTCAATCAATTTCATAAACTTAAACAAAACATTAAAAAGAAAATTAACACTATATTAATATGATCTCATGGAGTTGAATGTCCGAAATTCAAACTTGTTACATCTTTGAAAACAGATATCTGAATGAAAGTGATAAACTATATTCTTAAACTGAGATTAGTGAGAAAAAGACACAGTATTTTACTCTCGACACATGATGAAAAGAGTAAAGAAAAAATTTCAACGTTGTCCTTACGAAAGATACTTATCGAAACCAGAATGTTACTAGTTGGTGACTGAATTATGTCGTTGGCCTAGCTATATATGTTACATGCATGTGACGTTTAGGAGACAGAAACGTAGTGATGATTGGTATGTGATTACTGATTAGATCTCCATTTAGCTTCTGTGATGTTCCACTTTTGCTCAAACAGCTATTCCCAGTCACTTGGGGACTGCTCTAATTGCTGCGCTGACACGATGAAGGGAATTTAAGTCATTTCACAAGTTGCATATTTTCGCCCCGAAACTGCGCCATTTGCACTGTGCATGATGGCTTTCATGAAGTAAAGTGTGCTATGATTGCTGGCTATATGGTACATAGGAGAAATCCCTATTCTATGAGGAAGCTTTGTTAATCCAGCGGTCTAAAACAATGCACGTCCTCTTTTGGGGATATTGTGGTCTTTGATTTTCATTGCATATTACAATATGTCTGAAACTTTTGTTGATGTTAATGATGGCCACGACAAATCATGAAACGTGACATAGGCAAACAAATACATTGGAGAATAGGTGGTATCACTGATTTGGGAGCAAAGGACAAAGAAAATCTGGTGAGTATGTAACAACTATGTATTGTTTTCAAATTGGAATACATATATGATATTTGTCTATGCGAAGCTCACTCATCAAGTGTGTTAAAATCTAATTTTGTGGCCGAAAAGGAAAGTCAAATGTATGTTCTGCATTCTGTGGTTCAATTCATTTCGTCACATCTTGAATTAATCATATATTTCATTAGCCGAAGGAAAAATTATACAGCACTGAACTATTTGTATAAAGTTGCATGAACGATACGTGTCATTCTTTGGAGATATTGATTTCGTTTATTTTCTCTCATTTAATTTTCACTTTATTTTGACCAATAACTAATTAACTCAAAACCTTTCACAATTACGCGTTGTTCTTATCAAATTACCAAGATAAATTGCAAGTTGCAGAGATAATTACTTATTTACTAAAAGAAGTGTAGTACGCACATAGAAACCAAATCTGCTGGTACCGACTTTACAGAATGCAAATTAACTTTACTGAATGATTTACACTGTGCTAGGCCAGATTAATTAACTTTATATAACTCATTCCCTTTCCAATCCCATCGTTTTTTCTCATTGTGTTTCAGTTTTGAATAGGTAGAAGTTTACTATAGTACATAGATATTGAAAAGGATTGATTAACCATATATAGATTTTACTGTATATAGTACAGCCCTTTGGAAAATATGAAATGTACTACGTGAACCGACATGTACTTGGTTGCCACGAAGTTTGCAAGTGACAAAATCCTCACTTGAATCAGCAAATAAAGTGGATAGTATACATAATGTGTTTGATGATAATGCTATATAACTTTTTTGCCATGAATATATCATATACATTAATTAGGCTTTCCTATAACTAGGCTACACTTTAAGCTAATTGTTAACACTTACAAACCTTTGTCTTTTGACTTTTATAGTTTATTTATCATTATTAGTGTTATTATTATGATGGTAATTAATTTCTTGATATTTGTAGAGATCAAAGTTCAAAAGATGATTATTTTATAAAGTATATGTAGTTTGTGCAAAAGGGTATTTAGATGAATAACCCAAAGAGGTTGGGCATAAAATTGGTGCACTTTCCAGCAAAGGAAAGACACTCATGGCTGGGCAGTCCTATCAAGAGCTTACTTTTGAATGCGTATGAGTTAGGAAGTGCGTGTTGTGTTCTTCTTTGTTATAGATACTGCACTCTACACAGACAGCTAGTAGTGACCACTCAAATCAGTGCAGTGCACTTTCAAACCATTCTGTGGAAATTCTGCTCTCAATATAGGCTAATTACATGTCTTGTGTGGTCCAAGCACCTTTGCAACTAATTAATTACACTTTATTTATTTAAGCACACTTTTTTGTCGGTAATTAATACTCTTCATTTTCCTTGGTTTTGTTTAGCTAGTTTGATAAACATTAATTTAGGTGAAGAAGATTTTGAGAGAACCCTATCTAAAATGCATGAACCATGCATGTCAAGCTATAAAAAGGTTAAGATTTTTTTAATAGCTGTGCATATGAGTTGTGTGGAGTTGCAAATAATGATGAGCTGAATTATACCCAAGGTTTAAGAAATAAAGGGTAACACATGCTTCATTAATTATTAGTACCATATTTATTAAGTACAATTACTTTTGCTTTAATCAATAGCTCATTTATATTAGATATCAATGTATTAGCTAGCATGCCAAAACCATATGAAGTTTTAAGTGCTTGGAGAAAATTATGATTAAAATCTAAGCTTCCTTTACAGAAAAAAGAAGATAAAGTTGATCGAGAAAATAATATTCATTTCCGTCTTCTTTAATGTGGTGAAAAAGTAAGAAGATTCCCTTGGAAACACTCTGCAGCATGACTTATTATGATTTTTATATTATTTTCTTATTTTGATCTTACAATAATCCCAACATAAAAGTTGTTTTTTTAAAGAAAAAAAAAAGTGTTTTCCACGGCATTGATGTCCTCTCATTTTAGGTCAAAGTTGATTATTAATTGAAAAATCAGTTTAACTAAGATTATTGCTTAATAATTATAAAAGTATTCATCTTTTTTTTTCTTAAAAAACATTGTGCATAAAACGGTACAAATAAAATATAATTTCCATGATTAATTGTAAATATGTAATCATTATTAATGATCAATCAAAACAGGAAAAAAAAATCACCATAATTTACTTGATTGCCAGAGACATGCACAAATATATATCGTAACAACTAATCAATTGCATCATCTTGTGTTCAAAAAGGGAAAAGGAGAAATACAAAAGGGTAAGTAAAGCGAAAGAAACATGATGAAGTTTCTGAATTGTGATATTCAGAGAGCAATAACATGTTGTCAAATTAAGATAGGGTTAAACTTTTTGATTTCCAATATAAGAAATTATTTATCGAATATTCTGTGAATTTATAGGTGAAATTCCTTCTGATCAAAATTGCTTAATGCTTCTTTAAGAATAACCATAATGGCTGATTTTTATGCATGGCTATTTGGTGTCTTGTCAAGAACCAATACAGCATATAAGGAATTCTAAATCTATAGCAAGATCATGGAAGGTCCTAGCAATATATCTTTTACGACATGCCAAGTTTAGTGTACTTGATGTCATCAGAAAATAACAAAAGAGTGAAAGAAAATAGATTACATTGTAGTTGATAAGACCAAAACATCTTGGTTTAGATCATGCTAAAAATTCAAGGCACACCCAAATCTTCAAGTGCAAATCAGTTTAAGCACTATTCCTCTTAATTCTGTTTTTGTTTCCATGTTAATTTGTGCTTGTCTTTGTTGAACTCATTCCAGTGTTATTGAGCCAATTCTTCACAAATATCCACATTGGTTCAATATAAATTTTTTGAGCAAGAGGTGTTATCTATCACTAAGTCCATTACATATTTAATTACCAATCAACCAGTTCATATCCAAGTGATGGAAGAACTTCTTGCTTAGCATAACCTTCATAATCATATGAGAGGAATTATGATTTGTTTATACCTTCGTCACCTTCAGAGACCCTTATGAAATTTCCTCTCTCCCGAAATGCAGCTAATATGCTTAGTTCTTTCCCAACAAACTTTGTTCTATGATATTATTGTATTGTCCTACTAGTATCACAATAGATTATGACAATTGATCTTACACCCTCCAACTATTGAACGAATCTAGATTATATTATAAGCACTCTAGATTAAATTTATGAGCATTAGTCGTGTTTTTTTTTTTTTAAATTAAAAGAATCTGTATATGCAGCTACGTGACATCATGTGTATTGTGTAATTCATTATTCTAAACCCCTTATTTAGATAAATCTACTCATGCATAAAGGAGGAAGATTCTTCAATGCCTATAACTAATGGCAATCGCGTTGTTAAGCTTTCAAAGTCCAAATTGTGTGTGGGCATGCTACAACCTTCATGTACGTTTTAACGAACAAAGTACTCCACTTTCTCATCCTTGAACTAAAGGCATATTCATGAACAAACTTTAAATTTTATTTCTCATAATTTCACACCTTTTAGTATGAAATAAATACCTTTAGGTACAAATCACGTTCTTTCCAAAAGTGTATAAATGCAAGACTACTCGAAAACCTTTTATTTATTTACTTTAAAAAGAAAAAGAAACATTTCCCCTCTCACATGTATAATGAAAGACATTTTTATATTTATTATTAAATTAGTTCTCTGAAAATATCTATCTGTTCAAATGAAACCACATTCGGGATCAGTATAAATTGGTCTATTAAATTTGTGAACTTTAAAAACAAGTATGACCAATAGAGAAATTATGTTTATTCCATAAAATTGTGTAATTCATTTATCTATCTATAATTTGTGTTTTTCTTGTGTGTGTTTTAATCAGTTCAATTTACTAGTTTTGTGTTTCTAGTATATTCTTGTTGCTTGATTTGTCCATTCCTCTTTTGTATGTATGAAAATCATCAAACTAACCATCTTAATATGTTTTTACCGATCAATTAGATGAATATCTGGTTAGAAATGCAAACGTGACTTTAATGTCTTGTTCACTTTAAGGAATTTGGGAGAGAGTGATTGAATGAATTTGAAGATAAATTTTGTTGTTGTTTATTTGAGTGGATTTGGAGATAAGTGAGAGTAGATTTGGAAGTAACGTTTATGAGAATTAGTGTATGATTTAATTTATGTGACAGATTAAAAAAATTTACTTCAAAAACCACTCTCATTTACCTCCAAATCTACTCAAATAAATAACAACAAAATTTATCTTCAAATCCTCTCAAATTCCTTCAATTACTCTCCCTCAAATCCCTTCAAGTGAACAAAGCCTGAGTCTCATATTAGATAAAAATGAGAAAATAAAACACCATATAAAAATAAAGACTCATTAATTTATTGTCTTAAGATTTTGGGTTGAAAGTGGTATAAATTCCTTATGTGATTTTTTCACCATCTCTCTAACCCTTTTATTCTTTTATATTTTCTTTAAAAATAATTGTTTCAATGAGACAAGCCATATATTCTAAATTCTTGTTTTATTGGGTTATGTAAACTTGATAAAATTTTTAATTGGGGCAAAATATATAACCATTTGATTGTGTGTTTGTGATACAGTTATCTAGTGTTTCATGTGTCTATTGTTTTTATATATATCTTGTTTAACTTATGTATGTTTGAGTTCGTCTAAACTTACAATTTTTTTTGTTGAAGCTTTTATTGTGATCATTTATTTAAAATATTTATTTCATACTAAGTAACTTATATTAGATGAATCAAAGACTTATCATATTTAACACTTATGTCTTATAATGTTTGACTCTCGTTTTTTTCTAAAACGAACTTCCTTAATGCTTGCCGCAGCAAAGACATGTTGCCACAACCGACAATGAAGCCCTTGCACATTTTTACTTGAACTCATGGTTCATTTATGTATAGGCTTTTGGTGAACCATAGACATGAAAAGAATTCATTTATTTCATGAACTAAACTGGTCTCAATGATTTAAAACTTCGCATGTGCTACGTGTGTAAGAGCAGTTGAGAGAGTGATTAAAAAATCAATCATGTGAGATAATCCACACCCTTTATACTTATAAGTTGGCGAAGTGTAATGGCTCACAACCAACCAAAAAAACATGGAAAAAGATACGATTTTATAATGTCAATACAACATTAAACTTGCTTTCTCAATAATTGAGTTCTGCATTGGGATTCCAGAATAATAATGTTAACCATGCATGCACGAGTGTGAAAATGAAAGACAAAACAAATTAAATACAAGAAATCGATCTCTATGTTTAGTTCCTATCGTTCCGATGGATAAGGTGTGGAAGAAACTCAAACTCAGGCAGAGAAGCTTCGAGAGGGACCTGTCCATGCCATCATCAAACACAAGCACTTATTTCTTAAAATAAGTGGAATCCACTGTTATTGCTATTTCAATAGCATTTTTATTATATCATCATTCCATTGTTCTAAATTGCTAAAATATGTTAGTATCTTTTCCAACAAAACATATAAAAATGTTAAGCTTAATTGTCTTTTCTTCACTTAGTACTATAATTATGTTATTTTACTTTTTTGGGTTTTTGATTGTGTAGATGAAATTGCTCAGTAACAAAATCTGTAATCTGAGTATGGAGGTTTCATATATCACACTTGTACAATTTTAATAATCTAATCATCAGAGCGTTGAGTACCCAATTGATATAATCGGGATCTCAGCTAGTAAAATCGTACAATTATAATACTTAAAACACTAACAGTGTAATTAACTTAAAATGTTCAAAAGATTTTATAAGAAGAAAATATTTCTAATTGTTTCTTGTAATTTATTTTAAGAACATTATTTCAACATGAAAGCAACTTTAAAAAATACATTTTCTTCCATTAAAAGAATGATTGCCATTTACCTAAATTTTATCAGTAAATAAAACAACCCAATCATCGCTACGTGGAATCCATAATGTTTCTTGTATACACACACAACAAATAAGAATATCCTGTGGCTTACGTATTATACCTAGTGCTAAAGGAGGGTCACGTGTGAGCTCCATGGTGAGATTCTTACACGCTTCAAAAAAAAATAAAGACATCAAAATTATCTTTGTTACAAACTTTCAACCATAGTTAGTTCTAAGTACCGTTATGCCACACAACTTCTACGAGGGTTTAGAAGCTATAAATACCATAGTGGGTGCACCGTTTTTCACTTAGGAGACACAAACAACATCAAGTGTTCTTCCTCTGTACACAACTCTGTTCCTAGTTCAGAGTATCGTCCTTTACCTCGTACACATATCAGAGAGAAAAAAAAAATGGAAGGAGAGGGTTATT
Organism: Vigna reflexopilosa; assembly: GCA_027742785.1. Taxonomy (NCBI): domain Eukaryota; kingdom Viridiplantae; phylum Streptophyta; class Magnoliopsida; order Fabales; family Fabaceae; genus Vigna; species Vigna reflexopilosa. The sequence continues at coordinate 14,494,316 of CM050914.1, forward strand.
GTGGGAGTTTCTTTCAGAGGTGCAAGCCTTACATAGCTATGATTTCTCTGCAATTTGGGTTTGCGGGTATGACCATAATCACTAAGGTCTCCCTCAACCGTGGGATGAGCCACTATGTGCTTGTGGTTTATAGACACGCCTTTGCTACTGCAGTTATTGCTCCTTTTGCTCTTGTTCTTGAGAGGTACCTATGGCAGAACAAAATACAAAAGTATTCGCTTCCTTGTTTTGAATCGTTTTCTGATTAACCTTCTCATCTTCTTTTGTTTGTCATTGGCAGGAAAGTGAGGCCCAAGATTACATTTCTTATTTTCATGCAAATATTCGTGTTGGGTCTACTTGGGTAACTATTTTTGTTGCTCTAGACACCTATGTTCATTATGACCTGTGCATCCAGAAAAACATGTTCTAAAATTTTCCCTTTTTGTTCTGTTATTATAGGCCTGTGATTGATCAGAACTTATACTATGCGGGGTTGAAATTCACTTCCCCTACATACTCATGTGCAATAAGCAACATGCTCCCTGCAATGACATTTGTGATGGCTGCTATTTTCAGGTATATTTCAACACACTATCAGTGAATACTAATTCTCTTCATCTGTTATTACAATTTTTCTTTTGCTTGACCTGACATGCTTTTTTTCTCTGTTTGGGATGAATTAGGATGGAAAAATTGGACATGAGAAAACTTAGATGCCAAGCAAAAGTGATAGGAACTATAGTAACAGTTGCTGGGGCCATGTTGATGACATTGTACAAAGGTCAAGTCATCAGTTTCTTGGGTTCTCAGTACATGCATCACCCCAGAAATTATGTTCCGGAAAACACCACTGATTCTGGGGAAAAGGATTGGTTTAAGGGCTCTATTCTTCTCATAATTGCCACCCTTGCTTGGGCTTCTTTCTTCATCCTTCAGGCAAGTAATCAAGTGTTTAACTCAAACTGTGGGGAGAGAGTAGCTTACATACTTCTTTGATTCTTATTCATGTGACTGACTTGTTACATTATGCTGTGGTTAATGCAGGCAGTGACACTAAGGAAATACCCAGCTCAGCTCTCTCTCACAGCACTTGTGTGTGCCTTAGGTACACTGCAGTCAATTGCAGTTACCTTTGTCATGGAACACAAGACATCTGTTTGGACCATTGGCTGGGATATGAACCTTCTTGCAGCAGCCTATGCTGTAAGTCTCTCTCACTTTGTCTGATAAATTATTGTACGGTCTGAAATCATGTGGTCTCAATTAATGAGCATAGACACAGTAGTTTTTGTCATGCAATTAATTCTTCATTTTTTTCTATTTTGGTGAACAGGGAATAATATCATCAGGAATCACCTACTATGTTCAAGGGATTGTCATGCAAAAGAAAGGGCCTGTTTTTGTAACTGCCTTCAGCCCTTTGATAATGATTATCGTAGCCATCATGGGTGCTTTCATCCTTGCAGAAAAAATATATCTTGGAGGGTAAGTACTCCTACTCATTCACAATTTCACATCCAATTACTGTTCCCATTACCACTGAACGGTTCATGCTTTTAGCCAAAAAAACTTCGCTTTCATGCGGTTTCGTCTCACAGCTTATAAGTTGGTCTTAACGGAGCCAGTTCACTTTATCATAAACTAAAAGCTATGCATTTATTACATGAAAGTCGAAACATCGCAATCTTAAAAGGCTCACACTTTGAAACAGTGGTGGACATGTTTTCGGTGCTAATCCAATAACTGATGTGGAATCATCTACTTGTGATTTCAGGGTCACGGGAGCTATTCTCATAGTAATGGGACTTTACGCGGTTCTGTGGGGAAAATACAAGGAGAACAAGGAGAAAGAAGCGGAGATAACCATTGAGGTGATGAAGTGTTGTTCAGAAAATGGGAGGTTGGAGACTGTGGTGGAAGATGCCGAAGCAAACAACGATATTGAGATGCAAAAGGGTGAAGAAGCATCGAGAGATTTAAGGGTAGTCATTGTTGTTCCAAAAGTTTAAAGTGGTAGTGATAATGAAAAATGGAGGAATGAATAATAGAGGCTGCAATGAAAAAGGGTCGTTAACTGAGGAGAGCAGAGAAATTACGAGGGGTTTTTGTTTTGTGTACTCACCATCTTTTTTGGAAAATTAACTAGAGATTTCTTTTTTGGGACCTTCTGTCTGGACCTTACTGTCCATAATGTAACTTAAATTTTGCACACTTTGGTGAAAAGGAAAATTGACATTGCAGAATTCTTCCTCTTTCCCTTTCTCAGAATAATTCGCTGAATGATAATTGCTGACATCTAATTGCAGGCATAAACGGTCTAATCTACATGAAAGATTTCTATAATTTAAGCATTAGATGCTGCTTCTTTACTTTCTTAATTAATTTATTGATTAATTGAAGCTGAAACTTATCTAATCATACAAGACACAAGTTCCCTGATACTCCTTTGGCAGAATATTACAAGAACAAACTAAAGTAACCTCAAGATTACATGCGAATGCTTGAAAGAAAGCAATCAAAGCATTATCTGTATCATGGTACACTTGTACGCTGATTTATGCTTCAGAACAAAAGGAATTTCTCTAACATAGCCTTCAAATCCTAGTTAATTTTCCCAAGTATAGAAAAACTTACAGGGTAGAGGTAGATCTGTTTAATAACAGCATAAAAAAAAATTCTGTTTAATAAGATTTTAAATAAAAAAAAAAAATAACTCTGCACATTTGTTTAAGAATGTTATTTGTGATTAAGACTAATTTGTGTACATATATCTTAATCTTAACAGCTCGAAATTATACCATAATCAAATTTAGGCAACTTTAAAACAAATGTTCTTTTGTATCATTCATTGAATTTGTTGTTTTAACATTAGATGTATAATCATGCATAGGAATACGAATAAAGACAATGCTCTCTGCATAAGGCAATGCTCATTTCCCATAAGTTTACGAGATTTTCTGGCTGAGATTTCACAATGTTAGATTTACTAATCAACCTTTTGGGATTAGTCAACCTTTGGTTCCTGATAATCAAAGTTTAGTTCCCTAAAATAATCAACTTAGCAAGAACTAAGAAGAACTGGGACAGGAAATCAGGAATGTTCTACCTTCAGTGGACCAGCTGAAAGAATTTATTCTAAATAAATATTTAAGATTAGTGAAAAGATTATATCCTGAATTGAGAGTAAAAATATTTCACTCTTCTTTTCAAGAACAGATTCTCTCTTATCTGTTTATAAATGAGCATCCAATTATGTGAATATCTACTAGGGAGGAACAATTGCATCACTGATTCCAAGTGATGCAACGTAAGATTAAGTATGAGAACATCATGAGATGCAGATTTACAATTCCATAAAGTGCTTGCACAAAACATTCTGATTCTTAAAACTTCTTTAAAAATGCAAAACCGTGGTTCTGTCACAATCATGTGTCAATTTAATGGTCAAATTGGAGGAAATATGAAATGTTAGATACACTTCCACCAAACAACGCCTCGTTTTGCTCTAACTTTGATTCTTGTGGAAGATTAGCATTGTGTTTTTCTTTTGGTACTGTAGATGAACTTGTTTAAACTTGGTTTAGAGTTAGAACTGTATTTAATTCAATCTTGAAAGGCACAGGGAAAAAGAGAATTTGCAAAAGGCAAATTTGAGGTTACGAAACAAATTTTGATGAAGTTTGTTTGCTCTTGGATTAATTAACTGTTTTGAAACTTTAACTAAGAAATGGACATTAGTGGATGATTAGGCAGCATTATTTTATCGGTGGTAGATTCAGAATATGTTTGCTCTCATCTACAACAGAAAGAGTATGACAGAGATACAAAATATAAATGGCTGATTATGACTTTGTATAATGGACCTATATGCTAGCACCCACTAAAAATAAACAAAAAAAAAATTGAGATATTTAATTAAAATCTTACTTCAAGAGAAAAAGAAAAAAAAAAGAATCTGAATATTTTAGACATCTTCACCAAGTAAACACTTAGAGCAGATAAGAAGAAAAACAGAGTTTTCTTTTTAAAAACAATCTAATTTAAAGCTTCAAATCAGCACTTTAACCTAGTTTTTTAAGATGCTTCGATGCTAAATTTCCATACCTAATATCTTGTTAGTGTTTTGAGAAAGTCATTGAAAAAAAAAAGGAAAAGAAAGAAACGTACATCGCTATAAAAGAATCCACAGATCAAATCTATAAATAATACTTTCAAATCATATGTATTAACGAGCCTTGAAATTCTTCGAGAATGTATGAACCATAGTCTGTAATCCAAAGGAATCATACTATTTTGTTACATTAATTAAGTGGTATCAAGTCAAGAATAAGTAACAAATTTAATTAATTATATAGGATTGGATGATCTACATCCTACATCCCGTCTATTAGAATTCAATCATAAAACAAATTTATACTATATAAATTACATAACTCCCATCTTATAAACAGATTTTATAAAATTAAATTAAATTTAAAATTATTTTTTAAAATAACATTAGAGTCATCTAAAAAGTTATCTTAATAAAAATTTATGATTTGTTAAATATTCTGTATCACTCATTATCAAACCATTATAAAATCACGAGTTAATATTTAATCATGCAATCCAAAATACATATGGTGTGAGGGTGAATACATTATACATGAATATGAATATAAAAACATAGATGAAAAGAAAATGTTGAATTATCTGAGATGTGTCATGGCCAATTAGCATTAGACATCTGATGCAACGTCCACTACGTATTGCAACATGATTGTGTATCCACTTGTGTAGATGGAGAAGGGTAAAAAGAGTGTTTTCTTTTCTGAATATTTTCACAAATTCAACTTTTTAGTAGAGAGAAAAAAAATTACTATACTTGATATATTATTTTTCTGCACCACATATGAAAGACTAATCATTCAGAAAACCTAGCTTAAATGATCCATGAAATAATTAGAGGAGTGGGAGGACATGTTAAAGCACTGTTCACATTTGCTAGTGCACCACACACTATGAAAAATCATCCATCACAACCACTATATAACAATATTATGCATTATTAATGGAATGAAGTATTTTTGCAACATCTATTTTCCACATATTCTTCGTTTAATATCTACTTGCTCTTTTTTAAAGCATTCTCTGTAGAGACAAGAGAACCCTATCCGGGAGACACTTACGACACTCACACAACACTCTCAACATTTACACCCACCACCACCACTTCTCATTTTATTTACTATTTTTCTCTATTAATTATTAATCCATTCATACACATATTATTGTTGTCCTTCTCTCACACAATCAACTTCACTTTTATAATCATGCTGGCTATGTCATCCTAGATTTATATTTTCCCAATCAATTATCAAAGATATATGGAGACAAATCAATAAAATATTAATCTTATTATAATTGGAGCTTCCACAATAGCAATGAGTAGAACTTCATAATACAAAATTATTTTCTCTAATGTACCATACACCATCCAGACTGAATATCTAGTTCGTTTACTCATATTGTCTTTTTTTAAAGAAGAGTTGTTTTGTACCGAATTCTTCTAGAACATGTCTAGTATGACCTAACAAAATAGTCAAATTATTAATGGTAATAGCTCATTAAGCCTCTAATGTAGATTAAGATATGAATGGATCATCATTATATCAGTGAAAGGTGAAGGTCCTTCACAACTATTATAAATAAATGTTTTAGGTATGACTTGAAAAGAAAAATGCACATAATATGCATTAATTGTTATGCTAATCGATTGATCATATTACTGATTTCAATATTAAAATGTTTTTTACATTAACCATCAACATTACTTAAATAAGAAGGGAGAAAAAATACAATGTAATTTAGATGATAAAAAAATAATTAATTATAAAGTCCATATAATTTTCAAAAATACTTATGAATAAAAGAATTCAAACCTACACTCGAAATATATAATATTGATCCAAATAAAAAATATTTAAAGTGTCCATTGTTAAATTATGTATGTGAGATTATTACACGTAATAAAAACATCGTTGTCAAAAGCTTAATTTGAAAAGAAAATGTTAGTGCATAAAAATTCGAATGGAAGAAACTCTTAGTTCTTTATTCTTTTTCATCTTTAAAAAACTATTTATGCCAAAGTAAATTTATATGATGGAATTATACTTTTATATTTTCTTTGAAAATAAAACTGTAATAATAAAATCATGCGACAAGACCTTGTACACGTCACTGGCATCACCTGAAGAAACGGTCATCCGTCGATAGATGTGGTTTTGCTTTTTGTGTTATATATATCCTTTTTATCTTTGAGGTCATAAACCAATATTGATTCATTCTTGTGGCCAGAAACTCAGAGTGGAAGATATTTCGTGAAAGATTTTTATTAATAATAATGAAAACACATGTGGTATGTGTATGTTATTTTTTTAAGATAATTTAAAATAATAAAATTATTATTATGAACAAAGGGAACCTTTTTGTTAAGAGAAATTCTTACACTTTATAAAAACTTGTATTTTCTATTATATTTTGCCGACATACATAATGAAACCACAATGTAAGATATTTTTATTTACATCTCTGAAATTTACTTAAAGGATAAGAAAAAATGTGTGCAAAATTAAGATTTAAGAATAATAAACTTGTAATATATGTGGCATTTCAGATATATAACAAATATACAAAAATGGTAGTCCACAATTGTAATATAGGAAAACAGTTAGGAATTAAACTTGCGTATTAGGAATTACAGTCATCTTCAAAATACTATGAATTTAAAACTCTTATATAACAGAGTATTTCAAAATACACCAGTTAGACTAATAAATCCTAAGAGAACTAGGTTGCAGCATCGTCTTCCTCCAATGTCTACTCCAGGGGTACCTCGTCTCCTTCTGTCACATCCAAGTGGATGATCATTGCAAAAGGAAAACACCATACAAGCAAAACACAAGACACACAGCAAGGGTGAGCTAATTATATAAAATGCATACAATTAATAGCATAAGACATACAAGTGTAAATTTCAATCAAGGCAAGTTAACACATGCATCCTAACATGTTGAATACTAGACTTGACTAGTTCGGATTTTAGAATGATAGTCGACCTATGGCGGGTCTTGCACTCGTGGTGGCTTATGATACTTGGGTTCCTCACCCTACAACACTCACGAGGTTAGCCTGTTTCGGGCCTTAGGCGTACTGGAAGCCCCCAAAACTAAGACATCCTGCTACTCCTCACCACATGGTTCAATCCTCTCTACGTGAGAAGAAGGACCATTGGAGTTTCAAGATGACCCCAAAGACTGAGCTCCTTCTTTCATTCTAAACACTAAGAATCTCACCAAGAGATTTCACACTTTGAAACATACTTACAAGCAATCTTGAAATCATACCTCTTTCCTTTTCAACTCATATACTTCTGGATTACAATCAACATACATGTTAGAGTTCTGAAGGTAAGGCCATATACAGTAAAGCATGCTCCATAAACAAAGTAATTATCACTTAATCAAACACGAAACGAAGTACAAACAAAGCAACTAGACTCTGACCCTCTTGCACAGCGCAAGGCTTTCGCACAACAAAACCAAAGTGTTTCACATAGCGCACACAGTAATTCGCCTTGCGAATTACTTCGCATTTGGTGACAAACTCTAGGTCTCTCGCATAGCGCACCCAGGTCGCATAGCGAGAAACTAAATAGAGGCCAACCCCTTGCATGGACTCGCTATACGAAACAATTCACATAGCAAGTCTGCATAATTTGCAGAACGCCCAATTCTGCAAATTATGCCCACTCACACTCTCTTTGCCAATTCCAGTCCTTTTCCCTAATTTCTAAGACCTCTAGATCGTGATTTAGTCCAAATTAAACCTGTTTAGATGATTTCTAACATTCCTTTAATGATTTCCAAGTGATCAAAACTCAATTTACCCTCTAGAACACCTAACTTCACAACCAAAGGACCCAAAATCCATCCAACCAATTTTAACATGTTTTAGACCACTTTTATGTTCTTAAAAGGTCATATTGAACCTATCTAGACTATCCAAACCCTCCAGAAACAACCTAGACCCCATTTTCCCAAAATCATGACCCCACTTCCCTTAAACTAACCTAAAGCACTAACCAGTATTTAATTTCCATCTAAATCAGATTACCACAGAATTTCCAACCCCAAATTTCTTCCTAAGTTTTAATTACAGCAACCGACTCTACACAAATCATTTCACAAGCATCATGTTACAATTTATCAGTTCTACGGCTTAACACATACATCACAACACACTGAAAACCTATCATGCAACCCAAACAACATAACAAGTTAAACTTCATCACACATGCACATCATAAAAATCAATTTAAAGAAAATAATTAGCTCCCCTTACCTTTTAGTTGACTATCAAGCTCACAAGAAAGCTTCTACGGTGTCTCACACAGTAAGGACACAACAGAACCTACAAACCACCACATTGGCGGTAGAAAACAACTCTTAGAGCTAGATTGGACAGAGAATTTGAAGGAGAATGCTACATGCACCCAACATTGTTGAATGCCCTAGGTTCAAACAGCGGAGAAACAAGAAGGAAGACTTACTTGTTAGAACCAGAAACTGTTTGGCCCGTTACGGAGCCCTCGACGCGCTGAATGTTTGAGTACCTTCAGATCAAAGATTGATTGGTTCAGTGAAAAGGGATTGTAGAGAGAAGGTAAAGACACTAAAAAATAAGATTCTAGAAAGAGGTAGATAATTGACCAGAATGTTTTAAAAAACTTTATTTAGTAGCCCGATGCAATTTAGATAATATACATCTCTATCCTTTTTAAATTTATTTATTTTCTTTTTCAGACTCTTACCATATAAACAACTAACAAGTAACAACAATTATGTGTAACTTTTTTTCCTAAGTGACATCTAGAAATTGGAGTTTTAACATTATAGAAACTAATTAATGTTAAATTTATTAACACTTAAAAGAAAATATTTGTGCAGCAGTCCCAAAAAGTATTCGGTGGACACTAAATAATGTTTCAGAGGGTTTGAATAACAATGTGTGTTGTTGTAAAGGCCCAGTCCCAAAAAGTATTCGGTGGACGGGTATTTTAAGGAGTAAAATACAAAATAAATGTATATCACTAAATAATGTTTCAGAGGGTTTGAATAACAATGGGTGTTGTTGTAAAGGCCCACACAAGTGATGCATTTAAGATTTTTTTTTTCTGGCCCCATTTTTAGGCCTTACCCGGCCTGCTTCAACCATACCCATTTAATCCTACCATTTTCGTATCACATGAATTATTGCTTTAAAATACCTTAATGAAATATAAAGAGAATCAAGTATTTTAATTTAAACAGAATAATTATTATTTTTAATCATATAAATAAATAAAATTATTTTTGTGATTAATATATATTAACAGATTGGGAATTGATGGATCTGCTAGACACTCCACCGTCTTTACATTGCATAATGTTGATTTTATAAATGACTTCCATAATTATTATAAAATATCTTCAATAATTATAAATTGTCCTTTCTATTTATCTATTGTATATTTGACTTTTTTAACAGTTTGTCTTCTTTTTTAGTGTACTCTGTTTATTTATAACTTTAATTCCAATAGATTTTCTAAAATTAACAATACTTAAAAGTAACTTTGTATTAGAATTGAAATTATTTACTATAAATTCAAAACACATTTTAGACATTTAAAAATAATAATTTATCATGAAATTAATTATATATAAAAAAAAATAGGATGGTATTATGGAATCCACAAACTATAGAAATGGTAGGAAATTTAAAATGATGATAAGGAAAGGCTTCTCAACCGAAAGCTCGAAAGGAGGGAAACCAATAACGGCTTATCCTGTTTTGGAAACTTGAAGCTCTCTTTTTTCTGTTTCTGTGATGCCAATGGCAGTTTCTCATCTGAGCCACTCTCATCAAAATCAACTGAAAACTGAAGACTCACAATTCTCTTTCAAGGAAATTGGAAATGAAGGTCTCACAAAGCGGATTCTCAGAAAAGGAGTCTCTTGGCAAACTCCATTCTCTGGAGATGAAGTGGAAGGTTCCAAAGCATACTAACACCCTCCAACTCTGTCACATGATTATGCTATCTCTGTGAATTCTAACGCAACCCTTTTGTTTTAACCTTTCAGTTCATTTCAGGGGACATGTTGAGAATGGAGCATCTCTTGAATCCAGTTATGATAAAGGGTTCACGTTTCGTTTCAAATTAGGCCAGTGTAAGCACTTCATTTGTGTTAATTGCTGAATGGGAAAAATGGGCCATTAAATCATAAACTAGTATGTGTACAATGTGGTTGATGAAATGAAATTGGCATGGCTAGCTATTATTACTGTTCAATCCATGAGTAGAGAGAAGAAAAGTGTCATTAATTAGAGCACATTTTCATTTCCTTCCAGGTGAAGTTATCAAAGGATGGGATGAAGGAGTTGCCACCATGAAGAAAGGGGAGAGAGCAATCTTCAAAATACCACCGAACTTGGCATATGGGGAAGAAGGTTCTCCTCCATTGGTTCCTCCCAATGCAACTCTCATTTATGAAATTGAAATGCTGTATTGGAGCACCATAAGGGATTTGACTGGCGATGGAGGAATCATGAAAAAGCTGATAAGAGAGGGAGAAGGATGGGCCACTCCCAGAGAAGATGACGAGGTCCTAGGTAATAGCACTAGTAATAATCGTGATTTTATATAAATTCTAGGTAATTACACTATGCTAGGTAATATCATTCATATATTTAAGTGTGTTTACTGTAATCTAAACACGCTGTTCTCTAAATAAACTCTGGTCACTTGGAAACATATCATTAATATTGCACATCAAAATTTGCAGTGAAATGTGAAGCAAGGCTGGAGAATGGGATGCTTGTCTCAAAGTCTGAGCAGGGAGTGGAGTTTAATGTAAGTGATGGTACGTTAGTAAAAATTGAACATACTTTCAGCACTTACTATCACTAATATTATCCATAACTTCTGAAAAGTTTTTGTAGGTGTTTAAAAAATAAGTTGCAGTTCTTCAAGAATTTGTAGTTTTATTATCCAATCAAAATTAAAAGTTTCATCGAAGTAATTTCTATATAAAAGTTTACATTATGTCAGGTGAAAGTCCAATTTTTATTGGAGAATAACACTAAGATCACTATCCTTGAAAAATCATAAAAAACTAATGCATTTATGGAATGCTTAAGGATAGTTTTTGGAACAGGCTATCTATGTCCTGCTATGAGTATAGCAGTAAAGACAATGAGAAAGGGCGAAGTGGCAGAACTAGCAGTGAGATTATTTTGTAAGTTAAAGTCACTTTTTTATTTCGAATGAAACATTTATGTATTGCCATAATTCGAACCATGTAATAATATCAGGACATAACTTGCAGACGGGCAGAGTAAAAATTCAAATACGACCACTGAACCAGATGGTGTTTTTCGACCAGATTCTAATTTAACTAGCATCAAGCTTGAGCTGGTATCATGGAAAGTTGTTACGGATGTCACAGGAGACAAGAAGATACTGAAAAAGATTAAGAAAGTGGGTGAGGGGTTTGATCGTCCTAACGAGGGATCCCAAGTGAAAGGTAAACTGTATCTCAAGAACATGATGTTGAAAACAAGAGGAAATTGTTTTCTCAATCATACACTAGAGAGGGAATTACAGTGAAACTCTTGTAGTTTCTTGAAATTTCACACTCTTAACGCCTGCTTTAACTCTCTTTACAGGTACACATGGATAACAAGGGTGTGTAATGTGTTTCAAACAACTAAGAGAGTTTAGTCTTGGCGTTAAAACAAATTAGTATCAGTAGAAATTTCAAGAAATTATAGAAGAATAGTGTACTTTGTCCTAAACAGAAAACATGTCAAGTAAACATTGAACCAAATGCTTCCTATGGTTCTGAACTAATGTTTTCACTTCCTGCAGTGATATATTTGTGCAAAGGGGAAGATGATACGATTATTGAGAGGAAAGGATCAGAGGAAGAACCTTTTGAGTTCAGAACGCAGGAAGGTAAAAAATTGCTGCTGTTTATGATCATGGATCATGCATATTTAAATGCAAAATGTCAAGAACCTTTGGCAGCATGTGTTATTTTTTATCATCTGTTTTCAATCTTTGTACTGCTTTACTCTATGCATTTTCAGAACAAGTACCCGAGGGTCTAGAAAGAGCAATAATGACAATGAAAAAAGCAGAACAAGCTCTTGTAATCGTCCATGCAGAATATTTGTGCGGCTATAATAATTCACAGGGAAACACAGCAAATAATAAAGTCCTTTATTATGAAGTTGAGTTGGTTGATTTTGTTAAGGTTAGTGGCTCCTATGTGTTTCAAAATATTAGTTTATGAAAAATATGAGGGGAATTATGACCAGAGGTTTTCTAAGCATACATTTGGTCAAATCATTTTTCTCATTCCTTTGCCGATATATTGAAGATTTTCTGACTCTATCAACTGACAAAGAAGAAAATAATGATTAATCGTCTCAAGGTAAAGCATTTCTCAATGTTCTTAAACTGGATTACGTTGGACAAGAGTTGGAAACAGTAGAACAACTATTGTTCTGGCTGTAGCAAGTACACCCTTTGACTTGTAATTAGTTTTGAATAACACAACCTGAAACTAGAAGCCAGTAACGACATTAATGTAGTGTTATAATATTCTCAAATGATTCTGTTGTGAACAGGAAAAACCATTTTGGAAAATGAACACAGAAGAGAAAATAGAAGCCTGTGAGAGGAAGAAGCGTGACGGAAATCTGCTGTTCAAAGCTGAAAATTTCATGCACGCATCTAAGAAATATGAAAAGGTTGAGTTATTTGTTTTAACTTACATGCTAATCTAATGATTATAGTGAGTATTTTTATAGAGGGGTCTCAATGGCACATGATTTGGTGTATAACAGAATGAACTTCATGGACATTGTAGGCTGTAAAGTACATTGAGTTTGATCATTCATTCAGTGAAGATGAGAAGCATCGTTCTAATACCTTACGTTTATCCTGCAACTTGAACAATGCTGCCTGCAAACTTAAATTGGGAGAGTATATTGAAGCTTCAAGACTATGCACAAAGGTTCTCTGTGATCATAAATAGATGTTGGCTTGGCAATAATTTTCAACAGGTTGAATGCTTCAAATTAATCCTATTTTTGATAAATACGTAGGTCCTAGAACAAGACCCTTCAAATATCAAGGCTCTTTATAGAAGATGCCAAGCATACATGAAAACATCAGACTTGGAGAAAGCTGAGGCTGACATTAAAAGAGCTTTGACCATTGATCCAAATAACAGGTACCAAGCACTATCCATTGCATTTTCAAGCTCTACTGTTCAATATCTGCTCTTCACAATTTTTATTGTCTTGGATAAATGAATGATTATTTGTTCTCCTGGCTTATTAACAGAGACATTAAACTTGAGTACAAAGAGCTCAAAGTTAAGCAAAAGGAATACAATACATATGAAGCTGGAATCTTCAGCACAATGGTTTCAAGAATGAGCTAGTTTAGAATTTTTAAAATAAACAGTATTTATGTCTTAAAATGATACTAGAGACTTCAAATAGTAATTTGAAATTTCGGAAGAGTAAAATTCAAAGAAAAATATTATATAAGAACTAAAGAAAAATATTATATAAGAGCTTAAAAAATGTTCCAAAATTTATAGCGATGGAAAACAATTTATTTTTTAGAAACTAAAATATAATTCGTTAATTTTACGGGGATTAAATATATATTTAAGCTAATATTTTATTTAAATTATTGAATATTATATTTTTTTTATTTTGATTTTACATTTATATTAATAAATATCCTACCACGTATTTATTTTTTCCTTCCCTCAAAACTTTTTGGAAAACCAGTTTAAATGTAATTTTTCAAATTATATAATTAAAAATTATTTCCAAATTTGGAGAACTGAAAAATGATTTACTATAGATGTATTTTAAATATTAAGGAACAGAAATATATTTAAAATCTTAAAATAATAGATACTCGCACAAACCTAAAAATATTGAAAATGTCATATAAACTAAAAATATGACTAAAATATAAATAAAAAAATTTTAAATATAAATGTCATCTTTAATGATATTAAATTAAACCTAAAAATTTAATTTTTAAAATGATATCAAATCTTTGTCGAGTATTACTTGTTATCGAACTTTCTTTTGTTTTACACAATAGATATTCAATACTAATAAGATAACATCAAATTATAAGCAATGTGTAGTTAATTTTAAAAAAAAAGTACTATTTTTAAAGTCTTTTTTTTTTATAAAAGGTCTTCTAGATTATTTAGCAAAACTTAATATTTAGCAATGTGTAGTTAACGTTAAAAAAAGTACTATTTTAAACTTAATTTTTCTCTTATTCTAATTCTTATCTCACGTATTCAAGTACTAAGTCCATATACTAGAACCACGATATATCAACAACTACAACGCCACATTGTGGTTGGAATTGGATTTTATATAAAAATACTAATAGCACCTCTGCCTTTACTTTTACTCTTATTTTTACGGAAAATAGCTTGTTCAAGGTTAAACTTGACACCTAGAATGATAATGATACGGGAGAAAAAAAATACAAATACAATAAATAATACGATAAAAAAAAATTAGTAGAGGGTAACGAGTTTTAACATATCACTACTTTATTTTCTTTTCATTTAACTGAAAATGCTTTTCTTATATATATATATATATATATATATATATATATATATATATTTTTTTTTTTTAAATAGTGTTTTATTAATGGTTCGTTTGGTTATTTAATTAAGTTGGTTTGATACAAAAGTAAAAAATGAATGGAGCTTATTAATATTTTTATTTCATTTTTCTTATCTCTGTTTTATTTTTATTTTTTATTATTATATTCCAATTATTTGTGCGTATTTTCATCTTCTATGTGTATGGTTCTCTTCCCACATTTCATTATCTCACCAACCCACCCACGCGTGGGTCCCTCTCCTCTCGGCTCAAACTTCATAAAGCTAGCACTACATGCCACCAACCAACCAATATATAAATTACTTAACTTAGATTAACAATTTTGATTAATTTTATTATTATTTTTTAATTTAAATTATATTTTACATTAATAACTTATGATAATAACTTTTTCATTAACCTTTAAAATGAAATTCTTAATTTTAGTTGAAAGAAAAAAAAAGTATAATGATATACATTTAAATTTTGAGTATAAATCACACTACCAATTAATGTTTTTTATTTATTGATAAAATTAATTTATTTACTTTTGCTTTTGTAATTAAATCAACATCAATATCACAATTACATTTTTTTTTACTTTTAGTAAATTTAGATAATGTTATCAAAATGGACACTTAATCCGGTTTCACTTATTATTGGATTGGTCACTTAATCAATCAACTTAATTTGACTTACTGATTAATAAGTTTAAAAATTACAAATTTGGTCTAGATTACCACAGGATGATGACTTAAATAGGTTGACTCACTTAATTACAATTTTTTTTTCAATTAAAAAAAAATAACAAAGAACACAGTCGAATGAGCCTACAAAGAAGCATTGTCTTCTTAAGAAGGAGCATGATATGCTTGTGAAGTTTGGCTTGCTTGCAAAGGAGAAAAGTCTGCACTATTGGGAAGCACTACTTCAAATCAAATTAGTTGATCTACACCACTTCAAATCAACTTAAGGAAGTGAGAGTATTTAGGTTTAAGGTTTTCATTTTTTAATATAATTTAAAATTAATTTGTGGGGTGGTAAACCAATTTGTCTCATCATAAGTTCAATCTGGGTGAGTCATGTTCTTAATGTATCGGGTTCAATTTTGGCCCATGCCAAAATTTGCAATTTTTTAAACACAACCCAAATCAAACTCATGGGAGATTGGATTGACTCATGGGTTTAAATCCATTTTTACAGTACTAGTTTTGGAGTTGCTACTTTTCTCTTGCTATATGTAACATTTTTTAATTAACTTAAATTGTAATGACTCAATTTTAGTAGTTAGAACTACCATTAAGTTTATCACATAATTACTATTAGTTATAAAGAACCCTATAAATATATATAATAAAGTGTATTTATAAGTCTATTAAATTCAAAATAAATTATTTGAAATGTATAAAAATTTTAACAATGGGAGGATTTATACAATACAAAAGTTATATATTTATGCAACAACTATTCTCTAACAAATCATCGGTAGTCTAACTTATTTTTGTCCCTTCAACCTATATTAGGTAGATAAATTGCCACAATAAACAATAAGATAAGCTAGCATAAATTTAAATCATACTACCTATAAATTTTAACATTAATTCATATGAATCATTTATCCTTTGAGTATTTCACACATCATACTAAATAATTAATAACATAAAGAATATCACAAATACAAAAGCTCTCATGGCTCCTACATATACCAAAAATCAACAAACTCAACCTTTGGATTTTTTACATGTTTGAGGTTTCTATTGAGTCTTATTTCAAACTTTTATTTTGTTAGTCTTTTTAAAGTTTTGTCTACAGCATCTCTTTTCCTTAATGTATCAATTATTATTTTGTGTTTTTCTTGTTTGTCTTAGGATATTCTTAAGTTTTGTCTTTGTGGTTTTTCTTCCTTGAACTTCCTTGAAGTTTTGGTGTGCATATTTCCATTTGATTGCAAATTTTTCAAGATTTTGGACTTGAGGAATTTGAACATTCTTGAATTTTGGCTTGAGAGTTTCAGTGATCCCACTTTTGAAAATTTGGTTAGATAACTAAACAATTTGAGAGTTTATTTGTTTTCTCATTTTAATTTTGCTAACTTTAACTTAAGTTCCAACTTCTTTTGGTCTTGGCTCAATTGTTTTTGTAGGTGAAAAATGTCACACTCTTCGTCATCTAACTTTTCCACATTCAAAATTGGAGAACCTTTAAT
This sequence comes from Vigna reflexopilosa, assembly GCA_027742785.1. Classification (NCBI taxonomy): domain Eukaryota; kingdom Viridiplantae; phylum Streptophyta; class Magnoliopsida; order Fabales; family Fabaceae; genus Vigna; species Vigna reflexopilosa. Next base: position 14,511,246 of record CM050914.1, read on the forward strand.
GACTCAACTCAAGAAAGAGTCATCCCCAATTAAGCTACTCAAGGAGAGTGAAAGATACTCAAAAGGGACAATTCAAAGATTGGAGATGAAGAAGGCCAAAGGAGAAGTAAGGGAAGAAAGAAGAAGAAGGACATCACATTCACCCAATAGCTCTCAAAGAGATTGGAAATATACTATGGAAGGAGAGAAACTAGGTGCAAACACACCTCCAAGGAAACCAACCTCAAACATTAAGATTCCTAAATTTCATAGGATAATGATTTGGATGTCTACAAGGAATGAGAAGTTAAAGTAGACCAAAATTTTAACATTAATACGTTAAAGGGTAAAAATCAATTAGCTTTAGTTTTGGATGTCTAAGACTTAGTGACACAAGGTTTGTATGGATAATTACTAAGAGCCACTGACGAGTTTCTTGGATAAACATTAAATTTTTAATGTGCACTAGACTTGTTCCTTCCTACTATAGGAGGGAAATCCTTTTAAAGCTCTAAAGGCTTCAATAAGGAATCATATGTGTGAATGAATATTTGAAGTTCTTAGAGTCCTTGATGATAAAGGTCATTTTGCGTGATGAAACAAATGAGACCAAAGTAGCTAGGTTTATGAGTGGCTTGAGGAGAGATATTCAAAACATAGTACAGTTGTACTCCTCTTTAGAAAATGTTTTACATCTTACCCTTAAAATTGAAGCTTAATTGAGAAGAAAAGATGGGGCAAGAAGGAGTTCTTCACACAATTAATACTATAATCATTCCTTGAAGGGAAAGAACAAAAGAAAAACATGATAAGTCCCCTTCAAAGTCTCACCAAAAGCCACCACCCCTTAGGAATAAATCGGCTAGTGACTACACTACCCACCCTTCCAAATATCAAAGGTCAAGTTCCATAAAATGTTTTAAATGTTTGGGATATGAGCACGTTGCTTTGAATTTCCCAACAAAGAGAATCATGACCTTAAAATCAAATGGTAAAGTAGAGAGTGAACACTCTTCTACCACTTCTTCTTCAAGAGATGACTCTTTTTCCTCTAGTGGTGATAAGATTAAACCATGTGAATGAGGTTTATTGATAGTGAGGCATGTGTTGAGGCAAGTTCAAAGGGTCCTTGAACCCTCCCAAAATATTCCATACTAGGTTCCTCATTAACAATAAAGTTTGTTCACTAATAATTGATGGAGGAAATAGTATGAATGTGGCTAGCACAAAGGTAGTGGATAAGTTTGGCTTAGAAACCATTCTTCATGCCAAGCCTTATAAGCTTGCATGTATAAGCAAGAAGGGTGAGATTGAGGAAAATAAACAAGTTCTCATTAACTTCTCCCTAAAAAATTACATAAATAAAATGTTTTGTGATATTGTTCCCATGGATGAAGTTCTCATTCTCCTCCCTAATTTTTCTTCCTTCTCCATTTAACAATGTCCTTCTCATTCTCCTCCCTAATTTTTCTTCCTTCTCCATTTAACAATGTTTGAATATACCCAGCTAATGATACATCCTTTATAACATGTTGGAGTTTGCATTCATCTCTTAATGTAAGAACAATCTAAACAAAATTATCCATCAATAATGTTAAAAAAAGTATCTATGACTCTAAATTCATCAATAAATAACAAAAATATTATTTAACATTTTTAATGAATTTATAGAGGAATTCATTAAAAAATATGTAAATATTTATGATGAATTTACTTTATACGGTATATATTACTAATAAAATCATTCATCATTATCTATCTATAAATCAATTAATAAATATAAGTTGATGAATTAAACTTCTTTTTGTTAATAAAATTTTGTAGATAAAATTGTATTTTTTTAACAAATTTCTCTTATCAATATAGTAATATTATATTTTCTTATAGTAATTTAAAAGGTTTCAATTGAAAATATGTAAATTTATGAAAATTTAATTAAGTCTAAAATTTATTATAATTTAATATTTGTTTAGAACATATTTAACATGAATGTTTTTACAAAAATTTGTGATTAATGTAAATAAAAAGCATATTTAAAAAAAAAAAAGAAAAATAGAGAAACTGTTTTTGGCATTCAGATTAATTATGTGATATTCTTGATTTGAAGAGTACATATATATGCTATATCAAATTATTCTTATAATTAGAAATATTTTGAATATTTCTTGTGATGCATATGCATTTATGTATGAAATTGATCCTTTAACATGAAAGTAAGGCTTCACCATAATAATAAAGCCACTTGTCCCCTTTTGGAACCTGAGAATAAATTCTTCAAAGTCATTATATAGAAAAAGTTTAACTGATCTAAATAAATCATATAGGACCACATGATATTATATATCCCTTCTGCATATTTTTCATCTTTTCTTTGATGTTATTAGAGATGTGGAAAGTTCATAATATTTGAGCTCCTTCCTTCATTAGATAGAAAACTAATATATAACACATATACATGCCATCTTCATGCATGTCTTTTATAGAAGAATTTAGATATTTTTAATCCAGATATATATGGCTCTTACTAATGTATAGAGAAGCCACTTGTCACCTTTTGGAGTTGGCAACACGTAACTCCACTAGTGTGTAACCATATAATGCATAATATATTTTTTTTAATTATATAAAATTGATTAATTTTATATATTATATTTTGAACTAAAATAATAATAACAAAAATTAAAGTAATGAATAATGTAATAATTTAATATAATATACTGTCTTAAATTTGAAATAAATTAAATAAATAAATAATTCTATGTGAAAAAAATTATCATGTATTATTTATAATGTGTAAAATCCAACATTTATTTATAATAAATAGTTCAATTTTTAAAATAAATTCAATAATAAGAATAATTCGTAATATATAAAAATATTAATGTGATTAAAAATTAAAATATTTATTATACAATTTTATTTTTAACATATTATTGAATTATATTTATCATATAAAATTGTAATATATTTATTAAATATGACGTTGGTTAAAATTTATTTTTATAAAATAAAATATTTCATAATTTGTAACTAACAATAAGAAATATATAATTATTTCTCGAAAATTATTTTTAGGTACTAATATTGAAAAGTTAAATTTAATTTAAACATTTTATAAAAATTAAAATATATTTAGGACACAAAAAATATTTTAAATTTTACACAAAAATAATTTAATTAAAACAAATGTCGTTATTTAATTTTATGAAAATAATTTAGATATTTATACGATATATGTTATAAGTAGTGTATTTCATTTGATAAATTAAATTTAAATTTTACTTTCTAGTTTTATAAAGTTTATTTATATATTTCAAAATATTAAAAATTATATAAATTAAAACTACAATAATAATAGAAGATAAATATCTCATTTTATATTAATTGATTTTTCTATCCGGAGAAGAAAAAAATCAATGTAAGTTTTTTATTTTATAAAATATTAATTATTTTATTTTATTTGTAATATATATATTTATATTATCATAGATTGAATATGAAAAGGAAAAAAAAATATTAATGAATCATGATTCATAATTATTTTATGTATTGAGAAATGATGGAGTCTAAAAATAATGAAACTCGGTTCTTTTAATATTAAAAAGTTTTATTATAAAAAGTTTTGTAACAAACGAGTTTCATTACTTTAAAAATGTATCATTTATTTAGAAACTACTTTTCTAGAGTTATCTATCTTCTCTCTAAGAGTTCTAACTCTTAAGTAATCTCTTTAACGATCAGGACATGCCTAATCGACCACGGCGACGAGGTCTACATTCCTATTCCATCAGTTTCTGCAATAGAACAAATAAGTTTCAGCTCTTTTTTGCTCTTCGCTCTTTAATCTAGTCAATGCATGGAAGTTTCCATTGCATGTGTGTCTTGAGCTTCTTGGTAAACCTAAGGTCCTAAGGACTCTTTCCTTTTTCAATTTGATGTTTCGTAGGTTTATATAGAAATTTCTTACGTTTCAAGCAATTGGTGAGACATTTAAAGTTAGACAGTTTATTGTGAGGCAAGAGAAACTAAAATTATTGTTTTAGTTTATGGATGTATTATAAAAATTGGCATCTCTAGAAATTATAGCTGACTTTGAGAAATTGGTATGATTGGGTGTATACTATGTATGTTTAATTGATGATTTTGATAGTATGATATTGAGTATAATTGGAATTGTGTGATTGTAATGTTTGATACTGTCATGATTGGGTATGATGAAGTGGTTTGATGGTTGAAATATTGAATTTAAGTGGTTGGAGGGAAGGATGGTCAAATTCTTGATTTTAAGGTTAAAAATGAGAGAGTTTTGATGAGTGAATTTGAGAAAGAGAGACTGAAACGAGAAAATAAATGTTTAGGAGCTGTCATGGGATAATTTAACACTTGTTTAAGATGTTAAATGATTAAAATCGATTATAAAATAAAATGGTAGTTCTTTGGTGAGTTTTGTAGTGTATTTAGTGTAAAAGTGAAGTTTTGAATAGTGAAATGATGAGGTAAGGTGTGTAAATTGGTTTAAGGGATTGGGAGTTTGTTATTAGCTTATTTATGACTTTTCTAAGCATGAAAATGACAAAACTCTGGTGTATATGGTGTTATCATGGGTGAGTTCTTGGTGTTTTTGGTCCAAATTACGAATAAAACTTTTTTGACTTGTAATGTATATATATATCCTTAAATACAACGCTGGATGAATAAATAAATAAATAGTATTTTTCTGGAGGTGTTTTTTTTTACAACCCAATCCCTGAATAAGAATGAGTGTATTTATGACAAAGGAAGTCCAAGAATATCAATTTTAAAATAGTCCAAGCCACTTATTAAAATACATTATATTAGAATAAAATACATTAATCATCATAGAAGTTGTATTAAATTACATAAATGTTCTCCATCCTTACCTTTGGCTTTCTTAATTGTTAAACAACACAAACACTACCTCCTTTAAATATAAGTTTTACCAATTTAGTTTTATAATTTTTGAAGTTTAAAAAGTAATATAATATGTAAATAACACAAATAACTTCTGAGAAAGTATATCAATATCTATGTTTTTTATAATATATATATATATATATATATATATATATATATATATATATATATATATATATTGGTGATGATGGATAGAAAGTTGTCATCGAGGTTACACCAACCTCAAACTGAAACATAAGCACCAATTCCACTTCAAATTGAAAAATTCCAGTTCTCATTTGTCTGTGGGCTGCACAGTAGGGAGGGGTCTACATCATCACCAACCTTTGATTCTTCCACAATCTAAACCCCAAGACCTGCACAATCATCTTTTATAGATTAAATCATACTTTATTTTAACTTAGAAAAATTTTCAATTCAACTGAGATACCTGCAATTTTAAAACACAAAAGCCACTCGCCTCACCAACCGCAACATCTCAAAAAGTCACTACATCCTCATCCTCACATCAACTCTTCTATTTCGATTATCTTCTCACCACAGTTCATTATTCATTTTCTATATCAGACTATAATTCATTCTTCAAGCACTTAAATTTAATCATTTTGCATCAACCAAATTACAAAAAATTACTATCCACAAACTCTATTTTCTTTTTTCTTATGAATTTTCATAAAACAAAATATCCTTAGAAATTAGAGGTAAATACTAAAAACTTACACCAATTGACATCTCATCAATAAAAAATTCCAAACTTTATAATATATATGTTTGTTGCAAAAGTCAAAACATTAACATGTTTCGGCCCACCTCATTATTATACACATGGAACTAATTCCAATTTTTCGAAAACTAATTTCCCATGCTTTATCTTTATTTACAGCTTTGCATAGTGGGTGTGATAATTTGAAATAAACTATGGGTAAATAAAATAAAGAAACGGAAATTAAACAGAAAAGTTGAAAACATTATGCATGTATTAAACGAAACGTTTCATTACACATACAACCAATTTTCACCAACTCCCTGTCCATGTTATGGAATATAAATCAAGATCAACCTCTCCCCTACTCTTTCAGGAACCGCATAGGCTCCAAAATTAATTAATATTTTTCATTTTTTCTTCTGCAATGGGTTTTCTTCTCATTCTACCCTTATCACTGATCACCCTCTGGGTAGGTTACACGCTGTACCAGAGGCTAAGGTTCAAACTGCCTCCGGGTCCACGGCCCTGGCCGGTAGTCGGTAACCTCTACGACATAAAGCCGGTCCGCTTCCGCTGCTTCGCGGAGTGGGCACAGTCCTACGGACCCATCATATCGGTGTGGTTCGGCTCCACGCTGAACGTCATCGTTTCGAACTCCGAGCTGGCGAAGGAGGTGCTGAAAGAGCAGGACCAGCATCTCGCTGACCGCCACCGCAGCCGCTCGGCGGCGAAGTTCAGCCGCGACGGCAAGGATCTCATTTGGGCCGATTATGGACCCCACTACGTGAAAGTGAGGAAGGTCTGCACGCTAGAGCTCTTCTCCCCCAAACGTCTGGAGGCCCTCAGGCCCATTAGAGAAGACGAGGTCACCGCCATGGTTGAATCCATTTTCCACCACTGCACCACTACTGGTACGTTTCTCCTTCTCGAAAGTTACAATCTTGTTCTGCTTTTGCAATATTGGTTGAATGATAATCGTAATGAGATTAAAAAACACGAGAACAGAGAACTTCATGAAATCATACACATGATCTCTTACACAGTTTTCCAACAACAACCTAGCAGGGTTGTTCTGATGGTAGAGAGTTTCACTCTGATTACCTCTATGAACTTGCGAGAGGTCAATTTAGTTTGTTTAAAAAATTGCAATTTTATGATTACCTGTTTACTAAAGATCACAAATTAATTCACGCACGAAAAATCACTTTACTATCCCTTGTTGGGAATTTTTTTTTTTCCTATTTCTTGAAGCCGCCATGACTCGGGCGAGTTATTAACTTCTTCCGAGTTTTCTACGTCCTAGTTTTCTGTCATGTTCGGTAGTGAGTTTCGCTTCTGTCTTTTCTAAATGAGTGACTTATTAACAAAAAAAAAAGTTATTTTTTTCTTGAGAAAACACAATCTTATTTAAAAATTTTAAAATATAAACTAGAAAAAAATTGGCTGGAACACATTCTTTTTCTTTATAAATTGATTTGCGTTTATTTTAAAATCGGGTTTAATATTTACACATTGTTATTTCTACGTTATATTTATACTTCTTCATTAAAAGTAACGATAAAAAAAAAATGTTTGTTACAAATATAGATGTCAGTTATTTAAAATCGACATAAGTAGAATAACAAGTAAATATTAGTTATTACAATTTTAATTCACTTATTAGTCTTTTGTGTGATTCTGATGTCTACATCATTATGACTTACAAGTAAAATATAGATGAACAACTATTTTCTCAGCATAATCACGAGATTTGGGCTTTGACTCATGTGGTTTTCGTTTTTTTCATTGATTTACAGTTATTTATTTATTTATTGGCATTGAGCAACTTGATAATTCCCCAAATGAATTATTTGCTATCATAAATACAAGATAATCTTCGAATGAGGAAATAGACTACAATGGTAACCAAGGACAGAAAATAAAAACCCTCTAAATGCTTAATAAATGGATTTCATAACAAACATATTTTCCTTTCTTCTTAAACTACGGATATATAACTTTTATAAACAATTTCAAATTGGTATGCTGATTATATAAATCTGTTAGGATATCAGTGACAATCAATCAACTAATTAGGTGATGAAGGCGTAAATGCATGGATTATGATTATGTAGATGTGGTTGGTGAAGTGAACCTATTTCGTGTGCAAAGAAAAAAGGTGCCTTCCTTAAGAATTTAGGTCCACTCATATCTACGGATAACGTTAGTTCAACAAATTCAGCCACTAACAAGTTATGTCATGCTTTAGTTTTGAAGCATTTTTTAATATGTCACCACATTAATAATAGATTAAAATGATATAATTTTGAAAAAGTAAAAAAATGAAATACATAATTAAGTTTTATAAGGATTAAAAATAAAAGATTGAGATTGAATTGAAAAACTTTTCTTGTTTCTTTGAAAAAGCTTTGCCTAATAATTAATGGTTTGGTAGGGTGGTTGCTTTATGAATATATGTTGATTATTGTGTAAGGAACTCTAAAGTTTTACCCACCCAAACAGTGCAAATACTTATATAGCTGTTGCTTTCCACCTAATTTCTCGGTAGTGTAGTAAAAAAGGAAGAAGAATAAGTGTATTTTAAAAAAATAAATAAAAAATAAAAAAGAATAATATTATATTTGTGTGAAAATAAAATAAAATAAAATAAAAAAAGTGGTTTTTGTGATGTGTAATTGAGCAGAGAATTTGGGGAAGGGAATATTGGTGAGGAAGTTCTTGGGGGAAGTGGCATTCAACAACATAACGAGATTGGCATTTGGGAAAAGATTTGTGAACTCAGAAGGTGTATTAGAGGAACAAGGAGTGGAATTCAAGGGCGTTGTGGAAAATGGGTTAAAGCTAGGAGCATCTCTGGCCATGGCGGAACACATACCTTGGCTGCGGTGGATGTTCCCTCTGGAAGAAGAGGCTTTTGCCAAACACGGAGCTCGCCGTGACAGACTAACCAGAGCGATCATGGAAGAGCACACCGAAGCACGGAAGAAATCCGGTGGGGCCAAACAACATTTTGTCGATGCCCTACTCACATTGCAAGACAAATATGACCTCAGTGAAGACACCATCATTGGCCTCCTCTGGGTACCTCCTTCTTCTAACACTCTTTCAATTTTATCTTTTTTTTTTAGTTTCAAAATTGTGCTCATATTTTCTTAATTCACAGGACATGATCACGGCAGGGACGGATACATCTGCCATTTCTGTAGAATGGGCCATGGCGGAGTTAATAAGAAACCCAAGAGTGCAGCAGAAGGCCCAAGAGGAGCTAGACAGAGTGATTGGGCTTGAAAGGGTGATGACCGAAGCAGACTTCTTGAGCCTGCCATACCTACAATGTGTGGCGAAGGAGTCGATGAGGCTCCACCCACCAACCCCACTCATGCTCCCACACAGGGCCAATGCCAATGTCAAAGTTGGAGGCTATGACATCCCCAAAGGCTCCAACGTGCATGTCAATGTGTGGGCCGTGGCCCGTGACCCGGCCGTCTGGAAGGACCCGTTGGAGTTCCGACCCGAGAGGTTTCTTGAGGAGGATGTGGACATGAAAGGGCATGACTTTAGACTACTTCCGTTCGGGGCGGGTCGTCGGGTTTGCCCCGGTGCCCAACTTGGAATCAACTTGGTGACTTCCATGTTGGGCCACCTTTTGCACCATTTCAGTTGGAGTCCGGCGGAGGGAGTAAAGCCTGAAGAGATTGACATGGGTGAGAATCCTGGGTTGGTCACATACATGAGGACACCACTAAAAGGTGTGCCTTCTCCCAGGCTCCCCTCACACTTGTACAAACGTCTGCCTGCTCACATTTGATCTTTCTTTTCTTTTCTTTCCCTTCCACACTCTGTTGCATTCACAAATTTCCCTTCTCCCACTGTTTCCATCAGAGTTTAAGCAGCTAAGGGAAGACTCATTTTCCATTTCTCTTCATACTTTCAATATCTAAATTCTTCCCATTATATAAAATTACGTATATGAGTATATTTTGCCATATATCAAAAATTCATTTTCTCAGAAATCATTTTTTTAACCCTGAAACATACGCAGTTGTAGTGTCATCTAAACCTGTATGTGAAGCATGCATGCACTACAGAAATGAAAAAAAAATAAAAATGGATAGTGTGACACCCTTAAGAAAACACCAGATAATAAAAATATTAATATTTGAATTATATTTTTTATTTTTATTTTTTAACTTATAAAATTGAAGGGCGCAACAGTTACACAAGCAACATTACATTATATTGGGAAGGACCAATATAAGGAATGCTTGATTGCATTTTGAATGAGGAAAATAAAAATACAAAAGTAATTAATTACATAATCACAGGTGAAATATAGGATACAGGTCTACTTGACAAAGGGTAAATATATATATATATATATATGGTTTGAAGGGAAAAAAAAAGATAAAGAAAGTTGCAGAATGGAATGAGTTGAAAGCTACACTATGAATGGTGTTAATGTACAGCTACAAGCGACAGTAATTGGTGTCTCGCTTTGGCAACCTATCCTCCTAAAATTCAGTGACTTCCAAAATGTTCCTATTTTTTGCCGTTGCACTTCTTGTCCTCAAAAACACTGCGCAAAAGCTCACCAAAAACCTCCAAGAACGCTTCCCACTGGACTTGGTTGAGGTCTCCGAAGGAAATTTGAGCACCTTCACATTTAGATCCTTGTTCTGTGCGGTTTTTGGTGTGGATGCTAGCCTTCACTTTTAAGCAGATGTTTTCCATTTCACTCGGTAACTCTTGACCTTCACGGAATTTCCTTGTCATCATTTGGCCTATTTCAGCAAGGCAAAGGCCAGCAGCAGCAGCTTGCTTCAACAAAACGGTGCAAACAATAAGAACACGTATTGCGGATTCCCCGAGTAAAGGAATGGCAGTTCTTAAAACATCTGCATCTTTAAAGGGATCGAGTTTGGAAATGTAGTCAAGTTCGTAATCAGAGAAAGGAATAGAGGCTTGTGGCCAATGTAGCCACTCAAAATATGGATCATCCAGCCACTCAGGGAGGCAAAAGCCATGGTCGATGGGAACGAGGTCAGCAACAGTACCACCATAGCTAGCATTATTATTGTCATGCTCGGCCACAAGCATATTCCCTGCATGTCTATCAAGGTTCATGATCCTAATGTCAAGGATCCCAATGTTGTGGACTGAAGCAACTGAGAAGAAAGAAGGACCCAACTCTCCTGCATCAAAACCATGACCAACAAAGCGTTGGAGAGAGGCAACTTTAGGCATTGGAAGAGCAGATGCTGCTGCATTGGAAGTGACAAAGAATGCAGCATTAGAAAATTTGACTAAAGCCGTAGGAGGCACGGCAGCAAGGCCTCCATGATCAAGAAGATAAGCAGCTAACTCTCGGATACCAGTTTCACCAATGCGAATAGATTTCTTGAGGCCAGGTTGGCCGAGCATTTGACCCCCTAAGCCTTTTGGGTTGTTGAAGGCGAAAGGCTCTTCATCTACTGGCTTTGCTACAGCGATGTTGGTGCCATTTTGGTTGCGGAAAGCATAGGCACCACCTAGGCCACTCGGGATGGGTATTGGTTTGATACCTGAGGCCAAAGCTATGGCAACTTCAACAACTAGAGCATGTACTGGAGCTCCACTTCCATGAACAATCTCAATCCTTGGAGGGTGACAAGTGAGCTCTTCCCCAACCAGTGTGGTTAGGGGGAGGCATGGAGTGGAGAAACTGCGGTGAATATTATAGGCTTCAAATGCTAGTTCAATGGAGTGTGAAAAAGTACCACCACTTTTGCTATGTTCGACAACGTTCGGATCAAGGTGACCGTAAGATTGGAGTTTGCATCTCTGGGATCGGCTAAAGGGCCCAAACCCCTCATGTCTGTCAATCGTCACAGCCATTTTGATAAATCTCATTCAGATTTTGAGAATGGCTGCTGCTCTGCATTCCAAGGGACACTCTTCTTCTCACCAAAACATCCTCAAACTACTTTTCTCAAGACGATGGCGTCTACACCTTCCTTCATCACAAACACCATGCTTTAAATTCCAAATCACATGCAATATCTTACGTAAATCGATTGTTATGTAAGATAGCATCATACAATTTTTTAATTATTATTTTAAAAGTTATGTTTACCAGATGAATGTCATGCAAGACAAACAAAATTCGTGCAGGCAATGAAAATTTGGATCTTTCCACGCAAAAATTCCTTACAATGCTGTTTTAGATGGCTACGGTGAGAGAATATAACATGCACGTAGCATTGATGGAACAAGAATGAAGACGATAAACTAGATGAAAATTTTGTTTTGAAAATGAGTCTACAATTGGCGTTGCTTTTAAAAGAGGAAATTAAAACATTGGCGCAGAATCTATCTATCTATATATATATATATATATGCATGAAAGGGAGCCTCTGAGTGTAAGAAATTATAGATGAATTGAAAACGCAACCAAAATTCTTACCGTGTATTGGCTTAATTTATGGGAAATTTTTCAAATGCCGAAGTCATCGCTTAAACTCTGGATAACATACTAGCGGAAAAGCTGGCTAACCCTGCACATTTTTTTCTTGAATCCCTAATAACCTGCAAATTTCCCAACCAGAAAAATGTAAAAAAGAAGGATGAAACGAAAACGAGCATGAGTACATATCGCATGTCATAACAGAAACAAAATTAAGAAAAAAAATGGTAAGATTATAAAATTGGTGTGTGAAAAAGTAGAAAAAGGAATAATTATTTACAATGTTTATACCCTGAACACTCTGAAGGTATTCAGGGAAACGAGAAGCAACGGGAGGGCGAGAGAATCAAACCGTCGCCGGAGTAATATCGAAATAAAACTCCACTTTCACTCCCACTCCCACTCCCACTCCTGACGTTAATATTCCCCGCCTCTGAGCACGAACCCCTTCTCTCACCTTTTCAACCTTTTCCTCTTTTTAACTTCGTTTTCCTCTTTTTCCTTCCCAACGTCGCTATTTTTGGCGACACTTGGCATCTTTTTCCCACACAAATTCTATAGTATTTTTTTTTATCTTATATCAAACCTCTTAATTTACTATTTAACTAACAACCTTAAACTGTAACGGCTTCTTGCTTCCTCCGTGGCCCTTTCACGACATGACACCTGACATTAACCCAAAAATACGTTGTGGTCAGATTGTTTCGTTGCATGCTGGCATTTTGCTTTTATTGGTTTGTGGCTGTTAAAAGCTTCTCGCCATCGCAGGTTTCTTGTTTCTCCCTGCATTTTCTTCTTTATTTGTTGCGCTCAAAAAACTGCCTCACAATCACATCAACCTTCATTTTTATGCCAAATTCGAGTTGTTTAATTTCAGACAATCAAAAAACAACAATGTATCTTTCTCAACATAACACGCAAAAACAAAATTAAACGGAATGAAAACAAAACATAAATTATAGTTATCCAAACCTGTTCATTCCTATGACACAAAATTTAGTTTAGTCAATTATAGACTAAATATTTTTAGTTCTGTAAAATAAACTAGTTTTTTCTTTTAAGGTAACGTATAACACTTTTAAAAAAATTTGAAATTTATACCATACATATTATTTATTTATTTTAAATGAATGTTAAAATTAAAAACTGTGATTTCAAAATTTATAGAGACGAAAATCAATAAAAAAATATTTTGTAAAATCTAAAATCTAAACCTACTCATTTTTTAATGACTAGATTTTTCGGGATTGAATTTATTCTATAAGAATAAAAATAAAAACATTTTTTTAATTAAATTTAAAAATAAATAAATATTTTTTATATAAATTATATATTATTATTGAATTAATAATATTATATTTTTAAAATAAATAAATAAAGTATAAAAGATAATATAATTAAGTTTAATTTAAAAATGAAAATAAAAATACAAAAATTAAAAGAGATAAAACCTAATCCAATGTTTTAATATTTTATAATGGATTTGTTGATGTTAAGCATAATTTTATCGATTATAAGAAGTAGATGACAAGGAATAAAAATAGGGTGAATAAGCGTAGAACCTATTGGATAAGAAGAAACTCTATTGTGACTTGTAGGGTTGGGAAAAAATACTAAACTATATTGTATTATAGTTAATTGTACTATATTATACTAAAAAGATTTGAACTATTTTTATTATAATGTAAATATACTCTTTTATGGTTCAGTTTTTAAAAACTGAATTTAATAAATTTTTAATTCAGTTAACTGCAGTAACTATACTGTCTTACGTTGATGTTTTTTTTTTTAATTATTGAATAAATGTATAATAGTTGAACAATTGAACATCATAACCAATAAAAAACAAGTTGTCTTAACATTTTGGGAGTAATGTATGATTACATTTACTTACACTTACGAAAAATAATAAAAATACGAAATCATGGATATCTCGATTATTTGTTATTAAACTCGTAAGAACATCTAAATTAAGACCAATGTAGCGAAAGATCTTAGCAATGGAAATCATAGTCAATCTTTCAACCAAAATTTGTCTATACAAGATAAAAAAAAATTAAGAACTTTTGACTTTGATTCTTAACTATATTAACAATGTAAGTAAAAAACAATTAAAAAAAATTGAAAATTTAAAAACAAATTTATACATAAACTAATTAATTTAGATACTCAGGTGGTTTATTTTTTTCTTTTTAATAAGAGTATTTTTCCTCTAAAAAAAATAAAAATAATATAATAGTTAAAATTAGTGCAGTTTACAATTCAGTTAGTAGTTTAGTTCAGTTAGTTTATATTGTAGTTTAGTACAATTTACAATTCAGTTAGTAGTTCAGTTCAATTTATATTGTAGTTTAGTAAAATTTAGTACATTACAGTTCAATTCAGTTTGATAAAATAAAAAATGATTCAGTTCAGTTTGTCTGAATTATTTTACAGTTCAGTTTAAACAAATTAATTTTTAGTTTTTTTAACAGTGCACTACAGTTCTATTTGTCCACTCTAATAGGCTAAAACTCTCATAATTTTCACTTTATGCAATCCATATGCATGTTGAATAGTTGAATGTGAATTTAATAATTTTTAATCTTAAATTCATTTTTAATAGGTGGATTGAAATGAAATTATAAGTGTAAGATTGAAATAAATTGAAGAATTTTGAAAAAGGAGAAATTTTTGACAAATGGAGCATTTTCGCTCAAGTTAAAATCTATAACTTAAAGAAAGAATTAATATATAAATTAAGCAAGAACCAAAATAAATTTGAGGAAAGACATTGCAACATTCTAAATCATGTATTTTGGAAAGATGCTTGGTGTTCTGGACCAATTCTTTGCTATTATTTTGGGTATTTCGAACAATGTTACGTTAGTGTCAATGATATGACTTCGAAAGATGAAATTATGATAAAGCTTTCCTCTAATGGTGTGTTTTCAAATATTTCAACGTGGTGTCTTTGTGGTAAAGAAGAGAAAACTCTCCAACCATAAATTATTAAATAAAGTCAATACTTGGTTTTAATTTCTTCCAAAATGCTTTCATCGATAGAGTTTTAAAAAACTGATAATGCAAGTATTTTCTTCTGTTATTATGGTCACAAATATCCTATGTCACATGATGATTATGATAAGACATAATTATTCATTTGATCTTTAATTGAAAAGTTTTATGTTAATCCCTTTTTTTCTGAAAAGTTTAAACTACGTCTTCATTTTGAAAAAAAAAAACTTGAATTAGGGTTTTTTAAAAAGAATTATCAACTACTAGTTAAAGACATGTCATATGTCATTATATTCTTTTAATTTTAAAAAAAATCAATTTTTTTGTTGTCATAATAAATGTCATGTGTATATTTAAATTTTAAATATTATACAATATTTTTATTAAAAACAATTTTTTAACTTATTACATTATTATATATTATTAATTTATCTTTTTATCACTAAATTTTAATATAAAAATTAGTATAGTAAATTTGGTTTTAATTAGAAAAAATTAAATTTGCTATTTGTATAAATAATATTAATTAATGTGTTGTTATAAATAACATAGATTAATACCATATTCAGATATTTACCTTTTTTTTGTAAAAATATTTATACTTAGTTTTAATTTTATAAAAAAAATACAGATTAATGAATTAATAATATATAATAATAGAATAGGTTAAAAAGTTATTTTTAATAAAAAAATATCCATATAACATTTATATAAATAATAAATTTAATTTAAAAATTAATAATATTATTTTATTTAAAAAAATTAAATTAAATTGAATAAAAAAAATTAATTTGAAATCAATATAGTAACACTTATTATAACATTGTTACATGATCCATCAATAATCTGACACGTGATAATAAATGTTTTATCGAAAAAAAAATTAATTTTTTTTTAAATATCATAATTAACTCGTGATATATCATTAACATCGTTAATAATTTTTTTAAATGATGTAATTGAAACATTTTCTTACAAGTGATAACACAATTACAAACCACCTTACAATTTTTTAACCAAAGTCAAAATCATCCGAGTAATTATGTCTTATTATAATTATAAAACAATGTGGCTTTCCTTAACGATATCTAACAGTCTATAAATTTTTGTTTTAAAAAAAGTTAGTGTAAAATCTATGGAGGTATTTCTAGGCTTGATAAGAGAATGTGTTTCTATCATTTCTCTTAATAGCTAAAACTTAGACATAATAATACATGCTTCGAGATTTATTTGCATTGTTCATTAAGAAACATAACAGGAACATATGAAAACATAACACATATGCTCCTTATTACTAACTCCATCGTACCAGGTTATGGGATATGATTTGAAGGGCTAAACATCATCCACAATTTCTATTTGACAAGAACAGGTTTTTCCGTGGTACTGGAAAACTTCTGTTTCTCAGAAACAGCTTCTGCTACTGACAACACAGTAACAGCTTCTGCTACTGACAATGCTGCCACTAGGCTGGCATCTGCATCTGCATCTGAAGCTTCTTCCTTAGGGAGTGATCTTCCACTCCAACTTACAAGATCTTTGATAGTGGTTTGAAGGTCAATATCCTTAATCAATGATTCCAAATTCACATGCACACCTGACAACAACCCAAAGCACACACTTAGATAATAATTTTACAAAAGGCAGTTCAATAATCACAGATTATCTAGCAGAGTTAACTGAGGACAAAGCTTAGGACTTACGGTATCTCCAATAGTGCTTTGGATTTGTAGGGTCATTGATTGTCTCCTCTGTTGCAGGGCGTGTTGTATATTCTTCTTTTAATGCTAACAAGTCCTGTACACATGCTCCACCAGATTAAGGGCATGAATTTCAAATAGAAAATGGGTCCAGATAGCCATAAATCAAAGTTCTCTTTCACCCTTTAATATCAAAATGACTGTGAGAATACCTGAAGAGGGAAGATTGCCCACATTGATGGAGCTTCAAAATGTTGCCTTATAATAAAATGTGCAACTTCTGGAACACATTGATCTGGCGGCAGTTCATCGGACTCCATCACATTCTTGAAAAACCGGAGTCTTCTATCTTCATCTTCTTCCCACCAAGCACGCAAGGTAGAACAATCATGACATGATGGGGCACATACCTGCACATTCCCGCAAGTCACCCAATCAAATGGCTATCTAGCAAAAGCACTCTAAATTGAAAAAGTTAACTCTATATAAAGATGAATTTAGATTTAGCATATCATAACAAGGAAACCTTGAATATCTAATTGGTAGAATAGCTAATTTGGTCCCTAAGCTTTAGTCCCTGAATGTTGATAAACTAAAAATAATCCCTAAAAGTAGTTTTCTTTTTTCAATTTTATCCTTAGTTTTTTAGATGAGTTCTTGAATGTTATCATTAAAATGCAATTTATTCCTTATATATTATTATTTTAAAAGCTACTAAGTTGCATTTTAATTATGAAATAAAAGAATCTATCTAAAACTAAGGACAGATGTGAAATACACAAGTTAGTGTTAGGAACTTTTATTTATTTATGTTGAATTCAGGGATTATCTTCAAACTGCTACACACTTTTTGAGACCAAATTAACCATTTTGTTTTGCTTATCTAATCACATGCCTTCTGAACAACAAACTTTCATTTGAGAAGTAAAAAATGATAGAATAGAATGAATATTCTGATGATTTGATGATGTGTTACGGGACAGGATGATGTAAAACACAAAGCACTAGCCCTATTTATAGAAACTGAGATAACCAAAGACATTCTTAATTATTCTAAGATACAATCTAGATATTAGATATTCTTTGTATATTCTAATAATTTTCCAAACACTCTAAGATTCATCATCCTGCCAACCTATGGATGGTTTTGTATTATTATTTTTTTCAAAATGCAACCGTGAAGTCTCAATAAAAATAGAAAACTAGTATGTTTCCATTAGTTCAATCAAGAGCACAGAAATAAAAAAAGGACAAAGACAAGAATTAGCACATACAAGCTGTTAGATATTGTTAAGATTATGTTAATTACGATATCTTATATTAGTTACAATAATATATGTATATGGGTTTAATCCATATTTTTTTCATTATTTTTCATTATAAATATATCACCCTCTGTGTATTTTTTACACAAAGGGAATTAACCCTATATCCAGTTTTTCACTACTTAAATGGAAGCCTTACCGTCATGTAGCTGTACTGAGAAGGAATACCAAATTCCAGATCAGCTTCACTGGGCATACGCTGAATGCGCAACCCAACTAATCCCAATTCTTGCATAACCTGCATTACAAATTTATAGACAGATCCTTTTAATGTGCCCAAAATAAAAATATAATTTTCTCAAGATCTTTTGGATAAGTCATAAAGGGCATACAGGATGGACACAAGATGGAATGAGGCCTAAATCTTCCCCACAGGCCAGCATGTCTGATGAATTTAGAAGTACGGGCAGGGTCTTCAATGCATTTTGCCTCCAAAGATTCTCTTGACGACAGAAATAGTAGTCATTGTATAATCTTTTAAGAACATTCTTGCTGTATCATATGACAAGCAATAAGAGATCTAGTGAGTAGATATTTCCATGAAGAATGTGAAAAAAACAGTTGTGCTACATGAAGAACAGTTTTCAGCATAGAACTTGATTAAAAGTGGCATAATTGTAGGAACCGTCCTAGTTGACAACACCCACAAGTCATGGATTATTAAGGTACCTATGATCATCCAAATCCTGGAAACTTGAGGTATCTTCAAGGTTGAAACGAGGATAAAATTTTCTTGGATTCTCTGGATCACAGATTAAAACTATATTCTGCAAGCCAATAACGTAGAACATAATGTAGCACTTGCAATACCAAAAAGAACAGAGACAAAACAGAATAAAAATTCAAAATATATTAAAAAAAAAAATTTAAGATTGAAGAATGTAAAAATTAATTTACCATCAATGTAAAATATTTTATGCTACTAATTAATTAATAAGAAAACGGCACATCATTGGAGTAACTAAGGTTTTGGCTTTCAGTTCAGTGAAATAGTAGATTAAAAACAACAGAACCATGTGGTTTACAGAATAGAGTAAAACTCTTAACAAGTCTGTAAGTCAAAATCAAAATAAATCTTAATTAGTTTTATATTTCCTAGTAAATATAAACACAGAGACAGAAGTGGAATATGAACCAGGAAGCAAATTTGATGAAGCTACCTGTGAAAGATCAAAGAGATTGCGCCGCAGTTTCTCTTCACTCTCCAACAATACAGAAGTTTCTGCACAAGTTTTCAGTTTGGAAGCAATTTTTTTCTCTGTGTTGCTATCCTCCTTGAACTAAATCCATTTATTGAAAATAAAATAAATTATTGAACAAGACACTTCAACACTCGGATAGAACATAGAATGGTTGAAAAATAGTTGACAGCAAATGTAGTCATTGAATGGCATATTTAGAATTAACCAACAAATCTGGACATTATATGTTATCACATCATACATGACAAAATCTATAAACCCCCCAGATTGGTGCCACTGAATCCTACATATTACATTGATTACACTTCTTTAAAAAAATATAGCAAGAGGTTTGCCCACAGGTACAGAAATATAATTTCAATCTTGAATGTCAACACACTCTTGCTTAACAAATAAGTAACCATGAACCTATATTGTTCTATCACTTCAATAAAGAACATCAAACATGTTTATGTTTTGTGAAGATATACTACCCACTGGATTTCCAAAACCGAATTTTATTCAAATTGTGAATTTCATTTCAAAGCTAATTAATCTCTAATGCAATAAGTATTGATACATAGCAATAGCACTTTGTAGAAGTTGTCTTCCTAGTACATTCCAAGACGTATACCAAAATATCCTCTCTGCCAATACTAAACCAGTGATTTCGGTCAGTTTAACAAACCCTAATAACATTACAAAACCCATGGATGATGTGAATGGCGTGTTTGATAAAGCTGAATTAAATACTGGGAATGTTATAGTGGATTTTCAGGCTGTTTAGATCATTTCACTAAAGACATGTTGCTTGGCTCATAAAGCTTAACCAACTAATATATTAACTTGAAAAAGATTAATATGAATAAGAAAAAATTGTATTCACTTTATTAATTTGAAACAGAACATCAACCTCTATATAGAGAGAGAGAACTTTAAGCCTAAAGTAAAGATTACAAAGAAATTTCTAGAATCTGTTAACAGCTTCTAACAACACACTTAATATCCTACTTAGCTTATTAACTATATTTTCTTATGAATCATCACTTATCTATCATTCCCAGCTTGCATTGAGACCATAAAATCGTTTAGCGGAAAGACCTTTTGCAAATAAATATGCTAACTGAATCCCGTATGCCACATAAGAAGTGGTAATAAGGCCACTATCTAGTTTTTCTTTAATAGTGTCGATTTATCTCAACATGCTTGGTCCTATCATGCTGAATTGGATTGTGAGTAATGCTAATAATTGATTTATTATCACAATAAAGAGTCATAGACTCTTGACATATCACTTCAAGACCATTTAGAAAAATTCTTACCCATAAGTTCACACACCACATGTGCCAAACTTAGAATTCAACCTCTACACTAGACCTTCCAATAGCATTTTGTTTCTTACTAATCCAAGTCACCGAATTTGCACCCACAAACATACAATATACTAAGGTGGATTCCCTATCTGTGACAACTACTACATAATATGCATCAGTATACACTTCCGTTTTTTATTTTTCATTCCTCTTGAACAATAATTTCCTTCTTATACTTGACTTCAAATATTGAAGGGTCTCAAGTTTAGAAGATATGATTTCTTTTTTCTTATTATATCTCATTACATACATCTAATATATATACATTCATTTGTTGGATAATTTTGGAAATAAGAACGACCTATTCTAGGGAACAAATCAACAGATTGTAGGATTGTTATGCTAGTAATAAAAATATGACACAACAAATACACATTGTTAGATATTGTGTGTTTATGTTAATTAGGAAAACATAGTACCTATATGTTTATCAGGGAAATATAGTCCCTATGCTTATTATTTTATTTTTACATATTCATTTGTATTTGGGCTTAACCCACATTCTTATTATTATAAATACATTATCCTATGTGTATGCAAAGACACACAAGGGAGATTTCTCCTAATCTTTTTTTCACTCTTTCACATGGTATCTAGAGCTTAGGTTCGGTTCTAGCCTGTTTTACAGTCTCCGGTACGCATCACCGCCGCAGTCGCCGTAGCCGCCGCCGTTGTCGTCGCCGGAGTTCCAGAATCGACCGGCGACCACTCCATCTGAAGCGTCCCGGCCGGGCGACCACCGCGGTCCAAAGATCGCGGCAGTCGGAGCACCCACGCGCCTCCACGCGCTGCCACAGCAGTTCGCAGATCCGCCGCTTCCCGCCGCGCGTGCCAGCGCGTCGCCGGAGCCCACCGCCGCCGATCAACATCACCGTGATCGCCTTCTCGCCCTCTTTCTGAATCTGTGGTCGTTGCGTCGATCGGAGCAAGTTGGATTTTTAGGGTTTCTCCCTCTCCATGGCATCTTCCGCATCTACAAACACCTCTGCTAGTGCCCCATCTTCTTCTGTTGATTCCCCAATCTACACCAATTTTGTGAATGTTCAATTGTCCATTGACAAGTTAGATGACACGAATTATGCAACATGGGCGTCCGACATCAAACTTTGGTTGAAGAGTCAGGGGTATGTAGATCACCTTACTAAAGATGTGACTAGTGCTACCACAGATGACACTTCTCGCTGGATGAAAATTGATGCCCAGTTATGCATCGTCATAAAGTCCACCATTCACTCCTCTCTGAAACAAATGTTTCGTTCCTATGAAACATGATCAGAAGTATGGGCTCAAGCAAGGCTATTATACACAAATGACACCCAGCGTCTTTATGGTGTTTGTCAGGACCTATTCACTGTCATTGGTCCGCGCAGTCCTGGTCCCATGGCAGAATATTTGGGTAAAGTTCATGCCTCCTTCATGATTTTAATGAGCTATTACCTCCTGCTTCCACTCCTGCTGAAGAACTGGAACAACGATCAAAGTTCTTCATGTTGTTGGCATTATACGGACTCTCTGATGATTCCTCCCATGTCCGTGATCAGATTTTGGGGTCTCCTTTCAACTTATTGTCCATAAGTCGTCTAACTCATTCCCTTAATTGTATTATTTCATTTACCAAAGATTCTGTTTGTTTGCATGACCGGAGTTCGAAACACATGATTGGCACAGGATGTGAGTCTCATGGCCTATATCTTCTCCGCCCTTTTCCACATGCTGGCATAATCATGGAGTCACCATCCCTTCTTCATGCTCAGTTAGGTCATCCCAGTCTTGCCAAATTGCAGCAACTTGTTCCGAATTTGTCGAAGTTATCAAGTTTGTCATGTGAGTCTTGTCAGTTAGGAAAGCATACTCGTAGTTCCTTTCCTCGTAGTGTTTCACAAAGAGCGTCATCCCCTTTTTCATTAGTTCATTCTGATATTTGGGGTCCTAGTCGTGTTAAGTCCACTTTAGGTAATTTCACAATAAAGTCCAGACTTATCTCCTCCCACACCGCCTGAGGTATGGGTAATGGCTGTAGTAGCCCCTGGGGGGATGCTGCCATATACTTATGCTGTTGGCAGACGACACAACTAGCAACAAACTCAGTAATCGTCTTCTTCATACCTACCCAATACAAGGATTGGGCTATCCTCCTATATGTACGATACATCCCCGAGTGTCCTCCTGTTTTGGTCACGTGAAACTCTTCTAGTAATTTAGGAATCCACACCGAATCAGCTGATAGCGCCATTCTCCCCTTATAATGCAGTCTATCATTTTCCAGAGTGTATGTCGCATGGGAATTGGGATCTCTTCGAATGTCAGCAATCACCTTTTTTTAATGCTTCGTCCTCCTCCACTTCTCTTACAAGCTCTTGAAAGTCTGACTAGAAAGGTCTGGATATCACCTGGAGCTCTTGTCCCTCTATCTCTCCTTCATCTCTTCATGACAGTGCATCTGCCGCCTTGTTTGTACTCCCTTTTTTGTATATTGTTTCAATATCATACCCCATAAGCTTCGCCAACCAGTTCTGCTGACTCTGTGTGGTTATCCTTTGCTCCATCAAGTATTTTAAACTACGCTGGTCAGTGTACACCGTAAACCTCCTTCCCACCAAGTAAGGAGTCCAATGTTGAATGGCTAACACTAATGCCATCAGCTCTTTCTCATAGATTGATTTACTCAAAGATCCCCCCGAAAGTGCCTTACTGAGAAAAGCAATGGGTTTCTTGTTTTGGGTCAACACAGCTCCCACCCCTCCTCCTGAAGCATCGCATTCAATGTGGAATTCTTGATTAAAGTCCGGCAGCGTTAAGACTGGAGCAGATGTTATAGCAGCCTTCAAATTCTCCATAGCTGCCCTCGCCTGATCTAACCAAGCAAATTTCCCCTTTTTTAATAACTCTGTCAGCGGTTGTGCTATCTTCCCATACCCAGCTACAAAACATCTATAATATCCCGTCAGTCCCAGAAAACCTCTCAAAGCCTTCAAGTTTCTGGGTTCTCCCCATTCCACCACTGCCTTGATCTTTTCACTGTCCATTTCCACCCCTTGTTCAGAGATTTGATGCCCCAGGTAACGAATCCTTTTTTTTCCAAAATCGCATTTTTTCCAGTTGGCCACCCACCCTTTCTGTTCTAATAGCTGCATCACCAAACTCAACTGCTTTAGGTGATCTTCCCAACTTGGGATGTAGACGAGAATATCGTCAAAGAACACCAACACCCACTTCCTAAGATATTGCTACGATAGACTATTCATCGTGCTTTGGAAAGTTGTCGGCGCATTCGTGAGGCCAAACGGCATGACCAAGAACTCAAAATGACCCAAGTGCGTGCGAAATGCTGTTTTGGCCACGTCTTCTTCTTCCATCCTGATCTGGTGGTACCCAGATTTTAAATCGATTTTAGAAAAATACCTGGCATCTTTTAGTTCGTCCAGCAACTCTTCTATCATCGGAATAGGGAATTTGTCCAGTACGGTGGCCTTGTTTAGCGCCCGGTAATCTACACAGAAGCACCAACTCCCATCCTTCTTCTTTACGAGGATAACCAGGCTGGAAAACGGACTAGAACTGGGGCGTATGATTCCGGCCTTCAACATATCTTCTACTTGTTTTTCAATCTCACTTTTCAGTATGTGCGGATACCGATATGGCCTTACATTTATAGGGTCGATGTCTTCCTTCAGTTGTATTCGATGCTGCTTATCACGTGAGGGAGGTAATCCTTGCAAGTCTCGGAACAAGCGATAGTGCATCTGCAGCACGGATTCCAAGGCCACTTTCTGCTCTGTTGTCAAATCTGTCTCCCACTCACCATCCTGCTCTGTTTCCACTTTACTTAAATCCCACACCATCGCCCATGATTCAGCATCCACCATCTTCCTCAATGATCCAGATTTTACCAGCTTTCATGACAAGGCTGGTTCGCCCCTTATCCTGATCTTCTTATTTCCCATATTATACTCCATCGTCATGCTTCCCCAATTAGTCTTGACCTCTCCTAATTTCGCCAGCCATGCAACACCGAGAATTACATCAACGCCATCCAACTCAAACACGTAAAACTCCTCATCTATATCAACCTCCTCCAACCTCACCGTCACCCTCTTGCATCGTCCTCGAGTCTCTCGTCTATGCCCATCCCCCAAACTCACCGGATACGCAGGGGTGTCGGTCACCGGTAATCCCAATTCCTCCGTTACCCTTCGGCTGATATAGTTGTGGCTTGCGCCACTGTCGATCACCACCACCACACTCCGTTCTCCAATTTTGCCCCTCAACTTCAAGGTTCGTGGAGTGGTCAGCCCTTCTGCCGAACATGCAAACAATTCCATGGGCTTTTCCTCCTGGTCTCCGACCACCTCCCCCTCTTCTCCCTCTTCATCCTCTGCCAGCAGCAGTACCCTCAAACTCCTCTCGGTGCATCGATGACCTGGTGCGAACGGGCCCCCGCATCGGAAACAACGACCCTCCTCCTTTCGTTTGAGAAATTTCGGGTAAGGCAGATTCCTCACCATTCGCCCTCTGTTATCGCTCCCAACAGCGTTGTTCCCCCTCGCATTAGCATTTGTCACTGCTCCGTCCCTCCTTGCCGATCCTCCATTCTCAATTCTTCCCTGTTAGTACGTCGTAGTCCGAGAAGGTTCTGATCGCATCACCACCCCTGACGATCTCGAACCGAATGGGTTTATCTTGAACCCACTAGCATGGCCTCCTGGTGCTCTCATCATCGCGTCCTCCACATTACGCGCTATCCTCATCGCCTCCATTAACTCCGACGGGTTCTGAATCCGCACTTGACCCTTCACGTGCTCTCGTAATCCAGCCAAGAAATAACCCAGGACCTGTTCCTCGGGTATCCCTCTCGTTTGCCCCATCAAAACTTCAAAATTACGAACAAATTCTTCTACCGTTCCCTCTTGGCATAGAGTAGCAAGTCGCTCAAACACGGTTCCTCTAAATCCTCCACCGAAACGATTGATCATGGCTGTTTTCAACCCGTCCCACGAGCGGTTTCTGGCCTTCTCCTTCCAAAAAGTGAACCAGTATGCCGCACTCCCTTCCATGCTCACGTAAGCGACCTCCACCCTTTCCTCATCGGACGTCACCTTTTGTATATCGAAAAACCTTTCGGCTCTGTTGAGCCAACTTAGGGGCTCCTCGCCGTCGAAGGTGGGTAACTCAACTCTTCCTCCACGGTTTTTGTTCCTCACTCCTTTCCCCGGTTCCACCGCCTCCGGTCTCCCCAATCCCTTTGTGTCTATTATCATTCACGGAGCTACCATCTGAACTGCTCTCCGTTTGATTGCCCTGTTTTTCTAGAATTTTCATAATTTGTTGTAAATCCCGTCGTATCGCCGCCGATTCAGCCTTCATTCCCTTCACCGTTATCTCAATCGCTTCTAATCGTGCCTCCGTCGCATTCTCCATCCCCGCGTCGTTTCCCAAATTTGGATCCGGAAGGTCGGACCAAATGATAGGTTTCTAATCAAGAAACCTAAAGAATTATCACAAACACACTCCAGAATCAACACCCAAGAATCTATATAACCTCCTCTGATATTATTTACTGCAAGAATACAATGAATAGGGTAGTTTGGGAGCCTAACCTCCCCTGCAGGAATAACGAATTCCTGTTCAAAGAATACAACAGTCAATATATTCCCCCCCTTCTACTAACTCTTACTATTTATACAAACCCGTTCCCCTTTATTCCTAACTGATAAAACAGTTAGGCTAACAGTTAAACTGCTGACGTTTCCTTTTCCTCTCATACACTAACAATCTCCTATCACAGAGGAAAATAATAACAAAAAGTACTAAAAAACCACAAAGCACATTACACACGAGAAAAATCAATCATGTTAATTCATGTTTTTTTGTTGGAATTAGGTTCCACCTTAGTTTAGACTGCACCAAGGAAAGTCATTCATGTAATTATATGATCAAATCTAAAGGCATGAGCTATGTGGAAGTATATGATCAAACAGAAATCAATAAATACTATACAGAAAACTATACACAAAAGGATTATCACCTCATAGAAGTTCTTGTCAAATTCATTGAGAAAAGTTGTTGCAACAAATGTCCAACCAGCTCCAAATATTTCCTGAACAACAATGTATATGAAATATTATAGCTTACCTTGAGAAACACATTTACAAGATTGCAACACATTACAGAAATCCAGCCTGGAGGTAAATTTAGTACATAAAAATGCAGTTGTAATAGCCTACACAGGTAGACTACTAACCTCTAATAGTTCCCGCTTAATATATGGGCGACTCAAGCGATTAAAGTCCCATATGCCTTCTCTTTCAAGTTCTTCCTACAACAAATAAGGCATGAAAATATAAATCAACTAAAAGCAGAGCAAGAAAAAGAAGTTTCTTATGCAAGTTAAAGCAGCTCAGTACACATTCATGGCATCAAGCGCCCTTAAAATTTAAGAGAACATGAGGATACCTGACTAAGAGGTATAGATGGCCGGAATTTTCCAACTAGACCTGTCACAGCGTGATCCGGAAGTTCCCATATACGAAAGAATCCCAATATGTGATCAATCCTGTAAGCCGTAAAATATTTTGCCATCTGCAAAGGATTTTAAGAAAAGAATATCTTCAGCCTATATATTTAAGTTTGGAAGATATTGTCCACTTAAGGATAAGATCAAGAAGTCAAAACCAAAACCTGCGTCAATCGAGCTCGCCACCAGCCATAGTTGTCCTTTGACATTTCTTCCCAATTATAAGTAGGGAAACCCCAATTCTGGCCATTTTTATCAAAATAATCTGGAGGTGCTCCGGTAGAAGTGTTCATTCGAAACAAATTTGGATAAACCCAGGTGTCCACACTATTTTTGTCAACTCCAATAGGAAGGTCTCCCTTTAATATCACTCCCTTCTTTCTCGCATACTCTGCAGCTTCTGATAACTGTAGTCAGAATGAGAAGTAAACGCTAAGATTTTATTTGTTTGTGAATTGTCATGAAGAACTTATAGAGGATAGGGTTCAATTTAATTTACTTGTAAATGTAAATGATATTGAACATAGTAGTGGAAGCAAATTATCTCATAGTGCAGGCTGTCCTTGGATACAAGCTTTTTTAGCTGTAAACAAAAGGAAACATAAAACCTCAAATATAACCGTGTAAAAGAGAATAAAAATTACACTAAGGCATATATATACCTTGTCGTCTGAATAATGAGCAAAACGACCCCATTGACTACGATCTGATGTTTCAAAGAAGTCTCGCAGGAAACAGAAAGCAGCATAGGGTTTCAACCAACCCTGTTAACATCAAGATAAAAGCAGAGCCCGATGAAAGGTTGGCCTCTATCACTAGAAGCAGAGGGAGATCCAAAAAAACTACCCACCAAAAATTCAGAGATGAATGTTTTTCAATAGATATGATGTGATTCATAATATTATGATGTTGTTTAATTCATGAAATTAACCCTGCCTAGTGAGAAAAAGGTAAAATGCTGTCTTTTTGTAGTTTCTGCAAGAAATAATTGATCATGGAAAGTTTACTATAGAAGAGAGGGAAAAAATGTACAAGATACAAAAAGATAAAACATATAAAGCATCTTTTGCCAACATATTAAACAGGAACCCAATGCAGTAGTAAGACCTCATTCTCACAAAAGAACTGCTGGAAGGAACTTGAATTGAGTATCAAATCTTTCTCTTGAGAAAAAACTTTCTTCGCAATTGAGAGTTTAGTGGCCATTGTAGCTTCATAATCAACATCCTGTAGGGACAAAATATTAACCACAAGGAAGTTTCCATTTACCAATATGTTTTATGTATAAAGAATGACAAAAGTAACAACATATTTGCAATAAATAAACCAGAAGTACAGCTCCAATTTAGTCCCTAAAAATTCAAGTGTCAGTCAATTTTGTCCCCTGACTTCACAGAATTCTCACTTCAATATTTGACTTAACAAAATGCCATATTCACTTTAGCACTTTTTTCTCAAAAACTTTGTGAAGTTGGTGAGTAAAATGAGAATTTGTAAAGTTGAGAAGCAAGTAACCACCCTTACAATTTCAAGGACTATAGTAGAAGTTTACTTAGACAGTTATCTCAATTTCCATAAGTACTAAGTTTATTTATACAGGTAAAAGTAAAGATTGCAACATCTCATAATTGTTTGTAAAAGGATGTACTTTAGGTTTCTTTTATTTCAACCCTTGAATTGAATCAAAAAATTATTCTATTCAACTAACGGCAGGAATTGGATTTTCAAAGAAAAAACTGATAATAATTACATCTAAAGGTTTTGTAGTGTTATTGCACTTTAAAAAAAAAAAAATGAAGAGTGGGGTTACGTTGAAGACTGAAATTATTTTACCACCAATCACTAAACCCGTAGAAAGGAACAACCCTTTTTACTATGTCAATAATCAGGATATAGTGGTGTTTGCTAATAACTGATATAAGGAGTGACTAAAAAGACAAATTAGTTAGACTTTGTAACAGCCATTCAAGGATGCATTTCATAAATTAGAGAATCCTCTCTTATAGAGATTTGATGGCATTACCTTCTGATCTAATTGCTGTTTGGCCTTTTCAATCTCTTTCTGTTTAAAGGAGACGCAAAGCATTTCAAATATCAGCATTTTGAAATTGTTACCATTGCTAATTCATAGAGAATAAAATTCCTAAACATAACCTTGATCTCCTCCGGTAAGTTCTTGGAAAGAGCCTGTACTCTTAGGTACAATGGATGCAATGCAAAGACCGATAGTGAACTGAAAAGAAAACAAAAACAAGATCAATCAATCAAGTCTAAATAGTTAGTATATGAAATGTCTGAAACAACAATTAGTCACAAAAATAAACTATCATGAATATCAAATTGGACTGAATGCCTCTTATCATCGAGAGAATCACATTTAATAAGAATCTTTAGCTTTACAAGGAAAGTTTGCCAATAGCTATACAAGGAAACTTAGATTAATTCATGACTACTTTACAGCTATTCAAAGTTTTCAATAATGATTAATGAGATAAGACAGCAAGTAAATCAGCAAACAATACTGTATATAAATTATAGGGGAACAATAACGAATAAATAAATCAAGGATTCAGCTAATCCCGTTGGCATCCCTCTCAAACTAATGTTAGTGAATCTTGAAGCATCAATTTGCCAACTAGAAATTGATAGTGAGATCGAGACAATGTCTTAGTAAAGACCTAAACAATCTGAATAGAATTTTATATGGTTACCACCCAAAAATTAGAAGGCATTGAGGATTGAAGAAGCAAAGTATGAGTAGCATCGAAAAGATTGCAATTCTTTTACTCAATCATTTCATCATGTCGAGGCAAATAAAGACAACGTTGAGAAATGATGGTCCAGAGAAGGGATAGGATTTCAGTTTAGAAGTCCAGCCTGTGTAGTCTCCAATTATGGTCCTAGCTTCAGCAAAAATTGATCACGTTTTCTCTCCTCTTGAGCAGCTTGAGTTGTTGATAGTGCCATCTTAGGTACTTCTGCATTGGTAATATCATAATATTCACTTCACAAATTCAGGAAACCGGAATAGTACTGGTCAAAAGGCAAATTTCCTTGGCTGAAATTTCCAGTCTCCAATTCCAATTGGAAACGACGTGCGCTGTTGCCCTAGACCTAATTATGAGTCAGTTTCAAATATTCCCATATTTCTTCCGCAGTAGAGAGTGATCTCAGATTGCCCACCATATGTGGTCAAGTGATCCACGCATCTTCAGCCTCCCATTTTCAAAGTTCCAAGTTGTCTTTACTGGTCCCATCAACTAAAATCCACGCAGCACTCTTGGTATTGGGGAGCAGGAGTATTTCTTTTCTCTATTGGTGTTTTATTGTAATCTCACTCTATTAAATTGGGCTAATTCTGAATTAAGAAACTAGTCTCCATTTTTTTTTAGTGGAAGACCAAGTTCTAACGTTTTATCAATTTTTTATATCTCTATTTAGTGAAGAGTAAAATCCATGTTTGCAAAATGCCAGTTATAATGATACTTAAAAAGTACCAACATTATTATTTGATCTCTACAATGATTTTGAAGCAGCCATACCTGTATGGATAAGAATCCCACCACATCCCATGCACAGATGTATCATTGATAGGTAAAAGTTGAACTAAATGGAAACCAGATGCTACAGCCCAGTCAACTACCAACTTAAGGTCGAGAAACTCTCCAACACCCAGATCAGATTCCGACCTAACAGAAAACATAGGGATAGCTACGCCAGCACCACGCCAAGGTGTTTCCTATCAAAGAAAACCAACAGCTTAAAGCTATAAAATCTAAAAACAAAAAAGCATAATAATCTCCATCCCAATATGTAATTTCAGCAACTTACCCGCAGCATGCCATCTGAGAGAAAAATATATTTCACATCACTCCTTGTGGAGTTGGTAGAAACTTCTCGGTTTGAACCATTCTCTACAGAAAAGTTACCACTCCTATCATATTTTCCATATCTATATGTGGATTTACTGTTAAGGAAAAATATAAAGCTCGATGAAACTAGTGGCTGTAACATATGAAACTAATAACACCATAATTTCTTCATATAGTTTATGATGAAAAGTTCAAAATGGATATCTTATTGGAAAATCACTCCTTTGCATCACACATTCAGCTTTCCAGACAGATTCGCCAAAATAGCTGAGTTTTAGTCCCTTTTCAGCTTTCCACTGACCCAACTTTGTGTTGCTACCAATGACATATATCTGCAAAAGTTAAAGAAAGGTCACTAATTCAAGGTAAGTGGTAGATGTATCAGTATAACATATACATAATAAATGTTTTCAATGAATTTACAGTGCATGCAGATAAACAACATTAGGTATTTGGGATAAAAAGGTCTCACTGATGAGTCTTTCTCAACATTAGGGCAGGAAATTTTGAATTGGACCAAGACAGCTTCTCCTAGT
Source organism: Vigna reflexopilosa (assembly GCA_027742785.1). Lineage (NCBI taxonomy): Eukaryota > Viridiplantae > Streptophyta > Magnoliopsida > Fabales > Fabaceae > Vigna > Vigna reflexopilosa. Next base: position 14,542,806 of record CM050914.1, read on the forward strand.
CATCAGAAAAAAAAAAAAAAAGGAGTTAACATCAAAATAATAAACCAACACTCTACAACATTCACAACCTAAAAGTCCCTATAAGAGATTGAAAATTTAATTTGAAAACATTTACTTTCTGATTCAAAATTAATGTTGTTGTCTCCTACAGTTGCTTCGCTCAAATCCCAGCTTTGCCTAAAAATGACATCTTTCAAAGCACTTCTGAAAGGGAGGGAATCTGAGGCAGCCTGGACATGACAATAAAAAACGTAAACATCTTGAGAATATAGTTTTAGAAACTAATACTGTTATTCTAACAAAAAATTATTGAATTATACTACAAATGACAACTATTAACTTCCAGAAGTAATTTATGCCCTAATTTTGAGAGATAGTTAAAGAATTCATATCTTTGGTGGCACAGAAGCAACAAAAAAACAACCTTAGAAAGAATTACTTGAAAAGGTGGCACAGAAAAGTAGGAGAGAAAGGAAGCACCTGCCAAAGATCACGGAACTCGATCTCCTGTCCACTCTGAACACCTTCAGGTAGTATCAGTTCGCGCTTCTTCCCCATCTCCCATCTCAGTACATTTTTCTTATCATCTACAACATAATAGCTGTACTGGCATTGGAACCCTTTTGGCACTGTGATGCTTCCACCCCAGATGAGCTCACTACCTTGATGAACAACACTGAGCAACACACCCCTCTTCACATTCCAAGCACCAAGCACTGGAACAGAGCCACACACCAGCAAGCTCTGACCCCATTGGGTAAAATACGGTATCCGGAAGCTTACTTTCACCGAATTCACGGACTTATTCCCAGAAAACAATCCTGGATTCACCATATCTTCCAAAGCCAATAATGACATAGCAAAAACAAATCAATTTCTGGCCAAAAATTAATTTTTTTAATGAAAAAAAGAAGTGTAACTATCAGTGCTACTGAAAGATCAGAATCAAATTGCCAGTTCTGGGAACTAAGCCCACATTCTATGGGACTCAGCAGCAAGAAAAGGAAATAAAATGATTAGACAAAACTCAAGTTACACATCTTTTAGCATTATTATGAAATGCTTCACTTCGTGCATAACATGTTATTGCCTTGGATTCTAAATCGAACACCACATGCCCATTGAACATAATTAAATTTAACAGAATTCCAGAAAAGAAGAAAGCCACGCCATGAAAAAAGAGTTGAATAAAATCTAACCTTTATGTGAAATCAAAGATGGGGGGAGAGAGAAACAGGGGGAGAGAGTGATAGAACACACCTTTTCTTCAAGCAGAAGATATGATATTGCGGGTCTTCAAAAGGGAATATAAATATTTAAAATGGAAGTGTTTGAGAAGCGTTTGTCTTGTTCGAAAGAGAAACAATGTGGGGAGATATTTGATAGAAAAGTAGAACGTGCGAAGTGAAGAAAGACGCTACTAGCTTAGAGGATTGATACGTAGTTTATGTGTGATAGAGAGACACGATATTGTGATATTTATTCCTTGATATGAGTGCTGGCAATAATGGTTGCTAATTGCAATCATCATCAGAGTTTCATCACTGATGTGATGTGATGTGTAGTAATTCGGCAGCTGAATCTCCCTAATCCTCGTTCTATGATGGACTTCAGGAATTAACGGTGAAAAACGAAAACGTTTCTCTTTTTCTCTCAAAATACAAATAGAGAAAACTACTATTTATGTAGTTTATAACGATTCTTTATTAAAAAATAATAATGAAGATAAATAATTGGATTCTAAAATCATTTCTTGTTCACTGGATTACTGAGTGAGTAAATGATCATTTGATATGCAATTTATTCCATGAAGAAACTAATACTCTTATTTAGTTCCTATGTTATAAAATGTAAATTGTTCCCTAAAAGTTATGACTTAACGTAGATAAAGAAAAAATATATGATAGTCAAGCGCAAGAAATTAAAATCATTGACAGTATATAATTAGAGTTCAATTACCTTTATTTAATATTTGATGTTGAATATTGATCATTCCATTAAATGTTGAACATTAACCACATCGCTCCATTTAATGTTGAACATATATTAAATCACACATAAACTCTCAAATGTCTAAGGACGTCTCCATTTATAGTTTTTTAATGGTTTTTAAACTTAAAAAGTTCAAATACTAGAGGAAATTGACCATTTAAGAGATATTGCGATAAATTTTCCATTTCATTTTAAAAACAAATTATAGAGTAAGAATTGGTTTTTTGGTAATAAAAATATGAAATCTTAAATGAAGAAAAATAAATTCTTAATAAAAATTATTTGAAATACATTAAGTAAAAATAATATAATATGTTACTATGGGTTGAGAGTCGGCCGAACCGGTGTGACTGCGTGCTAGGACGAATGGACGGAGCGGTCAGGGTGCAAAAACGAATTTCGCAGTCGTTTGGTCACGATAACAGTTAAGCAGAGTTAAAGTGCAATTAATACGGTAACTACTATTGATGAGTAGTTAAGGTTGGTATTAATGATCAATAAGAGATAAATTAATTGGTCAGATTCTTTTAAACTCCTATAAAAGGAGTATCTTCTACATATCACCCCCCAACAAACCGATCGGTTGTCCAGCTGAGAAAGCACGAGAGTTGAGCATGAGTAATCTTCGTCTCAATCTAGCAGAAACATAATAAACTAGTAAGTTTAAAAAAATTTCTCAATAAGTTTAAGTTTAACCTAAATCAAATATTTACTATAGTGTTTTTAAAATACAAGAATCATTCGGAATTTTTAAGCTTGTAATATTGTCATGGGTGTGTTTGACAAGGAATTTTATCAGTTTCAAACATACAATTCAAATATCTCCATTTTTAAATAGTTTGTTTTAATGGAGTAATTAAAATATCTTGAACTTTAATTTTTTTTATTTGGATAAAGAAAATTAATTTTTTTAAGACAAATTATATTTTAAAAATATTTGGTTCGATCATTGGATTGGACTGATCCAGCTCAACTTTCAATTTGGATCGACTTGTCTCAACTTTTGACCTTGGTCAATTTGTCTAGACCCTCGGCCATGGTCAACTTCGCTCAACCTTCGCCTCGAGCTGAATCGGCTCAACCTAGACTACCAAAGGTTGAGCTAAGTTAGTCTGAGTTAAAGAGTCAAGTCAAGTCGAGTAGGATGGAAGGCTGAGCCAAGTCAACTCGGACAGAAGGTATAATCGAGTTAGCCTTGGCAAAGGTCAAGACTAATTGACTCTAGCCAAAGGTCAAGGTTAGTCAACCTAATTGAAGGTTGAGAAGACTCGACCATCGCTGAAGGACGAGACAAGTTGGCCTTGCCCGAAGATCAAGACGAGTCGACCATCAAGAACAATTAATCTTAATCGAATGTCAAGCCGATTAGGCTGAGTTTAAGGGTCAAGCCAATTAGGCCAGGGTTAAAGGTCGAGCCTTAGGCTAGGCAAAATTGACTCGGACGAAGGTCTAGTCGATTTAGCCCAATCGAAGGTTGAGAGAGTCACCCTTAAGTGAAGTTCGAGACAAGTCGATGGTCGAGACGAGTTGTCCCTGGCCAAAGCTCAAGATGATTTGGCCCAGGTCGAAGGTTTAGATGAGTCGATCCTGGTCAAAGTTCAGAGCGAGTCAGCACGAGTTGAGGTCTAGTCGAGTAGGCCAAAAGTCGAAGGCTGATTCGATTAGGCCCAAGCTAATGGTCAAGTTGAGTTTATTGGAGTCGAAAGTCAACCTGAGTCACCCATATCGAAGGTTAAATTTTGTCGATCTGCATCGAAGGTCGCGCACAACCAATCTAAGTTGAATGGGCGATATGAGTCGACCCAAGTAATAGGTCAAGCTGAGTCGGTCCAGCCAAAGCTCAAGATGAGTCAACCCAAGCCGAAGGTCAAGAAAAGTTGATCCTGGTCGACGTTCAAAATACCTTCTTAAAATTTCTTAATTTCAATTTCCTTTGAGTTTCTTCATCAAAACAAGTTATTTTACTTCAAAAAAATTCAATTTTTTGGAATAAATGAATTATTCTCTTAAATTGTCTCATTTGAACACCACGTTAGGGTAAGATATAGAAAGAAAAGACAACTGAATGACTAAATGATAGTAAAGATGATGATGATGATAATTAAGCATTAAAGTGATGATGTGTTAAGTTCATACAAGATAAAAGTTACAGATATCCTTAAGTCTTACTTTTGACACATAATTTTTCTATGATAATAAATAATACATTTTTGTTATGTCTAATGTTTTATCTAATGTGCAACAAGCTAATGAATAAGCTCAAAGTGACACTTGATCATAATGAAAGAGTGAGTCCATGAAGAATAATTCCATAATGTAGTAGACAAGTGTTATAAACTTAGATAAAGCTTTCAAAAACTATTAAATAGACTACAAGGTGAACAAGAACTGTGAGCAATATACTATAAAGAAGAAAGAAAATGTTAAAGAATCATATTATCTACAAATGACCATATTTTCATACCCATAGTATTTCAAAAGAGATATTATGTACTTAAATAACTAAGTGTAAATTTATGTACTTATTGCAAGACAAAAGTGCTAGCAATAATTCTTGTAATTTATTTTGAATAGCGAAATTCATTGTTGATTAACTTTACAAAACTATATGTAGCCTTATTTTGGCAAATCAATACAATTTATGTATTATTTCCAAGTGTTTCTTACTTGTGTATCTCCTTTTAAAAGGGCTTAGGAAAAATATTTATAAAACCATCAAACAACCCACACTTGTGTCAAATAGGCCATCTACAAAAAGTTTCTCACAAGTTTTTTTAAACAACCATATGTAACCCTTGCTCCTATTCTAAATCTAACATGTATCTTCATTAAGATCTGCTTATTAAAGTGTGAAATAAGTAAGAAGAGCTACCAAGATTAGATAGTTAAAGAATTCATATATTTCGTCATTATTTTCTTTTTTGTTCGTTCAATTTTACTAAGAAATTTTCTCATCTCTAAATTTTTTCCTTCTATACCTTTTTAAGGCAATGGCATTAAGATTTTCAATGATCCACTCAAAGAGATGAGGATCTATTTAGTGGATTGATTTTTTGTTTATTCAAAATAAATAGTCATTAATAGATGTTATTTCTTATTTTAATATGAATAAAGCAGAGAACAAATCTCTAAGAAATATTTTTTTACTACATAAGGTTATGTCTAGTTATCCAATGCAAATGAAAAATAGTTATATTGAACAATTAAATATTTACAAGTTCTTACTACCACTTACAACAAGTACATAAAGTCTATTCAATTATTAGTTAAATTCCCTTAAGGTATAACATGAGCATACAAAGCCGAGCTAAAAAACAAAAATATTGTTTATAGGTTTCAAACACAAATAAGTGGATATGAAATGAAAGTCCTCCTATTCTAAGAGATAAGTTCGCACATGTGAAAGATTTACAAGTAAAATCAATATCCCTATCTATGTTATCTAGAAGAAAACTCTACAAGCACTTAGTTGTTTTTAAGGAAGTAAATAATTACAAGTTAATGCACATTGTTATCCAATTTTACTATTAAGGAAACATACTTACTTTAATTTAGTAGCTACTTTATTTGTATCAGAGACACTAAAATGAGCTTAAAATGCTCAAAGATAATTTGAAAGATATGATGTGTGGTCTTTTAGACAATGTCCTTCCATGCGTTTGAAGACACGAGCTTTGGAGTGTGTACATTATTTTGCATGGTTGTCTACACTTTGGCATAGTCGCTTGGCACATCTTGTGTTTGTTGTTGAATCATCTTTTCTTCACTTATCTAGTGGTTTAAGCATAATTTATCTTATTATGCATTCTTTTTATTCTAATGGTTTGAAAAATTACATTTATTCTTAATTATTTTTATGTTTGAAGAACCTTCATTTGATTCACACTTAGAAAATTTGATAGATAAACCAAAATTTGGTATTATTTGTTATTATCAAAACCTTGACTCATAATATGGGTAGATATTCATATATAGACTTTTGTCTAATATTGTATAAATTGTTTATGTCTTAAAAATCTTGATATATGATAATTATTTATGTTATGTAAAAGTGTCTTCAAATTTGATGCTTGTAGTGGACAAGGCTACAAACAACATTCTACTTTTCTTCTTTAGTTTCCTACATCACTTCCTCCTCATGGCCTACATCAATCCACCTTCAACACGACACACATAACCTTTCATATTTGGCTATAAAGTTCTTCTTCAACTTTGGAATATATTGGACATTGGTTAGAGTCCAAACAATGTCATTAAACATCCATATAAGAATAAATCTTATAGAAATTGTTTTAAATGAAGAGTTATTTGTCATCAACATGTTACCACCATGAAATCTTCAAATGTGTGAAGATTGATAAAAGAAGAAAGCATAACTCACCAGTCAATTAGATCATTGTTGTTTAGAAACAATAATGACTATTAAGTCAAACTTTGATGAGGCCTTACTCTAAACAATAGATTTGACATGATCTTGATTAACCAATATTGGATGATCTTTCCTCTAGTGTCTTATTTTCTTGTAGAAAATTAATTTGTCTTTTGAATCACTATTCTTCTTCTTATTCTTCTCAATATTCTTGTCTTCTTAAAGACTACCAATTCGGCATCTTCATCCTCATGCCTTATGGTTAAACTCCCTTTCAAAAAGACTAGACTTAACATCTTCAATCGTAATGAAATTCATTCTTGTACTCGAAGAACTCACCAAGTTCTCATAAAATAAGAAAAAGAGACCACCACATCATCATTCCATATTAATCTTCTACTTTTGCATCTATGTCTCGAAGCTCCATCGAAATTGAACCGAGCTTACCAAGATGAACCTTTAGTGTCATAACCTCCTTCATTTATAATCCAAAGTGTATCTTCAACAACAACTTATTGAATATGGATTTCATCATGAAGTTACACATATAGTCATAACATCATCAAAGTTTGTTCTTCAATAATTTCATAAATAACCTCACTAATGGAGAAAAAGGAATCACCAAAAGTTCTTTTTCTTCTTGTATCTCCATAACATGTATGACTATGTGTGTTATATTACTTAAGAGTGGTGCCTACACACCTTACTCCTTCAACAAAACTCTTATCTTGATCTTTCGTAAATTAATATTGTTATTTTAATTAAACTTCTAGATCTTAAAGTGATACCTATTCAAACATAAACTTCTAATAACAGGTAGAAGATATATCATAGAAATTGTAATCCTAATAAATCAATATAGTTTTGTTAAACTTACCCGTAGTTTTTATCATAACAAATCTACTAAGTTTTTGTCTTTTATCATAACAAATACTACTAAGTTTTTGGTGATTTAATCATATCTTATATAAATGTGTATAAAAAATAACTTTATATTAAAGAAAAATAAGTTGAGATCATGCAAATGTTATCATACTCTTCAGAAATAAGAACATTTATACACACACCAATGATTATATAATAAACATTAGACGATGTCAATAAGTAAAAGTTGTAGACATCTGTAATGTCAGACACAAATTAAATTTATAGGACCATTTACTTTTCATCAATATGATGTCATATACTCTAACATTGATTCTAACTAAATGAACCAATTTATCCTAATTATATGCTTAATTTGAGGTTTTAAGTACTATGAGTAATTGTTTAGAGAAAAAGTTGTCATCTACATAACAAGTTGACTACAATAAAGAAAAATGTTAGTTAAATAACAACATTTAATAAAGCATTCACCTAAGAATAAAGATTTACATGGAAACTTCAATAGTTTCGTTCAAGATGGCTAGAACAAAGCATTTAACTCACAAAACATGTTAATGATCTATGTGAAAAAAACAAATTATGCATGTACTTGTGTCAAATGCAATAAAAAAATCTAACAAAATAATAGTGTCCGTTTATTTTGCAAAACCTTCATTCTCTTGACAAGGAGTTATTATTTGTATATCCTCTAATAAAAGAGTTTTTCTTATAAATTATCATACAACTATTTTATTATAACCGATATAGAAATAATGAAATATTCGTTGAAAGTAAAAAATGATAAGTGTTAAAAAACAATGTTAAAAGAGACTTTTTTTATTTAGGAAAAGATAAAAGATAGTTAAAAGTGATTAGTATACTCCATGTAATAAAAAATGAAAATAATTGAAAATAACTCAATATAGAGATAAACTAATATAAAAACTGAATAAATAATTCAATTATAGACAATAATTTTATCATTTTCAATATTTCAATTATAGAAAAAAAAAAAAAGGAAAGTTTGTAACATTACATTAGTTAGAATGAAGTTGAGTTTATCCATAAACAACTTTCGATTTCAAATATTAAAGAATAAAAGTACAATTAACAGAATATTAGTCTTCGATAAATATGATATAATAGTTTATTATGAAACATTGACTTCGAGAGTCTCCAATGTATTTCAGTACCTATAATGAAAAAGTCACGGATGCTTAGATTGAGAAACAAAAAACTACAACTTTTTCAACAAGTGCATTTTATCTATTGGAGAGCCTGTTTCTTTTTAGTAAAAAGCAATGACAAGACTTTTGACAGATGAATATTTAAACAAAGACGTTTGGAACAATATATTCTGGACGATCAATATTCTACACACTTGCTGATCAGACATTAGCCAATTTTCAGAAATCAGAAATACCAAAACAAAGAAGATAAAGATGAGGTACTCAACACCCTTTAAGATCATCCTGTTACAGTGTTTTGAAAAGTCGGTTTCATACATCAATCCAAAAAGTCAAAGGCAATTCACATGATAGTATCTTTTGCCTTGTTGTCTTATCTTTGCAACCGTATGCACAAGGATATATTGTATGCTTTTCTTTTAACTTTACGAACAAGAATCATGTGCAACTTATTAAATGCATGAAATACAAAATAGTAGTCACCGATTCAATTTGAAAGCTCATGAACTTCCCAAAAAAAAAAGAAAATTTAACAGATCAACCACATCCCTTAACTAAAAACACATGCAACCCAGATTATGTTTTTGACATTTAATATCTGCCACCGCTATTCAGATTTGTTGTAAACTTGTAGTGTGGGAACAGTATACAAGCAGACTTTGTTGCTGTTGTAAGCTATTTGGCTCGTGCACAGAGATAATAGGATATGAAGGGGAGAGAGAGAATCTTAACATCAAAACCGTGTTACATTGCCATCATTGGTTGAACATGCTTCCTGGTCATGCTCGGCCAACGTAGCCTTTGGCTGGCTTAGAGAAGCATACACACAGATTTTATTGCAAGGGGTGATGAGAAACAAAAGAAAATCGTTACTTTCTTTTTTTTTTCTTTCATTTTTTTTTTCATCTTACATCACAAAAGAGCAGTAATTTGTGTGATCAAGGCCTGCCACTTGTGGACTTTGACCTGAAAACACTTACAGCATGTGGATCTCTTTAATCAACTATTTACACGCATGATGATGACAGCTTATATCCACTTAGATGGGATGTGCAGAAGCTCGCCTTTTGCGCAGCTCATATTTGTAGTACTCTAGTTTGTTTGGCCGAGTGATACAATTCCGGTACTATGTTATACCCGTAACACAAGTACTATAAGCATTAAAATTGACCATTTAGCAGTTCCAAGACAACCTGCAGAAGCTGCAAAAACAGGATATCAGTACACAAGAAACAATACTTTAATATGGATCTATAGCCGTATATGTTGAATAAGTTGCTTCAGGAACACTTTTAGGAAAAGAGAACGATAGAAGGAATAAAAAAAATTCTCCATGAACTAAATTAACTTGTGCATAAATTAAAAATCATCTTTTCGAATTAAACTAATTCGAGAAGACACACTACTAGAAATAGCTTGCAGAGAACATTCTCTTTCTGTTTTTCCTACTTCTATTTTTCTCTTATGAGCTTCTAGAGAAAATTATCCAAACAATTCCTAAGAACTAAAAAGTTATCCTGCTTGCTTGTTAACCTAGAATTAGATGCAAAACCTTGCAGAATTTGGATACGAGAAATATCCAAAAAAGAGTTGCACACATGTATGATCCAAGGAAAATATGATATTCAACTTCCAAGGTTCAAGCAATCAAGAAAGATGTGCTCCAACACAAACAAATTTGACACCCATTGCAATCTTTAAACTATAAAACTATTGCCATATTACTGAGCATACTTACATGATGAAAGCCCAGGAAAATGTGTGTAATAATGTTCTGGGGCAAGTTCATTCTTAGGAGGGGGCTCAGCATGAGCAAAAGCTACATTCGGCAAAGGACTCAATGCAGGTTCTGAATGAGAAACATGTGTAGGGGGATCAATATGCGATTTTGGTGATGCAACAGGAACAGGATGATGTGTGTTAATAATAGGGGCAACTGCAGGTGTTGGAGGATGAGCATGCTTCCCAGAATTATGGGTAGACCTTTTTCTAAAACCAAATCGACAATTAGGAGGCTGAGATTGAGAATTTTTCCTTGGTGCAGGTGCAACTTTTGCTGCAGTAGGAGAACCAACCTTGGGTGGAGGCGCACCCTTCCTGGGTGTAGATACAGGCATCGGCGTGGGTGTATGTGCATGAGTATGTGCATGTCTAGGTGTAGGTGTTGGTGTAGGTGTTGGTGCTGATGCTGGTACTGGTGTAGATGAAGGTAGAGGAGAAATTTCAGGAGAAAGATGGGCATCATGGTGATGATGATGATGATGCCGATGTCGATGGTGGTGGTGGTGTGGAGGATGTGCCAGAGGAGCAGGAGAAGGCGACCATGCAGAGCCACTACCATCATTTCCATGAAGGGAGTGTTGCAAGACGGATGAAAGTTGGACCTGCTTAACCCTACCAAATTCAGTGTGATTCAAGCCCAGATTATGTGGTCCCATGATGGTTTGTGCCAGTTGCTTTAGCCTCTCTTTTATAGTAATCCCAACTGCAAGTAGAACTGTTGACTGGACAAGAGTAGGAGCATCGACTGTTGAACCATCAGAATTTGATAAGCTGATGTACAAGTTCTGCAACCACCGAGAAAACCCAATGAAAATCAGCATGAGACATCCTATGACTCTATGACTAGTATTTCATCATTCAAGAATCTTCAAAGGTACTGAGGATAGTAAATTGTATTTATGTATAGGGATTCCCCCATATAGGACAGTTTTCTGCAACACCAATAAAGACAATACTCATACTAGCAAACAAGCTTCCTCATTCTATCAATACACAAGAATAGTGTGGTGATCATTGACACATAACACATAATAAGAACTGAAAGTTGACCTCAAACAAAAACCACACAAAATGAAAACCATAAACAGTAAAAAAAGAAAAAAAGACCAACCTCAAAGGATGTCAGATATAATCCAGACTTTAACTGACTAGTGAGCTCCTTAAAATTGGATTGTATTTGATAAATGGGGAAATTCAATATAAAGCTAAACTTTGCTTGCCCTTTCTGCAGAGGAAATGCATTCTGTTGTGGAATTATAGTAATTCCTCCCTTCAATTTCAGCACTTCAAAAGAGTAGGGATCTCCAAACAAGGATGAAGAAGTAAGCTGCAGAATTGATTGGCGTATAACCAGGGATGTAAATGATGCTCTTATCAAACTAATGACAGCAGAGGACATTTCTGTGCCTTTATCTTCAGAATCAACTGCAAAAACAACTCTTGTCTTGTTTGGCCCAGGTAAGGATTCTAGAGACACGACAGCTACCTGGATTATTTTAACAAAAAAAAAAGAGAGAGAGAGAAAGTATTAGCATATAAACATTAATAAAGGATGTGGAAGGGAAATATGAAGAGTGGTACTTTGCTAGAGGGAGCATCAATCTCATCAAAAATTTCATCTGCAAGCTGGAACTTGTAATCTTCTAGCAAAGAAACAGATTTATTGACGATAAAGCTGGCAACAATATCATGATCTGCAAAAGTAAACATTGCCATTAAGCAAAGTGAGCTTACAACATTAAAAGAGTCTTTTCAGGTAGCTGTTGATAGTAAATCTCTGAGTATGGCAATGCAATAGTAAGTAATAAACCCTCACTAGCAATTTCTCAAAATCTATCCATAATTTGAAGCATACAGATGAATGAGGAAAATCCAATAAAGCACGCTAAACTGGTGAAGAGTATGGAGATGCTTATTATAATTTCACAAGAGAAAGGAATAGAAATTGAATAACGAGATTTGATGAACCACCTTATGCAAAGGTAATACACAAAGTGTATATTATAATTATTACGAAGGACAAAACATTTAGAACAACAATTTCCAAAAGCCAGAATACTTAACCAGCCAAACAATAAACTTGCTCGTATTACACAACTTGTCGCTACTTCATCTCCCAATAAACGACCTTCTTATTCTTCAGGTAATCACTTATATGTTATACTATTCATTCAATCCTCCATTAGTAAGAAAATATCCGTGGCAATTGAACACTCAGAATCTCTTGTGGTGGAAAATATGCTGAGCACATTGGCTGCATAATAAGGTGGAATTTTGAAATGACGTATGGCGGCTGGGGACATGGTGTCACAGTGCCAAAGTAAAAATACTACGGCTATTGTAACTAAATCACCCAAATTCAAGCAAAAGTTTCACAATTTCAACTTTTCAAGATTACAAACGAAAACTACGAAAAAATAGCAAATAAAATTTATTGCCATATGTCCATCTCAGTCATTGCAACGCATACAATGCTTGGATAGACCAAGTCATTCAACCGACATCAACAGAAGTCTTCATAAGACTAGCGTCACAAAGCCTCAGACAGCAAAATTGTTTAATGAATACCCTTCACTATGAAAGAAAATCTATATTGTATAATTTACAGCCATAATTCGTTTATAAACATCTCAAAACAATAAAAATAACTAGTTTGTGAATTGTGAATAAAACAGTCAAAATACACAAAGACCAAATATAGCATGTAAAGAAAAAATAAATAGTCACACAACTAAAAATCTCCAAAACCATTTAGAAAAAAAAAAGGCACTAAACAAGCTCGAAAAATTCCTAAAACCTTACTTGAAATAGCTAAAATTAAAGTAACTTCCCAAAACGAAGAAAACACGATCCGACAAACAAGCTCTCTTTCCCACAATTTCCAAATCCCTTCAATTGGCCAATTAACAAACCCACCGTAATTAGGAAACGAAATAGCCAATTAAAACACCCAAATTAAATAACTAACAAAATAACTGAATTTATTTCCCGTTGAGACATTAATCATCCACTAAAAATCTCTAATTAAATTTTCCTTTTTCGTTCTTCCATGGTAGACCATCTTGCTGAAACCTATAAGACCATAAAACTAGTTAAACTGTACCAACCCCTTGTCATTTTTCCACACCTTCACTGATAAAATCTAACCCAACGCTAAAAATTAAACTCCTTTCACCCGCATTTCTCCAACACACTCCCAAATCGGGAAACCTAAAACCTCATTTCCCCCGAAGCCAAAAGCAGAAACAGATCTAACCCCACGAAACAATGCCGCCAGCCACAAGACCCCACCTTTGAATCTGGAACCTCCATGCAGGCTCCCCCGATCTGCGAGGCTCATAAAAGGGGGCAACCAAAACGCCGCAGACAGAAACAAAGCGACCGACAGGACCAGTACGATGATGCATCTGGCGCCGACAAACGTCCGAATCCGAGAACAGTGGCACCGACACTCCGCATTCCTCGGCGGATCATCGGACGGAGGCAGAGGCTGCCGTTCTTCTTCGCCCTTTCCCATTGCAGAAGAACCGGAAGAGGGTTACAACCCATTCGCATTGGGTACACCCATTGGGAACCTAAGTTCGAAAATGGGATCTTTTTTCAAGAGGGTAGGTGGGGTTGGGAAGATTAGAAGCTTTTTAGGGTTTGAGGGAGATGGGTTGGAGTGGAAGAAGACGAAGAAGAAGAGATAGTGATTATTAGTGAAGTAATAACTTGTGCAGCAAAATCGACAGCTAGTGTCATTTTCTGCTTTGGAGAGAGATGGTGTGGTTTTGTTTTTTATATTTTTGAAAAATTGAAGTGGAAGCAAAGAGGAAAAGAAAATGCGTTCATTTTTTTAATCGTTAAAAAATTACGCACTGAGGTCGCACTATCGAGGGAGAAATTAGAAAGATGGGGTAAGGTTTGCCGAGGAAGAAACCATTTGGGGGGCAGTGAGGTAAGGTTTGACTCTTCCAACTTAATATCCGCCACGTTTTCTTCTCTCTCATACTTTGCTCGTGAAAACAGATAAGGATTTTAAAACCAAAAACTCCATTCTATTTCTTTATTACTATACGTCTCTTTTAAGACACTGAACTTAATTCTCTTCTGTGACATTTTTTTAACTGTCACTTTTTTCATTAATTGGTAAAAAGTAATCTCTAAATATCCTTTTTTTCAAGACTTGTTTTTAGTAAGAACAAGCTTAGAACATCACTTATTAGCTTTCATGTGATCATATTATTGATACTTCGATCATATCAGTTTATACCTATTCACTTCCTTCGAACTTCTTGAATGAAGATTGGATTAAATTCAACTTTTCTTCAAAAGTTAGGCATGCATGCAAATTAAAACAACTTTCCTTAAGACTATGCAAGATGCATTTAGTGTTATCACTTCTAATGTTTCACCAAAACATAAAAATAATGATAAGTGTTTATTGTTCTTAATTTTTAAAAGAACATGCGTTTATTATATATTTTTTTAACCTTTTTTATTCTATAATACAACTTTATGCTAACTCTTTTTACTAAAGGATTTGAGAAAGAAGAAAATTGGAAACTTTTGGAAGCATTTCATAAGCCAAGTTAAAAGATAAATAAAGAGAACTTCGTTGAACTAGAATTCAACTTAACTAAACCAAAATATGTTTTGAAAACCATTTTTTGCTACATTGAGATTCGCCCGACACAAAATGGTTTAAGCTCAACTAAGATAATTGTTTTTTTCACTTCCCGTAACTTCTTTTTGCACCCTTATTTTAAAAAAAAAATCACTTTATCCTTTCTTATTTAGTTTTTTCTTCTTCATCAAAGTTAGGAGCACTTGCTAGTTTGACATTAAGTTTTGGCACACCAATCAATTAGAGATCAATATATTGTGAAACTTTGAGGTGGGTAGATGTTTGGGGGTAAGTACATCGACGTTCATGTTTTAGTTTTCAAACACGTTCATGGTTTTAGATCAACATATTGTACAATCCAAAAACTTTAGAGATTGTGCAATCTCAATTACAACACAGGGGAGTCTAAGGTATGGGACAATATTCCTCTTCGTGCATTTTCTATCTTAGGTAATTAATTTGATTAATATATAATATATATTAGAATTTCCAGAAGTTTTCTTGTTTATTTATTTGGTACCCTTTATACGCATAAAAGTTTGGTCAGCATTGATTATTCAATGAAGGACTATAAAGAAGAATTTGTAGCATGTTATTTGAAGAATTGTTAATAATGAATAAATGGGATCCTTTCTTCTTTAAATATGCATATTATTAATAAAGAAGGTGAGTTACTTTTGAAAGACAACTTTGAGAAAAGAGTTACATCGACATATGTGGGTGAATTGGTTTAAGAGTTTTAATTAATGTTACGTGCAATTTGGTTCTTGGGTGAGCACCTATCAAAGTGTAGAGCATAATATGTAATTTAGGTTGTGTTTGCTTTAGAAAATTATTTGGAGAAAAATGAGTGGATGGATTTGAGGAGATTTGTAGATGAATTGATTGTTGTTTTTTGGAGTGGATTTGGAAATGAGTGAGTGAGAATGAATTTGGAGGTAAAGTTTGTAAAAATTAATGTAGTATTTAACCGATGTGATAAATAAAAAGAATTGTTTAATTAGTAGAAATTGAAATACCAAAATATTTTTAGTAGTATAAGTAATAAAAAATGATAATTGTTAATATTATATATAGTTGTAAAAATTATTATAAAGAAAAAATAATAAAAATTCTTTTTTAACATTAAAAACAATTATATTATTATTATTTGTTATTACTATTTTTATTATTATTATCCTTATTTATTATTATTATTTGTTATTTTTATTATTATTGTTATTTATTATTATTATTATTATTTATTATTATTATTATTATTATTATTCACGTTGTAACATGCTTTTTTTCATATGCTCATAAGCTCTTGCATGCATTTTTCATACATTCGTGAAACTTGCTCAATATTTGTTACAAGAGGGTAAAAATGTCTTTTGAAGATAGATACCTCCAAATCTCACCAATCAGCAGAGAATGAAAAAATCATACATCCCGTAAAACATCATCTTCCATCATTTCGAAATACTTAAAAACGAACATAATATAATACACAAATTTGTCTGCTTAAATTATTGTGAACATTGCATCACCTTAAAACGAACACACTCTTAGTGATGAAAATGGTTGAGGATTTTAGTGAATTGATTTAAGGTTTCATGGATTTTTATGTGAATGGTAGGATATTTGAGTGTGGTTTAACGGTGGTTTTTTGCTTTAATACGAGATTAAGCCTCTATCTAGTGCAAAGAAGATAGTCTTAAGTGACAACACGATTGGACAAGTTACAGGTGGTGAAAGGACTGAAAAGACTCTTTTTAAGGATAGGAATGCTTACCACGAGTTGAGTAGTTCTTTCTACACCTCCCATCTACATATCGAAATTGATAATAATGTTCTTCATTTAATGAACCACAACGAAATCTTTGTATTGGTGATGATGGATTAATGATGTTGGCTTAATTCGAACAACCAATAATAAATGGAGTGCTTTTAAATACCATTGCATTCCTCTTCACTCTCACTTCTTCTTCTTCGTTTTTCTTACTCTTTGAGTTTTGAGTTACTCTACTTCTACTTTTGTGCTTCCATCTTGTGAGTTGTGGTCACATGGTGGTCTCGGTGCATTCATGGTGTGGTCCCTGTCGTGGTCTGGTTGATCGAAAAGGAAGGTTGAAGTTGGCATTTGAGGTAAGTAAGAACGTTAAGTTCTGAAACACCCTTAACCTGCTTTTGAATGTCGGTTAAGGGCTCGCCAACTTTTGAAAGTCGGTTAAGGGTTACCGTAATTCGAAATACGACAAACCCTTAACTAATTTTCGAAAGTCGATGAACCATTAATCAACATTCAAAAAACAGTTAAGGATCCATCGTATTTCGAATCAAGTTGGATCCTTAACCGTTTTTAGAAAATTAGTCAAGAGTTTGTTGACTTTTGAAAACTGGTTAAAGATCCAACATGATTCAAAATACAACGACCCTTTAATATTTTTTATAAATTGAAAATATAATATGTTTTTTTATTTAATTATTTGTTAGTGTTTTTTTATTTAATTTATAATACATTTTTTTATTTAGTTATTTTTAGTATTTATTTAATAGTTAATTTATTATATGTGTTAATTTATGATATGTTAATATTTTATATTTATTATTTAAATTTTAATATGTTTTGTTATTTTTGATTAGTTAGTTAATTTTAATTTTTTTAATTTTTTATTTATTTTTAATATACTTTTGTTTTTTATTTATTATTTAGTTTTGAATATTTTTTTTGTTATTTTTTATGTATTAGTTAATTTTTTACTTACTAATTAATTTTTATAGGTGTTAATGTTTTTAAGTTGTATTTAATTTTTAATAACTTTTTTTTATTTACTATTTAATTTTTAATATTTTTTGTTATGTTTTATTTATTAGTTATTTTTTGATATATCTTAATCTTTTTTAACTTTTGATTTCATTTATAATATGTTTATATTTTTTAATTATAATTTAAATTTTAATATGTTTTGTTATTTTTTATTTATTAGTTAATTTTAGTAATATGTAATCATGTTTTTATCATTTAATTTAATTTATAATATGTTAATTTTTTTAATTATAATATAATTTATATTATGTTTTGCTGTTTTTTATTTAATTTTTAATTTATGTCTTAATGTTTTTAATTTTTTATTTAATTTATAATTTTGTGTATTATTTATTTATTATATAATATTTAATATGTTATGTTGTTTTTATTTATTAGTTAATTTTTAATATGTGTTAATGTTTTTAATTTTTTATTTAATTTATAATATGTTTATGTTTTTTTAAGATGTGATGTAGTTTTTTTTTATGTATTATTTAATTTTAAATTTTTATTGTTGTTACTGTTTTATTTAGAAATATTTAGTGATAATTATGTTTATTGTAGGTTGTAATTAATGTTATAAGATGGATAACTATTTATTTGAATTAAACTATTCTTAAATAGATTTGGGTTTCGTGTCCGAATTTTCTTCTTTCATAAATGAAGTGGCTGAAGGTGATTACACAAATAAGTTTTCCATTGATTAAATATTTCCATCATGCGACAATATAATTGAATGAGCTTGAAATATTGCATTTGACCTTGAATTTGTTGTCGTCATTATAAGATCTGACACAATAATTGGTGAAGCTGGAAGAAAGACGTTCATTTGGTTAGGTTGTGAAATGAGTGAGAAATATAGGAAGTATAAACCAAATGTTCAACCTAGTGTGTCCGGGACAAGAACATGTTAGTGTTCGTTTAGGTTGAGGGGTAAACCCAATTATAATCGAGAGTTGGATTTTAAAGGTTATCTGCGACTATCACAATCATGAATTAGCTGGGACTTTGGTTTGTCATCCTTTTGTTAGGAGGTTAAATTTCGTTGAACAGTTGTTAACATAACTAAGAGTCAAGTAAAGCCCTCAAATAATCTATTGACTCTGAAAGAACATAATAATGCTAATGTGACCACTATAAAGCAAATATATAATGCAAGGTACACATACAAACGATCTTTGTGAGGGTTGAGAATTGAAATGTATCAGTTGATGATGATGTTAGACAAAGATAAATACATCCAATGGAGTAGATCTTTGGACAATTCCAACGTGGTAAGTGACACGTTCTGGACACATCCCGATTCACTTGTTGAATTCATTTAATATAGTTTTCTTAATGGATATCACGTACAAGACGAACAAATATCGTCTCCCCTTGCTAAAGATTGTTGGGGTCACATTAACTGGTTTGACATCAAAGGATTATTTATGACATCAAAGGGCGATCCACGCATTGTTGTTACTGGCAGAAACCTTGCTTTGATGAATGTCATTGGCAATGTGTTTCCTAGAATTTATCATATGCTTTGTATGTTCCACATTATGAAAAATGTCAAAACGAAATGCAAGATGCTAGTGGATTAATTTGAGGCATGGCATGTGTTAAGGGAAGTGTGGAAAAATGTGATGTACTATGAAGAACAATCCATGTTTGGTGCTTATGTTGATCGTCTTTAGTATGCCTTTGGTGCATGACCTCTTTTTTTTTTAATATGTCAACCATACTTGGATCATTTCGTTCAAGACATACTTTGTTAAAGCATGAACCAACAAAGTTATGCATCTAGGCAACACTACAACGAATAAGTAATTGTTATTCTTAATTTGATTACTTATTTATGTTATATTTCTTCTCGTAGTATTAATGTCTTTTGTAACAGGTTTGAGTCAACGCACTAGAGCCTCAAGAGATTATTGGGGCCCAATATTGGAGACCTATGTTCGTGTTGAGATGTTATGCATAACATCATTTTCCTACAACATAACAAGATCAAGGCATCCTTTGAAAAAAGTCTTAACCTCATGAGTAAAACCTATAAAGGAATAAGATATAAAAGACTTGTTGGACACGTTTTAAGATATTCTCTAAGACTTATTGTTGATGAAGTTGAACAAGTGAATCAAATAGGATTGGACAGTGGACGTTGTGAATGCATTCTGAGATCAACTTATGGGCTACCATGTGCTTATGAATTAGCACGATATGAGTCTGACATAATTCCTCTAGGTGAAATTCATGTTATGTGGACCCGCTTGAGTTTTTCAAGTATTGTGTCAAATGAATCGCTTCCATAGTTATGCATTGACCGTGAACTTGATATGTTTCACGAACGATTCAAGAAGGTTGACATTGGAGAAAATGTTAACATCAAGCAAAAGCTAATCAAAATTGCTTGTCCATAAATGATATTTATGTATCTCCTTCGCATAAAGTGAAAACAAAGGTTCACAGAAGACTAAACTTCAACATCAAGAGAGGTCTACGAAATGTGACCCATCATATTTTGAGCATGTTGACACTTTGCAATCGATGACAAAGCCTTCATCACGAAAATCACAAGTCAAATCCAAGGCTAAACAAGTTTCACGAAGGCGAGTACCGATGTTAGATCAGTTCCACCCGATCTGTCATTCATATATTGTCGATGTTGTTGATGTTGTAGCCGATGGTGATTGCGGTTATCTATTCATTGCTGCTTTGTTGGGCCTAGGTGAAGAGGCATGACCCATTATCTGACATGACCTCCATGAAGAACTTACTATGTGGCATGATGAATGCTACCAATTAGAAGCTTTAATTCCTTGAAATATTTTGATAATGATGCACTAAAGGATTTGAAGAACTATTTACAATCTATGTTAAAGCATTTTGTTGTAGATTTCATTATAGTAGGCTTAATCTTTCACTTTTAAACTAAAAGAAGTCTTGTATTTACTTTCCAGTGTATAAAACTTGCGACAATAATCGATTACCACGAAAGATAATCGATTATCATAAGAAAACAAAGAAATAACTTCAATTCAACAATAATCGATTATCTCTCAGAATAATCGATTAACATCAAAAGATATGAAAACCCAAGGTTCGTAGATAATCGATTACCATTTGGGATAATCGATTATCCCCAAAATAAAACTCTTTTAACGGCCTGAAATAATCGATTATCACTTTAGATAATTGATTATCACTGGCAGTTGGAAGCTGTTTGTTCAGCTTATAACCTAGCTCGAACCTTAAGTTATATATAGTGTTCTTCACAGTTCTTAAAAGGTTATTTAAACCATTACAGAGTACAAAGAATTATCTGGAGAAACCCTAAGTGTTTAAGAAAGCTAGTGTTTCGGTGCTTGAAGAAGGAAGAGCTTGTACTTAGTGTGTTTAAGTTGGAAGAGCTTTTCTACCAAGCATAATCAAGTTTTTCATTCCTCGTGTGTTGAAGGAAGGTGTTGGTCATCTCTTATCGATTAAGAGAGGTGTTTTATAAACTTGTATTCATTGTTATATTGTATTTTGATTTTCATTTTAGTGAAAAGTTAATCACTCTTTTTAGAGAGATTAACAACTAGACTATAAATCTTTTTATTCAAACTAGTATAAAAATTACTTGTGTCAATCTTCTCATCCCTACTCTACTTTACTATTTTTATCGAAGAATGTTTTTAAAAAGGAAATCGATTTTTAATTAGAACCAAATCACCTCGCTGCTCTTGGTTTTGCCCAACGCTTTTAAACATTTTGCTACGTGACACCAACAATTGTAATCAGAGCTTGCTTTGATATTCTTTCAAATTTTTCGAAAATGGTCGAACAAATTGAAGTTTATGCTGAGGGTGCTCCATCAACATACCCCCTCTTTTTACTGGTGATAATTACGCATTCTAGAAAGTCAGAATGCAAATCTTTATAGGGTTTTTTTGGTAGTGGCATCTGGGAAACAGTTGTGAATGGTCCAATAATTCCTACTAGAATTATGGATGGTGTAGAGGAAGAAAAACCATATTTGTTGTGGACTGCTTAAGAAAATAGATGAGTTTAATTTGATATAAAAGCTCAAAATATAATTTCCTCTACTATTGTATTAGATGATTTTTATAGGATTTTAGTGTGCAAAATGACTCAGGAGATGTGGGAGGTTCTTCAGGTAACTCATGAAGGAACTAATGATGTAAAGCGTACAAGGAAGAATACTTTAATACAAGAGTACGAAATGTTCAGGATGCAATCGGGGGAAACTCTAGCTAATGTGCAAAAACGCTTCACCCACATCCTCAACCATCTCACTGGTCTCTAGGTAAAACATTTGATACTCACAAGTTAAATGTAAAAATTTTGAAATCCTTGAACAGGACATGGAAGCCCAAGGTGACAAACATATTAGAGTCCCAACATTTATCCTCAATGTCAATGGCAATATTGTTTAGAAAGCTGAGTTATCATGAGCTCGAGTTGAACAGGTTGAAAGCTGAACAAGAATAAGGAAAAAAGAAAAACTTGGTCTTCAAATCTGAAATCTCAAAAGGAAAAGGGCCAAAAAAAGATGAGGATTATGAAGATGAACATGTGAGCCTCATCATCAATAGGTTTTCAAAATTCATGAGGACTAAGCGAAAGGACAAATTTTAGAGTGAGAAAAAGGAAAATCAAGGCACATCATCAAGCTACAAATGCTATGGTTGTGGTGAAAAAGGCAATGTGAAAGTCGATTGTCCAAACAACAAGAAGAGCGAGGAGAAGAAAGAAAAGAAATTTCATAAGAAGAAAAAGGTTTACATTGCTTGGGACAACAATGACTTAAGTTCATCTACCTCAAGCGATTCCAATGAAGAAGCCAACTTGTGTTTGATGGCAAATATTGATGACACTTCAAGCCAAGTAAGTTGGTCTAGTCTTGACATTAGTGAAGTTGATTTGCAAAAAGTTTTTCTAGAATTGCTTGAGGAATCTAAAAAATTGGATACTGCTCATGAAAAACTAAAAAGTGAATTTAAAGATTTGCAAACTAAATATGAAAAAGCTTTAGATGAAGAAGTCATTTAAGAAACAAAATTTGCAATTTAGAAATGAAAAAGGCTACAATTATTAAACCCCTTATTGAATTCCTATCTTGCAAAAGTCATATGTTTGATATTGACATATTAGAGAACTTACTCAAAAATGCTACACAATCTGCATCCTGTATGAATAATGGAACTAAGAAGAAGTCTTTCAAAAACAAAAGTATGCATAAAAAGAATAATAAAGTTAGAAGAACACGTAGAATTTGGATTGAAAAGGGTACTCTTTTGAAAACCAAACTTCATAGTGCTTCTTGCTTTTATTGTATGAAATAGGCACACACCTCTAACAAGTGCAACAACTTCCAGTTGCAATGTACTAAGCTTATGTAGTAGATAAAGCCACACATGCTTGCTTCTTTGAGTGCCATGTGATTAGTAAGCACCCAAGTAAGTGGAAAGTGCCACTAGTACTTCTTCTTTCTACTTTTCATCTACCAAAATCTGAATCATTATATCATGTTAGTGATAAGTTTGCACCTCTAGTATACCATACTCCTAATGTTTTCGTCCCTTTTAGGTATTTCATGATTTTTTTAACAGCCGTTAGATGAGACTGTTTAAGACAAGATTGAAACCTAGCACACATACATACACTATGCATGATATCAGGATGACTAACAATTAAATAGAGTATAGAGCTAATCATACCTCTCTAAAGTTTCTGATCAACATCCTTACATGCTTCATCTTTATCTAGATAGTATTTTGTGGCCATTGGAGCAGAGGATTATTTACATCTGTCTATTTTGTACTCCTTTAGAAGCTCATTGCAGTATGGGGTGGAGACGATGGGGTCAGTCCATGGATTCTTTTTCCTTTTGCCACATTTCGCTCAAAGGGTTGAAGGGAGATAGTGCATCAAGTTGTTCGCAAGGGCCAGCCTGATCCTCTTCCCTAGAATGATCCCAAATGAGGAAACCCTAGGAGAGCCACCGACTCCAACTACCGTCCATGTACGATCCATACTAGATCTGACCAATTGTCCATCCTACCTCCTCTACGTTTGGATTGGTGAATGAATATCCCTGTAGAGCATTGTTTCACTTGGAGTCCAAGGAAGAAGTTTAATTCCCCCATCATGGACATTTCAAATTCCTACTGCATGCTCTTCGAAAACTCTTTGCACATTTGAGGATTAGTAGAGTCAAACACAATATCATCTACATAAATTTGTACAAATAAAAATTTTCTCCATATTTTTTAATAAATAGAGTATAATCAACTTTACCCCATGAACTATGTGCTTGCTTTAGCCCATAGAGTGTCTTTCTTAGCTTGAAGATGTGGCCTGGAAACTCAAAGTCTTGGAAACCAGGAAATTGCTCTACAAAAACTTATTCTTTGATGTATCCATTTAAAAAGGCGTTTTTCACATCCATTTGGAATGGTTTGAAGTTGAGCATAGATGCAATAACAAGTAAGATTCGAATTGCTTTAAGCCTGCCAACTAGTGTATATGTCTCATCATAGTCAATCCCCTCTTCTTGACTACAGCCCTTTGTCACTAGTTTAGCCTTGTTCTTTATGATGGCTCATGAGTCACCCGTCTTGTTTCTAAATACCCACTTGGTTCCAATTACTTGATGAGCACTATTTCGTGGGACAAGCTCCCAAACATGATTTATTTTGAACTAATTTAATTCTTCTTACATGGCCAAGTACCAGTTCTCATCTTGTAATGCATCATTGATGTGTTTCGATTCTATTTGTGATATAAAGGCTACATTCATGCAAAATTGTCCTAATTGTCTTATTGTGGACACTTCTTTGGTGATATCACCTATTACATTAACTATTAACATATCCCTTGGGATTGTCGAGTCCTTTAGAAGATTTGTTGTGTTCTTATATTTTATTTCAGTAGGTGTTTGTGCCTCTTAAGTGTTTTCCATATCCTTTGTCACATCTAGACTTGTTTCACCTGCGTCTAGACTTTTTCTTTGTTGTATTATGTTAGTCAAGATGCCAAAGTTTTCATCAAAAGCAACATGAACATATTCCTCTACAATTAAAGTGCGTTTATTAAAGATTCTATAGGATTTGCTTGTTAACGAGTAACCTAGAAAAATTCCTTCATCTGCTTTGGAATCAAACTTGCCAAGATTACTTTTACCATTGTTTTACACAAAGCACTAACAACCAAATACCCTTAAGTGAATGATGTTAGGTTTTGTTCCTTTGAATAACTTATAAAGACTGACCTTTAGTATAAGTCTTATGAGAGTTCTACTGAGCACATAACATGTTGTACTAACAACATCAGCCCATAAGTATTTAGGCAATGATTTGTCATTAAGCATGGTTCTAGCTAATTCCTCTAAGGTCCTATTCTTTCTTTCAATAACACCATTTTGTTGTGTTGTTCTATGTGTAGAGAAATTGCAAGAAATTCCTTGGTTTTCACAAAAGATTTCATTTTGAAATTCCCTCCAATGGTCACTTATAATAGCCTTAGTTCTAAGCTTTTTTTTCATTTTGAATTATGGGGGAAATTTTATTGAAAACTCTTAATGTGTCACTGTTAGATGCAATGAAAAAGGTCCATGTGAATCTAGAGTTATCGTCTACAAGAACAAGTCCATAGTAATTTCCTCCTAGGATTTTTACTTTAGATTGACCAAATAGATTCATGTGTACCAACTCTAGTGGTCTAGTACTGGATATGAATTGTTTGGATTTGAATGATGTTTTTATTTGTTTTCCTTTTTGGAAAACATCACACAACCTATCAGGTTCAAACTTGATTTTAGATAAGCCTAACACTAGACCTCCAATTACCAGTTTATTTAGGGGATATATGTGTATGTGTGCAAGCCTTTTGTGCCATAACCAAGATTCATCTTCTTTTAACAGTAAACACACAACAAATTCAAATGAGGTATTTTCGAAATCAACCATGTATATAGTGTGATACCTTTTACCAACTAATACTGACTTATTTGATGATGCACAACAAATCAAGCAGTGATTTGACTCAAATGTGACTTTTAAACCCTTGTCACAAAGTTGAATAATGCTTAGTAAGTTGTATTTAAGTCCTTCAACTAGTAGAACATTTTCAATTGCATATGAGGAAGGAGTTTGTACTTTACCAATACCAAGGATTTTACCTTTATTATTGTCTCCATAGGTGACATATCCACTTGTTTTGTGAGATATGTTGTTGAATTTTCTAGCATCCCCTGTCATGTGTCTTGAGCACCCACTATCAAGATACCACATGGACTCCTTTCCCCTTTCAATTTCCTACATAATACTTTAGAGATTGGTGACAGGTACCCACATTTGGGTCCTTTCAGGTTATGAGGTTTCAATGATTCCTTAGGAATCTCGTTGAATTTTCCTTTTGGAACAACCACATTTTTATAATAGTAAGATTTTGATGCATGGCCTAAATGGTTACAATAAAAGCATGTATTTGATAATGGTTTGCTAATATCAACAAATTTCTTAGCCTTTATTTTACTGTTTTGTCCTGTGTAACCAATTCCTTGCTTATTTAGTACACTTCTTTGTGATTCTAACAGAGCATTTAAGTTGGAACTTCCTAGGGTGAAGTTAGATAGAGTTTTCATGAGATATTTCACTCGTTCCATTTGATTTGAGTATTTTTCACACTCCTGAACACTTCCTTTGTTTCTATATGTGTTTTCCTTAGGTGTATTCTCTAGGGACTGTAGCTTAGATTTCAGATTGTTATTTTCCTCATTCATACCTTTTATTCTTCCCTCTAACCATTTTTTTCACTTTTAAGCTTATTATTTGCATATTGAAGTTTCCTAGCCTCTTCATGCAGTTCTTGGAATGCATCAAGCAGTTGATAATACTTATTTTCTATACTTTCATTTTCAAAGCTACTTACACTATCTTCTGATGATGTTGACCTTGCCATTAAGCAAAAATTGGTCTCCTCTACAATGCTATCATAAAAGTCACTGAAAGTGCTAAAAGCATTGTCTTCCCAGGCTGTGTATGCCTTCTTTTTCTTCTTGTTTCTGCTATTAGAGCCATTCTTTTCCTCTAGCTTTTGTTCATCTTTAGAATAGGGCATTTTGGTTTTATGTGCCCAATTTTGCCACATTCAAAGCATGTAGGTGCAACAACAAATTTGTCCTTTTTTCTATAGGATCTTTTATTTCCTGTAGAGTCATTATTGTTAGTTTTATTTTTGTATTTCAGAAATTGAGAACTTCTTTACCATTAGATTCAATGTTCCACTATCAGAATTATCAGTCGCTTGTTCATCTTCAGATTCATCTCTTCTTCAGCTGGATTTGTTGGTTGTTTTTGCAGCAGATTTAAGAGCAATTGTGTGTCTTTTCTCCCCTTCTTCTTCTTTCAGTCTTCCTAGTCCCAATTCATGCTCCCTTGATTTTCCAAATAATGTGGCCATATTCATAGTGGTAAGATCTCTTGATTCGAGTATGGTTGT
Organism: Vigna reflexopilosa; assembly: GCA_027742785.1. NCBI lineage: Eukaryota > Viridiplantae > Streptophyta > Magnoliopsida > Fabales > Fabaceae > Vigna > Vigna reflexopilosa. The sequence goes on from CM050914.1 coordinate 14,569,892, forward strand.
AACCTTGGGTTGCCATGTTCTTTTGAGGCTCTTTAATATCTTTATGTTTAGTTCTTCCTTGTCAAATGTCTTACCAAGGGCAAAGAGACGATTTATTATGTGTGTGAACCTTTTTTGCACATCATATACACTTTTTCTATTTTTCATTCTGAACATCTCATACTCCTGAATCAATGAGTTCTTTCTAGTTCTCTTTACTTCATCTGTTTCCTAATGTGTGACCTCTAGAACGTTCACATTTATTTTACTGATTCACATACAAAAATTCTATAAAACTCATCAATGGTTAGTCGGAAGAAATGATATTTTTGTCCCTCACATCATAGTGTGCCCTCTTGTTCTCATCCGGAGTCCATTCAGAAAACTCCTTGAGTTTAGTCTTTCCATTTTAAATCTTGGTTGGTTCATTGAGACCATTAATAAAAGCATCCCACACATCCTTGTCTACTGATTCCAAAAAGATTTTCATCCTAATTTTCTAAAAAGGGTAATTCTCACCAGCAAAGAGTGGTGGCATGTTTGTGGAGGCCCCTTCACCAAAGGTTTGAGATATATTGGCCATCTAGGATCTTTTTAATCAATTAAAACTTTGATTAACCAGCTCTGTTGCCAATTGTTAGAAAAATAACCCCTATATCTCAAGCTAAGAGTGGGGTGAATTGGATTTTAAAAGCTTTTTCAAATCTTTAAAATCTTTAATCTTGAAATCACTAAACAATGATATTTGAATCAAGCAAGTAATCAAATGTAAAAACAAGATTATAACACACCAAGATGTATACTGGTTTGGCTCTTAGAAGAAGCCTACATCCAATCTTTCCTAAACAACTTTAGTTGGGGGGTAATCCACTAATCAAGATTTGAGTCAAGAATACAAAGATACACTCAATTTGTATACTCACCAACACTCAAATACAAAACAAAGTAGACAATGGAGGATCACTCTCACTCTCTTCAACCTGACCTACCTAGCATAGGTTACAAGTCTAAACAATACAAATAGAACCTGAAAAAATACAGTCAATAATGCAGATGTTTCAGAACTTGTGTGCTCCTGATGTCTTGAATTGTTTCTTGTAGACTTCTTCACAAATCTTGCTCAAAACCTCCAAGAACTCTTCTTTGATTGTGCCTGTACTCAAACTCAAACAAATATCAGTATATAGCAAATGAATTTTCGTAATGAGTTAAGTTTTAAAGCTGATTTATATAGAAAATCAAATTCTATCGCAGTTTAATCGATTAGATTAAAATCTTAATCGATTAGACAAAAGTTTCTGTTTTAATCGATTATGTCACTAATGTAATCGATTGAAATAACAATTATGTCTTGTTTTGCTTCTTCTGACTTACTTTAACATATTAGATTAAAAGTATAATCGATTAGGCCAAAGTTTCTATTTTAATTGATTATGTCACTAATGTAATCGATTAAAATAGTCAGTTTTTCCCTGTTTTGCTTTATGTGAATTTTGGCTTGCCTTAACAAATTAGATTACCAATCTAATCGACTAATACTACAAGTAATGTGCATTTTTGACCAATTTAAACCATATTTACTTGTACACATTTGATCTATGTATTTCATTGTTCTCTTATGATCCTAAGAAATTTTACTATCAAGTTCATTGTGCAATAGAGAACCAATTACTCATTCATCATCAAAAAACCTTTCACCAACTTATGAAGGCCAAAGTTCCCCCTTTCAACAAGCCTTTCAATTCATTTTCTTATCCAATAAACACTTTTTCCTTGGACATAGTTCAAGCTTACGTTCATCTAGGTGGCAGTATGCAAAGCATTCCAACAACTTAAATGTTGAGTAGTAAACAAGTTTCCACAACCACATCTTACATGGAGTCTTGAGCTCAATGGTTTTAATTGGAGAACAATTTACTAAGTAATATGTTGTGCTCACTATTCACCTGAGTAATTTCTATCCAAATTTTAATACAATAACAAGATCCTTCTTTTTTAACTTTTTACACACACCCCTTATTACCTCTTTAGTCTTTGAATGAATCATAGAGAGTTCATCAAAATCTACATTTCTACTAATAATCACTTGTTTCTTTTATGTGATTATGCTTTAAAGCCTTTTGTTTTACTCTTGGAGCCAACAAGCACCCTTTTTGTGAACTTGCATTTAAGCTTACCTCATATACAAAAGCAAGATACCTATACACTTTCATTGTTTAATATGCAATAGACTTGTTAGACCACAATTGAACTATTGTCTTGAACTCAATGGTTGTAAATGGAGAGGGATTCACTAGATAAAATCTTGTGCTCGTCGCTCCACTTTAAGTGTTGTCTATCCAAACTAGAATGAGAAAACATACCCCTTATCCTTTGAATCTCTCGGCATTTCTCTTGGTACCTCTTCAAACTTTGTACAAATCACAAAGACTTCATAAAACTCAATGTATATACTAATAATTGCTTATTTATCAAACAATGGTTATACTTTAAAGTCTTTGACCCCTCTCATACCTATTGACACTACCTTCTTGGAATTATGATTAAGTTTCCCGTCGTCTAATAGTAGTAAGTAAGAACCTCAAACAACTTCAATGCCTAAGTGGCTGACAGGCTTGCCCAACCACATCTTAACTTGAGTCTTGAACTTAATGCCTATAGATTGAGAATAACTTATTAGATATTACATTGTGCTCATCTCTCCACCTAAGCACTATCTGTCCAAAGTGGAATGTGGAATGTGACAACATGTTTTTTATCTTTCGACTCTCAAAGTGCTTCTCTTGGTGCCTCTTCAAACTCTATATGAACAAGAGATTTAATAAAACTCAACATTTCTACTAACAAAATTACTTATTTTTCAAACAATGATTATACTATAAAGACTTTTACTTTATTTTTATAACAAATAAATGCACATATCTTAAAGTTACATTGAAAATTATCTTCACCTACATGATAATAAATAAGATATAAAAAACATCTTCAATTTTAATTAATTAAGTAAATTTGTTTAGTCAGTGTGTCAACTTGGTCGCCACTTTTAATTTTGTGTCAATTTCATCCCAATTTGTTAATGTGCATAAATCAAGTCCTTGTAGTTAGTTTTCCATAAATGGTGTTAAGAGTGTGGTGATGTGGCAAATGACAACATATATGTGTAAAAATTTGTAATTGTACAATGGAAAGGTTGAGAGGTTCGCAAGACATCCAAAGAGCTCAACTAAGCGTCTGGAAAACTAAAACAACTTGACAAGACATCCAAATAACTTAGCTAAGTTCATGGAGAACTCAATTAACTCAACAAGACAAGTGGATAGTTCGCTAAAGTGCACGGAGAAGTCAAATAGCCCGACCAGATACTAGAGAGTTTCGCAAATCAGACTGAACTATCTAGACTTCTCACCAAACTATTTGAATTCTTCATGCACCTTATCGAGCTTATTAGACTTTCTACCGAGCTATCTGACTTTTTGATGCACCTTATCAAACTCTAGGGATGTTTTGTCGAGCTATCTGACTTCTCTATGCACTTTACCAACCTCACCATATATTTATCCAAACTATTTTAGTTCTTCAAGCACTTAGCTGAGCTCTACGGATGTCTTGTTGAATTGTTTTAGTTTTCCATGAAGTTAGTCGAGCTTTTTGCATGTCTTGCTAAGCAAATTGAGTTCTCCATGTGCTTAGCTGAGCTCTCTGGTTGTCTTGTCGACCTCTCAATGCTTCAATTAATTATGTAGCACGACTTAAGATAAGTACGTATACTGAAGTCATCAAGATTTTCGTTTTTAGATTTTTCTTACCAACCCAAATTTCCAATCGCAAAATCCTTATGTGTGACGTCTGCATAAATATGCACAAAAGCATGCCTAATATGGCGTAAACAAAAAATAACTTGATTGATGCATATTAACGAATTTAGGGATGAAATTGACATAAAATTAAGAGTGGAGGCTAAGTTGACACACTCCCCCAAAATAAAGACCATATGAGTAATTAAACTTAAATGCACATATCTTAGAGTTATGTTGAAAATGATCTCATATACATGATAGTAAATAAGATATCAAAAACATCTTCAATGTTAATTAATCAATGAAATTTGTTTTGCCACATATAATGTCATAACTTAATTGAGAATATATATTTTTTAAAATAATTATTAGTGTTAAATAAAAATAATTAATCATACTAAATGTATAATTAATAGTTTTTTGTGATATGAAAACATAGAATCATATATTTTTAATTTTTATATTACTCAATTTTTCACGTTCATTTTTATGTAATTGAGAAAAATCTTTATATATATTCTTTTATTTTTCTTACCTTCCATGCCTCTCTTGAACCTTCCAAACTAATGATAATTATGAGTGACAAAACAACTAGACTTCTTTTGAGAATAAATTCATTCTTTTGAGTTTTTTAATGAGATCTATTATATGTAAAGGTTGTTAGGCTTCTATGTGAGATATAAGGATTCAAGATAAATTTTTGTTCCATTAGCAATGTTAGAATATAATAAGATTATTTATTTAAATTTTCTATGTACGAATATTGCATTATGTTTAAATAAAGGTCTTTAGAGATAGTGAAACTCTTTATAATAATGACTCTGTTAAAACTAAATCGAATTGAACTGATTCACCACAAAAAAATGGGTTGAAAAGTTCTAAAGCACTTGCTAAAGTGCAAAGTGATACACAAATAGATTAACCTCTACATTTTTTTTATATTATTTTATTTCTTTTAATTCTTTTAATAATACATGTTAAATTATTACATTAATATTAATAATTAAAAGGTGTTAATAATTTAAATTACAATCTTATTATATATCAGTATTTTTTTCATAATATAAAACACAAAATTAATTTTTTAAATTGTTTTTTATTTCTATTTCTATTAAAAAATGGATTAACAACCCAAGCATTTACATTCCATCTTTTTAATACACCATTTATAACCCATTTAACCCACCAGTTTAAAGGGTTGAAAATTTAACACAATTTTGCTATGGCCACTCGGATCATACCCATTTTGCAATCCTAATGATAATAAACACTAAAATATTATATTTGCTATCTAATGAATTAAAATGTTATATTTTCAAATTTATATTTTGGAAAATGAAGATCTAATTTTTATTCCACAACAAACATACTGTAATATAAAGAAATATTATAAATATAAAGAGAACAACATCCTCCTCTTTCATTCTTCACTTCCAAACTCAACTCTCTCCATTCTCTTCTTTTGATTCGTATTTGATAGCAGTTGCTTTCCTTCGGTTTCGTTTTCTCTATCGTTTTTGTTTATTCGTTGCGTTCTTAGCTCTTCAATCATGGCCAAAGGCGTAATCTCAGACGAAGAAGGTGAACCCTAGAAACTCCCTAATTCCTCTTTGCATTTCCATTTCCCTTCAAAGTTTCTCACATTTTCGGTTCCTTTGGTTGTTCAATACGCGCAGATGACGTCGAGCTCGACGAAGAAGAGAGGGAACCCATTGACGGGGAAGAATTGGAAGAGGGGCGGGATGTGGATAACGAAGACGAAGACGAAGAAGAGGGTATATACTTTGATTGGTTCGATATTTCTGAACTATGCGTTGTGTATGTTATTTTTTTGTTTTTCTTTTATTTTTAGTTTTTTATTTGTATGCAAATTTCTTCAGTGGTGGTGGCGCTTTTGGGTTTGTTAGAACGTTCCGTTTTCAAATTAGGGTTTGCTTTTTGTTCGATGGTAGTAAGAATTGGTTACATGTGGTAAATGGAGAAAGCCACTTTTTGTTAGGTACTAAGGTTGATATTGTACGTTTGGAGACAGCTGTAAAGTTTCAGCCTTGATGATCTTTTCATGATAGAAGCCAAAGTAAACAAAACGAGTTTTGGATTTCTGTGAGGATTGGATTGGTCATCTGGCTGGAACATGAAACTTGAGATGTATAAATTCTCGTGCATGTTAAAAATTCGGTTTGGGAATTCATGGGAAACGAGGGAAATAGTTTTGTTAGTCTTTTTTCGTATTCCAATGTTTGAAAGCATGTAATTCTGGTTAGCCTTGTCAATCATAAATCTTTATCTTCGACTTGTGTTTCTTTAGGCGTGTTCTTCCCTCACATTTTTCGAAGTTTTGTCTTGGCTTGGAAGAATGTTTGTATGAGCTAAGTTGTGGTAGACGGACTTCTGAATGCTGTTCAGTGGTTCCCATTAGGAAGAGTGATACTTATTTTAGAGTTTGTTTGCTTGATTGTTCAAACGATATCAGAATTTTATGGTTTAGTCCCTTTTGTGGTGTCATTTAATGGTCAGTTGAGAGTTTAGCTTTGTTCTTGTTTTTAGTTTTTGATGTTCTTCATTTTGTTTTTGCTTGATATATGAATGTAATCTATCCGATGCTGTCTTATTTTATGGAGCCAATCATGTGTATAGGTTTATTCTTTGATGGGCATTATGGGATGCCATCTTATTTTTCTAATACCCTTTCTTTACCTCCTCTCTTCAGAAGGGCAAGATGAGTATGAAAATGATGGATTTATTGTGGATGACATTGAGGATGAAGAGGAGCAAGATGTAGAAGAGAGAGCAGACAGTGATGATGAGCGACAGAGGAAGAAAAAGAGGAAGAAAAAGTCAGTTTTCCGTCATCATTTTTTTTAATCCTTGCTTGTGGTCGAAGTTGATGTATTTGTATGTTTAGAGAAGCAAACAGAATGTCTGATAATAGATGAATATTTTTATTAAATTGGATATATTTGATAATCACTCTTGCACGAGCAGCTGATTGATTTTCCTCTTACAAAACTTTTTCCGAGTTTTTTAAACTACACAAGTCTTGCATTTTTTAAAAGTTACATGAACATGGGCTGGTTTCTGCCTTTTTCCCCTGCTACCGCTTATTTCATTCTGTACCCCTTTGGTGGGAGATAGGCATAGGATTGAAAAAATTGATTGTCTGTAATTATTGTTTAAAATTTAAAACATCAATGATGCTAGTACTTTTATTTCATTATAGATATGTAACGAATTAATGTCACTATTTTAGGGAGGAGTATGTGCTTGATGAAGATGATTACGAGTTGCTGGAGGACAACAATATAAATATTCATCGTCGGAAGGTTTTGAATTTTTTGGACATATGTATTTCAATCTTTTAATTAATGTTTGAATTTAGTCGATTATTACTCTATTTTATGTACAAATTGAATTAACAAATTTTTTATAATTACTAAGGAGAGCAAAAAGTTTAAGCGACTGAAAAAAGGCCGGAGGGACACCGAAGAGGAGCCTTCTGGGCTGTCTGATGAGGAGGAGTTTGTTGGAAGTGGTAAAGTTGGGCGAACTGCTGAGGAGAAGCTTAAACGCAGTTTATTTGGTGATGATGAAGGTATGCTCTGGTGGTAACTTTATTGTTGTTGGAATATTACTTTTCTCACAGATCATGAAGATTTTAACTTTGAAGAACACTTTTGATAGGAAGAGTTTACTTCGAATGTGTAAAATGTTTTTTGAAACTAAAATTACTCAAATAGTATTGAAGTTATTTGAAAATTTCCTCAGATGTTAGTGGCAACAAAATAGTCAATTGTACATTTTATGAAAAATATTTGTCCTGATGTTTTCTGGTTTCTCAATGTATGTTTTTGGCATTGTAGTTGGTATGGTACATTCTAACACCTCTTATGGAATTACATTTTGTATGCCAAAGGTAATTCATGCTCATTCATACATGCTCCAATAACCAAGCACTTGCTTACTATGCCTTCCATGAATCACAGGAGCTCCACTTGAAGACATTGCTGAAGAGGAGGAACAAGGAGAGGAAGAAGAGGATGCTGACATAGGAGAAGATGATGAAATGGCTGACTTCATTGTGGATGAAGAAGAAGTTGATGAGAACGGAGCTCCTATGAGGTATTTTAATTTTTATAGTTTTTTAAAATTAATTATCAATTATCTGATCTACGGATCTGTTATGGCTCTCTATACAGGCAGAGGAAGATGAAGAAGAAGAAAACTAGGCAGGCTCCAGGAGTTTCTTCCTCAGCTCTACAAGAAGCTCAAGAATTATTTGGTGATCCAGATGAGTTGATTCTGAATCGCCAGAAAAATCTTGAAATGAGTGAATACAGAGAGACCAGACTTGAAGATGAATTTGAGCCTATTGTTCTGTCTGAGAAATATATGACAGAGCAGGATGACCAAATTAGGGAGCTTGATATTCCAGAGAGAATGCAGGTCATCTTGGACCTCTGGACATAGATCAAAATTCCCTGATTAATGAAAAGTACTTATTATGAACCCTTTTTTTATTTTATTTTTTAGATATCAGATGAAAGTACTGGTGCCCCACCATCAGATAGAAGTAGTATAGAAGAAGAGAGTCAATGGATAGTTAATCAACTTGGTAATGGAGCTGTCCCTTGGATTTACAAGAAGGTGCCAAACTCCCAAAATAATGAAAAGGATGACCTACCGATAAACAAGGATGATATTAACAGATTTTTGGAATTGCATCACGTGCAAAAGTTAGATGTCAGTAATATATCATACATCAGTCTTTTGCATCTGTTGTTAGTTTTATGATATCCTCATTTTAGTAAGGTGAAAATTTCTGTCTTTAGATCCCTTTTATTGCTATGTATCGGAAGGAGGAATGCTTAAGCCTATTAAAAGACCTGGAGCAACCTGAAGCTGTTGACGAGAATGACAAGACACCTACTCTGAAATGGCACAAGGTCTGTGAACTTTGATTTTGGTAGTCTTTTGTTGCTATTAGGCGTCCTTGATAATTTTGTTCAAATTTTTCTAATGGATTTATTGTGCATTGTGTAGGTTCTTTGGGCTCTTCAGGACTTGGACAAGAAGTGGTTGCTTCTTCAGAAGAGGAAGAGTGCCCTCAAGTTATATTATAATAAACGGTTTGAAGAAGAGTCACGTCGTGTGTATGATGAAACGAGACTAAACTTGAATAGTCAATTGTTTGAGTCAGTCATGAGTTCACTGAAGGAAGCAGAGTCTGAGAGGGAGGTTGATGATGTTGACTCCAAGTTCAACTTGCATTTCCCACCAGGTGAAGCTGGTGTTGATGAAGGGCAATACAAGAGGCCAAAAAGGAAGTCAATGTATAGCACTTTCAGTAAGGCAGGTCTATGGGAGGTTGCGAGCAGGTTCGGGTGTAGTCCTGAGCAACTTGGATTTTGTCTAACTGATGTTAAACCGGTAAGTATGCTTTGATTTGTAACTGCTGTTTGTTTTGACCCTATACTAAAGATTTTGTTCTCCATGCCTGGTAGCAAGAGTTGGAAGATCCAAAGGAAACACCTGAGGAGATGGCTTCTAACTTCACGTGTGCTATGTATGATACACCTGAAGAAGTACTTAAATGTGCCAGGCACATGGTATGTATCTGTAACTTTGTTCTTAAGCATTACAAGGGAGCTCTTATTTGATCTTTTTGGTTATTTTGTTCCAGGCAGCTGTTGAGATAAGTTGTGAGCCTAGCATTAGGAAACATGTTCGTACCCACTTTCTTGACCATGCGGTTGTGTCAACTTGTCCTACTTCTGATGGAAATACAGCAATAGATTCTTTCCATCAATTTGCTGGGGTGAAGTGGCTGCGGGAGAAGCCATTGTCTAAGTTTGAAGATGTGCAATGGCTCCTTATTCAGAAGGCAGAAGAGGAGAAACTCATTCAAGTTACTATTAAGTTGCCTGAGAAGTATCTTAATAAGTTGATAGACCAATTCAATGAGTATTATATTAGTGACAGTGTTAGCAGATCTGCTCAACTGTGGAACGAACAGAGGAAGTTGATACTGCATGATGCCATTTTTCGATTCCTTTTACCATCAATGGAAAAAGAGGCAAGAGGTGTATTGGCAAGTAAAGCAAAGAATTGGTTACTTATGGAGTATGGGAAGGCGTTATGGAATAAGGTTTCTGTTGGACCTTATCAACAGAAGGAAAATGATCTTGGCTCAGATGAGGAAGCTGCTCCAAGGGTTATGGCTTGCTGCTGGGGCCCTGGAAAGCCACAAACAACTTTTGTGATGTTAGATTCATTGGGAGAAGTGTTAGATGTGCTTTACACTGGGTCCCTTACTTTTAGGTCACAGAATGTTAGTGACCAACAACGGAAGAAGAATGACCAGGAGCGAGTGTTGAAGTTTATGACAGATCACCAACCACATGTTGTTGTTTTAGGAGCTGTTAACTTGTCTTGCACCCGTTTGAAGGAAGATATATATGAGGTTAGCATCTTGGTTTCTATGTCTATGTGTGTGTTGATGAACTTGTTTGTAGGATTAATACCTTTCCCTGCATGGTTTAAATTCTTGTACCATTTCATTTTAATTGCCTAACCCTTCATGGAAATGGGAATGATCAGTTCTCAATCCTATTTTAATTGGCATACTACTCCCTCTTACAAATTATGCACTGTGATTTCAATTGTTTATAATATGACTTATTCTTTTTCTTCTTAAATACACTGTTAGAATATCCTCCTCTTTATCCTGTGGCCCTATAAAACATCTACCTTGTCGAATGGACATTTATTTTGTAAGAGTTAATCATAAAACACTTTGTTCAATTAAATTGGACATCACCTCCTGTTTAGGTTGATTTTATATGATAGGTTCATTTTATATGATAGTGTCATTAGTTCATATTGTTCTAAGTTAATCAATATGATTGATCATATAGGTTGTTTGATTCATGTATTCTTCTCCCCCAGTGGAAAAAAGCTCTTGTCATATGGTGGGTGTTACCATTGGTTTGCTCTACTTTTATCAGGTTATTTTTAAGATGGTTGAGGAAAACCCTAGAGATGTCGGGCATGAAATGGATGGGCTCAGCATTGTCTATGGAGATGAATCTCTTCCCCGTCTTTATGAAAATTCTCGAATTTCCTCCGAACAACTTCCTTCGCAGCAAGGTAAATATTGTTTTGATTGTTTACTTTGTTTTATATTTTAGGAATCCCCATATTTCATACTATTTTTCGTGCATTGATAGGCATAATATTATGTTTTTCTTACTTTGATAGGTATAGTTAGACGGGCTGTTGCACTTGGTCGTTATCTCCAGAACCCATTGGCAATGGTTGCAACATTATGCGGACCTAGAAAGGAAATCTTGTCATGGAAATTGAGCCCATTAGAGAGTTTTCTCAACCAAGATGATAAATTTGCTATGGTTGAGCAGGTTATGGTAGATGTGACCAATCAGGTTGGCTTAGACATTAATTTAGCAATAAGTCATGAGTGGTTATTTGCACCATTACAATTTATTTCCGGGCTTGGTCCAAGGAAGGCTGCATCCTTACAGAGATCTTTGGTAAGGGCTGGTGCCATTTTTACACGGAAGGACTTTGTCACAGAACACAAACTTGGTAAAAAGGTGTTTGTCAATGCGGTTGGTTTCTTGCGTGTCCGGCGAAGTGGGTTGGCAGCTAGCAGCAGCCAATTTATTGATTTACTAGATGATACAAGAATTCATCCTGAATCTTATATTCTTGCACAAGAGTTGGCCAAAGATGTATATGAAGAAGATGGTACAGGTGATGCAAATGATGATGATGATGCACTGGAGATGGCCATAGAGCACGTGAGAGACCGACCTAGTTATTTGAAAAACCTTGATGTTGAGGAATATGCTTCTGGAAAAAATCGTCAGAACAAAATACAAACTTTCTATGACATAAAAAGAGAATTAATTCAAGGGTTTCAGGATTGGCGCAATCAATATGAAGAACCAAGTCAGGATGAAGAATTCTATATGATTTCAGGTGAGACTGAAGAGACCCTTGCTGAAGGAAAAATTGTCCAAGTCACAGTTAGAAGAGTACAGGCTCAGAAAGCAATATGTGGGCTTGAATCTGGAATGACTGGAATTCTCATGAAGGAAGACTACACAGATGACTGGAGAGATGTAATTGAATTATCTGATAGGCTACATGAAGGTGACATGCTCACTTGTAAAATCAAGTCAATTCAAAAGAATAGGTATCAAGTCTTCCTTGTTTGTAAGGACAGTGAAATGAGAAGTAATCGGTTACAGAATAACCGGGATATTGACCCCTATTACCATGAAGATCGGAGCTGCTTTCAGAGTGATCAAGACAAAGCTCGGAAAGAAAAGGAACTTGCTAAGAAGCATTTCAAGCCAAGGATGATTGTTCATCCACGCTTTCAGAACATAACTGCAGATGAAGCAATGGAGGTTTGTTGCTGAGTTGATTTGTTAAATTTTGTATTTTATGGACCTTATTAGAATCATATTAGGATCTTTCGTAGTTGTGAAATTGTTTTAGCTGTGTATGCACATCCTGACTTGTCTTTGTAGGTGGAAGTTTTCAGTCATTGGTGACAATTTTTATTCCTGAATGGCTCCTACATTCAATTGGTTGAGTTGGTGTTGGTTTGTATGGTAAAATTGGTTAGGGATGATAACTTTGGACTAATTTATGTAATTGAGGTAGATTCTTACATATGCTGCCCAGGACTCTTGGCATTCTATGCCCAATTGCAATATCAACTGGGTGTCTTTGATAACTTCAGTAATATTTCCATACTTTATTCTATAAGCTCACTGGCTGCTTCTTGTTTTGAAGAATGAATGAATTTTGCTTGTTTGACTGTTGGTTTTTAGAGAATCGTAGGTTGAAATAAATCCATTAGTTTCTAGTTGGTTTTTAGAGATCGTAGGTTGAAATAAATCCATTAGTTTCTAGTTGGTTTTTAGAGATCGTAGGTTGAAATAAATCCATTAGTTTCTAGTTAAAATTTGTGTGGGTTCATAGTGTGACGAACTTGGAATTTGGTAGGTTTTTATCTGTAATGAAACTCTTTTTATTGCAAGTAGTCGTTAAAAGATTTTTTTTATAAAAAAATAAATGTTTAAATGTTTCTAGCTTAGCTATGCCTTTGTCCTTATGCAGTTCTTGTCTGACAAAGATCCTGGAGAAAGTATTATCCGTCCTAGTTCACGAGGACCTTCATATCTTACTTTAACTCTTAAAATTAATGATGGAGTATATGCCCATAAGGATATAGTCGAAGGTGGGAAGGAACACAAGGACATTACAAGCTTATTGCGAATTGGGAAGACACTAAAAATTGGAGACGACACTTTTGAGGACTTAGATGAGGTAAAGTTCCCAACATTTTCTGGATGCTTTGCTTATGATTATATGGCTAACTTTTCCCCGCTGGTTGTTTAGGTAATGGACCGATATGTAGATCCATTGGTGGCTTACTTAAAGACAATGCTAAACTATCGCAAATTTCGAAAGGGTACAAAATCAGAAGTTGATGAACTTTTGAGGATCGAGAAAGCTGAGTATCCTACTCGCATTGTCTATAGTTTTGGCATCTCCCACGAGCATCCTGGCACATTTATATTAACTTATATAAGAAGTACAAATCCACACCACGAGTACATTGGGCTTTACCCAAAAGGATTCAGGTTCAGGAAAAAGATGTTTGAGGACATTGATCGGCTTGTGGCATACTTTCAAAGGCATATTGATGACCCCCAGCACGATTCAGCCCCTTCCATTAGATCGGTTGCTGCTATGGTACCAATGCGTAGCCCTGCAACTGGTGGCTCGTCTGGGCCATCTGTGGGCAGTGGCTGGGGTGGTGGTTCAAACAGTGAGGGTGGTAGGAGAGGTCACTCTTATGATAGAGATCGATCTTCTACTCCTGGTTCCAGGACAGGTATATTGATTTAACTTTTAAATTTAGCTGTAGTATTTTATTTTTTCATATATTCTAGTTGGGTGTTAAACTAATTAGACTATTTATGTCTAGTAATCTAATCTGTATGATCTTGCAGCTTTGCTGGGTTAATTGCATATAGTTTCTCGTGTTATTATCTAACTAGTTTTCACTTGTCATTTTTCCATTAAGACCTGGTAATTTTTTAAATATAGATATATGTCCTTATTTTTTTTTGTTCTATAGGACGTGGTGAGTATAGAAACAATGGGAATCAGGACGAACATCCAAGTGGGGTGCCTCGTCCATATGGTGGTGGACGAGGACGTGGTCGTGGTCGAGGTTCTTATAACAACAGAGGACACAATTCCTACAATGAAAGGCAGGACTCTAGTTATGGGGGCAGCAGGTGGGGTTCTAATAACACAAAGGATTCAGATGATGGTTTAAACAGTTTTCCAGGGGCCAAAGTTCAAAATTCTCCTGGAAGGGAAGCTTTTCCTGGTGGTTGGGGTGGTGTAAGTGGTGGTTGGGGAGGTGGAAGCGGTGGCTCTAATAACAATGACAATAGTGTCTGGGGACAAGAGATTGGTGGTGGTGGTGGTCCAAGTGATGGTGATCAAGGAAGCTCTGGCTGGGGAACTGCCCCCAAGAAAGCAGCAGCTGGGAACGGATGGGGGTCTGGAAATTCTGGTGGTTGGTGAACTCACCTCGGAAACCTTAGTTTAGCTTTACATGCAGCTGTAGGTTGATCCTGAAGTCATTTTGTAATCAATCCTCTTTTTCCCCCTGTGAAATGGATGGATGATGACATTTTGGGTAGGTTTCTTTTTGCAATGTAATTTATTCGAATTGTTTCCCTGCTTGTGTGGGTGGTTGGGATTTGTCATATGCAAAGCAGCGCACTTGTTCATAAAGATTATATCAGTTGCAACACCAGGAGAAGTTAATCCTTTGGATTTCAAGGGAGTAATATCCATTCCTGATGAGTTATGAAGGATGCAGTTGAATGCTGTGCTGCACCTATTATTCGAATACCAAATAGTGAAATGAAGTCTTTAAAGACCCTGTCATTTGTTTCTAAATATATTCTCGCAGAAGCACCGACTAAATTTAAGCTCGTCACATGGTGGTTGTCCCTGGTTATTATACTCACTCTGAAGGACCATTCACGACTGAGGGAGAAAACGAGATGCTAATAAAAATGACTGTTTGTGAAAAACTATTAACTGAAGAATAACAATGGGAAAACGAGGTAATGCGACAATCACTTATCAAATAAAAACGGAACTAAAGATATATGACTGAAGCAAGCTATGAAAATAGCTCCATGGTCTCTCGCTGCATGACAATATTTGCACAAATAAACATTTTCCTTAAATGCTTGACACAAATATTAGATACGAAGTGTAGCCTATTTCTTTTATATCTCAGAAAATAACATCAAATATAAGTTCGGGTGTAGAATAAGAAAGATAATAATGAAGAGAAGTTATGGTAAAAAGTGTCAATGGTGAGCCCTTCTTTCTTGTGCTTGCTTTCATTTCATGATAGTACTCAAAGTGATATTTTTTGAAGTAATACGAGATTATTATTTATGATCTCTTATCTGTGCTCTATCTCTGGGTGAACTAGAGAGTCTTCCATTTTGCAGATATTACACTTTTTTTTTTGAAGAATTGATATTTTCCAACATATTTTTTCTCATATACAGACTTTTAAGTCAAACTTCTATATTATTGACTAAAAGTTGAAGAATTTGTTGGATTATATTAAGTTAATTAAATGTGTTAATAACATACCTTTTTATTACTGATCAATTACTTTCTAAAATTTTAATATTATTTAATAACATAAAGTCTGAAATTATATTTTTAATAGTTTTAAAGGAAAACTAAACATATTTAAAATAATTAGTATATTTTTTTAACACATTACATGTAAATTTAAAATTACTCTGAACGGCGCCTGTCCTGTGCTGTCTGAAGAAGCTTTTTGATTTGACGTGGCATGTTTTAAGATACGTAAGAGCCCTCCTTCCGTACGAACTGCACCTAAATCAGGGGATGGAATGGGTAAAAATGGGTCAACCCGAGTTAGAAATATAAAAACCATGGTTCTAGGGTTTTAGGATGTTGGTTAAGTCTATGTCATATGCACAGAAGAATGAGTCTGTGACACCAGAGCTTAGAACACCTAAAAACCTGAAAAAAAATCGCAATGACAGCTCAGACTCAAGAAGATCTTCTTGCGGCTCATCTCGAACAGGAAAAGATCCATGTAATAATCTACACCTTCAATATTACATCTTTTCTTTTACTCTTAATTTTAATTTTTAAGTGATAGAAAATTAGGTTCAAAATATTTGGAATAAAGGAGTGTTACTGTCAAAGACTTGTATCTGATGAGAACATTGAGGTTTTAGAGGACATTGTAACTTCTAAACCCGCGCTTCTTGTGTTTGATCCCAAGAATTACTTGCATTTTAGTTGTTCAATAGAGTTTCGATTAGTTTTACGGAAGTTCAGATTGGGAAAGTGAACATGCAAAAAGCATTCAATTTGGTTTAAGGTTAATGGTTTCTATGCAATTAATTGAAAGGTTTCTGGGGTTTTAAATGATACAGCTTTTTGTCTGAAAACAAGTTTATGATCTTTTATATCACAGATAGGAGAGCTACTCGATCTGGTGAAATGAATGGACACTTTGGCTTGATTTGGAAATTTGACTTTCATTAACTTGTGCTGATTTATTGTTAAACCATAGTTTTTCTAGCTACTACCTACCGAGTCTTCGTTAAACTGTAGTCACTAAAGAACTTTTTTACTCGACATATTTAATGGCCTAATATTTGCTTTGTTTTCTAATATCCCGAACTTCCGAATAATACATTTGTAGGATGATGAGCCTTTAGTCGAAGACGAAGATGAGGATGAGGAAGATGATGACGAAGTCGAGGATGATGACAATGCTGAAGGTAAGTTGGCAAATAAAATTAAATGGAGTGGTGTGGATTACATACCCGCTTTCATTCTTGAATTTAGCAAATGTTCACTTGATTTCGTCTTCGTTTGGAATTAGCACACAGTACATAGAATGTAAAAGGTCGATAAGATTAATTTGGGTTGCTTTTTACTCTCGGAAGTGATCCATCTTATTTTTTTTAAAGTAATAAATTGACTATTGTGGTCAATATTTTTTCAGTTTCCTTTTTTTTTCAGGGTCTTGTTTAACAAGGATTTAATCAATCATGGTTTACAAAGTTGTTCAATATTGTTGTGAGTGTTTTAACAAGTCATTCCAGTGTTTAAGTCGTGTGTAATTTACAGGCCAGTTTAATCTGTTGTTGAATAAATATGAAAAAACTAGATCGACATGAGCCTTTTTTTTGTACAACTAAGTTAATGCTGCACGTAATTTTTTATTACATGAATCGAAGTTGCATTGATGGATGTATCTCAGTCTCGTAGCAATATGGATTATTACAGGTCTAGAGGGTGATGCATCTGGTAGATCCAAGCAGACCAGAAGTGAAAAGAAGAGTCGCAAGGCAATGCTCAAACTTGGAATGAAACCTGTCACAGGTGTCAGTCGTGTGACTGTCAGGAAGAGCAAGAATGTTAGCAGTTTGACATATCTATTTACTGACTAACTTTTCATTGTCTCATCTACTTTTGAATTGGTCAAAACTGACCTGTTTTTCTTTTTTGTTTGTTTAGATCCTTTTTGTTATCTCAAAACCGGATGTTTTCAAAAGTCCAACTTCTGACACATACATTATATTCGGCGAAGCAAAGATTGAAGACTTGAGTTCACAGCTACAGACTCAGGCAGCAGAACAATTCAAGGCTCCTAATGTGAGCAATGTAGGACTGAAGCCAGAAACCTCTGCTACTGCTCAAGATGATGAAGCTGTGGACGAGTCTGGTGTAGATCCCAAAGATATTGAGTTAGTGATGACTCAAGCGGGTGTGGTAAGATCAAGAGCTGTTAAGGCCCTCAAAGCTGCCAATGGCGATATTGTTGCTGCCATTATGGAGCTAACTAATTGATGGTCAGATTTGGGAGAATTATAGAATTTGCAATGTGGAGGATTTTTCTTTTGTCAGTCAAAGTTTTGCTCTGTTTGGAAAGTGGTTGCTAATAACCTTTGCTTTGTTCTATTTTCTCTTTGTAATTGTCGGCATAGGAGGAAAAGACTATAGACTCATTCTCTACTATTGTATGTTTCTTGTCAAGAATGGCAGTCATGATCAGTAGCTATCTAGTTTCTATATTGGTATGGCTTCTAAAAAAGTGTGTGGTGCTCCTTGTGCACTATAAGCAGGGGCAAATAAGATTCTTATTTGAGCAAATACCTGACATTTTCTAAAGCTCTTATTTGAACATTCTTTCAATTTTATTATTTAAAATATATTGAAATTATAATTTTGTAGATCTCAACTCTTCTATCACAAGCGTTAACATTTTATATTTCCCAATGAACTTTTCATTAACAGAAGAAAATGTATTAAAGTGAGTCTGATAAAAAAGTATGTTAGTACTTCATGAATCTTGATACATGTATGATTATATGTTATTTTGGTCGCCTTTCTTGCCCTCAAAGTAGGGGTGACAATCAACCCTAAGGTGGACGGATTTGGATTAAATAAGGTAAAAAATCAGTTTGAGATGATGGGTGTGAGTATGGGTTGAAAAAAATTATATGTTCACCACAAAATTACGTTTATGTAAGTATTTAGATTTCGAAAAGCTAGTGTCTTGAGCCGTGTGTCAACAACTACATTTTCTTCATAGTACTGCAATTTGTTTAAACTTAATTTAAGTTGATTCACAATTGTCAAACTCGTTAGATATACCAAAATTTTATATTATTTGTTATCATCAAAACTTAGGGTGATTTATTGGCAATTATGTAGACATGTATCTAAGAAACTATACCTTGATAACCTTTTGATAAGAGGCTGATTATCCTTACTATCACCAAATTGCTCAATTCTTGGTGGGCATTGTGGTGTCTATAAGTGAGGAAAAATTGCTTTGTTCATTGAGTTTATAGTAGTAGTTGTTGTCTTTGTTGCATAACAATCTTTTGAGGTGTCCTTCCTAAGAAACAACTTGAGTCTTTGGAATCTTGGGATCAAGTCCAAATTCATATTTAACAATAATTTAATCAGACATCCCTATCTAAAAAGTGTAGATGTTGTTTAACTAAGAATTAAAACTCTAGTTCACCCAAACTTAAACAACTGGGTTCTAACTAAGGTGTTTACTCACTCCTACCCTTCTCTCCTAGGTAACCATAACTCAGCATATTTCCCAGCGAGGTCCTCCCTTATCTTTATAATCACCTCCATCTCCACTCTCATGTCACAAGAGCAGGAAGCGTTTGATGATATTAATACTCGACTACTAGCACTAATATTACTATCTGACTTCTCTCTAAAACTCACGTTTGATCCACTATAAGATATACCTTTGAACTTGGAAGTAATCGGCTTTCAGGTAATCGACCTTTGAAAGGATGATCTCTACCCCTTCCAGTAATGCATCGTTTCATGGGCAAGACATCAATGATACCTTTGAACTTCCCTCACCACGTCATTTTTGGCACCTAATAATTACAGCATCTTCGTTGTTATGCTTCTTGAGGCCGGAGGGCTATTATACCTGTATGGATATCATAATCGACAATACCTAAAGATACTCTATAGGATGACTATCGAGTATCAATACCATAATCGACAATCCAAAAGTTAAAGACCGACTACTAATGTGGGATTCATGGAAGCTCTTTACAAACCTTTAACATGTCACATGTAAAGCCTAAGGGGTTAGTGTACTGTATATGACAGAATACCCCTCGATCATACCAGTATGAGTCTCGTCCTTCGATAATGCAATGCATATTATATGGTCGAATATGTCCTAAATAAATGCACCTAAACATTCCGGTTTACATAGTATGTGACTACTATTAAGCGGCCTAACCAATTATATGTTGGTCTAGAATATAATCAAACAATGGGTGTTGCTCCCTCCATCATCACCTTTGCTCCCTCCACCTCCTCAACTTTTTATAAAAAAATTTTAATTACAAAATTAACCTTTTTTACTTTTTAACCCTATTTATTTACTTTTCTTAAACTCTCAGATCCATTCCCACCCTCTCCAACTCCCAGATCCGTTATTTCTCTTCCATATTTGTTCGTTTGTTTCCTGTCTCCATCTTTGTTTGGGTTTCATGGTGCGGCAGTGCGGGTGCTTGTGGTGATCATTCGGTGACGCAGTGGTGAGACAGTGCGACAGTGCGACGGTGTGTGTGGTGGTCAGTGGTGCTTCACGACTTGATTCTACGAGAGTTTCAAATTTTCGACTGGATTGCTGTACGAGGTTAACAAGATTTCTGGGTTTGCTGTCTCAACAAGCGACATCAGGACTAAAAAGCAAAGTGGAAGAGCTCAAGCATATTCATTTTTTTTTCACAGGTGGCTTGTTTAATTCATCAAATAATGTAACCATAACGAGGAAATTATAAACTTATGGGCACTTTCTTTTTTGGTACATTGGAACTGAATTTATGGATATGTGGGTTTGCATTCATCTTCATTCTATGTATGCATATACTTGTATCTTCTGGATACTAAATTCTTAGTTCTTCAAGTTTCTCGGAGAACAAGTTTCTGTCTCAAATGAAGAAACTTATCATGAAAAAGATATTATGACGTTGTGCATTTATTTGCATCTATTGGATATATTAAGTGCACAAGATACAAGTTCATCCAATAGCTGCAGAGTGAATTTAGAATGGCCTCTTAATCTGTAATGTCTGTATTCACTTTTCAGTTTCAGGATTCCTATTCATTTTATGAGGAAATGAAGAGTTCCTAGCAAGAAATTTCCCTCTAAAATTAATCCAGAGTTTCAAACAGTAAATAAAATTAAAAAAATTTGGTAAAAAGAACTAAAATTAAAATTTTCTAGAATTGAAGAACTAAATTGTACCTTAATTTGACAATTTGTCCAAAAGCATAGAGACTAAAAACATATTTAATCCGTTTTTATTTTTAGTGAAAAAGATAAAAGTATTTTGACAACTATTATTTATCCCTCCATTTTATATTTTTTTCACTAGAAAATACTTTTTAAAATATTTTAAAAAGTACTTGAATTGAAAATTTAAGATTCTAAAATAGTATTTTCTGTAAGTAATTACAAAATTTAACATTCCAGAAGACATTTTTCAAAAAGTATTAAAAATTAAAAACAATGGGACAAATGGTTATAGCAATGTTTTAAAATTTTGCAAAGTTTGAACGTTTTAAAAAAATTATTCTTTTAAAATATTTTATATAAAGTTAAACTATATTAATAAAATAATATTAATGATTTTTTATTTATTTATTCAACTAACACCCAAAAGGAACTCTAATTTTATCTAGTTTTATGCAAATAATAGAATTGGAAGTAATGGGTTTTTTAATTTTAATATGGTTACCCTAATTGGAGGTATATAAAGTGCGAGTGTTAGGGTTTTAGGTTATTGTTGGTGTTGTTTGGTTGGATCACAGTTGCAGAAATCCTCTTTCTGACGGCAAATCACCATGACGGCTCAAACACAAGAGGAGCTTCTAGCCCAACACCTCGAACAGCAAAAGATCCATGTAATCTGTGTTATTATTTTTTTATTTTTCTTTTTGTGTTTTTATATTTTAATTTTGAATTGGATTAGGAGTACTCAGTTGAGTTCAATTGTGTGCAATGTTTTCACCATTAATTGTTTTAGGGTTCTGTGGCCTGTGGACTCTAAATAACTAGTGGTAGTGGGTTACTGTTAAGGTTTTGCCTTTAATTTGTGTAAATTGAGGGAGTAGAAAGCTGTTGTATTTTATATGCAGTTTGTGTTCTGTGTTTGTTCATATTTGATCCGATCAGAAGTTTGATATAAGAAGAGAGTGGAAATGAAATTACTAGGTTTTTGAGCTTGAGGGCTGAACTTTTTCTGCACAATCAATTGCAAGGTTTTTTTTTTGGGGGGAGTACTAGTATATATGGGAAATAGTTTCCAACTAAACTCAGGAGAAAAATTCATCTTTCATGAAAATTAAACACCTAGTCAGGGTAGAAGAACTATTAAAACTAATGTGGAAACAGTAACTGAATATTGAACTCTTTTTCTTGATGTCAGTAAATGATTGTAATAATTAAATATTTTCTTTTGATACTAAGAAATTACTTACCTTTTGACTCCTTCTTACGGTATTTATAACTTTTAAATAATATCTTTTGTAGCATGATGAGCCTGTAGTTGAGGATGATGATGACGAGGAAGATGAAGACGATGATGACGAAGAGGATGATGATCATGGTGAAGGTAAGTTGGTCAATGAGATTAAATGAAGACTGCTTATGACATTCACATCATCATTCTTGCATCTGGCAAAGGTTTAGTGGAATTTCTCCTACAATTTGGTTTGAATTCTTTTTGAGTGAAAAGAGTGTAAATGGTCAATTAGTTTATTGGGTTTTTCTTCTTGATGTACTAGGGACCTGTTATTTTGAATTAAGTAACTAGCTCTTGCAAATTTTGGTTCATGTGTCAACTCCATTGATATTATTTGGAGTCTCTGCATAAAAGGTGTTATCATCATGGGTTGCAAAAAAGTTAAATATTGTTTTTTTTTAGACTTTCACAGGAAAGGATTAGTTTCTTATATAGGTTATAAAGTTATACCATCATTTTCTAGATTCAGACATCACCAGTAACAATAGCATGATCCTTCATTTTATTTAACTATTCTAATTGAATATTTGGGCACTTTAATTACAATTAGATTTTTTTTTTAATTTGATAGAATGTAGTGACATTTTAGTGTATCTACAATGACTCATGCTCATTCTTAAAGCATCAATTCTCTCTCATTGGATTTAAGATTTGTATTTTATGTTCATTTTAGACATTTACAGTCTTTCTTGTGTCTTGTCTTTTTGAAATTGGTTGTATCTGTGTTTTGAGGTAGTCCTTCTTGTGCCCTTTTTTTTTTCTTAAATTGCTTGTATCTGTGTTTTGAGGTGCATTACATGTCTCATCTTGTGTCTAAGTTTCCCATCAGGATTGTTCTGTACTTGGACGTGACGTGAGATGTGTAGTACAAGCATCATACTAATGTCACACATAGGATGGATGGATTTTTTTGGCATGTCCAGTCTTGTATTAGAATCCAAATGAACATGCATGGAGATCATAACAAGTCTATGTTCAGTCTGACTGTTATGTTTTCTATTTATAAGAACTGAAGTTACTTGGACAGATCCAATTCACGACTCATGAATTTGTATCGTTTGCAGGACTAGAAGGTGATGGATCTGGTAGGTCCAAGCAAACCAGAAGTGAAAAGAAGAGTCGCAAGGCAATGCTCAAACTTGGAATGAAACCTGTAGCCGATGTCAGCCGAGTGACAGTAAAGAAGAGCAAGAATGTTAGCATTTGACACATTTTTTTACTTTTCACTCCTCTCTTCCAATTTTCAGATCTATCTTGTTTAGATAATTGAATTTTACCTTTTCTTTTGTTAGATCCTGTTTGTTATTTCAAAGCCAGACGTTTTCAAGAGTCCAACTTCTGATACATACATTATATTTGGGGAAGCTAAGATTGAAGACTTGAGCTCACAGCTACAGACTCAGGCAGCAGAGCAATTCAAGGCTCCTAATGTAAGCAATGTAGGCTTGAAGCCTGAATCCTCTGCTATAGCTCAAGATGATGAGGAAGTGGATGAGGCTGGTGTAGATCCCAAGGATATAGAGCTGGTGATGACTCAAGCTGGTGTGTCGAGACCTAAAGCTGTTAAAGCACTCAAGGCAGCCGGTGGTGACATTGTTGCTGCCATTATGGAGCTAACTAATTAATGGTCTGGTTTGTTTTGAATTTGGAATGTGTAGCTATTTTTCTTTGTTCATCGAAATTTTTGCTCTCCTTGAATTTGAAATACTGTTTTGTCAATTATCTTTGTAATTGTCGGCATGTAAGGAAAAGACTCCAGACTCATTTGCAACCAGTGCATTTTCACTGCCAAGAATGACACTCATAATTATCAGTTATATAGATACTTCCCGTTACACAGCATTTGCGTTGCTGTTATTAAGATAATTAATGACTTTAATGACAGCCTTCCTCATCTGTGTCATATACGGATAATTGTAGGCAAAGCAAAGGGGAAAATTGATACCTTGTGCATATCTTCTACAGTAGCAGTTATTCACTGGGAACTCATAACGAGGGAATACTAACTAATATTGTACTACTGGGAATAGTTGTTGCCGAGCTTCAGATCTGCTGCAACTTTTTTGAATTAAATTCTTCATATTTTTCTCCTTAACTTTTTGCAATTTTTTTATAGTTGTCTTTTTATTTTCTGAGTGTCTATCACATCATCCTTATGTGTTTAATTTTCACAATAGATGTCTTGCGATTCTTATTTCCTGGATGATCAAATCTATGTATGGAAATTGAAAAGTGTGGAACACCAAAACTTACTTCGATCATAGAAATATCATGTATGTTGTTGGCCTTCATAACCATTGGAGTAGTTTCTCGTACTTTTCCACTTATAAAATTATTATGTCCCTTATGTGATGTCTATAGAGAAATGTTTTACTTTTGTCTAAATATAATAGTAAAAGATTTGACTGGAGAGGCTTTAGTATGTATTTGGAGGGAAATTAAGTTGACTTGAATTCAAGTAGAGTTGAAAAAAAAAGAACAATTTATTGTAGTTTTCAAGTCAGCAGGAGCTTGAAATGAATCCTGTTGATAACTAAATTTAGAAAGAAGTGTCATACATATTGACTAAATATTCAGCAGAAACTGAGTTAGTTTAAGTGAAATATAGAACACATTTTAATGATAGTATTTGCAGTTTGCAATGAAAACTCGACAATATTAACACATTTTGACCACACTATGGGCCTCTGTCAATTCATGACTATTTTGAAATATTTTTACAACTCAGTTACTAGAAATCTATCAGTTTCCCAGAAGGTTAGGAAAAAAAAAGAATTAACTTGTTAACTTTTGGGCAAAACAATAAGCGCCTATAATGAAAATGAGTTTTTGTTGTTGCAATCCAAGAGTATCAGGCACCACTCAATACTAATTTAAAATGTTAAATCTTCATTCTATTTCATCTAAAATTTTCAAGATGTTCCTTTCATTGTGTGAAAACGTTACGACTACAGAATGAGTTTTTTGTATTCCGATAGCCTAACCAAAATAAATATTATACAAGAGAATTCATATTTAAGTTTATCCTCAAAAAAGTCAGTCTCAAGTCAATAGCCCATCTCAAATAGATTGAATTCAATGTGAAAAAAAAAATGAATTAACCGAACAAATTCGAACCAATTTGACTAATCTAGTTTAAGTTGTGGAATTCATTCCAGAAATTCATATGATGCACACTCCTATCTTGTTATTGGGGCAATGTGACTTGAAATTTATTAAATTATTGTAAGTTGAAAAATAGTTATATTATAGGAGTATGTTGTATAGAGGATAATAATCTCTTTCAATAGCGAAAACCCCAAATTCAAATAAGATTTTTTTTTTTAATAAAAAACCAATAAAGTTCATATTTTAGATTTTTGCATTTGTTTTGGAGACTTGTATATATTTAATTTTTTTTATGGAAGCTGTATAAGAGAGTTTTTACAAATTAGTTTATTCATAAACTAATTTTAATTTGTAGGTAAATTTATTTATTTTTCTTTATTATAAGTGTTTATTGAGAAGCTTGTCTAATTTTTGATAGTTCTTTTATTCCACAACTTGTTCAGAAACAAAGTTTTCCGAGGTCTGTTTTTAGCAAGTTTTCATCTACTTAAGATATTTGTGCTTTGAAAAAAAAAAGTTATTTTGGTAAGGTATGAAGAAAAAATATCATGAGTGAAAATGTTTTTAAGAATCAGTTTTTAATAATAAGAATACATTTTAGAGTTTTCTTACAGTTTTTTTAATAAAAAAATCTTAACCTCTTCCAATCAATCTATTTTCTTTTTCATAATATATTTCAAATTAATTTTCACTATTTTAAAAAATAATTAACAATAACTTTATTGGTTAAAATTTAATAAAGTCAACTTAATACCAAATTCAACCATTTTGTAGTTGTACCAATACAATTGAAGTTGTTTTATTATTTATTTTTAAAACGAACCTATCTCATTTCTGTGGTATGTGAATTGTGTTTCTTTTGGATACGTGTCTGCCTTCATTTCACAACTTTTACGACACAATCTTACAAATAACTTTCTTAAAAAAAACATATTATCTTTGAAATAGCAACATAAGTGTTTCTTCACTTATGTTTTATCTTAACTTGTGAAGCTAATTTTGTTCCAAAAAAGTGAAAACCTGTCTGGCTAATTTATCTGTTGTTGATTATTTTGTCCAATTATGTACCCAAAAAGTTAGAACAAGAAGATTCCAATTAAAAAAATATATGTTGATGATGGAAAAAAAGCAACCATGATGACTCTCATTGTGTTTTGCTTTTTGTGTTTGATTTGTTTTTACATCACCCTTTTTATCTTCACCCAATTGGCTTTTATCTAAAAATATAGAAAGATCTTATAATATATAACTTTCATCTTTCGTCCTTCTCACTTTTCCTTTTCCTTTTCTTTTTCTTCTCTTTCCTTCTTCATCCAAACCAATAACAAAGATCAGCTTCTACACAGATTGCTCCATCCTTTAACTATGCATGTTTTTCTATATTTGTGATATGACACACTTCTTTTATATAATCATTTATCACCCTTTTCAGGGAACGAACAAACTCCACTAATAATGGCCAAATCTTGTTTTCATAATTCATATAGAATATACTATCTCTAACTAAAAATTAATTACCAAGAACTTAACATATATATTATGTTATATAGTATTTTTTTTTTAATTTTCATATTTACTCATTTTAAATAAATTAATGGAAGATAAATAAAAGTAATGGTAAAGTAAAAGATATATTAATTTTAAATTATCACTCAAAAATATATTTTAAAACCAACATATTTTTTTAAAAAAAAGTAAAATAAATTTAGTATAATTTTTGTAATTTAACTTTCTTTGGGTGTAGCTTTTGAAAATTAGAAGTATTCTTTGACAAGCAACGGGGTCATCTTCTCCATTGTTAAGGTACTATAAACTTGCTCAAGCTAAAATGACCTAATTTTGAATAATTTATTACATCAAGAACGGATCAAATATTATTCAACTTGTTCATGCTATAACATTAATTTTGAATAAATTTGTTTCTCAATAACGAATAAATTTTTAAGTTGGACTGAATAAGATTTTTAAGTTGGACCAACTAAGGTATAGGTAATTAATGTATAAGATTGATCTTTGATTTTAATTTCTATTAATAAATTTCCAAGTTAGAGCAATACAAATACATGTATTTGTATATACATGTATGTTATAGATAATATATATGTTATTGGATGTATGTATGCATACTTTACTTTCTTGATATGTTATTCAAATTATAAAATGGATTTCGATGTGAACGTTAATACTAAATTTGTTGGTTTGATATTATAGTAAGGATTAAATATTTTTTTAGTTATAAATTTGGATGTAAAGTTGTAATTTAATTTTATTTCAAAAATTTGATAAATTTTGATTTTAAACTTAAAATATTGAATAGATATACATTTTAATTTAATTATATTAAATTATTTGAAATGTTAAACACATTTTAGGTTAATATTTAAATGATTTATATTATTTATTATATTTTAATTCAAATTTTAGTTTAAATATCTTTTAACAAATTTACAAAAATTACAGTTATTGAATTAAAAAGATGATATTTATTTATTTTTCTAAAATATATCAAAATTTTGAAACTGAGAAAAATTTCAATTAATATATAATTTTAGAGATTAAAAATATATTTAAGTTTAGTATATTATTGTCTTTTATTTTTCTTATAATATTACTTTGAATATGTGTTAGAACAATTCAATTATTTTTATTTAGTATATTTGATTTTTATTAATGAAGAACATAAATGTATTTACATATGAATTGTGGTCCAAAACTTGGTTGTATGAAGGGAATGAAAAAAATAAAAAATATAAAGAAAAATTGTTAAATTGTTTGGTGGTTGCTTAGGTGATGGAGAAAAGAATAATTATGAGAAGAGTTTCTGCGACATTGCGAGGTAGCTGTGTCATTGTCAAGGCATTATACTGAGATACCTTTGACTCTTTAAGGAGTTTGACATTTTCCAAATTTCTATTTATTCAACAAAATGTCACTCTCCTTAACCAATCCTTCAAACAAACAAATTAAATATCAATAAATATATTCATACAAATACAATTGTTCTTTTCCAACTTTGGTAGTTAATTAGTTGTTAAAATAAACAGCAACATAATCATAGTTAATTATTTCATTCAATTCAATTATAAGTATAAACTATTTGATTTTAGAAACAAAAAATAATTGATTATTATATATATTAAAGTATAAACTAAAAATTATCAGTATTTAAAATAGTTTTTATTACGAATAAAAATTATAATTAGTTTATAAATTAAATTATAAATTGAAAACAAATATTAGTTATCAAAATTTTAACTACTAAAATATTATTAGTGTTTAAATTTAATTGATTAATGACCAATTTAAATATTAATTTATTTATTAACCAGAACTTTAATAGTTAATATTCATAATCAATTTAAAATTTAATTTATAAATTAATTACAATTTTTATTTATTATAAAAACTATTCTAAATATGTTAGATGAATATGTCAATGAACCATTACTATTATGAATCTTCATATTATAAATTAATGTTTTTTTTTTGTCTTTTTGCGAACTTTCTTTTATGAATTTTTAAAAATTCACAAAAATATTTATAAGAAAATTTTCCAAAAACATAAAAATTCTAGTTATAATTTTTTTTTTAAAAAAGAAGTATAAAAGGGAATTTTTAAAATTTATTTCAGAAAAAAAAAATAAAGGGCAAAAAATTACATAAGTGGGACTTAAGTTACATTTAGCCTAATTATGTTATACAAGAAAGTCAAAAGTAATACTTAAAATTTTGAATGAATAATATAATATTATATTTTGGTCTACATATATTTTTATATTTTTATATAAGTATTTGGTCAACTTTTTGTACAAATTCTTTAGCCCTACCCTCCAGATTTTTGTTTGAACTGTCTAGTGAACAAAGCATTTAATTGAGAAAATAAAATAAAACATTAATGTACAGAAAAAGAAATCTCATGATTTCAAGATTAGTAAACAAGGACATAAACTCATAAATTATAGCAAATTGCTTACATAATACCTAAATTAAAAAAAAAGGGCAATTGGTTGTTTTATTATTGTATGAGTACTTTTGACCGATCTAATCTCTTAAATTAACAAGATTCTTATGCCAAAGATTGTGTACTTTTAATATTGATCTAATTTTGTGATAAGATGTACATCTACAAGTCTTTTATATATTTTTTTATAACCAACAAATTTAATGTGTATAAACACAAGTGAGAAAAAAAAATCACCATAAAAAAGACTTGAAAATAAAACCTAGTACCATTAATTTTTAAGTTTGATAAACAGAAAATATATTATAAAAACAAGTTTTTTGAATAAAAAATTTTATTTATAGTGTTAATTAATAGTTTGATTTGAAATTAATTAGAAATTAATATATGAACTTAAGCATGATGAGGCAGAGAATGTTAGCCAACCATAATCCAGATGGAGATTTTTGTTTGAATCCACAATCCAGAAGTGTGGTTAGGGAAAATTATTTGATAGTAATATTGATTGAACCCAATTAAGATATTAACCAACCCCTTCTTTGTCTCTTTCCATATTTCCAAATGAAAATTATAAATAATTTAATTAATTAATCTTGTGCAATTTATGCTAAGAATAAGACATTATTATCTGTAGCAGCAGGTCAAGCCAAACACGTTAAAACAGCTAGCTAGAATGATATTGACATGAAAATCGATTAAGAACGCAAAAGCACGTCCTTGTCTATCTCTCTCACACAACTTAATTAAGTTGACATGGTTGATGACATCCAAACAGAGACTAAGATTGATAGATGGCAAACGTGGCTCCATTGGATAGGGGTGTGAAGGGGGCATGGCCACATGGGAGACTCATTAAGCTACGTTTCTATAAGTGCTTCCCAAAAGTGAAATATTTTAATGCCGTGTTTGTTTCGCTTTCTTTCTTTGATTTTTTTTTTTTTTTTTTTGTTCTCTGGTTCTTATCAAGTCAATGCATGACCCACTGAAATCTTATATAGGATCTCTATGGTGTTTAATTTTATAAAGCTTTTTAATAATTATATAGATAAGTATATCCCAGCTGGCTAATAATGTTCATCAATTTTGTATGTATATCAAGTTTTAAGCTTTTTAACACTGAACGGAATTTAAGATACTGATTTGATTGATTAGAGAGGAATATAAGAGCTTATTTATCTTCACTATGGAATCAGACAACCCTTGTAATTTTCCGTCACCGTTTAGGTTAACTATTACTGGTTTTTATGCATTGCATGTTAATATAGACTCATTTCACCACATGGCCAAATCTTCAATGTTATATGTAATTATTGAGAATAAATATTTAGATTTATGAATATCTCTGAATAATAATATTAAATATTGCATAGAACAAATTGACACTTCACATAATTTTTTATATAAGTCTCTATTTGACTGAAATTAAGTAGAGAAAATAAATAAAAAATAAACATATTAATAAAGGAGTAAGTTAAATTCATTTAAAATAGACGTCAATTAGTCAATAAATAAAAATAATAACTTTAAAAGTATCTTTTTTTATTAATACTACCATTAGTTCAGTTGATGTTAAATAAAATAAATAAATAAATAAAAACATTAATAATAGCGGGAGTGAGACCTATTCAAAAATGAAAACAAATTAGCACATCTCGTAACAATGAAAAACTATGATAACTTTCATCACTAGCAAAATATGATTAAGGCACAACAAACATTTTATTTCATGATTAATGACATAGATCAAATATTAATCTTCTTTTTAAAGAAATTAAGGACAATTATGTAAATATAAAGATTGACATTACCAAGGTTTTTATACCAAATTTTCAATTCAAGTGTTGCATTGATTTGATTTTGATTATTGTTTCTTGAATTGAATTTTCATATATTGTAATTTGGTCATTTGATACTTCACTTGCCGTAAAGGGGTTAGAAAAGGATCTCCTTTCTACTTTTTTTTTTATTTGAAGAAATGTTGAATAAGGACATTTTTAATCTCATTTCTAAAAGGTTTATGTTTCCCATAGTCGCTTTAGTGAGTGTAATTTTCTTCTCATAGTCGCTCTAGTGAGGTAATTTTCTTCCCATAGTCGATATGTTGATGTTATTTTTGTTTTTTGTAAAGGAGATACTATAACACTCCAACATTTGAAAGACTTTTTGTATGAGTATGACATTCTTTGGTCAGTAGGTTAGTTATTCTAAAAGTCAATTTTCACGGGTGCAAACTTCTTTTTATATTAATTCATGGGGTGAAAACTTCTTTGGAGCATGCCTAAAAGAACGACTTTCAACGATTTCGGTTGGAGAGTAACTCTACTTTGATTTGTCAAGGTTTTGTAGATCAACGAGTGATAGCTTGGGCTCTTAGAAGGAGATGATGTATGTTCTTGTCTTTCATTCAACACATGCAATTTAAGCGCTCCCATGTTTTTCATGAGGGTAATCATTGACCTGATAAGTTAACTAATTTCACTAGTGCAAAAATAACCTTTTATGATGACTTATTATGCCGTCATAATCCATCTGGCATAATAAGTGACATAGTGACATAATTGTAAATATGATAAGACTTTCTATGGGTAGAGAAAGTTGGTACAATGACAATTTTGTAATAAAGTAGAAGACTTTCTATGCCGATTATACATAGGACTGACATAAAAAGTGAGAGTGGTGAAAGTTTCTTAATAAAGTAAATCACTTTCTATGTTGTTTATACCTAGAATTGGCATAGAAAGTTGGCACATATATGATTTTAAATTTAAAAAACATATACTAAGTCGATTCTTTACTATAACCGGCATTGAATCTTTAATTTTCTTTTCCCCCTTCTTCCCTTCGTGTTACATTTCATTGTTCTGCTTGCACGACTCTCCTCCCTTATATTGTTCTTCTTCCTCACATTGAATCTCGTGTTCTCCCTCTCGTTGGTGGCCGTTGTGTTCTTTGTCTTGCTAATGGCCCCTTTCGTTCTGGTAGAGATTGCTCTTATTCTAATAACCTTGAACCTTAATATGCTATTGTGTTTATTGGATTAATTATGTTTATTAGGACAATATTATAATTTGTTTATTATGTTTCTTGTGTTGACACGTGAGTCCCAGACTTCCTTGGTGAAGAATTGTTCGACGAGAGTGGTTATGAAGCTGAAGAAAAGGATAATGAGAATGCAGGTCACATTGATGTGAATGAGGAGGAAGAGGAAGAAAAATAAAGACTGAACGGTAGTAACAATGAGCATGAGGTTTAGATAAAACATGTTGTCTAAGGTGGAATTAAGGTTTCATGAATTTGATAATAAAATGAGAGAAAGACTTTTTATGCAGTTTGTATCTATACTAGTTCTAAAATCGACATAAAAGATTTTTTTAACTGAGATAAAAGGTTTTTGTTACATAATATCTGACATTTACACATAAAAAACAATATAAAAGGTTTGATGTATTAATACCATATGTTTACATAGATTTTCACGTGGATTACATATAGTCTTTATTTTATTTTTTAAACAGAGTACACCCACTTTTCTCCACTTTTTTGTGTGTATGATTTTGTATATAAATAACTATGATGTTCTAATATATCCTAAAATGAATTAAATAGATCTTACAATGAATTGGTGAGTAAAGTTGAACTCCAACACATTCTTGAGGTGGATAAAAACCGCAAAATTATTCAGATAATAATTTGATTATTATTTTTGGCAAAATTATGAAATATGAGTAGCTACCCTCTTAAATGCAGCATTAACTGAAGAAAGAAAAATAAAAATTATAAAGTATAATGTGATTATGGAAAAGCAAAAAAAAGGAGTCGAAAATAATAAGGGAAATGTGAACAGAAGTAGGGTAGGGTTTTAGGGACCCATTAAACGGATACCAAAGGCGACATGTAGAATCCCGTTTTGTTGCCATTAACGAAGCATTCACCGTGTGGACCCATCGCGCTTTTTCATAAGCTGCTCCCTCTCTTCTATCTGTTTCACATGTCATATTTTTTTTTTCATATTATTTTTTCAAACTATATCCCTCATTTATCTATCAAACTAAATCTATTCCGACCAATTCATTAAAATCAGTTAAATATTAAATTAATTTAGACGAATCAATAACTAAATTTAAAAAGAATTGAATATAATTAAACTGACCTTAATTAATTTAAACAATCAATAACTAGATTTAAAAAAATTTAAATCATAATTAAACTGACCTTAATAAAAAATATATCAAAAAAACTATAAATATAGATAAAAATATAGTTATTGAAATTTTATAACACATTTATTATAACATTAATAGAATTATCCAAACACGAAAAAAAATTACATTCGAACATAAAAAAAAAAGTTCATCCTATGCTTAGATCACTCAACATCATGTTAATTTTATTTTTCTTTCCTCTGATTCCATTTTTTTCCCAATTAGAATCAGCTCGATAAAAGTATTTTTTGCAAAAACCACTTTTAATAAGATTATACTTTTTGCAATCTTTTAACTAAAGGTTCAAACACTAGGAATGTTCTGAATTGTTTCATTTATTTTCAATAAATAATATTTATCTATTAAATAATACTTTCTTATATATTTTGTTTTTCTTTTTGTCAGAACTTAGATTTAAGAATATCACACTTACTTGCTATGCATGCAGACAGTGGAGTCCAAGTTTCAAATTTCCAATTCAACACAGATTCTGAATGCTTTGTCCCACACCCATAACTTACAAAAATAATAATATTGTATTGATAGGTTTATTTAATTTAATTTCTCAATGTGACTAAATGTTTAATATTTAAAATAAATCTTTTAATAAAAGTTATATGTTTAAATTCATTTTTATAAAATAAATAAATGTTTTCTTCTTTATTTTATGTTGACTGGTTAAGACGAACCAAGTGGTAGGATAGACCCTTTATTTTACATAGGATGACTTGCAATTGGAAAAGAACTTCATCCTGATTATGCAGTTTCAAGTTAATGGTGTTAAATTTTGGGATTTTAATTTAGTTTGTAAACATAATTTTTATGATTGGGTTCATGCAGGTGAAGTTTCAAATGCGGACATTTAATAGATAATGATGTTACAAGGGGATTTTTTTTTGTTTGGAACCTGAAAAAATTATGACTCTATAACTTTTCAGTACGAAAATTTGAATATTAGAAAACGTGTTTTTTAAATATGATTACAATTATGTCTACTAGTAAATTAAGAATATTTCTCTTGATTAATAATAAATAAAATAAATAATTATAATTATAATATCTCAATTCTTCAATTCTTAAATTAGAGTAGAAAAATCTTGAATGTTTAATTTACACAAAAAAGATTCAAAATATATATTTTTTAAGACTTTTGTAAAAATGTCAGCTAATTGTAATATGGTAGGAACATGTAATATGGTAGGAACATGTAAGAGACAAATAATGTTAATTGTTACTTCATTGTAACAAAATCGAGAATCAATTTAATATGTTTTGCTTTTTTTATGAAAAATCGAATTTTAAGTTGTATGTAATATTGATTGACCATTACAATATAATATCATCGTTTTAAAATTATTAATCATAAATCATCAAGTAATTATTTGAATTATTTTAACTTATATGCAGTTATAGTCATAAAGTGATATTCAACTCCAGCAAAAGAGCGAAAGATTGTTGTCTGTTTGTTAGTTTTTCAAAAACTAGAGAAGAACCAAGAAGCACCTAACCACTCAAAGAACGTATTGTAAGTGGACAACCCATTCAATCCAAATCACATCCCTTAAGGCTGTGTCTCCATGCTCTTTATGAGGTTTCTACATAAACTGAATAAAATGTGTACAAAATAAAAAAGAACATGACTAGTAAAAAATAAATTGATTAATCGTCCAATCAGCCTTCGATAGGGTTTCAAACCTTCAAAAGGTGTACCAGAAGTCAAAGCTAACTTATGGAGTTGTTCCATTGCAAAATCCACAAGCTTGCCACCTAATAAACCTATGTCTTCAATAATTTCCAATGCATATTTTCGACGAAAAATATAAATTCCTTGGAATTACTGCTTATCTCCAACCCAAAAAAAATATTTTAAAACTTTGAAGTCCTTTGCATGAAAGTAAGAACCTAAGTAAGCTTTGAAAATTGTCATGGCTGAAATATTGTTGCCTACAATAAGTAAATCATCCACATATGCTAGCACATAAAGATATATTTCTCCATTGTGCAATGTAAATAGTGAGTAACCTGAACAGGATTGGATAAAGCTATAACGCATTAAGGCAGTATCTAACTTAGTAAACTAACAACAAAGAGCTTGTTTTAAGGGTTACAATGACTTTTTCAACCTGCAAACTCAATTTGGGGCAATATTTCTAAAACCTAGAGGGCATTTCTTGTACAACTCCTCAACTAAATTACCAAGGAGAAGTACATTATGTACATCCATTTGGTGAACATGTTATTTTTAATTACCATCACTGCCAAGAAGGTACATGTAGTGACCATTTTTTCCAGTGGAACAAATGTTTCATCGTACTCTATTCCCTATCCTTGATGATGTCTAGATATAACAAGTTTCCCTTTTAAATGCTCTATGCTCCCATTTGAGTGATATTTTATTTTGTATACCCATTTACTTCTCAGAGTTTTCTTTCCAAGCAATAGTTTTTGTAGAACCCATGTCTCATTCTCTTCTAAGGCTCGTATCTTGTCAATCATTGTAGCATGAAAGCTAGAATCCTTTACAACTTCCTTAAAATCCTTTGAAGTTGGAGTTACTCTTCTCCTTGCAAGGCCACAAATGCACCCCACGTTCCATCATAATTCTCTCATCCAATATCATTGATAGAATACTAAAAAATCAAAATTAATTTGAGGAGTATAAAGAATGTTGTCCTATGACCTAACAAAAGAAAATTAATATTTGTTTCAATTTTGAGGGTTCAAGGATCAATCTCCTTGGTTCTGCTGTGTCTTAAGTCTTGATCGTCCAACCTACCAGTTATTGTTCCAGAACTGATCGGTGTGTTTGTGGTCAACCTGCAGAAGACACTCTAATGCTCAAGTCAGATATGTTTCTCAAGAGTTTTAGAAAAGCTAGGTCATGAAAAGTGTCATTTACCTCGATATCAAACCTTTATTTATAAAGCTCGTGGTGATAATTAAATTATACCTATTAATTAACCATTAATAAATGTTATTATTCTTGTTAATCGCCCATCAATGATTGTTATCCTTTATTAATTACCTCAACAATTGTCTCTACCAATCGGCTTCTGATTTGCTAGCTGTTGGCCTGCTCGGTCTCTTGGTCGGACGATCTGTCATATAGTACAATGTTCATAAAATTTCATATCTCTAGAGACAAAGTATTCATGGGACTCTAAATCATACAATTTTCGTCATTTTTTCAGTATGAGTACCCAAAAATATGAACTTTCGACTTCTACTTGAAAGTTTATGCCCATCATGATGTTGGTAAGACATATAACATAAGAAATGAAAGACTTTTATGTTATCAAAATTACGTGGTTTATCAGATAATTTTTCATAAGGTGTCAACTAATTAAGCACACTATATGACATGTGATTAATTGAATAACATGTCATTGACACACATTCCCCTAGAAACTACATTAATAAATGACCCTGAAATCTGATAGTACGTGCCACATTCATAATATGTTGATATTTTCTTTCCACTCTCTTATTTTATTGTGGAGTACCCACACAAGATGTCTTAAACACAATCCTGTTCTTTAAAGAAAAGTATCACATACAATTAAACTTAATTTTGGTTTCACTTCATACTTTCTTTGTTTTTGTATCATATTATCTCTCAAAAAGGGCAACAAAGTTCATAAACAGAAATAATTTCATTTTTATTGCATAACAAATAAAGTCAAACTGTACATGAATAATCATCAACAATTGTTAATTAATATTGTGTCCCACAAGATAAAGGAGTGTGAAATAAAGTCCCCATAAATTGCAATGAACAATTTCAAATAAACTTCTTGTTGTATGCTTACTTAGTGAAAAAGGATTAGTTTGTTGTTTAATATGAGGACACACATAACAAATTCTATTATTATTTCTTATACTAACTTGTCTCACATGGCAAAAATATTTAACACCTTGTCTAATGGGTGACCCAAAAGTCTATACCATAAATTAATTAACAAATCCTTATCAAACATTAATGCATTCATTTTTGAAATACCAAAAAAATAAAAATAAAGTCTCCTAGTCTATTCAATCGCTGCAATCAACATCCTTATCTTTCAATCATGTATTACACACCATGCATGATTAAATTAAATAATACAATTAGTCATTCATTAATTGTGATACATGTATTAAGTTACAAGTTAACTAGGGTACAAAAAGGACATTATCAAGTTGAAAACCATCATCCAAAATCACGTTACCCTCCTTTATAATTATGGCGTCTATCATAGTTGACAATCCTACCAGTATATTTATAATCTTTTTCACATTTATAATACAATATAAATTTCATGTCACATGATGTGAGACTCTTGTGTCAATAATCCAAGGAATTTCATTCTTATCATTAAGACAGAACTTGATTTTGGAACATTCAAAATATCAAGAAGTTGTTGCCATTGTGTTGAAGTGATGCTGAATATTCCTATTGGCTCACTTGGATTTCATGGAGCTTAAGACTAGCCACCATTGTTCTCACCATAATCTCTTACAATTTTGAAAAAAAAAATCTCCCTGAGATTTTTCTAGACTCATCATGTTAAAAAATAGACTTTAAGCTTAATTCAACTTTATAAAACCGACTTGTAGGGTGATATTTGCATTCACTTATATATTGTAAATTAGTGTTATCTCTCGTTGATGTGAGACTTTCAACATATTCCCTCACGTGATATATAAATCAGTGTGGGACTAGATACTAATGGATAGTCCGATAGTAGGTAAAATAATAGATCCTACAAACAATAAACTTCGTTATGATAGACTCTAACCCATGAATTTGATGATAAGTTTTGCAACAATCATACCTCTTTATTCATCAAACTATCAATATAAATACATATTACAAGTCTCTCCTATCCAAAATAAGGTAAATTTACTACATTAAAAATGTCTATATATAACCATAATTATATCCATAAATAAGTTAAAAAAATATCTCCTAAGTAATAATAAAATAACTCAATCATTGTTAAAATTATTAAAAAATTACTTTACTGCATAAAACTATCAAATATCATTTTGATTTTCAAATATATATACACGTGAAAGAATTAGAATAATAAAGAATCATATTAAACAAAATGGTATGCTATTTTACACGAGCAACAAATCCAGTATATCATGATAAGGTTGGAAGCCATCTACTATTAATTAAAGTTAAAGTTAAATAGCTTGTATTTTTTTTTTCTTCTTATTGCACGACTTCTTCAAAATCAATTTTGAATTACTGATATAAACTAATTTAGCAAAATCGTTTCATAATTAAGGTGGTTAAAATTATATTCAAATTAAAGTAGCCTATAATGTGATTTTAGGGATAAATCTGCTTTGCAATTTTGAGTTATGATTACGTTAAATATTTGAAATAAGTTATTTTTTCTATAAAAAATAATTAAATAACAACGACAAAAATAATTAATCACTATAATTACTAATTTATATATTAGTTTATAAACAA
This sequence comes from Vigna reflexopilosa, assembly GCA_027742785.1. Taxonomy (NCBI): domain Eukaryota; kingdom Viridiplantae; phylum Streptophyta; class Magnoliopsida; order Fabales; family Fabaceae; genus Vigna; species Vigna reflexopilosa. The sequence continues at coordinate 14,608,621 of CM050914.1, forward strand.
AAAATTTATTTATATTTAAAAGAGTATTATTACGAATAAAGGATTATAATTATTCTATGAATTAGATGTTAAATTATATTAATTTAATAATTGATTCATGTAATTTAAAGTATAATTTTGATGTAAAGATTCTAATGTTATGATTATTAGAATATAAGGTATTAAAGTTATAGAGATTATTTTAAAATTATTAAAATTAATCTCTCTCTTCTCATTTCAATAAAGGACATTTTGGTATTTTATTAAAGTTGATTAAATATCATAAAAGAGGAAAAAAGTTTTACTACTGTTGACATGTTAAGTTTCTGAAAAATAAAAGAGAGAAGTAATGTTCTCGGGAAAGAAAAAGAAACCGTGACTTTGACAGAGAAAAACATTTTTGGCAATTTCTATATCATCAAGAAAACATCAATGAGGAGTAAGGAAAGGAAGAACAATTGTCAGGAAAGAACTATACAATGAATCTAGATAAGTTCTCTTTTACTATATATGTGAAAATAATGAGTATCATAAAAATTCAAGATCTTGTATGTTTTTCATTCAATTGAAAATTAAATAATTGTTTGCATTAGACACTAAATTGGTTTTAAAATTAGCTATTAAGATTTTAAGTGTCAAAAAATTAGTATCTAATAATTGATCTTTAAATTAAATTGGAGATTAATTTAGACATTAATTCTTTAGTGACTAAAACCTCATAGTTAATTTAGAATTCAATTTACAAACTAATTACAATTTTGTATTTATAATAAAACTATTTTAGATATTAATAATTTTTAATTTATAAATTAGTATCTAAATTAGTTATTATAGTCATTACTATAAAAAAAAATCTTTTGAAATTGCTTTGATTTTAAGAAAATCGAAAATTTTCAAAATGCGATGACATTTTTAAAACTTTTGCACAAATATAGACTTTAATTCTAAAATAACCAAAGTCTATACTAATATATGGTTCGGTTCTTTAAAGAACCAAAACTTATAATTTTCCAAATAATTTTAAAAATGTCACTGATACTATTTTTGTAAATATTTGCACAACTATAAGTCTCGGTTTTTTAAACAATCAAGATCTATAGTTTTTGCAAATAATTTCAAAAATGTCACTGGTGACATTTTTGAAAATATGTGTACAACTATATTCTTCCGTTCTTTAAAGAACCGTCACCTATTCATTTGTTAGGGTTAAAATTACATTTTCACCAAAGTTTTTTTCATTTACGTTGTTGCATCAGTTCTCTATTGCAAGAGCCACTTTGCTCCCTTCATTGTCACGAAACACGAACCAAGTTGCTATTTTTGTCATCACTCCTCTATTCTCCTTCCTTCCCTTTCTCGTAGTCAACGCGAAGTATATCGTCGCATTGTCACTATGAACATATCTTTTCTTTCCATTTTAAAAGCGATTAAAGGTTTATTCTTTTATCTTTCATTTTTTTGTGTTATAATTCTTTTTTTAATATATATATATATATATATATATATATATTTAATCTCTTTTATTCAATACATAGAAGTAGAAAAAATAGGAGTGATTATATTTATTAACGAGAAACACGATGATTCTATAATAAAAAATACATGAGGATGAAAAGAAATTGATTTCTTTTTAAAAAATATAAAAATAGACTTCGATTATAAAAAAAACCAAAACATAAAATAAAAAATAAACTTCAGTCATGAACTAAAATTTAAAATTATATACTTTTTACCTTATTGTTAAAAATCGAAATATAATCTCCAAAATAAATATGAAGGCCTTTATCTACATTAGTAAAAAAAATAATTAACTTTTATCTCTAAAATTTGTTATTATTTAATGATTTTTTTATATAAAAATATTAAAATTTGTTAAAGTTTGTTATGTTTTGTTTGATGATATTGATCGAAATTATTTTTGTGCTCATTTTTAAACCATATTAATCACTTTTGTGTTTCCATTTACACCGCTAATCTACTAAATCATTTTTTATTTGGTTTAAGAAGGTATAAACAACGTTTTATAGTTTTGTGTGCTGCTTTTAGAAGGATAAGTAGTGATTTGTGTGTGGCTTTATGGAGAGCCCTCGAGTTTTCAACGTGGCATGACAAACACACACACAGAAACATGCACACCGCACGTGACACAATATTCTGCAATATTTCTCTTTAATCAATGCCTTAATAATATAATATTTTAAATATAAAGCCTTATCAATGATAGAGAAACTATCCTTTTTCATTTAGTCAATGGTTCATGATGACACTACTTGCTCATAATATATATACTGAGATTGTTTGGGTTGATGAACATCAAGATAATGGTAATGTGAAACTTCTTTGACACCGAAAAAAAAAATCACCGATTTTTCTTTTTAATTATTACACTGATTAATTTAAATATTATTTTATAAATTAAAAATTAATAGTATTTAAAATAGGTTTTATTATAAATAAAAAATTATAATTACTATAAATTATATTTTAAATTGGTTAATAGCATTAATTATTAAAGTTTTGGTTACTAAAATAATTAGTGTTTAAATTAATCACTAATTAGAGGTTTCGAATTTTAAAATTTTCATCATGTTTTTATTTTCTTAATATTTTTCATTAATTTTTCTATATATTATATATTTATTTTAGATACTCATACTATTTAAAAAGTTTTAAATTTTTATGGTATTTTCTTGTATTATATATTAATATTTCAGGTTTTTCAAATGATGTAGATTTTGACAATAATTATAAAGAAAGAACCACAAATTTATGTTTATTGTCTATGCAACAAACGTAAATTTACGTCTATTATATATGTATGAAATGTAAATTTATACAAATGTAAATTTACGTCTCCAATAATTACGTCTAACTTAGATCAGATGTAAAAAGTCTAAAATATAATAATAAATATTTTTTTTTATGTTTGTGAATAATCCATAATAAATTGCTTTTAGATATTGTAGCATCTTCTTAATGACTTTCATAAGTAGAAGAGAGAGTCTCCATGAATCAACTAATTACTCTAACATACAAAACATTGGACCTCGTACATATTAGGTATCTTAAACTTTCCACGAGGCTTTTGAACATAATAGGATTCTCCTTTTCACCATCTTCAAACTTCGATAATTTTATCTCACTCTCCATGGGTGTGTTCATTAAATTATAATCAAACATTTTGAATTTCTTCAAATCCTCTTTTTCACATCTTTCGTGAGAAATAAAGAGACACATTCCTCCAATTGTTTAGCCCCCAAATAGTATGACATGAGCCCTAGGTTTGTCACCTCAAACTTATATGACATCGCCTTCTTGATTTATTGAAGTAAGATTGGATTGCTGTCAATGAATATAAGATCATCCATGTAGAGACAACAACCAAAATATCTCTATTATCACGAGTTTTAACATAGAGAGCATACTTATCAAAACATTGATCAAAACCATTATCTTGAAAGTACTTGTCAGTGTGGGTGTTCCATGATCTTGGTGTTTGCTTTAATCTATATAAATTTTCTCTTCAATTTTAGAACCTTCTCTTCATGTCCGTCAAGTACAAACCTAAAGGTTGCTTAATATAGATTTCTTCTAGATAGACATTTAAGAATTCATACTTCACATCAAGTTGATAAATTTTCCACTTTTTAAGTTGCTAAAGAAACTATCAAATGAATAATATCCATGTGAGCAATAGGTGCATAAACTTCATCATAGTATACTCCAAGCTTTTGCTTGTAGCCTTTTACAACTAACCATGATTTGTATCATTCCACCTTTCCACTAGAATAAATATATATATCCACTAAAAATTGGATAAAATATCATTTAGCTACTTTAATTTACATATAATATTCTGCTTTAGTAGATGACTAAAACATTTTTGCATTTTAATCTTCCATGAAATATGAGTTAATAATAAATATGAATCAACTTGCAAGAGATCTTTAAGTAAGTTATAATCTTTGTTAATTTGAGCCACATCAACCATATATGTGCAAATGACACTCCTTATGGTTCCCTTTCAATTAAAATCAACACATAATGCAATATCCTTATGTTGTTCCTGAGGTTGTTTCATAGACTAAGATAAGGTATGATCACTATAAGAAATATTAAGTCCAATAAAATCTAAGTAGTTCAGGTTAACAAGGCATCAATAACATGTTGGATTAGAAGACCATATCAATCAATTCTAAAAGATAATTTTCTTCGAGATGAATAAACATTGGTATGGATCTAACTAACCCAACTCAAAAATATATTCAAGACATAATTTCTTTGATGCAATTAAATTACAATGGACAATTGAACAACCTCCACATCGGAAAACTTGTTGATCTTCCCAATTCCTTCATGTGACAATATGTATGAAGATAAAACATAAATCATTCAATAGTGTCAATATACTCTACCCAAAAAAAATGTCAAGTGTCCGACCTAAAAAGACTCATTCAATACTATTGACTTAAAATGATTATATAATATTCTAAGATATATTTGTTAGTGTAAATATCATATATTAACATAATATATGACCAAATATTGTTAGTTTGATTATATTAAGATATTCTTTAATACAACATATCTACATAATATTTGACTAATCAGGTAAGGTATTACATTATTATGACTATTTTGCTGATTATATATACACCATAAGCTATTATATTTATTGATATTATTTGATATCATCTTGATATTATTTGTTTTTATGACATAAGTCACAAGATCCAGATAGACATGATATTTCACCAATAAATACACACTTACTCATACTCATTCTCTTTTTTACTTCAAAGATCTAAACTATCTTACTGAGTTGAAAGTCAGAGTTGAAAGTCAGAAAGTCTTTTGTAAGTGAATCTCTCCATGCATTTCACCTCTCAGGAGTACACATCAAGATTCTTCAATCCTCTTATATCTTGTCATCTATTCAATAAGTAATAAAATAAGATTATCTACCTGCACTAATGTTTCCAAAGATACATGTTCAAATCTCCAAGATAAATAAGAAATAGTCAAAATAAGATTGACAAAATCCAACCATCTTTGGAACAATAAATAACTCAACATACTAGAATAATTATATATATATATATATATATATATATATATATATATATATATGATTGTTGTAAATTATTATGAGATTCAAAAAGTTTCAATACCACTATTTAATATTGTATCATGAAATCTGGAGACATTTTTATGTACACTTCTTTTTAAATGTCATCATTCAAGACATTGTAAAACAGATGATAATCACTTGTCACATAAACAAATGTATATGTGTATTCTAGTTACACTTTAAAAATATAACGTTATCGATAAAAATCATATGTACCATTTTTTGAATCTACTAGAAATAAGAAATAAGAATAAAAATTTAAAAGTGGAAGAACTTCAAATGTAAGTCATACTTCTTCAATAAGTGTCTTGTTTATATTATTATTTGTGAAAGAAATTGTTATGAATTGATTTTTATATTAATTTATAAGAATAGAAAAAAAGACAAAGTATTTTCTTTCTTATATTATTATGATCTCATTATTATAGTACTTATAACTTATTTTATATTGTTGATTAGAGTGATAGAGTGATTTACATACTCTCTAACCAAAGATCAATAAAATCAAGTAACGAAAACATACTTGAATTAATTGATTAACAACATTGCAATAATGAAAAAAAGAAATACAAACTAAAATAAAAGAAACTACGTTTTAGACAATTATGATTTCAACTTATAAGAATAATATATATATGACTAGAAATAAGTTATTTTTGAAATAACTTAAAAATTTTATTTTGAAAACGTATAATATAATTTATAAAATATAAATTGTAAATGCAAAACTCCAATTTTAATTAGTTAATGATATTATATACGTTAGTTAAGTTTTGTGAGCTTTAAAAAAGAAAGTAAATGATGAGATGGCTTTTTTTTACATTAGAAAGAGGGATTGGAATGCGGGTTTACGCGTCTAAGGAATGACGCGGCTTGACCGTCAACCGTTACGTTTCAACACTCTCCTCTCCCATGCCAACCACCACATGCAATCTCTAACACCCTTTTCCGTTTTCCGTTTTCCGTTATCTTCTTTTCTTTTTAAACAATGCGTTACTCTACCTCAAATTTCTCACTCTTCTCTTACACTAATTTAGAACACACAAAAAAAAAAAAAACCAACAATTTCTGTCACAGCACTCAGACTGACCATAGTATTTGTAACCAAGAAAAACCACTGACCATAGTTTCACTTCATGCATTCAATCTCATTGGGTCTTTCTCGTCAATGCATGCTATCAAGTAAAACTAATTAATATGCTTCATTAAGTACTTTATTTTTCAATTAAAAATAGTAAATAAAATCTTTAAACGGTTTAATATCTGACGCAAAATTTATATGTAATAACTTCATTAATGGAGGAAGACGGTTATTGGCAGCAGTAGTGTGAAAAAACATTAATAAAAGAATAAAAGAATTGATTAAAACATTAATAATTATTGATGGATGAATTTAAATTAGATGTTTCGTAATTATGAATTATTAGTAGAAGTGATAAAGTAAGGGAAGGGAAGAAAAGAAGAGGGTTAAGTTAAGTTAAGTTATGTGGGGAGTGGAGTGAAGTAAAGTGAAGTAAACCATGGTTGGGTTAGAGTGAAGTTGGAGTGAGTGGCTAAGTTTAGCAAATGAGCATAAGCTTAGGTCACAATGGCGTACGGACAAGGTGACGCGTGTGATATCGTCCCCCGAACAACGCGCTTTCTTACACAAGTTCTCCAAAATACCCTCCACCGCCCTATTTATCATTCAATTCCCTTCCTCCATTTCACTTCCTCCTTCTCTTCACTCACTTCTTCTCTTCTTCTTCTTCTTCTTTCTCCTCTGCAAACCAAACCAAACAAAACCACTCTTCACTCTTACTCTTCCCTTTTTATCCTTTTTCATGGCATCATCTGAGAACGTCGCTAGCATTGAGCCCTGGATGATGTTTCGTCCATCTGTCTCCGATTCCTTGCTGGCCGAGTTCTTCACCCGCGACACCGATTCCATCACCAGGGCCCTTCAGAAGTCTCTCTCCGCCGCCGCCGTCTTTCCCGAAGACAACGACTTTATTCCCTTTACCACCAATCCCGACACCAACACCGCCGCCACCGCCACTCCCACCGTCTCCAGCCTCTCCGGCTCCGACCACGACTCTGCTCCCCGACGCCGAGGCCCGCAGCCCACCGGCAAGATCTCCAAGCGGAAGTCGCGCGCCTCCAAGCGCTCCCAGACCACCTTCATCACGGCGGACCCGGCCAACTTCCGCCAGATGGTGCAGCAGGTCACCGGCGTCAGATTCGGCGCTGCCGCGCCGATTGCGCCCTCGGTTCTGAAACCCGAGCCGCAGCGTCCGGCGGGGAACCTGGCGAGGTTTTCCGGCGGCGCTGGCTGTCTGCCGACACTGGACACCTCGGCGTTCCTCTTGGACCATCATCAACAGGTGGTGGGCCCCACCTCGGCAGGATCCGGGCCTGCCACAGGGCTTTCTGGGCCCGGACAACTCCCTTTCGCCCCGCCCCTCTCAGCCTTAGATTCTCATGCTGCCTCCTTCGGTTCCGCAGGCTTAGATTTTGACACCTTCTCCTCCTTTCCCACTCTGGAGTCGTGGAAAGTGATGTGAGCCAAAAAAATTCAGATTCTCAGAAAAATTTTCACTTTCCCCCTTTTTGCCCCTCTTGCGGGTTAATCAATCGGGCCGGGTAGCCAGCTAGCTAGCTAGGATGACGATGATGATGTTGACGATGATCTTGTGTAAATTTGGGAAGGGAATGAATGGATATGAGGATATGCATGTAGTATCTTTTTCTCTTTCTCTCTCTCTCTGTAATTTGTCACATAGTTCCTTTATTATTGCTATTATTAATTAAGGAGGTGTAATGAAGATATGGTAGCCATGTTTAGTTTAATTAACTTAATCAATGAAATTCCAAGTTTATGTATAAAAACTGTGGTGGCCCTGGACCACATTATGATATTGGTATAGATATATTTTGGTTCGATTTGTTCTCGGAAACCACCATAACTAATGTCGGAAATTACTTGGTGTTTATTGTTTTGGAAAAAGAGAGATGAACTATGAAAGAATATAGATAGATAAGATAGATAGGTATGATAGGAGACAACATGGATGGGCATGTGCAGCGTGTCAACCTTGTTATGCTGCTTGTCTAAGTATTTAGTGGTTGGGTCTAAGAACTCTGACTTGGTCTTGGAAAGTTATGGTACGTTTCTTTGTTTTGGTTGTGTGGGTTTGGCTGAATTTGGGTGCTGAAGTAACTCTTGCAATGTAGGTTTTCATGTGCATTCAAGAGTGGTCCTGGTTAAAAAGCACATAAGCGCGCTTTTATAGTTTGAGTTTAGATAATTATACGCATATCTTTCACTTTCGTTGAATGAGAGCCTTGGGGGCAAGCAAGATTCGTTTCTGTTCATTTTGAGAGTTTATATATTTTCATTTTGCATTTTTGACACCCATGTCCGTTTCTTCTTAATCATTTCCGTAGCTTTCATATCACCGAATCCTTTAGTCAAAATCAATTTAAAAAACCAAAGTTTCTCCATCAAGATCTCCACTATAAACCAAAATCACATCTATATTTTACCACTGTTAATAATCACTTCTTTCTTTTTTGACTCTTTCTTTTCCCATTTTTTGCAAGAAATTCAGAAGAAGGAACCGAACAACTTGGGCACCAAGCCACCTTACCTTAATCCACCAAAGTCACGAAAAGTGATGTTAACATGAAGTTGTGGACTCACTGTACGGTGTTTGACTATTTCGATTTGTTTGGGCGAACATATCCATGTGACCATGTGATCACTTCATTAGTTCATTAACGCTTTGGCTTATTACCCGGTTCTAAAACATTTACCTGGTAACGTGTTCATATTTAATAATAATATTCCGCAGAGAAATCTAGAAGTAGAACGACCAAGTCCGAGAATGCAAGGGGTGTTTTTTATTTAATTTATCATGACATGTATTAAAATAATAAGAATGTAATGAACCAGTTGGTATTAAGTTAATAGAAAAGCATGTTGGGTTTACTCGAGTCAAGGGGTTTAATATAGATTCAAACATCTGCTCTGACTTAGGGTCTTGAGGTGTCTCTACAACCATTTTTCTATCAGGCATTGCATTGCACAGAACTTGGATCCTTTCTTCTTTCAAGAATGTCAAGTGTGTCAATCCACTATGCATATAAAACTGCAAAATATATACATTTGACTCTCATGCCATATGTTTATCTATGTATGTGTGACAAACTTGAAAGACTGATTAGGTTTTTGGAAGGTATAAAAGAAAAGAAGGTCAGGTTTTTCTTCTACAAAACACATATCCTAAAATTATATACTTAAATTATTGAATCAATGCAAATTCCATCTCCAATTCTATTGTTAAAACATTTTTTTTCTCTGAATTTTAGTCATTGATCAAAATGACAAATTTCTCCACGGCATTCCAATCAGAAAGAAAACTTTCAAACTACAATCATATGGTCCTACTTTTTAACAAGTCAAGTTGATAGAGGTTAATTGTTTTTTCTTTCTCGTTTTTATTTCTTTTGTTGCAAAATTGACATAAGTTTGGACTTTCAAAATATTTGCAAAAAAAAAAATACAGAGCTTTTGTTTTCGCTGCTTTTTTGTCAAATATTTCAAAACTGAGAATCAATTGAAAATTTAACGCACAAATTTTGTAGTGAAAAAAGTGAAAATGAAAATAAAAACATAAGTAAACTCACCGAGACATAAATATATATATATATATATATATATATATATATATATATATATATATATATTTGTGTGTGTTTTACAAGCCTTTGGTGGTGACTTTTTATGCGAGTTCTTGGATTTAGGTACATGAAGATGCTTTGGTGTTACATGATTAGAGACAAGGGATTTTATCCAATTAAGTATCTAGGCTTTGTAAATTTTGGATGTTTAAGGAAAAGTGATTAAACAAGGATCTCAAATGCATTAATTTGTTTCACGGAGAGTCACCTAATGTTTATGTTATTTTCGGAATCTTAAGTATGAATATTTAGTGATAAGTTATGAGTGGATTGGAGAATTCTTATGTATACTCCTCATAGTTGAAACACAAAAAAAAATCTACTTGCAAAAGATCATCTGATTCTCAAATTAACTGACTCTCAAATTAATAAGAGAGTTTAAATCTTTATGAATAAAATAGTGAATATGAGAGAGTGTGTATTTTGATATAAGTTTCTCGACCTTATGTCTTATGTGATAAAAACATATAATATCAAGATGATATAAAATAATATCAATAAAAATATGTTAGCCCGTAGTGGTATATGATGTTTTCTCAACAAAACTTTTGAATTTGTTGGGTGAGATGGTGGCCAATGATTATGCCTTTATCCACTTAGGAAAATTATCTATGACCACAATGAGAAACTTAACTATTTGCTAGTGGAAAGAGACTGAGTATGTCTATTCCCCATTAACGAATGACCAAGGAGTGGTAATAATGTGTAGTTTCTCAAATGGCACCCAATGTAAGGGGTTGAACTATTGACATTCTTGACACTTTATGATGTACTCATGAGCACCTTTTCTTAGTGTGGGCTGGTAATATTCTGTCCTAAGTATTTGTGTAACCATGGCTCTTGAATGCATGTCACATATGCCTTGATGCATCTCGACAAATGCGTAATAAGCTTGTTCTTCATCCAAGCATTTAAGGAGTAGGGCAACGAACCTTCTTATGAAGAGTTCCTCATTTTGTGGTGTAGAATGTTGTTTGCCTGTGTATTGACTTTGCTTCTATTAGGTCAGTGGACAACGCGTCAGAAGTTAGATAATTTAGGATATGAGGGTCATCTAGCTCGACGAGGCCTAGTACATCTCGTGTCTTTCCGATCCCAACTTGGTGTTTGAAACACAAGAAACACTCTAGAAGGGAGAGGGGGGGGGGTTAAATAAAGTTTTTAAAAACTGTTCACAAATATGTATTAAATACTTTAAGTTTCTGAACAACGTTTAGAAAAATGTAAATAAAAGAAAGCGAATAAGACATGCTTATTTTTATACTGGTTCACTCAACCTAAGTTACGTTCAATTCTCTTTTAAGTACTCTTAAGGGATTCCACTAATCTTTAAAAGATTACAACAAGTTTCACCACTCATGGGTTACAACGATTGAATTTGGATATACGAGTTTAACCACTATTGAATCGTATATGCATTTAATGTTTTAGCTTAACTGAATTAAACAAACAAGTGTTTTGATTCACTTCAGAATTTATAATCATAATAAAAGCGTTTTAGAAAAACAAGTTTAGATCAAAGCTCTGAAAGAGAGTATGTTTTTAATATAATGAAATACAAGACTTGTAAAAATTTTCTTTTCAAAAAAAAGGTATTAAACGACGTATGCTTAAAGAGAGAGAATAACAACGTAAGATTCAAATATTGTTCTTCTGTTCTTCTTTTCATCCAGTCCTCTTTATGTAGCCTTCTTCAAGAATGATCTGTTACTCAGAAAGAGTTGACTTTGAGGAAAACAAGTATCTTCAGGTACAATGTCAGGTGTTAGGTAGTTTCAGAGCAACAATGCTTTATGTACAAGTGAGGTGTACGACTTCCTGAAAGAAAAAAGCATTAAGGAAACACTCCAAGAATGTTTTCCTATCTTTCAATGTCTTTCTGATCTTGTACAGAATTTTGAATAAAGTTGTTGTGTCTCTTTATCTCCATAGATAAAGAGAGACAAAGCACCACAGACTAAAAAGTACAAATCGTACATTATTTAATGTTATAAACATTGTAGAGCGTTTAGGCATGTTACATGTACAAAGCGTTTAGTGTAGAAGTAATATCGCTTACAAGATACAAAGTTTAGTAAAAATATTATCTTAAACAGTTGAATTGTTGTTCTCGTCAAATACTCTTTATCAGTTGTATAATATTTTATATAAGTATAGATGAGTTGCTTACTTATCCAATATGATTTTTATCAAACATATCTTTTAGAATATTTGAACTATAAATATTATTTTGTTAATTATTTGTTTGTTAAACTTCAACACAAAAATATTAAACTATAGTGTCTAACTATAATGTCTTTAGATGATCTAGTCTTAAAAAAAAATGTATAATATGTAAAAATATTGAATAACGTTTTTATTAAGAGTTACATAAACCGTTATATATAGTTAACAACATAGATTTTAGTGCAATAATTATTTAAGCTTTACAATATGATTATTTGGTTTTTTATGTATGCTTTTATTTTAATATTACATATGTAAACTATTTTATTTTATTCACAATATCTTTAATCTTTAAACCAAAAAGAATAACAAGTCATAAATGTATTTTTATAAAAAATAAAAAATATATATTAATAAGCATACATATATCAATTTGGATTTTACATCTGTAAACAAAAAGTTTTAATTAAAAGTTTAATTTATTAAGTTTACACAATTTATAAAAAACTGGTTTTTCATCTTTCAAAAAAAATTTGCTTAAAATATTTTCACTATATTATTTGTGTATATGCTATATATTAATAATATGGAGAGTATCATCTATTTATTTTGTTCTTTAGTCCACAATCTTACGTGTATAATTGTGAGACTGTTATCTGTGAATCAAAGGCATTGACTCGGTGACTTTTCCAAAATCAGAACACCAGAATCCACTCGTAAAGCAAGAAAATAAAAAAAAAAAAATCATTTACGGTTCAGATTAAACCCATGGATATTAGTTAATAGTGGTAGGACGGGTTGGTCCATTGTATTTTGACATGTCCTACCATTGAAGTGTAAAAACAGAGACCAAGTGCTCGTAAAAGAACGAGTTAAAAATTTTAACATGTTTTTTTTTTCAAAAATTTAATCTACTTTTTTATTTTTGTTTTTTAGAACTTATTTTATATATGTTGGAAATCACATTGATGGAGATAAAATCAATTCATAATATATAAGTGGATGTAAATTTCATCTTATATACCGATTTTGTGAGATTGAGTTAGATTTAAAATTTATAGTATCAGAACTTACAAACCTTACCTCATATATATATATATATATATATATATATATATATATCCTTTAAATAATATAATATAAAAACTTATGAACTGAGTTGGATTGACTCACTAAGTGACCAATCCGTGTTAGATCGAGCCGGATCGGATCGGATAACCCGTTTTGACAATACTAATAAAATTGATTTAAATTATTTTTATTTTAAATTTTATTTAATTATTCTTCTCTTCGACTTCATGTCTCATCAAATTAGTTTATCAATTGAAACAAGTCAAAAAAAAAACCTAGAAATTAAAAACTTTTTAACGTATCAAAATTTAGATGTTAAGTTAAGAATAGATTGATTTTGTCATCTCTAATACAAATAATGGAATAGTAATTCTATTATTAATAGTAAAAATTAGTGTTTGAAGTTAAAGTGGCATGATTAGAATCAAAAGTAAGTTTGATTAGTTAGAGGTAGAAAATGATGCCTCCACATAAATAGATAAGATTTTGGGGAAGGGATATTACTACACATGCATAAACGGATTGAAACCCTTGAAAGACGCATAATAATAATTGGGAAGGAGAGAGGAAAGAAGCAATGAAAGATAAAAGAGATGACGAATGCACTAACGCAAGAGTTTGAAAGGTAAGTTGTGATGAAAAGGAGATGAAGATGGCATTGTGCCCCACAGCTTGGCAACTTTATCACACAAAAAATGTTTTTCGTCCAATGCGAGAGAAGAAAAGATTGGAAAAGGAAAGAAGTAAGTTGTGTATAGGTAGGATACACCCACTCACCAAAATTCTTTGCACTAATCATGCAAATTTTTTGAGTTTAAGATCAATTCAAGAAGATGAAAACCTATTGAGTATTTAGGGTAGATGGTAAGATAAGGCAAAGTTCTACTCCTATGTTATATCACAATGATTTGGCCTAAGCTACTTTGTGCTTATGTGGTTATCCTACTTCAATATTAGTTATTATTTTATGTTGTCTAACATCATGGAACTTTACCATCAACAACTAGTTATAGACCAAACCAAAAGTTTCAGGTGGCCACGCAAATGGAGTCCCTAATAATCGATTTTTTTTTAAAAAAAAAATTAGTTATTACACAGGTATACGTTATATATATATTTTTGTTACATAACGAAAATAACTATTACCATGAAAAAATAGTTAGAACAATGAAGATAAACTTGTGAGAAAAATATGTATTATAAAAACTAAATATTACATTAGTATACATAAATTTTAAATATTATTTAAATTCGAGTCTATTATGAGAGGTTGATGGGATTATATTCATTTATAAACGAATTAAATTTAAGATGGAAATTTGGCTCGATAGTTCGAAATTGGTTTATTAGGGTTATGTGGATTTATTTATTTGTTATTTAAATATACTAAACAAAGTAAGAAAACAATGTATTCACTCCTTTTGATTTATTATCATTGTGTTTTGGAATTAGGTTTGATCACCTTCTCCGAAAACTATTCTAATTAAATATGTTGTTAAGAAAATCATAATTTTTAATGACCAAAGTTCAAAATTAAAGGAGTTTTAAATTAGTAGAACTTAGAAATTAAATCAAACAGCACCTTAAAAAGATTTTTATCATTAGTAATTTATATTTATTCTAAGGAATAAAATTTTGTATATGTCAAGTGATTTTTTTGTATTATTGATGCTGTGTTAGCTTACTAATTTAGAAAATATTTTGTAGATTAATTTCTAAGGCAAGTAATCTAGAAAGTTTTTGGTAGATTAATCATTTAGCAACCAATTAAAAATCTTTATGATTTTTTTTTATATTTCCAACTTTCTTTGTAGAAAAATAAATTGGTTCCAGTACAATTAAAGAAGAAAACACATTCTAAATTAATTTTAAATATCATGTTTAAAGATAATATTTTCAATATAGATTGTTTTAAATGGTTGAATAAAGCGTTTTTCTACAAAAACTGAACGTTTTTTTTAATTTGTATATTAAACATTATTATAAACTTTCATATCTTAAACAATTTAATTGTATGTTAATAATATTAAACTACTAAAAAAAGACATTAACATAAACACTTAGAACACATAACTCTAATATTAATATATATATATATATGGCTATTACAATTATCTTATACATAACTATAATATTAAATATACACACATGTCAGGATCTTATACCTCTAAGTTTTTTTCACATTGAAAACAAAATTGTAATGTTGATTTCCAAGACTAATGAAACAGAAAGCAAAAATTCTCTACTTCTAAGCTTCAAAACCACTCACGTCTTACACTGGATCAACTGAAACATCTTCATTTGCTCACACCATTAAGATGATCATTGCAAACAAGAAGGAATACACATATAGACAAACAGAAAGGAAATGATAAGCTAATGAAAAAAACGAATCATATTTCACTTTTATAGAAGTAAACATATAACATAGATAAATCAATCAATCTTAAGACGTACAATCATTTCTAGACTTGACTATCTGGATGCATGTATGGATGTCGAACTCTTAGGGGACCTGCACCCATTGTGGTGAAACAACTCGTCCACATCAAACTATCGCACACCAAGGTTAATCTGTCACACATCTATGGCCAAGAAACAATCACTAATCCTGCTACTCTCCACGACATACCCCACTCTTCTCTACTTGAGACTGAATGGTTATTAAGAGTGTTAGAATCATCTCCTATTTCAGAGTCCCTACATCAATACATCACACTATAAAACAAACATTTCCCCATGGAATCCCTTTAACCACGTACTTAGTCTATACACACATCCATTATTACCATCCATAAAGCATCAATAATTACTAACAAACATATATTAAATCAAAATAAACAAGTTCAAACCAAATCAATAATAAGAAAACACATAAAACATGTCAAGAAAAGAAACAAGGAGCGTCTGTTACACACCTTTCATGGCATCACAATGTTGGGATAAACTTAAATTTTAGGGTTTTATTAATAATTTTGTTTAAATCTTATTTTATTAGTTTTTGGGTCTAGTGATATTTAGTTTGATTTGATACAGATAAAATAGGGATAGATAGTTGTGATTTTCTGTTTATCTAAGTAGAATGTTGTTTTATGATAGAATAAGCAGATTTTATTTTGAAGACAGTTGATATTTTATTTTTATTTCCGTATATTGTAAGTATCATGGCTATTTAAAGCCTTTCAATTATCAATGAATAGAAAGACTCAATTTTAGAAAAATATCTGAGTGTGTATCTTGAGATTTTCCCAACACACAAGTGATTCAAAAAATATCCATTTAGTTTCTAGAAATTTAACCTCTGATGCCATCGAAAAAGTTTTATTTCAAATTAGCATAAGAATTAACTGAAATTTAGTTATTACAAAATCTTGAATAACATTGTCCAAATACAGTTTAAAATAAATGTCCCAAGGACTGTCCTCGTACGTATTTCCATTCTATTCATATCCAGCTTCATCTGTAACATCATCTGCTCTCATATAACTACACGAGTTACATGATCATCCTATGTGATCTCTTGAGTCTTTTCATCACATAGCACATTTACAGTGAGGATATTCTTTCCATATAGTTGCTTGGTCTGATTGTCAAAAACACGTAGAGGTCTAACATCGATAAATCTTCTCTAACTTGAATATTGTCAGCTTCAAGCACGTGCTCCGAACTTGATACGTACTTCCTTAGTTAAGACCCATGAAACCCATTGTGTATATTCGTTAATGACAGCGGTAACGCAATCTCATACACTACAAGTCCAATCCTTCTGATGATCTTATATAGTCTAAGAAACTTTGGAGATAACTTCATTGATATGATAGCTCTTCCCCTCCCGTTGTAGGTGTTATCCAAAGAAATACATGATCTCCAATCTCAAACTTAAGAGGTCTCATTCTCTTGTCAGCATAATATTTTTGCCTACTTTGTGTTGCTTGCATTAGATCCTAAATCAATTTTACCTTCTTTATAGATTGTTGTAATAACTCAAGACCTATAATAATTGCTTCCCCGTCTTGATTCCAACACAAAGGTGTTTGACACCTCCTCCTATATAAAGCTTCAAACAATATCATTCCTATGCTAGAATGATAATTATTATTGTAAGTGAACTCCACCAACAGTAGGATCTCATTCTAACTTTTGAGATGATCTTGTATGCATATCCAACGAAACATCTATCCCCCTCACAAAGAAGATTCAACACTTGAACATCATTCTCTTTTCAATCTTTATTTACCAAAGAGAATAACACTCTCTTTTCAACAACCAATGCCAAGGAAAGTCACCCCCTTTTCAACAACCAATGTCAAAGGACATATCCCTCCCTTTTCAACAATCAATGCCAAAGGGAGCACCTATCCGCAGATAGAACCAGGATTTACTAGGTACAACAAGTAGACTAATCTCCCATGCCTCACGCTCATTAACCACACACACTCTTGTGCATCCCATTTTTCACTCATGCTTCAATCTCAACCACAAGTCAAACTTGTCCCTAAACATAACCACTAACCTTAATCTCTAATTATCATCACATTCCATAGCTCTTCAAGCTTGGTCCACGTCCATTCTTCATCAAATTTTCCATTTTTCACAAAAATGTATTGTGATAATCGATTATTACTTAAGATAATCAATTATATCAATGAAATTTACCCAGAAACATCATACAGGAAGGGATAATTGATTATCATCCCAGATAATCGATTATTCCCGCAACTATACTAAACATTAACGCATAGATAATCGATTATCACTAATGATAATCAATTATCGTCAAATCAAAACACATCCTGGACATTATTCAAGCATTCAAATATACATACATAAACCCTAGATGTGGAAACATACTTAACACCTCATACATGCATTCAAGCATCGCATTACCTTGTAACCATACTCAAACACCTATAATACATAACTTGAATCATCCAAATCCAATCATTAACATGTTTTTCCCAAATAAACCCAATTATACCGCATATGATTATGACCACACCCTTACAATATACATTTGCATGGAAACTCCAAAACATCATAACTTTGTTCTCCCTTAGCATTAACTCCTATTTTGGGATAACCCACCAAAACATACATAATACATTCATAGGAAAAACCCATTACAAATATTACATAAACCATATCCTCATGCATACACAAATCCTTTTCCAATAACAACAACAAATAATCATAACCATAATCATGTACACATGCATCAAAACAAGGATTACCATTCAAGATAATAAAGAACATACAACAACAAGCAAACAAAGGTAAGATTCCCCATACTTTGGTCAATCCTAAGGCTTTATCTAAAACTCCAAAACACCATCAATCTTCCTTTGCACTAAGAGTTTTCCGTCATTCTCTCTCTTCTTCTCCCAAAATGCTAATCTCCTATCTTCCTCTGTTTTCTCGCTTTGATTTAGAGTTTCTAGGGTTTCTAAACACAAAACCACCCCTCTCTCTATATCTTAATATTCATAAATCAGCATAATTTTGTCTCAAATATTTTCTCACTTATAATAATGCATTTTATTCTAATTTATTATAATGAGTCTATCAATAATATATATATTATTATTATTATTATCTAGCCATAATATCTAATTTTATATATAATATCTAATTATTTCTTTTAAAATATCTATAATATCTAATAATAATAATATCTCTTTTAAATATCTAAACCCATCAAAATTATATCTCCTATTTTCTTTCAACTAATTTTTAAAATAACAATTAAATCTTCTAAAAGATTTATATAAATATATTTTTATTAAATTTTCAGATTATTTAATTTACATGCTTTTTCTTTCTACGCCCCTATATTTTAATTTATACACCTAATTAATATAGGTAAAGGACCATTTTTCCCCTAGGCAAAATAATAAATAAAACTAAGGTTTCCCTTAACTCCCTTTTTTCCTAAAATTGAACCCACACTTATTCAATCCTAAATCATCCTTCCATTAACAAGCCAACACATCACATTAATAATATCACACACACACACACACACCAATAACTCAATTATCAACCTAAAAATTATGTGTTAAACTTTATTAATAACATCAAAGAAATAACATCATTATGTTCTAACAAAGATAGTCACACACAACACCTTATTAGACATATCAACTCTTAAAAGAAACATATTTAACTCTTAACAGAACTTTATTCCTAAAATTCCTATTTTTCCCGAGTCTTATATGTCATAAAAAAAATTATATATAAAAGAAATTATAAACAAAAATAAAAACCGTGAAATCAAATCAAAAGTCATGAAAAAAAAAGAAAAATACACTCCAACACAAAGAAATAAAGAAAATAAAAATTAGAAAGTCTGTACCTATTATTTTATCAATATCAAAATTAAAAAAATTGTCAACGCAATTTATAAGAACTTGTTACATTAGACACAATCACACTACATCTTTTATAAAAACAAGGATAAATTTACATTTTTAATTAAAAGATGCCATCAACAAGATCACATAAAGAAACACAGTTTTCTCTAAAATAATTTTAAACTCACACTAAAACAATTACAAGTGAAATGTTTATACATAACTGTTAACCTTAGTATGCTAAATTTTATCTTGTTATACACATAAAATAATAACGAAATTTAAATTTTTTATTAAAAAAAATGAGAATGAAGATTATATATATATATATATATATATATATATATATATATATATATATTTACAAAGTTGAAGGTATTCTACAAAGAGTTCTCTTCCACTTTACGAACTCCTCTACTTGGTATTTGTTCTCCAAATCTCATTTATTCTCTCGATATTTGTCTTATATAGAATGAGTGGGTGAGATTTCCGTAGAAGATTCTTCAACGTTGAAGTAAGTGCTCTCAGTCAGAGATTTTGGCCAAAGTATAATTCATGCAAAAGTGAAGTCAAAACTCGACTAAAATAATATTTATAGGAGTATTTTGCTAACCATGGGCCCTTACGCAAACCTTGATTATGGAGTGATTGACTCATTAACCTAATGGCCATTTTACCTATGATGATCTGCAACTAGTTTTGGTTAAGTTACGTGGTATGCTGATGTCTTCGGCAAGCAAGGATAGGTACCGATAGGTGACACCCAATTCCATTGAGGAGGACATCCATTAACGGATGACACCTAGTCTTTGTTTAGGGGAACACGGTACTAGATGTGCGGCCATCGATGCCCGCTATATGATATATTGAGCTTACTCCTTTGGGGTGCAGTTCTTAGTTTTTAGTAGACATCTTATCCTTTACAAAATATTCGATAACCAACATGCGACCTCTATTGGGTATAATGTATCCGGTATGAGTTATCTGGTATGTGATTGGTTAATCAATAAACTTTAGGTCATAGTTGACAACGTTGAAGGGTCTTCAACCACATACAATACACTATCCCCCCATTCTTTTCATGTCATGAAGGCATGCAAAGAATTTAAGTAGTTAGTCTGTAGCTAAGTTGTAAAAATATGATGTCAGTATCCAGTAGTCGACGTGCGTGATTTTGCAAAGAAAAATTATTATCTTTAGCGATAACCTTACAGGTATAATAGTCCCCCAACCACAAGGAGCGTAGAAACAGAGATGTTTGAGTGATGGAATGTCAAATTTGACAAGATGTAAATGATGGAAGTAGGTTAAGTGCAAAATTTGAAGCAGCAACTTGACTGGGCTATAGGGTGGTCGGCCTGCATGATGGCTGGGCTGGCCGAGCTATGGGGTGGTCGGTTTGGGCTGGCCGGGCTGTTATGTCTGAGTTGCTTGGGACCTCAGTTTTAGGATTCTAGATCTCGTTTTTGTGTGGCTTCGAGGCTGGCTTGGGGTTTTGAGGTCGGCCTGGGGTTTTGGACCCTGGTCAAGCTGCTAGTCATGGTTGTCAGGCTCTTTGAGAAGTTTGACGAGTTGCATTTTGTGATTTTTTGAGTTCTACGAATTTTGGTTAAATTGTTGAGTGGTTGCCGAGTTGTTTACCTTATGGTGGTATATGTGTCGAGATGATTGGATGTTTGTGATGATGTGTGGATCATATTTCTTCTTGTCGTATTTCTTAAAGTTGGAGTTGTACCTTTCGTTTATGAGAGGTGGTAGAAAGGTAGATTTCTTCGTTTTAGAGGCGATAGAAGAGTTGAGGTTTGAGTGCTACCTCTTTCATCTTTCGAGGCGGTAGAAAGGAAAGATGACTCGCTCGTAGGTTTTCAGCTCATGTTGAGTATAATATCCATTATGGGTAGCAGCGGATTTTTTGCTCATAAGTCCTTGAGGAACAGTGGAAATAAGTCCAAAGCTACAGTGGAGGACGACTTGAATCGTCATGTTTTGGTAAACATGTTTGTATAGTGGTACGACAGAAAGACATATGATTTGGAATTGCGTGGTTGTGACACGTCCTGGGTGTGACTTATGATTTATATGACCTTGTTTTGTGTGATTTGTTGATAACACTAATAAGATGATTAATGTTTATTATTTTGTGTTATGATATTAGATAGTATTTTTGTTAGTTCACCCTTATTGTTTGTCGTGTTGTGTGATAATTGTATAACTCATGTTATTATACAAAAGAGTTTTAAATATTTGGTTAAGTTTTCATCTATTTAGTGTTAAATAAATTAAAATTTTTATTGCTTCAGTTTTTCACAATAATATCAAATTTTAAATTTTCATAAATAAAAAATATTTTATACTTTAGTCATGACATCAAAAAATACATGTTATACTCTAGTCATCTCTTGAACGAGTGTCATAATCTTTTAACAATAATTACATTAATTTAATTACGTCTTAAATATTCGAAAACAATTACAAGCTAAAACATTCATACATAACATAACATACATAACTATATATATATATATATATATATATATATATATATATATATATATTATCCAACTAAACAACTAGATTGCTGAGAGGGGGATCAAGTTTTTTCAAACACGTAAACATTGACTATTAATCAATCAATGCAACATTGGTTGTTGAAAGTAATATAAGGTGGGCTGTACTTGATGGTACAGTGCTGTTGTCTTTTCTCCTTGACTCCCCCAACGGTGACTCACCCTCAAGCTCACCATTCACACTATGCCACGATCATACACAGCTCCATGCCATGCGTCATGCATCTCACACCGTCCAACTTCCCTCTCATCAATCGACGGGTCAATGGACGGTGCTGCTTCATTCATTACAAACACTGACCCACAATGTGACGTTGTTTGTTTCCTCCCTAAATTCGTACACACCATGGGCCACACAAAACAAAACAGCCCACGGTTTCATCAAACACTGCTTTACGTTTAATCAAACTCCCATTTCTCTCATTAATTTACCTCTCTTTTAATCAAACACCCCTTTTATGATTTTTAAAATAAAATAAATTTAAATTTAACAAACCAAAAAAATAATCCTTAATACAAATAACTAACGGGAGAGAATTGTTTATGTATAAAACAAGACTTAGGAGTAAAGGGAATTTTCCTAAATCATATTCTCAATTTTTTTATACGAATCAAAATCTCCGTCGATGGACACAGCTTCTGGAAGGTTTTATCTTTTTTCTTTTTTTATTACAGTTCTAGATTCTTTAAAGTTGAATTTGACAATTCCAAAAGCAAACAAAAAAAAGTGTGTGTGTGAGAGAGAACGAACCTAACTACATGATTAATTTGTATTCATTTCAACATCAATGGCATACTTTAATTAAATGTAAAAAGGAGGTTAAAGAAATTTAATGAAAAGCTAATTAGATTAAAATAAAGAAAAAGTAGCATAGTTAATGACAAAATGTGTTTCATAAAGTATGAATTTAGATGAATGAAGAAGCAAAACTTGCAAAAGAAGAATGGGTAGAGAGAGAGAGAAAGAATAATGTTGGCATAGATTAATAAGGAGAGAGAAAGAGGAAGAGAGTGTTCCTTGTTGACCAAAGTAGTTGTAGAAATGTAAGGTTGCAATGTTTAATGTGTTATGACTTTTAAGGGTCATTGTCAAATGTATGTGTCTGAGTAAGTTGAACACATCTTTTGTTTTGTCTCTTCATAAATGGTGTGTGACAGGTGTGCCTTCTTCCTCTTACCTCATCCTTCCATCACCATTACGTATCAACACAAATCAACCAACTTTAGGAAACTTCTCCCACTCTCTTCATTAATTAACAACTATTTTACAATTATAATTATGTGATAGTTCCTAATTAATCTATTTAAAACATAAGAATCAATAAAACAATCACATATAATTTATTATAAAAAATTATTAACATGATGGTGCTTAACTTCTTTTCTTTTATCTTCTATTCCCAATAGTATAACTAAATTTAATGTTTTTCCAACACTTTAATGTCCGACACTACAATAAAATGTTTAATAATTAAATATCAAAATATTAAATAAAATGTATTGTATTGCCTGAATGCGAAAATATTAATATAACAAAAGAAGATTTATTTCATATTTTATTGCTATTAAATACATAAAGTATTTTATTGTTACTAAAGATTTATTTATTACGTACAAAATATAAATAAGTATAGAATAAGGTAAGTCAATGTTGCGTCGTTAAATTTTCATAGTACAATTCTGGTTTAATTATAATTTTAATTCCTAATATTCATAACGATAAAATTTTACTCTCGTTTCAATGGGAGAATATATTCTGACTATTCGGTACCTTCTTTTTTCATAATTAATATTTCATTATTTACTGAATTGATTCAGTAGCATTAGATAATAATAAATTAATTAGGTGCGTGGTTGTTGATGTAATAATAGATACCTGATAACATGAATTAATGATTATCATGTCTAAAGGTTTGTTTCGTTACTAGAAAATAATGGAATAGGATTAGTTAATTATTTTAATCTGCTTTAATAAATTATTTGTCTTCAACGTATTAATGTTAAGTTATTCAAGTGGACACTGAAGAGAGGTGGAAAATAATTTAAAAGATTTGGATACGATGAAACATGAGCCAATACGGAAGTGTAACTTGACTTCTAAAGAAAAATTTTAAGATAATATATTTATAGGTTGTTTTCTTCTTCCGTGATTTTTATGTAATGTGAGATTTATAATTACATGAATTTTTCATAGTTAATTTTATAAAAAAGTTTAAAGAATGATTTTGATATATTATTTCAAATATTAGTATATATATATACCCTTATATCTTTAAGTTTTCATTGAGAATAAAACTTCTTTTTTAATAGTAGATTTCAAATATCTCAAAATCCTCTCAACAACATTCACATGAAGCTTTTGTGAGTCATGCATAAATTGACTAACAACATTCACTGGATAGGTAATATCTGAATGTGTATGGACAAATAAATTAATTTTCCTATCAGCCTTTGGTATTTCCTTTTGTCTATGCTTGTCGAATTTGAGCACTGAAAGAGTTTATGATTTTGTTCAATTGATGTATCAATTGGTTTACTCAGCCTAGGTTCCGATAGTAAGTCAATAATATATTTTCTTTGGCATAGAAAAATACCAGGTTTTGATCTAACTACTTCAATAACCAAAAAACATTTGAGGTTTCCAAATTGTTTCATCTCAAATTCAGATGCAAGGTATTATTGTAAACTTGAAATCTTATCTTGGTCATTTCCTGTAACAATTATATCATTTACATATATAAAAAGCTATAATTTTTCTTTTTCCTTTCTTCAAAAGTAAGGTGTGATTGCTCTATAGCCAAAAGCCTTCATAGACTTGGTAAACCTTCCAAAAACCATGCTTTTGGGGATTGTTTTAGTCTATATATAGTCTTCTTTAATTTGCAAACCTTCATTCCAATTTAATTTGTCATGCCTGGTGGAGAATCCATATAATTTTCTTCTAAAATTTCTCCATGTAGGAAAACATTTTTCACATCAAATTGTAGAAGAGGTCAATCTTGGTTTGCTGCTAGCGACAGAAGTATTCTTACAATGTTGAGCTTGGCTACCGGTGTGATCGTCTCTTGGTAATCTACCATAAGATTAAGTGTAATCTTTAACCACAAGTCGTGTTATATACCTCCCAATAGTTCCATTAGCATTGTGCTTAATTGTAAATACCCATTTGCAACCCATGGTTTTCTTCCCTTTTGGTAAGGATACAAGATCTCAAGTGTTGGTTTTTTTTAAAGTTGTCATCTCATCAACCATTTCTTTGGTCCATCTAGGATTTGCCAAAGCTTCATGTATATTACTAGGAGTAGAAATTGAAGATAATTAAGATACAAATGATGTATATGACTGAGATAACATGTGAGATGACTCATATTTACTAATGAGATATTTAACTTTGACTTGGAGGTCTG
This sequence comes from Vigna reflexopilosa, assembly GCA_027742785.1. Classification (NCBI taxonomy): domain Eukaryota; kingdom Viridiplantae; phylum Streptophyta; class Magnoliopsida; order Fabales; family Fabaceae; genus Vigna; species Vigna reflexopilosa. The sequence continues at coordinate 14,634,014 of CM050914.1, forward strand.
GTTCATATTTAGCTGGAGGTTTACCATGGTTAGAATGGGGTTGAGGAATATATTGAACAGTAGACTCAATGTTTTGTGTGTTGGTGGTCTTACATAGACAAGAATTAATTTCATGATTAGTTTCATCTAAATTAGTATTATCAAAGGTACGATCAAGACAAACAATTTCATGATTAGTTTCATCTACATTAGTATTATCAAAGATAGGATCATAAGACACCTTTGAAGAGTCAAGTCGAACCTGTGGAGAAGATTGAGCAAATTGGTTATGATAAGAAGATATTGTATTATCCAAAAAAGAAGTGTCCATATTTAGGATTGGCTCACTTCCTGCAAAATGATCCTCACACGAAAATTTATCTTCACAATATAATTTTATATCTGAGATAACAAACATACTAACATCATGATTATGCAGTTCACTTTCATTGCCTCTCTGAAGTGTAGAATCAACATAAAAAAATTATTGCTCATTAAATGTCACACATATAGATATAAACTTTCTTTGATGGTGGATGATAAACACGATAACCTTTTTTAGTTGATCCATACTCAACAAAAACACATTTGATAACTTGTTCTTCAAGCTTATTAAGTTGATGTGAGTGTAAGTGAACATATATAACACATACAAAAACATGAGGGGTAAATAAACTATGGAAGGAAGGATACAATGACCAGACAACACATCTAAAGGCCTTTGAAAGTTAAGCACATTAGAAGAGGTTCGATTAATTAAATAAAATGTAGAGCTCACAGCTCACCCCATAAATAAGATGAGACATTACCATATATCAAAAGTGATATTGTCACCTCTAATATATGTCTATTTTTTCTCTCAGCCACTCAATTTTGTTGTAGTGAATAAGGAAATGTAGTTTGATGCAAAATACATTTAGAGTTCATGAACTCTATTAATTTAGTCTTAAAATATTTTCCTCCATTGTCTGATCGAATGACCTTAATATATGTGTTAAATTGTGTAACGATCATATGATGGAAGGAATGAACCACATCACACACATCACTTTTATGTTTAAGAAAACACACCCACATTATCCTAGTACAATAATTATCAATAAAACTGATAAATATTTTTTTTTCATTATGTGTAAATTATGGAACAAGATCTCAAACATATATATGTGAATTAATGTGAAAGAAAAATCGATTTTTTTATTGTTTTATAATTATAATATATATATATATATATATATATATATATATATATATATATATATATATATTCTTATAGTAATTTCGTCGCTAGTCCTTTAAGACTTTGTTAGCACATGTCTTTAGTTATAACCATAAAAACATTGAGTATATAAGTACTCTCTATCTCATATTAAGAACACGTTTAGTTTTTTTTTTGCTCTCTGATGTAGTGTTTTTTATTGCACATTACCTTTTTCTTATTTTTATTTAATTCCCTTCAAATACCATTATTCAACTCTAGTTAATTTAAATCTATGTTTGAACTTTGAATTTGAATCTACATGCACCAAATCTAATCGCAGATATTATTCCTTTTACGTTTAATTAGATTTTAAGATTTTTATAGTTCTAATAAATCTCAATTTAAATTTTACTATTAATTATAAAATGTTGACCCGTCATAAATTAAAATGAAGTTAATAATATATAAATAACGTGTCATATAACTTATTTCATGATATCCCTACTTTTTAGTAATGTGTGTCTTTAACTAATCCCAAACAATATGAATTTTGATCAACACATTCTAAAGTTAAAAGTATTCAATAAAAAAAGGTGAATGATTAATATGAGGAAAACTTTTCAAGTAAAATGGTTACATAATTAGTTTGAAAAGAGTTAGTTTTAGGTGGTGTCCCAGGAAAATTTTTGTACGTAACTATGGTGATGGATTACTTTTCAATTGCTTAAAGCCCCTAAGAAAATTGTTGTACTTGTTACAATAATTGACACTTATTTAAATAACACAAAAAATGATACCAACTTGAAGGAAAATTAAAACATAAACCTTTTTACAATATTTAATTCTTCTCGTTTACTTATAAAGGTGGGAAAACTTTATTATCTTTATTCTTCAGTAGGTACTTATATTAGTTGCATTACCTCAACTTCTCAAATTTTATTTTGAACTTATGTATGGTATAGATAGCAACAAGATAAACGTATAACTTCCAAATATGAAAAATTCCTCATAGACAAAAAAAGGAAAATATTAACCAGCTTCAAAAGCAAGAGTGACATGGGATATAGATATAAAATCTTCTTCAATTTGTTAAATTCAAAATATCATTCAAATATATATATATTTTTATCTTGAGTATTATCTTGCTTATTAAATGAGAAATTAAGCTTATTTATTAACTTAATTTTCTTGATTTGTCAAGCTTTTACACTAAAATAATAATAAAAAAATATTTTTGTACCAAATAGAATGTAATTATTAATGTAAGCTATATTATGAACACAATAGATAAGTTAAGTCATCATCGAGTTATAAAGTATAAAGCTTATAGTTGATTTTAAAGATGTAACATGTTTTGTGGTTTAGTGGTATTAGTTTATTCCCCATAGGAGTTGAAAGGGTGATTCTTTTATATTAGTATTTTGTATAATTTTCTTTTTTGTATATTTAGTTGAATACATATTGTTTGTATTTTGTATAATTTTTGTTTTCATTTTATATACGGATTGAAATATTTCGAATGTTTATTTTAATATATCTTTCGTTTGTTGATATAAAAAAGTCATAGAAAATACTATACTATTTTTTTAAATTAAACTTTAATTATTAATTACTTTATGGTTTTGTACCTGAATAGAAAACCTTAAATCAAATAATTAATATTAAAATCAATGAAGCAAATTTCCTAGAAAATATTGTTATTAGATTGCATCAATTATGAAGTCATGTTTAAATATAGTTTAGACTCTTATACCTCGTTCTTGAATTAATATAAATAATTGTGTGAATCCATTATTTTAGAAGAATTCATTTTGAGCAGAATTATGGTGGCTTTGGTTCGAAGCATTACATAGGACATTGTTCAAAGTCTTCCGACATAAGTTGCCTAACTAGTAATACATTCAAACGTTGACTAATATATTTTTTTGTATACATTAATAATGCTTTGCAATGTCCCACGGTTCTGGTGGACAAATATAGTTCATGTACCACAAAATCAAACAGTTCTAAGAATGAAGTTGAATTAAGAGAACTTTCTACGTCATGGTTCGATCACTTTGCTGAGTTACATTATAAATCGTGTTTGAACTCAATAATCATTTGAATCAGATACAACAAAACCATGATCTCACTGTATCATAAAGTGGTACATTAAACAGTCAAATGGCTAACGTGTACTAAATTATTCTTTTCGTTTTTATTGTTTTATTTCGTTTAAAGACGTTTAAAAAACTTAATACGAATTAGCATAACATGTAATAGATGATTTTCAATCGAGGGAAATTCATAAAACATGTTTTGGAACTATAAGAGGAGTAAAGTAAACTAAACACATTTTCCCTACATGCATATCTAATGATTACTTCTCTCACTACCATTTTAATTATGATATATTTATATAGTAAGCTTTTTCATAAAGATTAATTAAAAAAAAAATCTATGAACTATAACATTTAATATTATTAATTTTTTTATTATTGGTGGAAATTTACATCCCATCTAAGTGTATCAAACTTAAAAGGAACTTTTTCATTTCTAACTTTTGGATATCAGATGCAAATTTACATCTAACCATCACAACAAACGCAAATTTGTTGTAAATTTGTTTACTTTAGCATTGCAACACCACTTTGAAATCAATTTCTTCCTTGCAATTTTGTGTTTTTCCCTTTCAATGACAATGTTGTAGCACTATAGTGAAAAAAAACTTTAGATTAAAAATGTCTAGGCTTGTTGTTGCGCAACTAGTCACTACAACTTTGTGTTTAAGCTTTTAGCTATAGGCTTTCGACGACAAGGTATGTTTTTTGAGTCACCGCAATTCTGTATTTTTCTTAGAAAAACACCTTACAAATCCAACAGCCACCAAACCACACAACACCTTCACGAAGCTTGTCCAGAAAAAGCGCAAACCACTATCTTCTACATTAAGATCGCACTAGATTCAACACGAAGTAGCCCACTAAAAATGTAATCCTTCATCGTGTTGCCTTTTTTATTAAAAAAATAAGTTAATATTTATGTTTGTTGTTGAACAATAAATGTAAGTTTACGACTCCTTTATCTATGTCAAACTTTTTGTGAAACGTAAAAGACAAAAAAATAACAAAGGTAAAAAGTCTATCTTGTGTTAGCAATTACAAATAACACAAGGAAGAGATTACTAATTAATATGTCAATATAAAATAACATGCACAATCTCTTATGACTTTCTCTTTTTTTGTTTGTCAGCAGTGTTCTTAATAACTTTTGATTTCGATCTAATGTTGAATCGAGTTGGTCCTGACAAAATTGAGTAGTCCCAACCAAATGTTGGATCAAGTCGGCCACATTGAAAGATTAAGCAGAGTCGACCTTTGTTAATGGTGTAGTATAGTCGATTTTAGCTGAAAGTAAAACTAATTTAGTCTTGATAAAAGATCGAGTTAAGTCAATTTTAACTTAAAATCAAGTCGAGTCTCCAATCTAAGGTTAAGTCAAATTTACCTAGATTCATATTTAAAAGATTTCAAAGTCAAGACTTATAATATGATTGACATAATGAATTTGATCCATTTTAAATTGGATTGAAACAAAATCAAAATCAAATTAATATAGTTAAAATATGTATTATAGATTTAATATATTTTATGAGATATTGGATTTTAATTCATATCCACCCGTAGTTTTTATATTTTTTAAGACTATTCATTATTTTATTTAACACTTATGTGCAAAGTAGGAGAAAAAATTGGAGAAATATTTTATTATGTGAAAACTCACACAACAGTAGCAAGAAGGGACATGTTTGAGGGAAAGTTAAGGAAAGTGGAGGTGAACTTTAAAAGTTCTATTGTGTCTATATAAATTGAGTGTTTAGAATTGGTAAAACTTGTAAGCAAAACAAAACACTTTTTCAAATACTATGAGAGTTTTTAGGTTATTATTTAAGAAGTTAAAATTAAATCACAATAACTATACCTAGAAAACCATTTAATTTTAGTAACTTACAATAATCACTTGCTGAAGACGTGGCTATACCGATTATGCACCTCCTACCCTTAAGATAGGTGTAAATGCACTTATCTGTTTTTGTACACCATATTTTTCTTCTATATATTATTTCTTGGCCCAAATGTATCAGTCAAGCCCAATTACATAGAAAATATGGGTTCACATATGAATTATGGACTATGACTTGGGAGAAAAGGATCTAGTCCAATTCTTTTTTATAACAATATATCTACTATAATTAAATCATCATTCATATTCTGAAATATTTATTAAGAATTCTGTATAGTATTTATTTTTTGTAGTTTCATAATATAGATCGTGATATTCTTTTTTACTATTTTAGAAATGGCCACTAATGAAAATAACTTACTAATTTTAAAAGATTTTAATTTTTTTCATAGACATAGTCCACACAATATTTCAAAGTTAATAATAATAATAATCAAAGACTAGTTTGTGTTGGAGAAGTGGGTTTCGTCAGTCAAACATTATTTTAATATCCCCAATATCCCAAGATAAACCTTCACCTAATAGTTCAAGAAGTTTGATTACTCTAAAATTTGATTTCATTTTTAAATAACCCTTGTACGAAAGAGATTTATTTATATAAATTATTTTGAACATTATACAATTGATGTAAATTCCACTTATATAGAAATTAAAATTTTCATAATAGCTAGTAATCATTGTAAGAAATCCCATCCCATTGAAATATTAGTTACTTAAAAACCACTGTTAAGATGAAAATACTGAAGAAATAAGGATGAAATGACAGCAATGGTGACAAACATTGTGTGACGAAGTATGAGGGTATTTTAATTAGAGCAGTCATAACGGGTAATCCGGCTTGATCCGGTCCAGTCCATCACGGGTTGGTCACTTAATGAGCCAACCCAACCCGATTCATTTATTAGTAAGCCAGAAAAATTCAAATCTAGTTCGACTCACCATGGTGGGTAAACGGGTTGGTTCACTGTCTCACTTAATTACAATTTTTTTTAAATAAAAAAAAATTACAAACTTTCTATAATTCAAATCTAAACAAATTTTACTCTTAAATTTCACTCCTAACATGGATGTTTAATTAATTTTGAAAATATGGAACTTAAATAAATTTTTTAAGCAAAAAAAAAAATAATAAATATTTTTTATAAAATTAAAATTAAATTTTAATAAAATAAAATTAGGTAAGCAGGTTGGTGGGTCAACCCGGCTCACCACGGGTTCAACCCGCATGAACCGGTTTAAATGAGTCGAGTTGAAATTTGACCCACATAAAAAAAATACAATTTTTTCAAACCCAACCCAGTCTGAACCCGTGACAAATCAGGTTGGCTCGCGAGTTGTGACCCATTTTGAAAGCTCTAATTTTAATCTTTTCACTAAAGTGCAATAAGTAATTAGAAAGTTTCTTCTTGCACCTCCCTTTTTTTTCTTCCTCATCCTCATAAATTCTAAAATTCCAATTTTACTCTATTAAAATGTATTAAAAACTATAATTTGAGAGGTGTACATATTTTTGTTTCTTCTTATCTTATGCGATTCAAAATATATTTTAGTATATTTAAAATATATATTCCAAAATATTTCTTAATCCAAAAATATATTGGAAAATACATTAAAAAAATAGAAGTTCAAATGTAACTTTTAACCTTTTATTATAATTTTAATGAAAAATAGTTCGAGTTAGTTTTATGGGAGTGCAGGAAAAAAATGGAGTTACATCAAGAAACAGCTCAATAATCATCATAACGGTGCAAGAAGAAAGAGCCGACTATAATATTTATTTCCTATTTGAACAGTAAACATAACGCCGATGAAACACTAAAAAAAAATTACAATTTCTACTAAATGTTATGCTTCCAAACTTCAACAATAATTTATATTCTAAATTCATCATAAACCCTACAAATATTTGGATAAAAGATTAGAAATTTGAATACTTTTGGTAAAAAAAATAATGGAATGGTCAAATATAAAAGTAGAAAAAGTTTAACAATCTAAGCAATCAATATTTAGCATAGACCAAAACATAGTTATAAAAAATACAGTCTAAGCCAAACAAGAAACTCTTGTATGACCAAACAAAACTTCCACGAGTTTATACAAGTGCAAGTCTTCATGTTCATGTAAATTACCAAAACATTTAAAAACTAACATATAGCTCATGCAGCTTCCTTTCAAGCTCTGTCATAAAACTGATTAATATTGTCAACTACTATGCAGTTACAGCAGCATTGTGCACTCTCTACCAAACAGATTGAAAGTACAAAGTCAGCATTATATATCCATAATAATAGGATTTTGTTGTACATCACCCTATTACAAGATGGTTTTTGTTAGGCAATACATATTGAATCACTCAGCATAACTATTGTATTTTTTTTCCAAGTGTCCTAATAATTCTTTGTTGAAGGTGAACTGCTAGATATTATAGTAAAGAGTAACTTTATAATTGCCAATGGTAATTTGAAGAATATTGTATTTTCACTTTTAATTACAGAAACACCACCTTTACAACTACTTAATAATGAAGCTATTCTTAGGAAAGATCCTTGGAATTTCTTCTTGCCTCATGTTCGTGTATATTTCAATTCCTAAGGTCAAAAGGCTGGTTACTAAAAATTAGGTCTTGTGCATTCAAAGAAAATAAAGCTTACCTATTTTGGAAGAACCTCTTTGTGTGCCTTAAACGAGAGAGTGACATTCCAAGCCAAAGCAATAACATTAGCAGCAAGGACCTGAAATTATGTCCATTTACTTTAAACTCAACAATAATATTAATAAAATGGAGAAGCAAATATAACAACATTAAGAAAACATTAGATTCTATTGCCAAGGAATACTATCAACAGCAAATACAATCTGGTAGGGTAAGTTGAAAATATCCATCTGAAATGTCAACAAGCATAATCAAAGATAGCTCCATTCCACTGATTTTAGGCATTTGAGAGCTTCTCAATGTAATTAAAGATAACTTTTAGTAAAGGGTATATGCGTGTGAATGTAAATGTTTGCTTTACATAGAAAAACGGAACAATGAACTGCGAACAACTGAGTGGCCATGTCAACCGACTAAGAAAGCCAAACGGCATCCCATCTTCATATGATATAATACTTGAAAACAAGGGACATAAAGATGCATGCCAGAGATCCAAACATGTTGCAAGATGAAGATGGAAATGTTAATAAAAAGTTCCTTCATTATGTTCATTTTTCCGTTGTTGTTCAGCTAAAAATGGATTAGAAGGTACTATGAGAGAGTATCTATTGAAAGATCAATTGAAAATTCTTTTTTCAAGAACTATGAATTTCCACAAGGAGCAATCGACTAAATAAAATCCTGGTTCATTTAAATGAATTTCAAGAAAGAAAATTAAGCATTGGTGAAGTCAAATTAGACATTGATCTTCAATATTAAAATGCCAACATGTATCAGAGTGGTGAATAGATTTATGTTGAAGTAAAATCCCCAGTGTGTGTGCATGGGTCTACCAGTCTAACCTGAAATTGTTGTGGAACAAATCTGAAGTTGAGAAATTGAAAAGGTATCTATATTTCCAGTTTGCTTGAACTGCAGAGAACCACTCTTACAAAATGAAATTGGTAGATGAATATACACTAATAAACATTACAACATTGATAACCACTCTTTGAATACGTTTTAACAAAAGCGAGTAAGTTAAACACACCTGTTTTAGCTTAGGTACAGTACAGCTTGTGATGGATTTCCAATGTAGCTAAGAAAACTCGGATGAATATGGGAGAAAATAAGAACTGTGAAAAGATTTCATAACATTCAAAATTAAACTATCACACAGAAGCACAAAATTAATTAATAACTGACACAATGTGGCAACAGGGAGTGTATTGGAGGACCAATAGAAATATCCCACCTGATCAAGTACAAGCCGCAAAAATGCATCTGATGCTCCAGGAAGTGTAACCAATTTACTCAGATACAAATACCTAAAAAAAATGTCAGGAAGAGCAATGGAATGAGACAGACTTGACAAATCCTTCAGCCTTCATCCAAACTCATGTGACCATGGCAGAAAATTTCCTAAAGATAGACCCCACAAATATCAGAAATAAATCTTCATGGATTCTTCTAATAATATTCATTAGGGTAATGAATAAATACTATCAACATTATTAAAAAAAACCTACACCAAGGACCTAACAACATATTGCTCTTATTACTACTGTTGTTGGGTTGGATGTCATTATATTTATATTATTTAAAGTACGGTCACAAATTCATACTTATTAGGCTATACAAAGAGTTTACTTTCAGATATACCAACATAGGTTATAGGGAATTACCAAAAATATAATGTTGACCCACTAAAGCAAAACCGAGAAAAGTGAAGACAATTGTCCTCTTCAAGTCCAGTGACTGCACTTGATCTATTGCATGCTGTAGAAAACAAGATTAAATTTATTAAAAAAATTAACATATGAATGCACTCAATGCTACAAAAAGTAAATTAAGGATTGACCAAAAATGTAATCCTTTTAGAATCCATATAAAAAGTAATGACAAATAAAGCTTGATAACATTAGCAATGAGGATAGACCCAAAATGCCAAAGGCAAGAGATAAATTTCAGAAACAAAATTAAAAAAAAAAATCAATTTACTTCTAAGACAGAGGCACAAAGTAGGGCGTCCACCAAACCAGTTCTTGTTGATTTCAGAGCATAACATATTGCAACTTGCAAGCATATATCATCTTAAGGACTCTATCAGTGTGTGTGACAGTAGTGTAGCAGTTTGTCACCTCTGTTAATAAATTTATACCAGTCTTGAGCAAATGACATAGCCGGTCTAATCATGTTTGCTTTTAATTGGAAGGTAAATAGCAGTAACATTGCACTACTTAGACTTCAGATTTCTCAATGCCTACATCTTTTCCACCCCACCCCTAATAATCTTCTGAGTCTTCACTTTCCATTTGGTGTAGAAAGCAATGGATTAATAAATATTAAGTAAATAGAAGTAATTTCCTATAACAAATACAACAGGAAAGACAACTGAACATCATTAATTTATAATCCTTTAATTCAAGTAACCAAAGACAACACATGCAGTAAAGATATTGCACATATTTAACACAAAGGAGCTTATTTGTCCACCATTCATCTAGCTACCACATGAAAAATCAATCGAGATCAGTAGAATGCAAATGAAACACTGCTCAAGGAAATAGAAGCCAAAGGCAATGAACTCCAAAAACCTGAAACCATTTTCATAATCTCTTCAAATATCCGACATCTGCTACCTTTACACACAGCATCAAGGGGATCTACTCTCCTCACAGTTCTCCAAGAAAGGAATCACCCAATCTCCTTGTCTTTCACCTTCCTCATTCACTTCACAGACTACAGCATTACTCTCTTCCTTAGCCTCATCACCAACCAACAATTTTCTGGTTTTTCTACACCCTAATAGAACAAGATCCAACATATTCCTTCGTGCCTCATACACGGGATTCGGTTCAATCAAACCCCCTTTACGATATGCTTCCCTAAGAAAAACAATTAGAGTCTTCCCTTTAGTTGATATGTAAAATATACCAGGGTGCCTTAGCAGCAATTCACGCACATTAACTTCAATACCTAAGTCTCTACGAAAATGAACCAGTTGATCAACCTGAACCATTTTCTCCACAGTCAAGCTCAATAGCTCATGAAGAACAGCGACAACCCTCTTCTCATAACGTTCAATCCCACCACATGTCCTCACCCTAACAACCTCCTTCCGTTCATAAGGCTTAGTGTATGAAAGCCTCTGCCAATTTTTCAACCTCTCTCTAAACCCTCTCTCAATCTTAAACCCGGTTGGGAAACCAATGGGAAATGCAAACTTAGTCTCAAACTCACTCAACCACTTCTCTGTGTACTCTCTCTCCCTCCATTTCTCAACCTCAGCCAATCCCAATTCTGCATCCCAGTCAACCAATTCCACAACCTCCAAACCAACCAATTTAAAATCCCCACTGAATTTCCCAAGAATGGAGTCTCTGAAATCCTCAGGTAGACCCAGTTCCCTCCTGACCATCCTCAAAGCGTGCAAACGAAGAGTGCCATTCACAGACATCATCAGCAGCTTCTTCACCCTCTTCACAGCCTCCATCTCCTGCTGCCTCACCACTACCCCTTCAAGCAAGATCAACTCTTTCATCTTTTTCGTGACCCTGCAGCACGTGTTCCTCCTGAAGGGGTGGACGAACACGTGGAACACATGAGGGTATTTGTGCAGGAAGGAGCCCACAGGGACATTGAGTCCGAGGATGTTTCTCCAGCGGGACATGAGGGTGAGGGAGACGAAGGGAGCGCGCTTGCGTGTGGACACGAGGTGGTGGATTTCGAGGACAAGGTAGAGTCTTTTGAGGTGAGTCATGAGTTTGTCGAAGTGGGGGTCTCGTACTCTGTCCTCCAAACGGGTTTGGGCGGAAACGGTGGGTTTCTTCCATCGGCGTTGGATGAAGAGGGTAAAGGGTGAGAGGAACCTGTGTCTAGGACTATGCACGAAATTCATTGCTTGAACTCAGGTTTTGGTTCTGATAGAACCAATTACAGTATTTTTGTACAGTTGAAAGAAAAATCACTGTTATTCCTAAAGAGGATCATAGAACTCTTTCTTGATAGAATCACAGGGAGGCCACACCTTCTGCGTCTTGTTAGGCTTTTCCTCTGATATACAGAAATAAAACCTCGTTCCTCTGTTTTCAGTTATGGAAGATCATGATACCTAATAGAGGAAAAAGGCTAACAATATCATTAATAATAAAAATGAAGTTTTTAATACTTAACTGAAAATTAATACAATAAATTATTGTATATCATCTTAAGGGAAGAAGAAAGCGGGAAAACAAGGGTGAATCAAAGCTAAAACCCTACTTTCTCTCTAACGGGAACCAAAAATGGCTTCTTTTCCTCCTCCGGGTTCACTCACTCTCTGCGAACTCAATCGTGACCTGAGTAACTCTCTCTCTCTCTCTCTCTCTCTAACTTCCTATTGCTTTGCTTCTCTAACTGAAATTCTTTTCTGCAGTCACAGTGAACGCTCTGTCCGACGATCAAGCCAACCAAACCTACGGAAAAATCCTGGTAACTAATCGCATCATAGACGTTTCTCAATTCCCTCGATTTTCTTCATTATCACCATTTCCTATTTCTATATTAGGGATCGGTCTTCAGTCCCGTTCCCTTTCACTCTCTGGAGAGCGAGGCTTCCGATCAGGAAGGAGCAACGACGACGGCGAATGCCGCTGGAGAAAACGTTCAGAGGAAAGGTCCGGTGGCACTCTTGCAAGGGCTCGTGAACACCTATCTCGGACGCCTCTTTTACCCTAACGATGTATGCTGTGCTTGATTCCTTTCACTCTTTGCATTACGGTGTGATTTAAAGTGGGTTGATAGTGTGGTGTTATTTGAATGTTAATTGTTGGGCCAGGTGCATTTGTTGCCGGAGGTTGATCTCCAAGGAGTAAGCTGGCACCCTAATAAGCATATAATTGCTTTCATTTCTGCCCCTACACAAGTTTTGGTTCGTGATTACCAAGAGTCTGGTACTTAACTTGTTATCATCATTAGACGTGTTATTGGTAGCTTGTTTAGGTCTTTATGGATAAAATTATCAGTAGAAGAAAATAAAAGATAAAATAAGAATAGGTTATTCCTACAAGTTAAAATTAGCTTATTCACAAATTCAAATAAGCTTTTTGATAATCTATACCGTGGATCTTCAGTAATTTGACATGTGGGAGAAGCTTGTTTCATTTTATCTTTTTTTTATCTTCTATTAGTGTTTAATTAAAAAGTTTATCCAAAAAAGGTCTTAGCTATTGTAATTTTTGTTTAGTAACTGCTGATTGATATTCTAACATTGTGAATAGAGGGGAAGGATCCGAGCATTTTGGCGAATGAGTCGCAGAGAGACGTTAGGGTGCTGGAGTGGAGGCCCAATGGTGGGAAAATGCTTGCTGTGGGTTGCAAGTGAGTTTTTGTCTATGTGTGGTTGTTATGGTGAATGCAACGTCAATTGGTCTGGTGTATGCTTTCTTGTTTACTGGAATTGGGTTTACTGTTGCAGGGGTGGAATTTGCATCTGGGCTGCTTCTTATCCTGGAAATGCTGCATCTGTTAGATCTGGTGCTGCTTCCTTTTTAGGAAGTTTGTCTAGAAGCTCCGGAAATCGGTATATCCTGGTTGATTTTCTTCGTAGTCCATACGATGAGCATGTCAGTGCTCTCACTTGGAGCCCGGATGGAAGATATCCTTACAAATTTTAAAAGTCCCTAGTTTTGGGCTCTTTTATGTGTTTCCCAGTGCAAGAAGACATGTATTTTTTTTTTAAATTGTATGTACTCAACCATACTTTTCTTTACCTATTTTTACATACTTGGCGTCTGGTTCATATGAAAGCTCCTCATTCACAGTGTGGGATTTTGCTCAAGGTATGATCAAGATCTTTGCTTCCTTAAGTGTTTTGCACTTTACTTTTAAACATCCTTGCGATATGCCAATATTGTTTAAAAATCATTCTAGATTTTTCTGCCTGAGTTGTTCTCCCTCAATTGAGAGGCGATACTAAAAGTACCCTAAATTGCATATGTTTACAGCCTAGACTGATGAACTGAACAAACACATTAACATACGGAAGATAGAATCTGATAGACCATAGACCAAGGTTGTTTAAATATGGAGGAATACACCCTTTTTAACTCCTAAATTTAATTTTCTAGTGTGAACTTAACTTTTCAGTTGATGTAATTTGATCTTACCAATTGATCAATATTGTCAATGAAGATAGGCTCAATTGGTAGGATAAAATCACATCAACTCTAAAGGTCCTTCGTCCCATTCTTACCCGTGGTTACTGGTAATTTGTTCACAAGGTCATATGAAAGTTTAAGTGGCACTATAAGCCCTATTGAGGCTTGTGGTGTGACTGACCCTGGAATGTACTCCCTTCCCAACTTTTTTGTGCTAAAGAAGAATCAATCAATGTTCTGTGTCCCTGCTTATGTATGCTATTGTGATTCTGAATTCTTATATTTATAGTTTCGAGCATGACGGGTGAGGACTGTGTTTATATCTAGATTGGCATTTTGTTGTTCATCAGCAACAGTGACGATGACTTTCTTATCTCACTAGCTGAGGTCCATTACTTATGTCAAATGGTGTTGTTGGGCTCAGTTAGAAATCAAAGTCTAAGATATATTAGTTACCATTAAATCTCTTTTAACAATTTCCTATCTGTCATGAGTAATTTATGTTCAGGATATCAAAATGTTTTACATTGGCTGTCAAAGGCGTAAAACAACCCTTTACTTGAATTTTGGATTGTGTATGAGACCAAAAAAAATTATATTGTCATATAAAAAAATCTTAAGCTCTAATGGTTGTCTCTAATTTCTGAATCTCTGGTTATTTTGATATTATATATAGGTGTAGGGACACCCATTCGACGGGGATTGGGAGGCATATCAATGCTAAAGTGGTCACCTACTGGAGATTACTTCTTTGCTTCAAAATTGTAATGCAAAATGTGAAACGTGATTATTTATTGAACATGCACTGTTTATGATTCACACCCTCGTCATTATTTTTCTCGTTCAGTGATGGAACATTTTATCTTTGGGAGACAAACACGTGGACATCAGAACAATGGTCATCAACAAGTGGTTTTGTCAAGGTATATGAAATTTACATTCATGTTTTGGTGCTCAAAGATGACCTATTTATAGCAAGTGGCATCTAGTCCTTAACCGTCTCCAGTATGTTGATATGCTTGACAATATGTTGATAGTATAAATAAAATTATCTTCAAAAGTATTCAGTGTAAAATTTGAGTTATGCTGAAATGTAAGAGCTATAACATACCTTTTTATTTTAGGGTGATGGGCAATGTTGCTTTCGTAATAAAAGATGAATTTATTATCAAGAAAGAATGTCCAGGGTAGGATGATGGAATATCTTAGAAGAAACCATAGAAGAGATCAAGGATTATTTAAGTGTTTAAGGAGCTGAATTAATATAGAGGCAAAAAAGAAATTCCTTAATTGCTAATTGCAATCTAACCCTTCTTTGGAGCAAAAAAAGAATAAACATATTTTCACTGTTTTTGATAACTCCACAAATCAGAAATAACAGTGACCCCCTTCAATAAACCATCAGTAGAACACTGAAAAGAAGCGTTAAACCTAATTTTATGCCAAAAGAAAGTTTAGGGCCATAGTCACAACCATAAAATTGGGAAATTTTACTCCAGCAAAACACTCTAAAAGACTATATAACCTGCACATTGCACCTCAATTTTGCCCTCTGTTCTACCAGAACCTCTATAATGAGCCATTAAAACAGCTCCTTAATTACAAGTGAGATGAACATATAGACATGTTCCATCATTCATATTCTTGTAGAAGAAAAGCTGTGTATTTTACCTAATACGTACTATTATCACTCATACTTTACCTTCTGTTGAGACTAGGAGTTATTAGTGTTCATATATCTTGAGTGCAACAATATCTATGAAAAAAGATTCAGTGGTAGAACTTAGCATTTATGTACTATTGAAGTGATCAGCACAGTTTTATTCTTTTATAGCCATCAGGTAATGCTCATTTATTTAGTTTCTACTTTCAATGACGTGTTATCAGGGAGCAACATGGGATCCAGATGGGCGCATGATACTTCTTGCATTTTCTGAATCGTCAACTTTGGGATCTGTTCACTTTGCATCAAAGCCTCCCTCATTAGGTATCTGACCATTTTTGTTTAAAGATATGTTAAGTTCATTGTTTTTGACTTTTTGTATCTTGGCTATATTGGTACTAGCTAGACAAATGAAAGTGTGGCATTGAAATATAGGAACTAAATTGAAAAGGGAAAAGTTAGAGAAAGAAATGGAATATATTAAAGATATCTGGGATAAATGTGATACAGTCTCTGACCTATAAAGTCTATTTATAGTGAGACACTGCCACAAAAAGGCTGACAACAAAGACCATGACAAACAGTACCAATCTTTTCCCGTAATAAAATTTGTGAGTTGGATGGAAAAGGGAAAAGTGATTGATAGAAGCATGCAATCAAATCTTGAGCACTTACGACCCTCTGTTTTGAAGTCTTAGTCTTAACCTCAATTCATTTTTAATATTAATGTATGTGGTTGTTGTATCATTCATGATGTGCAATTTTTCAAATTATTTTGGTTTTTGTTTTTCTTTATGAAATGTCATATATTGATAATTTCCATCCGTGACTTTCCAGATGCTCATCTGTTACCTGTTGATTTGCCGGAAATATTATCATTGACAGGAAGGTAAAGATGAATTTATGTATTTATGTTGAATAATTCTTTTATGTGCTCCTAAAGTCTCGTCATTATATTAAATTCCTTCTGAAGCAGCTCTTAAGACTGTCTGTCACCTGGATGTCATGGCTCAAATTCTAGTGACAGTCTTTGCTTACAAAAGCAGGGTGGCATACATCTACCCTTCCCAAACCATATTTGATAGGACGTGAATTATGTTATGTCATGTTTGGTTTGTTAGAATGTGGCCTTTGGTTATCTTATATAATTTCATTCAGTCAGGGAATTGAAAAGATAGCATGGGATAATTCGGGGGAGCGATTGGCTATTTCTTTTAAAGGTGGAGATGACATGTACAGGGGACTGATCGCTATATATGATACAAGAAGGACACCTCTTATATCTACATCTTTAATGTGAGTTCATGGTTGAATTGAAAATGGTTCAATTATTGATTATTTTAATGCTGGATTTTATGTCATTTGACATTGTTTTCCCTTCCAATTATGTGTTCTAGTGGATTTATAAGAGGGCCTGGAGACAGTCCAAAGCCAATCATGTTTTCATTTCACGGAAAATTTAAGCAGGGACCATTGCTTTCTGTGGTGAGTTTACGTTGAATTTAACTGGTATTATTTCTATTTTCTTTTCAGTAAGATAAGCTGATATCATTATTTATTGTAGATGCTCTATCACATTTTTCCATTACCCTTAAAAATAGAAGAAAAAAAATAAAGAAAATATGATGATTTGGAGTCTAATATTGGGGTTTTACTGCACACATCTAAGTTCTGTATTTGTTTTCCTGCAGTGTTGGAGCAGTGGGTTTTGTTGCACTTACCCCCTCTTGTTTCGTCCCCATATGCTTCCATGACGAGGATTTCTGTGAAATTTTGTTGTTTGTACACGATTTGCAGAAATTCGAAGTTAAAGTCATTAATTCAATTTTTTGGATTACTTGAGTTGTTTTACCTTCAATTTATAGGGATGATGGTAATTGGATTCTAACATCTATAAAAATTATCCATATTTTGGGTCTGAGTATAGTTAATGTATCTACAAATTTTGATAGATGATTATTACCATCAAACTCCATCTATATATGCAAATATATTATCTTTCATAATTAAAACCTTTTCTTTTTTCCATTCCATAACGAAGAATAATTACAATAGCATTTCAATGGTATGAATTAATTTTTTCGAGTAAAGTTATATACCCTTCGTATGATTAAAAGTATATTTTATCCTTTTCCATTTATTGGCCACTACTTGGAATCAGTCACGAAAAAATATTTCATAATATCAAACACTTTCCCATCTGTGTCCTCAACAAATTTCGTGGGATATATTACTTTCTTTTTTAACTTTAAAAAATTTGAATATACAAAAAAAAAAAATAATCACAACTTTTTTTTAAACATATTTAGGATATAACATATGGAATATGTAATCATTTTCCTTGGTCAAATAACCACGTATAAATCCTTCCTTTTCAGCCACTCTAAAGCCCTAAACAAACAAAACTTAATCTGTTAATTTATTATTACAGGGTATTTGCTAATATATATATATAGAGAGAGAGAGAGAGAAAGAGAGAGAGAGAGAGAGAGAGAGAGGCAGCATCAGTGGGTGGAGAGAACACGCACCATGGCGTAGCTTATCCTAAAATCCCATTTCCAATTATCTTCTTCGTCTCCCCGAAATAACTTTGCAAACACAAAATAAAAAAGCATGGCACTGCTTTCTTTCAATTCCCTCACACTCTCCCCTCTCCACACTTCATTCCCCTCTTCTTCCGCCCTTCTCGCACTTCCCATTACCACTGGTAAATACTCCTCACTCCCAATTCTCTCTCTTTCTTACCTCAATTTCTTCCTAATACTTTTTCATCTTTTTCCATTCTTAATTTCCTCCCACTGTTACAGCTTTAAGAGTACACGTGGCTCAGCCCTCCAAGCCCTTCAACGGAGTTCGAATCACCACACCCAGAGGGAAGAAAGGCGCGCTGATTGTCTCTGCCGCCGCAGACGGCTCTAGTTCGCCTGCGGAAGCGCTTCCTCCGGCGGCGAGCGAGAAAGAAAGTGGCGTGAGTGTGGATAAGCTTCCATTGGAGTCGAAGGTTAAGGAGAGAGAGGAGCAGAAGCTGAGGATGAAACTGGCGAAGAAGATAAGGTTGCGAAGGAAAAGGCTTCTTCGGAAGCGCAAGTTGAGGAAGAAGGGTAGATGGCCACCTTCTAAGATGAAGAAATTGAAGAATGTATGATAATCTATGAAAACTATTACTTTAATTTCAATTTTCTTTATGCAGGTTTAAGCTTGTTCTCATTTTATTTTCACTGTAATTGTTTTGCTATCCACCGTGTATTTTGACTAATTTATTAATTTTCAATGAAGCGTTTGTTGTCTGTTTAGCTTTCCACAATTTAGTGAATTAGGGTTTTTATTTGGAATCCATGTTAACATAATTGTCATGCCATTAAAATGGATGAATCTTAACGAGTCTTTATTTGATATTTGGTATATTTTCAACCCAATATGAACACGCTGGATGAACATATGCTGCCTTTATGAATTCCACTATGCAGTTTAGATTGTTCGGGAATTTGTTCTCAACTATATTGGCAGGTTAAGCAATCGAAAAAGAGTTTGATTTACAATGCAGACTAATTAAAAAGCATGGTATATATGATTTTTTAAGTACTTATTGTTAACTAAGAACTTAACAGGATGATTTATGATAAAAATGAGTGTAAAAACTCTTTATACATTCGGAAGTCGAGGAATGGAAGAAGTTCTAAGGCCTGTATGTAGTATTTAGTACAGTTCTTCTCGGTGGAAACTGACATTAAATTGGATGATACAAAATTTTAAGACAGGGGAAAGTCTACTCCATCAGAAAGGGTGAGGAATTGAGAATTCAAATGCCAATCCTAACACCCTTTATCCAAGATCCATTACGTCTCTAATTTAATTGATGGAGGAGGTGGGTAATGTGCTCAAACAAAAAAGGAATTCTGTACAGAAAAATTGTTTTTATAACATCCCTTGTAATGTAAGTACAACTTATGGAGAGACGTTCTCCACGGTCGGACAATATTTACATACTCCGTCATAAAATTAAGAACATTTTGCACTTAAAGATGCAAGTGCTTTATGGAAACTAATCCTAAGACTAGAACCCAGTAAAAGCTGAAGGGGTCATTTCCTTTCCTACTTTTTATTTACCAACAGTAATCAGCAGAATGTCTCGGGTGTTTTGGCTCTCCAGTGTCATGTTGGTTTTGAGGGATGATGCACCTTACCATTGTCCAATCTTTATCTCTGAAAGGTCAAACCAACGTATCACCACTAAGGATATTAAATTTGCAGAGCGGGCAGGTTGCTTTCGATCGAAGCCAACGGCCAATGCATTCACAGTGAAAATGGTGGGTACAAGGAAGGCGGTACACTTCTGCTCCATCAGCATATGGACATAGGCAGATACAGCATTCCTACAATATAATCAGCAGCAGCAGCTTAATTATCGTTCAGTAGTTTCAAGATGCACTTCAACTGTATACAAATCAATTTCAGGTTGTAACAATTATTTCAATATTCACCACCCAAAAAAGGAAACTTGAATTTCTACATCCATTTTACACAATTCAGGGCCTTTGTTTGCAATTTGTGTGCTTTTTAGTAGAGACAACGGAAAGGGGTCAGACGTCAGTTACACCCCTAATGCCTTTTCTCTCACTGGAAAAAATATATTACAATTGCTCCAAATCAGAGATCGGGAGTAAGGTGTTGGAAAGTCCCGTAATTTTAAAAATCTATCATCGGTATTGATTTATATATAAAATGTAAAACTAAAGAATGCATGCTGATATGTTAACAAGAGGCAAAATTCCAGTTTCCACTAAAAGCTTAGACATGAGTACATCAGAAATAGATAAAAATGTAATGCAATTAAGTAATTAAAGAAAGATAAATCAGATCAAATATCAGAATTGTATCAAAAAATGACAAGGCAGTTTAAGGGAATAAAATTTAACACGGAAGAAAGGCACCAGTTACTAAGTACAAAAAACAAAATTAGATTAGCACCAAATAATTACTGGATGAAAGATACAAGAACACAGTCAGCACTCACAGAATCATCTGGATTGAGAGAAAGTTCACTCATATGGCTTCCATTGCATGAATCTACTTTTGTGTTAACAAGTTGTTTCTTGTTGTCATCAACCATCACCAATGAATTTGACTGACTAAACATATACATAGGAAGTGACTTGATATCTTCTTCTGATGCGCCTTCTCTGATTTTCATAGCATAAGCTAGTGCTATTATTGGGATGATACAGAAGAGAGCAAAGAAAACTACACATGCCATCCCAATGCAAAAGATAATAAAAAATATGTCAAAGGCTAGAAAGACCACTGTTAACCTGCACAAATGTGATAAATATATTATTGAGCATCCCAAACACTCAATACACCACCGGAAAACATAACACTAAACTATATTGGAAGATGAAGCAAACAGTTAGTGAATTAGTTATATATGCTTAAAAAAATAGTTACATATACTTGTATTTAACTATATTACTTTTCCGGAGAGGATGAGCTTTTTTACAGTCTGAAGTAATAAGCTCATCGAGGTGCCTATTCCCAATAAAACAGAGTCAAGCATACATGCTCAACACATACGGTTCTAGTTTGAAATAGTCAGCAACTGCAAATCTTCAAGAGCATATATTTTGTAAATGATCATAAACAAAAATTGGGAACCTTTATCAAAAAGACTTCGCTATGTGGCAATACCGCCATGGAAAAGGTAACTCCAAATTTCAGTGGAAGGATTATATGCAAAATATCAAGATAATGAAGCTTGCTGGTCTCCAGTCCCAACTACGGGTCATATCATTTAACAGTTATTAAATATTGAATTTCATCAACAAATTTTAGGGTTGGAAAAGCATGATAAATGTAAATTATCTGGCCAATAGAATTGAGAAATAATAAAGATTTCTGAAAGAGAAGGAGGATCGTGCTTGACTTCATTTCAATTCTCCCAATATTTGAAAGAAACAAAGAAATTTAGAATAAAATCATACATTATACTAATAGAAACAGAAATTCAGAGTATTATTTATCTAACAAAGGCTGCTCAGGATCTTTACATAGGAAGAAAGTCCTCTATAGGGTAGAAACAACAAACAAGAACTATAGAAAAGAACAGAGCACTAAGAAGCTGAATTGAGCAGAACTTCAAAAGCTACCCAGTCTCCCACAGCCTATGCCAAATTCTATGATATCTCACAGCCTACTGCCGCATTTATCATAGTCACTAGTTCATGCTATTATTTTCTTCCCTATATATTCATATTAATTCCTCCACTCCATTGCTCCTTTCACTAATCATTTTCCTGTCTCCACTGCCCGTGCACAATCCTTTTTCAACCTGACATATGCCTGCAGGGCATCGTCATTGTTTAATTTGTCCCTCCCTTTCTTCTCCAATACATGAGTCATAGGCCCATCACATATTGAATTACAAATTTATCCTAATTGAAATAAGTGACATCAAGACAAATTAATTGCGGGAAGACATGTAAGAATTAATATTCTCTTCATTTCATTCCCCTTGCTTATATAATTATATGACATTCAATTCAAGACTGAATGTTCTACAATAATCCCTTTAACAAAATTTCTAAGTATAAACTTCGATTCCATCTAATTCTCCCCAGGACTCACTTAAGGAAGAACTTTTGAGAAGTAGAATTCATGATTTTTTTTTTAACTTTTGTTTTACATCAAAGAAAAGTAAATAAAAAGTTTACCCAGCTGTACAAATTGTAACCACTTCTTTTATTCTTTCTTGGTATACATAATAACTTTGGTTATCAAACACCCCTTGGTCCCCCCAAAAAAAACAAGAAAAGCAAAACAGGATCCAAATTAAGGTTCTTACTTACCAGTAGAGCCTCGGAGAATCTTCCAAAAGTGCTTGGCCACCCACAACAATCCAATAAAATCCAAACACCCACCAAACAGAAGATGCCAGAGTGTTTATGGGCTCTAGCTTCTTCACAATGCTAAAAACAAAAAGAATAGAGTGAAATGAGAGTTCAACTATCTTCCAATGCATATGAATTGAAAGGAAAACACACATGACACTAAGGACTATTATTCTTCTAAAGACAGAGTGAAGGAGGGAGAATATTCTAATAACAGACACTCTGCAATAGTTAACGACAAACTCTTCTCCTTACTACATTTAGTTCATCACTACATGTATGAAGTCTCAATATCTGAAACAAAAACAGCCTCGCCTAGAAACAAGCACGTCCCATTCCACCCATTCATCAAAATTTCTCAACAATAATTGAAAAGCAAGTAAGCTCCATCGCCTCCAATGCACAATAACAATCCATGACCAATCTTAGAAAGCAATAATTTCCCAATTACAAATAATTTATAACAGTAAGAAATACGTTTTAGAACAATTGTACCCTCAAAAAAAAACTCTCCCTAACTTCAATTTCATTCATCACTAGAAAGGAATCATCATCGCAGCACACCAAATCAACATCATCACATGTCTAATTTCGAACATCAGTTAGCTACTAGTCATAGCTCCTCCCTTCCCCCCCCCCCCCTCTCTCTCTCTCTCTCTCTCTCCCTCTCACACACACACGCGAACATGTCAATTAAAAAGATTAGAGTTCAACAGAAAAATATTGAAGAAAGAACTACTGGCAGTGAAGTGAAGAGAGTATTTACCAATAGGTAGTGTGAGCAAAGGAATCGCGAACTCCGACGCGGAACTCAAAGAAGACGAAAGTCATATGAAGAACGCACTCGCACGCGTAGCCGCAGAGCCAGAGTCTGAGCGGCGTGGACGGCCGCTCGCTAAGCGTGGAGAGGAGGACGCCGGCGGCCACGACGACGAAGGCGAGGTTCCAGACCATGTCGAGGACCAACACCGCTCGTGAGTACCCGCACTCAGCGCCGTCGTCGTCGTCGGATCGACCGTCTGCACAGTCAGAGAGGAAGAGGCGGCGGCGGGAGGCGGCGACGAGGCGCGCGAAGGGGAGAGTGCAGACGGTGGTGCAGCGGAGCACGGGATTGTTAGTTGCGCTGGTGGCGCTGACGTGGCCTTGGTCCATGTTAGAGAGAGAAAGAGAGAAAGTGAGGTTTTGGGTCGGGTTTGAATTCAGAGTAGTTTTGGATTAGAAATATTGTGGGTGAGTGAGTGGGGTGGTAGTGGTGGTGGTGGTTCTGGGGAAGGTGAAACGACGTCACATCGAGATGAGGACTTGGACCGGGTGCGTTTGGTTTGTTTATTAAAGTGGAACGTGGCTAGTTAATGTTAATAATTGGGTTAGAGAATTGAATGAAAGAGAGTGGTGCTGGTGCTGGTGCTGCATTAGCAGCTACTTAGCCACTCTTGTTGACTTTTACCTTAACACCTCCTTCTATCATCATTCAACTTTTATTTTTATTTTTTTAATTAAGAATGTTAGTTAAATAATTAAAAAGGAGGACCAATCCATTAAAAAATTGTACAAGAATGTATTTTCTATATCTTAATAATAAACTCATTCACTTCTAGTTCTATCCTAGAATTAAAATTCATTCTTTTTGCTCCTTGAAATTAAAAAAACATATTTTAATTACAACTATTTGTATAATAATCTGCTCTTATTTTATGGATTCTATCACATCAAATATTTGCTTCCCTTTTAAAATATTTGTCCTAACTATGTTCACGCACAATGTTTTGTGTAAACACACTGAAATAATTTTTTTTATTTCTAATTGTATTCACTAAAAATATGAATTTTATATTTAAAAATTAAATTTGATAGACTAAATATACTTGCATTTTTATAGTACGTTGTTAATTTAATTCACCACAACTTTCTGATTATTTTTTTCTTCTGTTAAAAGACAATTTTTAGTGGCTCTATTTCCAACCATGAAAGATTTATAAGCTAAATATAACATCAATAGTATGTCATACTTTTTTAATTAAATTTAAATTTTGTTTGATAATTAATATAATGAAAGTTAAATTATCGGAATGACACTTTAATTCTATCTTATATCGAAATAATAGTAAAAAAAAATTAACAATTGACAGATAACCAACTTTAATTATATTTGTTTTTTTATTAAATTAAATATTAATCACATGATAATTAGCACCAGATAAATATTTTTATATGATTAAAATTTATATCAAATAAATATATTTAAATATATAAATGTACTTCAGATTTATAATCAACAAGTTGAATTACAATCTAATATTTTTTATGACTATTAATAATTTTTAAAATTTTAAACATAACTCAATTAGAAATAAATTAAAAGGACAAAATAGTAAAAAAAAAATACAAACAGAAAATAATTTTGAAATATTAAGATAGTTTTTTATGGCAATGAAAATAAAATATTTAATACACATATATAAAACTAGAAAAAAAAATACATATTTAAAATGTTTGATCAAGAGTATAGAAAAAAAAATATTTTATTTTGACTTCTTTATTCATTTTATAATACTCAATTAAATAAAACAACAATCATATATACTAGTTAGTCCATATATAATAACATACATATAAATCAAATATTAAGTTATATATATATATATATATATATATATATATATGGGTTTGCTGCAGGTTTTTTTTAGTTGATACATTTTAGTAAAGTGTACTAAATTTTAGGTTATAAAAAAGTTTCTATTAAAATAAAAACGAACTTTAAATCCAAGATTATTTTAATAATTTTAAAATTTAATTTAAAATAAAAAAAATAAAAGGTAGTTATTTATTATCTGATTGGTCCATGTAGTTATTACCTTTTATTTTAATTTTAATTTTAAAAGCTATCTTTTATTTTTTATTAAAATAAAAAACTATTAATAGACGTGACAGCAATCATAGATGATATGACAACATGATGATAAATAACTACCTTTTATTTTTTATTTTAAATTAAATTTTAAAATTATTAAAATAACCTTGGGTTTAAAGTATTTTTTTAACTTGGTATTTATTAAAATGTACCAACTAAAAAATTGTTTAGCAAACCCATATATATATATATATATATATATATAAACAGTGTTAGATATATATAAACAATGTTAGATGATGTTGGACACAAGATAGCTATAAACATCTTGTATGTTTTGAAAAGGAAGATAAAGGGTTTTTGCCTTAAAAGTGAGGGAGGTGAAGTATAAGAATGACTGAAAATAAATTATAATTTATAATGACTGTATTTGTTGCTTTAGGTCTTACTTGTTTTAATTACGTATTTTCCTTTTTTACATATTATAATTAATTAAATTGATATATACTAATATTACTAATAGTTGAGGATACCATATTTTAGAAAGTATAAATTTGATGGTTGGGTGAGTATACTATTCTAATAATGAGTAGTTTAAGTGAAAGGAATATAAATAGTAAAATTTAGCTATAGACGTAGCATGGTGTAATTGGACGTGTATACTAAAATTACTAAAATTAAGAGCTATAGTTGTGTCATTCCTAATTTTTATGGTCTTCTAAACATTAATTGATTTTCAATAAATCAAATACTGTGAATGAAACTGGAGGAAGTATGTCATTTATTTCTGTGCTAGCACTCTTGAGTGGATTTCTTTTTGGTACTATCTGTGTATAAAACAAACATAAAATAATAGATATTAGAGGTGAGAATATAATATGGAATAAAAGAAAGAAAAATAAAAAAATTAAAATGAACCTTTTTTGGGTATGCAAAGCTGTTCTCATCAAATGCATTTGCAGATGTGAGCACTGTCTTTGTTGCCTTCGCTACATTTGAACTCTCAATTCCTTTCAGAGTAATCTTCACATTTATTGGACTCTTACCCACGTTTGCAACCTAAACAACCCAATTGCTTTATAAATTTTGATAATAATTACCTAAAGAAATTATGATAAATTTTGATGGTGTGTATAAGAAAACAAATAAATTATTAAAAGGAAGAAGTACGTAGAGTACCTTTATTTTGAAGTAAGATTTTTGGTCTTGTGGATTTTTCCAAAGAATTGCAGATGCAGCAACTGAATCAGGATGAGGTGTTTGAAATTGTGATTTCAGAAGCGTTGCTCCATTTGACTCTCTAAACATAAACTGCACCCAATAGCTGGGAGTTCCATAAACCTCAATGGAATTAAAAACAATTGCATCTGGGTTCCACCTATATGGAAAAAAAAGCCATATTTCATTTAATTTATATTTTGCATTGGAAATTTATCAGAAAACAGGAAGAAAAAAAAAGGGTTATGGACATACTGCCTGTCATTTGCATTTACAAAAAGTGGTGCATAGCTGGCCATCATCACATGATCACTGCATAAAAATTAGGGTATGAATGAAATTAGTGACACTTTTGAAATAACCAAGTAATTAGATTATATATAAAAAATATAACCATCATTCAAAATAATTAAATATGAATATGTTTTAACAAACTTTATCATAAAAATTTACGGGAGAAGTTTTTTTTTTTTCCTAAAAGTAAAAATATTTTTTTGTCTTTTAGAAAAACTTAGGCAGAAACTTGTCAATACAAACTTTTTTTTTCATAAAAATAATTAAAATTTCTTAGCAATAAATTAATCTAGAGTTCATTAACCTGTTTCTTTCTAATCCAATAAGGAATCCAGCTTCAGATACAGCTCCCAAAAGAGTTCCATAATTAGCTTGTTCTCCAGTTAGAGCATACTCACTCACAAAAGCCTGAATGGTATATGCAAAATCATTCATCACAACTTCAAATGCATACGTAATATTATTTTAAGATTTATGATTAAAAACAATATCAAATATATTTTATGTATGTTACACTGAAGACACATATGTATAATGTTCTCTACTAATCCTCTTCAGATAAAAAATATATAAATCCATCAAATATTAAACCTAATATTAATTAAACAAATACTATGATAGCAAAGAAGAGTGAAGAATTACAAAAACCTTTGGACCATTTCGTGGTGTCTTATCAAACACACCTGCGTTGATAAACATGCTTTGAGATTCTTTAGGATAAGTCTGGAATGAGAAAGGATGAAAACAAAACCAGAATATTGATATTATTTCTCAAAGTATATATGGAACTAAGGAATTACGAATATGTTATTTGCAAGAGAGAGAATATTACATGATAATCATACATATCGGCTGGGTGATTTAACGGTTTGGACGAAGCATCACAGTTTGAAATTACTTGCATCTTTGGATAAGCAGCTTTTATTGCCTTGTAGAAAGCTAGGTAGTTTCCTAAAAAAAAAAAGAAATTACACAAACCCTTTAACATTTTAATTTTCAGTCATTGAAATATTCAAAATAGAAAACAATTAGACAAACTCTTAACTTTATATAAAGAAGCAGAAACATGTTTAATGAAGATGTCTGCGACTTGCATAGGGTATGTGATGAACAGTGAGATTATGTATGGAAGAATACGTTTCACGGCTTTCCAATGGTGAAGTTGAGGTTTATGCATTCTTAACTGTAGAAGTGATATCTGGATTTGTCTGAAGGGATTAATGTTGGAAGTCTCGAATCCATTAGAAGTAAGACGAATTGATAATATATAAATAAATGTAAATTTTATTTTATAAACTAGTTTTATAAGATTGAATTAGACTTAAAGTTTATTTCTAATACATTTCATCTTAAAAGCTGATTTTAACATGTACAAGAATATTTTAGCATGAAAGGTGTTAGTGCTTTTGAAGTATTATCACTGAAGGGTCAACAAATTGTCTGTGATATACGGATTATGTCATCAAATTTTGGCCAACTAAGGGATATGTATAATCAAATATACCTTCATTGAAGGTTTGACATTTTTTTTTTGTGAAATATAAGTATAATGAAACATGAGAGTATAGGATATTTTTTGGAGAAATATTGTTGACAATGCTAACATTTGGAAGGGTTAAATTATGGAAAGTTTGCTCTAATCTCTCTCTCTTTTTTCTCTCTACTTATTACAATGGGTTATAATGGATTGAAACACTCAAAATGTTTCTATTTCACCCTGACATCATGATAGACCCACTTGCATGAGAAGTTAATTTCTCATCCTATATTAAAACCAATCAAAATTTACTATTTGTAATCTATTTCAACCGATTATTAAATTATGTAAGTAAAGATTTGTTATTTTTTACTAAATTAAATAACTTTTAGAGAGCATTAATTAATTAGAAATCACAAAAAATAATTTTTAAAAAGTTTACTACGTATTCATTATAATCAATATGTAGAAACTTCGAATATTTAGTTTTATAGAATATATTACTTTATGAATTTGTGGGTTAGTTCACATAAATTAAAAGAAAATTAAAAAAAAATCTGAAAATTCTTTTGTAACTTTTTAATGTCAATTTGAATATTTTATAAAAACAAGATTTTAATGTAAATATAACCAATAAAAAAATTAAAGACTAATAGTTTATTATTTATTAGAAATACATAAAAAAACATGATGAGAAAAAGAAAACTAAAATATATATATATCAAAAAATAAAATTTATATTTATACTTGTAGATGTATGATATTGATGAAGAAAATGAATGAAAATGTTTAATAATATTTAAAATAATAAAAAAAAAATTAGTGTAGGTTTTAGAACTTAACAAAATAAGTCAATTCATACTTTAACCAACTTAAAAATTCAATCTAACCATATTTTATTTTATTTTTTTACATCAAAAGCAGACTTTTTCTTTCAAGTTTGCCAAAATGGATAACTTTTACAAAAATTAAGGATATAGATAAGCTTTAATTTTCTGAGTGTGGATAGCACAAGAGTTGTTTGGAGCTTCTCTATTTTTGTCATTTTTAATTTTTTGAGTTTAACAATGTAGTAAACTTGTTTTCAGTAGTTAGTTTTTAATTTCATACGTTATAAGCTCTATATAAGCTCTTCTTTTCACTGTCTCATTTCCTCTTATTTTATTGCCTTTCCACCTAGTTTTAGTTTTGCACAATGAACTTGAATTCGGTGATAATCTCTGATTTTCTAAAATACTATTCCGGCCACTGGTTATGAAGAGTTTTACTATGCTATTTGTTGCCTTTTTCATATTTTTAAGCATTAGACTGTAGCACTTGTTGTTTTGTTAATGTTTTTCTTTTGATATATGTTTTTACTCTTTAGTTTTATTATGCATTTCATTTAATTTGTGCTACACTTTACATTTCAATATTACATTTTCATTTTCTCAGTTTTAGTGTTGTTTAATCTATTATTATATTTTGTTTTCACTAAACACATTTCCTAAAACATGGTCTTTTACATTCAATCAATAAACTCGCATGATAGTATCTATTTGACTAATCTAAGTTAATCTTTATACCACATTAGTTAAGTGAAAAACTTAGTTTTATTTGATGAGACTTATACGACACAAAAAGTCATTTATCAATGATATAGTTTAAATGAATAATTTTTCTTTTTTCAGTTAATTACTTTTCACTTGATTAATTGATACTTAAGAGAAAAAAATATAATAGTTACCCATCTTCATCAATCATATAAAAGAGAAAAAAAAAATAGAGATTGAATGTTTAGCGAAAAGGCTAAATGAAAATAAAAGAGAAAGTGAGAGCATGCCTTGGTAGTTTTTCTTGTAACAATCTTCATTTCCAACACCAACATAGTTTAGGTCAAATGGCTGAGGGTGACCCATAGATGCCCTAAGGGAACCCCATTTTGAAGTAGCTGCAGCTATTGCAAACTCAATACCATCTAGGGCTTCCTACAGTTAAGGGTTATGCAAACAAAACATTGCTGAAAATATTTTATTCCATTCTATAAAAAGGAAAAAACAGAAAGGCAACAAGAAGAATAGAAAATATACTTGCACAAAAGGTGTGATGTCCTTTGTATCAATTTCATCAGTATGGCTGATGCCTGTATTATTGAATTGAACATACCCAAAAAGACATATTCAGAAATGTTATATAGTAACCAAAAATCAAACATAGTATATAGTTATCATGTTAAAGTACCAGTGTTAAATACCCACAGTGGTTTTGCACCAATGTCCTCTGCTAGCTACACAATAAAAAAAAAAAAAAATTACTTATTGTGATTTAATTTGACAATAACAACAAATTGTCAAAATAACTTTCTTATAAAAAGAATTGTTCTCTTGTTTGTCCAATAAATTGACTTACTTGAAGACCCTCAAAAAAACCAAATCCATCATCTGTCCAATAACCCCAAACATCGTTAAAATGGCCAGGTCTCTCTTCCCAGGGTCCAACACTAGCTTTCCACCGAAATGCATTTTTTAACGTTTCTCCTTCAACATAACAGCCACCTCTTGCAAGACAAAAATTTGCATTAATTTCGGAATTTCTGTGAAAATGTTTGAAGACAAATCAGAGGGAGAATTTGGAAAAAGACATACATCATGTAAATCAAATTAATAAAAGGTACTATTTTCTTAGTCAAATCGTAAATTTGATTCTATGTCTTAATTAGATTCTATTTTAGAATTTTTTTTCTTAAATTTTAATACAATATTAATGAAAATGATCGATAAATATTTGTAATGTATCAAATCAATTTTGTGTCACAAGACAATGATAATATGATGTGATAATATTATATGTTATTGTCATTTCGTTGTTTCACTCTTAATTTGATTAATGTATTTTTATTTTCTTCTAATTCAATCATAATTTTCTTTTAAATTAATCAATTTCATTCTTTCAATTTAATATTTATATAAATATTATACAATATTTTTATTAAATACTTTGATAAGATTAAATTTATTTATATTATATTTTACATTACATTTTATTTAGAATTATTTTAAAATTGTTAATATTAAAAGAAAAAAAATTCAAAATTAATTTCAACTAACAAAATATGATAAACTTATTTATTAATTGCATTTCAAAATATAAAATAAATTTATGAACATTTTCAATTCTTTTAAAATGTGTAAAATTCAATATTTTATATACAAATGTTTGAGTTAGTTTAAAAATATAAATTTTATAAATTCAAATATAAAATTTTAAAATAAATTTAAACAAATTTATAATAATTTAAAGCAAATTCAAATATAAAATTTAAAAATAATTGTTAATAAAATTTAATGTAAAATATAAATATAAATAAATTTAATCTTATTAAAAATTTTAATAAAAATATCAATTTTAATAAGAATATTTGTACAAAATTTATATAAAAATTAAATTTTGTTTTGGTATGGAGATATATGAAAATGTTTAATTTAAAAAAATTAATTAAAATAAATAAAAATATATGAATCAAATTAGACACAGATAATGACATGTTACATGACACAACCTCAATTTTACACGTAACAAATTATTATATTTAAAAAACAATTTAGAAAAAGTGAAAAAAAAAAATCAAGAACGTGACACCCTCTTTAATAATACTACTATATATTACTAATGAAAATGATTTGGTTAAATCAAAATTTCCGGAAATAAATAAAATAAAAAGATCCATTTGTGATACCAAAAAATGGAGAACAATAAAATTATTTAACTTAAAATAAAATATATTTGAGAGTCCTTGGGCTTCAGTGCATACCTGGAAATCTTAAAAAGGCTGGTTTCAAGTCTAATAGCATGTTAACCAAGTCACTTCGGAAACCATGTCCCTGTGCCAACACAAGTTTCAACATTTACTATTTTAAAAACTTAAAGCAATGAAATTTAGTATTGCCAGCAATGAGAGTTTGGAATTCAAGTCAAGAGCTTAAAATGAAGTAGTTACAAAAGTCAATTTGGATCCTCTGCTAAGTTTTTCTATATTGTTCCTACGTTGTACCTTCCAAATACATTGATTTTGATGTTTCAATGTATTTTTAATGTTTAGCAGAAGAAACACAAAAAAAAAACTAGTAGAAAATTTGAACTCTTTCTTTTAAGTTGTAACAGTAAATACATGAAGGAAAACAGACCTTATATGTGTCGACAGGCATAGCAGACACTTGATCCAACCATATAACCCCTTTTATGGTTGTTGTTAAATACAAACTTGAGTAGGAGCTTGATGCACCAGCTTGTAATATAGTCTCCATTCTTTTCCATTTTGAAACTTCTGATGCAGAAGCACTAAAGATCAATGTATCAGTATCATGTTCATATTAATAGGACTTTGAGCATTGAACTCCCTAGAATAATGAAACAAACTTCTCACATGATATCGCTAGAAGCTAATATCTTTCCACCTTTAGTTTCTCTGAATGATACTGTCATCTGTAGTGGTCCATTTGATTTAACATAGAACACAACTTTATATTTTTTCCCTTGCACAATATTCTGAAACAAGACTTCATGGTTAACATGCAAATCTTTTTCAATTCTGGCTAAAACGATAAGTTAACTACATAACAAAAATGTTTGTTCATTGGAAACAGAAGTAACCATCTTATAAAGAAGGGAAAGGAAAATGGAAGTAGAAGTTCATATGAGACACATCATGTATTATTCTCACCATGCCCCAAAAACCAGGGTTAGAGACACCAACACCATCACAATTGTCACACAGCACATCCATTTTCAATGCAACCTTGTTTTGTTCAAAGCAAGAGCTAAGTTCAGTTTGTAGGAAAACGGTTTGTTCTTTCCCAACTCTAGTCCAGGGTGCAATATTTGATGAACTTTTTGTGCCCCCAGCTTCAAAACCTGAATCACAAATTAATGTGAATGTATATATATTCATTAGAATTTTTGGAGAAATCATATAAAAACATGGAGGAGATTGAAAATAAGGACCTCTGTTGTTCACAAGCTCTGCCCACAATCCACCAGTACCAGCATGATTGATTTCCTGCAGAATCAAAAGTTAGATACTTTAGAACTATTTCACCATAAAAAGATACCCATTTCAGTATTATATAACAGGCACTGTGAAAGGAAACTCAATATTTAGAAATTGGAATAACCCTTTAGTTTGTGACATTAGCACCCGAACCTCAAAAAATACTCCGAAAAGAGTGTCAGGAATTGGCCTTCCAGATGAATCAGAAGCATCTACAACCAGAGTTGAAGCCTGGTTAGCATAACATGTCAGAACAGAAAAACATGCTCCTGTAACAAGGTATATCCAAAGAAAACTGCAACAAGCCTTTGGAAAAATCATAGCTTCTTCTTCTGGTCTTTTACATGTTCAGTATCATGATAACACGTATATATAAGCCAACACAATCTGATGCCTTGATTTTTTCCTTTTTGCCTAATTTATCAGAAAATCAAATAAAGAACATTCTAATATATTATTCTGATCAACACACCGGAGATCCGAATCTCATGAGTATTTGAGTGAAATTGAGTTATTGTAGGACAAGTTGTGGAAGATGTTACTTTTATTAGTTATTTTGTGCACACTGATTCAGACAGTGGACTTTTTACTAGGTCTGTGTTTTTCTTTATAGTTGTGACGAATCCATGTTTCCATTTGCTCACATAAGAGCTTAAAATTCTTTTATCCTGATGCGTAATCAGAATTATTTTATTTTATTTTATTTTAAGAATGATAGAATAATATACATAAACACACACACACACACATATATATATATATATATATATATATATATATTTCAAGAACAACGAAAATTAAACATAATAGTCAAACACACACATTAATTTTTCTTTATTATAAAGTTCATATTATGCCTTTTTTTTTTATTTCTCTATTTTAAAAGTATTTATGGAAAAATCCTCATGCCCAACATCTTTTTAAGGATTTCCTTTTCTTTTGTTCAAACACACACACATATAAATTATTTTTTCTTTATTATAAAGTTCATATTATGCTTTTATTTTATTTTTTTTTATTTCTGTATCTTAAAAGTATTTATGGAAAAAATCTTCATGCCCAACATCTTTTTAAGGATTTCCTTTTCCTTTGTTCAAATAATTTATCCTCAAACTATGGTGAACATGTAAATTAACAAAAAAAAAACAATTCACTTAATGCCATAGGGTTATCATGTAGTTTAAAGATGGTGAACGAAATATTTTCTTATAACAACAGAAAAATAAAAAGTTGCAGATACTAACAAGTAGCCAATATGCAATATCATAGATTTGATAAATTATCATGACTAAACAAATACCTCAGAACATTGATTTGAACTATAAATAGTACATCATTTGGCAGTTAAGCATCATTGAGGATGAAGTTCATCTTTCAATCGTTATCTGTATATATTTTGTTCATACCAACAAGTTTAGCCTTCCAGGTTTAATTTAGGCAGCACAATTTGGGATAAGGAAAGGACACATAACATTTGCCACTCTTTGACATATATTACATTTCTTGATAATATTAACAAAAATGTTGTCTTCATTTTTTTTAGTGAATCTATTCCTATATTGTGACTAGCTTCTGATCATATTAGCAAATCTAGTGACGTCACTGAATAGGAAGAGAGTATAACATTCATGTACTTGTCAGCATTCTCTAGTGAACTTGTTTGTGGCACCACCTGTGTTTAAGATGAAGGTAACAAATGATAAATGGCATGGATTAGTTAACATGGCAAACTGTATGTAATGAATATAGCTAGTACAAATAAGCCAAATAGTACCTTCTTGGGGTCCAAGAAGGAATTCTCATCCATTAAGTCAGTTGATGCAAGAACTGTTTTGGTAGAACCAAATTGTTGCACATTTGAATTCAACCCATTTATATGAATGTTAAGACTCTCTGTGGCTGTTCCAAAGTTTACTACCTGTGCAAAATAAAATATGAGTAACTCCTAGTGAATACAGTGCTAGTGAAAAGCAGCTTCAGCAAATAGAAATTCTGATCAAAGATAAAAATATCAGTTGGTGTTAATCTAGTTAAAGACATGCTTGTAGTCTTTCACGTTCAAGGACATTTAGGATATAGCAATGTCAGTTTCAATTTAATCGAAAAGGGCACCTCTTACCTTTATTCTTAGGTAATTTTTTTTCTCTGTAGAATTTTCCCAAATAATTGCAGATGCAATAAGTTTATTAGATGAAGTTGTAAAGAGTGTTGAGTCAAGAAATGTTGCTCCACTGGACTCAATAAAAAGTTTCTGCACCCAGTAGCTAGGAGTTCCATAGAGCTTATAAGAGTCAAACACAATTGAATCTGGAATCCATCTGTAATGACACATTTAGACAGTCTCATGTTACTATGAGAATCATGTTGGAGTCTACAAATAGTTTATCACAAGAAATTTTCGAAGTGCCAATTCTATGTTGCAATATTAAGATAAAGTTTAGAAGATTTCACAGAAACAAAGTACGAGAAAATTACCTCCTGTCATTTATGTTCGAGAAAAGTGGCGCATAAGAAACCATCTGGACAATATCACTGCATCAGAAAAATAATATAAATGAAAAACTTTGTATGATTAAGGCTAAAAAAGCTTCATAAAACGGACACAGTATACAATAGAAAAAAAGGCTATAGAAAACCTGTTCTTCTCTAGTCCAATAAGAAATGCGGCTTCAGCTATGGCAGCCAAAAGACTTCCATTTGCTGCATCTTCTTTCCACACAGCATACTCACTCACAAAAGCCTGTAAAACCATATATATTGAGCACTCACATAACAGACTATGCATAACTTAACAATCCATAAATAATGAATTGGAATGGTGTTCATTAAAACTCAAGATTAATCAAACCTTTGGACCAGCTCGTGATGTGTGATCGAACCGAGTGGACTTAGAAAACATGTCATTGGAGTCTGTATAAATCTAATAAAAAGTAAAACGTAAGTAGGATGATAAGTTGAAAACCAAATAAAAGAAAATAAATACACTTGCTAAAGCAAAATCAACAAAATGAAAGTTCAAGAAACAATGTGAGAATGTTATCTTTACGTGAAACTCGAACAAATCAGCTGGATGCTTTAATGGTGCACTAGAAGCATCACAATTTGAGATAATTTGAATATCTGGGTTGGCAGATCTTATAGCCTCATAAAACTTAAGGTAGTTTCCTAGAATCAAACAAGAAAAAAGTGTTAATAGTTTAATACATTAGTCTTTAGATTGCTAAAAATATTATCATTAATGGCTTACAAGTGTGTGCTCAAAGAATAATAAAAAACAATTAAATTGCATACCTTGATAATTAAAATGCCAACAATCTTCATTTCCAACAGCCACATATCTCAAGTCAAATGGTTTAGGATGTCCCATTGCAGCTCTAACAGAACCCCATTTTGATTCAGGAGAGCCTCTTGCAAATTCAATGCCATCCAGGGCATCCTTTTGATTAACAAATTTCATCATAGTAATAAATATGTGTGTATATAAATTCATAAATGCTAAGAAGAAAAGGGCAGGGAGATAAAGCTGTACTTGCACATAAGGAGCTAGGGCTGATGCATTAACTTCTTCATGAACGCTGATACCTATAAATAAGACATTCAAATAAATAGAAAACAAAGACAAATTAATTCAAATAGTTGTGGTTGTTGGGAATGAATTTGAGCTAAGGCAAGAAGAACATCAATATACCAGCGTTGAACACCCATATGGGCAATGCACCAAGGTCCTCTGCTAGCTGTTAAAGAAATATTGTATCATTATATTTATTCAGCTAAAGTAGGGAAAATTTAATCGTAGTTGTAAAAGAATAATATATACTCACTTGGAGATATTCAAAATAACCAATTCCATCATCGCTCCAATAGTTCCAAATATCATCGAAATGTCCAGGTCTCTCTTCCCATGGTCCTATTGTATCTTTCCACTGATATCTGTTTTGCAGGTGATCACCTTCAACATAAGTACCACCTAATGCAGTAATATTGTCAAATATTGTTAGGTCTTAATAGATTTTATTTTACACAAAGTTTAACGACATGTGCCTTTCAACTAGTTGGTTCAAGATTTGAATACTAATGATATCCCTTTGAATATGAAAAAATCCATATTGGGAGGGAATAACTTCACCTTGTGTAGATCTTTCACCATGGTACAACTTTTTTTATTATTTATAGTTATTAATAAATTGATTTATTAATTTTCTCAATTGAGTTACTGAGGTAAGAATTCAGCATTAGGTATCCAACAATATGAAGTTGAATATTAAACCTTACTTTGAAACATGGAATTTGTACATACCAGGGAATCTGAGAAATTTAGGTTTCAAATCTGCTACTATTTGAAAAAGGTCATTTCTGAAGCCATGGCCCTGTTTCGAGAGATAATAATTTGAAGGAAAAGAAATAGAATACATTAGCAACAAAATGGCCAGGAACCAAGCTTAGTGACTCATACATTACTACACGAAATACTAGAATTTAGGGTGAGCATTTATAGAATAAAAAGCACTAAAATGATGACATAAACATCAAATTAAATCTATAAACTTAAAGTAATAAATAGCTACATTTTTTGATTTATAAGTTGTGATTGTTTATTCTACTAACCATATGAGTGTCCAATGGCACAGCTGACACCTGGTCCAACAAAAATGTCCCTTCTCTGGTTGTGGTTATTTGAAGACTTGAATAGTGATTAGTATGTTTTGCTTCCACTATTGTCTCCACCCTTTTCCATTTTTTATCTCCAAAAACATGCCTGTTAAGGACCATGTATTAGTCATTTTAATCAATACAAAATGTGGATTTATGTCTTATTGTGTATAGGCTATAGAATCTCTACAATTCTATATAAGAAGGAACTTGCCTGGTATTTGATGCCACTTTTATAACATCAATACCTGTGAATGAAAGTTGAAAATCAAACTTTGTTTCTGATTTAACATGGTAGACCACCTTGTACCTCTTTCCTTGCTCAAAATTCTGAACATGAAAAAGTTACTCCATGTAAACACAAAGTGTGATTTATATGAGCCTTTTTTACTGTCATTATTATTTATGTTAAAGATTTAAACTTACATAACACAAATGCAAGAAAAATATGAAGAAAAAGTTATAATGTGTGTGTGAATGGGAAGCACATATGATTTCTCTTACCATGCCCCAATAGCCAGGATTAGAGATACCAACGCCACCATATGGGCAAGGTTTGAGACCCCCACAATACACCTTCATTTGTAATGCAGCTTTATTACGCTCAAAGCAAGAGGTATGGTTTATTGATACAGAAATGGATGACTCATTTCCAATAACTGACCAAG
Organism: Vigna reflexopilosa; assembly: GCA_027742785.1. NCBI lineage: Eukaryota > Viridiplantae > Streptophyta > Magnoliopsida > Fabales > Fabaceae > Vigna > Vigna reflexopilosa. The sequence goes on from CM050914.1 coordinate 14,672,699, forward strand.
GATAAATATTTAAGGTGTTGTCTGGTCCTCCAGCTTCAAAGCCTAAAAAAATAATAAAATACTTAAAAAGATACTGAAATCTAATTGAGTCTGTGGATTAGAAAGACAAGACGAAGAAAAGTTTATGGATTTGAAAATAACCTCTATTGCTTACAAGTTCTGCCCACAGTCCCCCAGCACCAGCATGATTTATCTCCTGAAAATTGAATTCAAAGAAACTGGTGAATTTATAAAAATTGAAATGAGATTAGTTTATTTTTTGTGATACTTTTTGTTTCTTCTGTTTGGATGATAAATGAGATTGGTCTGTTGCAATCCACAAACAATTTTAAAGTCAGGTTTTCATGACGAGGGCCAAAAATTGTCATGCATGTCTGCAATGGAGTTAAATGAGTAGCCTTTATCATACAATATCTTGAAATCATACAGTTTATTGCACATTATTTAGAAACCTGTTTAGCATTAAAGGTCTTGCCATAAACCAAGTCTTTCAGAAAAAATTCTGTCAACTTTTAAGAGGGTCATTGCCAGATCTTGGTAGGAAGGGAAATATCATGTGTTTATGCTTGGAAAATAGCTGAAGCTGACTTAAACTACACTATGAAGAAAGAAACACCACTATCTATTTTATTAGGAGTAAGAATAATTGGCTTATGAGGAGAAGGAAGGTTGCATACCTCAAAGAACACTCCATGAAAACTTTGAGGAATTCGCCTTGCATTCTCCTTATCAAAGGAAGCATTTACAACCAGTGTTGAGTTCCCATCAGCAAAGCATTGTTGAAACGAAAGAAAATGAATAAGGAGGGAATAGAGCATAACACCAAACCAAGGCCTGAGAGAACAAAACACCATTTTGGAAAAGGTTTGGATGACAAATTTTGTGGTGGTGAAGATATTTGTCTAACAAGTCATATTATATAGGGAAGGAGCATTCCTAACAAATGTGCTCCTCCAAACTACCTAAAAGGAAAGGGTATACTACTTTTACATTCTTTTAGTAATGTTCTTGATTGATTTTATTTTGAGTCCCCCTCAGGTTCGTCTCTATCACATTTTCACATGAGACATACAGTTTGTCTTATACCAGAGTTTTACAAGTAAAACATCTCTATTTGTGGGTTATACGAACAGGCCAGGATACAGCTATGATCTTTGACATCTATTTGCATAACAATAATTTGCTCAATTTATAAATAAAAATATAACCAATGAAAATTGTATTATTGGACTTGGTGACATAAGTTGTAGGTAGTCTGCAGAATCCACAAGTAAAACCAGCTCAGAGTGTAGGTTGTGCAGATCGAATATGAACAACCTACATTTAAAATTTTTGTCCAAAAATCAACATGCATCTACACAAAGTACAATTATGTAAGTAATATGAGGACCTTATACAAATACCTGGTCAACATCTCCCAACTTAATTGTTATTTGGTTGGAGTACCCACTTCATATTTGATATGACTTGATAAAATAAAAGATAGAAAGGAGCTGTCACTGATAATGGCATCTTTCTCTCAATCCATGCAAACTCTCAAACAGAGTTAATTTGCAATTTTGCAGCACATAGCTTACCAACCCTAACCTTTTCATTAGATGAAATGTATTGGGTTGAAGAATCTCCTCACCAAATTGCATCTATTCTCATCTCTGATGTAAATCATTCAGACTTTTACATAAAGCCAAATACATTTCTAAAAATACAAGAATGAAAACAACACATTTTAAGTTAAGTTCAAATTGCATGTCTATTGTTTTCTAATAAAATTTACACTAAATTGTAATTTTGATCTTTAACTTTTTTCAGTTTTTACTTGTATTGGTGTCCCTCTCACTGCAATTACTGTCTTTTTTAGTACTGTAAAGTTACTGAGTATCAAGTTTCTCTCCATTCTCATCTGATAGACCCAAAAGCAATGGATACTGAAGCTGGAAATTTTCACAAAGTTATGAATAATTAAAACTTAAATAATAAAAATTGTCTAAAGAAATAAAAATCCAAAGTTACAGATGATTAAATAAGAGATTTAAACTGTTTAAAAAAACTTAGAATCACAATTACAAATTTTATAAAATATTGCAACCAAATTAGAATTAAGCTTAAATTTCAGGGGTATGTTTAACACCGACAAACCTCAAATATTCCTTATTAATAAATTAGAATGAACATGCAATGAAATGGAAACACCCACTAAATGGTTAGTCTATTTAATATAAAGAAATAGTTACACAAAATTTTGATTAGTTTATAGTCACCTTTTTCATTTTCTGATCTCTTTCTCTGTCTTCTGTCCTCTTCATTTTTCAGGTCACCTTTCAATTTTTGTATCTGTTATGAAGTGACTTCTTTTGTATGTAATCTCAAAAGTGTATAAAACAAATACAGGTCACATGCTACATGTTACCTTATATATATATATAAGGTAACATGTATATATGTATAATTGTTTAATTTTTTAAGATCTGTTTGAACAAAGTTTCAAGGTACCCATTATGCCGAGTAACTTGACATTTATTTTCAAATGATTCTTTTTCTTAATCGCTCCAAAATGAAGATCAAAATGTTAATTTTTCAGTTCAATAACCTCTTCTTTAGCATTACAAGAGTGGACCGTGAGATGCATCTAAATACTTCACATCAATACCTAAAAATGACTAACAGTTGGATTAAAACTCATGATTAAAACTGTCATGTAGTTTAAGAAAGGTGAACAGAGTGTTTTCTTATGAACTCAGGAAAATAATAAGATGCTAATAAACTGACAAGTCCGTGGACAACATATACTTCCAAGTGTTTGATAAATGCTTGTGACTACTCATTCTTGTGACTAAACTTACAAATTGTACATCTTGCCAATTAAGCATCAATGATATGATTCTGAGTGAGTAACAATTTTATATATACCAACAAGTGTAGGGTTCCATGTCTGAACCATCGTGAAGAAGATAACAATAGTTTTTGTCTAATCTCAGACATCGTTTTCACAAATTCTGGTCTTGTATGCATGTGAGTTGGTCTATTCACTGTAGGCATGGTCATTTGGGAGAACCCACCTTACATACAAAATTGAGCAAAAGTTTTATGTAATTGAAAATTGACATCTACCAAATAAAATGATACATTCACAGCAACAAAGAAGGTTTGGAATTTTGTTATACCCTTTTACTACAAAATTGTTTTTTCAATCATCAATTGTTCATCACTTTTTGTAAGTAATTAGGACACTTAACTTTTTGAAAGTTGAAAACCGATGTAAGAAACAGAAACTACCCAAAAATAACTTTAATTTGAATATAACTTATGGATCCACAGTTAACCTAATCCAATGCTAATATATGCAACTGTACTTTAATAACTAATATTTTTCTCATTTAAAATTCTGAGACCAGATAAAAAAAAGAAGGAAAGAGAATAAAATGAGACATCTTAAAAATTTAAACGAAAGGAATAGGCCATATATTACAATTTATTGATGATATAAAAAGGGCACAAAATCTCCTTTGGAAGGGACTTAATGTTTTACATTACTGTCCCTGTGTTGAATTGTCTTCTAATAACTTAAATCGAATGATGTAACTGAATAGGGTGAGAGAATTGCTTCTATCTTTCTTCCAACATTCCCTTCCGAACTTGTTAGTGGCACCACCTGCATTTAAAATGAAAAGAACATCAATTATAAATCACACCACTTTTTTCACATGTTTGGCAAACATTACCTTCGTAGGCTGCGCGAAGGAATTCTCATCCATTACGTGGGTTGATGTGAGCACTGTCGTTATACAATCAAATCGTTGTGTCTGTGGGAACCCATCTAGGCTTATGTCGAGTATCTCTATGGCTGTTCCGAAGTTAACTACCTGTGCAACTCAAACATAGATTCTGTTGACCAAAGGTAAAAAAGAAACAACTAGAGCTAATCTAATAAAAGACATGCTTTTATGTTGTTTAAGGTTCTAGCACATTAGGAACACTCAGAATCTTACCTTTATTCTAATGTAATTTTTGTTATCTGTAGAATTTTTCCAACTAATTGCAGATGCAATTAGTTGATTAGATGAATTTGTGTTGAGTGTTGAAGGAAGAAATGTTGCTCCACTAGACTCAACAAAAAGCTTTTGCACCCAATAGCTGGGTGTTCCATATAGCTGATAAGAGTCAAACACAATTGCATCGGGAATCCATCTGAAAAATCACACAATTTCATCAACCTCATTTTATAAAAACTCTTCAGTGTTCATTCTGGGTAGATAAAAAAATGAGATAAATGGTAGAAAATTACTTCCTGTTGTTTATATTTGAGAAAAGTGGTGCATAAGCAACCATGTCTACAATATCACTGCATCAAGAAAAAATAATGTTAAAAATGGTTATTGTAAAAAAAAAAAGAACTTTATAAAACAAAAATTACATTAAAAGAAAAAAGAACTAAACCTGTTCTTTTCAAGGCCAATAAGAAATGCAGCTTCAGCCACTGCAGCTAGAAGACTTCCATTTCCAGCATCTTCTCGCCATACAGCATACTCACTCACAAAAGCCTATACAATCATACAACACATTCACTATTCACGTTTCAAACTATGCATAAATGAACAATCTATAAAAAGTGAATTGGATAGAGTTCATACCTTTGGACCAGATCGTGACGTGTGATCGAACTGAGTAGATTTGGAAAATAAGTCTTTGGAGTTTGTGTAAGTCTAACAAAAATAAAACATTAAGAAAGATAAGATGACAAATGAAAAAAAGAAGACAAATTAAGCATGCTCGCCAAATATAAAACAAATGAAAGTTCAAGAATTAATATATATCAAAACGTATTATTACATGAAAATCAAACAAATCAGCTGGATGGTTTAATGGTGTTCCAGAAGCATCGCAATTTGAGATTATTTTAATATCTGGGTAGGCATATCTTATAGCCTCATATATCTTAATGTAATTTCCTGCAAACAGAAAAAATGTATAATAAAAATTTAGTGATTAAATCAATAAATTTAGAATCGGGAAAACATAACATATATACTAAGGTTTCAGACATATATGTGCTGAAAGAACGATAAAAGTGTTTACCTTGATAATTAGCAAAGTCACAATCTTCATTTCCAATGGCAACATATCTCAAATCAAATGGTTTAGGATGTCCCAATCCAGCTCTAACAGAACCCCACTTTGATTCAGGAGAGCCTCTTGCGAACTCGATGCCATCAAGGGCATCCTTTTAATACAGAGATTTCAAAACAAAGAGTTAATTGTATATAGAGTTTCATGAACACCAAAAGGAATTGAGTGTCAGAAGAAAATTATACTTGCACGTAAGGTGCTAAATCTGATGGATTAATTTGTTCATGACGGCTGAAACCTAAATCAAACACACGATTAGTTAGAAAACAAAGATAGAATCAAAATATATATGTTGTTTAGGATGAATTTGAGCTAAGGCAAGAAGAACATCAATATACCAGCGTTGAACACCCATATGGGCAATGCACCAAGGTCCTCTGCTAACTGCTCAACAAATATTAAATCATTATATTTATTCAATTAAAGTAGGGCAAATTTAATCATAGTTGTAAAAGAATAATATATACTCACTTGGAGATATTCAAAATAACCAATTCCATCATCACTCCAATAGTTCCAGATATCATTAAAGTGACCTGGTCTCTCTTCCCATGGTCCAATTGTATCTTTCCACTGATATCTGTTTTGCAGATGATCACCTTCAACATAGGTGCCACCTAATTAATCCAATGGACAAGGATAAATAAAGTTAATTAGATTTCAGAATTTTCAAGTAAGTCTTATATATTGCTACCTCAGTATATCTAATTACATAGAATTTGAACATATATACCAGGAAATCTCATAAACTTTGGTTTTAAATCTGCCACCATTTGAAAAAGATCCTTTCGGAAGCCATGACCCTGCTTAAAGATAAGATATTGAATTCATGTGAAGAAGAAGAACAAAACAAAATAGATTACATTATGAACAAAGGGTCATTAATGGATGTACTAAGTGTGATTAGTCATTCTGATTTGTTATTTAGCATATTCTTCTTCATTCTTTAGATGGTAACATAGAATTACTCTATCATTATTGATCCAAACATTCTCTTAAAATTTAATAGCTGCAGCTGTTGATTTAAGGTGTGATTGTTTTACTAACCATGTAAGTGTCCAATGGCATGACTGAGACTTGGTCAAACAGGTAAGTCCCTTCCTTGGTTGTGGTTATTTGAAGACTTGAATAGTGATTGGTAGCGTTTGCTTCTACCAGTGTCTCTACCTTTCTCCATTTTCCATCTTCAGAAATTTGCCTGAACCATCACAACAAATATTTTTAAGTTGACGTTTATTCGATCAAACTACTCATATGTTTATCCCATTTTAACCGATAGCAGATACTAAAATAGATCTAATAAATAATAAATTTTAAATATAAAATTATCTAATAATATTTCGATAATGATTGGGTAGTCGATAATTCTAATAAATAATAAATTTTATTAAAATAATTTTTGAACAAATGTAATTTTATATTTAAAAAGATCTTTAAATTTAATTTAATCTTTTATAAGATAAAATTTGAATTATTTTATATATTTTATATTCATCTTATTTTGAATTATTGTAGGTCTGCAAAGACCATTATGCAAAAATATCAACTTACGTAATATTTGATAACAACTCTATGACATCAACACCAGCCAAAGAAATTAGAATATTAAAGTCTCCTTCTGATTTGATATGATAGACCACCTTGTACCTTTTCCCTTGCTCAATATTCTGATAATGAAAGGAGCAGTTTTAGAACAACAAAAGGTAATAGACTATGTAACATTTTCTCAATTTCGTATGAAAATAAAAACATAACATTATGTGAGTTTGTAATTATAAATCATTTTTATTTTTGTTATATAAAAAAAAATGATATGTGGATGTGTGAATATGAAGCATATATTAATTTTGCTTACCATGCCCCAATAACCAGAGTTGGAAATACCAACGCCACCACTTGGACAAGGATTGTGATCATTACAATACACGTTCATTTGTAACGCAGCTTTATTACGCTCAAAGCATGAGCTATGATTAATTGATACAGAAATTAATGATTCATTTCCTATAGTTGACCAATGATAAATATTATAGGTATTGTTCGGTCCTCCAGCTTCAAACCCTATAATTAAATTCATAATATTAGTAGAAAAAATTAAAAATCAGTTAAAGTATATTGAAATGTAATTCACTTTAATCTATGGAATGAAAACACAAGACGAAGAAAAACTTAGAATTAAGGAATTAAACCTCTATTGCGAACAAGTTCTGCCCACAGTCCTCCAGCACAAGCATGATTAATCTCCTGAAAAAATAATTTCAAAGAAATTAGTTACTTTTAGGAAATTGAATTGAAATTGGTTTTTTCTTTTTTTTATATATATATATATATAAGTACCTCAACGAATACTCCAAGAAAAGTGTGAGGAATTGTTGTTGGTGAAACATTAGTAGCATCATGCAGAATTAGAGTTGAGTTTGCCTCAACACAGCAATGTTGAAAACTAAGAAGATAAATGGCGAATAAGAAATAAAAGAGGACATGTAATGAGGCTTTTGAAGAACAAAACGCCATTCTTAACAATATTCAGATGATGATATATTCTTGTCTAACAAATGTACCACATTTATAAGCAACCAAAATCTATGGAAGGAAAAATAAATATTTGTGTTTATCTATTATGAGAAAGGAAAAACTTTAAATCCTTTAAACACTTTAGGAACATTAATATTTTAACACTTTAATAAAATATATATTTATCAGTTACAAATCTCTTATTATTATTATTATTATTAAATTTTATTCTCACCTTCTTATTTTCAAGTATCATATCGAACTATAATAACTTTATTGCACAAGTACTACTAAGTCTAATTACGTGTCATTACGAAATATTTTAATTCCAATCTACAAAGGTTTATTTATATGATAATCTAGAAACATTCTGTTGGAAATTTTAAATGGGTAATTACGAGAGAATGAATAATCTGAAATATAAAAAATGCCTTATATTGATATATCAAATAAAGAAAGAAATATGTATAAAGATTTTTATATCAAGAATAAGGAATTAATGTACGAAGAGCTGGTTACAGATTTATGCATTATTTGAAACATTCCTTTTAACATCTTCTGGAAAGTTATAAAATCATAACTAAAACCCACTAACTTATGTATCAATCCTACAATATTCTTTATTTTGGCTGCATTTTAATAAATAATATTGTACATATCTGATCCGAAAAATCTATTAAGTATGCAATTCAAGAATGTCCATTTAGTTTTACTAATATAAAGTGATCGAAAGATCTTTTTGAGATATTCATCGATACAAATATTTATTAATATATGTAACTAAATGTTAGCAGTTTGATTACATAATTATATTCCTTAATAATATATATTAACAAAATATTTTGTATATAAGGTTAGATATCATAATATTATTATTCTATTAATTATTATTATTATTATTTTATATATATATATATATATATATATATATATATATATATATATATATATATATATATATCGTAAGTTATATTTTTATAATCTTTTGATATTATCAATTTTTACAACAAATCTTATAAAGTCTAAAAATTCTATAAATACACATATTATTTCACCAAGAAATACACATGGCATTTCACCGGTAAATACACATATTCTTTGATGAATATCACCCCAAAGTCTAACAACATGGGTCCATGTATAAGTCCAATTTTCTTTCATATTCTTTATACTTTTGTACTCATGGACAAGCTGTTGCGCTCATATATGTTTCCAATCAGACTTTTCTTCTTGTATTCAGGCTCTCCTGTAAACCTGTTGTGTTCCTTGCTCAAACAAAGCACTTCTAGTTTGGATGAGTTATCCTATTTTTAACTGGACTCCTAGGCTGAGCTATTGGGTTCTTCTGTTTTAGTTAGGCTCATAGGCTAAGATTTTTATGTCTTATGCCTTGGACACATCTGAGAAATCATACGGCTATATTTCTTTTGATGACTTTTAGTGCATTGTACTGATATCCTAGATGATTTGTTTTTGTTAGATGCTTACTGCCACAAAGAGTTTGGTTAATAAATCTTTAAGCTTCAACATTTAGCTTAGTATTTACATGGATTATATTAGACTTTATTTGTGTTTAGACAGATTTTACTTCAGGCATTGTATTATTTAAAAATGTTTATCTTGTTCAATACTCTAGATATATTATTATATTTGATAGACACATGTTTCATTTAGTATTATCCTTTAGCTCATGCCATTGTTAGATGTTACATTCTATAATCAATATTTTATTGATTGTTGTTTGTTAAATTTCAAAACTTAAGTTGCTAGACAGTCTAGTCTCACTAGACGATCTTGTCTTAATAGGTTGTTCTCACTACCTGTTATCTAATTAATAGACTACCTTCTAGTATTCTAGCCTTAAAAAGCCCTATGGAGGTTCTATCCTCCTTTTATCCTATGTGTCCACACCCAACCACCTTGTTCAAGAATATTTGGTTGTGTATCTTTTGTCCATGTCCATAGTGGCAATAGAGGTGAACTTGATCTTAGAGCCTTAAATTGTGTTTTGATAAGATTATAAGCACAAAAGAGATAAAAATGTTATCCTTCATCATCTCGAAAATTCTTCATGTCCAAATATGTCCCCTTTTTTTATTACAAAGGTTACTTCTACCAAAATCATCTTTAGGAAGAGACTGCAAGAAATGAATATGATATCCTTATGCTCCCTTACCTAAGTTTAAGACTAGAAAAAAGGACTAAAAGTGTAACAATTGACAAGGAACCCACTAAATTCACTTAAGATGGAGTTGATGTAAGATTTGGGGAAAAAATGGTTTATACAATGAAGATAAAGGCCATTCCATAATTTTTCCATGTCCAACAATCCAACCTAACATTACATGAGGTAACTATCCCTAATCCTTTAATATGCACTGAATCAACCTCTGATTTTCCAACTATACAAGAACCTGAATCTAGTTCAGCAACATTTTATAAGGATCTAAATATTCTAATTTCCCTTAGGAAAGAGACTAGGAAATGTACCACCAAGTCATTATAGCCTCTAGCCAATTACTTATCCTTTAAAAACTTCTCACCTACCCATAAAGCCTTCCTCACAGGCTTAAACACTACAACCATACCTACCTCTTTATTTAAGTCATTGAGTGATAAAAAGTGGAAGCAAGCCATGGACGTGGAAATGGAAACATTAGAAAAGAATAATACTTGGGATTTGGTTACTCTCCCAAATGGAAAAAAATCAATAAGATGCAAGTGGGTATATACTATAAAATACAAGGCTGATGGATCCATTTAAAGGTACAAAGGAAGGTTAGTAGCTAAGAGATTCACTCAAACCTATGGAGTGGATTACATGGAAACATTTGATCCAGTTGCAAAAAAGAATACAGTTAGGGTGAATTGTATATGAATTGTATTCTTAGCATAATTTAATATATCAATTATTGTTAAGACAAGATCGTCTAGGAATCTTTTTTTTTTAAGTTTAACAATCGTCTAACGAAATAGTGTCTATAAAAAAGGCTGTCTAGGATAGCTTGCCAAACACTATATATATTTACACAATGTCATAATTGCAATACACTATCCTAAACGATATAGAGAACAAGACTATGTTGAATGTTATAATACACAGGCTATGCTAAACGCTATAATAAACATTTAATATTTTAAATCCAATGTACAAATATTACTTTTTGTCTCTTATGTAGTTTCTCTTTATCTGTGTAGATTTGTCAAGGGCAAATGCTTTATTCAAAAAGTTCTAGGTTGATTCAGAAGAACATTAAGAGATACAAAGACATTCTAGGAATGTTTCTTTGCTGCTTTCTATCTGACCAATTCATACAATGACATAATTTATTTACACAAGCAAAATAGTATCTGAGAACATACAAAAAGCTACAACAACTCTTTCAAAGTCAATGCTCCAGAGTAAATATGTTTTCCGAAGTTGCCTATATATTGAAGACCGCATGAAAAAGATAGAACATAATTATTTCACATAATTATGTTGCCAAAATTCTTTATCTTTAAAATAGTGCATCGTCTAGCTTTGAGAAAATCTCTTTGTAACAAGTCTTTTCATACCTCATTGTTTTTGGTGCGCCTACCCTCATTATTGGCATTTATGTGTCTCATGGCTCTCCAGGGTAAACTATTATTTCAATTGTGGTAGTGATAGATAAGTGATCTTATGTTGTTCTTATAACAATTTATTTCGAACCAAGAGTCATTTAGCATTGTATGAGTATTGTTGTCATGCTTAGGTGGTTACATCTAAAGAGCAACCTCAAATGTATGGTATAGAGCATTTGTGAGTATACATTCTCCCATGTCGGGATGATTGAAAATTTGCTTAAGACATAAGGCATAATGCATATGACATAATGCATAACACATAATACATATGGTATAGGATAAAGGGAATAGGAGAGCTTACTAGGGCATAATGGCTTTGGTCAAAGTAAGGCTAAGATTTAGGGCTTAATGTACTATGTTTTAGGACCTAGGCCTTAAAGCCAAGGACTTAAAGTTGTGAGACTTTAGTTCAAATTTGTTCTTGAAGTTAGTGCCATAATTAATAAATTAAGATAGCTCATTGTATAATTGTGAATAAAGAGATTAAAAAAAAGTATGATAATGTAAGTAATTATGGCACTTAACTTTTTTTACAGTTCTAAAGCGATGTAAGAAACAGAAACTACCCAAAAATAACTTTAATTTAAATATAACTTATGGATCCACGATTAACTTAATCCAATGCTAATATATGCAACTGTACTTTAATAACTAATATTTTTCTCATTTAAAATTCTGAGACCAGATAAAAAAAAGAAGGAAAGAGAATAAAATGAGACATCTTAAAAATTTAAACGAAAGGAATAGGCCATATATTACAATTTATTGATGATATAAAAAGGGCACAAAATCTCCTTTGGAAGGGACTTAATGTTTTACATTACTGTCCCTGTGTTGAATTGTCTTCTAATAACTTAAATCGAATGATGTAACTGAATAGGGTGAGAGAATTGCTTCTATCTTTCTTCCAACATTCCCTTCCGAACTTGTTAGTGGCACCACCTGCATTTAAAATGAAAAGAACATCAATTATAAATCACACCACTTTTTTCACATGTTTGGCAAACATTACCTTCGTAGGCTGCGCGAAGGAATTCTCATCCATTACGTGGGTTGATGTGAGCACTGTCGTTATACAATCAAATCGTTGTGTCTGTGGGAACCCATCTAGGCTTATGTCGAGTATCTCTATGGCTGTTCCGAAGTTAACTACCTGTGCAACTCAAACATAGATTCTGTTGACCAAAGGTAAAAAAGAAACAACTAGAGCTAATCTAATAAAAGACATGCTTTTATGTTGTTTAAGGTTCTAGCACATTAGGAACACTCAGAATCTTACCTTTATTCTAATGTAATTTTTGTTATCTGTAGAATTTTTCCAACTAATTGCAGATGCAATTAGTTGATTAGATGAATTTGTGTTGAGTGTTGAAGGAAGAAATGTTGCTCCACTAGACTCAACAAAAAGCTTTTGCACCCAATAGCTGGGTGTTCCATATAGCTGATAAGAGTCAAACACAATTGCATCGGGAATCCATCTGAAAAATCACACAATTTCATCAACCTCATTTTATAAAAACTCTTCAGTGTTCATTCTGGGTAGATAAAAAAATGAGATAAATGGTAGAAAATTACTTCCTGTTGTTTATATTTGAGAAAAGTGGTGCATAAGCAACCATGTCTACAATATCACTGCATCAAGAAAAAATAATGTTAAAAATGGTTATTGTAAAAAAAAAAAGAACTTTATAAAACAAAAATTACATTAAAAGAAAAAAGAACTAAACCTGTTCTTTTCAAGGCCAATAAGAAATGCAGCTTCAGCCACTGCAGCTAGAAGACTTCCATTTCCAGCATCTTCTCGCCATACAGCATACTCACTCACAAAAGCCTATACAATCATACAACACATTCACTATTCACGTTTCAAACTATGCATAAATGAACAATCTATAAAAAGTGAATTGGATAGAGTTCATACCTTTGGACCAGATCGTGACGTGTGATCGAACTGAGTAGATTTGGAAAATAAGTCTTTGGAGTTTGTGTAAGTCTAACAAAAATAAAACATTAAGAAAGATAAGATGACAAATGAAAAAAAGAAGACAAATTAAGCATGCTCGCCAAATATAAAACAAATGAAAGTTCAAGAATTAATATATATCAAAACGTATTATTACATGAAAATCAAACAAATCAGCTGGATGGTTTAATGGTGTTCCAGAAGCATCGCAATTTTAGATTATTTTAATATCTGGGTAGGCATATCTTATAGCCTCATATATCTTAATGTAATTTCCTGCAAACAGAAAAAATGTATAATAAAAATTTAGTGATTAAATCAATAAATTTAGAATCGGGAAAACATAACATATATACTAAGGTTTCAGACATATATGTGCTGAAAGAACGATAAAAGTGTTTACCTTGATAATTAGCAAAGTCACAATCTTCATTTCCAATGGCAACATATCTCAAATCAAATGGTTTAGGATGTCCCAATCCAGCTCTAACAGAACCCCACTTTGATTCAGGAGAGCCTCTTGCGAACTCGATGCCATCAAGGGCATCCTTTTAATACAGAGATTTCAAAACAAAGAGTTAATTGTATATAGAGTTTCATGAACACCAAAAGGAATTGAGTGTCAGAAGAAAATTATACTTGCACGTAAGGTGCTAAATCTGATGGATTAATTTGTTCATGACGGCTGAAACCTAAATCAAACACACGATTAGTTAGAAAACAAAGATAGAATCAAAATATATATGTTGTTTAGGATGAATTTGAGCTAAGGCAAGAAGAACATCAATATACCAGCGTTGAACACCCATATGGGCAATGCACCAAGGTCCTCTGCTAACTGCTCAACAAATATTAAATCATTATATTTATTCAATTAAAGTAGGGCAAATTTAATCATAGTTGTAAAAGAATAATATATACTCACTTGGAGATATTCAAAATAACCAATTCCATCATCACTCCAATAGTTCCAGATATCATTAAAGTGACCTGGTCTCTCTTCCCATGGTCCAATTGTATCTTTCCACTGATATCTGTTTTGCAGATGATCACCTTCAACATAGGTGCCACCTAATTAATCCAATGGACAAGGATAAATAAAGTTAATTAGATTTCAGAATTTTCAAGTAAGTCTTATATATTGCTACCTCAGTATATCTAATTACATAGAATTTGAACATATATACCAGGAAATCTCATAAACTTTGGTTTTAAATCTGCCACCATTTGAAAAAGATCCTTTCGGAAGCCATGACCCTGCTTAAAGATAAGATATTGAATTCATGTGAAGAAGAAGAACAAAACAAAATAGATTACATTATGAACAAAGGGTCATTAAGGGATGTACTAAGTGTGATTACTCATTCTGATTTGTTATTTAGCATATTCTTATTCATTCTTTTGATGATAACATAGAATTACTTTATCATTATTGATCCAAACATTCTCTTAAAATTTAATAGCTGCATCTGTTGATTTAATGTGTGATTGTTTTACTAACCATGTAAGTGTCCAATGGCATGACTGAGACTTGGTCAAACAGGTAAATCCCTTCCTTGGTTGTGGTTATTTGAAGACTTGAATAGTGATTGGTAGCGTTTGCTTCTACCAGTGTCTCTACCCTTCTCCATTTTCCATCTTCAGAAACTTGCCTGAACCAGAACCATTATCAAATACTTTTAAGTTGACGTTTATTTGATCACACCACACATATGTTATGTGAAACTATCCTATAGCAAACCCAAAACGAATGGCATAACAAATCTTAAATAATAAATTTTTAGTGTAAAACTTTGTAATAGCAATTCGATTTGACATTTGGTATTGCAGAAAATTTAACAAATAATAAATTTTATTAAAATAAATTTCTAATAATTGTGATATTATATTAAAAAAGAAAAATTTAAACTTAATTCAATCTATAGTTAACTTCTAAAATAAAATTTGAATAATCTTATAAGTTATAAATTTATCTTATTTTTAGTTGTTAAATTACATTGATAATCATGTGAAAATATCAACTTACGTGATCATTGAGAATATCTCTGTAACATGAACACCTGTGAATGAAAGTTGAATATTAAGGTCTCCTTCTGTTTTGATATGATAGACCACCTTGAACCTTTTCCCTTGCTCAATATTCTGATAATGAAAGGAGCAGTTTTAGAACGACAAAAGGTAATATAGACTATAGTAACATTTTTTCAATTTCTTATGAAAATAAAAGCATAACATTATGTGAGTTTGTAAATATAAATCATTTTTATTTTTATTATATAAAGAAAAACATAAAAAAATGTTGATGTGTGAATATGAAGTATATATTAATTTTGCTTACCATTCCCCAATAACCAGGGTTGGAAATACCAACACCACCACATGGACAAGGATTGTGATCATTACAATGCACGTTCATTTGTAACGCAGCTTTATTACGCTCAAAGCATGAGCTATAATTAATTGATACAGAAATTAATGATTCATTTCCTATAGTTGACCAAGGATAAATATTCAAGGTATTCCTTGGGCCTCCAGCTTCAAAACCTATAATTAAATTCATAATATTAGTAGAAAATATTTAAAGATCGGTTAAAATATATTGAAATCTAATTGACTTCAATCTATGGAATGAAAAAACAAAACGAAGAAAAACTTAGAATTAAGGAAATAACCTCTATTGCTAACAAGTTCTGCCCACAGTCCTCCAGCACAAGCATGATTAATCTCCTGCAAAAATAATTTCAAAGAAATTGGTTACTTTTAGGAAATTGAAATGAAATTAGTTTGTTCTTGTATATATATGAATATGCATTAAATTTGTTATAACTATTTTTTTATTTAATAAAAATTTCTTGATAGTTAAAAATTCAATTTAAAACTAAAAATTGTGTATGCTTATATATAATTTAATAAACATAATAATTAAATTATGCAGAGTAATTATATTAATAAAAATCAAATAGAGGTAGTCGACATAATTCACAAAATAAACATAGGGGGTACATAATGTAATCATGGCCATCCTTTCACTAAAATATATATAAAAGTACCTCAACGAATACTCCAAGGAAAGTGTGAGGAATTGCTTTTGGGGAAACTTTAGTAACATCATGCAGAATTAGGGTTGAGTTTGCATGAACAGAGCAATGCTCAAAACTAAGAAAATAAATGGCGAATGAGAAATAGAAGAGGACATGTAATGACGCTTTTGAAGAACAAAATGCCATTCTTAAGAAGATTGAGATGGTGATATATTATTGTCTAAGAAATAGACCATATATATAAGCAATAAAATCTACAAAAGGAAAATTAAATATTCGTGTTTATCTATTATGAGAGAAAGGAAACTTTAAATCCTTCTAAATACGAGCACGTTGTAAAAGCAAAAACGTGTTCATTTTTAGGTACAAAAATGTTTTAAATTTATTTAAAGGGAAAACTTTAAATATATTAATGCTTAATGCTACAAAAATATTGATAAGATAAAGTTTTGATTAAAGTATTTATGTATCTAAGATTTATTCTTTTAACTAATTACTAAAAGCATCATGAAAAATAATATTGTTTTAACGTATAGTTTCTTTTTCTTTTCTCAAAATTAAAATATTTCATCGAACTGATTGATGACAAAAGGATAACATTCCTTCTCCAGATAAGTTTTCTATATGTAAAATAGTTTTTCTAATTTTAGTCTCCATAAAAATTTATATTTTTCTCCTTAAAAGGTTACATTTTTATTTTGATCTTAATAAAATGTGTTGATTTTTGTTTTGATGCTTTAAAATACGTTTACTTTGTTTTTTTATCCTTAGAAATCGTTACTTTTATTTTCTAAAGGTTTAATTATTAAGATAGTCTTTATTTTCGGTGATTTTTCTCCATTAGATCTTTTATTATTTTTCTGTTTTAATTGAGTTATTATTTTTAAAAAATCGAATTAATTAGGTCCTCGCAGTTAGTTTCATACTAACATCGTTCAAGAGGGTGTCACATGTTAGTTTGTGATTTTTTTTGAATTTTTGAATTATTTTTTTAATTATTTTAATTTTATTTTTTTAAAAAAATTAAATAATTGCCATGTGTCAAGCAAATATTATGTCACGTGGCAATGTCAAGCCACATGTCATTGTATTTATCTTTTCCTATATTTTTATTTTGTCTCAATTTGGTGCTGTATTTTTATTTTGCCTTAATTTGGTTCTCATTTTTTAAAAACTAAACAATTTAGTTCCTTTCCAAATTAAAACAAATTTAATTTGTATATAAATCTTTACAAAAAATTTTATACAAACTATATGAATCAGAAAATTATAAAAATTAAAATTTTTAATAAATATTTTTGTGAAGGTGATCTACACAAAAATAGTCTCAGAACTTCCTTAATAATTCATAAAAAGTTTATGGAGTTAAATATTAAGACTTGGAATACATCATCACTAAAAATTCATTTAACAGAAAAAGATTTAAAGACAAGAATTTGAAAAATGTACATATAGTTATTTCATTTAATTAAATCTTCTAAAATTATTCATGGGTCAACTTTCTTGAAATTCTTTCGAACAAAAATTATATTTAATTTAATCTTTTAATTATTTAATGTAGAGACCAAATTGAAATAAAATAAAAATACTATGACCAAATTGGTAGAAAATAAAAATACAAGGATCAAATTGAGACAAATGCAATGACACGTGGCCTGACAGTGACATGTGACACTGACAGTGTCACGTCACACTGTCATTGCCACATGGCACAATGTCAGCTTGACACGTGGTAAAAATTAAAAAAGAAATCACGAGCTGACACGTGGTACCTCTTTAATGGTGTTAGTACAGAACTAACGGCAAGGACTTAATAGCTCAAACTTTTCAAAAATAAAGACTCAATTGAGACAAAAAATAAGGGAAAGACCTATTTGAGAAAAGTCACAGAAAATAGGAACTATGGAAATGATTAAACCTTTTCTAATTGTTAAATGAATAAATAATATGTGTTGTGCTCCTTCAGATCTGGCTTCATCCAATGCCTGGAGATTGGTTACTAAGAGGTCCCCATGCCTATGCATAACGATAGGCTTCGATGTCATTTTCACCATTGTTTTCTTTCATTGTTTGTAAACCGAGTGTCTAATATTTTCTTCAACTTTTAGGTAATAATATTGACCGTTAATTTGTCATTGTTTGAAGAGTTCGCGTAGAGGGATGGTCGGGGTTATGCTGATGATGGGTCATCACCTTTTATTCTCTTCAATTTTAGGATAAACCAAGCAGTCGTCAAACTCGGTCTGTGAAGTGGATACCAGTGCACCAACGCCTATTGTCTATGTCGAGGTGAATGTTGCATTGGAAATTCATGCCTCAAATGAAGGAGAGACAGTTGCATGGCCCCTCTTGGGCATTGCGGGTTACGACTGAGCATCCCATGAGGTGGGGGAATAACTTACTTGT
Organism: Vigna reflexopilosa; assembly: GCA_027742785.1. Taxonomy (NCBI): domain Eukaryota; kingdom Viridiplantae; phylum Streptophyta; class Magnoliopsida; order Fabales; family Fabaceae; genus Vigna; species Vigna reflexopilosa. The sequence goes on from CM050914.1 coordinate 14,691,356, forward strand.
TTTCGAATGGAAAATCAGTTACGAGGGTGGACCGAGAGGTGTCGTTTCGTTAAGACTTCTGAGGATGGTCAAAGCTTTAACCTCATCTCATGCACGGGGAATGAACGAGTATGTAATGGGAAGGAATATAGTCTTAAGGATTTCTTCTTCTACATGTATTATTACATTTTTAGAGAATTACTCATTTGCTCCCCTTCGACAACTTCTAGATGGGCGTTCTCCATGAGCTTAAGGTGGCGTCCACTCAACTCCACCCTAACGGTTGGGCTTTCATGCAAGCCTTCGTTGTTTTGCGTGCGGAGCTCAGATCACTCATACCCTTACCATTTTCTTGCATTTTTTCTACACTCTCCCAAACACGAGGAGAGGGTGGATTTCCCTCATCTCTAAAAAGGGGAAGTGGTTGTTCACTCTATATGTCACTTCCTCTAAAATATTTAAGAATAAATATTTCAAAGTTAGAGTGAAAGATATAGTCGGATCCAAAGTTTTTGACGAGATTGATCGGCCAAAATTTCCTTATATTGGATCGAGAGTCTAAGGAAAATAATGTCATGGCCTAAGGCAACAATGACACGGCCAAGATGGAAGCCGTGTAGATAATCAACGAGCTATCTCGTTGTCTTCCCTGCCAGACTCTTGTCAATAGCCTTGACTCGTCAATCAGTGAATGAGGTGTTCATTTTTGGCATGTGTTGCTCATCTAGCACAATATTCACATTGTCACATCATCATCTTCAACCTCCCAACACAAAAATCCTAGCCACCACATCAGCCACCTCACACCTTCATTGCACAACACTGATGACATGCCACAATGAAACACATGCACGCACAAATCAAAAACCAAGATGCAATTCCCTAAATAGATCCCTAAATTGTAAATCCCTAAATAAATCCCTAAATCGTTACTTCATAACCAACATAGAATCGTAAACCAAAATGTAGTTCCCATGTTTCTTTCTATTTCCCACATAATAAAAACCAAAACCTAACATTCCACCCAAACAACTAAAAACCAAAAACAGAACACAGATTCATTATATCTATTTTCAAAAGAAAATACCCCAAGTTTAATGCTACTAAATTTGAGTTACAAACCCAAAAAACATGAATTAAAGGTAAATGAGAGATAGAAGGTGAGAGGAAAGAAAAGGAAAGTGGAAGATTGAAACCCTATTATAGGTGGCAACGTGTAAAGTGGAAGTTTAAAACTTATAGGTGGCAACGTGTAAAGTGAAAGTTTAAAACCCTAGCATAAAACGATCACGTAGGCCAAAAACGAACACCTCATTCACTGATTGCTCACGTAACACTATGTCTTTAATAATTTAGACACTATAAAAAAAATCAAATTGAACAAAAATTACAAAAATTGAAACCAAATTAAACACTTATCTTGAACAAAAATAGAACCAGTATTAAACCATTTTCAATTTATTTGAATGAAAATGCAATAAATAAAAAGATTCAAAAATTTATGCAAAATGCGTGCAACAATCAACTTCAAAATTAAATATTTTTTATATTTTTTAAAAAGATTTGACTTTCTTGATTAAAGATATAAAAATATAATGTACACTTATAGGGATTTTCGTGCTGCTTATGAATGTAAATTTTATCCAAGAATAAAATTTAAACATATATGAGTAACATGAAATATCGAATTTGAGTTCTTGAATATAGAATAAAAATAAAATTACTCGAAAGAATATTAAAAAGAACAAAATGCTGATGATCGAATAAACAATCGTGAAAGAGATGCTTATGAAAAATTATCAATCATATTTTTCAGTAGAAATTTTGTTAATAAATATTCTGGTACTAAATTTCAGAAAAAGTATGTCTCCAAGCTTGGTGGACAAATTACTGAGCATTAATGGAATCCACGTAAATATTATTATTCACAGTGCAACATTGTTTAATTACATGGCAAGGTATAATTCAAATCTTATACAGTTGGTTGCAGCTGATTCATATATTCCATTCCTTCCCCTTTACTTTTTCTTCTGCATTTTGGTCAAATTTTTCATTGCATTACATAGAAGACCACGTAGAAGAACCACTTCCCTTCCTCTTCAGATCGCTGGATTCTTTCAGCAAATCAAATGATGTGAATGAACGTGCAGGGACTGTCACATTCAGGTCCTTCCCAACATTCTGAAGTCCACTCTTAATTGGCACCACCTGGTTCCATAATAGAACAATCAACAAAATCCTAAGCTAATGTTTTCACATGCTTCCTAAATAGCCATAAGAAATTTCCATGTCTAGATTCTCTCCTGGATTTTATGATGATGTTCTCCACTGAACATTAACAATACAATGATGTTGGTACTTTAAAAATCTTTTGAAGAAGCGGCAAAGGAACATCATAGAGAAACCCAGTAGAGAATTCAAATTCCAAATTTCCATCTTTGTTGTGTCTTCAAAATATACTTGATGTAAATTGATTTTGATGTTTGAAAATATATGAAAACAATTTTTAATACACCAAAATCACTTTTTTCTTGAAGATACACGGTTCATGCAAGGAGTTACAATAGTAGTGTAATAAAAGGAACAAAATTTCAGATGGGTAAATTAAAAGATGGAATGTGAAAGGGTGAAGATTGAGGGTACCTTCTTTGGCTGTGAGAAGGAGTTCTCATCCATTACATTTCCAGATGTAAGCACAGTCTTTGTTGATCCAGATAACTGCAATGAATTTGGTTCTAGTCCATCAATGGAGATCTTCAGGTTCACTGCGCTGGTGCCAAAGTTCACAACCTGCAAAAGTCAAGTGATTCCCAGTGATGACAGTGCTAATGAAAGAATTTCCAACAAAACAAATTTAGTTTGTTGGGGGGTTTTATCGGAGAAATATACTCAAAATGAGGAATAAATGTTTCTGCAAATTTAGCATTATGCCATTAACTATAACAATGAAAATACAACTGATTCTCAAATTCTTTAAAAATTACAGAAGTAAGAGTAACTTTTGCAAAAAAACGTGTTACCTTTATTCGTATATAATTTTTGTTATCTACAGAACTTTGAAATGTTATTGCTGATGCAAGGACTGAATTGGAAGAGGAATTCGATTGAAGTGATGAACTTAGAAGTGTTGCTCCACTTGACTCTGAGAAAAATAATTGCACCCAATAGCTAGGAGTTCCATAAGCCTGATAAGAGTTGAACACAATTGCATCTGGGTTCCACCTAATGACAGAAATACAGACAATCTTAGTTTTTCCGTCAATGAAGAACAATTCTACATAATTTATTAACCAGCTTAGCATATGAATTGAAAACAACTTCTCAGAAAATTTAGAGCAATGAAATCCTCTGAAAACACCTTTTCTTTTCTAAATTTTTGTATACATTTAGGTGGAGTAAATTTGTTCTTCAAGCAATTGTTTAGCTGAACAAAAAAATGTTAGTGATCAGCTTTACCACCCTTTTATCAGTTTACAACCAAGTCTCCTTGGAGAAATCAACAAATTTTTTTGTCTATTTTCTGGTGGAATATTTTCATAAACTTCTATTCAGAAAAGAACATAGTGCACAGTAGGCTAGACCAAAGGGCAAACAAGATGAAAAGACAATAGAAATTTTCTGGTAATATCATTAGAAATTACCTCCTGTCATTGGCATTAACAAAAAGTGGAGCATAGCTGACCATTTCGATAACATCACTGCACCAGAAAGTAAAAAATGAAAATGGTGAGTACTAACTATTAAGTGGACTGGATCAGAAACTCAGATTTCATAATGCTACAAACCAAGAATAGGAAAGGAAAAGAAACATTTCAATGCTTTTCAGATTTGGTTTGGGAAAAAGTGCAAGATTTCAAGCTTGACCGTTGTATAAAATAACATCATAAGAAGTCTCAGTAAACCTGTTCTTTTCGAGTCCAATAAGGAACCCGGCTTCAGCTAGGGCTGCCAAAAGGCTTCCTGTTCCAGCATCTTTTCCAGTCACAGCATACTCACTTACAAAAGCCTGTAAAAGTGTCCAAAATAGATCGAGTACAAATGGAAATGCCGATAACTAATTAAAGAGAAGAGTTTGACACAGATCATAAAACCTTTGGGCCATTTCGAGATGTGCGGTCAAATGTGTTAGCTCTAGAAAACATGTCGTTCGCATTTGTATAAACCTAAGAATAGAAACAAAGTATATGAGAGATCAATTTTTTTTACATCAAGTTAAGAATGCTATTGCATCACTATACAGGTTATAATTCTAACTAGGTTAGCATTACAACATGTATCACCCACATGTAGCATTCTTGATATTATTATTCTTTAAGGGGAATTATAAAAGAAATTGTGTGAAGGGATTTGTTATGAAAGACATGTGTGAAGACATTACATGATAATCATACATATCAGCTGGATGATCTAAAGCCCGAGAAGAACCATCACAGTTTGAGATAATTTGGATATCAGGATAAGCAGTTCTTATTGCATGATAGAATTTCAGGTAGTTTCCTGGCAGTCAAAGATGTAACATAAAGGGAAAAGGCATCAGATTACTCTGTTTCAATTAGAAATGGGAAAAAATATGAAATCCAGAACTATCCATTAGAATCTGTAATTATCATATATTAATAATAAATTCAACCGCAGCATTTGCCCTTCTTGGCACACATAAATAATACAGTATTATTGTATGCTAACAATGAAAATGTTAGTTTTTCTTAGGACAGAATGGACAAGAAAAAATGCATACCTCGATATTTCGGTTTTCCACAATCTTCATTCCCAACAGCAACATATCTTAGATCAAATGGCTCAGGGTGTCCCATAGCGGCTCTAAGAGAACCCCATTTTGAAGTGGGATCACCTCTTGCGAACTCAATTCCATCAAGGGCTTCCTACAATAAAAAATTCAAGACTCTTTTTACATACTTTTGAGTCAAGTTTCTTTAAAAAATAATGGAAAAAATACCTAATAAGAAGGGGAAAGGGAGTAGAAGAGTATGATAACATACTTGCACAAGAGGTAAAACCGCAGATGTATCAACTTCATCATTGTGGCTGACACCTTAACCAAAAATTCAATTAGAAAACAAAGAATTTTTTCCTTTCTCCTTGTTAGTAAGAAACTCAGAGGATGTTTGGTTCAACTATTTTGATGAAAATAATAGGTTATTTTTGGCAGCTTCTTGAGAAATTCCAAACAAGCATTTGGTTAACAGAGATAGACATAAAATTACCATTGTTAAATACCCATATTGGTAAAGCACCCAAGTCCTCCGCAAGCTGCTCAACAATAACAACAACAACATAACATCATTTACTGATGTAACAAAAACTGAAAGTAAATTCAACTATATAGGAACTTAATAATCCTTAATATATGAAAATCAGCACTTACTTGGAGAAACTCAAAATAGCCAAGTCCATCATCAGTCCAATACATCCAAACATCACCAAAGTGCCCAGGTCTCTCCTCCCATGGTCCAACAGTTGCCTTCCACCGAAATGCATTTCTTAACCATTCTCCTTCAACGAAACAGCCACCTAATGCAATGTAATGAAAAATAGCATTCCCAGATGTTACTTCTGTACAAACTTTAGTAAAATGGAATGCCACATTGTCAAATGATGCTTACTCACACTAGAATATGCACTAAAGAAAGTAAATAAATAAAAGATTATAGTAGATATGTATCTCAAGATGAATCTTAAATTACTCCGTATCTAAAGATACATGAATGAATCTATGGGATTCCATATCACTTATACAGTTCATATGCTTTTACCTATTCCACCATTCTTATGAAAAATAAAAAACTAAAAAGGTATGTGACCTTAAATTTTTAAATGAAAATGAATTTGAAAATACACTTGTAAACTTATCCTATTTTATTTGTCACTCACTCATTCAACACGTTACTCTTGTAGATTTTTAATAGTTTTTGTTTTTATTCTTCTAAAATAAAGATTTCACGAACTTATATATAACTAATAGTTTGATTTGTTCGACTTCCATTTAAGTTATTTTATCTTTCTAGCTTTAAATTGCTTACACTGAACACTGTACATCATCTGTATGATACAGTTGAAGTAACTTTTCATTGTATCTAAATGTTATGATTCCATACAAAATTATGATTGAAGATTCAAAAATTAATTCAATGTTTCATTATTTGAATCTCTATCTGAATAACCTATCACAATTACTGTATTTAATGTATCATATCTTATTGTCTTTTTCCATAGAACCTGGTTTGTTTGTTGTATCCTGTAAAAGAAAAAACCCTTCACGTTTATACATGTCAGTTTAGAAAAATGTTTATCTTCTAATGGAATCTAATAGAATTTTCACCTGGATTTTTGCTTTCAGAGTTGAAATATATATGAGCAATTGTTAAAAATACATTAGGATAGTTAAAAATACATTAACCTTTTCTTTATTCTGTATGCTCTAACCTTTCAATTAAGTACACCTCCATTCAAGTATACTCATTTTGGAGATGAAAAACTAGAGAGCACATAACACAGAACAAAAGTAATGTTTAAATTGTTTCGTGTGCGTAAGACAAATTCTATTCAAAATTGCTCAATCTGAACCACAGTATGCTTACCTGGAAATCTGATAAATTTGGGTTTCAAAGCTGACAGCATTTCAAAAAGTTCAGTTCGGAAACCGTGTCCCTGCACAGTAAGAAAAGGATACAAATTAATTACTTCAATATGCACACAACTCTGTTATGGTCTAAGATATAGTTAATCAACTAAAGCTAAATGGTTTCAGAATGTAACACAACCTTATATGTATCCACTGGCATAGCAGACACTTGGTCCAACCATATCACACCTTGGGTAGTCGTTGTTAATTGAAGTCTTGAGTTATGATCTGTTGCTTTGGCAACCAATAAAGTCTCCACCTTTGTCCAGTTTGAAAACTCATCAGCAGTACCCCTGAAAGATCAGTATCAATATCACTCATATTATGATAATTTATGAAATTAAAACTACAGCACGTAAAGTCTCTGTATCACATAGTCTCTGTAGTACAAAAAAATGGTGCTCACGTGATTGCAGATGAAGCCAGGTTCCCTACACCATGTGATCCTTTCAAGGAAACTGTTAGATTAAGTGATTCAGTTGAACGAACATAGAAGATCACTTTGTATGTCTTCCCTTGCTCAATATTCTGAAAGAAGATCAAAGTAGTAAATATTTTACTTGCAGTCTCAGACATGAAAAATACAAAAATGTCAATGAATGTAACAATATAAGGATATCACAGAATTTGCAATCAACAATTGAAATTAAATAGCAGACTTCAAGACTACAATTTTTATGTTGTTCAGTCTTTTGTCGTTTGTTTTCTATTCAGCAAATATTTGCACTTAGGATTTATGATCAATTTGATGCAAGGGTATCAATTAGCCTCACCATGCCCCAGAAACCAGGGTTATAAACACCAACACCTTCATCTGGGCAGATGTTGTCACCTTCACTGTCACATAACACCTCCAGTCGAAGTGCAACCTTGTTACGGTCAAAGAAAGAGGTACGATCAGTTTCAACGATTATTGATGATTCATTTCCAATGATTGTCCAAGGATCAATATTAGAAGGAGTGTTAGGGCCCCCAGCTTCAAATCCTAAAACAAGAATTCATAATATTTAAGCTATAGTTTAAAATAGTGACCTTACTATAACAATACATCAAAGTAAACAGCAGATCCTCCATTTGTTCACATTTGAACATTGATAAAGTAGTATCATCCATAATATCTAAAACAGAAACTCATGGAAATGATACCAAAAACAGCTAAAGCCCCTCCTTTTCATCAAATATTAGGATTAGGATAAGAAGTTTGACGCAACCACACATTGAAAAGTGCAAAAATAAAAGGAAATCAACAGAACGACAGCTGCAGATGGGTTGAAAATATCATTTAATTGTCACTTGTTGAAATGAAAACACCATAAATTACTTGAATAACAGTGAAAAGTTCATCAATTTTATGATGGATACCACAACTAAGGAAAGAAAAATCGCAAACCTTTACATAAGTTAAAGTGTATCCATTTTTAAAGTTTAGTCAGTTAAAATCAAGATGCATTTTAAATCAAGGTTTATGTCATGAATTATATGTTCTCATATTCTCTTTTATTTTGTTTCAGTTATTATCACGCTCCGTATCAAGTACAACTGATCGAAGGAATACTGTGCTTGTGCATCTGAACATGTAACTTGCATGAAAATACCAGAAAAAAAAATCCTAGAGAAACCTTCTACTCCTGCTATTGTCATTAAAAAGAGAGAAAAATATGAAAATGACCTCTGTTGCTCACAAGCTCAGCCCATAATCCCCCAGCTCCAGCATGATTGATCTCCTGAAGATGAAATACAAGAATCTGGTCATTTTCTGATATTTTCACGTGAGGCATCATCAAATTGAATACAGAATTTAAAGTACAATCCCATAACCCTAAACATGGATGCAGTTTATTTGATTAATTATTTCATATGACATCTTCCTGCTTATTTCTTACAGCTCATGCATAGCACATGTTCTATCTAGTCCATTTAAAAAGGACACTCTCTTAATAGAAAGGGAGAGGTGCTAATAAATAACAACCAACGAGTGCTAGAAACCAGACCTCAAAGAATATGCCAAAAAGTGTCTCTGGTATTGGCCTTCCAGTTGCATCAGAAGCATCTACTACTAGAGTTGTTCTCAGGTCAGTAGCAAAGCATGGGAAGACAAGGCAAAACACTATGAACAATTGGAGCAGAGAAAAATTGCATAAGGCCTTGAATGAACCCATTGTTCACAACATTTAATCTATCTGCAAACTAAGTAATGGAAACGAACAAAAACTTAGATTATAAAGGATGAAAAGGGAATAAAAAAGTAAAAACAATTAATATGTCAGGCCAAAAAAAAGAAGCACGTTTACTGTCACCACCGCTTGATCCTCCAATATGACAATAATAATAATAATAATGAAGAACGAAAAAGAAATAATATTTCAATAACTGCATGGAATTGTTCCAGTCAACTTTATCCGGAAAATCCGAAATCTAGATGTTCTTTAAAGAATTCAGTTAATTTATCACAAACAACACAAAAATAAACAAAATAGAAATTTGGTAAATGACAGTAAAAAGTAAATCCTGAGCTCGAATTTGAGGTTCTGAATGCAATTATTACCATGCCTCACGACAAATATTGTGTGAATTCAAACAATGTCCAAAAATCCAAAGAAATTAACAGTGAATTATTACAGGTAGCTGCACCCATGCCATGTTCAATAATAATAGCAATAAAATAACGCAGAGATTATGAAACAGGTCTCACCCATAACACGATCAAGTTATATAAGAAGAAAACAAAAGAAGACTATCATTAACAAGAAAAAGGGTCACTAATTCACTGATTGGAGAGCTAAAAACACTCACGATTATGCTTGATCGAAGCAGAAGGTAAAGTGGAATGTAAGGAGTTAAATAAAAGGTATGTGTTTGTGTGGAGTGGTTGGTCTGAATCTGCTGGTGTTTTACTTCTCTTTATAGAGAAAGATTTGATCAGTGAGAGTGAAGCGAAAGAGATGATGCCAAAATATTCAGTAGGTATTTTTGCCTTAGCTTCCACGGTTGAAAGAGGAACTGTGATGTCTTCAACACAGACATTTGTGCGTTGTAAATCGATTTGTTTTAAGATTTTCTTCTATTCGGTGTGCGGGGCCCACCTCAGTGTGCCGTTCTAGCATCATTGCGTGGCGTAACCACATAACAGACAACCTCAATTTTTCTCACTTTTTGTTTTTTTTCTGTTATTTGATACATTTTTATCCTATCCTTTGCAGCAGAGTTTATCCACTCACAGAAACATGTCACTGTATAAGTTCTGTTTATAAAAGTTAAACCATAAAGAGGAACATAAAATAATTATTAATAGTATAGTAAGAATATCATAACTTTAGTGAACACACATATATAATTACTTGTTGATTTTTTTTTGTATAGTATCGCGTCATAATCTCTAGCTGAACTGAACAAGGTATGACAAAGCATTAGATATGGTTATAACTGGTATCTGATTTCGGGTCTTACAACAACTTTATTCTTACTTTTATAGTTATAAAGCATTATTTACTTTTATGATTCACTTAAACTAGTTTCCTAGTGGCGTAATTAATTAATAGAAAATATTGATTTAAATTAAAATAATTATAGTCTATATTGCAATGATTATATTATTTGTGTGATTTAATTAAATAATGCTTTTTATTTTATATAAGTTGTTTTAAAGTTTGAACATACAAACAATGGTTTTATTATAATTAATGTTTTTTACTTTATATACATACATATATATATATATATGTATATATATATATACATACATATATATATATATATGTATATATATACATACATATATATATATGTATATATATGTATGTATATATATATATATACATATATATATATATATATATATATATATATATATTCCTATATCCTAATAATATCAATTTTTTTTGTTAAAAAATATTATAACATGTTAGATTGTTAAATAACCTTACATGAAAAATCATTTAATAATAAAAAATATTCACACAAATAGATAAAAATAATTATATATATATTAATTTTTAAAGTTTGAAAATCAACTCTATTAAAATTTAAGATAGAAATGAGTTCCAATTTTAAATTCAAGTTGAAACTAAAAACATATTTAATTTTTTTTATATTATAAAAAATTTTTAAAATTTTTTATTTTAATTAAATAAAATATTTAAAAAATTAATATAAATTTAAATAAGTTATTTAGTATATTTCTTTCAATTTTTCCTTTTCAAGTAATTTTTCATAATTTATTTATTCTATTTTTCCACTTTACCCGTTCAAATAAATTTTAGCATATGATAAAACTAAAAATAAAGATATAATTAAAAAAAACACATGTCATCTTATTAGAATTCATATAGAAAAAGAAAAATTAAGAAAAAAAAAAAAACTAGTGTGCACAAGAGAGAATATTTTAAACCGTGTACACTTCACTTTGTTTGTCGGTGGAGAGTTGCAGTAGTGGCAATTAAATGACATAAATATCTTTTTGTTTTTTGCCAAAATAATTATTATCGATGTTGGAGAGTGCTTAATCCAAAGCATGATACAGATTAAAAAGTCATAATTACTTCTCATTATTGTTGGAACTCGAGTTGCTAAAAAAGAGATTTGATTCCCTTTGTTTCAGAATGCTTGTATTAAGTTAAACATAGTAGTCTATCTCAAATTAAACTACACGGAAAAACAATATTTAATTAAATCTATGGAAAAGGTTAGAACTATAAAAATAATAAAAGGGGAATAATATAAAGAATTTTAAATACATATGATAAAAACAGGTCATCTTTTAGCTTTTCCATAATTAAATTTTTTATTGACTATTAAATTGTTATTCTTTAAAATTAAAAATAGAGAACATTAAATTAACTAAACAAGTTTTATTTGATTTATTTTAGATTATCATTGATTTCAATCATATTTCATTAAAAATCATATTTTACTAATTCTACACATACATTATTAAAAGTACTAATCCATTCTTTTTCCTTTTTATTAAGTAAACAAGTGTTTCAAAGTCTACATTAACCAAATATCAATTAATTTATTTAGTTTCTCACTCACTTATTTTAAGTTTTTACAAATAAAAACCCATTTAATACTTTTTTTGTCCAGACATAAATAAGTTAAGGGTTTTATGCTACATATATCAAACATTTACATGTAAAGATTCATTTATTATTTACTTACATAAAATTTTGTAAACCTTATATGAATTCTAATTTAAAATCAAGATTGAATTATAAAAAACAAGTGTTAAGACAATCTCAAAATCATAAATCAAAACTTAAGAAAAATAGATAAAAATAATATAATTTGATTTAATTAAAGGAATAACTTACTACTTACATAACACCTCATAATTCATTGCAAGATATACTAATGAAAAAAAAATTATAAAACAATCTAGTAATAAAGTGATGAAGAAGCCTAGAGAACTTATCCAATATGTGATTGTCCAATATACCCTTTTATGGTATATGTCTCCTTTTTGTATCTGCAAATGCAAATTATATTGATGACTCAGAAGATCATCAAACAAAAATCAAGCATATCATAATTGAATATCAATGAAGAAGAAAAAATCAACTAGTACTGTGTGAAACACATAAAGTACACAAGAATATTTGAGAGAAAAGTAGTTGAGCTAATCAAATTCATAATTGTCGAAATAAGGACTATGTAAAAACCATGGTAATATTCTTCATAAACTTTGAAGATTATTTTGTAAGCTTTGACACTATATTTAAAATTGTTTTTCATTATTCATTTTAAGAGTTTTTTTATCTCAAAAGAAGATTGTTTTTCATTATTCATTTTAAGAGTTCTTTATCTCAAAGAGAAGAAAGTATAATGTAAAAGTTAAACTTGTAAATACCTAGAAAGGTTTAACTTGTAATACCGAAAAATGTTAAATTTGTATGTTTGAAGATATTATACTCACCTCAAAAGATTGGCATTTGGATCATTTGGAGAGGTTGACATTCGTGGCACTTAGAGAAATTAATACTCATAATCTAGAAAAATTCATGTACTCGTTATAATGAAATTGGTATATTTGATTAGTAAAATATCCTAAGCATAATGATTAAGAGATATAGTTTTATTATTTGAGATGAACCACTATAAATGTTGTGTATGCTTATCTTTTAATTCTATCTTCTATAATATTCATATTTACATGAAAATTTAAATTAATGTTTACATGCTCTGTTCATCTCCTACTAGAACAAATCCATCAAATTCTATGACACCAAAATCAATAAAAATTTAAGGGATACCTGGAATATATAACAATAATTGAAAAAAATTGAATGAAAATTGAGAAGTACTCTATTTGATAGTATGTTGTGAAAAAATCAAATGAAAATTGAGTAAATACTCCATTGATAATGTGTTATGTTTATACCTTGTTTAAGTTTATAAATAAAGAATATATATATATATATATATATATATATTATTTTTAAATATATTAAAGATATAATAAAATTAGATAATAAAACCACATTAACCTAATTTTATTTTAATAATCTTTTTATTACTATAACATGTCAACAATACCCTTAGAATATATATTTACATAATATATAATCGCATGAACTATCAATTAAAAACCAATATCACGATAGAAACATTAAGACAATTTGATGGTATTCATATATGAATTAAGGCTTATTGCCCCAATTTTAATAATTTGCTCCTCCAATCCATCATTTGCTTTGTTTAAGAGTCACCAAACTGACAATAATAACATAAAAAAAGAGAAAAAAAAAAGAGCATATATAAAAAATGAATTGGTGGTATACACACCAATTTAAACATAAAGGTCTATGCAATTTTTGGAAGGTGAAGATCTCTTTGAAGGGACTTGAGTGATGTAGGATTGACATGCATGAACAAGTAGTTGCCAGCAAAAAGATCACCGAAATGGACTTGTCCATCCTTGAATCTTTTCAACACTTTGGCATACGAAACTCTGACGGAAGAAACCAACCTGACTCTTTTTCGCCACAGTTTTCTTAAGCTTGAGATTTTGAGCCTGAACCTTCTCCTGATGGGAACCCTTTTGAACCTGAATCTTGGCTTCTCACTCACTCTGTCCCTGTCATCATCGGAAGCCTTTTCATGTCTTAGCTTTTGGTAACGAAGTTTGCTGAGAGGAACCATTTGGAGGGAAGCCATGGTGGGTTTTTTAGGATTGAAACAATTCATTGTACCAAAAAACGAAAGGAAATGATGAGAGAGTTTATGCCTTGGTTCTGTGTGAGTAGTTGGTTTTCTAATGTGAGTCTGATATGACAGGTGAAAGTTGAAGGTGGATTGAAAGTGGCCACACGAACCAAGATCACTCTGGAAAAGATGTTCAATGCATTAAATACTGTGCTAGACAGTTGGTGAGTGTACCTATATTTTAGTGTGCATTAAATTTCTCTGTTGGCCTGTATGAGAAAATGATGATTAGTTTTATTTTTTATTTTATTTTAAAATTATTGTCACTATTAGTCACATATTTTCTTTTAGGTTTAATAATTACTTTTTTTTAGAATTTTAAATAGGTTTTTAGTTTTTTCTTTTTAATTGGATTTTGATTTTTGTAAAATTGTTCAAATTAGATTTCTGTAGTTAAATTAAGAGAGTTGATCAATCAATAGAGGTATTCATTTCATCTGTCACGTCAATCAGTCTCATCTTTTCACTAAAATTTTTAATTCTTTTTCTCTTTTCTTGTGTCGCTTTCAATGTCCTTCGGGCCAATAATATCGGACCAATTTATCACCATGAGCTCTATCATGCGTTGTCACAATTCACCATGCTGGAAATCGCAAAGAGCCACTAACATGTAGAAAATTTCATCGCGAGTTCTTATTCTCAATGTTCCTATTCTCAATGGGTGCCACTAGGTTCCTTCCACACAAATCATCTTCTTCGCCTCTCAACCTACCACTGTCAACGTCGTCGTGAGAATCACTAGTAACCACCATGGTAGCACCACCAACCTCACATGAACGAGAAACCTGTAGGAAAATCAATTTTCAGAAAATTCCAAATCACTAATACAAATTGCAAAGAGAAGAAACCAATTCACATCACGAACCCTAGTTCCCAGTCCCAAACCATAATCTTCAATCTTCTCCTCCACCACAAAATCAACACCTACAGAAATCAAAACCAAAAACCAGATATACTCAAACCCTTAATCGCGATAATCTTCTTTACGAACCTGAAAATATCACAAACCCAGAAAATCCCCTTTCATCGTGAAGATGAATCCTAAATCTCTGTGTGATCCTTACAGTGAGGTCTTCAAGTATGCCCGATCAATTTCTCAAATAAAGTAAGTCAATTGTCTACCATTTTCTCTAAGTTTCATGTTCTTCAATGCATGTTCTTCAATTGTCTACCATTTTCTCTAACGTTGTGTAAGTGTATATATGCTGAAATTAGAATGGAATAGAATGCAAAACTATATGGATTTTGATAATGGAAAAAAGAGAGGGTTGAAGTACTACATTGTGTTTCAAATAGGGGGTGTTAGGATACTAAATTTTAGAATAAGGAGTTTAAAGTGGAACCCACAGTTTGGTAAGTGTTATGGTGTGTTTTATGATTGGTTGATACTTTTAAATGAGTAATGTATGATGTTAAATTGAAAGGAAAGAATCTGAATTTGTTTTATACTTTTTTAAAGTGAAATTGGGGATTTTAATAGGTGAGTTTGGTTGGTAAGGGAAAACAGAAATTTGGAGACTGTTTTGAAGTCATTTATGACTTCTTGAAGCTTTAAAACAGTAAAATCTGGTATGCAATGTAATAGAGTGTTGGTGAGGGTGTGTTGCATAACTTTTAGTACAATTAAGGAGGGGGGGTTTGGGTAATGAATCTCTAAAGGAGTAGGTCTGTGTTGGATTGGATGGTTTAGGGTTTGTTGTCATATCATTTGAAACTTGTATGTGCAGTTAGTTCAGTGAATTGAGTGTTAAAAGAAGTAGAAAGGAGTTTGGGTGTCTTAGAGAGATAGATTGGGTTTGGAGTAGTCAAATTGAGTTAGAGGTGTGTTTTCTGAGGTTTCTTGGTGTTTAAAGGGTCCTAGGGAGTAGAAGAAGTTGGGGGTTAAGTGTCCAAGGTAAAGAAAAAGAGATATATGTCATGGCGTTGAACGCCAACCTAGGCGTCAATTCTCAGGTTATTGGGTGTTGAGCATCAGTTTAAGGCACTAAGCATCAGTCGATAGGGTTTCATAGGTTGGTTTTAGGTGTGGACGTATCATGGTTTCCTATGTTTGGATTCAATGTATTATGAGGTTATCAAAGTGTGATTAAAATATTATGGAAAAGAATTCGAAGGAGAAATTTCTTATTGGGGGATTTATATGTGGAACTAGTATAAATTGTAAGAAGCCGGGAGGTTATCCTGACACTCTAATGATCATTCATGCTCAATTAGAGAGTGATGAGTCATGTCGTGAAAGGAGTAGGAGGTCCTAGCCTAGGGGCCTTTTTTCATGGTGGCAAAAGGTGTATTTCAAGGATTAACCTTGTTTGATAGCTTTGAGTGGGTCAGTTGTTCCACCATATAAGAGAAGAACCTTTCCATGACTCAACATTTATAATAGACTATAAAGGCTTTGGCCAAGACTGAGTAAGTGGTGTAAATGTGGAGAATGTTCTAATATTTGTGTGATTGGAATTGTATGTTAAATTATATATTACTATGTATAATTGTTTTATCGTTAGTTTACCCTTGCTTTTGCTTATTTGTCTGTGTGTGTTTTCTCTTTTGCGATGATCACCTTAATGTGAGTGAGCTTAGGGAGGCAATCTTCTAGTTATTTTAGCATGAGGAGGATGATGAAGCAACAACGTAGATAGGTTTGATTTCAAGTGTAGAATCTCCTTCTCTAGAAGCCTAGTTTCCTTGTAAGCCATCGTCTATGTAACGCTTTATTTAGTAGTTTTATACTATTAAAATGAGTTGTTATTCTTATCATCCTTGATAATCGATTATTTACGTAAGTTTTCAAAAAAGACAAAAATTTAACTATTCTTAATCTTCTAATACATACATATTCAATATTCCTAAATATCTTCTGAACTTATAAAATTTACCAGGACACTATAAAGTCTTTCTTGATTTTTTAATTTTAACCTACAAAACAAGATAAAATAATTTTGGTTCCCAAAATCTTATTTGGGTCCTTTAAGGTTACATGCATATTATTCTATAACAGAAATCTAAGCATATCTTTCATATGAAACATCATAATGTTTGATTCTAGATTTGTTAGAAGTGTGTCCCTTTTTTCATACAATAAAAAATATTATGCAATTTATATTCCTAGGATGAGGATTACCTTTTTATCCACATATCCTATGGCTTCTTTTAATTTTATTATTAGGAACTTGCTTGGTTTTATAAAAATCTTTTTTCTTAAAATTTGGCTTTTCAAAAAATTCCCTTTTAGTTGCATTTTCAAGTAATTTTTCAAGAATTTCAATGTCAAACATATGACTTTTACAAAATCACACTCAACATGTACATTTTTAATTTTTTCTAAATTAGAAATTTTGCTATTTAAAGTTTCTATTTCTTCCACATAATTTTCAAAGTTCTTTTGCAAGGCTTTATATTTTGATTCCAATTTTCTATGTGCGTAATTCAATTTTTCAGATTCAGATATAACTCTTGAAAAACACAAAGTAATTAATCATAATTATTTGACTCACTAAAAATACTAGAATTACCAACTTTCATCAACTTGATTCATTTTCTACTAATAAACAAAATTTGCCTTCCTCATCCAGGTCATTAAAGTTTGATAAAGAACTTGATGAAGAGTTTGAATCATTCTCCTCTCATTTCTTTTTCTTGAAGAATTTCTTGCCTTTCTTTCCTTCTCCTTTGTGATGTCCTCTATTTTTGTTCTTCATAAGATTTATTATCCTTTTCATCATTAAATCCATATTTTCACAATCAGAGTCATCATTTTCATTAGAGCTTTTACTTATGACAACCTTATATTTAAAATAAATATTCCTTTTTCTTCCTCAGTCCTCTTCTTCACACAACCTTTCAAGTTGAAGTTCGTGCTCTCTTAATTTTCCAAAGGGAGTTGTCATAGACATTGTTGCAAGGTTTTGTTACTCTGTGTGATGGTTGTGACCTTTGGTTGCGAAGACCTATTCAAGGATTTCAAGATTTTAATATTAATTTCATCAACATTAAATTTTTTACCTAACCTAGAGAGATGATTGGTGATGTCCGTAAAACGTTTCTGCACATCGTAAATAGTTTTTTGTTGTTACATTCGAAACATCTCGTATTCTTGTATTAAGGAGTTCTTTTGAGCATGCTTAACATTATTTGTGCCTTCATGAGTAACTCTTAGAATTTCCTACATTTTTTGAGCACTCCTACATACAAAAATCTTGTAGAACTCATCAAGGGTTAGAGTAGATTAAATTATATTTTTGGCCTAATTTCATATTGAGCACTTCTATTTTCATTCGTAGTTCATTGTGAAAAAAGGTTTAGGTTCCTGCACATTATTAATAGTGATAGTAGGAACAAAATGACTGTTTAAATAACATCTCAAATACCTTTGTCAACAAACTCTAAAAATATTTGCATTCTTACTTTTCAAAAAGCATATTATCCCCAACAAACAAAGGAGGTATGTCAATTGAAGCACGTTCATCAAATGTTTGATTTTGTCCAAAATTTTTGAAAAATTGAAAAATTATCAAAGCAAACTCTAATATCAATTATTAAAAATACGCATGAAATGGTTTACTTAGTTAAATTGTGCCTTTTAAAAATTTCCTATTTTTATAAACTAACTTTATAACAAAAATCGATTATTTATAAATAACAACAATAAAGATAAAGAGTGTAGGGAAATAAAAATTTGCACAAGCAATTTTGTACTAATTCGGATCAAAAGACCCTACATCCAATTGTTAATATCTTTAAAGAGGGATTAACCATTCACTAAAAATAACCAACAACTTACAATCAAAGAGAATAAAGTTAAGGTTAGAAAACGCATCCATCATTACACAAAGGATGAACGACACCTCCTTCGACATACAAAAGATGAACAACACCTCCTTTGACATAAAAAGGATGAACAACTTTTCTAGCAATAATAGCAACACTAAATCACTTAGACACACAATGAAAGTTCTCACTCTACCGACACTAGGTTTTTCAAAGCCTCCTTTTAACTAACACTGATAGTTTCTCTAGCATAGAACTCTTAAACCTTTGAGTGAGAAGTTCTTTTTAAAACTAGGTTTAAGTTAAATATTTATAAACTCATATTTTGAAAATTAGGTCATAAACTGTAGAGTCTTTAACTGTCATTGATAATCGATTATCATAAGTGGTAATCAGTTATTCCAGAAATTATTTGAAAAATTAATTTTCCGCTATGATAATTAATTATTATTCATGATAATTGATTATTCCATAGGCTTTTGGGAAAATCTAAAATTAATTAGGGTAATTGATTATCGTTAGTGATAATGAATTATTCTAGAGACTTTTGTCAATAATAAAATTTTTCTTGAGTGCTCTGTTGCAGGTTCTACTTATTGACTCTTGGTCTAATAATTTAAATAAAATACACAAATTACAAGACTTCAACAACTAAAATCTTAACTTTTTAATGTATCTCTTGAATCCAATCGTTCTTTAAATCTTCAATACTTCTCCTTGAGTCATCATCATTAAAACTATTTATTGAAGTAAGGTGTCCATCTTTTTCTTTTACCAACAATGTCATCATAGGTAGTATTAATAAACATTTTTTAAGAAAATGGATCAATTGTTGGAAATGTGTAGTGGTTAAAGCAAAGAAAGAATTACAAGAGTTATGAACTTAAGTATCCACTTGATTAACATTGTAGCACGATTCTTGAAATAATTTAGGGAATATCCAACAATCTTCACTATCATAAAGATAAGCTTTTACATTTGTTATTTTGGACTTTTTATGTTCATTATAGGTCTAATGTCAATGCAAATGACATAACTTTATGTTAAAGTCTATCTCCAATGCAAATGACATAACTTTATGTTAAAGGTATTGGAATATGACATGAAGTTGAACTTGTTTCAACAAAAAAAAAAACAAGGATTTATGTCTAATCATGCAATGTTAGACGTAAATCTACATCAGGATATGCATTTTTCGATGTAAAATTATGTTTGTCAGACCATCGTTTGAGGTAAATTTACATCGGACAATACATAATCTGATGTAAATGTTTGTGTGTTTTTTTAAGTGAATTGGTTTTGGCACATAACACAACCTATAGATCAAAATTTCCCAAAATAAGATATACATTCAAACTGCACGTTCAACAAATTTGTGTAGTGTAACCTCAAAACTATTTAACATCAAAATAAATTCTAAAATAATAAAAGTACTAATGTAACCTAAACAACAAACTAAACAACAACTAAGCTACATGTCGCTGGAGAAAGTTTGTTCATTGTTGTCTTATTTAAGTCATCTCCTCCTACGTTATAGGAGATGTTTCATTGAAGACTAAAAATAGTGATACATCATTATTATTGATACAATCACTACAAGAAATAACACATTTGTGAAGAAATAATTCTTAGTTAAACCCTTGTTGATCCCTCGCAAAATCATTTTGTGAAAGATTAATGACGAAACAATGAAGATATTATTCTATAGCTAGGATATAGGTAGCTAATCAACGAGGAATTATTCCCTTGTTATTTGTTGCAATTTTGTTAGAATATCCTACTCTAAAGACTCACTAATGAATTAAAAAATACATGCTAATACCTTGCTAAAATTTGTTTGTTAATTTGCTACAATTTTGTAGTAATTTTATAGTAAATTTTCCTCAATTATTCCCTAAAAAATATGTAGAAAAATAGTTACTAGCTAATTCACATCGAATTATAGGAATTTATCTCTAGCTATCCTCTACCTTGTCTATCAAATTTTAACAATATATCCTTATGTAATCCCTAACTAATCCATAGAAAATTTTAACAACTTGTCACTAGTTAATTCCTAGTTGATCTATAGCAAATTATAACAACTTATCTCTAGCTAATCTGTAATTGATTTGTAGAAAATTGTAACAACTTATCTCTAATTAATCCCTAGCAAAATTTTTGGAAACGAGTTTTACCTGTCTAGGTGCCACACCAAAGCACGATGAGCACTTCTCGAAGAACAACATTACTAGTTTAAATGAATGTTGGTTATCCTATCAATTATTATGTTATATTTTTATAGAAATCCCATTAACACTATAAGGAGATATCCCATTTTAACTTAGGAATCTCAATAATGCCTACAATATCTTAATCTTGTAAGTTACATTCTTTTTAGAGCCATCACTTTTCGAAATGGGATTGTTCCTAACTTATAAACTCCTCGGCTAGGTGTTGATTTCCATGTACAAGTAGAGGATGCATAGTGGTTGTTTAATTTTCATTCCTTAACAAGTCTCAGGTTGAGCTTATTTCATAATCTCATTTCCTCACCAGTTCATATAAGCTATCAATGAGCTCATTCCAAACTTAATAAAGTTATTCAACAATCTAATATGTTAACTTCTTCATCATTTTAATTCTTATGCAATTTTAACCTTCATCTACATAGCTTTATTTACAAATAATGACATTGCTTTATCAATTTTTCTTTATCCAAATCTTTCATCTCTTAATATCCTTAATCTCTTTAGCAATAATCTAAAAGGTCATCTTAATTTTGGCTCCAAACTATAAGAGCTTTATCTGCATAATTCCACAATTAATTTTCCAACTTCATCCTTGATCTCTCCTTCAATCTATTAAAATCATTTATTATATTCTATTAGCTTCTGAACTTCAACACAAATCACTAATGCAGAAAAGCCTTTTTATACTAGTTAAAAATATTTTATATCGGTTCTAGAACATGTATAAATATAAGCGGTATACAAAGTTTCTATTTTCTAAACTGGTTTCAAAATTGGTATGAAAAAGTATAATTTTTTATACCTCTTAAGCCCACAACTAGTATAGAGAGTAATCTCCCTCGTCTTGTTCAATACCTTAATCATATGGTTATCCTTCAAAGATTTCTACTTTCCCTTTTTCTTCTTAAATAAAGTAAATTCATGTCCAATCCCTAAACCACCACTTCCAACACACAATTCAATTAACACAAACATACAAAAATTCAGTAAAATAAAAATAAATTAAAATATTGCAGAGTTGAACAAAAAGAAACAAAATAATCTTGGAATAGAAGGATTAAGGTTGAAGAATAAAGTAGCTACATATTTAACATCAATAAAGTGAATCACTTAAGGCATATTGACAATGTGAAATCAGAAGGGTGAACCCACCATGAATCACCACCCCCAAACCATCACTCAATATCATCTTTTTACTTTTTTTTTTCAAATTAGAAACCTTATCTTTGTCATACAATTAGGTGGTGTTGCCTTGTCTGCCATGTGCTTAAAATAATTTTGTGATAGACATTTTACGAAATAAAAATGGAAAGAAATTATAAAAATAATGGTATTTTTTTACATTTATTTAACACATACACATAAGTCTCCACATTGATAAGATATTGTCCGTTTTGGACCAAGCCCTCACGGATTTGCTTTTGGTACCATTCCAAAAAGCATCTTTTTAATGGATGTATCTTATGTGTATATAAACTCATGTTCATCTCTTATTTTTTCTGATGTGGGACTTTGTTTGTACTCAACAACTACTTGACCAATTGCTTACGACATTCTGTAACTTATATTTACTGTTATTTCTCACTAGAGCATAGTTTAGAGGATAATAATGGTAGTTAGTGTTAAGTTGGGTTTTAATAGTTGGATTGTTAGTGGTTAATGCTCTGATTTTATAATATTGCAAATTTTGTTTATTTGTTTCATTTGGTAGGTTGGTAATTGAGCTTTATGTGCTATCATCATGCATTATTGGAGCTGTAGTGAATTTGTGTGAACAATTTGGAACTAATAGAGTTATTTTGTTTGATAATTTTTTTTATTGGATTTTGGCTTTTTTGCTTAGAATTTGTGAGTTTTTTTTTTCTTTCTATGTTTATGATGTTTCTACGGTCCATCTTTACCATTTTAAATAGTTTGGAACTAATGGAGTTCTTATTTATATATTTGTTTTCATTTTTACCTTTTAAATAATTATTTTTTAAAATTAAAATTATTATTTTGGTAAATTTACATTTTTGGGACCATTTTTAAAATTGATATTTTTATTTAAATGTTTTCTAATTTAATTATTTTTAAAATAAAATAATTATTTATAATAAAATTATAAAAATATTTATATTTACTTCTTAAATATATTAATAATTTTAATTTTTTTTATCATGAAAATAAAAGTCAACCCAATATAACACAAATTTTTTGTATTTCATATAACACAACAGAAAAGTAATATTCTTTTTTATTATGAAAGTTGTTTAAAGGTTTTTATTTTAATCAAAGAAAATATTTAATTTTCTATTTTTAATACTATTATAAATAATTATTTTATTTATTTGAATTTTCATTTTCAAAAAAATATTTAATAACTTATTTATTATAATTTTGTCATTTTACCTGTTTAATTAATTTTTAGCATGTGATAAAAATAAAAATAAAAAGAAAACATGCCATTTTATTTTATAATTTAAATAAAAAATAATTAAAAAAAACTAGCGGTACAGATAATATTTTAAATTGTAAAGAGATCTGTTTTGTCAGTGGTATAAATGATAGGAATTAAATGCTGTAAACCGAATAATTGTTAGAACTCTTGCTAAAAAAAAGGGGAGATTTGATTGCCTAAGTTTTAGATTTTTTTTTAATAAATAGATGTTTTACTTAGATGGATCCCACTTTCGCCCTGTTGAATTTTCCAACTTTTTATTTTCATTAACTATTGAACTTTGTCTAAATTTTTTATTAATTAATATATTTTTTATTTCATCATACCTAATATTTTTTTTTAATTTGATACATATAGTGTTGCTTACTTCTTTTCACTTAATTAATGATGTAAAACTTTGTACATTCAGTTATATAAAATATATTTAATTAAATAATAAAGTTCAAACAAATTCCAATATCATGTATGAGAAATCATGTAACAATATATATATATTCTTTAAGATGATTTAATATTTTTTAATAATGGATTTTATTTAAATTGTCTTAAAGAACTTATATAAAATTATGTTTTTAAATATTAATATTAATACAGTATTCTTTTTTAAAAAAATTCTTTTTATTATTAGTTTAGTAAAAATATATGAAATTATTTTTAGAATAATTGACAGGTCTTGTGGACTGTGTTCCATCTTTCATGAACATTATACCTTTTCTTTTATCAAACATATTATATTATGTTTCCTTAAAGTCGTATTTATTTCATGCAACTTGAATATTGTAAATAAGTAGTGTAATATACATAAGATAGACTTGCAATTTTATATTATAGAAAAGTATAAATATAAATAGAATTTAATATTCTCTTACACTTAAGTACACTCATGCACACATTTTTTTAAGTCAAATTATATCTGTTTTTTTCAGTAGTGTTATGTTTGGGCAGGTACTTTTTTTCTTTTCAAAAACAAACAATTTGTTATAATGATTTTAATAAACTATATTTAAAAGATTACCACAATATTAGTTATTTTATTAAAAAATAATATATTTTAATAATAAAAAACTGTTCGATTTTAATATGTATATATACATGATTTATTATGTAATTATATATACATGATTTAATAAATAAGAGTGAAGTGTAAGGAAAATAGAAAATGCACGATGAATTGTAATATAAGATTTAAAATATATTTTTTTATTTGGTGAAATATAAGTGCATTAACATATTTAGCATAAGAAAAGAAAATTGAAGAGTTGCATTCATTCTTTATTAAATTCTATATTTTTAGTTTATGCATTTTTAGATTTGAAAGTCATGCAATTGAATGGTAGAATCATAGACAATCTAGAATATAAAAAGGAAAAAAATTTCTCATTCAAGATTAAAGTGAATTAAAAGCTTCCATGAGAAGAAACTCTGTTCCTCCTTCATTTCAGAGAAACTAAGAGTTAATGAGAGAATTCATTAAAGAAGGAAATGAATTCATTAAAGTTATAAGTGAGTTCTTTGATAGGGAAGCTGACTTTGAAAAAAAAAACTTGAAAGACTCTTAAATGAGAAAAGAAAAACAGAGATTAAAAGGATTGAAGAGAAATTAAGAGAGTTAGAAGAAAAAGAAAAAGAAAAAGAAGTTCTAAGAATTGGAGAAGAAGAAATTCTAAGAGTTAAAAGAGTTAGAAATGATGAATATAGAAGAGAAAGGGATGATAGAGAAAAGAAAGAGAAAAAAGAAAATGAGAGAAAAGAAATAGAGAAAAAGAAAGAAGAAATTGAGATAAAAGAAAAAGAAAGAGAAGAAAGCCTAGTCAAAGAAGAAGTTCTACTAAAGGCACCTTCCACTCCCATGATTATAATGGATTCAAGAGTTTTAAATGAAATCTTCCAATCCTTAATTTTTCTCAAATTATCATTCAGTCTTCATTTTTTTTGTCTAAATTCCTCTTTTGAAAAATTTTCAAGTCACATCTTGAGTTAGTGTTACCTCTTAGGAAACAATTAACTCAAGATGAACACAAAAATTCATAAAGAAAGGCTTCTAATTTTTATCACAAATATAATCCAAAATGCAACAAGGCCTTCTTCTAATATTGTTTTATCTAGGGAACACAAATTTATTGGATGTTTATTTTATGATTATTACATAATGACATTTGATCCAAGAAGGGATTCACCTGGATCATAAGATAAATAAAGCCATCCAAAAAATGGCTTTTTCCTAAGAATGTTAGGAGCTTTTCCAAAAAAGAAAATCATGACTTGGGTCCAATCAATGAACCCATTATAAAGAGAAGGGCTAAGAAGATCTAAGAAGTTTGGGAGGAGAAGGCACCAAATGCAAGGATCCATCACCTTTTTCCTTGGGAGACTTGTAGACTCGCCCAACGAGCTTGTCCTAGTGCCCAACAAGCTCACGCTAAGCGGAAGTAGATTGGTGCTCAATGCAAGTGTTTCAGAGAGCTTTTCAGGCCCAACAAGCTGTTTCACACCTAGTGAGCTATATCTCACCCAATAACTTCTTTCCCTTGCCTAACGCCTGTGTTAGAGAGTTCCCAACAACACGTTTTGATCATTTTCGTCATATGTTAAATACGTATTTCATGTAGCAACATGTGGCCTGTGATCCCTACATCATGCACGATGATCAAGAGGATAGTTTAGTGTTGATTGAGAGGTTGAATCTCCTATAAATTCAGTGTTCCTCCTTTTGTATAAAAACTTTTTAGTATTGTAATGAAATGCTATTGAGATCACTCCATCCTCTTTTCTTTTCTTAAAAGTCACTGGCCAGAGAGACCTTATGCCTCCTTTAGCTTTCTTCCTTAGCTAGGCCAACTCACCTAGTTCGAATCCACCATATACATTAATTCCTCTATCAATCGCATCACATATATTCACCTTTTTTCCATTTCCATTTTTTCACAAGTGTTGATAGGGGGAGCTAAATCTACCCTTTATATCTTTATTTTTTTATGATGAACAAGAGAATAGTTTTATAGTTTCTTGCACAATAAATGACATAACAATTATTTTATCTATATCTTGTTTGTGCTTGACATGAGAATTCATTTATATTAAATGAATCATGTATTAAACAGATTAATAATCTCATTTCTGGAAGAAATAATCGATTTAACATAGTATATAATCTGTTAGATTTCACAAGTTCACTTTGTATGCTTAACAAGGGCAAACTGCTATATAGTAATCTATTACATAAGTTGTCTAATCGATTAAAATTGAAAGCAATGCCATTATCTGCTTCATAAGTGAGTAAATCTGTTTAGAATGAAAATTGGATTGAAAATTTGCTTAAGTATAGGATTAATCGATTACATAAGTTGTTTAATCGATTAAATCGATTTACTTTGTTTAAATCCATTTCATTTAATAGCCTATTATGTTATAACTATCAATTGAATTTGTAACTGGCTTACATGACTATATAATCGATTTCATGCTTAAGATATTATGTTAAAACATAAGCTAAAGCTTAACAAATTACATAAAAACCTTAATCGATTATAATGCATCAGGATTCAGAAAATCCTATAAATATGCATCTTGAGTTCTGTTTCAAAACAATCAATTGCTATCACTTTCAAATACTAACATTTACATTGAGTTTTGATTACAAGAGCGTTCAAGAAGTGATCTTGGAGAATCAAGGCTACATTGGTTGCTTATACATCAAGATTCTTTCAAGAAAATTGGGCTAAAGCTGTTCTGATTTGATCTACACTAAATGAGTGTGACTTGGAGATCAGATTCATCATAGACGATCTATGTTTTTGTTCCTATGCGGGTTTTCCAGGGGTTGAGAATTGTGAGTGTTCTCGATTGTTGTAAGAGAGTGAGGTTATTCATCTCTTGTATTGCTATATTGATTTTGAGTGTGGAGAGAAGTGCATTGAGAGGGGTATCTATGTATTTCTATAAACCCAATTAATTTTAGTGGTTTTCCTTCAACTAAGGTTGCTAAAGGAGGACTGGATGTAGGCTTGGGATTAGCTGAACCAGTATAGATTATCTGTGTTAATCTTTCTCTATTGTTTCTCTTTTATTGTTCATTCATCACTTTTTGTTTATTAATTTCAAGAAAGCCAATGATTTTGAAAAGACTAATGTTTTAAGGCTTAATCCAATCCACCCCACCTCTTAGCTTGAGATATAAGACTTTTGTTTTCTTACAATTGGCACCAGAGCTGAGAATTTGAAAATTACTCGAATTTTAATCTATTACTTTCACAGCTTAATCGATTAAATAGTTCCTAATAACCAATATATCTCAAACCTTTGGAGAAGGTGCATCCACAAATAGGCCACCACTATTTATGAGTGAAAATTACCCTTTTTGGAAGATAAGGATGAAAATTTTCGTGGAATCAGTTGACAAAGGTGTTTGGGATGCTGTTATCAATGGCCCCTTTGAACCAACAAAGATTGAGAATGGTAAGACAAAGGTTAAAGACTTCTCTGAGATGAAAACATAATAGCTCACTATGATGTCAGAGCCAAGAACATCATTTCTTCTGCCTCACCATTGATGAATTCTATAGAATTTCTATGTGCTCAACTGCCAAGGAAATGTGGGAGCAAGGAAGTCAAGAGATGAAGTCAAGAGAGCAAGGAAGATCTCTCTTATTCAAGAATATGAGATGTTCAAAATGAAGAGGAGTGAAACAATCTACAATGTACAAAAAAGGTTTAGTCATATTGTTAACCATATTCTTGCCCTTGGAAAGACACTTGACAAAGTGGAAATAAACATCAAGATCTTGAAAAGCTTAAACAGAAGTTGGCAGCCAAAGGTTACTGTCATATCTGAATCAAGAGACTTGACAACCATGAACATGACCACACTCTTTGGCAAATTAAGAGAACATGAGTTGGAGCTTGGCAGATTGAAGGAGGAAGAAGAAGGAAAACAGAAACACGTCATTGCCCTCAAGAAAACAAGCAAGACTGCCTCAAGAAAACATGTTGAAGAGGTTGATTCTGAAACAGAGAATCCAAATCTTGAAGTAATGAATCTGATGGTAAAAAGGTTTACAAAAATTTATGAAATCCAGAAATAAATCAAGTTTTGATTTTGCAGGAAACTCAAGAACAAATAGGAGGAAAAGCAAAGTTGTTGTTGCCCCAACTTGTTATGAATGTGGCAAAGTTGGCCATATCAAACCTGACTGTCCAGTCTTGAAGATGAAGCAGAAGCTGAATGATAGAAGTAGTCAGGATAGCAGGACGCACAAGCAGAAAAAGGCCTATTTAGTCTGGGAAGACAGTGCATCAAGCTCTCCATCAAGTGACTATGATGAAAGCCTTGAAGAGGAGACAAACTTGTGCTTAATGGCTGGTTTAATATGTTCAGAAAGTAGTGCAAGTAGCTTTGAAGATGAGTCAATAGAGGACAAGTATTACCAATTACTTGATGCATTTTAAGAATTACATAGTGGGGCAATGAAAATGCATCATGAACATTTCATATTCCTGTATTAGAGTATTTTACTTAGCACACTTCACATCGTTTGTTCCTTTATGAGTTACTCGAAGAACCTCCCACATCTCCTAAGCCGTTTTGCAAACTGAAATCCTATAGAATTCATCTAATACAACAATAGAGGAAATTATATTTTGAGCTTTTATATCAAATTGAGCTTGTCTATTTTCTTCAGCAGTCCATAACAAATATGGTTTTTCTTCCTTTATACCATCCACAGTTCTAGGAAAAATTATAGGATCATTCACAACTGCTTTCCAGATGCCCTTCTCAATATATATTTGCATTCTGACCTTCCAGAATGCATAATTATCACCAGTAAAAAGAGGGGGTTCGTTGATTGAGGCACCCTCAGCATACACTTGGCTTTGTCCAACCATTTTTGAAAAATTTGAAAGAATATTAAAGCAAGCTCTGATACCAATTGTTGGAATTGTACAACGGAATGATTAATACGTAGAACAAAACCAAGAGGGGAACTGAATTGATTCTAGTTAAAAATCAATTTCCTTTAAAAAATTTCTTCGATAAAACTGAAAACTCATGTTATTTAAAAGAAAATAAATAAAGTAGAGTAAAGAAAAGAAGAATTGCACAAGTAACTTTTATACTCGTTCGAATCAAAAGATTCTGAATCCAGTTGTTAATATCTCTAAAAGAGTGATTAACTTTTTCACTAAAAATGTAAATTAGTTTACAAGATAATAATGAGAATGAGATTAGAAAACACCTCCCTTAACAAATAAGAGATGAGCAACACTTTCCTTTGACCCACAAAAGAATGAACAACTTGATTCTGCTTGGTAGAAAAGCACCTCCAACTTAGTCACACGAAGTAAAAGTTTTTCCTTCTTCAAGAACCGAAATACTAGCTTACTTAAATACTCAGAGTATTTCATAGATTTCTCTTTGCTCTGCAGTTGCTTAAGTAACCTTTTATGAATTGTGAAATACACCATATATAACCCAAGATTCGAGCTAGATCAGAAGTTGAACAAACAACTCCCAACTCTTAGTGATAATCGATTATCTAAAGTGGTAATTGATTATTTCAAGCCATTAAAAAGAGTTTCATTTCGGGGATAATCGATTATCGCAAGTGGTAATCGATTATCTGCAAACCTTGGTTTTTCATGCTTTTTGGTGATAATCGATTATCGTGAAAAATAATCGATTATTGCCAATAATTGATTATTGCCGAAATAAAGTGTTTTCTTAGTTTTCTCGTGATAATCGATTATCCTTAGTGGTAATCGATTATTATCGTAAGCTTTCTACACTAAGAAGTACATTCAAGACTTATTGGGTTACAGATGAAAATATAAGCCTACTAGAATGAAATCTATAATAAAATACTTTAACATAAATTGTTTTAGTCATGTAAATTGTTTTGCAAATCTTTAAGTGCATCATCATCAAAATCTATCTCTAAAGGCTTCTATCCTTCTTATTGATAACACTTTAATGGTTAAGTGAGAAAAAAGAGCTAAGAATATAATATATGATTTAATTAGGTTTTTATGTACAAGGTGGAGTAGTGAAATGGTCCTTTTATGTTACAAATATATTGATAAATCTATTGAGTTTAATTGTTTTATCTTATGATAATGTATAAATATTATTGTATGTATTTAAATATAACTTTAGACGAAATCATCTTAATTCTATAAATTTGTTTCATAAAAGATAATAGAATAAAATTTTATAAATAAAAAGTTATAAAAGAGAAATGTTTAATAAAGATTAAAAAAAATAGAGATATATTTTGTAGTGATTTCTTAGTGTCATTTGTTCACTTTTTCTTTCCTAAAACTCTCTACTATTAGCTTTTCAGTAATTTCTTGAAAATAAAAAAAATAACTATAGAAATAATTATAAAAAGAGAATTTTTTACTCTGTTACTAAAGAACTAAAGTATTAAGAAAAATGGAAGTGATTTTAAAAAAGAAATTGTGCTTTTTTATGATAAAATTAAATATCAATATATATATATATATATATATATATATATATATTACTAATTAATAGATTAGTGGTTAAATAAAATAGTGCAACTTTTATATACTTTTAAGTAATTTTATAATAAAGTATAAAAGTAATATTTTTCTCTATTATCAAATTTGTTAAAGTTTTTCATTTTAATTGAAGAAAATGTTTATCTTTTTTATTTTTAATATGATTTTAAATAATTATTATACTTCTTTCAACTTTCCATTTCAAAATAATTTTTAATAAGTTATTTATTCTGTTTTATCTGTTTAAATAATTTTTAGATTTTGATAAAAAAAATATAATTAAAAAGACATGTCATCTTTATTAGAATTCACATGAAAAATAATTACAAAAAAAACTACAAGAATATTTTAAAGTGTGTAAATGCTTCGTTTAGTTTGTCAGTGGACACATATTCCAGTACCAATTAAATGTCGTAAATATCTTTTTCTTTTTTCTCGAAATGATTACTGCCGACAAAACTGAATTGGAGCGCTCATACTGATTCGTTGACTTTAACTATTTGTTAGTGGCGATGATGTTGGAACTCAGAGTTGCTAAAAGAATGGAGATTCGATTGTCTGTTTTAGAATGTTTTTAATAATTTTACTCAGATTGATCTCATCTGGAATTTTCTAAAAAGCTTGTTTTTCTTCTATTTCATTGTTTTCTTTGTCTTACTTCTCTATTTTTACTATTCAACTTTATCCAAAATTTTATTGATTAATATTTTTTATTTTATATTGTCGTGTCACATTATCAAATGTTTTTAATATTTTAAACTTGCAATATTATATTAACTTATACACCTAGTGTTGCTTACTTCTTATTTAATTGACGATGTCAAATTTTAAACATTCAGTTATATAAAATATATTTAATTAAAAAAATAAAGTTCAAACAAATTCTAATATCATGTACAATAAATCGTGTGAGAATATACTTGAGATTTGCCATTTTATAAAGAAATATAAATAAATATCATACAACTGTATTAATGTTAGGTTACACTTTAAGTACACTCATGCACACATTTTAAGTCAATTATATTTGTTTTTTCAGTATTGTTATAGTTGGACAGATATTTTTTCTTTTCAAAAGCAGACAAATTGTTCTAATGATTTTAATAAACTATATTGGAAAGATTAGTTGTTATATTTTCAATAAATAAATAATCTATTCTAGTAATATAAAACTATTCAAGTTATATATATATATATATATATATATATATATATATATATATATATATATATATATATATATATATATGTATGTGTGTGTGTGTGTGATAGAAATAAGATAGCATAAAAATATGTCCATAGAGTCTCTATTACTAATTGTGTTCTTGAAGAAATGAAAAAGAAAACAAAAGAAGAAGAAGAAAGTTTTAAGAGAAAAAAAAGAGAGCTAAAGATATTGAAAAGGAAAGGCAAGGAGAATTAGAATAAAAATAAGAAAAAAAAAATTAAACTAAACCTACATATCTTACAAATAAATAATTCAATTAATTTTAACATTATAGTGAGCATAACCAAGTTGAGTTCTATTAGATAAGATTGGAAAAGAAAGCCTATATTCAATGTTAAGACATTAATTACTGTTATATAGGAAAAAGTAATTCATGTTGATTGAAAACTTATTTATTATTGTTATACTGTTTTCTCCTGAAGTATCATATCTTTTATTCAACTTAATTTATGATTATGCAATGAAATAAATTCAAGTTTCGTACTATCATAAAATATATATATCATAAAATATATATTTCATATTGGGATGTATTTAATATTTATATTAAATGCTACCTAATATAATAAATGTCATTTAGTTTAAACAATTAATACACCATAAACATTTAATATACTTCCATGTAACCATAACATATTATCTGTGCTAAGATGGTGGACTTTTACAACAATATATTTTAAAAGTCATATCCATTATGATTTATTAATAATGTAAATTTATTTACCTTAAAAAATTGAGTTTATATATTTCTACTTTTTAAATATATATTCAAAAATATAAATATTAGTATTTTTCTTTCAGTCCTTTTAAAAGAAAAAAATTTCTCTCCAAAAGAAATTTGATGGTTCACTCTTAAAACCAACTGGTAGAATAGAAAGTACCCAACTTTGAGAAAAATTCTAAATACCTTATTTTCAATTGAATTTCTTATAAATTTAATTTTGTGTAAACAACTATATGATATGATTAACATAATGCAAAGTATAGATTTAATGGAATGATCTATATATAGGGGAATAAAATATGTAAATTTATCTTAATATTAATTTGGACTGATATTTTTTACATACAGAACACATAACATTAACATTGTATAACTATGTTTTAGTATCATAATAAATAATATTAAAGTAATACATAATTGATTGAAATACTTTCACTCAAAATAACGGGAATAAAAACCTACAAATTGTTTATTCTGTACATAACCTACAAATATTAAATAGAATAATTCTAGATTTGATGTAACATGTAAATTTGTTTATAAACGATGGTTTAAATTTATATTTAATTTATATTAAAGAGGTGAGGAGTGAAGTATTTAATTTATATTTATAGAAGGAAATGTATACTTAGGATAAGTTTTGATGAGATAGTTATAGTTAATATATATATTTTACTTTTTCTTCATCATTTTATACTGTACATAACAGAAATTCATTCTTAAGTATATTTGTTTTTTTTATTAAAATACAAATTTGTTTCATAAAAGATAGTTTGAATACAATATATAAAAGTTCCATAAATGACAAGTAAAAGGCGTGGACAAAGAACGATAAATGTTTAATAAAGAAAACCAAAACACTGAGGCATATTTTGTAGTATCAATATCTCACTTTTCCTTCTCCTACGAATCCTCCACACCGTTAGCTCATCAGCTGTCTAAATCTGACCCGTTCATTTCTCAATTCTCTATTCAACCTTCTGCTTCACCCAAAAGGTTTACTTGGAAGCTTCATTTAGGATAATCACATTTCAAAATTCACTTTCCTCAAATGTCCAACCACATGTCGCCACGTCAGCATGGTGATATACATAAAGCACGGCATCCTGTTCTCACCAGCACTTGATCATTTCTGGACCAAATAAAGACAGAAGACAGAAAATTCGCCCTCTCTTTCTCTCTCTAAAACAAAAACTATACCGAAGGAGCTTTGGCTGGGAACTTTCATGGACTGACTAGAGCTCAGCTTAATCTGCAAATCCCATTTCAGGTTTGCCTCAGTTTTCACCTTTGTAGCTGAAAGATTCAATTTTGTTATCCAGTGTAGGAGTCCTCACCCTGGATTTGATTTTTCTACCCATTTTTGAAACCCTAGGATCTGATCTGAATTAGGATATAAAGGTTGTATTTTTGTTTCTCTGTTGCCCTTTTCATGTTCTTTTCGTCCGTTCATGGTGGTCGTTTTGCATGTGTTTTTTGTCGTTAGTTTTGAGCTAGATTTTTGTTTTTTTTTCTCCAAAATCTGAATGATAACAGGTAGAAAGTTTTATGGTTCTATTTTTTTTCCCGGCTAGTGACTCCGAATTTTATTGCATTTTGTTACAGGAACTGTGTTGTTTTTGCCTGTGTTATCTCCAAGGGTTGCATGTTTGATCCCTTGTAGTGTGATCTTTTGTACTTATTTTTGTTATTCTAGCATTTCATTGTTTTTTCTGTGCACTGAGATTGTTGGGTGCTAAACATTTGGCAAGGTTGCTTGTAGACGATAGATTGTTTGTACTGCTTTAAACTTGTGCCAATGGAACACCATTTTGGTCAAGACGCTGCACCTGCATCTGGGTCCTTTGATAAGACTAGGGTTTTGAACGTGAAGCCATTAAGAACGCTTGTTCCGGTGTTCCCTTCACCATCCAATCCCGCTTCATCTTCAGCTCCACAAGGGGGTGCTCCATTTGTCTGTGTTTCACCTTCTGGTCCTTTCCCTTCTGGGGTTGCACCCTTCTATCCATTCTTCATCTCCCCGGAGTCCCAGAGGCTCTCAGAGCAGAATGCACAAGCCCCCACCGGTCAACGTGTGCCTGCTACTCCTGCTGCTCCAATATCGACTGCAGTTCCAATTAATTCATTCAGGACGCCAACTGGAGCTACTAATGGTGATGTGGGCACATCGAGAAGGAGTACCCGAAGTCGGGGACAGGTCGCACAGGAAGATGGCTACAGTAATGCTGTGATAGAGGAAGTTGAGGCAGATGCAACAACTGTGACTAAAAGATCAAAGCGCAAGTTGCAGAACAAGATAAAGGGACCGCAGAGTGTTGGTTCTGGGGATGTTGATCCAGATGCAGTGGCTGCTGATATTCTCAAGTCACTTAACCCATTGGTTTTCAATGTACTAAATCAACCCGAAGGTAGCAGGGACTCAGTTGCATATACGCTCATGATATATGAAGTAATGCGAAGGAAGCTTGGACAAATTGAGGATTCAAATAGGGCTGCTAACGCTGGAGCAAAACGACCAGACTTGAGGGCAGGTGCAATTATGATGAATAAAGGGATTCGGACCAACAGCAAGAAACATATTGGACTTGTGTCTGGTGTTGAGATTGGGGATATTTTCTATTTCAGATTTGAATTATGCTTAGTGGGTTTACATTCACCTTCTATGGCTGGAATTGATTACATCGGTACCAAAACCAGTCAAGAGGAAGAGCCCTTAGCTGTAAGTATTGTCTCATCTGGAGGGTATGAAGATGATGTGGAGGATGGGGATGTGCTGATTTACAGTGGCCAAGGTGGGGTTAACCGTGACAAGGGAGAAAGTGATCAAAAGCTTGAAAGGGGTAATCTTGCTTTGGATAACAGTGCTCGTAGAGGTAACGAAGTGAGGGTAATTAGGGGTTTGAAGGATTTGTATCATCCAACGGGGAAGGTATATGTCTATGATGGTCTTTACAAGATTCAAGATTCCTGGGTGGACAAATCAAAATCTGGTTTCAATGTGTTCAAGTATAAATTAGGCAGGTTGCCTGGACAGCCTCCAGCATATATGATTTGGAAATCCATTCAACAATGGACTGAGAAATCTGCTTCAAGAGCTGGGGTTATATTGCCTGATCTTACTTCTGGGGCCGAAAAAGTACCTGTTTGTCTTGTGAATGATGTTGATGCCGAGAAGGGCCCTGCATATTTCACTTACCTCCCAAATCTTAAGAATTTGAGGCCAACTGCTCCGCTGGAATCCTCTATTGGATGTTCTTGTGTTGGTGGATGCCAACCTAACAATTCTAACTGTCCTTGTGTTCAAAAGAATGGTGGCTATCTACCATATTCTTCAGCTTCATTAATTGCAGACCTAAAATCTGTTATATATGAGTGTGGTCCTTCTTGTCAATGTCCTCCGAATTGCCGAAACAAGGTTTCTCAAGGTGGCTTGAAGTTTCGTTTGGAGGTTTATAAAACCAAGAATAAAGGATGGGCTCTTAGATCATGGGATGCTATTCGAGCCGGATCTTTCATATGTGAGTATGCTGGGGAAGTCATAGACAGTGCCAGAGTGGAGGAGGAGCTTGGTGGTGACAATCTTGATGATTACATTTTTGATTCTACTCGCATTTATCAGCAACTGGAAGTTTTTCCAGGTGACACTGAAGCTCCAAAAATCCCATCCCCCCTATATATATCAGCAATAAATGAAGGAAATGTTGCTCGGTTTATGAATCACAGCTGCTCTCCAAATGTACTATGGCGTCCAGTCATACATGAAAATAAGAACTTTTCAGATCTCCACATTGCTTTCTATGCAATTAGACATATCCCTCCTATGATGGAGTTAACTTTTGATTATGGGACGGTTCTTGCTCTCAAGGCAGGTCATAGGAAAAAGAAATGCTTATGTGAATCTGTGAAATGCAGGGGTTACTTTTGATAATTATTTGTCCTGAGTTTTGGATGAAGAGGCCTCTGAATGAATGTACTGAAGGATAAGGTTAGTCTACAAGTTTTCAAAACACTTTCTTATAAACTAAATAATTTTTCTTCTTACTTTATCCCCATTATCTCTATCTCGCACTTTTGGGGATCAGTGATTAAGCTTTTGTATTGGTGATTTATTAAATTATGACATCAGGAAGTTTGTGACCTATAGTTTTCTAATTTCTTGCTCCTCTGCATTTCTAATTGTAATATTGAAATGAAAGACTAGGTGTTTAGTAGATTTATGAAATATTGAGATAAATTCACGGATAATTTTAAAAGGGTTAAATAAGTTTTTTGGTACTTACAAAAATTGTCTATTGAAATTGACACCTCTAATTTGTTGTTAGTGTTTTTGATGTCCAACATTTAATAAATATGCAAAGTTCCTAACAGGAACTTTATTACTCTTGAATTAACTGTGTTGACATACAATCTAGTAAGATATTTGAAGGAATGTTGGCCTGTGACGTTAATTTAAAAGCAACAGAATACATATATCAGGATCAAGTTCACATATTTATTGTAGAGTATCAAAATCTGAGTTTTTTGGAGGTACCAATTTTAATATGGACAAATTTTGGAGGTACCAAAAGCTTAGTTTACCCATATTAAAATATTTTTGCTGTTGCATGCAAGACTATGCTTGTGCAGTTTTGTTTTTAACTAATTATATTGTTATTTCGGTCTGAAATATCTTTTCCTCCCTTTTGTTCATCCCTGAATCCTGATGCCACTTGATTATTTTCAATAAAAGAAAAGGTGTAAATCTTTCCTACCAAAACATACAAAGAAAAATAGTAAAGGGTCTTGTAAAATGGTTATAATATATTTTCAAAGGATGATTTTCCTGAAAGTTTACTTTGACTTAAATTTGCTAGCAATACAAATCCCTTTTCAATTCCAGATTGCTGAATCCAGGTGTAGAAGCTGTGCTACCATGTTCATGAATTCGTTTTTCCTTAAGCAAAAGTTGTTGAAAGATGCATGAATGTTTTTTATAACTAGCATGTATACTTGAAATCCGATATTTGACCATCCCTTGGCAATGATGAATCAATTATTAGTTAGTTACTGATGTATATTGATTGAGTAAAGGACTAACTGACACAATGTATTTATTCTCTAAGCTAAAAAGTGTTTCTTACATTCTTAACTAATATTTAACTTGTCCTTTCAGGTGTATAATTTCTGTCTTTGTGGCGTAGAAATAGCATAAATGTAGGACGTGATTTATGCCATTGCATCTTGTTTCTCAACTGTAGCTGTAAAACCAGACAGCAGGATGGAACTACTTAGAAAGATGTTAGCAGACACACTTTTCTTTTTGGCAAACCTAGTAAATTAGCACTTGAAAGATCAAGTTGTCTATTTACTGATGTGGGTAAGTTAAGTTGTAAAAGTTAACTGTAGACACATTTTGTGTAGATTGTTTCTCTTTTTTGCTGTTAGATACATTGTTTTTTTCCTCATGGATGGATTTTGACTAGGGTTGTTAGTAGTCCACATATTGAACTAGATCCGTAGAATTGGATATTTAAGTTTGTTACCATCATTTCCAAAAATCATCCTAATTTTCTATTATTTTGCAGTTTTTTGCTTGTTGATGATCCAATCCTACAAATATTCGTTAGGTTAAACTTGCTAGTATAGCTCTTGTTTGATGGTTCTGAAAATTTACTCTTTTTGATGTTGGAAATGAAACTACAGAAAAAGGAGATTTGAATGCTTAGTAGAAATCTAAATTTAAAAAGAATTTTGAAGGGCATTGCATCTATATAATAAAAGGTCTTATTTTGAGATGTTATATTACTTTTTGGTGAGTCTTAGTCACATATGATAGAGAATCTCATTAAAATGAATATTCGTTGTTCTCAATTTGATTTTTATTTGTTTTCTGAAGTAAGATCTTGTGAAAACATCCTATAAATCAAGTAATATTATTTTTGTTAAGTGGGAATATGAAGTTTGGAAAAAAAATGTTTTCTTTTTTTATTTAATTTTAAAAAATATTTCCAAGAAATAGTTTTTCTGGAAATGATATTTGGTCAAGTCCATATAATCATTTACGCATGTAGAGTGGAAC
The DNA here is from genome assembly GCA_027742785.1 of Vigna reflexopilosa. Taxonomy (NCBI): domain Eukaryota; kingdom Viridiplantae; phylum Streptophyta; class Magnoliopsida; order Fabales; family Fabaceae; genus Vigna; species Vigna reflexopilosa. Next base: position 14,730,144 of record CM050914.1, read on the forward strand.
TATAGTAGTTTTTTTTTTCCCGGTTAAAATGTTTTACTGCATAAAACGTATGGTTATTTTTATTAAATTAAGAATAAAAGATTTCAGTAAAAGTAATATATCGCTCTTTAATTTTTAAGAAACAATATACGTAGTTTTAGGAATATTTGGTACCAATTAATTAAATTTTTAAAATCCTTTCTTTTTCTCAAGTTCTACCTATGTTTTTTAGAAAGAAAAATGGTCATTTCCTTTTATTCGAAAAAAAATGCATGAAATTTTCATGAGTTTTAGAATTCTTTGAATTTGATGTTCAGAAAAGCTATTTTAGTATATGATATTATTTCTGATAAAAAAATGAGTGTCTAAAGAATGAATATAAAGAGTGAATAATCTAGTTATTAACAATATTTTAAGTAAAAAAATTTAAGTTCTCCAGTTTTGGAATTGTCTTTTTTATTTATAGTTTAAGGTTTTAAATCATATATCAAGCCAAAAAAAATCCAATCTTCTAAACCATAAGAATATGTTAATAAAATAAAAATTTCCTAAGAGCCTTGGGGTCGAATAACTTTGTTATATTTTCAAAACTCTTAATAAGTTCAAAATAGATATCACTTGTATTTGGAATGGTTCATGGTCAATTTATCTATATTCGAATTCGAATTCACAGATTATTGAAACTATTTATTCCAAACTTTCAAAATGACTTATGATAACTTATAATTGGATCACATGTAGCCTTCAAATTCGAGTTCACATGTAGCCAACACTGTCACAAGTTAAAAAGGAAATGGAAATTCCTTTTAATTTGCACAACCTCGATATCATCACATTGTCATGTGTGGTACCACCTGCTATGCAAATAAATAAAGAATGTAAAGCAATAAAAGAGATAAGTGATAGAAATATAAACACCAAGTTTTTATACTGGTTCGGCTTCAATGTCTATATTTAGTTTCCTTTTAATTAACCTGAGATTGAAAGTTACTTTACTATATAGATTGAGTTATACAACAAGAATTATAGAGACACTCTCTTAATGTAATATCATCTCCAACTCCAAATCTAATATAGAAAACAACACAGAAAGTGTAGGTAAATACAACCAGTATCATAGAGTCATGTAGCGGAATAAAATAAGCGGAAAGCGTGTTACAGTAACAAAACAAGTTATGATGGTCCGTTTTTATCAAAATTAGTTTTCTTAAAGAAATTTTATCGAACAATTGATGTGTGGAAAGTATAAAGAGTGTAGGGAGTAGAAAAATTCACACACAGAATTTTTATACTGGTTCGAATCAAAATATTCTACGTCTAGATGTTAATCACTATAAAAAGTGATTAACGTTTTCACTAAAATTGGTTTAACAGATTACAATAAAGTGAATGTAAATAAAAAGTGAAACCTTCCTTCGACGAACGAACCGGAAGGGAGCTTCCTTCGACCAATGAACTGGAAGCGAACAACTTACACTTTCCTTCGGCCAACGAACCGGAACAGTGCAGAAACAATCTTTCTTTGACAAACGAACTAGAAGATAGCAACTTTGCCAACTTGAAGAGAATTGCTCCGACCTTTGACACACAAAGCACAAGCTTCTCCTATTCATAAGACCAGGAAATGCAATGAACTAGCTTTTTGGAACTTCCTCAGATTGCACTGTATTCTCAAAAAGCTCAGAATTAACCCTCTAAGGGTTTAAGACAACTATATATAGCCAACTGGTCTGAAATTGAAAAGACACATTACAACTGTCAGTTATAATCAATTATTGTTAGTGATAATCGATTATTCAAGTCCGTTACAGAGTTTTTCAAAAAGTGATAATCGATTATCCTGAGGAATAATCGATTATTCTAGAGACTTGGGCAGTTCACATCAGGACAAGTGATAATCGATTATTTGAAGTAATAATTGATTATTCCAAAGTGAAATGGTTTTTCAAGAAAGCTCAAGATAATCGATTATTTCATCACATAATCGATTATATACGTAACTATCTTAAAGATATGAGATTTATAAGTTTTACATGCTTAAAATCTTTCCTATTACATTTGCAAACTACAAAAGTGCTTTTAAAAGAATTATAACTTGATTTTTCGAGTTTGTCTCTTGCAGCATCATCAAAATCATTTATCTTCACAATACCAATGCTCCTCATTGGTAACAAAAAAAACAATCCTTTTTCTGCAGAAACCCTTTGAGACACCCCTCAAAGAAACCAGAACCTCACGTTCTCTTCTTGGCCACCGACAATAGGGAAACCATAATCCATAGATTGCAAAAACAACACCTATCTTGGTTCAGAACACCTCAACGTGTGGATGACGATCAACCAATGAAAGCACACAACAATTCCTTCAAGAATTCTTTGAATCTTCCAAACTAAACGCTTCTTGATTCTTGGAAAAAGAACACCCCTGTAGTTTCTTATCTCAACAAACTTATTCAGACATTAAAGATGAAATATCAGAAAAAACTTGTTATGGAGAGACTAATGCGTCAATATATATTTTTCACAAGTCTGACAAAATTTAATCGATTAGAAAATTAATGTAATCGGTTAAGCAATTTTCACTGCTATACCAGAATTACATCAAAACACATTTAACAGATTACGCAATTAATGTAATCGATTACATAATCAATGTAAGTCAAAACAATTTAAAATATGACCATTAGTTAGGACTTAACAAGAAAACAATTTTCAGTGTGCACATGATTTAACAGATTAAGAAAATAGTGTAATCGGTTAAGTGTTACACTTAAGCAAATCTAAAAACTTTTACAGCTGAAAACACATCAATGTACTTCAACAATCAGGTGTTAGCAAAGGCATGAGTTTTAATTGATTATCCATATAATGTAATCGGTTAAAACTTTTAGGTACCCACCTAGCATTGGGTCCTTTCTTGTTAGACTTAGGTATCTTCTTCTTTTCAAAACTAGATGTATAACAAGTATTTTTAGCTTTAACAAAACAAGTAGTTTTAGTTGCAAATATAATATTAGTTCTTTCATTTCTAAAACCTAATCCTCTTTTGTTAGACGGGTGCTTACCGCATTTGATTAGGATCCCTATACGTTTGTTTCCCTCAAACATTACATTCAACACTTTATATAAAGTGTCATCTTCATGTTGAAGTTCTTCTACACGTTTAGCATCCTCTACAATCATCGAGTTTTTCACATGTCTCTCACTTTTTAAAACGAGGTTTTAATTTCACATTTTTGCTCAACAACCTTCCCTTTTAGATCGCTATTACTTTCTTTTAATAATTTTGTTTCGTCTCTTGATGACATCAAATCATTCTTCAAGGACTCATTTTCTTTTGAAAATTTTTTATTTTGCTTTCTAATATCTTTGAAAGCTTCTGGAAGTTTTGAAGAATTAGACAAGAGTTCATTATAATCTTGGACTATAGAGTGTTAGTCATTGAAATCTACCTTCTCATCAGAGTCATTTGATGAGCATTTAAAGTTATTTGCCATAAGACAAAGATTTTCTTCTTCTTCAGGCTCTTCGTCTGAATCAGAGCTGTTAAGATCTTCCCATCTGCTCATAAGTACTTTCTTCTTTCCCTTTTTAGGGAATGTCACATTTTTCTTTGACTTTTCTAGATCAGAACATTCTGACCTAAAATGTCCTAGCTCATAGCAAACCATTAGTCCATCTTTCCTCTTGTCCTTTGACTCGTTCCTTGAGGCAGATACAATGTGTCTTCCTCTAAACAAAGTGTTATTTTTCTTTCTCAATTGAGTGGATTTTCCTTGAGATGAACAATAGTTCATCTTCTTCTTGCTCTTCATTTGAATCTTCCTCGTCGTTGGATTCTTTAGAAGGTTCTTCAGCCTTTATGGCCTTTGTGTCCTTCTTGTTGGTCTTTGAGCCTTGAAAGCAATGCTTTTGTCTTTTCTCAGTGTCCTATGTTGAAGCTCAAGCTTCTGGACCTTCAGGATCCCAACAAGCTCTTCTAAGCTCAATCCATCAAGGTTCTTTGAAGGTTTGAGAGTAGTAACTTGTGGTCTCCACAATCTCAGCTCGTTTAGGATTGTTTGTAATATGTTGAACATGACTTATATGTTCTAATTGTCCAGCCTTGAGAACATCTCATATTGTTTGGTTAACAGACTCAGCTTGTTCCTTTTGACTTCACTCGATCCTTTTTATGTGATGACTAAGGTGTCCCACATTTCTTTGGCGCATTTGAAAGCGTGGACTTTTTTGGACTCCTCTTCAGATGAAGCACACATTAGAGAATTACGTGCTTAACAATTAAGATGGTACCTTTGTTTTTGGTCGCCTAACCACCTTCCTCTAACCAGTAACTCACTCTCTTTGTTTAAGGGTATGTAGTTTCCATTCTCAACAACATCCCACATGTAATTTCCAGTAATCAAACTTCTTCCCCTTAAATAGAGGATGGCAATTAACAGCGTAGCCTTCATTTTCCATTGTGGGTAGGATATTTCCTAACGTCTAGTCAAGAACTAACCTCAAAGGTTAACTCTGATACCAACTGAAACACAGAAAAATACTAGAAAGAGGGTTCGAATAACGTTTTAAACGTGAGTGTATTACAATTAAACGTGAGTCTTATCTTTATAGTATTCTTTATATAGACATTTTCGAAAAATATTCGTTACTCAGAGATTTTGAGTTTGATATAGCCTTTAAGGTAAAGTCAAAAGTTATATTGCATCTTGGTTGAGAAACGTGTGTGCAGAAAGAGCATAAATAAAACATGTATGTAACATTTCTTAAATATATTTTTATCTCTTAAAGTTGTTCTAATGAGAAATATTTTTTTATAAAGGTGAAAATCCACATAAATGAATACAACACAACAGACAAAGAAATATTAAAAAATATATACTTTAAAGCATTAAATAATCTTAAGCATTTAAACATGATCGAATATCATTGTTTAGTGTAACCGGTTTGATAACATTGAGTCGTTTAGATATAATGTCTCCACAATTCTTAATTATTGTCTCCAAGTGAGTTAATGCAATTAGCGATTACTTCCAATTAGCTTCTTTTTTATACCTTTAACAACATCTTTGCTTGGCTTGGGTCGCGATTGACTATGTCACCGATCTCCATGTTCAAAGCCCAATCATGGCTCACAAGCATGCTGCTTGTGGCACGTTCAACTAAGGGATTTATTATTACTTCTTGCCAACCACGAGAAGATCAATGTTTTTGTTGGAGTATAATATCGCTGTTCTTACGTGGCAAAGGCTTTTGCACCTTTTGAGCGGCAGATTGGATGCATCACTTTACACGTGGAATGAAGAGATCGGTGGATGAAGAAATAGCATTGAATATAAATAAGGGTTTTGCGTTTCAAGAATATTTATTAGCTTAATACAATGGCACGAATATTTGTTTATATAACAAATGTAATTCTATATAAACATAAATAATTGTCACTAGTGCAAAAATACTATATAACGTCATCTCTTAGACGTCGGTTAAGGGTAAACATGACGTATATTGATGATCGGTGGCATTTTCGTAAATAAGTTTGTCATATAGACATCAGTTAGAAGGTGCTCCGACGTTTATAATATTTTAGACGTCGGGGCCCCTCGTAACTGACATCTATATGTCTGACAGGTGGGTGAAAAGTCATTTCTTTCAGTCATATAGACGTCAGTTAGGAGGGGCCCTAACATCTATATGGCGGAAATTAATGGCTATTCACCTACCTGCCAGACATATAGACGTGGGAGAGCCCCGACGTCTAAAATATTATAGACGTCTGTTATGGGGGGAACCGACGTTTAAACCCTAAATCCAAAAATTTAAAAAGTCATTTTTTGACTCCATATAGACGTCTGATCTCGCCACTCCGACTTCTAAAATATTATAGACGTCAATTATTGGAGGAACCGACGTCTAAACCCTAAATCCAAAAATTTAAAAAGTCACTTTTTGACTCCATATAGACGTCTGATTCCGCCACTCTGACTTCTAAAGCCTTTTAAACATCTGTTATGGGGGAACCGACGTTTGTAGACGTCTGTTATGGGGGGAACCGACTTCTAAATGTCTGTATTAAAGCACTGCAAACGCGAGGTAGCAGTTACGTGCACTCATTGTTCATCATCGTCCTCACATTTTCTCTCCACGGGCTACGTTTTTCAGGTTCGTTTTCTCACTTTTGCACCGTTTAAAATTAATTTTACTCCGATTACATTACTCTTTGATGAATTATCTTTCATTTCAACCGATTAAAATGCGTTTTCATTGAGTTTTGCCCAGTTTTGCTCGTGTCCTTCGACAACGTTCTTGGACGGCGATTTCTTGCGTTTTGCACTCCTCTAATTCCCTCCACTACATTATTAAAACCATCCAATACAAAAAAAAAACGTACAATCCATTCTCTTCAACTAAAATATAAAGTTGTAAACTCGAATCACCATAAGCCAAGAGCAACTCGAGAGGCCTCAAGCGGAGAAAGATCCTATCAAATACGACGACATTTTAGACGTCTGACCTATAGAGTCCGACGTCTATATAGACGTCTGATCTATATAGTCCGACGTCTACATAGACGTCGGTCATATCCTGACCGATGTGTAATTAACGTCACCCGAATAGACGTCGATTTCATATGTGACATTAAAAGCCCAAAATAACCGACGTTAAATAGCGTTTTTCCACTAGTGTGTGATAAAAGATACATGTCTTACATGTATTGCTACCAAGGCGTAAGATCATTTTTCATTCTATATAAAAATCTTTCGGCTTAATTATAGTAAGAAATTAAATAATCTTAAAAGAAAGCATAAGACAATTATATGTATATTTTTTTTGTGAAATAATATGTGTATTTAAGTATTATAAAAAAGATAGGTATTATCATTGATAAAAATCATTAAAAACGTTAAAAATTTGTTAATAACAATTCTTTTTTGTAACAAATTTTTGACAGAATGAAATTTGTCGATAAAAATGTAGTAAGTAACATTTACTAATGAAAATTTATGTTCATCGATAATTATCAAAAGAAAAATTCATCGATAATTATCAAAGGAAAAAACATTTATTTCATCTTCTTCCTGAGCTAATTTGGCAGCTTGGCCAATCGATAGCTCAACTAACAAGATTACTTAAAAAATAAGGTAGCTCAGCCAATAAGGCAGCTTAGCTAGCAAGACAATGATAACATCTTAAGAGAGAAATTCGTCACTGAAAACCCTCTCCACCTCTCTCCCAAAATCCTGGATGAAGTCTTGTTGGCCTTCATGTTTTGGGTTGGTGATAAATATGGTTGGGGATTGTTGAAGGTGTATTCGTTCTCATCAAAGGACCGTGTGTCCTTGGTGATTGAGTGCAGCCTAGAGGAGGGACTCGTAGGAGAGAACGAAGACTCCAGAAGTTTGGGCGCGACGTGAGGAGGAGGGCTTTGGAAATGCAAGTTCTGTGAAAGACATGCGCTTAGTAGAGACGTTAAAGGAGTGTAATGCAGGAGCGCTTCGTCGATGGTCATGTGGTTTGAGCATGAAGAGTAGATGAAGATGAAAAGGCTTGACCTCTCCTAAATCTAGAGGCCCTAGGATCCTAGTGGTGGTGGTGATGGTTGTGCATGGAAGAAGATGAAGAAAATGTGTTTTATGTTTATTGAATGAGAGATTTGGATGAAAAATTAGATGTTCTTTTTATTGACGGAATTTTCTATCGATAAATTTGTTGATAATAATTTTTGTAATTATTGACAGATTTTACCAACAAATTATTTCGTTGATAATATATATTTTATTTATCGATGAATTTTTCTGATAGATTTTTCTATTGATAATAAATTTATGGTTTAATCTCAGCAGAAGTCCCTATTTTTGTCCGAAATCTTAAATAGGTCCCTTTTCTTTTTGGCGTATCAATCGGGTCCCTGTTATTGTAAATTTGATTCAATTAAAGGTCTGCCGTCAAATTCACCTAACGGCCGTTTAATGTTTGGTGACGTGACATTAAAATTAAATTTTGTTTTAAAAAATTTTTAAGAAGAGAGGTTATATCAGATTGAGGGAAGGGCAAAGATGGAAAGATTAAAAATTTTAAAGGTTGTCTATGCAACTGAAACGCAAAAAAAAATTGGGAATTTTTATGATTAGGGTTCGTTTCTTTATTCAAAGAGACGAATAATGAATTGCAGAAGTGTCATCAAGATTTATGTGATTTCAATCCCTCACAGAATGGAATTGTTATTTGTTAGTAGTTAGAAGTCCAAAGGGAAAAAAGAGCGCACAAAACAGAGACAGAGGAAATCAAAAGAAAACGGCGAGAGAGAGAGAGAGAGATGTAGATGCATTGATTATATGTTGAAACGCTGAAAAAAGAAAAAAAAAGTAAAAAAAAAATTGATGGTGCCTGCGTTGTGTGCTACCAGACCATAACATAGTGATAGCAGTAGGAACAACAATATACAGTAGGCTGTATAGAACCCCAAAAACTAATTTCTGCTTTTTCAAATCGAGAGGGGTTCGTCCTCGCACGCGAAGAAAAAAAGCAGAGTAGATCCGGCGTCTTGGTTGGCACCGCCTTCGGCGGTGAACGACGGTGATGGTAATGTCTTGGCCGGCGACCGGCGGTGGCTGGTCTCGCTAGTGATAGGAAGTATGCGTCCCAGGGATCGTTTCCTTTCGAGCACGAGAAGAGCAAAATTGGGTTTTGACGCCATGGCCGACCATGGGTCCGACGGTGAGCGGTGGAATCAACAACGGCTTGGGTGGCGAGTCATGATGACCAGTTCGGTGGGGGCGGCAGCGAACAAGCGGAGGAGATTCTGCAATTCATTATCCAAAACAAAGAAGTGATTTTTCCCCTTCAAATGAACCCTAATCATTTGAACCTCATAATATTGCAAATTTGAAAACTTATAAAACGTGAGCATCTTTTTTTTTTTTTTTTTGCGTTTCAATTGCATAGACAGCCTTTAAAATTTTTAATCTTTTCATCTTTGCCCTTCCCTCTATTTGATATCACCTCTCTTCTTAAAATTTTTTAAAACAAAATTTAATTTTAATGCCACGTCACCAAACATTAAACGACCATTAGGTGAGTTTGACGGCAGACCTTTAATTGAATCAAATTTATAATAACAAGAATCCTATTGATACGCCAAAAAAAAAAATGGACTTATTTAAAATTTTGGACAAAAATAGGGACTTCTAATGATATTAAACCTAAATTTATCAATAAAATTCGTCAGTATTAAAATTTATCGATGAATTTTTTTGTGTCAGTAAAATTTTAAGAATTTTTGTAATGTAGTGTTTTTGGTTCTTATAAGATTTGTTGTAAAAAATATAATATAAAGAGAATATTAATATTAACGAATATATATAATAACTTATCGTATATGATAATTTTTGAAAAAATAATAATAATACGATATCTTATCTTATATATCAAACATTTGATAAATATGTGATATTAAGAAATAACTATACTACTAAGATTTGCTCACTGTTGATATAAATATTTACATTAATAAATATATTTTAAAATGTTTTTTAATTACTTTATGTTAATAAAATTGAATGAATGAATCTTATACATCATTAATATAATATATATTTATCAAATACAATCTCATTTAATCTTATACATGTTTTTAATCATGTTCTTATCTTTATTAAATAAGGTGTATACTTGTTATAATTACAATTCACACACTAAATAATCTAATTAGTTTCTAATATTTTACTGATTTTGAGGCATTTTAAATATTCAATGTTTTTTAAATTCTGTTATCTTTATTTTATAAAAAGTTAAATATAAAAACATCATTAATTTACAAAAGTATTTATAATTCTAAATTGAATAATACTTCATTACAACTTTTTTCTAGTTTATCTTTACATTATAACTAAACTGAAATGGTTTAATAATCTGAACTACTATTTGTAAACTAACAGTCTTTTGAACATATAACTACATTTATCCCTGAGACATCAAATACATATATAATTAGTCGAAAAGAAAAATCTAACATATGAATTATACTTGCAATTGTATCTATATATGAATTTCTCAATTAATCATAAAAATTATATATGCAAAGTTTATTAATTTCTTGATATGCAATATTTTATTATAGAATATACATTAAAAAAATAGTTTGTCTGATTTGTGTGATCACACACATTAAGGTGCTGAAAAAAATTAGTTCCATATAGCATTACAATGTTGTCTAAAATAGTTAGTAGTAACGAAAAGATCGGTGGAATTTGAAAGATCGTTAGAGCAATGCTTGTTTCATGGATGAAGAGAGAGAGAGAGGGGAGAGAGGCGAGAAGGTGTGAGAAAATGAGATTGTAAGAAAAAAAAGGAAGGAACTTCAGAAGGGAAATTCAATTCCCTTCTTGTTGTTCCCCTACCTCGGCCAATTGATCTCGCGGTGAGGAACAATAATCCAGAACATTAAGCAAAAGTCTTAATTCAATACCACGAAACAAATGCAAGTGGATTTTTGCTGACAGAGGTGATCATTGCAACAACATCGTACACAACATCATCGTCACACCCCACCCTGTTCAACCACGATTCCTGCCACCAAAACAATAATAAAATGGCCTCTCGCTCCTCGTCTATCGCCACCTCAATTCCATCTTCCGGCGTCAAGAGAAGGCTCTACCAAGTTTGGAAAGGAAACAATGTACACTTTTTTCCCTTCAAAATTTATACACCATCTATACTGTTTCCTTCACTTATTGTTTCTCTTCAATCAAAATCAAACTTTACCCATATTCTTTTCATAAAGTATATGTTGGTTCTTCTTATACACATGTCTGGTATAAAATCTATAACGAAAAAGGAAAAATTGATTCATGTTTTAGTGTTTTTTTAGGTTATTGGATGCCTCAAAGAGGAAAGTTAGGTTTTATGTAACCTGAGATGATGAGTGTTTGCCATTTGAAAATATATGAAGAGATTTGATGTCATTTTTATCATACCACAACCGTAGTAGTAATCTTGGTTTATCTTGCTTTCTTTGATAGGAATAAAACATTTCTGATACACTTATCCCTTACTTATTACTCTTCCATATCAGAACAATATAAAAACTTTAGACGAATTCAAGTTGTGGAACTTAACTTTGAAAGAGAATTGACAAAAAACAAGTAATCTCTTAAAGGGTATAATTGATTCATCAAATTGTTTATTTAGGAAGTAGTCTATTAGGTAATAATTTCACTATTTTGTGATATAATTTAATTATGCATAATTAACATTTTTGTTGTCAGAAATTTCTCTGTGGTGGAAGATTAGTTTTCGGTCAGGATGCATCATCTCTTTTTCTAACATCGTTCCTGATTGGAGGTCCTGCAATAACATTTTGCATAAGAATGCTATTATCATTAAAGAAAGAAGACCCTCACTTTAGCAACCCTGTACTAATTGGAGGAGTGGTTCTCACAGTTTTGGTTGGTAAAGTTGAAGGTTTTGCCTTATCAATATTGAGTATTTAACATGGGAATGATATTTTTAACATCACATTTTATTGGTTGTTACAGGTTTTTGTTTTTCTCTTCATGACATGTAGTAGAGATCCAGGAATTATCCCCAGAAATGCACAACCACCTGAATTAGAAGAACCTTTAGACATAAACACACCATCCATGGAATGGATAAACAATAAGGCCCCTAATTTGAAGTTTCCCAGAGTGAAAGATATGACCGTTAATGGTCACACAGTAAAGGTGAAATTTTGTGACACTTGTTTGTTGTATCGTCCGCCACGTGCTTCTCATTGTTCTATTTGCAACAATTGTGTGCAAAAGTTTGATCACCATTGCCCTTGGGTTGGTCAGTGCATTGCATCAGTAAGTTCCCCAACTTATCTACAACATTAATGTTTGTTTCTTTTATCTGCTTTTGCAGAAGTTTTGAATATACTGATATGCACTGTTACAGATCACAGATTAACACGTAATGTATGTTTATTGAATTTGATAACAAATGAACTTAGAACATGTATTGATATGCCTTTTTTTTTTCTTCAAAAGAACCTAACTTTGTTCCTTTTCGTTCTTGTTTTTGCAGCGTAACTATCCATTCTTCATTTTGTTCATATCATCATCAACCTTGTTGTGTATATATGTGTTTGCTTTCTCTTGGGTTAACCTTCTCCGACAAAAGGGTAGATTGTGGGTCAGCATGTCACATGATGTTCTATCAGTTACTCTCATTGTTTATTGCTTCATAGCTGTTTGGTTCGTGGGAGGGCTAACGGTTTTCCATCTTTATTTGATTTCCACCAACCAGGTATTCATTTGTTTTTCCATTGAACATTAATATTTGCAACATTTATATAATGGTTTCTTATTGCATGTACATATCATTATCTTAGAATTGGTCATTAGTTATATAGTGTAATTTATGCATACTATTATTCTTACTTATATATTTAAGAATATTGGACTACTTTACTGTATGATTTTCTTTATTAATATTGGACTACTGCAGTAATTAAACTTACAAATATATTTCTCATTCTTTAATCAAAGTTGAGTTTTAGCATGATTTATTTGTAGCAAACTCATCATCTGCTTCATTATTTAGTGAATATGTGTATTGTGTCTTGATCTTTACGTATGCTTTATCATGTCACATACTTTCTCATCACTTTGTATTGTGGAAAGGAGTATTTTGACACTTTTGAAAAAAAATTACTCCCACTTTACAACCCACTTTAATAATATAACAATGTATATTAAGATTTTAAATTAAAAAAATAATGCTAAACATGGTTAAAAAATTATTATTTAGGGTTGTGAAGTGAATGTTTTGGAATGAATAATACTCTGTTTTTTAGGGTTGCTAAACATAGTCAAAATAAGACTACCATACTCACTTTTTTTATCTTGTCTTTTGTTACAGACAACCTATGAGAATTTTCGGTACCGATACGATAAGAAGGAAAATCCATATACAAAGGGAATATTGCAAAACTTCAAAGAACTTTCCTGTGGTAGGATCCCAAAAACATTGATAAATTTCAGAGAATGGGTTGTGGTTGAGGATGATATTCCAGATGAATCCTATACTTCAGATTTGGAAAGAGGTTTTATAAGCTCAAAGCACAAATTTGACATGGAAATGGGAACAATGTATGGCAAAGATGGTATGCGAGTTCCTCCCATTTTGAAGGAACTGGATTATAGTGGCATTGATGATACTTTAAAGAAAAAAGCAGGAGAAAAAGAAGGTGAATATGATATTTTTGTTACTGCTGAACAAACTAAATCCAAAACTGGAGGAGCCAATGCACAAGAAGAGAAGCAGTGATTCTATTGGTTCTTTGAAGGTACCATTTAAAATATATTATTACTTTTGCCCTAAACAGTCAATGATCAAGAACTTGCAAGAGATTTGCAGAACTTGTTAGTCACAGAAGCCTGAGGCTTGGATGATTTAAAATAACTTTCGTTGATGCAGATTCTTTTGGCATATTCTGAGAGGGAATGTTGATTTTCTGATGAATGAAGAAACGATGCAAAAGGGTACAAGTGGCTTGATTTATAATGGAAATTCTAAGTGAATGAAACAAATGACATGTCTCAATGGAAACTTAGATATTTTCAATGCTGAGAGAGAGAAAAAAAATAGAAAAAGTGACTAGTTACAATGACTGACATATGTTCACATATGAATGCAGGATCTATAAATGAATGAAGGAGTTAGATTAATCAACGATGAACAATTTTATTCCCTTTCTTAAAGTTAGTTAGGATGCTAGATTTTGTCTGCAATTCCCATTCTTTTGTTATAGCATGGAATAAGAGTAATATTATATCCTTTCACTTAATTATAAAAAAAATAAAATAAAAGGTAAATACAATTATTAGAATATTAGAAGAATTTAGAATTGTTAAAAGAAAAATAGCTTTGATTTTTTATTTATTTTCCTTCTATATTAGTTGAAATTTATTACAAATTAAAAAAAATTGCGTATGCTTGTTTCGTAAATTTTAATATATTTATTAATAACAAGAATGTGTTATTAGCACTTTCCTTTGGTAAAACTTTTATTTTTGAATTTCAAATTTGTTACCAACACATACTAGAAGAAATAAGGTTAATGTCTTTTTATTGTAATATCTATGCAAATTGTATTTTTGTAACTAGAAAATATTATATGCATATTTTCTGTTTACTTTAAGCAATAATGACATATTATGTAGAGATCAAAGTTCATATATTGTATAACTCCTTATGTATTTTTTTTTCTTCAAAATATAACAAATATGGACCACTTTCATATGTATAAATGAATAGTTATCTTTATACTCTTAATTTATTGTGAAATTTATTAATAAAATGTTCACCCATTTTTCATGCAAGTAGATGCAATATTGGTCTCTTAACGATAAAAAAAAAAAAAAAAAAAAACTCCCAATCTTGGAGTGAAAAAACGCTTATCCATTGAATTATATAGTCTTTTTAAATATTATCGCTACTTAAATTATTTATTTATTAGACATTTATAAAATAAAAATTAAATTTCAGACATTATATAAGTAAAATTAATTAACTTACCCAGTTCTTTTTTATCGAACATGGGAAATCAACTATTCTTTTTATATAAAATGTAAACGTTGTTTTTAGTTCTTTTGTTTGTTTTTCTTTTTCATTTCGGTCCATTATTAATTTTTTAAATTCTCAATGGTAATTTGGATTTTTAAAAGGGTTCGTTTTTTATTATTTATAATAAAAACGTTAACTATATTATAGAGTTTGTTAAAATGTTAAATATTTTAGTTAAAAGCATCGGAATGAATTTTTGTAAACTATAAATTTGTATTGAAATTTTTTAGACTTTGTTAATGAACTTTAATCAAGTTTATTAACTATTTAATGTTATAGTTGAATTAAATAATAAATCTTTATAAAAGCATAAAATACCATCATAACAGCAAACAATATTTATAACTACTCACACTTTTACCTATATATACTAGTTGAGTAAAAATATATTTACTCGCATATATTTATTATAAGAAAAATTAAAAATTTATAATTACATATATTTGGTGTTGGTAAAAATTAAAAAATCCAAGAATGTTATAACATTTCTTTGCGTCATCCGTTTTGCTGCAGTGGTTTCGGACCAATCAGGAGTGCACAAGTAGTGTTTGCTCTTTTGTCGTTGTGGTTTTTTTTTGCTTCGTGTGACACAGGTTCAGTTTTGGCTAAGCGGTTGTCTTCGAGCTTAGCGCGACTGGTCCGTTATCTTTCTTTCTGCATTTGCTTTCTGGTTTTAGTTGTTTTCTGGTTTTCTTGGGCTTTGGCCTCCTCTTAGTTTCCCCGGTGCTTTGGCAGGCTGGTGGTGACTAAATGGTTTTCTTCTTCTTTTTCTGGCACTCTAGGTGTTTGTTAAAAAGGAAAGGGTTCGCTGGTTGGCGTGGAGTGTATTGCTTTCATTCTCTGGTGTGCCCTCTATCTGTTTGTGTTTTTGCTTCATTCTTTTTTCGGTTCTTAAGGATACGGGGTCAGAGTTTTTGGGTTTTGCCATTCCTTGGGAGTGTTTACAACAAGGGATCGGTATAAATCCTCCCAAATCTGCTTAGGCAGTTGGTATGAATGCATAAAAGAAAACTTCTGCCCAGGTCTTACACAATGCCTATTCCCTTTTTTCAATTGCCACCTCTTTGCATTAAAGACGACATGGTAGCGCTCCAAATGGCTGAAGAAGACTACCTTGCGAGGTTGGACGAATGCAAAAGTCATCTACTGGGAGAGTGATTCTCCCTAATGGTGATAAGTCTTTTACTCATCTTTAGCTATGCAGAGAGTTGGCCAAACCTTGGAAGTCCCTTGGATCTTGGAAAGCCATCCCTCTTCGAAAAGAATTCTCTGAATTTTCTTTTAGTTCCGTAGAGGACATGATTATGAGTTTTAACCTATGAAATTAACCAAAAAATCTGTATGAAAAGTATGAAAAGCTAAAAAAGAAAAGCAAAAAATTAACCAAATTTTTTATCCACTTTTCATTGGATCAACTTCTTAATTTTGTTTTTGCACATAAATCATAAGTCTTATAAAGTATGAAAAGCTAAAAAAAAATAAAATAAAGTTTTTATAGATGATGCTTGGTCAAAGACAACCTAAGTTCAGCATGATAAATAATGATCATATGAAGTTCGTTCAAACTGCCATTCCACCTATAACATAAAGTTGACTACAACTCGGCTAAAGGGTCAATTATAATCCCAACAAGTTCACTCTATCTCCTAATTAAGCTTATGAGCTTGAGAGGCTTGTATATATACCCGATCCAACAAATATGTTAAAAAACATGGTCTAACAAGGTTCATTCAACATTATTAGTCTAAAATGATTAAATAATATTGATAGAGATATTTGTTAGAGCAGTTACTATAATAACATAACATATGGTCAAATTTCGATAATTTAATTACATCATAAATATCCTTTTATACCATAGATCAACATAATATGTCATTAATTTGATTAATTAATATATTAATGTTATCATCATGCTGATTTATCATAAATATGATAAGTTTTTATTATATTTTATTTTAAAACTGATATCGTATAGGATCAAGAAAACCTATAAATATACATGGTATTTTTTTGAAGAGATACAACAATATTCTCATAATTACTATTATATTAATAGATCATAATATTCTCTTGCTTTTACAACTATCAAAGACTGTTTTACGTGGGAATCTTCTTTGTCTATTCGAGCCGTCATTAACATTCAAGTTATCAACATCATCATATTCACCACTAATCATCATTAAAATTTTAGATCAAATTTATCTTACATGTGACTTGTTTTTTCAGTACCTTGGCCTTTTCCTTTTCGACATTTTTTGCATTTCTTAAAAGTATATGATTTTTATTATTCTTCGTGTAAGTTTTTATTTTATTGCATATTATACTTATGAGAAAAATAATACACAGACAACATAATTTTCTAAGACGAAGGTTGTGTGGAAGATTTAATGATGAACTATAAATAAATATTTATGGGTGTTATTTAATCTATAATTTTCATGATTGGTGATGTATTTTAGAAACAAAAAAGAGAAAACCACATATGATAGAATTTAAGAATGTTGTGAGAAACTGAAAAGGAAAGGTTGTAATGTTGTAAAGAAACATTCCGCTCGTAAAAGCCACGAAGAATTGGGAAAGAACACCAGAAGAGGAAGAAAGAAAGAGAAAGAGAAGAAAATAATAAGAGAAGGAAAGAAAAGGTAAGAAACTTCGATGGAGGAATTGACTAGAAAAGGATCATCGAGATTGTCATCTTCCAACGATCCCTTCAACCCCACAAATTTTCTCGTTTGGATTTGGTGTCACTGCTTGTTTCTCAATTGCTGCCATTCCAAACATCTCTTTGTTTTCTCTGTCTCTTATTCTCTCTTTTCTTTCTCTCTCTTTCATCTGCATTGTCCCTTTCCAATGCAGAAGGAGACTCGTACGGAAAGCCAGAACATTTTGGATTTTTAATAGGATTTTTGTTTCTGAGTCGGGACTTGAATTGGGTTTATGGGTTTTATCAAGGCATTAGGGTGCAATTTTGGTTGCACACGAGGTGTTGCTGCCATGGCTGGAAACAGAAATCTAGAAATGGGGGATTCTCCTAGCAATGTGGGTCAGCAACAAAAGAGGGTCTATCAAGGTTAGAGGAAAGGCAACATGAGATTATATTTCAACTTTTGTTTTAATTGGTTTTCATGTCTCACAACTGGATTTTGATCATGAATGAATTGTGTTTGGTCACAATTCAATCTTTGTTTGAATTGTTGTACTTGTTTGTCCATGCCTCAATCATGTTTTGTTCATTTTTTTATTAATAGATTGCCTTTTAGGTCGTGATTCAATATCTTTTTAGTTGTGGAATGTTTCTTCCAACATGATGAATGTTGCTTTTGATTGAGAATTTCAATTGTATTGATGCTTGCTTGATCGCTTCAGAGGGTTGATGGTAAATTAAGGACAAAAATTAATGCTTGCAAATCGGGGAATAATCTTGTGTAATCATTTTTATGTAAATATGAATCCATGATGTTTTTTTTATTTGCTTTTTTAATCGGCAAATGTGAATAGATGATGTTTGGATGATTTTAACCTATTATGTACCGGTGTCACTTCAACGGGAACACTTTTCTTTTGGTCAAAATTTCATTTCAATAGATGAATTTGACATGGCTGTGGATTTTTTAAGCTTCTATATGTCTATTGTATGAAAGTTATTACCTTGATGTTTTGGGTAGAAAAGTGATGGGAAAACAACACAATACTATCACATAATGCATCAGATAAAATTTTTCTAACTTTCAGGAATCTACGAGGAGAAATAATTTATTAATAACAACAATAAATCCCCAAAATAAAGTATCAAAGACGCCATAATTACGAAAAACCTCTCAATTTAAGGATAAAAAATACAAGTCGTACCAACTAAAGAAATATTTTCATTATGACCAACCAATGATACAAAAAAATTCTTAATTAATTGCACAAACTAGTGTTAACTCTAAATCAAATATCAAAGCTACAAAGTTTATTAAAGTGAAAAGCAAAGAAAGAAGAACTCTAAAAATAAAGCTATTGTGTTAGGTTGATATCTCTAATCTCAAACATCCAATCTCTAATCTTCATTTTACCGAGACTGCACAGTGAAAAATTATGCAGAATTTTCTCTAACAAGCTACGTGCCTATCTATTTTGAGACACTCACACACTGTAGCAGTCCCTTCACTTAACTTAAGTGAGTTAAAAATGTGATGACCATAATTTTTGAATTTTTGACTTTTTGACTTTTTGGCATAGTTGAGAGCCCAAACCCAACGAAAAGTAATAGAATATTATGTAGGTAATTCGATATCTTGCAGCAATAACAAGCATGTTATACTTACTAATTCTTCTTTGTTTGACTTTTTTCAGAAGTTTTTATTTGGTGTGAGGATGATATTTGGTCCAGATATTGCTTCCCTGCTTCTTACAACATTCCTGATTGCTGCACCTGCAATTGCATTTTGTGTAAAAATATATCTTCAAATCAAGAAGAATGATGACTTTTCTCATGAATTTTGGTTTCCTGTAGTGGTTGTGGGTGCAGTTCTCACTGCTTTGGTAAATACCATTGGCATTTTATTCCCAGAGAGTTTACATAAACTAGTTGTCATCTTATGCATCTTTCTACCATTTTCTCTTGTGTGTTGTCTTTTTTCAGCTACAGAATGGTAATACAACTTTTTAATATGCATAGTTGTCCAACAACTGATGCATGATTTAATTTTCCTCCTCATAACAAATGTGATAGACCCTGGAATTGTCCCTAGAAATTCAAGACCTCTTGAATTTGACGATACATTTGATATACATACCTCTTCCATGGAATCCATTAATCTCACATCATCTGAAACTAGCTCCAACAAAAGATGTTGTTGTTAATGGTCACATAGAGAAAGTAGAGTTTTGTGATACGTGCTTGCTTTATAGACCTCTTAGTACTACTCATTGTACTATATGCAACAATTGTATCCAGGGATATGATCATCACTGTGGGGGAAGAGTAAGTCCATTATACTGTAACAAGTGAAGTTTCAAACTTTCAATGAGATATTGTTACATATTTTTATCCAAATTTCTTTTATGCTACTGGGATATCAGTTCAAAAGAATTATTGAATAAACTTTAGAGTACGCAATACTTATCTTCTGATCTATTTGATGATTGCAACATAAGTGAGTGAAGTTAGTGATGTTAGTATGTGTCTACATGTATGTTCAATAAGGTTACAATTTTTTCTAAACACTCCAAAGATAGATCTAATCAATTGACACTTAAACCGCACAAATGAGTGTGAATATGTTCATTGTTGGGAATCCAAGTGTGAGTCTAAGTCCCACATTGGATAGAAATGAGAAAGTAGAGTGGTTTATAAGTAGGAAGACCCATTAACCCATTGTCTTAAGGTTTTGGGTAAAGAGTGGTGTCAATCTCTTATAAGGTTGGACTCACATCTCATTTCTCATTGACTCCTCGGTCAAAAACCTCCCCTTGATACTCCTAACATTCATTATGTTATTTTCTTATTCTGCGAGAAAAATATGAAGACCCATCTTCTTTTTGGAGACCCTCTTCCTTGGCTTCATTTGTTAGAATCAGAAACAGTTTTTTTTTATACTGCTCACATGTCTACTTCATTTCAGTTCTTGAACTAACGGTTTTCTGACATAATTGCAGCGTAACTATCGATACTTCGTCATGTTCATTTCGACATGAAATATTTTGTGCCTATACGTCTTAGTATTCACTTGTATGAGTGTTTCCCGGCAAAATGTTTGGAGGACAATATCACATGATTATTTAGCGGATTTTCTGATTGTATACTGCTTTATAGCTGGTTGGTTTCTTGGTGTCCTCTCAATTTTCCATTCCTATCTAATTTGTACAAACCAGACATATTATGAACTGAAGAGGAGGAAGGGTGGTGAGTACCTTCTACATAGGTACACTTCCCCTCCAACAGAAGTACCTGTTGGGTTTACTGAGGAGGATGTTACTGAGGAAGAGATTCATCTGAGAGATACAAACACCAATAAGATATGAGTCCAACTATATAAGGGATTGACACCACTCTTTACACAAAACGTTAAGGTAATGGGTTAATGGGTCTTTCACCTTTATATATTGTCATACTTTCTCATATCTATCCAATATGGACCTTAGACTCACACTTAGATTTCCAACATGATCTTGGCATATAATTGTTTTTTGGTACACTCAAAATTTATATATTTAATAATTGTTATTAATACAATAAAAATTAATATATAATTTAATATAATTATAACTACAAAAAGAAATCAAACATATCTTAAATTTTTTTTTTCATTTGAGATTCTTGTATTCATCAATAATTGAATTATAACTAAAACTTTTAGCTATTTTTTTTCAATATAAATAATTCTATTAATAAGAAATTCATCTATCATTATTTATTTAATTCTTGTAGTTGTTTATCCACTCCAACAAAAAATATATTCACACTAAAATGATGATTCATAGTGACATGATCCTTTTTGGATTACGCAGAGTTGTAAAATTGTATTGTTTTTGGATTTGTAACTCATAACCTTGTTAGGTGTTTTCAGGTAGTCTTTGATACTCAATATCATCTCTTAACAAGAACTTTTAAACTATATTTGAAAACGTTTTTAGTTGGTTAAGGTTTGAAGTTTCCAAAGAGCCTTCTAACTCTACCATTAGGCCACATAGTCTAATTTTAATGCTTATAATTTAGTGTATATCCACTTGTGTATCAAACCTAATTCCATTTGAGAAGTTTGGTGCAAGAGAACTTGATGTAAACTTTGACTAGGAAAAACTTGAATTTTAAGTTATCCTTAGTGATTCTTCTTCCTTTCTTGAAAGTGAATTTGAGACCCTTTTGTCTCCTTAAATCTCTTAAGGAATTTATTTTTGAAATACAAGTTTCTGTGTGCATTTCATAATTTCAAAAATATTAAGAATGTTTAAGATTTTTTTGTGAAATTTTTTTCCTAAAATTCTTTTAAAGAGAAGAGTTTTTATAGTAGTTTGCATTTAAGTTATCATAAGGATGAAATGCATCACAAAGCTAAGACTGAAATTCCTTTCTTTGGTGAGAATATTAATGCATTGTCATATCTAGCTTGGGAGAAAAAGACAGAAGAGATTCATCCATTCTTTGTTAATAAATATCATATACTTAGTTTACACATTTCTAGGTTTGTAGGACATGCAAGTGAATGGTGGAGTCATAGACAATCTAATGTTGAGATAGGTAGAAATGCAACACTCGAGCCTACCTAGATTGTAGCACAAGCCTGCAATCATGACACCTGAGACTACATTAGCACAAGTTAAGCTTACGAACCCAACACTTGAGCTAGCCTATATGGTAGCACAATCCCACAAACGTGACACCAGAGCCTACCTAGACAGTAACACCAGTTAAACTCACAAATGTGACACTTGAGCTCACCTAAATAGCAACATAAGTTAAGCCCGAAAAAGCGAAACTTGAGTTTATCTAGACGGTGACACAAGTTAAAGCTTGCAAACATGACACACGAGCCTACCCTCACCTAAATAGCAACATAAGTTAAGCCTGAAAAAGCGAAACTTGAGCTTATCTAGACGGTGGCACAAGTTAAAGCTTGCAAACATGACACACGAGCCTACCTAGATGGTAGCATAAGTTAAGTACACAAACGCGACACCCAAGCCCATCTAAGGCGATAGCATAAAGTTAAGCCTGATCGACTTCTTAATTTTTTTTTTCACACATAAATGATAAGTCTTACAAAGTATGAAAAGCAAAAAAAGAAAACAAAGCTTTTACAGGTGTTGCTTGGCCAAAGACAACCTAAGTTCAGCATGGTCAATGATGACTACATGCAGTCCGATTAAATTGCCATTCCACCTGCTACATAAAGTCAACTACAACTCGGACAAAGGGTCAATTACAATCACAACAAGTTTACTCCATCTGCTAATCAAGCTTATGAGCTTGAGGGGCTTATGTACATACTCGACCCAACAAATATGTTCAAGAATGCAGTCCAACAAGGCTCATTCAACATTATTGGTCTAAAATGATTAAATAATATTCATAGAGATATTTGTTGGAACAGTTACCATGTAATAATAAAACATATGATAAAATCTCGGTAGTTTGATTACATCATAAATATCCTTTTATACCATATACCAACATGTCATTAATTTGGTTAAATAATATATTATTGTTATTATCATGCTAATTTATCATAAATATGGTAATTTTTATTATAATTTATTTTATGACTGATTTGATAAGATCTAAAAATCTTATAAATATACAACCACATCCTCATAATCGATCCTAAAATTCTCTTAATGACTTTTACAAGTATCAAAAAATGTTTTACATGTGAATTCTATTTTTATTATAGTCATCATTATATTCAATTTATCAAGATAATCATATTCAGCATTAGGATCTTCCTATCTGTGGAAAAACCTACACTATAAGTCCCTACTAAGAAGAACTATTAAATTTAATAAACTGTAAACTTAAAATTTTAGATAAAATTTATCTTATGTGTGACTTGTTTTTTCAGTAACATGAGTTGGTCTTTTGCTTTTCGACATGTTTTGCATTTCTTAAAAGTGAATATGATTTTTATTATTCATCGTGTAAGTTTTTATTTTATTGCATATTATACTTTTGAGAAAAATATATAATAATTGTCTAAGACGAATGTTGTTTGGAAGATTTAATGATGAGCTATAAATAAATATTTATGGGTGTTATTTAATCTATAATTTTCATGATTGGTGATGTATTTTAGAAACAAAAGAAAAAACCATGTATGATAAAATTTAAGAATGTTGGGAGAAACGGAAAAGGAAAGGTTGTAGTGTTGTAAAGAAACATTCCGCACGTAAAAGCCGCGAAGAATTGGGAAATCAGTTTAGAACACCAGAAAAGGAAGGGAGAAAGAGAAAGAGAATAAAAAAAATAAGAGAAGGAAAGAAAAGCTAAGAAACTTCGAGGGAGGAATTGATTAGAAAAGGATCATCGACATTGTTATCTTCCAACAATCCCTTCAACCCCACAAATTTTCTCCTTTGGATTTGGTGTCACAGCTTGATTCTCAATTGCTACCATTCCAAACATCTCTTTGTTCTCTCTCACTCTCTCTCTCTCTATCACTCACACTCTCTCTCTATCTCTATCTCTTGTTCTCTCTTCTTTTTTTCTCTCTCTTTCATTTGCCTTGTCCCTTCCCACTGCAGAAGGAGACTCGTAAGGAAAAACAGAACATTTTGGATTTTTAAGAGGATTTTTGTTTCTGAGTCGGGACTTGAATTGGGTTTTATCAAGGCATCAGGGTGCAGTTTTGGTTGCACACGAGGTGTTGCTGCCATGGCTGGAAACAGAAATCCAGAAATGGAGGGTTCTCCTAGCAATGTGGGTCAGCAACAAAAGAGGGTCTATCAAGTTTGGAGGAAAGGAAACGTGAGATTCTATTTCAACTTTTGTTTTGAATCGGTTTTCATGTCTCAACTGGATTTTGATCATGAATGAATTGTGTTTTGTCACAATTCAATCTTTGTTTGAATTGTTGTACTTGTTTGTCCATGCCTCAATCATGTTTTGTTCATTTTTTGTATTAATAGATTACCTCTTAGGTCATGATTCAATATTTTTTTAGTTGTGGAATGTTTCTTCCAACATGATGAATTTTGCTTTTTGATCGAGATTTTCAATTGTATCGATGCTTGCTTGATCGCTTTAGAGGGTTGATGGTAAATTAAGGACAAAAATTAATGCTTGCAAATCGGGGATTAAGCTTGTGTAATCATTTTTATGCAAATGTGAATCCATGATGTTTTTTTTATTTATTTACTTTTTTAATCGGCAAATGTGAATAGATGATGTTTTGATGATTTTAACCTATTGTGTACCAGTGCCACTTCAATGGGAACACTTTTCTTTTGGTCAAAATTTCATTTCAATAGATGAATTTGACATGGCTGTGGATTTTTTAAGCTTCTATATGTTTACCATTTGGAAGTTTTTACCTTGATGTTTTGGGTTGAAAAGTAATAGAATATTATGTAGGTGTGATTGGATATCTTGCAGCAATAACAAGCATGTTATAATTTACTAATTCTTCTTTGTTTGAATTTTTTCAGAAGTTTTTCTGTGGTGGGAGGGTGATATTTGGTCCAGATGTAGCTTTCCTGTTTCTTCCAACATTCCTAATCGCTGCACCTGCAATTGCATTTTGTTTAAAATTATATTTTCAAATCAAGAAGAATGATGAGCTTTCTCATGAATTTTGGTTTCCTGTAGTGATTGTGGGTGCAGTTCTCACTGTTTTGGTAAATACCATTGGCAATTCCCGAAGAGTTTACATAAACTAGTTGTCATCTTATGCATCTTTCTACCATTTTTTCTCTTGTGTATTGTCTTTTTTCAGCTATAGAATGGTAATACAACTTTTTAATATGCATAGTTGTCCAACAACTCATGCAGGATTTAATTTTCCTCCTCATAACTCATGTGAGAGATCCTGGAATTAGAAATTCAAGACCTCTTGAATTTGACGATACATTTGATATACCTACCTCTTCCATGGAATCGATTAATTGCACAATCCCTCATCTGAAACTAGCTCCAACAGAAGATGTTGTTAATGGTCACATAGAGAAAGTAAAGTTTTGTGATACGTGCTTGCTTTATAGCCCTCCTAGTACTACTCATTGTTCTATATGCAACGATTGTATCGAGGGATATGATCATCATTGTGGGTGCGTTGGCCGGTGCATTGGAAAAGTAAGTCCACTATACTCTAACAAGTGAAGTTTCAAAGTATCAATGAGATATTGTTACATATTTTTATCCAGATTTCTGTTATGTTACTGGGATATCAGTTCAAAAGAATTATTGAATAAACTTTAAAGTAGGCAATACTTATCTTCTGATCTATTTGATGACTACAACACAAGTGAGTGAAGTTAGTGATGTTAGTATGTGTCTACAATTGCCATTGCATCTATGTTCTGTAAGGTTACAATTTTTTCTAAACACCCCAAAGATAGATCTAATCAATTGACACTTAAATCGCACAAATGAGTGTGAATATGTTCATTATGTTATTTTCTTATTCTGCGAGAAAAACATGAAGACCCGTCTTCTTTTTGGAGATCCTCTTCCTTGGCTTCATTTGTTAGAAACAAAAACATGTTTTTTTTTTATACTGCCCAGATGTCTACTTCATTTCAGTTCTTGAACTAACGGTTTTCTGACATAATTGCAGCGTAACTATCGATACTTTTTCATGCTCATTTTGACATCAAGCATTTTGTACCTATACGTCTTCGTGTTCACTTGTATCAGTGTGTCCCGACAAAATGTTTGGAGGACAATATCCCATGATTATTTAGCGGATTTTCTGATTGTATATTGCTTTATAGCTGGTTTCTTTCTTGGTGTCAGCTCAATTTGCCATTCCTATCTCATTTGTACAAACCAGACATATGCTCTGAAGAGGAGGGAGGGTGAGTCCTTTGCACATAGGTACACTCCCCCTCCAGTGAAAGTACCTGTTGTGTCTACCGAGGAGGAGGTTCATCTGGTAGATACAAACACCAATAAGATATGAGTCCAACCACTTAAGAGATTGACATCACTCTTTATCCAAAATCTTAAGGCAATGGGTTAATGAGTCTTTTACCTTTATATATTGCACTACTTTCTCATTTCTATCCAATATGAGACTTAGACTCACTTGGATTTCCAACATAATCTTGACATATAATTGTTTTTTGGCACACTCGAAATTTATATATTTAATAATTGTTATTAATAATATAAAAATTAATATATAATTTAATATAATTATAACTACAAAAAGAAATCAAACATATCTTTAAAAAAATTCATTTGAGATTATTGTATTCATCAATAATTGAATTATAACTAAATCTTGTAGCTATTATTTTTTAATATAAATAATTCTATTGATAAAAAATTCATCTTTCATTCTTTATTTAATTCTTGTAGTTGTTTATCCACTCCAACAAAAAATATATTCACACTAAAATGATGATTCATAGTGACATGATCCTTTTGATGTCGAGAATGGCCATAACGTACAACATAAGTAGAACTAAATTCAAGAATATCAATGTCATGTTCACAAAACAACTTCACACCTTTCAGTAAGTTTTACCAACCATTCTTTCTTAACAAAGACAATAAGTAATAAGTAATGACTTTCATTAATTGTAAAATCAATACAAACTCAAATGAAGAGAACATATTAAATGCAACAATTAATATATTCTGAACTGATTCTACAAAGCTTAAAAAAGACAATAAGTAATGACTTTTAACAAGTGTAAAATCAATATGAACTCAAACGAAGAGAACGTATTAAATGTAGGATCATCATCACCCATTTAAGAATAAGTTGATCCATCAACAATAATTTTTTTAAAGAGCCAAGCAAATTGTAACTTCATCGCATTACAAAGAAATAAAAATGTGAGCTCCAAACCTCCCTTGAAGGAACCACCCAAGCAAGTTGTAGTCTATGAGTAAAACAATGCACATAATAAGAATAAGGATTGTCATTAAGAAATAATGCTTGTAATCCATTCTATTCTTCCTGCATATTAATAGCATCATCATATGCTTGACCACACATATTAGAAACATCAAGATTATGCTTAGAGAGAACAACATTTAATTCCTTTTTTAAAGTGACGATAGATGTATCTTTAACATGCACAATATCAAAATAGTTCTTTTCTATTACCAACCTTATCTACAAATCTCAAAACAATAGCCATTTTTCTTTTTTTAATTCATCACATGTTTCATCAACAATTATGCAAAATTTAGAATCTTTAATTTCTTCCTGAATGTGACTTTTTACTTTTCTAAAAAAAAATGTGTAAGATTTTTTTTTTTAAATATGATGTGAAATCTACTTTTCAATATATGGAGCATTTTCAACCACAACTTGTGCCATTTTATCATTATATAATGCTAGAAGTTTAATCATCTCAAGAAATTTACCTCTTTACTTAGACTATGGTGTTTCCTCATGGCCTCTAAATGCATAAGCTTGAAATACTAGTCAACAAAGTGTATCAATAGTGGTTTTAAGTCATAAACATTTTGGCAAACTTGCTCTAAACTTTGAACATTTATAATGTTATTAATGTGCATAGATTGATTCAACAAGTAACAAGTCTTAAGAAGCTTTCATTTCATTGTTATGCGATTAGTAAAGACTATCTCCAATGTGATTGAGAAATGCACATTATTTTTCTTGTATTAACCTTTTTTTTCATTATCTAAACCTTATTTAGTAAACAATATGACCTAGGACTACCAAGTACTTTGAACTAAATAAATAGCATGCTAAACATAAGCTGCATTGTTAGTAAGACAATACTCTAGGCAAGAAGGAAATTTTTTAAACCAATTAGATTGAAATCTCCTTGCATGTTTCTCTTTAGAAAGAGGATAGTTTTCAAGTCATATTTGATATTGATCCCATTTTAAATAAGCTCTTCTAACTTTATCTCTTTGACTCATTGGATATTTTCATATTTGAGGATATTTCTTGAATGACATTTTAAAGAATTAACATGAAACTCCTCACTTATATTTCCTTTAACCTTATGAAAGAGCTCCTCAATAATATCATGCTTCAAAATATGTAAAGAAGTTGAATTTATATTGTTTTAAATTTCACCAGTTAAAAAAATAAAATTATTCTTTTATTCCTCATAAATATACTTGTTTTTCTTCAAACAAATGTTTAAGATTAAAAAATAATTTATCATAATCTAATAAAAATTTTAGAAACGTAATTACTAAAAGAAAAATATATAATAATCAAGTGACAATTAAAAACTGATTATAAAAAAACACATAATACATTTTTTTTTCTATATTCATAAAAAATAATATACAAAAAGTTCATGAGATAAAAAAAATATAATGTCAATTATTAAACTAATATTTAATCATCAGTTGAGATAAAAGAGAATAACTTTTTTTCTTCGAAAATGGAAGATAACATATGATAAATGAAAGCAAAGATAATAAGTTTCTGTCTAACTTCCTTTTTTTCTTGAGAAAAAAAAAACAGATGAGACTAAGAGATGAGTATAATATGTGAGAAACTCAAAAGACAATGACAAAAGACAATGTGAAATAAAATATAAAAAAATGTCTTAAATAATATTTTTATTCATTATATGTTTTTTATTTATTAACATTAAATATTGTGCTTTATAAAAGAAATAAAATGATACCTAATTTTATTTTCATCAATTCCCAATATATAATATATAATTTAAAAAATTGAAAATTTCCAATATATACTGTATATTATTTTAAACTTTTTAAAAAATTTAGGAGATATTGGTCCTTGTCTAGAGGTGTCAACTTGACTCATGACCCATGAATCAGTCGTGACTCAATTTTGAAAAAATCCATTTTTAGAGGCTTCCTCAAGTGGTGTCCAAAAATAATCCCAGTCCTTAGTGTC
The DNA here is from genome assembly GCA_027742785.1 of Vigna reflexopilosa. Classification (NCBI taxonomy): domain Eukaryota; kingdom Viridiplantae; phylum Streptophyta; class Magnoliopsida; order Fabales; family Fabaceae; genus Vigna; species Vigna reflexopilosa. The sequence continues at coordinate 14,759,239 of CM050914.1, forward strand.
TCTTCTCAAATGGGTTAAGGTCAAGATTAAGGCGAGTTTAACCCTATTACAAGATTTTAATTAATTCTTAGAAACAATATCATTTATGTACACATATAAAATTATATATTTTATTAGATAATCTAATATGTTGTAATTTTATTTTATTTAAATCAATATTTTCTTATTGTAATAACCTGAAAAATAGGATTAAGGGATGATAGGAGTATTAAGTTAATAGAACCAGGTTTTATAGTTTAAACACACCAGCAGCATAAATAGAAGCATTTTAAAACGTACTGGTTCATTACTTAAGCACTTCATCTCTCTAAAAGTTTTGTTCTTCAAACTCCTCTACCATCTCTCTAAATTTCTCCCTGACCCTGTTGCTCCACAATCAGAGAGTGCTTAGGAAATCTTGGTATCGTGGGCTTCAATTTCCACCGATCAAGTTGGTGTTTTCATCTGGTAAGTGTTTCCTTTTTTCTTCCTCAATGTTTCTAAATTGGGATCATGCAACAAAATCTTGTGCATGTAATTCCTTGTACGTTCCCCAAATTCTAGTTCCATTTAGTTACTGAAACTTGTTTTCTATCTCCAATTGGGGATTTATAGGTGTTTCAGAATTTCCCTAAGGTGCAAGGTGCTGATTAGATCATCATGTGAGCTAGGTTAGCTGATTCAAAGGTAAGGGAAGCTGAGTTTTACCTTTTTGTTTTTTGATTAGGATGTGCATGCGATAAATTATTGATTTGAAATAGTGGCTTGATGCTTGTATGTTCTGTTTTGGTGTGTTAGTACTATTGATGCTAAAAACTGGTAATTTTGTACGTGAAACCAATTTGCTCAAATGCCTGTCAAATAATGAAACTGTGAAATTGTGCCTGTGAACTGGTATGGATAAAATTTAATGTTGATATTAAGTAAGTTGTATGAAGTAAATTCTGTATAAACAAGTTGTTAGGTAATTAGTCAGTGAATTTGAGAAATTAAGGTCCTTTTTGGGGAACTGAGATGGTCAATTTGGGCAAGAGGGGTTGGATACTGTTGTAGTCACTTGGGATAGCTTAGGCAAGTCAAATGTAACTTGTTAGGATTGTAAAACAGGTCTAAAACATGATAAAATTGGTAAAATTGAATTAGGGTCACCTGGGGGAATAAGTTGATGTTCTAGTCATGAATTGAATCTTAATCAACTTAGAACTGTAGTAAGATCATTTTGGAACACTTAGATAGGTCTAAACAAGCCTCAATAACAAATTAGGGGTCTTAGAAGTTGGCTAGAAGGTCTAGAACGAATTTCGGGGTGTTGGGTTGCCAAAATATGCAGAATTTAGCTTCCCCTGCAGACAAATTCGCTTAGCGCACAGCGGGGGATGCGTTGAGCGAATTGTGTGTGACAGATTGAGTGTTTTTAATGTTTTTGACGTTTTGGGGGTTCCGGACGTCCGTTTTGGACGTTCTTTAAGTCGTTCTGGGGGTTTTTGACCCTTTCGGAGCCATTGGTGAGAGTCTCCAAGCTGTTTGAATTACTTAAGTATTGGTAATTAAAGGTTATAAAGAAACTTGTGTTAACAAGTGATGTTTCGGTGAAAGTATGTAATGTATGAGTATGTATGAGTTGTTTTTATGACCTGACTAAGAGGTGTCTTGTATGTGTACATGTATATAGCTTGTGTGGTTGGGAAAGAATACGATTGTGAATTGTGGTTCAAATGTATGTGAATTGGGAAAGGAATAAAACATGATTTTCTAATGTGTTGATGATGGTAATTACAGAATCTCTCGGTGAGATTCTTAGTGTTTAGAATGAATGTAAAAGGCTTCCATATGGGGGGTTATCCCAACACTCTAATGCTCTTTCATTCTCATTTAGAGAGGATTGATGCATTTGGTGAGAGTAGTGGGAGGTCCTAGTGTAGGCGCTTCTTGGAAGGCTTATTGCGCGGTAACGGACTAACCTTGTGTGTGGTCGGGTGAAACCCCTCGACAATGACTTTGCAAAGCAGTAGAGGCCACCACAAGTGCACAACCCGCCCCAGATCGACATTCATTCTAAGTTCGGACGAGTCTAGAGAGTCTTAACATGATAGGATTGTTTACTTGATTACCTGTATGATGATGGTTTCTATTTGATGTTATTTGTTAACCTGTATGTTTTGAAAACCTAGCTTACCCTTACTCTTGTGTGTGTTGCATGTGCGGTGCCTTTTCTCTTTGCGATGATCATCCAACTTTGGATGTGAGCAGAAGTTGATGATGATGTACCCTTGGAGCATTGGAGAATGAAGAAGATACAACTCCTAGCTCTTAGGACTTCTGCTAGTTCCTGTTTAGATAGCTACTTTATTTTGAAAGACTTCTAACTTTCATTTTGATACACTTTTAGTTGTAAAACTGTAAAACTTTAAATTTCCAGCCTTATTTGGATAATTATATGCATCAATACTGTTATCTCATACTCTCAACTACTTTTACATATCATATTAGCTGAATCCTACTATATTATGTTATATGATATTTTGGAATGTCACACTTATCATACTTAATATTATGTTATTAAAATAAAATAGTATATAATTTAATATAATTATTAACTATAATCTATTTATTAATTTTATAATTACATTTTTTCTTGTATTTAAAATGAATATATTTTCTTAAAAGAATGTTCATAAATTGGTGTGACCCACATAATTTTTGTGGATATTTTAATCCTGTGATGAACCAAATTGACAAGTCTATACCCCAATCCCTAAAATATGAAACCAAGTGATTATTTTACTTCACAAAAATATGAAACAGTTCTTAACCATTTCTTATTCGGTGGTTGCTAATTTATTTAGCATCAAATCACTAATATATAGGAACATATAATTTAGCTGGATTTATTGATGAGAAATTGTTTTGCAAAATCTAAACGATCTTGTTTTGCTTGAGGACCTTCTCCATGAGAATGAACATTGATATTTATTTTGTTTTTGGATAAGACCCGAATGGTCTTTTTAGAACGGGACCTTCTTTATGAGATTGGCCATAGTATTTGTTTTGAATTAGTGATTCTTTTTCCTTTTTTATTTTATTTATTTCTTTTCTGAATCCGGAAAAAAATTAATATTTTTACTTTTATTTATTTTTTATTTTGATAATATGAAAACACAAATTTTAATCTAAAATAGAGGAACAATTGTCAATATTTAATTTTGTCCTGATAAATATAAAATTTATTTGAAAAAAAAAACTCAAAAAATAGGATGTAAACAGGAAAGGATGGGATAAAATATTTTTGAAAGAAAAAAACAAACAAAAAATCAAAAAATAATAATAATAAAAATAAAAACAAAGAAAATAAAAAAACACAAAAAAAAATTAAAAGTAAAAACTAAATAAAAAGGAAATAAATAAAAAATAATAAAAAGAAGCAAATGAAAAAAAGAAGTATAAAATAGGATGTAGATCATTCACTCACCACCATATTCTCTAAAAGGAAGTCATGAATTCAAGATTTCTTATATGCATATAGAAGACTAAAGTATCTTGATGTGGAACTAAAAAATGCTCGTAAATGAGGGAAATACAACCTAATGCAAAATCTTGGAGTTCATGGACAGGGTCTGCTTAATTTATCAGAACCAGGAGAATGGATTGAAGCACATTGTTTGGTTTTAATTACTCCTATTTTATAGTATTCATGTAAGATTTTTATTCACTTTAGCATTTATACTATACCAAGCTTTTCTTTAAGTTTTTCAATTTGCTCTAGTTAAGTTTTTCAAACTTAATTTAATTTCTCTGAATGTAATGTAAAACATGTAAAAAAATTTGATATTTGATGACCTATTTCATTTCTTACTTTGTTAGTTTGACTTTTGATTAATTTATATATTTTGTAGTGGTTTTTATTTGTTATAATTTTTTTTTCTAGAAAAAAAAAATACTAGCAATTAAAATATTTCTGTCACAAACTATTTTTACAAATGTAATTTGATGATTATTTTAAACGTTGAAAAGTTTAAGATTGTTTTTAACCACTAAAATTTATAATTTTGACCACCATAAATATCAAATTTCTTAGTGCCACCATTCAATTAGCATGGTCTATGTTAATCTAGAATGTTGTGATTCATTTATAAAGTATATTCTATACACAATCTTTATTGTTAAGACAAAAATTGTTTGAGAGACACGACTGTTTAACAACTCTTGTTTTAAAGTTTAATAAACGAACTTTAATGAAATAGTGTTTATAACTTAAATTGTTTAAAGAATATGTTTGATAAAAACAGTGTTAAACAATGTGAGCAAATCGTCTATGTGAAGCCTAAAAAATATTTTATAAAACTCACAAACAATATCTAATGAAAGTATTTTTAACATTTCAAATTGTTTAAAGACAAACTTTCATTAAACGCTGCATCTTGTTAATACTATGTTACTCAAAAGAACATACTTGTGTGTTAAACGTGTAGTACACTAAAACATGCATAAACGCTCTAAAACATTTATAACATTAAATGCATGTATGATTTGTATGTGGTACTTTGCTTCTTTTTATTTGTGCAGATCATGAATATACCAACTTTTATTCAAAAGTATGTACAAGATCATAAAAACATTAAGAGATAGAAAGACATTCTTAAAATGTTTCCTTAATGCTTATTTCTATGAGGAAGTCATACACACCACTTCTACAAAAAGCATTGTTGTTCTGATGTTACCCAGCATCTGACTTCGTACTTGAAGTTTCCTCAAAGTTAACTTTCTTTGAGTAATATATCTTTCTCGAAGAAGGATATATAAAGAGGATTGAATGAAGAGAAGAATACAAGAAATGATCATTAACTCTTACACTATTATTCTCTCTCTAAAGCTTCCATCATTTAACGCGTTCTTTGTTTAAGAATTGTTTTTTAGTAAGTCTTTAGATTTCATTATATTGAAAACATACTCTCCTTGAGAACTTTGATATGTACTTGTTTTTCTAAAACACTTTTATTATGTTTGCAAATTCTGAAGAGAATAAAAACACTTAGTTCTTTAGTTCATTGAGCTAAATAGTCTAGTCAAGAAAACTAGTGTTGAATTAGGAGTGGATAAACTCATATATTTAGATTGGATAATTGTAAACTAGGAGTGGCGAAACTCGGTGTAATCTTTGAAAAGATTAATAAAATCGATAAGTACTTAAGAGAGAACTAGACATAGCTCAATTTCAGTGAACGAGTATAAAAAAAAACTTGTTTTATTTGTTTTCCTTTATATACACTTTTTAAATGTTGTTCAAAAACATAAAGTGTTTAATACATATTTGTGAAAGGTTTTTGAAAAGTCTCATAATTTTTCCTATGCTTCATTCATCTCCAAGAAAATGTTTTTTTTTATCTTGGTAATTTCGACATTCATGACACCTACCATTATCAATTTGGTCATATCTATATTATATGCATCATCTCCACTTATTTTATTATAATGTGGTTACAACATGATGACATTATTTATGTTTCTTAAAAACAAATGAATCACTAAACAATTTGTTGAGACTCCTAAAAATAAATCTTTTGCAAAAATGTTTTACAAGCAATACGCACAGAAAAATGTAAAAAATATAACTTTTGATCACCAATTAAAACTCCAACTTGCAAAAAAGAACCTCATTTTCGTCATTAAAGTTGACAACAAGGCATAAAAAGAAACGTGAGAAAGAAAAGGCGTTTTATTTTTTTAAACAAATTTACATCAATAAAAATCAAACAATTTTTTTTTACGTTTGATATATCCACATTAGACATAAAATGTAATAAATACACTGTATAGTAGTATTATATACATTTCTCTCTCTCTCTCTCTCTATATATATATATATATATATATAAAAGATAAACATCTTAATGTTTTTGTTACAATTGCTTGCCATTTCTTTAATCTTTTGCAAGCCTTTTTTTCTTCAATTTTTTTCCTATATTCTATTAATGCATCCTTCAATTAAATATTAAAATGTGCCAGCATGCATGTCATCGAATCCTAGGAACAATCACCATTATTTTAAATTTGACCTTAATAGCCACTTTTTTTTAATCCATAACAACATTCACCAAAAAAAGACAAAAGAAAAAGAAAACACCATTAATATATTCAGATTTGTGAGTTGTAAATTGAAGTTGAATCTTAACCAAGCAAGCCTTTTTAGTTGGTTTCATATTGGATGTCACGTTGTGCCAAATTTCACCTTCAAAGCATCATACACAGAGACACTTTTATATATATATATATATATATATATATATATATATATATATATTATAAAGTTAAATAAATAATATAATATGTGGCTCCACCATTCAATTGGCATGGTATCTGTCTGTCTACAATGTTGTGATTTGATTTATAAAGCATATTCTATACACACTCCTTATCTCCAAGAAAATGTTTTTTTTTATTATCTTGGTAATTTCAACATTCATGGCACCCACCATTACCAATGTGTTCATATCTATATTATACGCATCATCTCCACTTATTTTATTGCAATTTGGTTACCAACATCCATGATAACATTTATGTTTCTTAAAAACAAATTAGTCACTCACTTTTAAGTTCATTCAAACCCTCCATAAAATCACTATTAATCAAGAAAATATAAAACAAAGTAAAAAGTAATCCTTCATAATCTAAAGTTTATTAACAGAAGTTTTTTACGAAGTAATTAATAAAGTTTATATGTATGGAACTTTAACCTTCACAATTATACTAATTGTGTGTTATATATTTTTTCATACAAATAATTTTTTTTATTTTTGGTGAATTAAATACAGCTGATTTCACATCTTTCTATTAGTAGATCAATTGATGGAGTAACTATTAGGGTTAGTTAATTATACATTATTTTAGACACACAAAGGGACAAACCAATACCTTCTTTCTTCAACATGTATTGGTGTTTAGTTATGAGCCATTGAAACATTTTGACCTTTTATAGTACATGCAATAATAATGTTAGATACATGAATACAAATAGAACATAAAAACTTTTTCTCAAAATAATAATTTGCAAATTATAGTTCGAAATTAAGTAAATATAAGTCAATCATTTAATATTGAACTACAATAACATTAATAATTACATTATACATTTTTAAATTAAAAAAAAATCAACAAGTTGGTTCGAAGGGTTATATCAAGTTTAATCTATGATTTTAAACTGAATTAACTAAATTTTCGCAATTAAACCTATCTCCATCCTTTCCAATTCCGACAAGAATGTATGAAAGAATTGCTTCAGATTCGTGTTTTCATTTTTTTTTCTGATTTTTGTAAAAATTCACGTACTCATTACATCTTATATTTGTTGTTGAGAGGTTGGAAATATTTTGTAAGATTTTTGGGGCAATCATTGTAATTAGTTTACTCCCTTAATGTACATTCTACAACTAGCTAAAAATGTCTTTACTGTTAAATTTAATCAACTCTGAAATTAAATTTTCTGAACAAATTTCTCTTACATGTGACTTGTTTTTTTAGTACCGTGAGTTGGCCTTTTGCTTTTCGACATTATTTTCATTTCTTAAAAGTAATTATGTTTTTTATTATTCATCGTATAAGTTTTTATTTTATATTTATACCTATGGGAAAAATAATACATAGAGAGAACATAATATTTTCAGAAGAAGGTTGTTTGTTAGGAAGATTTAATGATGAACTATAAATAAATATTTATGAGTTTTATTTAATCGATATTCCTGATTGGTGATGATGTATTTTGGAAACCAAAAAGGAAAAAACACATTGGTATGACAGCATTTATGAATGTTGTGAGCAACGGAAAAGGAAAGGTTGTAGTGTTGTAATGTAACAGAAAAAGAAACATTACGCGCGTAAAAGCCGCGAAGAATTGGGAAATCCGTCCGAGAACACCCCCGAAGCTGTCAGCACTTTGGATTCGAAGGAGAAAGGGAGAAAGAGAGAGAAGAGAAAACAAAAAAAAAAAACTTAGAGAAGAGAGGGAGAGAGAAAGAGAAGAAAATAATATTAAGAAAAGCTCAGAAACTTTGAGGGAGGGAGGGATTGATTAGAAAAGGATCATGGAGATTGTCATCTTCCAATGATCCCTTCAACCCCACAAATTTTGTCGTTTGGATTTGGCGTCACAGCTTGATTCTCAATTGCTGCCATTCCAAACACCTCTTTCTTTTCTCTTTCTCTCTCTCTTTTTCTATCTCTTTCTCTTCTTCTCTCATCTCCTTTTTCTCTCTTTCATCTGCATTGTCCCTTTCCACTGCAGAAGGAGGCTCATAAGGAAAGTCAGAACATTTTGGATTTTTAAGAGGATTTTTGTTTCTGGGTCGGGACTTGAATTGGGTTTATGGGTTTTGACAAGGAAAGAGTCCAGTTTTGGTGACACACGAGGTGCTGCTGCCATGTCTGGAAACAAAAATCCAGAAATGGGGGGTTCTCCTAGCAATGTGGGTCAGCAACAAAAGAGGGTCTATCAAGTTTGGAGGGGAGGAAACGTGAGATTACATCTCAACTTTTGTTTTGAATTGGTTTTCATGTCTCACAACTCAATTTTTACCACGAATAGATTGTGTTTGGTCACAATCCAATCTTTGTTTGAATTGTTGTACTTGTTTGTCTATGCTTCAATTATGTCGTTTTTATTTTTTTTTTTTTTTTTTATGAATAGATTGCTTGTTGGGTCATGATTCAATATCTTTTCAGTTGTGGAATGTTTCTTCCAGCATGATGAATGTTGCTTTTGATCGACGATTTCAATTGTATCGATGCTTGCTTGATCGCTTTAGAGGGTTGATGGTAAATTAGGGAAAAAAAATTAACGCTTGCAAATCGGAGATTAATCTTGTGTAATCATTTTTATGTAAATGTGAATCCATGATGTTTTTTTATTTATTTGCTTTTTTAAACGGCAAATGTGAATAGATGATGTTTTGATGATTTTAAGCTATTATGTTCCGGTGCCACTTCAATGGGAAAACTTTTCTTTTGGTTAAAATTTCATTTCAATAGATGAATTTGACAGGCTGTGGATTTTTTAGCTTCTATATGTTTACCATTTGGAAGTTTTTACCTTGATGTTTTGGGTTGAAAAGTAATAGAATATTATGTAGGTGTGATTGGATATCTTGCAGCAATAACAAGCATGTTATACTTTACTAATTCTTCTTTGTTTGAATTTTTTCAGAAGTTTTTCTGTGGTGGGAGGGTGATATTTGGTCCAGATGTAGCTTCCCTGTTTCTTACAACATTCCTAATCGCTGCACCTGCAATTGCATTTTGTTTAAAATTATATTTTCAAATCAAGAAGAATGATGAGCTTTCTCATGAATTTTGGTTTCCTGTAGTGATTGTGGGTGCAGTTCTCACTGTTTTGGTAAATACCATTGGCATTTAATTCCCGGAGAGTTTACATAAACTAGTTGTCATCCTATGCATCTTTCTACCATTTTCTCTTGTGTATTGTCTCTTTTCAGCTACAGAATCATAAACCAATTGTTTAACATGCATAGTTTATATACATGGGGTTATCAAATACGTAAGCAAGACAGGATATTTAAGGATTCACTTATTTTCTAAACTTTAATGTAAGGGCAAAAGGAATATACTTCTAACTCTTTAGTTTTAACAAAATATATAGCTTTTTCCCCAACGTCGAATAGTTTTGTGAATTATGAAAGACCAAGTTTTCTAAAAGCTGAAGCAATTTGGTAAGAGCCAAATAATATTTCATATCCCCAACATACCTTCTCAAACAAGAGCCCTTTGATATTGAAACTAATATTTGGTAATGGAGAGTGGGGGAAACGGTGATCAAACTATTTATCAGTCATTTTGAGATTGTGAGGAAAGAAGTAAAAAAACAGAAAACATACAAGAGAGCAAAGAACATTCTGACTAATATTAATGTGTCAGAAGTTGGGTAGAAAACAACACACTATTATAGTACAAGACCAGCTCAAGATAATGGTATCACTTCATTTTAGTACTCATGATTGGTTTATCCTTGCTCCCTTCTTTCATCATAGCTTACATGATCAGCATTCCTTTCTTATCTTGAATATAAAAGCTGATATGTCTGATAACTCATGCAGGATTTAATTTTCCTCCTCGTGACTTCTGGGAGAGATCCTGGAATTGTCCCTAGAAATTCAAGACCTCCTGAATTTGACGATACATTTGATATACCTACCCCTTCCATGGAATGGATTAATGGCACAACCCCTCATCTGAAACTACCTCGAACTAAAGATGTTATTGTTAATGGACACATCGTGAAAGTAAAGTTCTGTGATACGTGCTTGCTTTATCGCCCTCCTCGTACTTCTCATTGTTCTATATGCAACAATTGTGTCGAGAGATTTGATCATCACTGTCCCTGGGTTGGTCAGTGCATTGGAACAGTAAGTCCACTATACTGTAACAAGTGGAGTTTCAAACTTTCAATGAGATATTGTTACATATTTTTATCCAAATTTCTTTTATGCTACTGGGGTATCAGTTCAAAAGAATTATTGAATAAACTTTAAAGTAGGCAATACTGATCTTTTGATCTATTTGATGACTACAACAAGTGAGTGACGTTAGTATGTGTCTACAATTGCCATGACATCTATGTTCTGTAATGTCACAATCTTTTCTAAAAACTCCAAAGATAGATCTAATCAATTGACACTTTAACCGCACAAATGAATGTGAATATTTTCATTATGTTATTTTCTTATTCTGCGAGAAAAAACATGAAGACCTCTAGGCTGTTTGTTATTCCTTTTTGAAAGTCTCTCTGATTAAAGTGATGATCACCTTAAATTAAGTGGCATATTACTCAAATATAAGTTAATATAAAGCTGAAAGCTAGTTTTGCAATATTATCTTGATTATTTGACACATTACTTAACATAGAGTGTCCAGTGGGAAATAATTTAATTTATATTTATCGTCTAATGTTGCCGTGATCTTCTTAAAATATTTTCATTAAAAACTACTAATTTCTTTATACAAGCTACTAGCATGTGGTTGTAGTTTTCTTGGTCAATAACATTTCCTCAAAAGCTGAGAAATTCAATTCCTCAGAGTAATACCAATGTAGAAACAGAAACATGGCTTCATTTGTTAGAAACAGAAACATGTTTTTTTTTCTTTTTTTTGATACTGCCCAGATGTCTACTTCATTTCAGTTCTTGAACTAACAGTTCTCTGACATAATTGCAGCGTAACTATCGATACTTCTTCATGTTCATTTTGACATCAACCATTTTGTGCCTATACGTCTTCGTGTTCACTTGTATTAGTGTTTCCCAGCAAAATATTTGGAGGACAATATCACATGATTATTTAGCAGATTTTCTGATGATATACTGCTTTATAGCTGTTTGGTTTGTTGGTGGCCTCACAACTTTCCATTTCTATCTCATTTGTACAAACCAGGTGATTATTTTACTTCACGAAAATATGAAACAGTTCTTAACCATTTCTTATTCAGTGGTTGCTGATTTTTTAGCATCAAATGACTAACAGGAACATATAATTTAGCTGGATTTATTGAAGAGAAATTGTTTGGTACCAAAAAGAAACTAAAGTTTAGGAATTTTAATTAACGTTTAAGTGGCACACTGGTTTTGGTACAACAAACTGCAAGTTTACTGGATATGAATAAGATGAATATAAATGAGAAAGGGTGAAATAAATTTAATAATGACTGAAATGACCAAAGTTTTATGCTTTCATTTTCTAAGAGGATGGCAAATGGAGAAAAGGTGAGACAATAACAGAACACTAGGTATTGTAGCTGAGTTTGAAATATGTAGTTAGCTAAAAAGCTGCTATATATTTATAAAGTTTGACTTTATTTTTCCGTTATTCATAGAAACAATCATATTTTGGACGTTGTGCTAGCTATGCATGATGAAGTATCATTGATGATATTGGGATATTTAGTTGACAACTTGACATCTACGGTAGCTTAATAAATCGTACTAATAGTTTGCACCAGTAAGATTGGCTTAAATCAAATTAAATAACAGATTGTGTAGCAATTCAAGACGTCCTTTCCTGGAAGCTTTATGAACTTATTTTTGTTTTCTCTGTTGCAGAGAAGGTAGGTAAAAAAAATGTCGGTCTCCGATCTCATACTATTTTTTCTAATGTCATGTTCATTCAGGCTTGAGGTTCTGCTCAGGTTTATCGCTTTCATCGTGTTGAGTTTGGCCATTAATATAACTTCGTTTTCTTTCAGTGAATAAACATTGATTTTCAGGGTACTCAAATAATTTACTTATATTTTGATTTTCAAGATAGCTTCTTTTTCTTTCTATTTGGAAGTGACTCCGCTGATTCCAATTGAGTTTAATAAGCAGCTTACTGGGACACTTCTCTGCAATGTTCTTCAGGGACTTGTCCATATGGCCACTATTTTGATCCATTGTTTGCTTAGATTTAGATTGTTGTTTATTGGTTGAAGATTGTAAAGGATAAAGGATAAAGCTTTTTGCTTTCTGCTTCTGGTTTTAACTACTGTTTTAGTGGGTAGCTGTTGTACAGTTGGTGAATTGATTGTTGATCAAACATTATAAATAGTTTGATCTCTCTTTCTAATAGAAGTAGATTTGATTCCTTTTTAATTTCTGATAATCAATGATTTTTGTCTTGTGTGTTAAACTTTATTTTCTCTTTTTCAATCGTTGTTCATAACCTTTACATATAATTTGTTGATTTTGTTGTCTTGCAGACAACTTATGAGAACTTCCGATATCAGTATGACAAAAAAGGCAACCCATTCAATAGGGGATCATGCAGAAATATAAATGAAACACTTTGTTCCAGCATTCCTCGTTCGAAGAATAACTTCCGAGAATTTGTTGTGGAGGATGAACACATGATGGTGGGATCGCTGACTCCAAACAATGCGGATGGAATTTTGACCCCAAAGGAGAAAATTGACCTTGAAATGGGATCTATGCGTGCAGAAGATGGTCGTTTACCTATTCCTGAACTTCTGCGAAATTTTGATTTTGATAATTTTGATGATGACATGAAGTTTGCAGATGAGGGGCAGCGGTCTTTCGATCCGTACTACAGCATCGAGGATGATACAAAAGGCTCGTCACGAACATCCAATGCAACGGTTTTGAATTTCCAAAGCATAAGTGAAGATGAAATGGAAGAGTATGTGCAAAGCTCCCATGCTGGAGGAAGAGCCAGAGAGTCTGCTCAAAGACACACTACTTCTGATGGAACCTACAAAAATAAGGAAACTAATAGCAGGAATCACCCACATTAGCCACAATGCCAGCTTTTAGTTTTTATGCATAGAGGTTGTCTTCTCACTCTTCATCCTTGTTTTTTCTGGAAAATTTTGGGATGCTCATGGATGAGATGTTCCTTAAGCTTGATCCTTTTCAAAAGTGTATATTCTGACATGAGGTTAAGTAAGGTGGTCCTAAAACCATACTTAAATTCAGTTAAAATGTATTTCTTATGAAGTAATTCCTGTGGAGTTGTTCCAATTTAACCAATGATTTCAAGTTTGAGTCCTGAGCATGCAACTGTGCTGAATAATACTTTGAGGAGGGGTGGGGATTATGCTGTCTGTAATGTTCTCACCTGATTCAAACAGGATTGTCTCTAATGAAGGATACTGTGGTTTTGTACAAAAAGAGAAAGTGATTTTAGTTTCACTATTAAGACATTTCCTTCCTTGACTGGCCTTTGTTTCAGGTTTGCTGCCGGTCCTCTGATTGCTTGTGTCCCTTGAAGTAAACACTGAGGATGGTTTGGTTCCTTCCATCCACACTTGCAGCAATTTGTGGTTTTGTAAGAATTTTCAATATGCTGACTCATGCAAGTTCATTGATGCTATTCATGCTTGAAATGGAGAGATTGAGCTTGCACTTCTCTCTCATTTTAGCATAAAAGTGTGGCAAGTATTTGTTGTAAGCTGTAAATGCCACTTGCATTCAAAATAATGCAGAAAGATTGTCTGGCTAAGTTTATGATAGGTGCTCCTGGTGTGCCTATCTCTTCCACTCAATCCTCTGTCAAGATCTCTAGATCGGATGATTTTTTATTTACTCTAGAAATTTAGATTTTCTGTAAGTAGTGCACTAATTTCATTTTGTAACAATTATGTTTTTCTCTCCTTAGGTCATCGCTAGATAGTTTTCAATGCCATTGAATTAACAAAGTTAAAATGATGTCATCCAAAAACTTTTTTTCAGGGAACCTCCAACTTAATTAAAATTAAATCTAGGATCAGGAAGGGAAAAGACAGATTAGTTTGACTCAACTCAGCTCACTTCATAAAGAATAGTTACACTACTTATAATTCTATCACCTTATTTTATTAAACTCACAAAATACTTATTTTTGGCTTAGTAAACTTATTTTTTTATGAAATGAATTATCAAACTCTTTTGAATACTTTTAGGAATATTGTGACATCCCAATAATATTCGGCATGCATATATAATCTAAACGTCATCACATATAATACTGGAAAGTAGTTAGAGATAATCACTTAAAGTATAAAGGAGTACAATCATCCTTGAAATGGAACTGAAAATTTAAAACTTAAAGTACTAGGGAGTAATTTAAAATAGACTGAACAGAAAGTGTTTCAAGAGAACACAAGAAAGTAAAAAGTCCTAAGGAAACAAAGTTGGCAAAAGGCCCCGGTGAACTAAGCTGCAGCATCTTCATTTTCTTCCAAGGCATGCTCCAGGGAGACCTTTCCTTCCTCTGCTCACATCGAAATGGATGATCATTGCAACAGGAAAACACACACAACATGGCACAACACAACAAACAAACAAATGCAAGGGTGAGCTAATTATATAAAAGCATGCAACATATCAAGCAAATAAAACACACATCCTATACATGTTATATTCTAGACTTGACTCGTCCGGACTTTAGGATGAGAGTCGAGCTATGGCGAGTCATGCACCCGTGGTGGCTTATGAAACTTGGGTTCCCCACCCTGCCACACTCACGAGGTTAGTCCGTTCCGCGCCTTGGAGCATATTGGAAGCATCCGAGACTAAGACCTCCTGCTACTCCTCACCACATGGTCCAATCCTCTCTATGTGAGAAGAAAGGTCATTGGAACATCAGGAAAACCCCCAAGACTGAGCTCCTACTTTCATTTTAAAACACTAAGAATCTCACCAAGAGATTCTACATAGATGGAACTTGATTTATCACTTGGATCGTACTTTCATCACTTGGTAATCATATACTTTTTGTCACAATCAACATATACACAATCTCGACAATATACATTACTCACCAATCACAAATTATAAAAATAACTACTCCCTAATTTAATCTAAGTTAATCAATACCATAATCTTTTATAATTTATTTCCGATGCCTAAACCCTGATATAAAACCTTGTTTTCTTCAACTATATTATCTTCAACTATATTATAATAGTTATATTAAACCATACTTCTATTATAATATTTCTATTAAACCATTGCACAAACATTTTTAATTTATATTAAACTAACATTCATATTATAATATTATACGAACCTACTAATTATATATAAAACTATATTATATCAATAAAATATAATATCTTACTTACTGCTACTAATTTTTATATGTAACTATATTATATAATATCATTCATTAACATACATACTGTTATATAATATTAATATAATTTATTTGTGCTACTAATTTTTATATGTAACCATATTATATTAATATAATTCATTAACATACGTACTGTTATATAATATTAATATAATTTATATGTAACTACTCCCCTGCACCATATATACAATACTAAATTATATTAATATCACATATATTTTAAGATAAAAGAACATACCAATATATACTACCAATATATACTACTAACAGTAATCTCCCAACACATGCTAATAGCCAACGTATCCCCTAAATCTTCAAAGCAACCATGGGTCCATCAGAAATCATTAACCAACACTTCTTTCACTTTTCCCCTCAACCCAGATAGCCTTAACCCTCTGAATTTGATTTCTCTCTGCACCAGAAATAACCATGTTTTCTTATAGGGATAAACTTTACCCTATTTTTTTCAAACAGTTTTTATTTTATTTATTTATTCTTTTGGTAAAGTAAGGCCTATCCTATCTTTCCTACCCATCCATTTTCCAAAATCTAATAAAAGCAAAATGCCCCTCCCTCTTTGTAACAAAACAACCATTGCTCTTCCACTATTTATTATATAATATTGGAAAATGTTACTTTGACAACCTTATTTGACAACGTTTTTTACAACGTCACGTGGCGTTGTCTCATTCGTTGTCTCATATTAATTTTAAAAATTGCTTTTCAGAATTACTGAAGGCATTGTTGGAATTGGAAGAAGGTTTGAGTGAGTAAACCTCTGTTGGCGCCTTCCAGAAACGCAACTCACTGAAAACGCAACTCTTGCAACTCTCTGAAAAGCTCTCTTTCTCAGTCACGAACTCTCTAAAAAGACGAAGTTTCTCAAAGACGCAACGATCTCTCTCAAAAACGTTGTGTGTGAAAAAAGGTATCTCTCTATCCGCCATTTGAAGTCGTTGGTGGAAGTCTGGCTTTTTAGGCAACCGTCGAACGGAGAGGTTTCGAACAGAGAGCTGTTTTCGATCTCTTTATTGTTCCTTATGGTGTTTTGTACGTTGTCTTTATTGTGCATTTCTTTTGCGTTTAGGTGTTGGTTGCGATAGTTCAGAGGTGTGAAAGGTTAGGTTTTTTTCGTTGTTGTCGTTGCGGATTTGGTTATTGGGTGCGTTGGTAAGTATCTATGCATCGTGTTATCGTTTTTTATCGAAAGGTAAAACATATTTTCACACGTTTTAGGTAGTTTGGTTATTTGACATTTAATGTGTGCATCGTGAAATGACCTAACTTGACATTTGATATCTGCTACAACCCAGTTTCACATTTTGTCTTCCTCTATATCATATAATGTATTTGGAATCATATGTGCGTTGTTTACATTTGATATCTGCTATAACCTAGTTTCACATTTCATATCTGCTATAACCCAGTTTCACATTTGATATCTGCACTTAAGGTCTGCACCTTTCAGCTTTTCGTCATTGACTCACTGGAAAAGGGTATCAAAGGACGTTGTCGGATTGATAGAACAATTGTAAGTTTTTGAATGGTTGCAGATTTTTTTGTTTATGAATGGTTGCACTTAAAATGTACTTATATTTAATTAAGAGGTATTTATATTTGCACAATACAGGCTCAAAAGATTCAACGCCTTTGGGGTCTGTTGAGGAATCCACTTGAAGATTCGAAGTGTCCTTTATTAGTTCAACAAGCTAAAATCCCAGTGCAACCAAACACGTAAATATATATTATAATTCTCATTTGTTCAAGTATTGTTATATTAGTGATCTGTTAAAATATTGGTATTTGTTGAAATATTGTTGTTTATATTAATAAAAGCAATGCATGGTTTTGATTTAATTGTAACAGTTATGATTGTGGTGTAATCATGATGAAAGCTATTGAAATATGGGATGGAGAGGAGAAATTTGATGGCAAGAGCATGTCTGACTACACAAATGTGGGGTAAATAATGAATTGGTATATTTGTCATTATCTTTGTCATGACATTGTATTTAAATTACAAACTGTTCTTTTCAGAAGGAGTTGGCTGGTTTTAGGAAGAAGTTTATATGGGATTGGATAATGGATGAGGAGAAAGTCAAAAGAATTGAAACGCTTCACGATCTTGGATTGATTTAGCACTAGGAATAAACTGTTGTTTTGGTTTAGATTGTTATTTACTTTGAAAACAATAGACATTGATGAGAACTGTGTCAAATTGTAAATGATTTTTGTATTCAGAAGTTATATTGAATGTATACAGGTTATGTGTTATTTAATAATTATTGCTCAAACTGTTTACAATTTTTTTCCATGTACTGATGAGGCATTGTAGTCCAAGAATAGGTATACTGAATTGGTTGTTCATGAACTGCTGGAAGTTGTGTTTGAATAAAGGATTACACATAGTCTGTAATCGTTTACCAATTGAAGAAAGGATTTTGTACTGAAACTTTCCCTCTGCTCCCATGTTTTGGAAGAATAGCTCCCCATGGAGCGTTTGGATGTGAATTGGTCAAATGTATTGTAAAATGTTGATTTGGTTGATTTTTAATTTTGTGAAGTGTGTGAAAGATGCTGGAAAGGGCTGTGATGTGGCTGTGTAAGCGATTACACCAAGTCTGTAATCACTTACAGATGGGAAAAAAGGAATTTGACCCAAAACTAAAATACTGCTCCCACGTTTTTTATGCATGGCTCCCCATGGACTGGTTGGACCTGTTATTGGTGAACTTTTTAGAAGAATGTTCATTGTGCTGGTTGATTCTTAGTTAGAAGGAGGTGTGGGAGGACTTGTTTATGGTTGGAATAATATGGGTGTGTGAACATAATTGGGTGTTAGTGGTTTCATGCAATGGTGCTGTCAGGAGACTGTGATGTGCGTGTGTTTACAACCTCAGTGTAATCGCCTACAGAGCGTAAAAAAGGAAAATGTACCATAACTTAAACACTGCTCCCACGTTTTTGATGCATGGCTCCCCATGGACTGGTTGGACCTGCTATTGGTGAACTTTTTGGAAGAATGTTCATAGTGCTGGTTGATTCTTAGGTAAAAGGAGGTGTGGGAGGACTTATTTATGGTTGGAAGGATATGGGTGTGTGAACATAATTGGGTGTTAGTGGTTTCATGTAATGGTACTATCAGGATGTTGTTATGTGCATGTGTAAGCGATTACACCAAGGATGTAATCGCTTACAAAGGAATTTGTACCAAAACTAAAACACTGCTCCCACGTTTTGGATGCATGACTCCCCATGGAGTGGTTGGACCTGATATTGGTGAACTTTTTTGAAGAATGTTCATAGTGTTGGTTGATTCTAGAGTAGAAGGAGGTGTGAGAGGACTTTTTTATGGTTAGAAGGATATGAGTGTGTGAACATAATTGGGTGTTAGTGGTTTCATGCAATGGTGTTGTCAAGAGGCTGTGATGTGCGTGTGTAAGCGATTACAGGTGCATCAACAAGGTTAACCAACAAGGAACTGACCTAAAATGAAAATCCTTCTTCTCCACAACTTCATCCATGGCCAACATGGTTAACCACTTCAAAAAAAAACCTGAAAACACAGTCTTGCAGACAGTGGGGAGTTCTTCAGCAAATGTTGCGTAGCACCCCTGAACTTTTGGTACAAAATTCCATTTTTCCAATTGTAAGCGATTATCAGCGCATGTAAGCGATTATAGGTGCATCATACCTGTGTCAAAGGTGAAGGGCCTCCCCCATCAACCAAGGATGACCTATACTTGGTCTTCCACCAACAAGGAACTGACCTAAAATGAAAATCCTTCTTCTCCACAACTTCATCCATGGCCAACATGGTTAACCACTTCAAAAACAAACTGAAAACACAGTCCTGCAGACAATGGGGAGTTCTTCAGCAAATGCTAGGTAGCACCCCTGAACTTTTGGTACAAAATTCCATTTTTCCAATTGTAAGGGATTACTAGCGCATGTAAGCGATTACAGGTGCATCAAACCTGTGTCAAAGGTGAAGGGTCTCCCCCATCAACCAAGGATGATCTATACTTGGTCTTCCACCAACAAGGAACTGACCTAACTTGAAAATCCTTCTTCTCCACAACTTCATCCATGGCCAACATGGTTAACCACTTCAAAAAAAAACTAAAAACACAATCCTGCAGACAGTGGGGAATTCTTCAGCAAATGCTGGGTAGCACCCCTGAACTTTTGGTACAAAATTCCATTTTTTAATTGTAAGCGATTACCAGCGCATTTAAGTGATTACAGGTGCATCAGACCTGTGTCAAAGGTGAATGGCCTCCCCCATCAACCAAGGATGACCTATACTTGGTCTTCCACCAACAAGGAACTGACCTAAAATGAAAATCCTTCTTCTCCACAACTTCATCCATGGCCAACATGGTTAACCACTTAAAAAAAAACTGAAAACACAGCCCTGCAGACAGTGGGGAGTTCTTCAGCATACGCTAGGTAGCACCCCTAAACTTTTGGTACAAAATTCCATTTTTCCAATTGTAAGCGATTACCAGCGCATGTAAGCGATTATAGGTGCATCAGACAGTCCTGTAGGGACTGGGGGAGTTGTTCAGCCAAGACTGGGTAGCACTAGTCAAGTTTTGGTACAAAGTGCCATTTTTCCAGTTGTAAGCGATTACCAGCACATGTAACCGATTACAACTCCATGTCAAAGGCTGCCAATGGTGAAGGGACTCCCCCCATCAACCCAGGATGACCCATACTTGATCTTCCATCAACAAACCATTGACCTAACTTGAAAGTCCTTCTTCTCCACAACTTCATCCATGGCCAACTTGGTTAACCACTTCAAAAAAAACTAAAAACCTAGTCCTGCAGACAGTGGGGAGTTGTTCAGCCAATATTGGGTAGCACTACTCAAGTTTTGGTACAAAGTGCCATTTTTCCAGTTGTAAGCGATTACCAACACATGTAAGCGATTACAACTGCATGTCAAAGGCTGCCAATGGTGAAGGGACTCCCCCCATCAACCTAGGATGACCCATACTTGATCTTCCAATAACAAACCACTGACCTAACTTGAAAGTCTTTCTTCTCCACAACTTCATCCATGGCCAACTTGGTTAACCACTTCAAAAAAAACTAAAAACCTAGTCCTGCAGACAATGGGGAGTTGTTCAGCCAATATTGGGTAGCACTAGTCAAGTTTTGGTACAAAGTGCTATTTTTCCAGTAGTAAGCTATTACCAGCACATGTAAGCGATTACACTACCATTAACACACTATAAAGGACTCATGGGGAGCGATTAAGCTAGGCTTTGTTCATCAAGTTACCTGTCAACTTAAAAACACCCTTAATGGGTCTTCCCTACATATAGGGGTCACAGAACTGGACATAACTGGACATTTGTTAACAACAACTAAGGATGAAAATTAAACAACACAACCAATCAACAAATGGAATGAATATTACAATAACAATTCAAATAAGCATTTTCTAACATCCACTTTCTTAATTAACAAACCAAATCTTTGTTTCAAATACAAATATCCATAATTGAAGTTCTACAAAATACTGCAATTATACAATTATCCATAATTAAAGTTTGGGACTATATCCGGTGTACGAAGTTTTACAAACTGCATTTTTGAATCGCTTTCAGCGCATGTAATACTTCATAACACTTTCATTGCTGCAATCTTCTCCCTCACCTCAAAAGTAGTTGCAATTCTCATTTTGGTTACATGGGGTACTGTAACCACCACAATATTTATTTTTCTCCTCAAGCAACTCAGTCTTCAATGCAGCCAACTCTTCTTCAAGTGCTTTAATTTCAACTTCTTGTTCCTCTAAAACACCATCTAAACCATCATCAATATCTTTTTTCTGTTTTTAATTGGTTGCTGACTTTGAATGTGCTTTCTTCCTTTCTTCCTCTCCAGCTGGATTAAACGATGCTCTCACAAATGGCTGCCTCATTTATGTCATTGATGCACCATAATCATCAAGCGTCTGCAAATTCATCAAAGACATCATTGTATAAATTAAATCATTAAATCAAATATGTTAATAAAACCACTGATTACATACCACACCCGTCTCCAATGCAGATTTTATGAAATTGTCACCTACATTCACATTAATCAAATGCAAAATTCTAGGGGATTTATGAACTAAATTATTACAAGGAACGAAACGATCACAAAACCAAACCTGAAATACATTAAACACACCATAATTAGTATACACAAAACGCTCACTAAAACATTCTACATTTATGAACTCAAACATTTCAAGGAATGAAACAATCCATATAAAAGATTTACCTGAAACACGTACACACAACCTTCCACATACACAGTCCTTGCACCTTTCCCTCCATTCCAAGTTGTACAAGCTTTGCTGAAACTACTAAGTAGATATTGGTACACTATACGACCCCAACAAAACCTACCCAAATCTTTTATATTATCAACTTTTTCAAACAAAATTGGGAATATTGTTTTAGTACGATTGGGTAACAATATCTCAGAAATTCCTACCAAAATGTATAGCCTACAAACATCTACAGAACGCAACTTCTTGTGTTTTTTCAAAATAAAGTCATATATTACTTGCAAATCATATTTTCCATTTACTTTTGCAAAGTGCTTCTGACAATCACTTTTTCCAAGTCTTTTTTCATTCAACTTAATCTGTTCACCAACTAAACCCAACCCTAAACTTAACGTAACATCTAATTCCTTTACTTCCACAAATTTTTCTCCAAAACAAAAACCACCCCTCTCATCATCCCACCTTTCCAATAAATCGCTCAGAATATTCCTACCCAGCTTAATGTCATCATTTAGTTCTAAAAACCATTGAAATGGAGTTTGTGAAATAATAGCCTTATGCTTGTCAGTCAAAATTTCATTCAAACCACCAATAAACTTGGTTTTCATTGAATGTCGAACAAACAACTGCATCTGAAAATAATTTTTTTTTTCATGTATTAAGTCACGATAAAACACAGAACCCATAAAAACCCACAACCCATTAAGACAGACCTTCATAATAACCAACAAAACACACAACGAATACCTCAAAACGAATGAAGTACATACCTTGTTGGAAGAACCAATGTTAGGGGTCGAAGCCATTGCAGAAAATAACGAAGAAAGCACCACGAACTTCAACCAACCCTTCCACCGAGACCGCTTAAAGCAGACCACGAACTCCACAAACAAACCAACACCACACCAACTCAAATGGGCACACAGTCAACACAACAAACGCACAAAATGAAATTAAAATCAAAAACCTGAAAATGAAAGACGGAAAAGAGAGTGCGAAGGAGAAGAACGAGACTGCGATCGAGAAGAATGACAGTGCGAAGGACACAGAACGAGAGTGCGAAGGAGAAGAACTGCAAAGGAGAGAGAACAAAAAATTGAAAATGAACCCTAGGAGTGAGAACCACCTCTTCTGGACAGAGGTTTTAGTGAAAAAATAAAGCGGGGCAGTTTCGGGAATGCAGTCTAAACCCCTCAAAATCAGATTTTCATTACAAAAAAAAATTAAATGCAACCAATTACAACGCGACACGTGGCGTTGTCAAAGGCGTTGTCAAAAACGCGTTGTTAGTATATCGCGATCCTATAATATTTATGCATATACACATCACACGTGAAAGCCTCTCCCCTGAAACCATCATTTCGTGTATATATATATATATATATATATATATATATATATATATATATATATATATATATATATATTAGCTTACAACCTAAATTCCACTTTCATTTAAACATACCAAGTGAATTTCCATCATTGTTCAATCACAGTAACATAATAACCTCATATACATTCAATATAAAATTTTAGCCAACCCATGAATCTCATGCTTTCATCCTTGACATAAACCTCTCCCCTTTACACATTATATTATAACACATTATATTATATTTGTGGCGAACACGCCCAAAATCCATTAATATTTCCTACTTAATATCAACATATTAAGTTCCCCATGAAACACTACCCCAAAAATTGATTCCCCTTTTTAACAGTGCTAACACAGAATTTTTCACTCCCAAGCAGCTCATAACAGTTCAATCTACAACAATTAAATGGAATAAAATCACTACACATGCAAGCCATCATAGATTAAGTATACTCACTTTTTATCAGTTTCATAACTCATCACATATCACCCAATATTCATAAAACTTAACATGCAATTCCAAAACAGCACACCAAAATAAAATTCACCATACATACAGAGCATATAAACAATTCAAAGAAACATAACTAGCTCCCCTTACCTGGTTTTCTCAAAGAGCAGCTAATTGAAAACGTCCTAACAGGAACCCACTCAGCGTTGAACTTACAGAACCTACAAATCACTGAATTGGTGATAGAACACGGCTCTTAGAGCTAGAACATAATATAAATCAGAAAAAGGAAGGTTCTAACTGCATAAAATCAGTAGAACCCCAAGCCCTAAGTTTAAATAGCGGAGAAAAGGGAAAAACACACTTACTGGTCGGAATGGAAAAACGTTCGGTTCAAATCGAAGCCCTTGGTGCAGTGAGCGCGGAAACACCTTCAAATCAAAATTTGACCGGTTTAGTGATCTGGGATTTTAGAGAGAAGGTAGAGAAATTAGGAGAAAAGGTTTTCTAGAAAGAGAAAGAAAAATGGCTAAATGAAGAATGTGATTTTCAGAAAAAGTTTTTCCCTAAGACTAAGGTTAAGGCACCCCTTGACTTATGGGCCTAACTGCTCCAAATATTAAGGCCCAATGGCTTTAAAATAATTTTCAGATATTTACAAATATCACTTATTTAATAAATTAATTTATGATTTTTTATAAATTTTAGCTAATGTTAGAGTAGTTACCCCTCTTTTATAGAAGATGGAGAGTTAGAAGTAAGTAAAAGTGTACTGCTATTTTTCTCAGAGTATTTTCTTTTTCTAGATTTTCTAAAACTATATCTACATTTTAAGTTTACCCCATTACAGTAATCTCTATTTTTAGGTACTTAAATACAACGTTTATAAAATAAAGGGAATGTTTGTGTAAAATTTTGAATGGAAGTATAACATGAGAAAGCATATATTGGTGTGGTTACTCTTTGCTTTCTCAAACATATTTTATTTTAAAATGTGGTCTAACAATTAAAAAAAAAGACTCATATCTAAAATTCTGTTATATTATCCCAAAGTTGTATATACTACTTTTACCCAAAACGAAGATATTCTATAGTTTCTTTCAATTTTTAATGTTAGATAAACTGAAAATACAAAAAAAAAAAAAGGAATTTCTGTGGTCGAGCTTTTGTTTTACATTTGTATTTTTGTTCCATTGGCCGGGTTTTGTGTGGTCTTTATTCATGTTAGTAGGCTCTGTCCCTCAATGACTGCTATTGGTTCTGTTTTTGCGTCCATAGAATAAAAAATCTGAGTGTTACAGATTAATCAGATGCAATATCCTTGTTGCAAGACATTTTTATTGCAACGTAGCACAATTTCTTGAACAAAAATTAAAATAAAAAATGAACAAGCATAATCTAAAGCATTAATTTTATAAAGAATTATATTATTCACATAACACTTTCAGAGAGCACTGACATTTTTTTTTCTGTTTTTATGTTACAATACCCTCTTTTCTCTCTTTTTCTGTGTACTTGTCTGTGTAAATATAACTCCTTTTTACACTTATTTAATAAAAACTGTAATAATCTGAACAAGGCAAAGAAGTATCCAATCTTAAGAGAAGAAAGCCACAGGCTGTGATCTACATGTAATCATCATAACCAATCATAAAGCAAGAAGAAGCTTACACCACCTGCCACGTGTCAAGTTTCAATTAACTTTCAAAGATTTCATTGGATGAGATTCTATCACACCCAATCCAAGTTATAACATCCTCGGTTCTTGTCCTTCATGCTTCCTATTCCTTGGTCCTCAACCTCAACCTCAAACACAAACCTTTGTAGCATCCTCAACAAACCAAACATGGCTGCAGAGATGGCTCTTGTGAAACCAATTTCCAATGTGAGTCCCAAATTTGGCAGCCCCAGAATGGGTTCATACTCCAAATTCAGCACCATAAGAATGTCTGCCACTGCCACCCCACCATCCTCCACCTCCGCAAAGGCAAGCAAGAAGGGCATCAAGGAGAGCCTTCTGACCCCAAGGTTCTACACCACCGACTTCGATGAGATGGAGACCCTTTTCAACACTGAGATCAACAAGAACCTCAACCAGGAGGAGTTTGTGGCCTTGCTTCAGGAGTTCAAGACTGACTACAACCAGACCCACTTTGTCAGGAACAAGGAGTTCAAGGAAGCCGCTGACAAAATTGAAGGCTCCCTCAGACAGATCTTCGTGGAGTTCCTTGAGAGGTCCTGCACTGCTGAATTCTCTGGCTTCCTTCTCTACAAAGAGCTCGGAAGGAGGCTCAAGGTATCATTCCACTTTCAAAGGAAACATTAAACTAAAGTTTAATTAAAGACACCGTCAGAGAGAGAAAAAAAAAAATCAAACTGTCAACTAATATTACAGTTTGTAGTATGATAAAATCTACCACTTTATCTTGTCAATGCATTAGTAAGATTGTTTTTGGTTGATATTGAAAAATATAGATTGTCATTGAGACAAATTTTGTTCTTTTCATCGAGACAAAATTTGTTCTATTAATGTAGTTCTGCTACAGTCCATGTCTTTACATGAGCTATCTCGGACAATGTTGTGCTTTATGCAATTTTTGTGTCTCATTCTTGAACTGATTTTTGGGATGTTGATTTTACAGAAAACCAACCCTGTGGTGGCTGAGATTTTCTCTCTGATGTCCAGGGATGAAGCCAGGCATGCTGGGTACGGCCACACCTTTGGCCTTCATCTCTTAACTATCCTTTCATTTTCTATTTGATATCTTGTTTGTAATTGTGCATGACCTCATTTTGATTCTGGGCAGGTTTTTGAACAAGGGTTTATCTGATTTCAATTTGGCTCTGGACTTGGGTTTCTTGACCAAAGCTAGAAAATACACGTTTTTCAAACCCAAATTTATCTTCTATGCTACATACTTGTCAGAGAAAATTGGGTACTGGAGATACATAACCATATACAGACATCTCAAGGCCAACCCCGAGTATCAATGTTATCCCATTTTCAAGTACTTTGAGAACTGGTGCCAGGATGAGAACAGACATGGAGATTTCTTCTCCGCCCTTATGAAGGCACAGCCACAATTTCTAAACGACTGGAAGGCAAAGTTGTGGGCTCGCTTCTTCTGTCTCTCGGTATTTTTTCTCCTTTGCTTATGGCTTCCTTTAAGATTCTTATGATGAACTCAATAACATGTAGTGCCAAATGCTGCTAGCATAAGAATGTAATAGAGATTACAAGTGAAAAGTTAGTATACAGAATCCTACAAACCTTAAATGATAATGCATTTCTCAGCGAAACTTGTTATCACATTTGAATGTTTTTTTTAGAATGTGACCATTTACCTTCTTAACTGTGCTTAAAACTTAACTCTCAATTTTGTCTTGCAGGTTTATGTCACTATGTATCTTAACGATTGCCAACGTACGGCTTTCTATGAAGGCATTGGACTTAACACAAAAGAGTTTGACATGCATGTCATCATTGAGGTTAGCTTCTCTCTTCATACTTGTTGAGATCACTATTGTTCTTATTTTAACTTCCATTACTCTTTGTTACAATGATAATTTATTTCTATTCAGTCCCAATATGAATTTAGTAACATGGTATGATAAGATGAAAATAATGGAGCCTTGAGTTACCATTAAGAAAACTCTTACTAGTAAGAGTTCATCAACAAAGAACAAATGATGAACTCATAAATTACAAGCAGTTACTCAAGCTTCATTTCTGAAATGATTTTGCAGACAAACCGCACAACGGCTCGGATTTTCCCAGCTGTTCTTGATGTTGAAAACCCAGAATTCAAGAGGAAGTTGGACAGGATGGTGGAGCTAAACGAGAAGATTCTTGCTATTGGTGAGAGTGATGACATACCGTTGGTGAAGAACTTGAAGAGGATTCCACTGGTTGCTGGCTTGGTGTCTGAAATCTTGGCTGCATATTTAATGCCACCAATTGAATCAGGGTCTGTAGATTTGGCAGAGTTTGAACCGCAACTTGTGTACTGAAGTTGTGTATAATTTGATTAAATTATCCATGTCCTTCTGATCTTCATCAAAATGTTCATCTTCAGAGCTACTAGTATTGCTGCCAAAGTAAAATATGGCTGTATAAGACAGTGAGGAAACGTTTACCACGATGAGGTCCTTTTTAGTTTTAATCATATATTTTTTTTTCTTCAAATTCCCTTTTGTATCTCCATTTTGGTTTTATAGAAGTTCATTAGGAATCTTAGCATTATGTGGTACTTATCAGGAAACGATATTTTCCTCACTCTTACATTCCAATTGGATGCTCTTGTCTTAACATCAAGTATTGATAATAATTCTCTTGAATTCAGTCAAGTTTCTCTACAGTTTAATAATAGATGTTCATTGTCATGGTGAATATATGAAAATTTATGATTGGATAAGTGTGTAGAAATATTTACATAGTTGTTGCATGAGTGATTTCTTCAATAAAATGCAAAATGTGATAAAGGTATCAGCAACTAGCAACAAGCGATATTCAAAAAACCAGAAAAAACGGTTCTATATTGTTTTCAAAACATTGGCCGCCAATAATGTTTAAAAAAACACCAAAATCGATTTCTTATTAGTTAGAGATCAGAATGTTCTCATGTAATCGCTATCAATTAGTTTATGAATTTAGTTTTAGTTCAATCACAATATTAGAGACCTTCTCATTATCATTTCAATAGATTATTTTAGTAGCTACGTTCTTATATTTGGGGGCCTATAAAGCACGGACACCAACACAGAGATATTGCTATATTGCAAAAATATAGGACATGGATACGGTAATGTTATATTAAAATGTAGCAATTATACTTCATAATATTAAAAAAAAATTATGGGAAACATTTACAAAATAAAAATCAAACAAAAGAAAAATTTATGTAAATAATAATGTTTAACTCTT
This sequence comes from Vigna reflexopilosa, assembly GCA_027742785.1. Classification (NCBI taxonomy): domain Eukaryota; kingdom Viridiplantae; phylum Streptophyta; class Magnoliopsida; order Fabales; family Fabaceae; genus Vigna; species Vigna reflexopilosa. The sequence continues at coordinate 14,787,872 of CM050914.1, forward strand.
ATATTTGTTCATCATCATTGAAAAAGACAACTTCTATTCATGGTACACAAAGAGATAAGCTAGCAATCTTAAGAATTCCATTGTCATTTAAAGAAAAGTCTAATATTTCACAATTTAGTTTCCTCTGCATTGTATTTTGAGGAGTTTATACAGAGAAGGCGAAGATTACCATATATAAATATTAAATAATCCGTCATTTTAGGTGTTATTTTATTTCTTTTCAAAAAATATATAAAAGACTAGGTACTTCAATTCCTTTCACAACAACAATAAGAAGAACAAGGTTGTCCAAGTAGTTTAAGATCTATCTTTTGAAGTATTGGTGCATGAGATTCATGAATAATTCATGATGATTTTGCATTCATTTTACTTCTATAGCTTAAAGAGTCAACATCTCCTAAATCTTCTCTTCCATTTAAAAAAGTTTGAAAACTCTATATTTATATGTCTCCTTACATCCATATGTCATCAAAGTACCTCAAAATATTTCTTTCTTTCATGAGTAAGTTTCACATCTCGATGTAGGAGACATATTAGTGAATCTTCACTTAACTATTCAGTACTATAATCTACAATATTAAAAATACATAAATATAAATTGACATAATATTATATATTATAAATAAGACCTATACAAAAAATATAGTAATATAATAATTTAAAAATATAATTACCATGGATTTAAAGAATGAGGAAGACAATGAAGAGATGTACTACTCTTAGTCCATCAATCAATTAATATTGGGTTTACTATCTCAAAAAAATATGAATGTTCAATTTCTGCCTTTTTTTTTCATGTTGGTATATGATTTTTCTCACATTTTTAATCATTGAATCCCACATTTCATATAATAGTTAAGAGTAATTATATCCATATCTTATTTTTTTTTAGAACATAAATATGGACAATAGAAGCAAGTATATAATCAACCTTCATCCACCCATTATCAAGTAATAAAGTTTCCCTCACAAATTGTGCATTATCCACAATATTCTCTTTGTATGGAGACTCATTCATCACTAATAACCATCTCTTGGAGTCTTTTTTTTTTTTAAATTCTAAACCTTTTGAGCATGACAATGGTTAAAGCAAATCTTGCTGGAGCATCAAAAAGAAACTTCAATGAGTTTAAGTAATTGAACATTGATAACCTGTCCCATAATAAAGTTTTTAATAAATGTAGCATCATCAACAATTTGTGTGGTTCAACAAAATTCTTGATAAGTATTGCTATTTTGTCAGTACCTTTTGCAGCACAAATATTTTTCAATGCAAGATTGAAGGTGTGCACTAGACAAGGAGTTCAATAGATTGAAGAAAAATCTAATTCTATAAGCATATGTTTAACGATAAAATTGTTGTCTTTTATCTCACGAGATCCGTCTATTGATTTCAAAAACATTGGTCCACTATCAGTGATAGCCATAAGATACTTTTTAGTGGTAAAATAAACTTAAATTTTAGAGATTTATTATTTTATTAGTTTTGGGTCTATTAATATTTGATTGATTTGATAGAGATAAAATAAGGATGGGTAGTTATGATTTTCTGTTTATCTAGGTAGAATATTATTTTATGATAGTTAAGGAGATTTTATTTTTAAGTCAGTTGATATTTTATTTTCAGATTTTATTTTTATTTCCATAATATTGTAAGTATCATGTTTATTTAGAGCCCTTCAATTATCAATGAATAACAAGACTCAATTTTGGAAAAATATCTGAGTGTGTATGGTGAGATTTTCCCAACAGTGGTATAAGAACTTTATGCTCTCAGTACCGAGAAAAAGAGAGAGAAGAGAGTCAAATACCGTGAGAGTAAAAGTGAGTGCTTGATTTTTTTGTGAGAGAGATGACAAAGGTAGTCAATGGGATGAGTGTGTCACAATTGTCGAAAAATATCAATTATGGCAATTGGTCTTTGCAGATGAATGGTCTTTGCAGATGAAGGTTCTTCTTGGATCCCAAGATGTATAGGACATAGTGGAAGACAGGTACAATGAACCCGCGGATGATGAGCATCAGACAGTGAACCAGATTGCTGCATTGAAAAAGACACGAGTGATAGACAGATCGGCTTTGTACTTTCTGTATAATGCGGTGGATGAATCTGGATTTGAGAAAATAGTTAATGCAAAGTCGGCAAAAGAAGCATGGGAAATTATGAAGGTGGCATACAAAGGAGATACCCGCGTGAAGCAAGTCCGAGTACAAGCTCTCAGAAGAGAGTTTGAACATATGGAGATGGATGAAAATGAGGGAGTTGCTGAGTTTATAACTCGAGTACAGAAGATGGCCAACCAACTCGGAATGAACGGGGAAAAGGTTCCTCCTAACCGGGTTGCAGAAAAGATCTTGAGAAATCTGACGGATGATTTTGAAAGTATTGTGGTCACTATTGAAGAGACAAAGGATTTGTCAACTATCACTGTGGAGGAGTTAGCTGGGTCATTAAAAGCCCATGAATTGAGGAAGAAAAAGAAAAGGAGGGAACCCGACGATCAAGCACTATAGGTACGGTTTAACTGGAATAAATATCGGAGGTCCAGGTGGAAGAGGGCGAGGAGGCCAAGGACGAGGTGGACGTGGTCGAGGTAATGGTAATGAAGATCAAACCGGTCAGCAGAATTGGCATGACCGAGGACAAGGAAAAGGGCGAAGAGATCAGTCAAGAGTGGAGTGTTTTAAGTGTGGCAAGTACGGTCACTATGCAAACGAGTGTAGATCATCAATAGAGTGCTACAACTGTGGCAAGTTTGGTCATATTGCAAATAATTGCAAGACCGAGACAAAGGGGGAGACGAATCTCGTTACTGAAGATGCAGAAGAATTGTTGCTGGTAAAGAGCTTGGATGCAGTGGACATGGAAAATTCGGTCTCAATAATGGATGAAGTGATCCCGATAAAAGGTGCGACAAACATGGAAAAAGAACTCAAACAAAAAGATGAAGAGATTCAGCGGATAGGGAGGCTTCTGGATGAAGCTAATGAGATAATAAACAGAGGGTTGAGCTTGAGGAGCTGAAGAAGGCGGATGTTGGACCATGTTTGAAATCAAAGACTGATGAGTTTTCTACCAACTCGGTATGGTATCTAGATACTGGAGCAAGCAATCATATGTGTGGGAACGAGAATTTTTTTTATGAACTCACCAAGGTGGAGGCCAAATTTGTGTCTTTCAGAGATGATTCCAAGGTGGCCGTGAAAAGGCGTGGAACAATTCGGCAAATTCAGAATACTAGACAAGTTGGAGATATTAAGGATGTTTATTATGTTCTGGGGTTGAAGAGCAATATTTTAAGCATGGGTCAAATAATTGAAAAAGGTAATTCAATTTTTATGAAAAATCAGGTATTGTATTTAAAGGATAAACATGGTCGTCTAACAACCCAGGTAAAAGCAAAGAAGAACCGGTTGTATGAACTGGAGCTGAAAATCTTGGAGAGAAGAAGCAAACCTAGTGTGGGATGATGCACATGGAAAGCAGGGAGGAAGAATTTAAGTTTATGGGGGAGTTTGTTGGGATAAACTTAAATTTTAGAGATTTATTATTTTATTAGTTTTGGGTCTAGTAATATTTGGTTTGATTTGATAGAGATAAAATAGGGATGGGTAGTTATGATTTTCTGTTTATCTAGGTAGAATATTATTTTATGATAGGTTAAGAAGATTTTATTTTCAAGTCAGTTGATATTTTATTTTCAAATTTTATTTTTATTTCCATAATATTGTAAGTATCATGGTTATTTAAAGTCCTTCAATTATCAATGAATAACAAAACTCAATTTTGGAAAAATATCTGAGTGTGTATCGTGAGATTTTCCCAACACTTAGAGGGTCACTCCACCCATCACTAACAATTGTTACACCTTTCTAGTTCCATGAGTTTCTTATAGGTTGTAGAAGATTTTCTGATTGAAAATACAAAATCTCCTTTACTATCATTGGTTGAATTTGTGTATCCTCAATTTATGGTCAATATGATGAATCTTGGATATTTTAAAGATGGAGCAATACTTTTCCCAACAATTGAGTTTATATCACAACAATGAATTGGCTGAAACTTTAATTGGTCATCCTTTTGTTGGCAAGTTAAATCCTGTTAAACAGTCATTACTTGTTGATGTGTCTAAGAGTCAAGTAAAGCCTTCAAATATTTTATTGACTTTCAAATAACATAATGATTCTAATGTGACAACAGTAAAGCAAATCTATAATGCAAGGTATACATGCAAACGATCTTTGAGATGGTCAAGAACTGAAATGTAGCAGTTGATGATGATGTTGGATCGAGATAAATACATTCAATAGAGTATATGCGCTGATGAATCTGAGGTGGTAAGTGACATCTTCTAGACACATTCTGATGTAGTGCACTTGTTGAATGCATTAATATTATTTTCTTGATAGATATCACATATAAGACAAACAAATATCGGCTCCTCTTGCTTGAGATAATTGGTGTCACATCTACAGGATTGACCTTTTTAGTCACCTTTACATTGCTATCAAGTGAATGCCAAAATAATTTCACTTGTTCATTGGAAAGGTTAAAAGGTTTAATTATGACATCTGAGGACGGTCCACATGTGATTGTTACTAACAAAGACCTTACTTTGATGAATGTCATTAGCAATGTATTCCCTTAGTCTTATCAGATGTTGTATCGGTTCTACATTATGAAAAATGTGAAAGCCAAATACAAAATGTTTGTGGATTCTATTTTGGCATGGGATGTGTTGATGGAAGCATGGAAAAATGTGATGGATTGTGACAAGGAGTTTATGTTTAGTGATTATGTTGATCGCCTTCAGTATGCATCTATTTTATAGCCTTTATTCTTTGAATATGTCAATCACAATTGAATTATTCTGTGTAAAGCATACTTTGTTAAGGTGTGGATCTAGGCAACACAATAACAAACAGTTAATTGTTATTGTTAGTTTTTTTTTTTACTTATTTATGTTATATGTGTTATGATAGTATTAATGTCGTTTGTATCAGGATTGAGTCTGCGCACGGGAGCTTGAAGAGAGTAATAGGGACCAGTATGGGAGACATATGTTCGTGTTGGGATGCTATCCATAACGTTATCGTCCTCCAACATAATAAGATAAAGGCATTGCTTGAAAAAAAGTCTCAAACTCATGAGTGAAGCTTATAAAGGAAACAAATATAAAAGACTTGTTGGACGCGTTTCGAGATATGCTTTAGGACTCATGGTTGGCGAAATTGAACGAGTAAAGCATATAGGATTGGACAGTAGACGTTGTAGATGCATTCTAACATTAATGTATGGTTTATACTGTGCTTGTGAATTAGCATGATATGACCTTGGGATCACTCCTCATGCTTGTGTCGTGTAGTCCCAATGTTGCTGCTTACAACACTCATGATATACCTCCCTCAACCAGCTCAACCTAACTTTGGATCCACGTGTCTATGTCATCTCAGCTCCAACCCTAGCACAGTCCACGCCCAAAAGGTCAACAATAACAGGTTGAGCTTCTTCAAATTTCAACGGCTCAATATTACAAAATTGCCTGATAATAGGTAGGTGAAGCAACCACCACACGTCATTGATCATCTCATCCACCAAGAGATGGAAACTATTGGTCTCAAAATTTCATCTCTCAGTAAATGCTAATATCAATCATTTGTCGACGTAGGTGTACAAAATATTAATTAGGGGCATTAGACTAAAGATCATCACCAAGGTTCAATTGTCTCATTATATAAGTCAAATTTATTTATTTTTTCCATGAGAGATCAACTTGATCTCCCTTTGATCCTACACAACAACAACAACATATATATAAAAAATAATTCAAACTACTAATTACCAATTAAAATTCAAGTTTTCTATTAACACGACCCTGCCACAAGGCATATGCAACATGCTGCTATAATGAGTCAGCAGTGATGTGTCATGTGGACCTCGAGGAAATCCACCTACTTCTTCTTCTTGTTGAGTGACATGTTCCTGCTCAACAACATGCTCATGCTACTCTTCAGTAATATCATGTTCCTCAATAATATCAACATCAACTTCTTTAGTATGTTCTCTACGAACTGATGTTGTAGGTCTTTTTCTCCTTTCATCTTGTGTTGAACTCTTACCATGATAGGTAGATGCACATCTTTCTAGCCATATATGTGACCACTAAAATATACAAACAATAAAATATATTAAATACTTAAATATACAAACAATAAAAATAATAAAATATTTAAATATTTCGAAAAATGTATAAATAACTAAATATAATAAAATATAACAAAAGTTCAAAATTGAAAAACAAACACTCAAAATTACAAAAAAAATGTAAATAAATAAAAACGGATTTCGAAATTTAGCATAGGCTTGACCAAATTTCGAAATCTATTTAAGTCTTCCTCGGGTTTCGAAATTTAGTTAAAATTTTATCAACTTTCGAAAGTTGGTTAAGGTTTTGAAAGATTTCGAAAAGACCTTAACCAATTTTCGATAGTCAACAAAACTTTAACCGAATTTTAGATTTCAAATTATTTTTATTATAAAATTTAAAAATTATTTAATTTATTATAATATAATTTAATATATGTTATTATTTTAATAATAATTATGATAATAATAATAATAATATAAAATTTGATGTAATATATTTTAACATATTAAATCTTATTAAAATATTAAAATAAATTTATTATTTATTAATTTTAAATTAAAAACAAAATTTAAATAAATATTTTAAAAGTTAACATAATTTTCAACTATTTTCAAAAATCGTTAACGTCTGAACAATTTTCGAAAATAAGTTTGAAGGTTTTTGAAAGTCGTTCAAACTTTTAACGATTTTAAAAAACCGTTTAGGTCTTTAACAGAGAACCGTTTAAGTTTTTAATAATTTTCAAAAACTATTGATGATTTTTAATATATATTTTTACAAAAATCACTAAAATCATAATTTTGTTTCCCAAAAACTAAACTCTAACATATCTCTTTATGAAAATTATTGAAATAAAAAATTAAAATTCGACTTCCCAAGAATCAAATTCTAAACTTTTACAATTGGTAAATGAAAAAAAAAAAACTGTTATATGAGAAAAAAAATCTCATACTTACCTTACATGATACCCGTTCAAAATTACACATTACACGATACACATATTCATAATTACACCGTACACATTATTTTAAATATAATATAAATGTTTAAAAATAATAATATTAGCACAGAAATTACATTAAGACAAACTATATTATTTATTGTTTATTAATTTGTTCTAATTTTTCAAATAGAAAAATATATTTTAGTATAAACTTTTTTATAACATTATAATACAATATACGTATAACTTTTTTACTAATTTATTATTCATTTTTATATTCTAAATTTAATTAAAAAATATGTTAAAATATGATCGAAAAAAAAAATGTTAACCTATCATTTTTCATTCGGAGGAGTCTTTTGGATTTCCATGGAACGTTAGGAGTGTTGAGTACATATAAACCCATTTCCTTTGTTTTTATATATCCCCTGCCTTCATTCATCTGTTCATCGTTTCCTCTCTTTTTCTCTACCTCCGCCATCTTTTTCTCTTTCTCCGCAATGGTATTTTTGTTAACAAGCATGTCGTTACCTACAATATGGTTTACAAAAAGACCACTCTATTATGTTCGCATATTCTTAGTTTGAGATCACCGTTTTCAAACGTTTATGCTCTGTCAGGTCGTTGGAAAGATTTTACATCAGACTTGCCAAAGCTCAACCTCTTATTTCTGCACGACTCTAACGAAGAACCAAGTTGATGGAAGTCATCTGGTAAGACTTTCTGCAATATTATTTCATTTCTGTATTTATATTTCATTAATTTGTTTTTTTTTTATATTCCAAATGCTGTTAAGATGTCCAAAGCTGTTCCTGTTTACAGTAAAGGGTTCCAAGAGTGGTTCTGAAAATTGAAGAAGCAACGTGAGACTGGGAATGCACCGCGCTGCAATGGGAGAAGATGACGTCGGTGTATATTGAAATAATTGGGTGCCATAAGAAATCTTCTAATTTATAGTTCAAGAGGTTTGGCCCAACTTTTCTTAGTTTCAATGTGAATTTTATAATATTCAAAAGTGAAATTTAAGATAAGATTCTTTTTTAAAATTAATAACAAAATTATAACAACTTTTATTTCAAAGTTGATTCACACATTTTAATATGAAATGAAAAAAAAAAAAAAACACTTGATGGGATTTGGTTTGGTTCTTTTAATCTTAAACTTTACTTAAAGTTAAAAATAAAACTTTAAAGATGACGTATAGTACTTTTATAAACCTTAGTTAAAATTCTCAGTAATGTGTTTTTAATTTGTGATATTAAATAAAGATGAAGAAGAACAAGTTTCTAACATTAGATTATCCAAAATATTTATTATATTTGTTTGAGAAAAACAAAATAGAGCGTTTTAGTCAATTGAGCACAGCTTTTCCTGTATTACAGTCATTTTAGAACAAGTTAGTAAAAACTCTCATGATAGAGCGATGGTTTTACTTTAGGAAAAATATATTTAATTAACCTCGGCATGTAAATATTATTTTTTAGTTAATCACTAATATTTTAAGTTTTACCAAGAAGAAGAGATATTTTTTAAATCCTTGAAATATTGTTTAGATTAGAGAGTGAAAAGCGAGAAATTGAAAAAAAAAATGAAGGGGAATATAGTAAAAAGTGGAGTTATTGAAACTAAAAATTAAAAAAAATAAAAACTTGTAATTAATTCTCGCTAATTTGGATGATAAATATTTAGTAAATTATTAATTATATAAAATTAATTTACATATGAGAATGAAAGAGAAAGAGAGGTCGATGTATTGTTTAGATGTAAGTTTTGGTGGAGACATGACTTAATTAATTATCTTTGTGGAGACATGACTGAGATCTTTTACTCTTTAGAATAAAAATTTTAAATAAGAAGAATCTTCCACAAAGTCAAAAGACAACATTATAATGGGCCGTGACCTGTTCAAGAGTAAAGACAAAAGCGAGAAAACTGGCATGTATGGTTGGTTTTTCTATGCATTTCTCATGGTTTGTGCATAGAAATACTAATCCCACCAACTTTCAATAATTTTCTTATTTTTTTTTATGCATTCACTCTCTCCCACTTTAATAGTAACAATAAATTGGGTGAATTAAACAAAGGTTTAATTATTTACCCCTGCTGTTAAATTCTATAGACGTTAAATGTGTTGCGTGGTGACATGGTGAAGTGATATTTTATAACCATGTGACACATAAAAAGGTTTACATAATGATTAGATGGACATGACCAATGAGGTCTTGAAGGAGGTTGATCTTGTGATTTGATACATTGTTCTGCGTTTGATTTGCAAGTAATGGAGAACGAAAGAACTCGCGAGTTTCGTTTCTGGTGCATCAATGGAGAAGACAAAGATATATGGGTCGCTCTTGGGTTAATTTGCAGGCGATTCGCGCGATTGGAGCTGCATAAGGTGGAAGAAGACGTTCGCAATCTGCAGCAGCGACAACATTTAGGTTGTGGTCGGATCTTGGTTTTCTACAGATTTGTTTGTGGTTTTCTGGTTATTGATGGTGATAGACCTGAAAGGAACATGCAGAGATGGATAGTGTATGAGAGAAGAAAGAAGACTAACTAATTAGCTGTTATCTCTTAACTGCTTACGGTAGTTAAGGAGAGGCGGAAGAGGTAGTTATAAATAGAAGAGTAGTCAGTGAGGAGGGGACTTTTGGGTGATTGATTGTAAAACAAGTACTGACCTGTGGAGAGGGTTAAGCCTCTATTTCCTTGTGTACAAATATTATTTTACTGAATAATATACTGTTTCATTCATACCTTATGTTGTTATGTGTCAAGAAGCAAGTTCTTGATTAGGTTCCCTGTCCAGGAACTTATCAGATGGTGAAGAAGATGATCTCGTCGTTGTAGATGGTGCAACGACGGCAGAAAAGTGGTCCTCGTGGTGCGGCCTGGTATGAGTAGTGGCGGAGGCGACTTGTTGAGGACTGGTGGTGAGGATGATGGCGATGCTAGAGTTTGGCGGCGTCAATGGAGGATTTGCGGTGATGGTTGAAGATGACGATGATTTGTGGTTTTGATGGTGGTGGCCATGGAGACTTGCGGCTGACGGTGAGGTTGAGGTGGTTGAGATAGGGTTTGGCAGTGCTACGATGGGCGTTACGGCGGCTTTGCGGCGCGAATTAGGGTTAGGCGGCGGCCTTGCAACAGCACAAGACAGTGATGGTGGTGGCACAATTGCGGCACAGCGGCAAGGGTTATGAATTAGGGTTTCTGTGGAGAGGATGATGATGTGGCAGGGATGATGATGTGTCAGAATTTAATTGGTTGTGTTAGGATCTGGGACACTTCGCAAAATCTTGTTCAATCTAATTCATGTGCCACGTAGTTATGAAATGCTACTTCACCATGCCACCAGGCAACATATTTAACGTTGTCCACAGAATTTAACGGCAGGGGCTTTATTGATTCAATTTTACATAAAAAGGGACCCAATTAAGCTCTTTTAAAATACGGGGACCTAATTGACACGAATCTACACAAATAGGGACCTCCGAAACGATTAAACCTTAAACAAAGGCTAAATAAGACTTTCACTTAGTTTAAAGCTAGGATGAGCTCAAAATACAGTTTTTTTGGTGTGAGTAGTATAAGATAAAACACTTTAAGTAGAAGCCCAACTTTGGAATGGTCAGAGGCCCAAAAGTCACGAGCCGAAAACGCCAAAACTAAAGCATCACTAGAAGCTTCTTCAAGTCAGAGAATAGGTGAGGTTGTACTTCAAGAGAGAGACTTCGCGAGAGAGAGAAAAAGAAGAGGGTGAATCCTAGTCGTGGCTCAGTTGATCTCCGGCAACAGCTCCAGTGAAGATTCAAGCAATGGTGGCAGGACAGAAGTGGGTCAGAAGAAGGTGGAGAAAGACAGAGGTAAGAAAGCTTTGAGTATTTTCTTTTCTGATCAAAATGCAGTGTTTGTATTATTGGGATTTTCTTCTGTACAAAACAACATACTGGAACCCTTCTTATATAGGGTTTCAGTAATGATAGAAGCTAACATAAAACGGTTAGAACCTCTAACCGAGAAACAAAAAACCCTAATCTAAAACAAAAACTAAGAAACGGCTCTTAGGAGCAGTAACTACAACAACAAAAAACATTAATACTCCCCCTTCAAGCTGGATGGTGGATATTCACCAATCCAAGCTTGGGGATGATAGATCTGAAATGAGTTCGGTGAGGAAACTTGGTGAACACATCAACAAGTTGCTCTTCTGACCGAATGGGGAGAAGGTGCAGAAATTTGGCTTGAATCTTCTCATAGACAACATGACAGTCCAACTCGATGTGTTTGGTCCGCTCATGGAAATTCTTATTGTGGGCAATGTGTCTTGCAGAGTCGTTATCGCAATATAGAACAGCAGTAGCAGTGGGCTGAATCTGAAGATCTTGTAGGAGGTAGTGTAGCCACTGCATTTCACAAACAGTGGCAGCAAGGGCACGATACTCTGCTTCAGTAGAAGACCTTGACAATGTGCTTTGTTTCTTTGACTTCCACGAAACCAACGAGGATCCTAGAAAAACGCAATAACCCGTAGTCGACCTCCTGGTATTGGGGCAAGTGGCCCAATCCGGATCACTAAACCCTTTAATATGTGTGTCAGAGTCAACAACAAAGAAAAGTCCTTCTGAAGGACTAGACTTGACATATCTTAGAATATGTTGTAAGGCTTTATAGTGATGGCTAGTAGGTTCCTGCATAAATTGACTCAATAGGTTAACACTAAAACACAAGTCGGGCCGAGTATTAGTTAAGTAGAAAAGCTTCCCTATTAATCTGCGATAAGGACTGGGATTGTCTAGATAATTCTCTGCTTTGTATAGAAAACTCGTGTTGCTCAAAAAGGGAGTAGTACATGGTTTGCTTCCCAGCATTCCCTGTTTCTTCAAGTATGTTAAGGGCATACTTTCTCTAGCAGAGATGTATCCCTTTCTTGGATCTAGCAACCTCAAAACCTAGAAAGTACTTAAGCTCTCCCAAATCTTTAATGTGGAATTGTTGATGTAAAAGGGCCTTTATGTGATTGATCTCATTCATAGAATTTCCTGTTACAACAATATCATCTACATATACAAGAAGGGCTGTGAAATCTGTGGGAGTCTTTTTGACAAAAAGAGAATGATCAAATTTTGATTGAACATAATTAGCAGAAATAAGAAAATTAGATAGCTTTTCAAACTATTGTCTGCTAGCCTATTTTAGCCCATATAGAGATTTAGTCAGTTTGCATACATGTCCTTCTTTGTCAATCTTCAATCCAAGTGGAAGTTCCATATAAACATCTTCCTTCAAGTCCCCATGTAGGAAGGCATTGTCCACATCGAGTTGATGTAAAAACCAATTTGTTGAGGCAACAAGAGCAAGTAGAAGTCTGACAAAAGTAAGCTTTGCAACGAGAGAAAAAGTATCTAGGAAATTTATTCCTTCTTGTTGAGTGTAGCCCTTGGCCACTAATCGGGCCTTATACCTCTCTATAGTGCCATCAGTTTTGTGCTTAACTTTATAAACCCATCTACATCCAATGGGCTTCTTACCATGGGGAAGTTGAGTTAAAAACTAGGTGGAATTGTCTTGTAGAGCCTTGATTTCTTTTCGCATAGCATCTGCCCATTCAGGGTTATCTCTGGCCTCCTCATAGGAGCTGGGTTCTTTTGCAGTATTCACAGCAAGAGTGTACCTTAAATGTTTCTTTGATAAATTTTCATAAGATAAGACATTAGTAATAAGATAGGGAGTTTTCAAACCATTTTTCATACACAAGGATGCAGATGGTAGTTGATCTGTTTGGTGTATATAATCCTTTAAGTATTCAGGGGTCTTTCTCATTCTGTTAGATCTTCTTTGATTGATTCCTTGTGTCTCTTCTACGAGATCGGTCTCCTCAACAGTGATATCAACATTTTCGGTTGGCCTTTCACTACTTTCTCTATAGCTGCAGGGCAAAATGTCAAGGAAAAACCTATTGTCTTCATCATCATTGTTGTCAGCTTTATTACTTTGCCCATTTTTATAAGGAAATATATTTTCATAAAAGACAACATTTCTACTAATGAAGATCTCTCTATTATTAATATCAAGGACCACATATCCTTTAACTCCACTTTTATAGCCCAGAAATATACCTTTTCTAGCCATAAAGTCAAGTTTAGTTCTGTTATTTTCCAAAGTAGATGCAAAACACAAGCAACCAAACACTTTTAGGTCAAGGTAAGTAGGAGAATTATTATGTAGTACTTCATATGGGGTTTTATCTCTAATAACAGATGATGGAAGTCTATTTATTAGGTATATAGCATGAGACAAAGCATAAGACCAATAAGCATGGGGAATGTTAGACTGAAAAATTAAGCTTCGGGTAACATTCAATATGTGTTGGTGTTTACGTTCCACAACAGAATTATGTTGTGGGGTTTCAACATAGCTTCTTTGATGTCCAATACCATAAGAATCATATATGCTATTATAACTGAATTCAGGCCCATTGTCGGTTCTAACAGTTTTAATAGTTTTATTGAATTGGGTCTTAACTTTTATGATGAAAGCTTGTAAAAGGTCTCTAGTTTGACTCTTATTATGCATGAGAAAAGCCCAAGTGTGTCTACTACAATCATCAACAATAGTTAGGAAATATCTATGTCCATGTATAGAAGGGATAGAGATAGGACCCCATATATCACAATGTATTAAATCAAAACAATTGGCAGATATAGAATTACTCTTAGGAAAAGGAAATATGTGCTGCTTAGCATAATGGCATATATCACAAGTATCATCAAAAACAGTTTGAACATAAGGAAAAATCCTGCATATTTTTGCAACAGTTTTGTGTCCAGGATGGCCTAGCCTATAGTGCCATAGGTTTACATCTACATGTTCATATGAAAAAGTAAAGCTAGATGTTGGGTTCATTTCGAAAGGTTGCAAGTAGTAGAGCCCCTTGTACATATTAGCACATCCAATTATCCTCAAGGTAGAGCTGTCCTGAATTTGACACATCTTAGAGCCAAAACTTTAATTAAACTTTGGACAAATATAAGATTGAAAGTGAATTCAGGTATATATAAAACATTAAAGATTTTGAATTTATCAGAAAATTCTACAGTCCCTGCATAGTGGGCTGTAACAATAGCACTGTTTGGCAATCTAACAAATATAGGTTTGATTTTAGTGAAAGTTATAAACTGATTCTTATCATGGGTCACATGATCAGTGGCCCCTGTGTCAATAATCCATGAGGGCATACCTTGTTTGTCCTCTGCAGTGTCTCTTTGTATTTGGCTGATACTATGAGAAGGGTTGTCCACCTTTTCTAGCATTTGCAACAGTTCCTGCATCTGTTTTGGAGTGAAAGAACTCTACACAGAACCCTCTTGGTTGATCTGTTCGCTGATTTGTGAAGCAGCAGATGTAGAACGGACATTAGCAGAACGCCACTCACTTTGTCCCCCATTGATCTGATTATTACTTTCATTTTTCTTGTACCGTGGTGGATATCCATGTTTGGAGTAGCATTCATCAACTGTATGGTTCATTTTACTACAATAAGAGCATTGTTTCCCATAATTTTGGTTCCTTCCTCTCCCTCTTCCTTGATCGCGAGGTGCAGACCCACGTCCATGACCTCTCCAATTTTGTTCACTCCTCCACTGACCTTGTTTCTCAATGGTATTGGCCATGACCTTAATTTCGTTCTGGTGGGTAAGCCCAGAATCATATTTTTCCTACCTTTCTTATTGTATGATTAAAGAAAACACACGGTTGATATTGGGTAGAGGCTCCATCAACAATATTTGAGTCCTCACTGTACTGTAGTAGTCATTTAGGCCTTTTAAGAAGCATATCACATGTTCCATTTCTCTGTATTTATGAGAAATCTTAGACAATTCACAACTGCAGGGAATCTTGCAACTGCAGTTTGGGATGAGCCTGAGGAACTCCAGTTCTTCCCATGAGATTTGTAAATCAGTAAAATACTGGCTTACACTTCTTTCTCCTTGTTTAATGGAGTGAATCTCTTGAAGCAGATATGAAAGCTTAAAATAATCCCCTTTAGAGAACCTTTCCTTTAATTCTTCCCAGAGTTCTTAGGCGTTTTCTACATATATAACAATTTCTGCTATTTGGGTAGAAAGAGTCTTGGTGATCCATGATAGCACCATCATATTACTTCTTTCCCATGAGTCAAAAAGAGCATCAGTTCTATTAGGTTTCTTAATCCCTCAATTTATGAATTTTAGCTTGTTCTTGGAGAGGAGAGCTCTTCTCATGTTCCTGCTCCAAGAAGTGTAGTTGGATTCATTGAGGATCTGAGGAATGAGAGCGGTGCCAGGATTCTCTCCTGGGTGAAGGTAAAATGGGCTGGAAGGGCTGTTAGATTCATCCTTATCTCCCATATCAGCAAGAAACGATCAAAGATTGGCAACAAGAAAAGCAAGAAAGATTTAAGCGCAGTAGAAACGAGGGCAGAACAGGTACAGGACCTGCTCTGGTACCATATTAAAGTAGAAGCCCAACTTTGGAATGGTCAGAGGCCCAAAAGTCACGAGCCGAAAACGCCAAAACTAAAGCATCACTAGAAGCTTCTTCAAGTCAGAGAATAGGTGAGGTTGTACTTCAAGAGAGAGACTTCGCGAGAGAGAGAAAAAGAAGAGGGTGAATCCTAGTCGTGGCTCAGTTGATCTCCGGCAACAGCTCCAGTGAAGATTCAAGCAATGGTGGCAGGACAGAAGTGGGTCAGAAGAAGGTGGAGAAAGACAGAGGTAAGAAAGCTTTGAGTATTTTCTTTTCTGATCAAAATGCAATGTTTGTATTATTGGGATTTTCTTCTGTACAAAACAACATACTGGAACCCTTCTTATATAGGGTTCCGGTAATGATAGAAGCTAACATAAAACAGTTAGAATCTTTAACCGAGAAACAAAAAACTCTAATCTAAAACAAAAACTAAGAAACAGCTCTTAAGAGCAGTAACTACAATAACAAGAAAACATTAATATATATTTGATATACAGTATAAAAGTAAAATAATTATAAAAAAATTAAAATTTTATAAATTTAAAAAAAATTAAAAAATGTCAAATTGAAGTAAAAACTGTATATATGTTATTGTTTAAACATAAACTTATTCAATCTTAAAATGAAATTTAGTGCCTAAAATGTCTTATGGCATCAATTCAATTCCTAAATTCATGGTTGTTTTCAATAGGAAGGCCTGAAACACTTGTCTAATTTAGAACTCATTTGATATATATTTTTACTTCTATTGCTCATTGATTTGATTTAATTATATATATGTAGTTTCTCAATTTATTTTATTTTTACTCTTCTCTCTCAAATTTTAAATGCGTGTAAAGTTAATGATTGTCTATTTATGTTGACCATTAAGATAGCAAGTTGATTGTGGGCATAGATGTATCGATGTTAATGTAAACTAATCATACTACAGAAAACAATTATACATTTTTTATCTTCATTCTTAACAAAAATGTCCATTGATTTTGTTTTTCTTTCCCTTTTTTTTCTTATATTATATTCCTTAACTTTAAATATTATTGTACATTAAGTATCTTCTTTATAAAAACAAAATAATCAAATTAAAATAAAAATACAAAAAGTTGAGAAAACAAAACAAAATTGTACAGCATCATGGTTATTAGTAGTGGATCTTCTTCACCAATAATTTTACAAGATCAAAATAATATTTTCAGAGTAAGTGTAATATTAATGAGTGATATCTATATAAAGCTACTAGAATACATTTTTTACACAATGTAAAATAGAATTGATTAACTTATCTAGCATAGCATTACCTTCATCTTACTATAATGCATCCTTTACACAATATAAAATAGGATGGATGAACTTATCTTCCTTCCACAAGCATAGCATCACCCTCATCTTACACATGAACTCCTATCCCTATTAAGATTTGTCCATAAGAGTTGTTGTAAGACCGTGTCTTATAATTGTAAAACTCTGTCCACAAATGTGTTGAGATGAACGTTGCTTAGTGAATATTGCTTCTTCGCAAGGCTTGGGATTTGATTCCGTGTGAACGGTTTTCATCAAAACCGCAAGGTTCCTCTGCAAGTTAAGGCAAGATTGCTTCCAACGTTCCTTTTTCTTTGTTGAAATCAGTTTTGACCAATAGCTTTATGCGAGATTCTTATGCGAATCACGAGTTTTAGGCTAGTTTGTAAACTCTATAAGTAGAGTGCGGTGTACTCTCTAAAATACATACTTTTCTTTCATTCTCTCACAATCCTTTTAAGAAAAATATAGTTGAAGGAGATGATATTATTGTTGCACACATTTCATAAGTAAATTTGATGACCAATATGAGCAAGTAGCTAGTACACTTTGTTGCTACCAGACATATTTGTGCAAATAGAAGTTCTTTTACCTCCTATACCAATGTAAGGGATGGAGAAGAACACATTTATCTCGGTGATTCCAAAACAACTCCTGTTTTGGAAAAAAGGAAAGTTCTTCTCAAGCTCACATCTATAAAGACTCTAACCTTGAGTGATGTGTTACATGTTCCATCAATCAGAGTTAATTTAATCTCTGTAGCACTACTAGGAAAATTAGGGGTTAAAGTGTTATTCGAGTTTGACAAAATTGTAATGACAAAAACTAATGTTTTGTTGGAATGGGATATTATGATCAAGGTCTCTTTGTACTCAATATTTATGAAAATATTAATGAATTTTGTTATTCTACTTATATTGTTGATTCAAATGATATGTGGCATGCTAAATTAAGTCATGTGAATTCTTCGTATGTTATGAAATTATAGCAACTAGGATTATTTAATATGCATGATAAACAAAATACTAAATGTGATATATGTGTAAAATATAAAATAACAAAGAAAACCTGTTATCCTGTGAATCATCAAAATGAATTGTTAGGGTTCATTCATGTTGATCTAGCTGATTTAAAACAAACCATGTCTAAAAGCAGTAAAAATTATTTTGTAACCTTTATAGAAGGTTATTCTAGATACACCAAAGTGTACTTAATCAAACATAAAGATGAAGTCTTTGATGTGTTTTTAACTTATAAAGTGGAAGTAGAAAATCAATTGAATAAGAAAATTAAGAGAATTAGATCAGATAGAGGTGGTGAATATGTTCTGCTTAATGAGTTTTGGGTTAGAGAAGGTATTATCCATGAAGTAACCCCACCATATTAATCTGAGTCTAATGAAGTAGCCAAGAGAATGAATAAAACTCTTAAGGAAATTATGAATGTCATGCTTATTAGTTCTAGTGCACCTGATAACGTTTAGGGATAAGTCTTGCTTACTGTGTGTTTTTTACAAAATAGAATATCTCATAAGAAAACTAGTAAACCTCCCTATGAGTTGTGAAGAGGTTATCAATTTAACCTTAAATATCTAAGAATGTGGGGGTGCTTAACTACGGTAATGTTACTCGATCCTAAGAAAAGGAAAATAGGCTCTAAAACCTCTAATTGTGTGTTCTTAGGCTATGTTGAACATAGTGCTGCCTATAGGTTTCTTGTTCTTAAAAATGATATACTTGAGTGTAATTCTATAGTGGAGACGAAAGATGCTGAGTTTTTGAACTTGGTTTTCCTTTAAAGATTAGTGAGACGTCTAAACCTATTGATAATAATAATAAGGATGCCTTGTGTGGGGATTTGAGAAGAAGTAAAAGACAAAGGAAGGAAACTTCCTTTGCTAATGATTTTTATACTTATATGGTTAATAATGTTCCAACTAAGTTTGTAGAAGCTACTAGCGCTCCTGATGCAAAATAATGGGATAAGGCCATTAGGATTGAAATTGAATCAATTTTGAAAAATAGTACTTGGACCTTAGTAGATTTGTCTAAAGGAGAAAAAATCATTGGTTGTAAGTGGATCTTTAAGACAAAGTATCACTCTGATGCAAACAAACAAGTGATGGTAACTCAACCTTTGTGATTGGAGATCCCATGAATTCATATGGATAAAAACAAGTCACTTGTTAGTTTTAATAGCACTAAATTGATTTTAAATCAAATATGTCCATTCTTATGGTGTAGCTACATTATTGAGAGGTTAAATTTTGTAATTAAAATTTTGATGGTGAAAAAATTTTAGTTTAAACAGAGTTTTTAATGATTTTCGTATCTCTTACAGATGGTGTATGATCTACAACATACACTTAATGAAATCACCTACATGAATGTCAAGCGAGGCCGCTTGCATGAGATCTTGACATGATCTTTAGAGCACTCGTGAATACGAGATATGTGCATGACTAGTAAGCATAACACAACAATAACAACAAAGATTGTGGGGGTGTATTGTGATTGATAAATCTCTAACACACGTCAAGTGTCCTTGGTTCATATAGCTTGCTATACCAACACACGTCAATTGTCCTTAAGTTTATCGATCTAGGATTGATTCATATAACTTGCTATACTAGCTCTTATGCATTACATCTTATGAAACCCAAGATATTTCTTTTTCTTTCAATCTTTCTTTCTCATCTTTTGCAATATGTGGGAGATTGTTGTAAAATTGTGCCTTATAATTGCAAAAGCTTGCTTCTGAATGTGCCAAGATGAACACTGCTTAGTGAACATTGCTTCTCCACAAGGCTCGGGATTTGATTCCTTGTGAACGATTTTCATCAAAACCGCAAGTCAAGGTAAGATTGCTCCCAGTGTTCCTTTTTCTTTGATGAAATCGGTTTTAAAACTTTATGCGAGATTCTTCTGTGGATCATGGGCTTTGGGTGGTTCAGAAACTCTATAAATAGAGTGTGATGCATTCTCCAAAACACACGCTTTCTCTCATTCTCTTATCTCTTATTTCTTCCTTCTCTCTTTTCTTTCTTATAACATTTTGGATTTATTATTTTTACTCATTTTAGAATTTCTTCCAAATTTTGATATCTTCATAAATTTTCAAGAAATTCTTAATGTATTTTGGAAACTTGCACAACACCGTAGATAAATTTTTAAAGATTATTCCTTGAAGAATTTTGTTTATGATATTTATTGCTAGCATTAGACAATAAAAATTACTATGTAACAATTACTATGTTTAGTTTAAGTCATATCGTCTTTCTATTTTCCTCTCTTTATATTATATTTCTTTGTCCTTATCATGTTAAAACATTATACATCTCTCAAAACATCATTTATACATCTCCCGAAACATCATTGGTAACTACCTACTTTTGATTCACTGTCGCTTTTTTTTTCCTAATAACTCGTACGTTATCTTCATTCTCATTTGAGTGATTCCAACATATCAACACACTAAAAGTAAGATCTATTATAATTTTGTGTATTCATCTTATATTAGTCACTTAGTCATGATCTCTGCTATAAGTCATGACATAAAATCTATAAAGATAGTGAACGAGAAACTCAAGAAGTAATTCAAAGAGAATAAGGTCCTTAATGATTTGCAACAAAAGAACTTTCTTGGGTTGAACAAAATTATTTTTTAGTCTGCATGCTGCTTGCATAAGTTAATTTGTTTTGTCCTGTTATATGTGTCTGGAAGGTTTCGTGTCCCTTATATAACATGTTTATTATTTTTTAATTTTTGTGTCCTTGTTTTATGTGGGCATATGGGTTGAAGTATCCGAGTGCTTTATTTAATATTTTTTATTGTTGATAAAAAAAAGAGTAAGAAAATCAAAGGATAAGGAAAGGAGAGTTAGATGTTTGAAGGGCACTAGTTCAAGAATACCCACTCTGGCAATTTTGTCACCTTTTAGGAAAAATAAACAATGAAACAAGAAGTTGAACTTCACGAGCTCATGTTTTTGAGCAAGAACATCAAGAATAAGATGATAATGAAAATGATGGAGATGTCAACAATTGATAAGAAAATGACGAGGATAACAATTATGAAGATGAAGATGATCATGATAGTTTCAATGATGATTATAGTATTTATGAAGATCAAATAGCAAAAATAATGACAAAGACACTCTAAAAAAGGTAAAGATTAAATTGTTAAGATCAAGATTTTGAGTATTGAAAAAACTTCTTAAGGAGGAGTCATTTCTGATAAGCTTTTCATAATTATTTATTATTATTTTTAATTAAAATAAGTTGTTTATAATATGATATGAGAAGACATATAGTTTATGTTTTCGATTAACCGACACACCACATGTGAACACCTATTATTTTTTTACCCATGAGATTCATGATCTTGTTGGCGTATCAAAACAACTCTTGAGGTTCATTTGCATAGGTGATATTTAATTGTGATTGTGAAACATTTTCTTTATACGGAGGAATCGATCATTTATGATCTTTATACGGATAACATTAAATACACACCACATAAATATTCTAATGTACTTTGAAACAAGTTATATGAAATGCTCGGAATCTGCTCTGCACGAAGGATAACAGTTTGTACTTCTATAATAATTGAGGTATTTAATGTAAGGTTGGATCTTTTAGATTGAAGTAAAAGCCAATCAGAAAAACATCCCTCAATATTCATTGATAAAGAAGATGGATTATGCGACGGGAGAAGCAGCCAACGGTTTCATTACTCATTTTTGTCTTTAGCAAACTATATTGCTCATAAAATGCCTTAAAACTTATAAGTTAATTTGGTTCATTATGGATTGAGATCCCACTGAGTTAAAAAAAAATTTTGAAATTTTGGTATAGACCAATTTTTAATTCAATTTGTTAAAAAATTGATTCATCCAAGTTTAACTTGTGATGAATCGAATTGACTCACCACCTACCTAATTTTTCTAATAAGTAGTATTTGTTGAGTTTGTCATTTTACAAAATGTTAAAATGGAAACTCATGAAATTATTTTTATATAGAATAATTAACATGAAAAATTCACAAATCTATACTTAATAACTCAATTCACTAGTACAAAAACAGTATATAATGTCACACGTTCAACATCCAATCATAGAACATCCAACGTTAACAATGACCAGTGACACTATTGTAAATAAATTCAATTGTTAGATGTCGTTTAGAAGTAAAATTTGACGTCTAAAACTAAATGACATCCAACCATAAACAACTTCGACGTTAAACTTTAACCTAAGCAAATATATAACATTTGCTTAGGAAACCGCAGACGTCCAATCCAAAATAAAGGAATACTAAATGGTCATTTTCTTCTCCACAGTTTCACTTTAAATAGAGTTTCGGATCCTTTGAAAATCCTACACCTCCATTCACCAAACTTTTGCTTCCCTACAGAACTTTCTTAATCAAATTCATTTTGATAACTTTTTGTCTTTAGGTTTCTATCAACTCCTTCAAGTTCACAAAAGCAAGACATTTCTTTGTCTTTGATTCAGCACCATTATGAAATGTTTTGTTCAAGCTTGAAGGTATGATAGAAACCCAGACCAAAAAGTTAACAGATATGGATTTCAAAATCTTACTCCATTTTACATAACCTATGGTTCTTTTGTTGGTTTGATTTTCATTTTTGGCCTATTTTTTGTTATAATGTATTTCTTTTGGTTTTGTATTCATTTTTGAACCTATGTTTTGTAAAAGTAGATTTCTTTACGTCGGATTTAAGGACAATTCGATGTCATATTATATTTGGACGTCAGCCAATGCCCAAGTCCGACGTCCTTCGGTATATTTGGATGATTTTTCTTAAGTTTGTTCAAGTTGTTTTTCACATAATGAATCAATTTGCTTTGAAATCTGATCATAAAAAACAACTTGAGCAAAACTTAAAAAATGAATTATCCAAATAAGTTAAACATTTGGACTGTATTAGATTAAACTATGCAATTGTGGTGATATATATTTCTTAAAATTGTTTCACCATTAAACATATTGTGAACTATGGTTTGAGTTTTCTGAAGACTTTTCTCTCAGTAATATTTCATCACCTTCATATAGATGAACTTAATATATTAACTTATGTTTCTAATGTTTCAAATGTAAGTATTGCATTTGAAATCCTTGTTACAAACGTAAGTATTGCATTCTTTCATTTCAATTCATTATGATGTTAATATATTAACTTATGTTTCTAATGTTTCAAATTTGTTTAGAGTTGTAGGTAGGCAAGGAGGACAACAAATTGAAATAGTCTATCCTAAGGTTGGAATCCATTCATCTTTAACTTATAAATTTTCGTAGTTAAATTTAAACCATCATATTTGACTATTTTTGTTCCCATGTTTAATGTAACAAGAAGATAAATTCCTGGGCATGTGGGTATTACATCATGTCATGGATGATAACAATCATCAGAGCAGGAATCAAAGAAGATTAGACTAAGGTAATAATTTTCATTTGAAATCTTACAAATCTCAATGAATTTTACACATTAGAATGAAAATAATAGAAAAGTTTACTTGATTTTGCAGCAGTTCAACAATTCATCTTTATTGACAAATGCCACAATAAGAAAGCTAAGACAAGAATGCGCATGATATCTTAATGAAAGATGGAATTAGGCTATAGAATAATTTACTTGACTTTAAGTTGTTTTTGTTTTGATATTGATAGTTTTAGTGTTTAGCTTTGATATAGTTTGAACTGTGAATATACGAATTATGGATATATATACATTGAAAAACTAGTTTTCTAATTTTCAAGTGTGGTAAAATTATGAAAAATGAATTAATTTAAAAAAAAAAACACTAAAGTCGGCCCGTACACTAAACAACATCCATATGAGTATATTGACGTCAACATGTGCACTACACAACGTCAACTTCCTTCCAGTGGACAACCAAATTAATATCCGCTGGGTGAAATACTATTTGGCTCAACGAGAAAGACATCGATCATTAGGTACCGACCGACGTCAATTTCACGTCTCACCTCTTTGTATTGGACGTCAAATCCCTTCCATTACACCCAACAAAAGTAATGGGCATGAGCGAGAGGGACATCGACCTTTGAGTTATGGTCGACGTCCATTCCATTACATCCAGCAGAAAAAATGAACATGATCACAGATTAGACGTCGCTGGTCTTATAGGCCGACGTCTTATATCTAAAAACGACGTCGACTTTTATAATTTGACGACGTCCTCCATTATGACGTTGGTCTCAAATTCGACGTTAAAGGTCGAAAACTACCAACGTTATAAGTTGTTTTTGTACTAATGATTTTTACGCATAAACAAATTTAAATTGCTATTGAAAATTTTATTGAAAAGATTATGTGATATCTTTGTGTGAATGAAATTTTATGTTTAATTAATCATAAATCTAATTTAAGAACCTTTTTCTTTATTTAGATTTGAATTAGAAAAATTATTATTTTTGTATTAAAAAAAACTTGTAATTAAGTAAACTAATGAGTCAATGTATTTAATTCAACAATCCATGGTAAACTAAACCAAGTTCAAATTTTTTTCAACTTACTAACAAATGAACTAAATTAAATTAGCTCACTAAGTAACTAATCCGCCATGCTGAGTCGAATTAAATAACCCGTTTGATAGCCCTAATGTTACATAACTACTGTATTGAAAACTAACTCCGAGAAGCCAGTTAGATAATTATTCTGTGTTCATAGATAAAGATAACAAAAAATGAAATTGATTTCTTTTACAAATTAAAATTACGTTAGAAGCTATTTCGTATCCAAATTTGACTTTTAACTTACAAGTAATTATGATTTGTCTCTTATAAATAATGACATTTATTTTGAAAATGCCAAGAATCAAGAAACATATCATGATAAAATAACATTGTCAACAGTGGTGTTCTGCATTTGAAAAAAAAACACCGTTCATTCGTGAGTTTCCTTGCCATTTCATCTTTGTTCATGTATCCGACAGAAAAGTTTATTGTGGTTAATAAGACAGAAGGAAAGTAGAATGCATGAGTCATGCACGCGTGCAAAAATGGAATTAGACAATTGGAAGAGCATGGAGTACTACACAATACAAAAGTTGACAAAACATCTGATCCATTATTATATCTAGTAACCTGTACATGTTCTTGGCTTGCCATACATTCATCCCAGAAACTGCAAAAACAAAAATTGAAAGCAAGTGGAAAGACATTTGGCAAAAATGAAGTTTCTTCAATCAGATTTACGTTTTGAGGCTGTGTTATCTTCTTTTGCAGGCTGCACCAGCAATTTGAATGTCCACACTGCTAAAATAGTTGCCTCTATGGGAGCAAGCCAGTATACAAAGAAGTGCTCCTTTGTTATGTGATCCCCACGAGCATAAGCCCATCCCATCACCTGAAAAAGTCAAACCAAGGTTACTTAGCAAGAAAACAACAAAGGTTTCTTCTATGGTTCACAAGACCAAAGTTTTCTGATGACAGAAAATTCGGATACAGCAGTACTTACTGATGCAGGGTTCATACAACCACCAGTCAGGTCAGAACCAAGAATATGAAGTGTTAATTTGGAGAGGCTGGAAATCCAAGTCTTCATGAAGAAATTTTCACGAATTTTTGTAGCAAGTCCAAGTGAAATGGTTACAATTGCAAAGGTTAGTAATCCTTCTGTGAGTGCACCCTGATGAATGTCAACGTTGAAACGTGGTCCCTGTCCCACTTCAGGAATGGTATCAATAAGAAATTTAACGCCAACAATACTTCCAACCACCTGGAGGGATTGAAAAACATGCGCATTTCAATGATAATCTTCAACTCACAGCAGGAAAGTGATTAACTAAGTTGCTTTCTAGCATAGCCAACAAGAATCAGATACGTGATTGATTTCATGAAATTAAGGATCCATGGATCGGAAGATATTTCCACAAGGTAATTCTACAATCTACAATGTTGGAGTTTAGGTATAAACATGAATCTAAATTTTGAATTTAACCTACTTCAAACGTGAATGCATCAATGACAATACAATGAATAACTTATGAAAATAGTTTGGCAATGAATCAAGGTCAGTATGTCATTAATCAACACAACAAGAAAAGTGTTTTGCGGTCCAAACATGAGAAAAGCACGAATTTTGAATCTTCAGAGCAAATTCCAAAGGAATCCTATGGCGGCTTCAAAATCTTAACTAACAATGTAGTTAAGCCATCTTCTGCACATTGAGAATATCAAGATATCCGAATAATATCTAAAATGTTCCACCCATCACGTGATTATTAAGTTGATGATTACCAGTGCAAGCAAACCCTAAACCAAAAATGCTAAAAAAATGTTCATCTAACCCAACTATACTTCAGAACTTTTCAATCAAGGCAACAAGAGCAAAATCGAACACGATTAACCAGCAATAGCATGACATTCAACCCTAGTCAATCTTAGTCAAAAGAGGGCAAAAAAGGTCAACTTTCACATACGTCCCAATGCTAATTCGTCACAACGAAAATTTCTGACAGACCCACAAATAAAGTTCCATTTCCACCAATTTTCTTCGCATCTTCAACCCAAGCCATTTAATTAAAAAAAAACGGGGTAGCGCAAGATCAAAAAGAAAAAGAAAAAGAAAAAGAAAGACCCAAAACGAAAAGGGTATTCATTTGTTCATAACAGAAGAAAAGCAGAACCTGTGCGGGGATTCTAGCGCCAACGCAGTAGAGGAAGCAGTTAAAATTCCCAGAGATAGAATCAGCCAAAACGGTGAGGGGGTTGTAGGCGCCGCCACGCGTAATCTTGACAAGGAAGGCGAAGAAGAACATGTTGACGACGGAGAAGGTGGTTTTGATAACCTCACCAAGGGGTGAGTGACCGAAGCCAAGATGTTGGAAGACGATGACGCGAACAAGAACACCGGAGCATACCCACATGAAAGACAGAACGAAATCTGCAAGCAGAAGGCTGATTCGTCCCATCTTGAAAGATTACAGGATGAACAACTGTGTTCAACTACATGGCCATGAATCTTCCTTCTTCTCTTGTTTATGGATGCGAATGAAGAAAGACGGGATGGCAGGGACACAGGAATCGCATTCCGAAATAGTAAATTCAACATGGCCACTTGTGTTTTGGCACATTTTATAAATTAATGTTTTTGTTTTTTTTAACATTATCGTTGTAGTTTTCTTGGAGAAAATATTTTTCTGATGACATTCTTGCGTAAATTAGGTTCAATTGCTTCTTTTTCTATTTATGAGATGTTATTTTTAGGTTTAATATGTTGATTTTATTCAATATCTTCTTTCAAGTTTTTTAATATTTATTTCAGTTAAAAGGAGTCAATTGTTAGATTACCATTTATAAGTATTTTATAAGTTGATCATGTCAATAATATATGGTTTTTCAACCTTTTTCTTATTAGTCATCATATCTCCAAATATGAAGGATGAGCAAATACGAGTTGGAAAAGTATTGAGTTATTATATATGGTGAGTTTTTAAATGGTGTTTAATGTTAATCAACATAATAAATTATATTATTTTTTGAATAAATTAAAATTAAATTGAGAAAAAAGTTAAAAATACTTTGAATAAATTTTTTAAATATTAGAATAAAAGATCTATTAAATCTTATTTTAATATTATGTAATGTACATCACCTAAATGTAAGACTGAAAGATAATTTATAAATATAGATATAGAAAATATAAAAATAAAGTGAGCAATTTAATAATATTATTAGATAGGTGTATAATCTTATAATTTTAATTACTCTTTTGCATATATCAAGTACAAATTGTAAAATAAACATATATTAGAATGTTTAGCTACTTATTTATCTGCTTAAATATAATTTATGGATGGTTCTATATTTCTCTCTTAAATTACCAATAAGAGTTATGCTTAGATATTGTACATCTTAAACAATATTATTTCTTTGTCTAATATATATGAACTTGACAAGTATCAAAACTTAAAACAAATTATTATTATTTTTTCAATTATAAATATTAAATTAGGAAATATATACAATTAGGTTTTAACAAATTCATCCCTTCATTAAAAAAATATTCTTGGATTGGGTTGGATTAATGTTTTACATTTTTTAGTATCAATTCGATTAGAACGATATACTGAAAAATTTTCTGCAAATGAATGAAGAATTACTTTCAAATCAATGGATATTGAAAAAAAAAATTAATCATAAGAAATATTATTTTCAAACTTTCTTAATCTTTTATAATCAATGTGATTCAGTTATGAGTTATAAGAGATAGAGATTAGTAATAAAATTATATTCCTATATCCTTACAAGAAGAAAGTTACATTTCCTTGTTTAATCATTCTAAGTTAATACTAATTTCAAGTTTTTTATAACTACCCTATATAAGAAATACAATATAAAACTCTATCATAAGAAAACCATCCTAACAACATTAGTCATGAACAATATAAAAAAAAGTATAAAAAAAGTTCACTTAAACAAATGTTAGATTAAAGTAATAAGAAAAGAAAGAAATGATGATCTTTAACGTTAAATCCGCCAATTTATGAATTCAATTGCATGGTTGTTGTGGAAAAACTCCAAAAATATATTTTTAGAATGAAGAAATCCCACTAAAGAATGTTAAAGATTTCATCATTGTCATGTATATTAAAATAGAGTGAGAACATAATTTTACAAGTTTTATCATTTTAGTTAACAAAAAAATCGTTTTAACCAATTAAAGTAAAACTTTCTGAGATATTAATACGTTAACTAAATGTTAATATAAAAATTAGCTAAAATTTATTGATCGTCCATCTATAATAATTAAACATTATGATAGGAATGCTTTAATAAGTAATGAGATCAGATCGTTATTATTTATAAATGCTTTAATATCTTTTTTGATTTTTATTTTTTAGTTTTGTTTAAAGTGGTTATTGACTTGTTTGAGTCTTTAAAGTGGTCTCAATTTTTTATTTATGTTTAATTTGGTTCTCTTCGTCGTCTAAATAGTTAATGACATAATGTCTACATGAGCAATGTCTGAATGATGTGTTCCATTTTTCCTCACGTGACCTATCACGTCATCTCATTTTCTTCCCAACCCATCTAGAAACCCTAGGCAACTGGTCCCCTCCATGCCGACACACCACCGCTAACTACTATAGCTGTCAAAACGAGTAACCCGACCCGACCCAACCGACCCACCACGTGTTGGTCACTTAGTGAGCCAACCTAACCTGGTTCATTTATTAGTGAGCCGAAAAAATTTAAACCTGACCCGACCCACCACGGGTTGGTGGGTTAAACAGGTTAGATCATTGCCTCACTTAACTTTTTTTTCACTATCTTCTTTTGAGATTTTTATAATATGTTACTTTGATCGATCAAATTGAAACACTAATAATTGGACCAATTGATATAAAAGAAAATGAAACAAAAGAACTTTATTGTTATATATTCTAAGCTATCAAACATAAAATTTTGCCAATTTAGTTTGATGAGAGATACACAATCGTTTGACCAAGAAACTACATATAGTCGTTAACAAAAATATATAGCAGAGGGAAATGTTTGGATAGACAGCAGCACAACGCAGCACGAAAAGCTCTACTGCGAAGTAAAGGTTGTGCATTTTGAATAATTAATTTGATTTCAATTGGATTTGAATAATTAATTTAATTTCAATAAAATAAAAATAGGTGGGTTGGTGAGTCAACCTGGCTCACCACGGGTTCAACCTGGGTGAACCGGGTTCTTAATGAGCTGAGTCAAAATTGACTCGCATCAAAATTTTTACATTTTTTTCCATCACAACCTAGCTCAAACCCGTGGTGAGCCGGGTTGACTCACGAGTTTCAACCCATTTTGACGACACTACTAACTACTGCAAATCGGAATCTCTTCAACCATCTATTTGAGCCGCCAATTTACACGTATCGAAGCCCTAAAACAAAACTCTAATTGCACCACCAAAAATCATTGCAAAGTCACCATGTCGTTAGTCACCATCAAAGAGCTCTGTTAGCCACCGTTGGTGCAATCAAGACAACAACCATAATTGTGCCACCATCGTCATCATCTTCGTTCATGCGAAACTTGAAAAAAAAAATCAAACCTAAATCGTGCCATGTTCGTTTACAACCATTGATTTTCAAGCATCATACACTTGTGTCTCAATTCCACTTAGATTTCATTACAATTTTCCTTTTCAAATTTTCATTAATTTGTGTGCCCATTTTTCTATTTGTAGATCTCTTTATTTTTTACCCTATTTCCATGTGTTCTAGATTTGATATGCAATAAGTTGAGGGTTTTTGTGAAACGAAATGTCAAATCGGGTATGTACCGTCTAATTTTTTGTCATTTCTCCAAACAATTTTTTTTACAGGTTTATCTGCGAAACATGGACGAAAGTCAAGAGATTGAGAGATTTGAAATGGAGAATGATAATGAAGGTGGTCAATGGATTGATGGTGAATTCTAGTACAAGAGTTGCATGGTGAATTTTGTACAAGAGTCACAAATAAAAACGCACTCAAACAAAATGATGATGTTCTTTTAGGAGTTTTTGCAGACTTCGAATTCTTATCATACGAGAGTTTATAGTCATAGAAAAAAATGAAACACATCATTTATTAAATGTGCACGTAAACACTGTGTCATTAAATATAGTCAGAAAAATGATAAAATTAAACAAAAATTACAAAAACTAAAATAACTTTAAATGTTTAAAAAAGTTTGAAAACCACCTTAAATAAAACTACTGACGAAAATAATGACAATAGAAATCTTTTAATAAATAATGATAGGAGATCATTATTGTTTATAATTATCAATATTTTATTGTCACGTCGGACAAATGGATTTATATTTCTCAAAACCTAAGTCAAAATTTTCTCTCTCTACTGTAGTATCTTCAGTTTTTCATCACCAGCCACCACATGGGCCACTTTCACATGCTCCACCGTCGACAACGTTGTACACCGCCAACTTCGTACACACATATCATTTAAAATTATTATTTAGTATCTTTGTTTAGTATGCATATTGATATAATATTTATAATTATCATTTACCAATATTATTTTATATATTATATTAACATACGTCGTTGTTATTTAAATAATTTGAAAATTGATTCCAATTTTTATATTAGAAAAAGTTGATTGAAGGAAAAAAAAATAAATGATCATTATCTTTTTAAATTAACTGAGTCGATTTGTTTAATTTACCGAGAATTAGGTTAAACTCATTTTGTTTTTAAGACTATTAATAAATTAATTGAATTAAATTAACTCACCATATAATCAACTTGTGAGCTGACGGACAACATCAAATATTAGCTTGTTTCGAAAACTCTAATATAATATACAAGTTAGATTAAATAATTTTTTTATCCAATATTATGATAATTTTTACAATTTTGTTCTACTATTTTAAATATTCTCAACTTGGTTTCATTTTAAAAGAATGAGTCAAAAATATCACATAACATTTATTGCGTGTATCACATTTTACTTTCATCGACAAATCAATTTTAACTAATGACTTATTCAAACCACATGTTTTTATTGCAATGATATTACGGTCAATCCAAAAAGAAGAGGGACTATATTAACTTATATTTAGAAAAAAAAAATGAGACCACACTAATAATCCGTAATATAACAAGAAAAAATTAAAAAATATCATTAAACCAAGTTAAAATAATATTTTACAATTTTAAAATTGGTGAAAATGATAGATTAAAAACAAGGTTAAAAAAATCTTGAGAAACTCAAAACACTTTATTGTTAATTAAACCTTAAAAATATGAAAGAGATTCGAATGTGGTTAAATTGAAGTGGAGAAGGATTCGTATTCTGAGTGGACGTAGAGTTTCTGAGTTGGAGAAGCAGCTCCGAATCTCGACCTTTTCCTTTCCTTTCTGGGTATTCATTTGCTTTTGCATGTGTTCGTCACCGTTTTATTCAATCAATCTTTCTCTCTCACTCTTGCCAAAAGTAAAAGATCCGTCCTTTTTTCTCTTCCTTTATGAACGTGCATTGGGTGGTTTTGTCGTGCATTTATTGTACCCTGAACTCCTGATGCATTCTGAATATTCAATGTTTACACCTGATTTGCTCCTATAAAGCTTCATTTTCGTAACATATCTGACACCAAATCAACTCATCAAGTGACAGCAAGTACATTGAAATATTTCAATTTTATAAACTCCCTAATGGTCATTTCTTCCTATGTTTCTTCCTTTTGGTTGTTACTACCATGATATAATATCCTGTTATTATACAAACAAGAGAAATACTAGCAAGCACCTTTTTTGGACAAATCAGAAATTTTGGTGGTCCTGGATCAGATTTAACGAGTCTCTCTTGATTTTATAGTTTTTAATAATAAAGCGTGTATTTGAGAATGTGTTGCTAACACTCTTTGGTTAACAAACTCTGCTTCTTCTGCAACATTCTGAATCTTTTATCATTTTGTAGTGTTAGCAGTAGAGTGTTGATGATGTGAGAAAAATCTGTTACTGATTCTTTGTTACTTTATTTAAGGTTTGCAGGTATCAGTTGCTCCTTTGATGCAATGGGAGTGTTTGACAACTTCATCCTCTCTGTCTGGTGTCATAGCAATCAGCATTGCTTGCAATCGATCAAAGAGCAGCTAAGCAGTGCTAGGGAGTCGGCATCTTTCTTTCTGGGTTTAATCAGTGTCATTGTTTGGGTTGTTGCTGAGATACCTCAAATAATCACAAACTATAGAACAAAGTCTACTGAGGGTCTCTCTCTCACTTTCTTGGTCACATGGATAATTGGGTAACTTGGCTTTTCACTAAAATTTCCGAAGGGCTACTCGCATTTTTGTTATCTAATTCAACCTATTCATTTTCTTGTTTGTTTGTTCTGCTGCTCTATTTGAATGCCTGGCATATACTAGTTACAATTCATTCAACCTTGAGTTGAGTTGAGTATGTAATAAGAGATTTCATTAATAGGTTGATACGTGTGATTTCTGCAACTACCTTGCTCACTCCATGTTTGAATTCATTTAGGAATATGGGTTAGAGGGAGGATTATGTTCTAAGAATCTTTTTGGTATCCCCTTAAAATTGAAGTTAATTTCAGGACAAAATTTTATATACTTTTTCTAAATAAGCTTATCCTCTAAACCCTTTAAGTCTCACTTTTAAGGATATCCTTACCTAATCCTAAAAAGTAAAAACTAGGAAAGCAAAGTTTCAGGTTCGAGATTAGTTTGAGTACATGCTTTTGTTCATTAGAAGAATCACCATGTTCTGTAAAAGGGGAAGGGAAGAAAACATCATCAAATATGTCGAGCGACAGATCCTCAATGTAAATTTCTATTTTTTAACAGATTTTTAACAGTTATAAGTAGGAAAGCGAGTCTAACTAGCCTGGGTAGCCCGGATACACACATGCATGGGATGAAACTGGCGTACGCCATACAAATGAGATCCATGTTCTTTTCTCTATCTTGGCTACTTAGCTTGTACACGTGATAGAAATTCTAAGTCAACTATTCTGATACAATATATTTTCCACTACAGAGATGTATTCAACCTCCTTGGATGCCTGCTGGAACCTGCAACTGTGAGTGTCTCTATTTTCTTGTGTCTTAAAGCTTTATGTTGCTTGTATTTTTGGAGCCATCTTTAAAGTTTGCCATTACTTTCTCCCATTTGCAACATTAATATATGTAAAAATCACATACTATTGAACGGGAAAAGCAAAATACATGGGTTGGATAAGACATTAGCCAACTAAATCATATTGTTCTCAAATAATTCAGATTTAATAAAATTTTATTTATTCGTTCTGTTTCTGTAGTTACAAAAAAGAAACTCCTTTTAGTTCTTGTACTTAAAAAAACCCCTACACATAATTTTAATCCTATTCGATCTTCGTTATAAGAGAGACTAAAAGAGATTGCAAATGGTATGTGTAAGGACTAAAAATGTTTGTTTTTAAGCATAGAAACTAAAATGGGAAATTTTTGTATTTATAGCCTTGGGAAATCGAACCTTTTATTATACGACATTTTAAATTTAATCCCATGTTATAAATGGGTTTGCTATACTCATGTTCTTGTTTTAGAGAACAGAGTGTAATGCTCTTTAGTTCATTGGGAGCATCATGAGCACTTGTTTTCCTATTTTCTGAATATTTTTCCTGTTGAACTTGTTATGGATCATATGGATAATCAGTAAGAGTATACAGAGTAATTCTTAATTTCTTATTTATGCAGCTTCTTACTCAATTATACATGGCAGTGGTGAGGACTCTAGCCAAAGATTGAGGGGTTTCAGTACCTACGAAATCATCTTTTCATCTGACCTTTCTGGCCTCAGCCAGTTGATGTGACATTTTCCTGATGTGTTAAAATGCAGCTCTATACCATTATAACTCTTGCTCTTGGTTTACAAACCATTTACTATGGATATATATATCCTCAACTAAAATACAGGAGGCAGCTCAAGGTACAAGTCCATATACTTTATTTCGCCAATTATCATTGCCTTTTCAAAATCAGAATCCTTACATCTCACTCCTCAGTCAACTAGAGTCTGATACTCTAGACAAATTTAGATACTCATCATTTTTGTTTTGTATTGTATTTTAGCATTCTAAACATGAGCAGGTTGAGACATTCACAAAAACTGGACAAGGGGAAAAGGCCGCAGATGCTGAACAGAGTATTAAATTTGAAAATTCAAATAGAAATGCCAGTCCGAGTTCTCCTATTCCTCTTCCAGCATTTCCTCAAAGAATTGGTACCGGAAGGGAATTATTCTACCGGTAATTAATCATTCTCAAAAAAATCTATTAAAAAATGCACAATACTCTATTTTCATAGTCTACTTCAATCTCTTGATGTGTTCAGTTTAAAGAAACATATTGGATTCCCTTAATCTTGGGCTATCAACTTCAATGCTAGACATTTTATCTAAGATTTCTTAGTTTGAAATTCAAATATCTGGTTCCAACATCTTCTTAACCACTATGAGCTCTAAATTTCTTTTGATTGAATGATTTATTATTTTTTCTTTTAAAATATTTCCTGAACAAAATGCTGAAGATTCATTGATATTTGTCTTCTTTCTCTTTGGCTTGGTCTCTATGCACGGTTTCTTTTTGTGTTAATGTGAAGTGAATAAGCACAGATTTCCCACAATGAGTTCTAGTTGGCCTTTCTTTCCCAAGCAAAGAAATTTATAATCTGTATTTTAGTGTACTCTTTATTTTGAATTCATAGGTCAGCAAGATATTTGTCTAAGAGTCACACTCCAACAGCTGGATCCATCTTAGCACAGAGAATGGGATCTACTACTTCTTTAGATTCTATACAAGAGGGCTTGCTTGGTTCAACCATTGCAACACAATCTGCACCAGCTTCAAGGATGAAGTGTACTCTTTGTTTGGTAAACATTCTAATTCTACTACTATTCTTTTACATAACTAGAGTGCCATAATTGAAATCTAAATCAATCTTGTCTTTGTTCAGGTTTCAACATTAACTTTTCTTGGTGCTATCAACCTGCTTCAAC
This sequence comes from Vigna reflexopilosa, assembly GCA_027742785.1. NCBI lineage: Eukaryota > Viridiplantae > Streptophyta > Magnoliopsida > Fabales > Fabaceae > Vigna > Vigna reflexopilosa. Next base: position 14,823,309 of record CM050914.1, read on the forward strand.
CATTGAGTACAAATATTAACCATATGGGCTCAAACCCACGACAACAATTTGTAATTCATGTTGGGCGAAAGCTTTTTCAGGTAATGCAAATCTCAACTTTGATTACCATATTAGAAATTAATCATCCTGTTTTGATATCCTGCTAACTGTTTGTAATATAGTTTGTGTATATCCTATAAGAGTATGAATAGCCTGAAAAAGAAATGAAATTTAATTTTTTTTATTTGTGATTTGAAACGTTTTGGTTATTGCTAGCCAATGTTAGGTGATTGCTGCATGTTAGTTGCTTATGAGTGAGGAAGAATGACAATATTTCTCTAGATGACTAAAGATTCATTTTAAGTAGTTCTTAAGGTGTAATCTGTTTCAAACTTTTATGCATGCTAAAAGGAAGAAAAAAAAGAGATGAAATTTACTTTTCCCTATTTCTCATCAGTTCATTGAGCAATTGCAGGTTGGAGATGACCAGTTGCTAAAAACTGATGTTTCTGGAAACAGTAGCATTGGAACCTTCCTTGGTTGGGCAATGACATTTGTATATTTGGGTGGAAGACTGCCTCAAATTTGTCTAAATGTAAGTTATATAATTGTATTCCTTAGCTTAGGTAGGAATTCAATGGATAAAATTTGTGTTACCTGAGATAAGATTTTTTTGTTTAACTGCTACGGGACAGTAGTCATTCATCCTATCACTTGTGAGTCTCCTTGTGGATGGTAAACTTGGAAAAGTATGTTATAAAGAATAATTGATGAATACAGAATATTTCACATATGAATATTATAGACAGGTATGAGATAAATTATTCCTTTGGTATTTTCCATGACAAACTGCTATGTAATATATAGAAATTTTCAAAATTATCTACACTTTAAGAAGGATTGATTTGTCTTGTTAATCAGATTATTTATATTGATACATAACTCATTGATTTTGCAGATCAGAAGGGGTCATGTTGAGGTTAGGCACTAACTATTAAAGCTGTGGTCCTTTATGCACTTTGTCTTGTTTATCATTTAGCACCTGAAAACTTTGGAGGAAATATGGAAGATAAGACTCCTCCCTTCACCAAGTCACTCTTATGAGAGCCTTAAAACAAATTAGTTTCTAGTTACATGAAGCAGTGTCAGCAGGATTTTATAGTTCCTTCTTACTATTTGCAGGGTCTCAATCCTTTGATGTTCATGTTTGCTGTACTTGGAAATTCCACTTATGTAGCCAGGTATCCTGCTAGTTTATATTATCTTCTCTACTTAAAATTTCAGGACCAAAGTGAATTTTGCCAACTGAAAGTATTGAGGGTACAAAATTATCAAAATGTATTTAATGAACATTTGGTTTGTCTTTTGATGCCAGTATACTTGTGATCAGCTTGGATTGGTCAAAAATCAAACCAAATTTGCCATGGCTAGTAGATGCTGGAGGGTGTGTCCTTCTCGATTTCCTTGTATCCATTTTTTGTTAATTTATCTTTTCCAGATTATTCTTGCTAGAGAGAAGTGGGTTCCAGGTGAGAAAGTTATATATGTAGGGAAACAAAGATAACCTTAGAGCTTAGCTCATTAACTTTAAAGTTAATACATTGATTATCCAAGGTCCCTTAATCCAAGCACGCAAGAGTTAAGGATCATTTAAATTGGAATATACATATACTTATTATATTCTAATATTTAGTTTCAAAAACAATATAGAGTTAAATATAAGGTCACATGTGTACATGAGATTCCTTTTGAGCCATGCAGAGTTTTCTGGCAGAAGAAATTTGTCTACCTTAATATCTGCTTTAGATTTTAATGCAGTTTATATATTTCCGCTATTGGACCTCCCGAGACCTGTAGGGTAATTGCAAAATCTTGTGTACTGAGCAAGAAACAAGAATTTCCAGGTCTCTCTCTCTCCCTCTCTTGTGTGTATGTGAGCAAGCATGTATGTGTGCCATTTGGTATCTGTTTGTGCACACCATGTATTCGTATTTCAAACATCTATCTTTCTTTCTGTCTATCTCTATCTATCTACCTACCTACCTACCTTTTCAATCATTTTATTTAGGAAGTGCAGTGATATTCTTTCATAAATCTAACATAGATGTTCATTGCAGTCTGGCAATCTCCACCAAGTTGTACTAGAATTATGAGCATAATACTGAATTGGGGAATGGTGACTATTGTTAGCTGGTTAATTGTTACAATCATTGGCGTGATGACCATAGAAGGAAAAAGGAAGTGATTCTGTTTATTTGGTCTGCCAACAATTTTGTATGAGGTTGATGCTTCCGGTTTAGATTCCTTTTCAACTTTGATGTTTTGGTTCCTGAGATTTTCTGCCAGACATTCTTAGAACCAGTTCAAGTTTACTTGAGGCGTTTTGTAAAGACATTTTGCACACACTTTGAGTTTCCTATCAATCTTCAATTCCATCAGAACTTTATGTTTTGTTTACCTAAGTCAATAAATAACCAATGTAGTTATGAAACATGCTTTTATTATTATATCTAAATGTTCTTTATTATATAGTCAGTATTCATGGTCAATCAGACTTGCTCTGAATCACTATTATATTCTGTTCCAGTCTTCTCAAGCTTTCAAATTAAACAGTTATTTGGTAGTTTTATGATTTTTTAGTTTAAAGCTTAAATTTTAAGTTGAGGGTTTTGTTAACAAGTACTCTAAATTGTTTAAGTTATTTAATTATTAGATTCGCTTTGTTAAATGCTTTTAATTACTTCAACAATCATGTGTTAAATGACTTACATTCTTGACATGACAAGTACTTTTTTTCTATAAAAAAACTGTCACTTTGTTTCCTTAATTAACAGACATTAGTCAACCCTTGCCTTTGAACAAAATTAGGGTATAATATTATAGAACTTGTTCACGATGTTCAATAATTATCGAGGTGAAATTTGAATGTTAAGTGAAAATAATAAAATTACCTAAAGAAATACACCTAAATTTTTCCCTTAGCCTTGAAATAAAACTTTTAGACAGTGTGTGAGTGAGTCTTGAGATTAGCTTGTATGTTTTCCAAGATGTTCATGTTAAAAGAAACATCTCTTTAGAGTTTTCTGAAATCATATTCCACAAATTTATACTAAATCTAATATTAAATTGAATTTAATATTTCCTAAACATTTTTATTGCATAAGTATTTCTGAATTATGTAAGATAAAATTTTGAAAACACTCAGTATAGTGTACTGCAGTTTAAATATGATATTTTTAGGTACTTGCAAAATCAAAGACCTGGTATAGGAAGAGGGGTTACATAAATGCACAAATTTTGAAATCATTGCAAAGGTTTTTGCATATTGTGACTGCTATTTTCACTTCAGGATATTCTATGATAACTGCACGAGAGAACTCTTCCCTCCAACAGAAGGACAGAAAAATTTTAGTTTGATCTATGGACAGAGTCTTGAAAAGATGTTCACTTGTATTCAAAGGCCACAAGATGTTCCATGGTAGCCTTAAGCTTAGGAAGCTTTACCCTTGGGGCTTCAGAGGAACCATTAGAGCCTTGAGGACAGAACACAATGTACACTGATGCATCACTACAAAGTTCTAGATCATACACACGCTTCCCTGAAGCATATTCCCCCAGAAGTTGGTAAGATCTTTCTGATCGATCCATTGTAACACATACATCCTCACTACCTGCTCAATTTCAAGGGAAAACACAAACTGAAATTTCTTCAAAAACAAACTAAAGGTATGTTTGGACATGTTTCTTCACAAGGACTTTTTCTATATATAAAATGAACTTTTCTGTAAGTTAAAATAAGTTTGTGTATAAGCTAATCTGCACAAGTTTTCATCAAACATTTCTAAACTTTTGTTTTCTAACTTGTATACTAGCTAAATTTAGTTTATAGAGAAATTTATGTAATTTTTTCTTCTAATATTTTTCTCCAAGAAGTCCTTATGGAAAAAATTGTCCAAAAAACCCAGATTACTGCATGGACTTCCAAGGTTAAGAGCACTCACATGCAGCTAACTCTATCTGAGTCTGATAGATAAAATCTAGAACTGCTGAAATATCTTTCTCAAACTTATGGAATGGTCCATTTGAGAATTCCATCTTTCTCAATTTACATAGTCCTTCCCCCAACTCCATCATGGCTCCCCTGTGGTTCTATTAAACCAAAGAACTATCTTTTTTAAGACAATGTAACTCATGATCAAGCAAAACCGTAATATCAATAAAAAATGTATTAGATAGCTCAAGTAGTTAACAATTATCTAATTGAGGGGTTGATCATTACGTTGGGTCAAGATCTGAATCATTATAGGAAGTAACTATCATTTCAAATATAATGAAAATCCTTAATTATTGGACTATCTTTATAGATACCCCTCCCTGTCATTTAAAGGAGAAAAATCAAATACTTTTGTAAAGGTTAAAATGTCTGTGAAAATTTTGTAAGTCAATTTTGACGCCTATAGCATGATCTGATAAAACTTTTTCTAAATCATGTATAGTTTATACCAGAAGCCATATAGTATTGGCATGAAGAATAATTTGTTTATTTAGGAGGTAAATGGAGGATTTACAATAAGAAGTAATGATACTACAACATGAGACTAATTTGAAAGTCTCGTGAGAAGAACATGAATTCAAATGATAAAGGCGATTTTGAGGTCCTTAATAGAAGAACCACATAATGTTAATCTTATAACCTTATCAACAGAAGGAAACACTCTTCACAAGAAATATTTCATACATAAAAGTATGTGCTAGTATATGATATATAGTTCATATAAAAATATTCATTTGGGTCGTAATAAGTCACTTAAAAGAACTCAACCAAACAAGGTTGGGTTCCATTAGAAAGTGTTCTAGGCTTTTGTAGAATTTATGGAACTAGATACTTTGAAGGAAAATACCTTAATAACAGAAAAATTCCACCCCTAATTTCAAAAAGACGTCATGGAAAAAGGGTCTATACCCAATATTTGTAATGAGAAAAGATATAATGTTAATACTAGCAAAATAATCTAACAAATTTTTGATAGGAATAATCATATATATATATATATATATACATATATATATATATATATATATATATATAAATATATAGTTAAAAGTTATGGGTATGAATGAAAACCTGGTTGAAGAGGTGGTAGAAACCGACCGCACATTGCAGTATTCCATGAATGAGTGTGCTGGTGGGCTCTTCTGCATTGTTCCAAAGGGATTCAAGATAGTCATGACATCTGTAGTACTCTCCTCCATTGAAGAGAGCCACAGCTTCATCAAAGGTGTGGTTTTCATCATCATCTTCATCTTCATTATCATCTTCTTCTTCAATGAAATACCTGTAAGAAAAAGCCAAGAGCTTGGAATTGCAGCTTCTGTGGTTCAGGTGCTGCTTTGAATGAGTCAGTGGTTTGAAAGATGGTGCAAGAGTGATGGAGCTGTGAAAGGAAGATGGAAGATAACGTTGGGATGAGATATGGAGAAGAGTTATGAGAGAAGAAGAAGGAAGAAGAGCCATGGATGATGAATGGCAAAGAAAGGTTTCTCTTGTTTAGCCATATTTTCTTTCACTTTTTTTCTGTGGTGATGATGGAAGCTCATGTCGTGGCAACTAAGAATTCTTGCACTCTTTTAAGATTTATGAATATGATTTTGTGGTACAGTACTTTATTGTTGCCTAGATTTTTTTTTTTGGACGGTTGATAAGATATAATTTTTTGTAACAATGATATTCTCATTTACTTTTACAAACTTTAGTTTATATTGACCTTTTAAAGAGAAAAGAAATTGTTTATTTTCGTTAGTAAAATATATATATATATATATATATATATATATATATATATATATAAAGAGTAGATATTAAGAACAATAATAAATTATCATTTCACAACTATTGTTAAAACGGGAATGGATTTAATGATTTTTTATGGAAAAAGTTAAGTAATTTTTCTTAATTTTTATATGTTGAATTTTTAATTTTAAAAAATATAAAAGAAAACTTTACGTGACTTTTCTCGAAAAAATAACTGAAACCGTTCCTGTTAAAATCTTGCTAATGAAACTTTTTATTCTATACAATGAATGTATGCAAAATTTAGAAAAAAATTGCACTCCATAAAATATATGATTAACTTTTATTATTTAAAAAGCTTAAATAAGTAAAACATGCGTTTTTTAATCTGTCTAGAGTTAAAAATTATTTCTCTTAATTCCTAGTATTATATAACACTAATTACTTATACGTTAAATAATAAAAAAGTAAATAGTTCTTCCAATTCACGAATACTAATATGGTAAATATAAAGTTGGTAAAGATTAATCAAATGACTATTTTTGTATATATCTTAAAATGAACATTAGAAGCTAAAAAATCATTCAAAATTTAGAATAATAAAGTCTAAGAAATATTTTGTAAGGACTAAAACTAAAATTTATATATTTTATATATTAAAATAAGTGATTTCAAATTTTAAAAGAATAAAAATAAATTTTATTGAAATCAAAATTAAATTTTACTAATTTTATAATGCCTAAATTGATGTCAATTTAAAATAAAAAACAATGATATATCATGTTTTAAAAAAGAAGTAAATTTATTTCCTAACTATTTAGTTTCATGTCTTTTTTTTAATGAATAACCTATACGATGTATAAAGTGGATAAATACTATTTTTTTTAAAAAAATTAATTTAAAAATATTATAGTTCGATTCAAAATTAGTACAACTTTGTTCAAAATTAATGTAGTTTAATTGAAAAAAATAATGCAGTTCAATTCAAAATTAGTACAGTTCGAAAATAGATTAAGGTACATCAAAATACAATTCATATTTAATTCACTGTAGTATAGTTTGATAGAATAAAAAATAGTTTACTTTAGTTCTTTTGAACTAATTTTTAGTTTAATTTAGATGAATTATTTTTTGTTTCACTATAAATTTTAATAGTTTAATACAATTTAGTTAATTTTGTCCACCCCTATCCATAGTACTAGGAAGAGAATTCAGATAGTGTTATGATAAAAATAAAAAATAATAGGTTTAATACTTATTTTGGTCCCTAGTTTGGGGTGATGTGTTCAAAGTGGTCCTACCCTTTTTCAGAAGTTCACTATTGTCTCATATTTTGTAAAAACGGTTCAAGTTGATTCTTTTTGCTTACGACATTAAAAACCTAATGGCGTAATGTTCACCTTAGCCAATAATAAATGACTTGTCCAGTTATGTGGCAACTTATCAAATTGACGTGGCAATTAAGTACAGTTTTCTGAATCCAAGCACACTATTTTGTAGAGCTTGGGCAGATTCCATTTGAATGCCTCTTGTCTTTAATGAGCCTCATCATCCCAACCAAAAGACTATGGCTCCTGAAAATCTCAAACTTGAAGACGGGTTTCTCCTCCCTTTCCGTTTCGGTTCAAGAGTGTTTCGCAAGAAGGGGATTTCATATTACAGCGTTTTGAGGTTTCCTTTTCTTGTGTTTTAGATCTTGCAAATTTTAGGAATTTCAGACTAGGGTTTTGAATCAGGATTGATTTTTATGTTTTGGGGTTTTTTGCTTTGTTTGCAAATCGGGTTTCCTTTTCTTGGGTTGATTTTGCGTTTTAGGTTTTGGTGTTTATTATCTTGCAATTTGGGATTTCTCCTTACCTTGTTCCCTATCTTTAATTACTTTCTGATTCCAGCATTCAATGTGTTGGGTGGTGATGGAATGGTGACTCCCCTTTGTTTTTTGTATTCTCTATGCGTGAATGGACAAAAGAGAAAGGACAAGAGAATGGAGATTTTGGATGATGTCGTGTGGGTTCCGAGAGTGTTATTGTGTGCACTGAGCTTGAAAAATGATGGTGCTGGAACGATGTGTTGATCGTGGGTTCGTGATAAAGAAAGGGGTAATAGATTTTTGTTTTTCTATTTGTACATGTGAGATGTGATAATCTCTGTGTTAAAAGAATGGAGGTTTATAGTGATGATTAAGGTGAAGAAAAGGTAGATGATGGGCATGGTGAAGGAGAAGGGAACTTCTTCACTTCCTCCACTTTGTAATTAGTCATGACACACAACAACAGTTTAACGAGCAGTAGCAAAACGATACAACCACGATTTCATTTAACCCTCTGTTAACATTTCCACATCATTAATTTTTATTTTTAAAATTTACACCTCAATTGACCTCAACGTGCCACATATTACAAAACTAGACATCTCATTCACTTTTGGCCAGATAGACAATTACATTGTTAGTGTTTTTAACGCCGTAAGCCAAAAAGACCAACTTGAACCGTTTTTACAAAATATGGGACAATAGTAAACTTTCAGAAAAAGTAGGATTACTTTGAACATATCACCCTCAATTAGAGATCAAAATAGGTATTAAACCAAGATGATAATATAGATAATTAGAAAATGTAACAATATTTCAATATCAAGAACTAATAACATATATATCATAACATTAAATTAGGGGCTACATCAAATTTTATTCACTAAAATTGCTATATAAAAATATAAAACTCGTATCTTAAAGTGGGTTAAATCTCTTATATATATAAAAGTCTATTAAATATAATAGATTAAATTGTACTCATGCTCCAAAAATAAACAATGTCATTAGTTATTTATGTCTTTTTTAAACTATAATATAAATTTTAACTATTATTTTCTCTAACTTTATTTTTATTTTTGAAATTTATAAGTTAGATTTTACTTAAAAGTTTCGTATTACTTAAAAGTAATATAAAAAATATTTATTTTAATTTATCGAAAGATATATTTTAATATAGTCTTACAAAGAAATTATTATATATAAAATTAATACAATAATTATATATATATATATATATATATGTCATAACAATTAATATAGTTGATGTATGGTGTGTATATTAGGATGTGTAACTATTTAATAATATAAACATTAGTGGAAAAACTTGTTTAACGTTATCCCAATTACGTTGGTTAGCGAGTAGCTCGACGTATATGAGTGCACGATGGCATTAGCGTAAATAAGTTGGTACTTAGACGTCAGTTTCAAGGGGACGCGACGTCTATAATATAATACACGTCCGCTCTTTTCTAAACTGACGTCCAATGTAATGAGGTAGGCGAGAAGACAAACTTTTTCTGCGCCATCGACGTCGCTTTTGATGGGGCCCGACGTGTACTAGAGTGAAATTAATGCTCGTCACCTGATTCCCAGGCGTTTAGACGTCGAGTGGTCAACCACCGACGTCTATAGCCTGTCCGGAAGGCGGGAAGACAGAAATTTCTGCAAAAAATAGACGTCATTTTTCGAGGACCGCGACGTCTATAGGCCTGTAATTAATTATGTTCACCAAAATCTGAGGCACGTCGACGTCCGGTAGCCGAGCACGGACGTCTATAGTATTATAGACGTCGACGCCCCTTCACAATCGTTGTCTACTTCCCTGACAGGAAATGAAACGTCAATCGGTTCAGCGCCCTAGACGTCGGCCTCCCTGAACACCGACGTCTAATGGCTATCAAAAAGTCACTTTAAATGTTATCTTGGACGTCGAATTAGTTAGATAACCGACGTCTAGGTGACTATAGACGTCGGGTCCTGGGGGAACCAACGCCCTTTTCATTTTAAATATACCGCAGACCCTTCGCGACATTGCAGTTTCTGATATTATTGCGTCTTCCTCCTCTCCTTTTTCTCTCTTGCGGCTCCTCTCCTTTTTCTCTCTTGTGGCATTGCATTATTATTTCTGATAATATCATCGTCTTCCTCCTCTCCTTTTTCTCTCTTGCGGCATTGCATCCCAGGTGCGTGTTTTTTAATGGTTACCGTTTAAACTTTGTTCAGTCTTTCATCGATTATCTTCTGGTTCTGGTTCAACTGATAAAATTTGTTTTCTTGTTTTGTGTTTTAGTACAATTTTGTTCCTCTCTTGGGGTAACGCAGTACCACATTCTTCCTTTGCTAGCTGCCTCCCAGAAAAAGCGGCATCTTTTGGATTTCTCGTGGCGTTTCGACCCAAATACGACCCTGGGTCGTCGTTGCCTAGTTATCGTTTCACCGTAATTTTTCCCTCTTGTGGTTGAAAATGGAACTAAGTAAAGACCCAGGTTCGGTTTTGGGTTCAAATGTCATGAGAAATTCAAAAGACGCAAGCTTTTTTTTTGGGGAAACTAGCAAAGAAAGAGTGTGCTACTGGACTATCCAAAGACAGGAACAAAACTGCACTAAAACACAACCACTACATTAGACGTCGGTTAATGCTTACACCAACGTCTATAGTGATTTTATACGGCGGTTAGTGACATGTTCGATGTCTTTATGTGCTCTTAGACGTCGGGTATTGCGCTCTCCGACGTCTATATATTGCCTTTAGCCGTCGGTTTACACGCCTGCACCGACGTTTAGTGACGTCGGACATTGTACTAACTGACGTCTGTATAGACGTCTATTATGTGGATGTCCGACGTCCCATTGATGTCACCGGCTATGACGTCGGCTGTGAATGAGACGTTAAAAGCCCAAAATAACTGACGTTAAACAACGTTTTTCCACTAGTGAAACTACTAAACAAAATATCATATAATCTAGTAATGCACAATATATAGTTAAGAAACATACAAAATATTTATACAGTTAAAAAGAAAATAATAAAATAATTTTCCTTAATGCATAATACATTATTAGAAAATATTTTGATAGGGCAATAATTTGAATCAATATTATGTCAATAATTATAAACAACAATTAAAAATAATATATTGATATAATTTGCTGCATCAGTTTTTATTTAAAGAGAAAAATATGATTTTTAAAATGGACAAATTTTCTGACAATAATTACAATCAATGTCTTAAATATTATTTGATTTTTTTTTTGTAACCAAGACCATTTCTTTCCCTATTTTGTTCATTGTCAATTAATTCACAGTTAAGGCAACATAGATTATCATAATATTACAATATGTGTATATAAATACGCACCCATAGAAAAAAGAGGACGAAAAAAAAAGAGTGAGACATGCAGAAATAATAGAAATAGAGTATTGAGGAAAATAGGTTCTCACATATAAGGGTTCTGTCAACGGCAACCACCAAGGAAGAACTAGGGGAGTACCAAAAGCTAAAAAGGTATGTCACTTCTACACCCTTTCTTTTTTCTCTTTTTATTGTACTTTGAAGTTTTTTCTAAAAGGTATTTTTTTCACTATACACAAATGATGTTTTTTTTTAATCATAATTTTTTTAAATATAAGTATGTGTCGGCCTATGACTGATTTCTTTACTTTTTCCCACCATTCTTGAAATAAAAAATACAAAATATTTAAAACCAAAAATGTCAATTTTGTTAAACTAAAAACTTTTTTTACCATAACTACGTGATCTCCCTGATTCTCCATTTTAAATGGATATACGTAGGAGCAAGATCGATCCTTGTGGGATTCACTTTTCAAAAATCTAAATCAATCCATAATAATTTTTAAACAAAATCACAAGCCTTTTTCTAGATAAAGAATTAGGTGATCCCTGATTGTCCATTATAAATGGATATACGTAGGAGCAAGGTCAATCTTTATCGGTTTCATAAAACAAAAAATACTTTTGTTTCTTAATAGTTTCTTTATATTATTGTTTTTTTAGGGAAAAATAAATATTTTGAAAAACCACGTCAACTTTATAGATTTAATTAAAGGTACTGCTTTTGGACAGGCGCTGTAAGGTGCTAACACCTTCCTTACGCGTAACCGATTCCCGAACTTAAAAATCTAGTTTTCGTAGACCATGTCTTATTTTATGGTTTTCCATAGTTTTCCGTAATAAATTATGGTGGTGACTCCCAAAATCTTTTCTTAAACCCGTTTGTTTTCGGTTCGCCGTCCCGTCACAATCTCGGTTGCGACAATAACTATATCAACATAATATATGTACAAGGTCTAAAAAACTAAGAAGTTCTCAAAAGATGAAAATGACATATCAACACCTAACTCATCGTCTGCTCACACTAACGAGTGATCATTACAAAAGAAAAAACATCATAGATAGAAAAGAAGACTTGGTAAGTTAGTATTCAAAAGAAATTTTCATAAAACAATTTAACATATCACATATTAGTTCAACATTTATAACATTCTATCAATCATATAAACATATAAGTAGTTGACTCTAGACTCTATTATCCAGATACATGCTTTGACATAGAGCTTCACTATAAATGTGAACTCGTAGTAGTATTTATACTCTTTAGAGTCATAAACGCAAGGGTTATTACCCTACTACTTATGAGGTTAATCTTTCACACCTGAGACCAAAAGTCTAGGATAAAGACCTCTTGTCATTTTCTTCCTCATTCATCTCTATATGAGTTGAATGACTGGTAGAATATCAGGATATCTACTTTCTAAACTCTAATATGTCAAAGAACACACTAAACAATACCACAACCAATTTCTCATTGGATTGGTTCCAATCATTCTCATATCATATGATAGACCAACCATGGTTTTAATATTCACATAATCATACATATTGAACCCATCATAAGAGATATATGAAAATTTAGTTAAAATTATGACATTTTCACTCAACTATAATATTTGTTCGCTAAACAAATAGGACTTGATAGTACACTCACTCAACCACCAATAGGTCATATATCATCAGACATCTCAATTACACAATGCAACTATCATACAAGCATACAAGCATTAATCAGCTAAAATAAGAGTAACTAGCTTCCCTTACCAATCAGATGACCAAACGACTCTAAAGACGCTAAAATAACTCCAACAACTCCAAGAACCTTATATACTCTTACAAACCACGTAAACATGATCAAGGCATACCATCAAGACTATTGATCAATAGGGAGTTTTATAGAAGACTTAGATGACACGTATGACTATATTAGTTCATATGCATGGAAAAACACACAAGCTGAGGAAAATAACAAAAACCAACTTAATCTTTTGTAAAAACTGATCGAATAAAGTCGAAGATTTAACCTCTAGATCACTCAAGCAGTCTTTGATTCATTTTCCTCCTCTTCTTTTAAAAAGTATGATATTTAGTCTTCCATAACTAACACCGTTAATTTTTTTTTTTTTTTTTTTCTGAGTACCTAATGGTGTCATGTCATCAAAACACACGTACAATTAATTAATCCACGTGGTGATAACTTGCAACGCCCCAAGGTCAAAGCTGAAACCTTTATCAACCAAAACCTTAATTTCTTCGTTGTCGACTATAGTCGCATCAACATAAAATGGAATTGATTCGTTTCATATGCCCCCCGCTTTCACTACTTTTTCCAAGAAAAGCAACAAATTTCCTCCGAGAACAAACCCTTCATTGTCTCCAAAATATGTAAACTATTAATGATGTCCAAGAACAAGCTTATTAGTGCTGATAAGTTGCTTGACGTGAAAAATGAGTTTGAGTTCCTTAACCATTCTTTGGTTGATTGGAACTCCGAGTTTGTAAAATCTATTATTAAGAAAAGGGTCGAGGAAGAGAGTGAGCGATTGGGGATTAGGGTTAGGCCTAATTTCAAAATGGAGCTACTCTCAGGGTTTATGTTAAAGAAGGAGATGAGAGAGTCTGTTAGGGGTTAATGGGTGTGTGAAAAAGTTGGACCAATGGGTAACTTGATGGATCATACTTTTCCATTCTTAAGTTGTCGCTTAAATATCTATAGGTTTCTTAGTTTTAGGGGCATCACTATTCCAATTTTCTTGCAATTTTCGAGGACCTTCTCTAAATGAAAGATAAATTAGTTCACTATGATTTAAGTATGTAATTTGTCTTTATTTTCAATCTAATTTATAACAGATAATGTCATGTGTCAAAATTTCTCTTTAATTTTGACATGTAATATCTTTTAAGTAGAAAATGACGTAGACTTAAACATATAATAAATCTAGATTTTGAAATGTTACACTTCCAAACGTTAACGTCAATTTAAGATAAAAAAACTTACAAAAATAGAAATTCGATTAAATTTTCTTTTTAGAAATAAGAACTTAATTAAGTAAAAAAAATAAAAAAAAAACGAATTAAAATCGTAAATATTATTAACTATTAATCAAATGGATAACTCTATTTCCGATAGGAAACAAACAATCACCAAGAAATGAGCTTATTTCCTTAATGCATTCTGGTCTGGTTGCATAATATAAAATATCTGACTCCACTCCATATATGAAATTCTTAGTTTCTTCATCTTATCACCCTCGTCATATCGAACTTTATATTCCACACCCACGTGTGGCTCCGTCATGAGCAATACTTTTCAGCGATCTGTGTCAAGTCCATACATACAGCATGATATTATTCTTACGCAAAATAGACAGCTAACAGAACCTTCACAGAGCTAAGCTAAATGTTGATCTTTAGTTTTGATGCATCAAATATAGTCCTTAACTTTAATTAATATCACAAAAACAGTTCTTTATTTAGAATCATCTATAATTTACGTGTAAAAATGGTTACTACAACCACCAGCATCAGACAGAGAAGGAGTTAATTGGGAAATATAACTATCATGCGCGAGACAGGAATATGTACATTTGAAAATGAAGAAATTATCAAGTTTGGTTTCCTGGTTGGGGGTTGATGAATATCAATTAATGGAACATCATAATTATAGCTACTTTAGAAGCCGTTAACTATAACATCAATTGGAAATTCTAACAGATGTGTAGAGCCTAGACAGAAAATTATTTTTGCTAACCAACCATTAAAAAGACATGACATTAGAAAAGAGTTTTAGCTTTTGCTCACCCGCATATTTTAAGCCCTCTTCATATATACTACACACACACACACACATATATATATTTTCTTTTTCTTTTTCTTTTTTCTTCTTTTTTTCTCCATCTCTTCCTTTTTTTTATCATGTAAACCTATTATACTTTCTCTAACCAACCATTAAAATGATATGACGTATCATACAAGAGTTCTGGATTTTGCAAACGCACATGCTTTATATACACTATAGAAATTTTTCATGCAGTAGATCTATATTGAAATTAAATTCCCTGAGTAGACTTGGCCAATATTTAGTTCCGCAAGTAGACTTTTTTACTGTGCAAGGTGAGAATTGGTTTTGCAGTAATCGAAATCGAAATCCCTGCCATCTTATTTATTTCTCCCTCTCTGTCTTCCTTTTTTAATCATGTTACCTATTGCCCCCTTCTGCCTTTCCTGTTTCTTTATGAAATATAATTCTCCATCATAAAAAGGCTGTTGGGGATGGAACAAAACACAAATCCGCAAAGATCGGTACGATAGAATAATATTTAACAATTGCAATATTACATACAAACGGCACACCATCCACCTATTATACATACATTAGGCGTTGAAGTTAAAAAAAAAAAAAAAACAGATTTTGAAATAAAGAGTCTCCTCAGAAAATCGTATACCCTCGCCTAACAGGATTACCAAGAAGAAAGAAAAAAAGAAGAATAGAAGAAAGAACAGTAACATAGCAAGAAATTAGTAGTGCTTTATCTGGCGTCAAGTGTAAAAGACAGCATCCCTTCTCACTAAAGGAACAGTAACATCACCCACCAATATCAACCAAGCGATTTTTATTTTTTTAAGTAAAAGATATTGATAACGAGCTAAAGAATTGTTAGAGTAAATTATATTATCTGATAGAAAGATGTGACCAAAATCTTGTTCCTAAGGCAAAATGAGGACCACCACCTGCTCAAGAGCCATGCATAAATTGTGTAAAGGCGGGCAATAAAGCAGTCCATGTTACCTAGAAGGTTAATGGTGACCCACCATGCTCTGTTTCCAAAATCAATCCACCTATGATAATTGATTGGGTAAACCCATAAAGACAGTTCTTTATGGTCTCCCAAGTGTTCAGACATACCTTCATCTCTAAATGTCAAATGCAATGGACCCTCACTCATTCACGTTGCTACCTGGCTGATGTTTGATGTCAGATAGGACGTGCTTATTTGCCTACTTTATTGAATCGGCACTACCAAACTTATCAGGCAGCCACATCAAGAGGAAACTTACTTAGAAAATAAGGAAAAGAATAGGAGAAAAACAACAGTCACAGATCTTGAGTTGGGAAACAATCCATCAAGGAAAAAAGTGATTCAAGCAATTTTTATGTCTCTAAAATAGTAAACTTAATTGTCCTGGACTCTCGAGTCTTATGAGGCTCTTAAGGAGGCATGCAGCATGCACCTAACTTTCTTCTGTCATTCCAAGACAAGTTATAGCAATAAAAGAGGTCAATAATTAATTCGAAGAGCTTATCATATATCAACGCAAAGTCCTAAAGTAACATTAATTATATTTTGATAAAGCATACTGTATATATGTATAATAGCTCTACCTACCAATTCGATTTGAGGTGCAGCACCCGGTTTGTTGCACATATAAATAACTCTTTGATATGTAGTACAACTAGGAATCCAAGAAGCACTGATAATATCTGCACATCTCTATTTCAAAAGCAGCACGCTCTTAATCGAATAAACTGTACCTGATAGAAAACCTTACAGACACGGAGAATCAACCACCTCTTAAAATTGGCGAAATCTTAATTATACTTCAACTTTGGACAAAATATATATAAAAGAAGGGCAGAGGGAAGAAAGAAAAAGAAGTAAGAAGTTACTGGATGTAATGGAGAAAAGTAAAATGAACAATAACTTTGTCCAAAATGTGGTTAAAATTGTGTTGCATGAAAGTAAGAATAATATAATTTCACTTTTAAAATTGTGTAGAAAACAAATTCTCCTTGTAGTATCCTTTTTTTTACTATGCAATGTGATAGTCCAAACTACAGTTATGTTTAGGATTCACATTAGAAGGAATAGAACTTTTCCTCAATGATTAACTCTGTAGACAGAGATAGCTACTAACAGATGGCCATGATGCATCCAAATGATGAAGTATCACACATAATTGGCCATTCCATCACTCTATCTCCACAGATATCATAATCTAGTCAGGACATTCCGCTTTTAAAATTCACACTTTTGTTGTTTATTCATTATTCATCAAGAAAGCGAGCGAGTCAGATCATAAGTTGGGGGAATTTGTTTCATTACAGAGGCAAGAAAAAAGAAAAACAGAGATGGGCATACGATGTTTCTAGTTTTTACAGCCTCATAATTCATCGGTGTCAGGACAAGTCAGAACAGAGACCTGAACACATATATATCAGACCAAAGGAATTCCAAATGCAATAGCTCAGTTTTTATCAGTCACAAAATATATAAATATATATTTTTAATAGTATTGAAAGAGCAACAGTGATGCAGACCGTGAGAGATACAGACGCATCTTTCTCATCCTATATCAGACCCGATAACAAGGCAACAATAACTACAGGACCTGTTGAAGACGCCATCTCTGAGCTTAGCATATTCGATGCTCACAAATACTTCAACGATGATAGTAGCAGCAACAACACCAATAACATTCAAAAGGTTAGCATCAGCAGAGTCTCTCCCATGGAGCGAATTCCAGAGAGAGGTGATGTCATCGCCACAGAAACCACCAGATACTCCTCTGCTTCATCATCTGTGGACGGCTACGCCCACATCAGAAACTACAGAGCACGCTCATTCCACGCGGCAACTCCAACGGCTTCCTCAGAAGCCAGCTGGAACAGCCAAACCGGGCTGCTGTCTCACCCTCCAGGTGCAATCCCTGTCTCAATGCAAAACCCTAAAAGCCTTCGAAACCCCAAACACTCCAAATCCAATTGGCTCCTAAGGAGAAAATGTCCTTGCACGGGGAAAAAATCAGTTCAAATCAAAGAATCAGCTCAAGAATCCAAATCTCAGATATCACAACAAGAAAGAAATTACGAACATCACAACGTTGCTAATCACATCACACCAAATAAGTGGATTCTGAATCAAACACCAGCATCGCTACCGGTACCAGTAACAGCAACAATTGCGGCAGCGAAATCGCAACGGTTTCAGAATTCCAACTCTCACAGAGTTACGAGCTCAGTGAGAGTACCGTTAACCGAGGGATTCACTTTCCCCGTGCTAAACCCTAACAGTCCAATAACGAAACTAAAAGTCGCAAACGGCGTCGCAGAGGAAGATCCGCCGCGCGACTCGTTAGAGGTATTCCGGCCCCCAGACGAGCCATCGCCGAAGCCACTGAACTTCGCGTTCCCAGCTAAGGCACGCGTCGTCGAAGACGACGCCGCGAGCTCCGATCTCTTCGAGATCGAAAGCTTCTCCACCGTGACGCAGTCAACGTTCCCCGCGGCGTACCGTCGCAACAGCAGAGACTCGTTCGACGAGGCCTCGGGCTCCACTTCAACCACAGCGTTCTTCTTCGGTCGAAGAAGCGTAGACGAGGGCTCCACGACGCCGACTATTACGGAGTGCTACGAGCCGAGCGAGGCGAGCATCGAGTGGAGCGTGACGACGGCGGAGGGACACGACGAGGCGGTTCCGGGCGTGGAGGAGAAATGGAAGCGTAAAGGAGGAAACGGTTTGTTGGTGAGCTGTCGGTGCGAGAAGGCGGTTAGCGTGGGGCCGCAGCCGGTGAAATGTGGATCAGAGGGACAGAGAGGTGCCACGTCACCATCAGCATCACATGTGAACGCTATCGCGAGTGGGGGGAACAGTAGTAAGATTGGGAGTGTAAATAAGCCACCACTTGCCAGGGCTCACCGCAACGCACCTCGCGTGTCGCTTGCTTTCGCGACATAGCCATTTGCGCGCATGCATGCATCTTACGCTTTTCTATTTTTATTTTTTATTTTTCTTCTCCTCGCCTGAAGAATCAACAAGACCCCAGAATAACGTAATCACCCGCCTTTCCGTTTTGTCTGTTTCTTCCTCCGTTTTCTAATTATTGTGTCGCCTTTGTCTTTCTGTTCTGTACCGTTCTTTGAGTGACAGGAATAATATGATGCATGTAATGGCATGAGATATATTACGTCGTTGTTGTAACAGGAGCCAGCAACGAAATCATCATACTCTGAGCTACCTCTTCTCCTTCTCTTTGAAATAACTCGCCCTCTTAACTCCACTGATCACATTGCTACAACTACAATGGACCTCGTCATGAGTGATTAACTAATTAAAGAACAATGCTTTCTTTTCTTTTTGCATGCATAACGGTGCATGCAACTACGTAATATGTTTGGCTCTTATATTATTATTGGGTATATATACAAAATCACAAGAGTGGCAAACTCATCTGTTAACCCATGTAAGTTTCTTTGATCTCCCAAAATGAAACGAGACTGGTTGGTCGCATTGGAGAAACCAGTTCAAATTTTACTTCGCTTTCTCTATGTATTGGCTGACGACTTGGTAAGTTTACCAAAAACTCATAATTAAAACTATTAGCGTGATGAGACTCTAGATTAAAATTTTTAAGTAACTGAACAACTTTTTTAATAATTTTTGACAATAGATTGTTTGTTACTGTTTTATACCAAACAAGCGGTTATAAAAACATTGTAAAAAAATGGTTGGACACTCATACATTTGATAACTCTTTTTTCCAATGTCTCTCTTGCTTTAACAATTTTTTGAATTTATTTTTAAAAAAATATTTAAAACAGAACGATCACAAACTATTATAGAAATATTGTAAAATAACATTGTTCAAAAAACATTTTTCTTTTCTAAACAAGACATGTGGAATTAAATTTAATATTTTTGTTAAGTTAACTGTTTTTGTTTTAATTTGTTGTTTGCTAAGATAAATATCTCCTTTTATTATTTTCTACTATTCCTTTTATTGTTCTATTTGGTAAGACAATTATTTTCATTTTATTCTTGAGTCGTTGACCCACCGACATTATCTTGATTAAGGTTTAGGATTTTGGTCTTGCTCCTTAATAGTCATGAATATGTGTAGGATGAATATGTGTAGGAAGAACTTGTTTTCTTTTATGGTGATTAAGTTTGATCTTTTCCCTTACTTTTGTCTCGTCTTTTTTATTCTTTGTGTTTGATAATTTTTTTATCACCATCACTATATCTCTAACACAACTTAACACTCATAATCCTAACTCCTGAAAAAGAGGTTAATTTCCTCTTTGATTATTTTCCCTCTTTACTCTAACTTTAATTTCTTTCGGTTCTCGACACAATACTTCTTAACTTTTGTGCATCGTATCATTTATTGTTAATTCAATTTCATGTACACCTTTTTTTAGATTTTTGTATTTGATAAATGGTCGTGATTTTCTATTTCAGGGTGCAATCTATAGAATATAGTTGGTGTTAAAAGTTATTAATTTTCTCGGCACTTCATGATGGGAGGGGAATTTATGACTCCATCATTTAATATCCTATGTGATCATGAACTTGAAGAGTTATATATGTTGTGAGTGTTTTGATAAAACACAGGGTAGAGAAAAGTTGAAAAAAAATCTTTTATTAAAAGTATGAGAAGAGAATTATTTTACAAAAGTGAAATATGTTTGAATATAAAAAAATATAAGTAATATAAAATTATAAGAAAAAATCATAATAGAAAATTGTAACAAAAATCTAAAAAAAAAACTAAAGAAGATACCAAATATATCTTTATCACCTCTTTTATGGGGACATGAAGAGTATAAAACTTAGCTAACAATTTTGGAAGATAGTGAGACGAAAAGATTTGGTAATATTCCTTTCGATTGAGAACGTTGAAAAAGTTGAGAATATTGAGAAATCAAGAACCTTAAGAAAAAAAAAACTTGAAAAATCGAGAAATTTTGATGGTTTTTTTTAGCCATTCCAATGACATTGATATGAAGGTTGTACCGTACATTGATTAACCATTCTATCAATATAATATTGTGTGTAAGTTTAACACGAAAGAAACAAGTACTTTAGTGATTTTTATATAAGTTGCATTATTAATTAATAACTTATGTACATCAGATTTTACATACCCTATTTATATGTTTTATAAGTGTAGATATAAGCTTGAAATACTGAATTTATAATTTAGTTAATACATAGTTATACATTTTTCACATTTTGTATTCACTCGTTTTTTCATTGTTATTTCATATTCACAAGCACCATAGCAATGGATGTTGACTTCATCAAGTGATTGCTGATATAAAAGAATCTTGAAACATGAAGATTTGATGAAGTTTGAAGTGAAACTTGAACTTGTTGGTATAAAAACACATGAACTTAAAGATGGATGAAAGTTAAAGAGAAATCTCACTTAAGATAGAAGTGTTGTCTGTGTTTTGCAATAATTTAATGTATTAGAAAGGTGTTTTAACAAGTTAAATAGCTTGTCATATTCAATCGGTGAAATAAAAATGAATAAGCTCATTTAACTTAAATAAGTGAAATTAACATTTCGGTAGATATTTTGTGGGACCGAAAGACTAACCATGTGGCTTTATCGCTTTCCAATGCTTGAATTGGGTTTTCCGCTTGTCTTCTTTCCTCTTGGGTCGCTCGATCGTCTGAGCCTTCTCGGTGGAGAGGGGGAGGTACCTGCAAAAGGCACTCTGACGCCCAAGTCAGGCGTGTATTGAAGAGCCTTCGACGCCCAAGTCAGGCGTGTATTGAAGAGCCTCGGCTCTTGACTGAATATTAAGTGATTTTGTTATCACTGTAGAGTATTTTCAGAGTAGTGGAGTGTGAGTAGAATGTGAATGGAGTATGATTGGAAGATACATGGCCATGACTCTCTATTTATAATTTGTCTCATGGATTTTAAACTGATATAAGTCCAATAAAATATAAACAGAACAGAATATAATATAAACAGACTTACCAGAAAATCTTGTTAGTTGCTAAATATCTTTAAATAGATATTCTTGATTATCCTTTGATTATTTTATCTTCTGTTTATCAATATCTTTAATAAGATATTCTTGATTATTTTATATCTTTAATTAGATATTTTATACCGTACAAGAAATATTTTCAATCAGTTTAATATGTCAATTTAGAAGCTGTAAAGCCTAGTTTTTTTTCCTGTGAGAATGTGAGAGACATGTTTTGCATGTGAAATCATTTTATAAATCAAAACACCATCATTTTTTATGTGAAGAAGTCAGTGATGCTACTGTTTGTAATCAATATAGAGGTGTTGGAGCTATGATTGCTCTTGGTTAGTACATTGAAGAAAGGTGCTTCAAGCTAATCTTAAGGTTTGATCTTTCTTATATTTGTATGGTGTTCCTGGTGGGAATTCAAGTTTGCAAGAGGGTTTCTTGCTGTATGGTTTGCGTTTTTTGTGTGATTTAAAAAACTTGTGTTGTGTGTTTTTTAAGAGTTCAATTGTAAGGATATTGTAATATCTTGAGTTAGTGAAAAGTAAAGCTTAGGTTATCTTGACTAACTGGATGTAGCTCTATTGGAGTGAATTTCTAACATTCTAAAATTTAAACTGATAAGTGCATTAACCTCTTAAAATTTAAACTAAGAAGTCTATTTTTAAATTTATCAAAGAATATTTATTACAAAGCTTATAAGCATACATTATACAAATCCAAACTTCTACAATATTAATACAAATATTCACAATCGATAAAAATAAAATAAAATATTTGTCTTCTCCCAAATCCTTTCTTCTTGCATCAATACATGTAACTTTATCATCATCAGCATGATTTAAACAATGACCAAATATTGGTAGTTTGATTACATTATGATATTTTTTAATATCATATATCTACAAAATATTTGATCAATCAGGTAAGATATCACATTATTATGATTACTCCATTGACTATCATATATACTGTAAACTGTTATTTTTATTTATATTATTTGATATCATCTTGATATTATATGTTTTTATAGCATATATAAGTCATACGGCCGAAAAACTCTATAAATAATACACATGATATTTCATTAAGAAATATAAATCACTCATACTCATTCTCTCCTACTCATAAGATCCAAACTGCTCAAGATCTCATAAGAACAAAAACTATGCTAAAACAAATAACAATCCTTTTAGGATTTTCTCAAACACTTGGAATGCATAATAGATTAAAAATGATATGGTATATTATTATTAAGTTAAACTTCACTAAACCTTATTCTCGTGGACGTCATCCCTCAACTTATTTCCAATTTAATATTAAAGTCAACCCACAAGTTTACTCAAATCTAAATGTTTCAGTAGATTGAGTGTAAGTTTTCTTGTTTAAAGTCAATTTTGTTAGCACTTAATAAAAGAACATGTTTTCACAGTAGGGATTTATAACAACTAATGATTATAGCAACTAATGAGTCAAGCTTCATTTTTAAATATGAAAAAAAAAATTCTAAAAGTGAATTATGAAAAGTGTCTAAAGAAAATAAAAGTTATCAATAAAGTGATGGTACAAACTCCTATTTCATACACACTCATACAATTCCCATAAAGAAAGCTCACTCAATGTCAATTTGAGTTTCTTCTTGACTTGCTGACTTTTCCATATATCTATAATTTCGTTTAGCAAAATGAGATTTGTTGAGTGGAATGGTTATTAAATTTGTTGCTGCTCTTTGGAGTAAGCGGAATGTAAAAACAGTTAATTGCAAATTTGCTAAACTAAGTGTGATGTACTAATTCCTATTTAAGAAATTTGTATCTAAATTTATGTTTTCATCCACATATTAAAAAAAAAAGAAACTCATTCAATATTAATGAAAATATATAAACGAAGACATAAAACTAAAGTAAATGAACATGTACTAAAGAAATAGTAAAAATGTCAATAAAATATATTTATTAACGACTACACTATATGAACTTGAGTTAAGTTACTTATATATAAGGATGAAACATTTGAAGTCTTTTATAGATTTTGCAAGAAAGTTAAAAATGAAAAAGGCTTATATATTATAACTATTATAATCATGAGGTGGAGTTGGTAGATGAAGGCTTTCAACAACTCTAAAGATGTCACAATTTTTTTAACCCCACAAACACTACAACAAAATGGTGAGATAGAGAAAGATCATTGTAAGAAACTATCATAACTTTGTCAAATTCTAATTCAATTATTAAGCACTTATGGGCAAAGGTAATAAATATAATATGTTATTTACAAAATAGAATCCACATCATAGCTATTATGAAGAAAACTCACAATTAATCATGGAAGGATAAAAAAAATTGAATAACAAATTTTCGTCTTGAATATCAAAGACAACCTTGAAATATTTAACTCCAAAAGTGATGAAGTAACAATGTTTAGGTACTATGAAACTTCAAAGCCTATAGAATTGATAAATTAAGAATCAAAGTTGTGAAAGAATTCATTTATAAAAGATCCAATAACCATACAGCTGATAAGAAAATACAAGATTTGAATGATTCTTAATCTAAGTAGGTTGATGAAAAAAAAAAGTAATATACATCTTTAATCTCGCATAAAATTCTGTAATAATAATGTGTTGGAATCTTCTTATGAAAAAGCATGTTTCCATCTTGTTTATGCTCATAAAAGTATAACCTCTGTATATAAAATAATATCATAATAATATATTTTCTATCATAACATCTCGTGATAAGTGTTGTTATTGATTAATATACATTCTTATCATATTTTACTTAAAAGATAATCATACCAAATATTTATTCAAATGTATATATTAAACCTTTTAAACAAATGTATTTGTTGAAAGTTCACATGATACATGTAATTTGTATTAATTGTTTAAAATTAAAATATGTATATGCATACCTAAAGTAATATTATAATGCAAAATAATCAATTCTTAATCATATTTATTATTATTAAAACTCTTTAAACGATAACTCATCTAACTTTTTATACTATTGTATTTACAAATAACTTAGGACATTATAATAATAGAATTTACAAAGATAAAATTATTATTTTATAATTTAAATTATTTCTTCAATGAAACAGCACATTCCAAACTAATATATATATATATATATATATATATATATATATATAAAAGTGTGAATTTAGCATAATTTGTTATTGTTTAACGCTATAATAAGAAAATGTCACACTCGTAATTATAAAATTAAGCTATTTTTTTCACTTAAATTTTCTACCACGTAAAAGTATATTATTATTTATCTAGAATAAGTAATAACGAGGGATGTAGAATTGAATATATGTGGGTCCTGTTAATAATGGATCTAATGCGAAATCACATGGGATTGGTTAGTACATTTGGATTCTGTATGTATAATCATGGAATTGGAATTGGATAAATTGTATACATGTCTTGGATTAGGAATATGTATGCTATACAATCTCCCGACACTTCATATGCACTTGCAGAGGAAAAGCAAGACAATTCATTTGCAAGTAAGTGATATTCAAAATGTTATTTTAAACCTTAACTATTAATTATTTTTTTTATATTTACTTTCCACTAAATAAAAAAGTGAACTTATTAATGATTTATTCTTATGTTGTCAAGTTTTTATTTTGTATCTTTAAATATTTGTATTAGGATGTGTAGATTTATTTGGGTTTCATTAAAAACATATGAACCATTTGGATGATGTAAACATTGTAGTATATATATATATATTATTTGAAAGTTGTGATGTGTAAGGGTAAAGATGCATGTTACTTGTGTTGTGTTGTAAATGATGAATGATTGAGGAACTTGTAAGTTTTGGGTGTGATGAGATCGATGTATGGAATAAGTATGAGGAAGTAAAGTGTGATTTGTTTTGGAAAAAAGAATTTCATGGGAATGTTTCATTTGTTGAGTAGTGGATGCATTGATAGAAGAGTTCACGATTAAAAGTTGTTTTGATGTTCTATTAATTATTCAACTCATATAGAGTTGAGGGGTTGAGAATGGTAAGAGATCATGGTCAAGTGAATTTTTTGAAGTTCTATTGATCTGTATAGGATTAACTTTGTGGGTGGAAGTTATCCATCACAAGTGTTAAAACCTTCCTAGATTTGATATCAATACTTGTATCTAGATAAATGAGTCTTTTATAGTATTTTCTTGTGAATTGTAGATTAATATAATATTATAATTATATATATATATATATATATATATATATATATATATATATATTTTAAATTAGTTAACCCTCTTATATTGTGTTTCCTTAGTTTATGTTTTTTTTTTCTTAACGGTCACTTTTACTGGTATGAGAAAATGAAGAAGGAAGAGTTTACCTATCCGAAGAGGGATATGATTTGTTGGAGTCCCATTATAGGTTCTCTATTCTTGTTCTTAGAATCTTAGGAAAGACTCTAAGTTTCCTTATTCTACCATATTTTCCTAGAAACTATATATCTTTGTATCTCTTGTTTTAATCGTTGCAATAACAATTCTCAAGATGATGGATTATCGGTTTTGAATATTATTATGAAATGTATTATTTTATAAGTTTTATACTACTAAAATAGGATGTTACATAGTGTATTATGAATGTATAAAAGTTAAATGTGTTCCATGATAAATAAAATATGATCAAATTTACAAGTTGATCATATGACCTAACATATGATGTAAATTATATTCTATTGGAGAAAATTTAATGAAAACACTTTCAAATTTATTATAAATAAGTACACTTAAATATAGGATTTTCATAAGTGAAATTAAATTGTAGTCTATAAACTACAATTGAAATTGTTCTTAAAGGGTCAAATATATCATGCGGAAACTCCAAGAGCGCTTTGAACACTTCAAATCTTTGACTCTAAAGGTACTTGACCTCCTTTAGGGTATTCGTTCTCCTTAAGTCAGGTAGGCTTGTAGAGGACACTATGACGCCCAAGTCAACCCACTATGTCAACTAGTAATACAGGCAATAATTAATGAACATAATTAACATACCTCATAAAATATGTTATTTATACTGATGTTCGTGGGTCCTTACCTAGATAGGCTTGGGCCACGTGGCCTAATTACCTCTTAATCTTGAATTATCTTAATTGATTGTGAATACAGTTAGTGTAATGTCATCCTAGTCGAAAAGGTAGGGACCGAATACATGTCAACTAAGTAGACCGACATGTACTCAACCAAAAGTAACTCTTGTTGAGTCTGATAGTAACTTGGTCATATATAGTACATCATCCTCTCAAGCTTTAATATGATACATGTTGAAAACTTGCAAAGAGCTTCGTGGTGTTAAGTATCAATACTTGATCTTTGGTCATCGGCTTGCCAATCATGACATTGATACCCAGTTCTCATCTTATATGCATAGAAAAATTGTATTTCTTTGGCTATGTAACCCTATAGGTATAGTAGCCCTTTAGCCTTGAGAAGCGTAGCGACAAAAGAGGTTGTAATGATGAGATGTCCTATCTAGTACAATAGGAGGCTGATAGGTTGTCATATGGCTCAACAATCGAAAAGACATATAATAGAGGAAGGGTCATGTCGGCTATTAAAAGGTATGACACATAGCGAGTCGAATATGGGTTTCGGGGAGGAGTCATATAGTAGTAGTAGTAGTTAGACTTTAACATCCTCTGATGCTTCACCATCCAGGGCTAAAGGGGTGGCGATGGAGACGATTATTAAGAATAGGGATGTCGAGGAGCATGGCAAGAGCATGTTACCTTATAGGGGGGTATGAGTAAGTGGATCCCTAGGTGAGGAAGCACTTTTCAAAGTTTAGGTGGTCAAGGATTTTGAACTCTTGGTCAAATAATATATATAAATAAATAAGTATATATATATATATATATATATATATGAAAGGAGGGTGTTCTAGGATATAATATCGTTGAGAAGGGTGAGGGTTATAGATAATGTTTGCCATGACTGAAAGGGGTAAGAGGAATATTTCTATATGTATATGTGTTTATTCTTACAATTCCACGCCTGACTACCATTTGATAAGTTCACAATGGATGTTCTCAGTCTTTTAAATGTTGAGCCAACCCAACTCCATCCAAACAATATTGAGGTTGTCTTTTGGCATTTAGATTAAAATGCCAGACCCAATACCTATTGTCGTCACCAGAATGCTTCTTGCAGTCTTATCTTACTCGACCAAGAGATTTGATTACTTGGTTGTCTTTGGTGAGCTGGCCAGGAACCTATGTGCTTGATGTGTACTCTTAATCAGTTAATAAGTTTAAGAATGACTTCTTTAGGGTGGTAGTAACCTGATGGTCGATCATACTTTTATAGTGAATATAACAAGTTGAAGTTCCCATTCTACTAGACAGACAACCCTTTAAGGTGGCCAAAGGACATGTTGTTCGGGAAGGATAAGAGGATTGTTGGAATCATGGAGAAGCTTCCTCACAAACTATCCACACACAAAAATTGTTAGGGTTTATTTGTCCTCTTAATTGGTTACGGAACTACACAATAGTGTGAAATAACATGTAACTTAAATATCTTTTAGCTAATCTAAAAATTTTATTGTGTTTGCAGGTTCATGGCCAAACACACAACCAAGATGAGGACATATGAGGATATGTTCCAAAAATTGAGGAACCAAATGGTCGAGGAAGCAAAGAAGGTTAGTGATACCCAAGCTCCTAGCCTGAAGAGATTGGTGGTTGAGACACATTGACCTTAGAGCAGAGAAAAGAGGATTGTGCCTTAAAAGTCGCAAGGTATTGGTAGGATAGAAAGAAACTAAGGGTCTAGTTCCTTGCACAAGGTCAAAGTTGGAGTTTTGGGCTAAAGCCTATGAGTTGTGTGGTTTAAAGCATTCCACCTTTAACATGCGTAAGGGGGTGATAATCGGCCTAAGGGAGGATGAATTCAAGACGTTTGTGGAGGCTGAGTTAACCACTTTTTTACATGCTCTTTTGGAATTTCAAAGTCGGTCATTGGTCTTTCACCGTAGGGTAGCTAATTTGCTACAAAAGTAAATGGTCGAGAACCTAGTCAATCTACAACAAAAATATACAACCTATAAGCATGTGTGGGTTAAAGATAAGAAAACTCTTGAAGATAGTGAGAAAAAGATGAAGTCCTTGAAGACTAGTTGCTTAAAGTCAAAAATGAAGTCGAAGAATGAAAAGAAATAGTTCAAAAGGAAAATGAGGAGCTAAAAGAGGTTATGGCTATAAAGAAAGTGGCATAGGTAGGTCGATAGGTCGACTTGGTAAATCTGCATAAATATATAATATCTTAACTCATCAATGGCTTTAATAAAGCCATTAGGTAGACCGAGTACTTGTACTAGGAGATATCTTCAAAGGATGCCAGATTTGATGTGAACAAGGACATCTATGAAGGTTGCATGATGGATGTGGATGAGATAGTAGCTAATACGACAATTTGTAAGATGACCATGATCGAAGATGTTATTGATGAAACATCTGATGAAGAGACTACTAGAGTGAGACCCTCTTTTGTCGTTGACCCCATGATTAAAGATGAGGAGCCAATAGATGACTTAGGATATTTCTCTCTTGTTTTTTTTTGTGGCTGAATATATTAAGGCCACAGATTCTAATGACTTTGAATGAAAATGACCTTTTTCCAATAGTT
The DNA here is from genome assembly GCA_027742785.1 of Vigna reflexopilosa. Classification (NCBI taxonomy): domain Eukaryota; kingdom Viridiplantae; phylum Streptophyta; class Magnoliopsida; order Fabales; family Fabaceae; genus Vigna; species Vigna reflexopilosa. The sequence goes on from CM050914.1 coordinate 14,852,673, forward strand.
GTCTCTCTTTCTTGCTTTTTATAAATCACAATTTTGTTTACTATGTTATAAATCAATTGTCCCATTATGTTGCAAGTTGCTGGAGTTCAACCAGGACCACCTAGGTAGACGACGAGGAACTGCTTGAAAGGTTTAATCAAGAGTGCATAGGTAGACAACAGGGAATTGCATGAAAAGTTCATCTAGGATACCTAGGTAGACGGTAGGGAACAACATGAAATGTGCAACTAGGACTGCATAGGTAGACAAGGGAACTACATGAAAGGTTCAACTAGGATCGCCTAGGTAGACAACATGGAACTTATTTAATTGTTGCAAAAGTTTTTCAAGTTAAGAAGGTACCAGACAAACGGTGTCATCTGGGTTGATTCACACTTATCTACCTACATATACACTCATCTAATTGTTCATGGATGGTGACAACAACTTATGTTGCAATAATGACTTGTATTATCCCTTCTTCTTTGTACTCACCAGTTTAGAGAGTACATCGACTCTCATGATATCCCCTCTAGAGACATGCTCAAGCTTTACCTTAGTAAAATTATCAATCATGCTTCTCACCAAATGGTAGAACTACAACAATAAAGAATCATTGACTTGGTAGTTCCTTGTTAGGTGTCCTATTGTGAGCTAATGTAAGGACGGTTGTGATGGCCTTATATTTGGCCTAGTTGTTGAAGAAGTCTTCGAAATTCGCTTAGGACAACTAATGTCAAGAAAGGTTTTAATAGCGCAAGTGAATCCTAATATCCCCACAAACTCTATGCAAGCCAAATACTACTCGACCACTCTTGGTCTACATAGTAGCCACTACACATCAGTGCAACTCTTGTTAAGGAGATTAATAATGAATAGGGGCAAATATATCTTGCAGAGACTCCAATAGCACTTCAAACACTTCAAGCCTTTGACTTCAAAGATATTTGTCCTCCTTTAGGGCATTCGTCCTTCTTAAGTTGAGTAAGGGTTATGCCTGCAGAAGACACTTTAACGCCTAAGTTAGCTTAATGTGTCAGCTAGCAATAAATACAATAATTAATAAACATAATTAACATACTTCGTAAAATACATTATTTATACTATTGTTCATGGATCTTTATCTGGATAAGCGTGAGTCATGTGACCCAATTCCTTATTAATATCAAATTATCCTAATTAATTATGAATAATACAATTAGTTCAAATTAGCTCTCCATCCTAACTAATAATTAGTAATCAACAAAATTAATAAATACTTTGTAACAATAATATTAAATTAACATGAATACTACTTAGGACCCATGAAATTGAAAATGTCATGTGGTTGTATTTTTTTTTTTTAAAATAATCATAAATCTTCAAGTTGAGTTCTAAGGTAAAGATTAGTCAATCGCTAGGTTCCAAATAAACATTATATCAAATTAATGTGAGTTATTAACATTGTAAATTATATTATCAATTCTACAATAGTTTCTTTCAATTGATTTTTTTTTTAATTTAACCATTTGTTAAACTTAATAATTTTTTATTGTAAAACTACCTACAAAATAAATAAAAACTATTTACAATAAAGTTTTAAAAGTTATTTATATTTAATTTTATAATTAAAAACATTATATAATTATAATTATTTCATTACTTTTTTTTTACCATAAAAGAAAGTGAAACACATGTGTAGTACATGTGTTTTCACTAGTAATAATAATAATTTTAATTTTGAAATCATTAAATATAAAGTCATTTATTTTATTATTATAGTTTAAAAGACTGATTCAAATAATTATGATTTAATATTGCTAGAAACTAAAATAATCTCACTTCATTTGATAACTTTAAAGACTGATAATACAATATAAAGTTTTCGTTTAAGTTTTATTTATTTATTTATTTATTTCCTTCGTAACTAAGATAATTTTAGTATCTTTATTTAAGTAAGATTGTGAATGATATCCATTATTCACAAAGCAAGAAGGTAGTTAATTCATGTTTGAGAACTAACGAACTTTTATTTCCTTAAAAAATGGGAGAAATAAAAAATAACATGTCGATGTAATCCAAAGATTAATCCTAAAGATTTATGATTAGGAATCAAATGGTACGTAAAATGAAAATGAATAATATAAAAATATATAAAAAGAAAAATTAAATATAAATATATATATATATATATATATTATAATTTTGAAGTAAATATATTGCTTCAATCTTTAATATTTATTCATAATTGATTGATATTGAATCTTGTGAGAACCTTTAAAATAAAGTTTTTAGATATAGTAAGTTAAAGTATATAGGTTTTATGTTTAAAAAGTCCATTATTCTTTCCTGTAAAATTTCTATCTTTTTTTTAATGATTTTTATTTTCTTCGATTAAAGCTTAGTGATAGAATTATTGCGGAGAATAGAATAAGTCTTCTTTCTTCTTTAATTATAAGAGGTCAATATGTGTTTTTTATATAGATGGGTGTTATATACTCTTCTTTTCTTTAAGGTGCAAGCAATGTAGGACTTCACATAGTTTGGACTTAAAAGAAAGAAGAATAAATAAGTTTGTTCTCTTTATAGTTGCTTGTAATGCAAGTTCTTTCGTGTATAATTTTAGTTTTGATCTTTAGACTAATTAGGTAACTTATATACCCTTAAGAAGTTGTAGAATTAAGGCATGTAGGACTTAAAACAGCCTTGAGAGTTGTTGTCTAGACTTGAAGGCCTCAAAGTCCCACATCCTTTAGTTTTCTCCTCCTACTTCACCTCCTAGTGCTATATAAGCAACCTAAGGTCTCTTTTGTACATACACCTTCAAATTTAAATATAAAGAGTGTTTTGCATTCAATTGCATTACTTCTTTGAGATAGAATTTTGTCTCTTAGTCTAATTTTAGGTCTTATCTTGTGTAGAACAAGTGGTGATCCTCCTTGACATTTATCTTAGATCCTTTCATGTGGCATGCCTTCCAATTCATAAGTTTCCTCTCCTTTCTCTCTTACATTTATAGTCTTTCAATTCCATTTTTAAATTTTTCTTGTTTAGTTCTTAGGCTTATTTCTATATAGGCATGTTGTTCAATATCAGGTTAATAGGTTGTTATGTATTGTTATGGTCTTAGGTTGATCTTGATATAACAATATGTATTTTGGGAATGATAAATGTGTGTGATATAAAGTGTAAAACATGTCAATGTGATTAAATAATTTTATATATTTTGTGGGTATGTGTTATAAATAATGAAATGAAATGATTCTAGGAGGTTATTTCCATATTAAAGGATGTGATATATTGATTTGTATGTTATGTTTTGGATGCATGGTCATATTCTTCCTTAGGAAGAAGGGTATGGTAAGATAGTTAGTTATGCAATTGCTAAGGACACTTTTGTGAAACTATCTTTATACTTTACTCGACTCTCAAACTCATTTAGAGGACATGGTCTAGGTGGTGAAGAGGGAAGAAGGTTCCTAAGATTGGTTTTAGAGTTGACAAAACAAGTCATCCGGCCAGTTCAACCAACCACGGGTTGGTTACTTAGTGAGTCAACCCAACCTGGTTCACTTAGTAGTGAGCTTAAGAAATTTGAACCTGACCAAACCTACCACAGGTTGACTCAGTTAATTAAAATAAGTTACAACTTTTTTTATTTCTTCAATCTAACATTTGTTTTAATATGTAACCAAAATCCAAAAGGCCCAAACCTATTTTAAAAGTTTGTTTTTTCACATTTTAGACATGGGAATGGGCCTCTCTCCCTCCAAATTTCAAAAAGAAAAAAAAAAGTTTGCTTGTGTTTTGGGTTGGAGTGTTAAGTTAAGACTGAGGTGGGTTTTTTTATATCTAGGTTAGTAAATCAAGTTCTTAGTGGATCGAGTCCATTTTTAGCCTGTATTAAAATTTTTAATTTTTTTTAATTCAACTAGGCTCGAACCTGTGATGGACTAGGTTGGAAAACGAGTTTAAATCCATTTTGAAAGCTCTAGCCGGTTTAAGGGTTGGTGACCCATCTCTATATAAGTGAATTAACCTTATCAAAAGGAGTTTTGGTGATCTGGTAAATTTGGGCCGGTATTGACATATCATATCATTTTATTATTTTGATGATTCTATAACAGGTGCATAGCTAGAATCCGACCAATTTCATAAATCTAGATATTGAGTCTAGTGTTATTCATTGTATATGTATTTGTGATGACATGAATATTAGATTATGTGATTGATTGGTTTACATTGTGTTATAAACTATTTTTATATGTTCAAAGTTATCATTGATTTATCTTATTTGTTGGTGTTTATTATTTGTTCTTTCTTTTGTAATTATCATTATTATGACATGAGCAAAAGAAGTTACAAACACACATGTGATGATAGCTAGTGAATTATGCCTAGGAAAGTATGTATGTTCTCTATTCTTATAGATGTACATAACAAACAAAGTAGTATAGTTATAATCTTGTAACTTCAACAACTTATTTTGGCCATGTATTTTATTTTAACATGGAAAAAACTATGAATATTACTATATTTTTATGTTTATGTATGTTGTATCTCCTTATGGTTAGGTTTGCTTTATACTTAATCATATAAGAATATGAAAAACTAGAAATATCTTCTTCTTTTTTTATTGTTACAAATCTTTCTTAAACTAATAGATGGAGAATCAATTATAAATAGTCTTTCTAACATAATATGTAAAATTTGAAAAATAAAAAAATATCCAAAAAGTTAGACATAGACTAAATATAATATAAAATATTTATGATAACTTATAAACATATTTTTATATTTGATAAATTATTAAGTTTTGTTTTTTATTTCTAAAAAAATATTTAATTAGGTAATATTTTCTTCCTTAATAATTATCTTAGTTGTTTCTTTAAAAAAATTAGGTAATATTTTGAATAGTGAAATAAAGTGTTTTAAATAGTGATTTAGAATTAAAAATATTTAAAAAAAATGAATATTTTATCAAATACTACAAATTATTATTTAGAACTATATTTCAAATGTGAATCATTTATATGTTATTTAAATTGTGTATCATTTACAATAACCTTACTTAGTTAATAAATTTTAACATGCATTTTTTTAGATTAATCATAACCTTGTTTTTCTTTTATAAATTTTAATATACATTTTTTTTAAAATTAATGACAATCAAATCAATATAAAGACGCTCTTGATATACTGATTTAGTTATAAATGATGCCTAAATGGATGAAAACAACAACTCAAGAATAGCATAATTTGCATTTGAAGAAAAAAAAACAAACTTGCAATAATATTTGTAGAGTAAATAAAATGAGTACCGCAAAATAAGAAATATACATGGACATAAATATTTGTAACATGAAAAACTCTTTGATGTAAAAGTAAAAATTACAAATTATCCTAATCAAAGAAATAAATTAACTATTATCATTAAAATGTACGAGACAATCTCTAAAAAGTAAATAAACAAAAAACAATGCTCGGCATATTAGAAAAAATTAAAAACTTCAAAATAAAGTTGGAAATAAAATCGTTTTCCAACCGGTAAAAAATAAGAACCACCTTTTAAAAATATGCTGATATTAGCTCGATCCGACCATAAATGATTTTTCAATTATAATTCTAAAATCCACACAGGGTGAAAAAAAAATACATTTTGTTTTCTCTTATCTCCCTAATTAATAGGGTAAACTAATAAATCTCTCTCAAATACCTAGTAACCCCTTTCCACTTAAATAAGCAAAATAAATGGACTTTACCCATCTTACTTTTTTCTCCAAAAATACTAAATATGAATTCAACATTGTATAACTTTGAATATAAAATTTAGAGCTGTCAAAACGGGTTTGATCCAGTCCGATCCACCACAGGTTGGTCACTGAACCAATCCAATCTGGCTCATTTATTAGTGAACCAGAAAAAATTGAATCCGGTCTGACTCATCATGGGTTGGTGGGTAAACGAGTTGACTCACAAGTTACAAACTTTCTATAATTCAAATCTAAACAAATTTTACTCCCAAATTTCAGTCCCAAATGGTGATTAATTAATTTTAAAAATAAGGAACTTAAATAATTTTTTCAAGCAAAAAATAAATAAATATTTTATAAAATTAAAATTAAATTTTAATAAAATAAAATTAGGTAGGTGGATTGGTGAGCCAATCTAATCACCACAGGTTCAACTCGCATGAGCCGGATTTAAAAATCTGACCTGCATAAAAAAAATACATTTTATTCAAACCCAACCGACCTAAACTCGTAGTGGGCCGGGTTAACCCGCAGGAAGTGATCAATTTTGATAGCTCTAATAAAATTGATGTATCATAAAACAAAAACATTATTAAAAGGAAATAATACTTTTAAAAATATAATTAGGTTACAAATAGCAGTAAAATATTAATTATATGAAAAGAGAACAAGTTATTACTATCATAAAAAATTATAAAAGAAATATTTTCATTTTAAATAATGATTAAATATAATTTATATGTAGTATAATATTCTAAATAATAAAAACATTATATATTAATATTAAAATATTATATTCTATATATTGAACTATGAAGACACCATAAGAAAATTGTTGCAACACTTTGTACATTTGTTTAGTACGTGTACTGTTTTAGCTAAGATGAGTATCCAAATCAATCAAAACCAAATAATGGAATCTCACATGCCCTAACAGGGCATTATTTAACTTTGCTCTTTGCATGGGACTTAAACTTTTTCAATTTAGAGAAATATGCTCTCAATCATCATTCCCATTTTAAGGTTGATAAAATAATATTATTAAGATTAATTATTGTATCTAATGTACTTATTATTTTGATAAGAATTAAATATATTTTTAATTTTTTAACTTTTAATAAAAATTGAATCTAATCCTTTTTTTAAAATTTTAGACCAATTTAATCATTTATCTTTAGAATTACGTGAATTTAGTTCTTTTAACCAAATTTTGTTAAGTTTATTTGATGTTTTAAACACATTTCTCAGTTAATATTAAAGTGAAAATATGTCAAACAGTATAAACAACTTAAATAATATTATGAAACACTTTTAAAATGTTAAATAAACTTAATAAAATTTAATTAAAAAAATTAAATTCATATATTTTTAAAGTCGAAGACTAAATTGAGTTAAAGTTTTCAAAATTGATTATTTTCAATTTTCATTGAAATAAAAACATATTTAACCTTTTAACCATTTAAAAAAATGTAATTTAAGTTAATATCACAAAATAACTTATAAAATAAGACTTTAATTTACTTATATATTATAAAGTTGTATGATTTAGTAACAATCTAATAAGAGATAATATGATATGATAAGTTTAAAATGATTTTAATATTATAATGAAAAATATATTTCAAGTTTAACTTCATCTTTTAAAATCAATTTTTAAAATAAAAATATTTATACTTACTTATATATCATAAATTTATTTTATATTTAATTGATATGAAAATTTTCAATAAATAAAATGTTATAATATTAAAAGTCATCTCAAAGAACTAAAAGGGAGTATCAAAATTAATCAAAACTGAATAATGTAATCGCAAATTATTAAAGCATTTTTAACTTTTCTCTGTCTGTGTGTAGTAGGGTTCAAACTTTTTCAAATTAAGGAGTGATGTTTTAATCACGAATTCGACTTTAAGTCTATTGATATGTCAGTAATAAAAAGTTAAATTTTGCTGAGATAATATTATTAAAATCAATTAGCATGTTTAAAATTTAGAAGTGTTTACGTATTTTTGGAATTAAAAAATACCTCCAAATTATATATTTAAGTTCTTTTTTCTTTTTAAAAAAAAAAAACAATAACGACTATTAAGTGTAGAAGGAAAGTGATTTTGTGAGGCGATTGAGAGCTGGTGGATTTGAGACTAGACGAGGGAAGTGGATTATGCATTAAGATTGTTGAACAAAATCTAACTCAATGCCCTGTTGGTTGGCATGCAATGGACACAATAATGCATGAGATGTTTTGACTAGTCGAACACAATGCTGGGTCCCTTCCTCTTATATATATTTTTAGAATAATGATATTTAGACAACTTTTTTTTGACAATATTTGAACATTATCTACGTGTCATTATGTAATTGATCTAAAATTACTCTACAATCAATAATAATGATCACAAAAAAAAAATATGATCAATCATAGAATAACACATAGATAATGTTCAAATGTTGTCAAAAAAATATTATTTAAGTATCATTATCCATATTTTTATTACACTCATAATCACAATATATATATATATATATATATATATATAAATTATTATTACATATCAATATATATTATAAACTATTATTAATACCTTCATCACAAAATACTATTAAAAGTAATAGTATTATGATACATTTTTACATTCATTTGACACAGAATATAAAAGTAAAATAATCATAAAAGTATAATTTTTTGTACTTTACCAAGAAGGAAGAGAGAAAGAAGTAGAGAAAAGTAATATCAAATGTCGGTAAAAGATTTAGGTGTATCTAATAATATTTTTTTAATTATTAATACCTTCATAATGTTTAAAATATTATAAAACATTATAATATTTAAAAATATTAAATTGTCAACTTATATAATTAAAAATAAGAAATAAAAAACTTAGAAAAAAATAATAAAAAAATTATTGTTTTATGAATTGTAAATTAATCCACCTTCAACTTTCCTCCAACTTTTTAACTCATAGGATAAATGAGTTAAGTTCACTTTTATCCATTTAGAAAACTTGAACTTTTCCATATTCAAGTCAACCGTGATAAATTGGTTTAGCCTATTGATTTAAACCTATTTTAATTTCTCTACTTCTAAATAATATCGTGATACACTAAACAATTATTATATCCATTTTTATCATAATTTTAATTAATGTATATAACGACCGGTAAGCTATAAATATTTATTTTTTATTTTTTTCTCTTCTATAATCAATGTAGAAAGATTTAACTTATATTTCCTTTTAAAAAATGTTAGGTATATACTGATCAGTGTTATAATTGATATAATGTCCATGTATTATCAATCAATGTTGAAATTATCATATTTCCTATATGTTTGTTATTGTTGTTTTAATCGGGGTAGAATATTTAAAAAAATAAAAGAAAATTATTTATAAAAAAGTGTGAAGGATATTTTATTATGAGACAATTCTCTATAAATACTTTTAGGCTAGAAAAATAAAAAAAAAAACAAAATCTTTTTCGTAAACTAAAATTACCTTTCCAACTAATTTACATGAATTTTCTTATATGATTTTTTCAAATATTTATTTTCAAATGGTGCCTAAGCTAATTTCATCTTAAAGACAAGTTTATTTTATTTTATTTTTTAAATATAAGATTTGTAAAGTGTTTTTAATAAGGAGTTTAACTGAATTTGTTTAAAAGTGTTTTTATTTATTTTATAAAATTAACTATTTAGTGGGTTGTAATAGTTAAGTTTTTTCAATTACATTTTAATCAATAAAACATTGAAGCAATAACTACAGTTTTTGCACGCGATCTATTATCTAACTGATCATAGTAAGTGTAACTTCTACATAAAATCCTTTCAAAAATTTTGAATAAAGACAAGTAAGGGATTATTTCATAATTATAAATATCTTTCTATTCAGTTTACTTTTCTTTTCTTTTTTCTTACTCTCTTTAGTTATTTGTGAGACCGTAGTGAATAACCATTTTGACCGATTAGAATTTGTTTCAAACTGCTGTTTTTTTTTAGGTTCTTAAAAGCTTTAGTACATCATTGAACTAAAATAACACAATTGCTGAATACACTCCTCTTTTTAGTTATACACCCCTCCATATCTTTTAATTTTTTTCTTCAGATCTCCCTTTTCATATAATTAAGTTTTGGATTTTACTTTTTGTAATGGAAAAATGTTCCGAAGCTTTATTTTGTGATATTCCAATGGCAAATTCAAAGTAATTTTAAGGCTATATAGAAAATGGAGGTAAAGAGTAATATATATACTTTATAAAGATAACTCAAGTATTTTATTAAAAATTTAAACTATAAATAGTTTTCTAATAATCGAGTTTTATATAATAAAAATAATTTAATATTAGTATATACAAGTTATTTTAAAATGAAAGTAAAAAATAATAAAATTACTTGTACGAAATGACATCCATGAACTTATCATATACATATTAATCGATGTTGTTTTATATTAGAAGGCAATGTGTTATGTACTGGGAATATCCTATAATTATGACCATATGATAGACAAACTAAGCTGATATTATATCGATTAACAATAACATAACAATATCTTATATAATCATCCACTTGTTATCATTACCTTGTAAGGAATGAAACAAATTGTTATGAAAGAAAAATGTAACAAATAATAAGTAAAGTGTCAAATATAGGAACATGTATCGCTGATTGTGAATTCATTAGCAAAGACCTCCTTAGTGCTTCCATTTGCTCATAACTTCCCACTAGTGTTACATATTCATCACGACACTAACTAAGTTCTTTATACAGGTCAGGTCGGATAAGAGGTCATGACTCTTCCCCCAGCATTAACAATGTAGCAAAGCATCTTTAACCATTATGACCATCAACCACGATATCAACAACATCGAGAATGTATGGGTCACAAATAGGATGGAACTGATTATATTTAGTACTCTCCTTCGTTGCATAGATTTAACCTTCAATTGTAATTGTTTTTTCCTATATTTCATTTATTGAGTGCAAGGCATCTACGTGCTCAAAATATGAGGGTTCACACTTTGAAACCTTTTAGTTCATTGAAGTTTATTCTTTTGTGCACCCTTTGTTTTAACTTTATGCAATGGAGGTATCATAGATGTCATTGTAGGACAAACAATTTCAAGTAACTTCTATTTGATGTTGAATTTTCCTCCAATGTCAACCTCTTTAAAACATTCTTGAACCATATCAAGTTCACCTTGAATACATAACTCTAGTTTTGATTCATTTGATACAATATCTGAAAAGCTCAATTTGGTCCACATGATATGAATTTCAACCTAAGGTATCATCCTAGGGTTATATTGTGTCAACTCACAAGCATAGGTCAGATCGTACATTTATCTCAAAATGCATCCACAACTTCCACTGTCCAATCTTATATGCTTTACTCGTTTGAACTCCTTAGCAATAAGTCTTAAAGCATATCTAGATACACGTTCAAAAAGTCTTCTATATCTGATTCCTTTAAAAGCTTCACTCACAAAATTAAGATTTTTTTCAAAGATGCCTTTATCTTATTATGTTGGAGGAGGATGACGTTGAATAACATTCCAACACGAACAAAGCTCCCCCATATTTCTACCCAATACTTTCTTGAGGCTTTAGTCACGCCAACTATCATAAGCAAGGGCAACCAATATTTTTTGTTGTTGTAGGTCATATCCATCAAGAAGACAACATTAAATGAATTCAACAATTTCACTACATCAAGATGTATCCAAAAGAGGTCACTTATGACCTCAGATTCCTTGACACATCTAGTTCAATGGATATAGTTATCACGATCCAACATCATCATCAACTGCTTTAGTTCAATTCTCGACCCTCTCAATGATCGTTTGTATGTATACCTTGTGTTATAGATTTTCTTGATTGTTATGACATTACAATCATTATTTTCTTTTAGAGTCAATAGAATATTTGTATACTTTACTTGAGTCTTAGTCATATTAACAAGTAATGACTGTTCACTAGGATTTAACCTGTCAGCAAAAGGGTGACCACTTAAAGTCTCTATCAAATCATGGTTATGATATTCACATATTACCTTCAATATGCCTCCATTAAAATATGGCTTGCCTCTCAACTTAAAAGGACACTCGCATTTTCTTATGTCGTATATACTCAGTTGGATATCAGGTTTGTATTTCCTATACTTTCCGCTCTTTTCACATCCTAACAAGATAAACGTCTTCCTTTCAGGTTCACTGATGGTTTTGTTCGATCTTATAGTTACCGCAACAAATCCAAGATGAAATGCAATCTCTCTCACCCATTCAATTAACATAGGAGGGAAATATTTGATCAATGATAAAATTATTTGTATAATCTCTTTTCATCACTTCATTAATTAAAGAAGAAAAATCTTATACGAAACTAGAATTTACTTGGGAATCTATACCGAAAGGACAACCTTCCATTTTACAATATAATCACTTATAATGTAATATCCACCATTCAATACCTCACATCATTCATAATAATCCCAATAATAATACCTAAAAAATTATTAGAAAAATCTAACAAATTACAAACATCATTAAATTAATAAAACTTAGAAAAACAAATTAAACATTTTTAAAATTTGGGGAGGCCTTCAATGGATTTCGAATTCTATTGCTTGATGGATTTCAAAATTCGTTGAAGGTTATCTGGATTCGTTGAGGTCTTCAACAAATTTCGAAATTCGCTGAAGGCCTCGACGAATTCCAAAATTCAGTGAACTTTATTTTTTCATAATCTTAAATGGATTTCGATAACCAATTTGATTCTAAATTTAAACCATGAACCTGCGTTGCTTCACAAAGAAAAGCACAAGGGACCACCTCTATTTTGTGTTCCATGAACATGAAGAACACCAGGACCACCACCAGCACACCAACAAATCACCACACCACAAAGGACCACCATAATGGACACGAGATAACACAAGGACAACTAAGAGAGAGACACGATGGAGAAAGTGAAGAATATGGAGAAGATCTAAACGAGGGGGTACGCGGGGGATGACATATATGAGTGAATAATTAAATGAAAATGGTTGAAATTTGGTAAGCAAAAATTACTACTTACCAACTTTTTTTTATATTAACTGAGGGCTATTTTGGTCTATTGGAGGTGCACGAAGAAGTCCTTGGAGGTGTAGGGTGAAACTCTCATTTTTTTTAAGGTCTATTAGCTAGTTATATTGGGTTGTGTGCTATGTTTGACTTTAGTTAGCTTTTGTTTAGTTTATCTTTGATATATGTACAATGTGACGTTTTAGATGAATAATTATAATACTCATTAGTCTTTCCATGTTGGTTTTCTATTTATGTAATACCAAATATTGATAAATATTATTAATTTTTTTTGTTGGAAATCTCAAATCGACCAAAGATAAGATCAATTTATAATATATAAGTGACTGTCAACTTTATCTTACAAATTAAGTTTGTAAGATTAAATTAAGCTTAAAGTTTATTTTTTAACATAGTATCAAAATCATAAATTAGAGTCTAAATGAACAAAATTTCTTATTTAATGGATTATCCATTAATATCTAGTTTCACGTTCAAAATATATATGTCTTAATATGAAAAATATGTTAAAAATTCAAATCATCTTATAGTATATAAGTAAATACAATGATGATTTACAAACCACTTTTATAAAATTAAATTAGTCTTAAACCTAACTTTTAACAATTTTATCTATAATGAGTGTCATATTACAAATAGAAACAGGGGACAAGAAAGAAACAGAATAGAACATAATTTATTTATATAGGATGGTAATTCATGGATCTCTGACTAAATCAAATGGATACTAAATTTTGGCTCTTGCAGAATCTCCTCCAACCCAATTCCTAGATCATTCTGTCTTTGCTTTGTCCTTCCCACGTGCCAACCTGATTTATCTCGGGTATTATCTGAAGAGGAAGCAGAAATGGTAGAAACTTGGCTTCTGTTCTTGGTACGGACAAACAAAGAGAGAAGAAGCACAATAGAAGCCATGGCATGGAGAATGAAACCCTAGTTTAAGTTTCATTTATCATACCAACTAACCTCTGTGAAAACATATGTTTATAAGTAGAGAGATGTTGTTGATGATGAATCACCAACAATTAATGCAAACTTTGACTTTTTATCAAACAAAATTGCATTGGAAATGGAGCTACAAAGTTGGTTAGGAGTTGTTGTTTCATGGATGCTCTTTTCAACACCTGTTTTTTTGGACTAATTATGTGTGTCATAAGCTCACCCCAGGAAAAGAAGATCACCACCACCCTTTCAACCATGCATTCTTATAATTTTTGTCATATTTGTATTTTTTCAGTTCTTTTTATTTAATTTGATTACAATTTTAATTAAAAGAAGTCATGCAAAGAAAATGAGGAGGAAAAACATACTTTAAAACTAGAAAAAATATAAATATTTACATTTTTACTCTTTCTTTTCATATGAAATTTGAAATTCTGTATTTTTTAGACAAACAAATTACTTTCATAGATATGAAATTTTTCAATTTATTTTAAAATACTCTCTATTCAAGTACGTTTTTATGGTAAAACATTTTAAATTTTCTGTTAAAATGAATTATCTTCTGGAAATTCATCTAATAAAACACTCTTTAATCTCATGAATTTTATATTTAGATCAAATTGTGTCTATTGAGGAAACAAAAAGGATTACGTGGTTTAGTGTCTCGATTTTTTCTAATAAAATTTCCAAACTAAATTGGGATTTATAATTAATAATTTCAAGTTTGTATCAGATTGAACACCTTCCATAAACTCAAATTCACTACCACGCCTCTTCATTCAATCAAAAAACAGAACAGAACCACATGTAGAAAAAAAATTGTGCACTCTGACCAAGAATCTCACAGTGCCTCTCCTCAGCCTAGGAACAACACCACAAACAGTTTGTACATGATCATCTAAAGCATAGCAAGGTTCTACATTCAAATTGATTTTCCAATTTAAATAAATAAATAAAAGTTTATTAAAAGTGATTTTGACTAATGACTATCATTGTCACACCCCATTAATTTCCCACCTTAGTGGAAGACAGGTGTCACACCCTCTAGCTTTTCCATGTGAGTGGAAGACAAAATGACAGCTTCATTTAATTCCATGCCCATCGAAAACCGTGTGGCAGCAGGGGGAATGAAAGTTTCTAGATAGTGGAAGACAGGTGGCAGGCAGAGAGTGGACCGAGCGTCCGTTTTGGTGGCAGTATTTAATGTGAAATTTTGAAAAATGGTGTCATTTCTCTACATGCACACTTCGTCTTCAACCTCCAGAAACCCCATTTTTCTCCTCCTTCTCTCTAAACTCTCCAACTTCTCTTTAAGATTTCTCACCCTTCTTTTTCTCCAATCACCAACCCCTTTCAGAATAATTATTCCCGGTGACAAGCCCTTTCATTTGCACCGATCAGAATTTCAATTGGACGACTTTGGATTTTTGGAAGCCATAGAAGTAGTTACTTAAGGACATAGAAGAATAGTTGGAATAAGAGGTAATGGAAGCTTATATAATTTAGTTATGTTTATTTGTTTGAATTGGTGGTTGCTTGAATAATGTATGGTTGATGATCCTGTATGATTGTTGAAGTTGCATGTTGATTTGAACGTGTGAATGTTTGGTAAGTTGGCTAAAACTGGGTAGAAATAGAGTGGTTTTTGATTTTGCTAAATTTTGCAGAATTTTGTAAAGAATGACCGAGAGTCAAATATGACTGGTCGGTTTTTCCCTTAGAACGTATGGTCTTGATTGAAGTCTCTGTTGTAAGGGATTTCAGTTGTTGACCGATCGGTTTTCTACTTGTAAAATATAAATCTTCATTTTATTAAGTTTACATTAGTTTTCTCACCGATTAGTCTAGTTGTTATCCTCAAAAGAATTTAGAATTTATTTTTCATACGTCCGTTATTCCGAATGAGCGTTCGGTGTATACTTACACTTAATCTTTGAAGTGCTCGATCATAGACTAGCACTTAATCTTCCAAGTACTCGTTTTACACTAAAATTATTTATTTTGAAGAGTGTTCGGTCTTGTACTGACGCTCGGTTTGGTAAAGAGTGTTCGGTCTTGTTCTGACGCTCGGTTTGGTAAAGAGTGTTCGGTCTTGTAATGACACTCAGTTTGGTAAAGAGTTTTCGGTCTTGTACTGACATTCGGTTTGGTAAAGAGTGTTCGGTCTTGTACTGACGCTCGGTTTGGTAAAGAGTGTTCGGTCTTGTACTGACACTCAGTTTGGTAAAGAGTGTTTGGTCTTGTACTGATGCTCGGTTTCGTAATGAGTGTTTGGTCTTGTATTGACACTCTATTTCTTGAAGAGAACTTCATCCTATTGTAAGCATTCGGTCAAAGATATAAATGCTCAGTCAAAGCTCCAAGTACTCGGCCAAAGCTCCAAGTGCTCGGCCAAAGTTATAGTAATATGATTAAGTCTTTATTTTTCCATGGGGATGTCACATGTGTTGGATTTTTAAACAGTATTCGGCTTAAACGAGAGCCATCATGTTACATGATCGTCCGGTCATGATTATTGGGTGAGGTTATTCTTACCGTTTGGTCATATTCATAATGTACAATGATAGTTTCTTTAATTCTTGTTCTTGATTGAAGTTATGATTCTGATTGAGTATTTGGGGACATAAGAATGATGGTAAATTATTATTGAATGAACCATATAATTGTGAAAGAGAATTCCAAGGAGGAATGTCTCATGAATTTTGATGGTTAGTAAAGTATCTGTGCAGCAAGCGCTGGAAGAAGAAGGCAGTTTAGAAGTAAGACCATTCGGTCCTCTAATTTTTCTTTTGTACTAAGTGTAACACCGTTCGGTCTAACCCATATATTGTATGGGTTTCTTTAAAGGTTATTTATGGTTATTTTTGGATAACTGTAAATTAGCTTTATTGTATCTGTAACTGTTCTATTATATTATCAATGTAAGGACTCTTAAGTATAGTTTAAGACTATATTTTTGGAATGTTACAATCATCACCGTTGAGTTACTAATTATTGAAATTATTATATTAAAGATGAAACTACATGTTCTTCTCTACTTCCTGCCTGCACATTTGGGGTGATCTAGGCAATACTTGCTACATAAGACAAGATGTATCTCCATATGGAATGAAAAGTTATACAGGCTTCGAAAACCATACATATGTATCTCTAGATAGAATCCTTGTAAAAGCCTAACTTCAAATACAAGTCAAACCATATTTTATGGCAAACTAAATTACAGTGCCTTAGTAAGGCACTAAATTATGTCCTAATGAGGATCTGGTAGACAAGAGGCCTAATCAAAGATTTAGTATTAACATAAATAATTTAACAAAATAATACTAAAACAATAGTTTGGATAAAAAATCATACATTCCATTTTATCAAAAATAGTAAATGATATTGATGTTAAGTGGGCACGTTAGGATAAACTTTGAAGGATTCAAAGAAAGAAAATGTTGCCGAGTTACAGAGTACTCAAGTAACTTCAAAGCAATATTACTACATAAGTATACAAGTTACACTGTATTTTACACCAAAAAATATAAACCTTCCATGCTATTAGTATGCTGATACTGAAGAAGAACTATCTGAAATGTGAATTTTATAATATGTCATTTTCATAAATATAAACATATTTGTTAATATATACAAAAATAATGTATTTAGCATATATATATATATATATATATATCCTCAATCTATAATTGCATCCATAAACATTGGGAAAAGAAAAAAAGACAATAACAAAAGGTAAGTAAGGGGTTCCATCAAGAATCAGAAAATACCTTATCATCCTCATATACCACAGTAGAAGGTATTTCCTTGTTAATGATCTGGTCAAATCTGTTCATCACATAATACGAGAGAAAGGATGTGAATACATGGAATCGTAAATAAATAAATATAAAATCACATAAGAAAAACATTGTATCATATTGATAGCAACTGTTGGTGGCAGAGAAAGAAGAATAGCAGGATATTAGAAAGAGAGAATGAATGAAGAGGGAAATTCTTTCTATTTTCTTTGTTGCCCTTTTTCCCTACAAAATAGTGCTATATATGCACTCAATAACAAACTTGCAGTAACATATTATTTGCAAATAAAAGAAATATTAGGAATATTTGCTATATATTCTTCCTAACAGTTTTCCCTTTTTTACGGGAAGATGTTATCACAAAATCTTTGAGATAGTTTGGCTGGCGTGGAATTCTTTTGGTATTTTCCTCACGATCTTCTTCTGGAGCAACCGCTTGATTCTGTCCCGCAATGGGGCTTGTATTTAAAATGGCCATTGGACCTATAGGTGCATCAATTAGTATAGGTTCTGCACTCCTTACACATATCCTGCTCCTGCCTAAATGATTAAAGGTTTAAACCGCTCCTCTTTTTCCTCCTTAAGTCCCAACGCGCCCACGTCATCCCGGAGTTCCACGCCTCCTACAAAGACCTCTTCAACCAGCTCGAGTCCGACCTTGTCGAAACAGGAAAAGCTTCTACCTCCAATGCTCATTGAAATGCCACTGCTGCTTCTAGAGTCAGTCACATCACCATCATAACCCCACATCGCATCATGCTTAATTTATAAAAGTTAATTTTCAAATTACAAGTATTCAAACACAACACTTAAATTTATGATAATTTAAATCATAGGCTATTGTCCAAAATATATAGTTTCTAAAAGTTCAGTAGAAGCCGAATGGATTATTAACCTTTTTTTTTTGGATATTTCGTACTTTACTATCCTTTTTTTGGATATTTTTAAATAAACATTCATCTACTTTATAATTTTAATGACACTCTCATCCTATGCTTAAATATATATTCATCTTTCTTATATTTATAATAAATGACGCCCACTTTTTTTATACACACGGTGGATCTTTTTGCCTGAAAGTGCAACTTATTCGTTTTCTCACCCATGCTATTATATCAGTGTTTCAGTTTGTACTAGTTTCAAATATATTTTTTTTTTGTTTCAAGTGAGTTGTGATGTGTTATAAAATATAATTAATTATATAAATATTTTACAAATATCAATTATTATTTATGCTTAATAATACCCTGGTCAGCCACGCATTTCATCGCAGTCTCGGCAAACTTCTTGAAGCATTCTGTAGCTATCTTGCCTTTTGGATAAGGATCAATGATTTGGTCAAGAATGCCTTTCAGCAAGAAGCAAAACCTCATCAAAGTTGTTTGTGGCAGACTTGATTTCAGCAAATGAGAAATGACGACAAAGGTTTGATGGGAGAAAGGAAGCATAACTTCCTATTGTGTTGGTCTTGGCAGAGTGTGAAGGACCATAAAGAGAAAGTGGAAGCCAGCCAGATGGCCCTTCACTTGCATCAGAATCCTTTCCTTGCCTACGACGACAAGATGCAGCTAAAGCAAATAGCCCAATCACAAGTACTACAATAACACCTCCTACAATTATGCCTGTCTGATTCTTTGATTTACCATGATTATGTGCTCTATTATATCTTGCACAGGGGGAGGAATAGAATTTTCTCCTGCCAGATTTCCAGCAGAATCACTAATTTTGAATATCTCCACTCCATTCAATATAACATCATAATACTTGGGCTTGTCAGTTGAATCTGGATGCAATGTAAGCCATAGGTCTCGCCGTGGTTCATCTAAGTCAAGTTGTAATTCGTGTTGTTCAGCCACAACAAGCCCAACCTATATCCTGCATTTTATGATAGAAATTAACCTAAAAATCAATACTTCGTCAAGCTTCAAGCACACAGAGGGTAAAATCATATTTTGTGTTCTCCTGTGGTTTCGCAGATGGGTATTGCATTTTGGGGTTAGGGTTTGATTTGGGTTTTGGGATTTTCGCTCTCGCAATTTCAGGTGGTTTTGTTCCGTTCTTGCATTTTGGGACTGAAGAGGAGATGTCCTAACGTCTTGGTGGCTGGTGAAGGCAGCGACGATATCTTTTGCAGGGTGAAGGCATTCGCCGACATCGTCGGGGATGAATCTGTAGAAGGCGAGGAAGGGGACGATTAGATCGAAGAGGACGACGAGCTTAGGGAACTGCGCCGGAGGTAACGACCGTACTAGAGGGAGTTGAAGAACGGGAGAGTGTAAGCGGCGATGGAGATGAGACGCTTCGTCGGCGGAGGAGAAGAGGAGCGGGAAAGGTGATAGGTGATCAGTGCTTGGAGTGAGGATGAACCACCGTTGCCACGTAGATTTGATATTTCTAAAACACATCATCCATTTAATTTAATACACGATGCCACGTCAATAAAAAAAATTACAGCTCAGTTAAATTTAATGTCGTCTAAAAAATAGTTAATGGTTAGGATAAAATATGTTTACTTTTAAAAAAAAATATGACTCAATTAAGATAATTGAAAATATAAAGATCGAAGGGATTAAATCATGATTAAAAAGATAAAGTTTGAAGGATGAAAATGTACAAAGAGAAAGAGGGAAAAAGTGAAAAAAAAGGGTAAAACGGAGAACTCACATAGTGGGAGCGTCAGAAGGGGTGCTTACAAGAGTAGCTTCTATCTTTGAGGCCATGGAAATGAAAAGCACAAAATGAGGATATGAAGAAAATTTTAATATAAAATGATAACTCTCTTTCCTAATTAAAAAAAAAAATAAAAAGAATATTATAATATATTTATGTAATTCAAAGTATTTTTGATATATTTTGAATGATATGGTATTAAAAATATAAAATATTATTTTCTGGGTGGAGGAAAGAATTATGGAAATAGAAAACCAAAGTTTTGAAAATAGGAGGAAACCTGAGTCCATACCATCCTCTCAAATTTTCATTTTCTTATCGGGGGAAAGCAAAATAGAAAAAGAATTGTGGCGGCTAAAAAAAAGATATAGAAAAAAAAATAAAAAAAAATATATAGAAGACTATCATGTCATAGTGAATGCGATTGATTCCAAAATCCTCATCAGAAAAAACCCTAGTGCCACCCTCTGCACTACACTTGAGAAATCGCCTATGGGGAAGAAGCGAAAGGTAGCACCCAAATCTTCTCAATCTGCTGAACCTCCGCTCAAGCATCACCAACCTGAACCCCAAATTGCGCCACCCGAGTACGAGGAAGTCGAAGAGGAAGAAGAGGAGGAAGAAGAAGTAGAGGAAGTAGAAGAAGAGGAGGAGGAGGAGGAAGAAGAAGAAGAGGAGGACGATGAAGAGCAACAACAGCAACAAGGCGAGGACGACGACCCGATCGAAAAGCTTCTGGAACCTTTAAGCAAGGACCAGATCTTAAACCTTCTATGCGAGGCGGCGGCAAATCACCGCGACGTGGCGGACCGGATCCGTAAGGCGGCTGACGAGGATCCCGTGCACAGGAAGATCTTTGTGCACGGGTTGGGGTGGGACACAACCGCGGGAACCCTAATCAGTGCGTTCCGGCAGTACGGAGAGATCGAGGACTGCAAGGCCGTCACGGACAAGGTTTCTGGCAAGTCCAAAGGTTACGGCTTCATCCTCTTCAAGACGCGGCGCGGCGCGCGCAACGCGCTAAAGCAGCCGCAGAAGAAGATCGGCAATCGCATGACGGCGTGCCAGCTGGCGTCCATCGGCCCCGTCAGTGGCAGCCAGAGCCAGCCGCAGGCAATGCCTTCCTCAGTGCCGACGCTGTCATCGTCGTCTTCGGAGTACACGCAGAGGAAGATCTACGTGAGCAACGTCGGTGCGGAACTCGATCCGCAGAAGCTTCTGGCGTTCTTTTCACGGTTCGGGGAAATTGAGGAGGGGCCTTTGGGGCTGGATAAGCTAACAGGAAAACCGAAGGGGTTTTGTTTGTTTGTTTACAGGAGTCCGGAGAGTGCGAAGAGAGCCTTGGAAGAGCCTCATAAGGACTTTGAGGGGCATATTTTGCATTGCCAGAAGGCGATTGATGGGCCCAAGCCTGGGAAGTTGCAGCAGCAGCAGCAGCACGGGAACGTGAATGCTCAGGTCCAGCGGACTCAGTTTCAGAGGAATGATACTGCCAATGCAGGTGGCGCGTATGTTGGTAGTGCTGCAGCAGCGCAGCCGGGACACTTGATGGCTCCCGCTGGGCCAGGGATTGGGTTTAACCAAGCGGCGTTGAATCCGGCGTTGGGGCAGGCGTTGACGGCCCTCCTGGCATCGCAAGGGACGTTGGGGCTGAATTTGTTGGGGAGTATTGGAACGAGTGCTGCGGTGAACCCTGGTGTGCCTGCTGCAGGGGCTGGAGTACAGAGTGGCTACAGTGCTCAGTCAAATATTAGTCCGGGTGTTATTGGTGGATATGGGACCCAGGTGGGGTTGCAGGCTGCATATCCGAATCCGAATCAGCAGATAGGGCAGGGTGGTTCTGGAAGAGGGCAATATGGTGGTGGTGGTGCGCCTTACATGGGGCATTAGGTATGGTTTTGGTTCTTGTGATTGATTTGTGTCTTTGATGTTTGATTTGTTTTCCTCTTGGCATTAGTTTTATCAGTTCGGTACCATAATGGAATTGTCACTGGGAATGTGGGATGGATTTTGGAGAAATTGAAAGCACTGTAGTGGTTTTTCCTTTTTTGGTATCGTTTACGGTGTTTTGGCAGAGAAGAAAGTAGGTGGGTGATAAAGAAAAGAAGGGAAATAGATGAGGAATAGGGTAGAAAAATAGGTTGTTTGATTTAAGTAAGAGGGTAGAAATATTTACATTTGCGATTTTTTTTTTACATTTTATTTAATGTACATTCCTTGTCATCGATAATGATATATGTCATAATCGATTATATGGGATCCAAGGAGTCTAAAGCATCGCACACATAGCCTGTTTAGTCACCACCAAACAGGGCATTAACGCATACATTGTAAAATTTTCTAGTGTGGCAAACAGGATTTATTGATTGCATAGTATGAACTCAAATTGCTTATTCTTTCAGGTGACGATAGTAGCCTCTTGTGATCTAGAGTTTATATGCTGGAGCACGATCTTATAGTGTTCACTCTCATTTATTGATTGGATTATGGCTGTTTCTATCTGTCACTGGACATGGAGGATGAAACAATTAATTTAGACAATGTAGACGGATATCTTAGGAGTTTGATTGAGGAGTGTAGTTATGGAAACCTTTTTGGAAAGCAATGTAGATAAAAAAAAGTGCATTAGGAGTTGAAAGTAACTAACCTAAAATAAAGAACGATGATGAACTAGGGATAGGTCGTAGTTGGACAAATAGATGATTTCTATAGTTTTTCATTCATAATCATTGTTGTTTATTCCTTGCTTTTTCTTTTGGATTCTCTTTTACTCGTTCACAATTCCTTTGTTCTTGACCTTTTCGCATCTTTTGTTGAGTGTACTCCTTTGTAGAGCTTGTTATAATCATGTTAATAAAGTTCCCATATTCAATAGGGAGATTAGATCCTTTCTCTTTGACCTCTTGTCCTCAAATATAAATTATATGTAAATGATTGTGTTTGCTATTCTTTTTTTTCTGTTGGATTAAGAATGACCACTTAATGGTCGGGCAGCTCTTATTGATTAGTATAGAGACATGGTGTGTTCTACAGCACATTGTATAATACTTTATATCCACGGTCTATATGTAGGAGCTTAAAATGTAATTTTTGTGTGTTTAGTAATATAATTTTTTGTCAGTGTTTTGATTAAAGTATATATCTTTATTACCTTGGATCAAATATGGAATAGACATACAATAATATATAGATAATCGAAGAAATGTGACTTCCTTATAGATTGATTAAGAATTTTTAATTTTTAATAATACCAACAAAAAGCGGCTGGTAAATTCTTTGGTATGTTATGAATATTTGCTCTACAAAGGAAAATAGAATTGTTAATTTTATGTATATATTGTCATAAACTGATTCATGTTGTTGTCCCTTGGATGTGGAATAGTAGGGTCCTACATGAGAAGCTTGTGTCTAACACTCTTTGAATTGTGTTCGTCAATTTCTTGAGAACAGAGGGGATTTGGGTCTCTTATTTATTACCTGAAATTCTGGTTGGAAGTGAAACAACAAATTTTCAAGGTTATTGCATATATGTCCTATTTGTTTAAGCAAGCTAATAGAAGTTAATTCTGTGATACATCTTTTTGTATATATTTTTTTCCCAGAAGCTAGAAGCAACTTTTTGAGTCCACCTCGAAAAACTTATATATGTATTGTAATTTTCTGATACATCTTTTATGTCTTTCTTCTATATTGTATTTATTTTCTCTTCTGGATAAAAACTCTGAAGCAACTTTAGAGCCCGGAATATAATTTTTTTAACGTATCAGATTTAAACATATTTTTCCTTGTAAAAGCAAATGGACCCTTAAAGACATGCTTTTGGGAGTCTAATATATAATCTGTTAAAACTTTAAATGTTCCTCGGCGTTTCTGGTGGATTCTGTAGAACAGCATAAGCTTTACTGTTCATATTTTTTTTCCTGCTTATCTCTCTTGTTTGCATTGACATCAGTGATGTCTATTATATTCATCAGCGCATGCCTATTGAGGATAGGGTCATATTTTACTAATTTGTTATATGCATTGTATTTAAAATTGAGATTTTCCCCAGGAAGGGGGCACAATTGTGAATACAATGTGAACCAGTGCATCCTAACTAAATAAAAAATTGTTTTTAAGCTTAAACTATTTAGTTGAGAGTGGGCGATGGGCTCATTCATGTTAGGTGCTTCATCTAGGCCTTGGGTTGGAGTAGGTAGCCACCCTGCTTAAATGTTAGTGTCCATGCATTAGTGTTCAATATGTCGACTATTACTGATTCCAGTTTCATGTTTCCCCAGGCATCCCATGCTGTCTGACCAGATAAGATAACAATGTCTGGATTAGGTCTGACGGCAGCAAGAGATTCCTAGTCTTTTTGAATGCGTTTTCCATGTCTATGTAAACAAAAAAATGGTCTTCGTTTTTTCTCACCTTTTCATACTTTTTTCTGTCCTATATTTCCTTGGTAAGTGATTTTCTTTATATTTGCAACACAGATTTTTTTTTCTTTTTTAACTTTTACAACTGTGATATTCTCATTACCTTGAGATGTCGAAATTTTGATCTTGGAATTTGATTTTCAATAGTTCCCAGCCAATTTTGCTAAAGCGTGGTTTTTGGACCCTTCCATTTTTTCCACTTAAATTGTTTTTCATGCTTTTTTATTCATTTTTGCAGATTCCTCATAAGTGCATCAGTATTTTATTACTGGCCTGGTGATTCTTCTGAAGTTTAAGGAGCTGATGCAATTGGCGTGTTTATAATGAAATGTTACTTACTAGAATTATCAGAACATTTAAAATATCAAACGGAGTTATGTTTTCGCCACGACTTTTTCTTGTTTTCTTCCGTTTCAAAATATTGTAGTATTTTGACTTGTTTAACTTTAAAAAAACCCTATGGAACTGTTTTTGTATTGCGAGTTAACGTTTTATCTGAATTATGGAGGAGCTTGGGATGCTGAACAAACTATATTTTGAAATTTATGTTTGTATTGACAGTTGCGCTTCAATTTGGTATTCACAAGTAGCTTCAAGTGTTTTATATCATTAACTGATACTGTTTCCCTTTGTTTTTATTATTTTATTTGTTTCTTACTTTACCTTTTCATTCTTCTCTAACCCGTGATCATCAAAATGAAATGTCATTGTATGTAAAGTGCTTTAGGATATCAATATCATCATCCCTTTGAGACGATAGGTTAAAGCCAACATATCAAGTCATTTCTTTTTCATTTTGTTTTTATTTTACTTCTGTTAACAGTGTGTGCACCTAATCGTTGCAGTTGTTTTGCAGGTTTGATGGCCATGCTTTAAATATTCACCAATAATGTAATTTGATTAGGTTAAAAATAACAAAATAAACATGATTTTACATTTTTGAGGAATGTTTATATTTTGTTTGGTTCTTTATTCTTTTCTACCTCTTTACAACCGGAAAACACTAAGGGGTCTTCCGTTTTTTCATTTAAGGTCTTCCGTTTTCTCATTTAACTTGAAAATACCAATCTTCCTTTATCATTGCGAAGCTTGTTTAAAATTCTTCTTTGAAGTTGTCAATGCTGTGGATTTTTTTGATCACTTTGGGGTTTTTCTCTTCTCCCAGTGATATGTCTGGGAAATTGTTTTATTTTATTTCTCAACCAGATATGAAATGGTTTTTTCCAATCACTCTATCAGAAATGTTAACTGGTTTTATGAGGCTGACGATTATAAGTACTTTCATGTTTGTTCATTTATATAATGGCTTTGAAATGTTTTGTTAGTGTGGGCTTCATACACTATTCGATTCTAGAAATCCTTTTAAACTTGATGTAGTGTCTTTATATTGGGAAAACCAAAATTTCCTAAAGTTGTGTTTTATGATGGTTAATTTTCGACTTAAATCTGCTTACTGAAGTAAGAGATGAAGTCAACTTTGTTATACTGATTGATTGATGTTCTGCTTACCGTTAATGGAATAGGTGGCTTTCATGGACTGAAGGTATGATACACTGTATTGTGTCTAATTTCTTATCTCTATTTTCGCTGAATGACAAGTGTTTTGGCATTCTTTAAGTTTGTTTGGATTATAGAAGGATCATATAAAGAAAAGAAATTGAAATGATTTTTATTATATAAGTAAAAATAGTTTAGGTATAAATTCTGGTGTTGAAACTTTGTTTATTGGTTTTTACGAAATGTGATTTTTTAATTTATGTAAATATTTTTTTTTTCTAAAATTGTTGATGCAAAAGTTTATGTAGACATATTTGTTGCTCCACTTACTGGATATTTGGAATTATATTGTGTATTTAAATAGGAATTTACAGAGGGCTGTTGTTCAGTTTGTCAATCTTTGCTGCTTTTGCCAGAGTGTCTTTGTATTGGAGAACATCGGTAGGAGAAAAATAAATTATCGTGATCCTATAACTGTTCTTGTTTGGACGCCGCATTCAATATATTGAATAGAACTAGGGACCTGTTTGGATGAATTTGGATGAACTTTCTTACGGATTCTAGTATGAATGAAAAATAGGGAAAACATGGAACTAATTTCTTGAGTTAATATACTTTTATGGGCAGGTTAATCTTATTTTATTTTTCTTTTTATCTTTAGAGTTTATTTAAAAAACTTGCTCAAATAGAAGTTTCTAGGAGATGCCCATTTCATTCTTTGTAAATTTGTGATGTTATTGCATTCTTGCCTTTTTCTAACTGCTGTGAGCTTGGATTAGCTGTTTCAAATTAGACGATTTTGAATTTTTAACCATAATCTTCGTAAAGAAATTCTACAACCTATTTCTATAATATCTGGCAAGAATGATAAGTGTTCCATTTCCTCTAGGTTTGTAAGCTGTTGATCATGCCCACGGTATATTTTATCATCTTTCACTTTTTCTTTTATTTCACTTTAATGAAATCAAAATGACTGTAATTTAGTCATATGTGCGTTCTCTTAAACTAAATTCTAGTTAATTGTCATTTAATTTATAATTGGCCTCTTAAAATAGTTGAATGAATTGGTAGTCATCAGTGTTGTTACTTTATTTGGGTGCCTACTAATTTTTTTTATGGATTTTATTATATTATATATCATTTTTATGGTGTTTTTTTGTTCATTTTGTTAGTTCATGGTTTTTATAATTTTTTTCATATTTTTGTTTAATTATTTTTTTTAGATTTTTTCTTAATTTAAAAAAATGGTTATCTAAGTGTCAAGTTAACATTGAATATGTATCATGTATTGTATTCAATTTAGTTTTAATTTTTATTATTTTTGTTCAATTTAATTTTAAATTTTGTTAATTTTGTTTATTTCAGACTGAATTTTAAATTTTAAAAGGGAAACTTTTCACTATTTTTAAAACTAGATGGAATTTTTTCATTATTTCTAGAATTAGAAGGAAATTTCTTTATTTTTTTTTAAATTTTAAAAAAAATTCTTTTTATTTTTATAGTTAGAAGAAAATTTTACATTGTTTTTAAAATTGGAAGAAATTTTTTTCATTATTTTTAAAATTATATGAAAATTTCTTTATTATTTTTAAAATTAAATGGAAATCTAATTGAATACTAAAATTAGAAGGAAAATTCTTTATTGTTTTTAAATTTAGAAGAAAATTTTTTCATTACTTTTTAAACTAACTCTAATCTTACTTTTTATATATAGAAAAAATCAAATTTAATAATTATATTTCAATAATATAGTTAGAGTTGATATAAAAATAATGAAAGAAATATTCCACAAAAATGTGAATTTTAATAGAAATTAAATTTGGTATAGAAGAAAAAATTAAAACTGAATTGAATATAATTAACAAAAAATTAAACTAAATTGAGCAAAATGAATTAAAATTAAGATTAAATTGAATATAAAAGGCTTAAAATTTATGTTGATAATGACTTAACATGAAACATAATATTGATTTGACATATAACATTTTTTTTAAATCAAAGAAAAATTAAAAAATAATTTAAAAAAATCACAAACTGAATTTAAATAATATCATAAAAAAAGACAAAATTGAATATAATTTATTAAAATAGAAACTACGTTAAACACAAAAAAAAAAATTATAAATGACAAGTTAACCAAAATAGAAACAAAAAAAAAGTATTTAAATCAAAAAGTTATTAACAAAACATTCAACAAATTTCTAGAATTCATAAGAATTATAAAACTGAACTAAGATTGAGGAATATGTGAGTGAGAATCCTTATGGTAGTTGAGATTGAGCCTATAAAACTCTACACACCATTTGCACTTGTTGAATATTATAAGTAGAGATGTGAGCATTAAGGAAATGAGGATCTCTAATGTTGACTACTTAAAACAGTTAAAAGTATTGTAATTTTTACAGACGGACAAAGTGATTGAAAGGCACATGTAATGTATGCATAAGAATGCGCGTGCGCATTCCACCGATGACCAATTCCACGTGCACATGTTTTCTTTCCACATATCAACTAACAAACCTTTATTTTACCTTTTTCCATTCTTAGTTATAACATTCTTAATTCTCTATCTCTTCCCATCGATACTGCCAACCAATGTCTGCTATTTTATGCATAAAAACAGACATAGCGTTGCTTCCATCACAGTCACACAAATACTATAATTACTATTAAGTTTTTGTGTGAAGACTATAAATATATATATAATATATGAGTTCAGAAGATATTGTCTGTGTGTCCACTTCCTTCATCTTCTCGAGGAAGTTGGAGGCCACTCCTCTGTCAGAATTCTGATCTCACCATTTCAATCAACCTTGAAAAATCCCACACTATCATATTCTTCATATTTTCATTTACTTTACATTAAGTAATGTAAAAAAACCTATGATATTATGTGTAATGTTAAAACATTCTCTCTTGATAAACATAAAATATAAATAGTTATGTTTCATTGTCTTCCATATATATGCACCAAACAGAACTTGCTGGACATGTGATAAGAGTTAAGCATGTGAAGAACTAACTCTTAAGTATTTTTTTAATATGATTCTGAATTTATTCAATGCCATTCAATCTTTCTCAATGCAATAGGAAGACCTGACTGCAAAATTTTAAACTTTAGAACAATATTTAAATTCTAATTTACCTTCCAACACATGCATGGGAAGAATCAATCAAATTCACGAGCATATATTGGAATCAGATATCCACTATAGTCTTAGACAAAAAAATTATATAAAAAAATTTGTATTTATTAGTAAACCATGACATTGAGATTTGAAAATGAGCTTAATCCAGTGGACTGTTCTAAAATACCTGCAAAACATATCAACTTAAACTAAAAGGTTTACAATAAAGGGATCAAGTTAAACTACAAAATCTCCAACTTAAATTGAACTCAATCATAATCCATTTAAACCATTGCTTAAAATGAACTTAAGTTTAACTAGCCTGTAAATTTATGGATTAGTTCATTTCACAAATAATTATTATAAATAAAATAAAAGTGTTATAATTTATTTTATTTTATTTTATAATATTCATGTATTATATTTATATATTATATTATTATTATACTTAAAATTAAAATTATTTTTTTAACATGAGTTCAATTTTAAAATTTTATATATATATATATATATATATATATATATATATATATATATATATATATTAACAGAGTCATACTGGATAACAAGGAATTCTGTCTATTTATAATATTAGGTCAACCAACATAAATCTATTAAATAAGTTATCAGGAAGTTTAACTGATACATTAAATAGATCTACATATTTTGTAATTATATATGTGCCAAAATTTGGGGTATTTATTTATCCTCATAATTTTTAAAATGCCTTTTGTCTTGGATAAGACAACTTAAATAACTCATTTATTTAAACAAATTATTTTTTTTAAACAAAATAGACGAAGAAATTAAAATAAAATAAAAATTAAAAATTTTAAGAATGACATTTTAAATAATTAAAATAATATAATTTGAAATTTACTAAAAAAAAGAAATAAATTGAAATTCCACCTATTGAAGAGTTTTCTGATCATAATAAAAAGGTTTATAACTTTAAAAACTTGACTCATCAACTTTCATATTGGACCGAATCATTTCGAAATCTAGTTTGAGCCGACTCTATTTTACTATTAGCTTGAATTGACTTGACTCAATTTTTAATCAAAGTCAAAGATCGAGTCGATTAGATTTGAGCTAATAATTGAGCTAAATGGACCCGAGCCAAAAGTCGACTCGAGTCACTTGGGCTAAAGGTTAGATCGTGTTGGTCTGTGCTCATTTGGCATAAATCAAAGGTTGACCCAATTCAGCATAAATAAAAAATCGAGCCTAATAGGCTAGGGTCGAAGGTATATTCGAGTCAGTCTGACCAAAAGTTGAGCCAAGTCAACCTAGGCCGAAAGTTGAGCCAAAATCAGACATGACCTAAGGTCGAGTCGAGCCACCGAAGCCAAAGGTCGAGTCCAGTTGGCCCGAGGTTGATATCATTCATATATCTCTCACTCACCTTCATAGTCCAGTTGGCCCGAGATTGATATCATTCATATATTCTTCACTGGTTTGTAAGTGATTTTGATGTTTTAGTACATATGTATTCCATGTTACTTGTTTGTTCTGCCATTTTTTGCTAATATTCAATAGGGGAGAGTACCTGGAAAACATGTTTTTTTGTTGGTCATCATAAAAAAGGGAGAGATTATTGATAAGGGGAGCTTTAACCTCTCTTTATATCTTTGTTTTTTATGATGAATAATAAAATGGTTTAATGAGTTCTTGCACAACAAATGACATAACAAATGATTTATCTTGATCATGTTTGTGCTAGATATGTGAATATATTATTGTTGAATGAATCATGCTTAAAACATATTGATAATCTCATTTTTGGTATAAATAATCGATTAAACAAGGTATATAATATGTTAGATTTTACCAGATCACATAGAAAGCATAACAGGGGCAAACTATTATGTTATAATCGATTATAGAAAGTACATAACCGATTAAAACAGAGAGAAAGCCATAATCTATTATATAAATGAGATAATATGTTAAGGATGACAAATGTATAGACATTATGGTTAATTGTTGGAATAATCGATTACATAAGTTTGATAATCGGTTAAAAAAGAAAACATAGTCTAATTCATTACATAAATAGCCTAATTTTTTAAGATTGTTAAATGAAGCAATAACAAGCTTAAGTTTTTAGATAATCGATTACACACATAGGATAATCTATTAAAACAGAAACAGAAGCATAACAAATTACATAAATATCATAATCGATTATGCTGCGACAGGACTAGAAAATCCTATATATATGTGACTTGAAACTTGTTTCAATAACGTTTCAATTTTCAAATACTGACATTGTTATTGAGCATTGATTACAGGTGGTCTCAAGAAACATTCTTGGAGGATCTACACTTCATTGGTTGATTACATCAAGATTCATTCAAGACTTTGTGCTAAATGGTTCTAATTCAATCTACACTTGGAGAATGTGTGTTAAAGATCGGGTTTTGCATAAACAATTTGTGTATTGTGTACCTGTGCGGGTTTGCCATGAGATAAGGGTTGTGATTGCTCTTGGTTGTTGTAAGAGATTGAGGTTGTTCATCTCATGTGTTGCTATATTGATTTTGAGTGGTGAGAGGAGTGTAATCAGAGGGTTGTCTCTTTATTCTTGTATACTCAATCAATTACAATGGATTCCCTTCAACTAAGGTTGTTGAAGGAAGACTGGATGTAGGCTTGTGATAGCCGAACCAATCTAGATTGTTTGTGTTGATCTTTCTCTATTCCTTTTCTACTTGTTGATTCATTACTATTTGTTTATTGATTTCAAGAAAGCCAAGAACTCATAAAGATTTTGAAAACGTCATTAAAAAGGGTTAATCCAATTCGCCCCCCTCTTGGCTTGAGATATAAGGCCTTTCTTTTCTTACATAACATAACAATTATGTTCTAACAAAAATATACACTCAAGAACACTAATAAATTAAATAATGGTATAAGTACTTGTGCGATCGTCCGCATCAGTCTAGTACTTAATGCTTTCTTTTTTTCTCAATCATATAAAAATACCAAAAAAATACAAAATCTCCAAAAAGCTAAAAAGCATCAACGTTCCCATACGATCAATCCAGCCAGAACTACGTGATCTTTGATTCTTCATCATGAGTGAAGATACCTAGGAGCAAAGCTAGCGTTTGTCAGGTTCACTTCCCAAAAATTTAAAATTATCCATACCATTTTCAAATATATTTTTCAAACAAATTCCCAAATCATTTTCAAACATTTTTTTTTATAAAAAAGAACTACATACCCCTAATTTCTCACATGAGAATACATAGGAGTAAGGTCAATCCTTGTCGAACTTCCTAAAAATAAAAAAATATTTGTGTTTCCTTTGTGTTATCTTGTATTGTTATTTTTGGGAAAATAACCATTTTGAAAACCGCATCAAATTGTCACATTTAATTAAAATTACTACCTTTGGGCAAGTGTAGTGGGGTGCTAATACCTTCCCTATGCATAACCCACTCCAAGATCAATAATCTGGTTTTCGTAGACCATGTCTCATTTTATGATTTTTTCGTGATTTTCCAGAATAAACTATGGTGGCAACTCCAACCTGTGATTTTCAAATTTATTTATATATTTTTTAAACGGTCTTGTCGTCCCCGTCACGATCCCGGTGTTGATAGGGCCTAGTCGGTCCAGGTTGAATCTTCGAGAGTCGACCCATAACGAAAGTTGTGACAAGTCATCCTCGATCAAAAATTTGGTTAACTGAAAGGTTTAAGGATAGAATAGAGTTTGTCTTAAAATAGAAATTAAATTTCTTTATCCAAACAAGAAAATTGAAATCTAAGATATTTCAACTAATCCGCAAACAAACTATTTAAGAAATAAATAAAAAATTAATTATAATTAATTCAAATATTATGTATTTCACTTTTTTGGAATTGTTGAAATCTTTCATCCAAAAACAAGGTTAAGGTATTATATGGTAGTGGATAGAGATTGTGGGTTTTTATTGTTATATTGTTTTAGGTTCTTTAAGTTTTCTTACATACTTCATATATTTAAAGTGTCGAATGAGTCTTAAAGTATTAAATGGCAGTGGATGAAGATTGTGGTTTCGGGTTTCTATTGTTATAATGTTTTAGGTTCTTTAAGTGTTTTTACAAACTTCATATATTTGAAGTGTCGAGTGGATATTAGTAGAAAAATATGGTGAAGTGAAAATAATGAAGAAAGAGAAACTTGGATCTTTGAGTTGCTTATTTTGTTTTAAACATTTTAGCAAGTCAGTATTTTGAATTTGACTATTAAATAATGCAATTTGGAGATCCTTTTGGATTTCACGATAGAGAATGTCACGTAAAAGAATTTGGACTTTTTGGATTCCAAATAAAATTTGAATTTCAAATTATATAATTTACAACACAATCTAAAAGTTTAAGTGTATCTTAGATTGTAAATTTATAAATTTGAACTTTCAGATTGACTAATTTGAAACTTAAAACTATGTTATTCTTTAAGTCTATACTTAAGTTATTTAATAATATCAAAATTTGCATTTCTTTGTGATCATTCTTATAAGTATTTCTATAAGAACTTAGAAAATAGAGTAATAGAGTTGATAAATATTTTAAAATAATGAGACCGAGTATTTTATCTGTCACATGTGTCTTATCTAATCAGTTCTTAGTATTGAGCAAGTAAGTTTCGACTTCTTTTTCCTTTTGTTCTTAGGTCAAAATCATGCGTGTTGATTATCTATTGTTGTGTCATATGTGACCTTTTCCTAATTGCTTGTCAATCTGAGGTCCTAAGAACTCACTCCTATCACATTTTGGTGATTTGTAGGAGTTTTTAGGGTTCCTTGAGTTTGAAGCAACGATTGAACGTTCTTAGAGCTATAGAAATTCTCTGTGAGGTAAGGGAAGCTAGTTTTTGTGTTCAATTATAAAGTATGAATTGATAAGTAATTAGAGGATATAAATGGTTGATATTGAATGTTGATGCTTGAAATGTGAATTGTTATTAGGTAAGTGAATTTGATCACATAAGTATTGTTGATGATGAATGATTTCTGTGTTACACTTCAATTGTATGATAAATGAAATTGTTTAGATGTTGTGGATGTGTTGAATGTGGTTAAGAGTGGAAAAGAATGAAATTAAGTAGGATTAATAGGTGTTTTAGTCAAAATAACAGGTTTTGAGTAATGTGAGTTTTAAATTAAAGGTTACCAAGATGAAGTCCAGTTTTAGAGTCTATTCCATGGAGATTTAAGACTTGTCAAAGTTGTGAATGTGTTAAAATCTGGTTTA
Source organism: Vigna reflexopilosa (assembly GCA_027742785.1). Lineage (NCBI taxonomy): Eukaryota > Viridiplantae > Streptophyta > Magnoliopsida > Fabales > Fabaceae > Vigna > Vigna reflexopilosa. Next base: position 14,887,168 of record CM050914.1, read on the forward strand.
TAAATAATTAGTACAAAGTTGATGGTATTTTGGTTAGTTTTAAGATTCATTTTAGGGGTTTGGAATAATGAGATTTTGAATTAATGGTTCTGTGTCCAAATAGAAGATTTAGGGTGTGTTAGTAAGTCATTTATAACTTGTTAGAGTTCTTAAATTACTTAAAAATTAGCTAAAATGGTTAGAATGTGATTTTGGTCTTTAAGTTGAGAATTTAAAGGTTTTTGAGTTGATGTCTTCTTATAAACAATTGATTTTTAGTTTAAGATAGGTTATACGCTTTTGTTTAAGTCTAAAATAGTTTATAATCCAATCTAGGAGTGTTAGAAATTGGTAAAAGTGGATAAAAGAGGTAATGAGTGGTCTAAAAGTTCTATTTTTGTAGTTTTAGTGTTGTAGAACTATGCAGTCCAGCAGGGTGAGCAAAATTGGCTAGTTGGGTGAGTGTAAGGGAGTTTTGGCAGTGCGTTCCAGTGGCTGAGTGAGCCAATTTGTTTAGCTTGGGGAGCTTGTTGTTTTCGCTCTCATTGGGCGAGCAGAAGTGGCTAGTTGGGCAAGTATTTGGGGTTTTTGTTATAAAGTTGGAGTGGCTGAGCGAGCCAGCTCGCTTAGCTTGAGGAACTTGTTGTTTTGGCTCTAGTTGGGCGAGCAAAGTATGCTAGTTAGGCGATTGGGTCTATGTTCTTAGGTGTTTTTGAATCCTTTATTTTACGTGTATGACTTTTAGAGTTCTGATGAATTGTTGTGTTATATGATAATGTTTGCAATATATTTTGAATAGAATGAGATGTATAAGAGTTCTAACGAGGATTCTTAAGGTTTGTATAAAATGTTGTTAGTATAAATGTAAGAAGCTTGATGTGGGGGGTTATCTTGATACTCTAATGATCATCCATGCTCAATTAGAGAGTGATGAGTCATGTCGTGAGAGGAGCAGGAAGTCCTAGTCTGGGGTTCTTTCTTCATAGTGGAAAAAGGTGTTTTAACGGACTAACCTTGTGTGGTAGCTTTGAGTGGCTCTTTTCTTTGAAAATAGTGAAAATAGTTTACTTTGAATCGAGTCGAGTTAGGTCCATTTCATGTTAAGTCGAGTTGGCTCTTTTCTGGTTTAGTCATGTTTAACTCACCTATGCTTAAGTTATGTCGATTCCATATCTGGTTGAGTCATGTTGAACCCACTTCCGATTGGTTCATGTCGGCCTACCTTTGGTCAAATCAAGTTTGACCCATCTCTAGTTGAGTCATATCATGCCCACCTCTAGCCAAGTAGTGTCAATCACACCTTGAAATAAATCGAGTCAGGTTCACCTTATGCTAAGTGGAATTGGTTCCACCTCTAGCCTAGTCATGCTAGACTTGTCTTTGACTGAGTCGAGTTGGGTCGATCTTTAGAATAGTCGAGTCTTTCCTATTTCGGATCGAGTAAAGTTATGTTCATGTTAGCTCGAGTATATTAAGGTCAGATTGAAATGCATAGGCTGATGTTGCATTAAGTCAAATTAAGGCTACATAAAATTAAGTCAATTTGGTCAACCTTAGGTTGAATTGAGTCAAACTCACCTTTGACTGAATTTAGTCTAATGAATCATTGGTTGAATCAAGTCATATTCACATTGGGTCGAGTTGAGCCAAATCAACGTTGGGTCAAGTTAAATTAAACCCACATTAGACTGAAATTAAGTCTTTTTTAGATGATATCATGCTAATTCTAACAAAATCAACCAAGTTTTGACTTAAAATAAATAACATTGGGTCTAGTCAAACTCAAGTGGATTGGTTTGTCCTAATTAGATAATTTGAGCTAACTTTTATGCTAAATTACAAATAATATAAAATTAAATAAAAACGTTACCATTTCAATATATTTAATTATTTTAAATATAAAATACAATTAATTAAATTATGGGGTATAAAATCAGATTAGATTATTAGTAATTAAAAATAACAATTATTGTTATTTAAATTAAAAGTTGATATACACTACTTTCGTTTAAACAAAATTTAAATAAGTAAGAAAAACATTCATAATTAAATTAATTGCATTTGAGAAGTCAAAGCACTAATATGAACCTGCATATTTAAAGTAGAATTAATTTAATTATTGGATGTAATTAATTTTTTACATCAAAAGTTCTTTAAATTCTACAAATAAATTATTTATTATTCTGATTTAAGAATTGTAACTTCAAATTGTTTTCATCTTATAATTAAAAGAAAAAGTTAATTCGTTCAAATGAGTGAATGCAAAAAAAAAACAGCGTTTTTTTATATAAACAGTATATATAATTTTATTATTTATTTGTACAGATAATTAATCAAAAATAAGAAATAATGTAATTTAAAATATTTATAATTACAAAAATAGTGTTAAAAAATATGAAGTTATTCAGTTATTTTAAGATAAAAATAAAATATATTAAATGGTAATTGAAATAATTTTGAAATATGTAGTAATAAGAAATGATAAATTTGATATTATTATTAAGAGAAACATACCATTTTTATATAATTTAATAATGAAAATTATATTTTAATAGACGTCAATTTTAAGAGAAGATAACATCTTAATTTAAAATTAATTGCAAAGTAAATGTTGATATCTATATAAACTTTATTTCTCAAGGGTTTTTTACATACTTAGGTTCAAACTCAAACATTGTTTTATTCTAAAGACATAATCACTTATTATGACTAAATTTGTCTATGTGCTTCTTCTCATCTTTGTCATGGCTTTGCTCACTCAATATGTCTATGTGATTCATCTTTCTCTCCCACTCGTATTTTTTCTTATATCTATCTTATTTATACTTTTACTTATTCATCTAAAATTATTTGTGTAGGGTGGTGGCGAAGGGTCTCTTAAGCCCGAAGATATTTACTCATCTGGTAAAATTTTTTAAAATTAATATACATGTAATGTTGAAACTGAATATTATATTGGTGAATTATTTCAGAATGTGCGAGTGCATGCAAATATCGTTGTTCAAAGACTCGGATTCCTACGAATTGTCTTCGTTAGTGTAATATGTGTTGTCAAAAATGTTTATGTGTTCCCTCTGGAACCTTCAGCAACAAGCAAGAATGTCCTTGTTACAACAATTGGAAATCAAGTCAAGGAAAACCAAAGTGTCCTTAATCTTCATCCAAAAATAAATTTTATCTCTTTTCTCTACTTTATTTGAAACTTCTATAATATTGAATTTGCTTGTTAGACAACCATAAGTTGAGAAATAAATTCATATTCATGCTCTTCTACTTTTCTTCTTTTTTCTTTTTTCTTTTTTCTTTTTCTTTTTTCTTTTTTCTTCAACATTTTACTTTTTCCACACATAACAACCAAACATGAATTAACAATACAAACCACCCTTCCATTTCGCGATATTAACAAAACATCAATTTTGTTGACTTGTGTATCAATTTGTGAAATAATGTATACAATTGTTAGCATAAAAAAATAATCAGTGTTGGATTGAAAAAATTAAGATCTTTTATATAATCTCACAAAACTTCAAACTGTCTATGTAACGTATTATAAATTAAACAATATTATGAATTTAAAGTTAAAAGTGAATAACAAAATGACAAATAACTAATGATTCGTTGTATGAAAAATTTAATATTTAGTTAAAAGAAAATAAGAAAAAAAAATGTAATATTAAGAGTAAAGAATTATTAGACATATTACAATATATTCTTCTTCACACTAAACTAAAGTCTCATTTTTCGTTCTCTCTCCCTCGAATCAAATAGGAATGACATTGACAAAGTGAATCTTAGTTGAAAGGCTAGCATGCCAACTTATCAAATTCTGACAAGTTGAGTTGATGATTTCAAATTATTAGAATGTCTTAGTCCATCTCTTAATCTACCAAACTGACACGTCAAAACACTAATATGTTATTTCATTTTTAAAAATTAAAAATTATATAACAATTAGTTTATAACTTTTTTATTATAATACAAAATATTATTGAACATTTATAAATTAAGTTTTAATTGTTAATTATAATAATTTAATTTAACATGTAGAAATAATAATTATTTTAATTTATCTTATTTGAAACATTGATAAAAATATTTATAAAAGTAAATATGCTTTTAATATATATATATATATATATATATATATAATATAATATAATATAATATAATATAAAAAGTTGACAGGTCAGTCAATAGTCCACTAATTAACTTTTTTTCGTCAAGATTTTGACCTAATTTTTTATGACAAGTAATGTCATTTTTTTATGAAACGACACTGAACCTAGGCAAAATAAATTGAAATAACTTATTTGTTACTCCTATCATAAAACTTCCATAAAATAATATATATTATTTATAAAAGTAATAATTTAGATGTTGTGGATGTGTTGAATGTGGTTAAGAGTGGAAGTTAATGAAATTAGGTAGGATTGGTAAGTGTTTTGGTCAAAATAAGAGGTTTTGAGTATGTGAGTTTTGAATTAAAGGTTACCAAGATGATGTCTAGTTTTAAAGTCTATTCCAAGGAGATTTAAGACTGGTTAGAGTTGTGAATGTGTTAAAATTTGGTTTAGAAATAATTAGTAGTAAGTTGGTGGTATTTTGGTTAGTTTTAATATTCATTTTAGGGGTTTTGAATTGTGAGATTTTGAATCAATGGTTCTGTGTCCAAATGGAAGGTTTGGGGTTTGTTAGTAAATAATTTCTGACTTGTTAGAGTTCTTAAATTACTTCAAAAGGAGCTAGAATAGGTAAAATGCGATTTTGGTCTCTAATTTTAGAATTTAGAGGTTTTTGAGTTGATGTCTTCTTATAAACAATCTATTTTTAGTTTAAGATAGGTTATACGTTTCTTTTAAGTTTAAAATAGTTTATAATCCAATCTAGGAGTGTTAGAAATTGGTAAAATTGGATAGAAGAGGTAATGAGTGGTCTAGAAGTTCTAATTTTGTAGTTTTAGTTGGAGAATTATGCAGTCCGGCTACGCGAGCATAATTGGCTAGTTGGGCGAGTGTATGGGAGTTTTGGCAGTGAGTTCCTGTGGCTGAGCGAGCCAACTCGTTGAGCTTGGGGAGCTTGTTGTTTTGGCTCTTGTTGGGCGAGTAGAAGTGGCTAGCTAGGCAAGTATTTGGGGTGTTTGATAGAGAGTTGTAGTGGTTGAGTGAGCTAGCTCGCTTAGCTTTAGGAACTTGTTGTTTTGGCTCTAGCTGGGGGAGCAAAGTCTGCGAGCTGGGCAAGTGGGTCTGTGTTCTTAGGTGTTTTTGAATCCTTTATTTTATGTGTATGACTTTAAGAGTTGTAATGAAGTGTTGTGTGTTATGTGATAATGTTTGCAATATATTTTGAATAGAATGAGATGTATAAGAGTCCTATAAAGGATTCTTAAGTGTTGTATAAAATGTTGTTAGTGTAAATGTAAGAAGCTCGATATGGGGGTTATCCTGACACTCTAATGATCATCCATGTTGAATTAGAGAGTGATGAGTCATGTTGTGAGAGGAGCACAAAGTCCTAGCCTAAGGGCCTTTCTTCATGGTGGAAAAAAGCGTTTTAATGGATTAACCTTGTGTGGTAGCTTTGAGTGGGTCAACTATTCCACCACATAAGTGCAGAACCTTCTGTGGCTCGAAATTAATACTATATTGCAAAGAGTTTGGCCAAGTTTGAGTCATTTTTGTGAATGGGAAAGATGTTTTATGATGTGTGAATTGAATTGTATGATGGAATTTATTTTACCATGTTAAATTGTTTTACAATTACCTTATGCTTTTTGTGTGTTTCTTGGATGTTTTTTCTTTGTGTTGTTTTCTTGTGGCGATGAGCAGAGCAAGATGATGTGATAGTTGAGCAGGCCTTAGGTGGAGATGGCTCAGACGTTTAATATACATAGTAGTTTCTCCTTTAGTAGTTATCTTTTCCTTTGGTTGTTTAGAGACACCACCCTGTACATAGTTTTGATACTTGTACTTTGTATATAAAGTCAGTATTTATGGTTGTTTAGATGACTGTAAAAATAAATTTATGTTTCCTGTGTGTTAACTGATCTATCTTATTGACTATGTGATTATTCCTCTATTGTTTTAATATTATATTTTGGGATGTTACAATTTCAATAGTGATTGTTGATAGAAATAGAAGAATTTTGAACCAAAAAATCATATTAAATTGATAAGTTATATCACATGAGTGAACTGTCTAAAAAGTTTTAGAAAACATAAAATAAATTAATTGATAGAGATTGTGTTCAATCTTTTACAACATATAAGATAAATCAAACTTGTTATTATTTGTGAAAAAAAAAATATGACATAAGCCATATGTTATGTTATAATGTATTTTTGTATAGGTATTTTCTATATGAGCTGAATTGTTGAGAGTAAATTTTAAACTTGATTTTGTAATTATTATATGGAGATTTGATACAACAAATAAACATGAGAAACAAACATATGATATAGTCTTGGGATGTAAAAAATGATAAATATAAAAAATATAAAAAATATTTGAATTAAGAATTTCAACACCAAAGCATAACATCGATTATTTGAGATTTTATGGGATGCTATAATTGCTATATAAAGGCCAATATGAATCCTTAATGATGTGTGGAATAGGCTGTTAGAACATTGGAATTCTCCTTCGTATAGTAACAAATGTGTTACAACCAAAAGAACAGGAATTTTGAAAAGGGTGGGACCATGCTCAGGTGGCTCCATCACCACTCATGAACATATCATTCGTATGGTATACACATCAATTGTTTCTATTATTCACATTTGACCTACATTTTAAAGTTTCACATTGAATCATATTTATAACAACATACTTTGTTGCAGGCACGTGAACTAGGATGGTTTGTGTTTGTTCGTGAGGTATTTCAACAAACACATATCTGCAAGGATAATGGCCAATTTGTGGATAAAAAATCTAGGAAGACACGGTTGAGCCTCTTTTAGTGTTAATATTATTTACCATTAAACTTTTATTAATAGGAAGAATTTGAGACTAGGCTTTCCTAAGTCAAATATGAGGTTTCCACATGTGGTGTTGATGGAACACGAGCATAACTCTCTTGATCCTACACAAGATGAGATTATCAAGACTAAGTCTTGGGTTGAGAATATTGGAGGAAATAAAAAGGAAGACTTTATGGGTTGGCCAACTTACTACAAAATATACAGGTCTAAATGATAACCTCACTAAACTACCACCTTCCTCTTATTCTAATAATGAGGACCTCAACTAGCTTAGGCAACAACTTTCGAAAAGCCTAAAGGAAAATGAGAAATTGAGGACCAAGTTTAAATCACTAGTATTTCAATATCTCCCTCTTGATGCCCAGTCTCGTCTTCAACGTCCATAACCAAACACTAACCAACAAAACTCCCAAATCCCTCAACCCTAGTCACACTTTAAGCAACAAAATAATCATGAGGATGAAAATTTAATCAAAGCACAATCTTGTCCTGATTATGAAGATTATTAAAGTATCTTATATGTAAAACATTGTTCTATACTTAAATAATGGTCTCAATACTTGTATTTGGTATGTTGGATTTGATATGGTAATGGATTTTGTTGATAAGGGGAGCAATGTGATAGTTGAACCCAATCCCTATATGTTGTTTTGATGATGACAACACATTAATAGCAACAATACATGAATGTTGTCATGTCACAATAGAAAAGTGTTTCTGTGTGTTATACATATGTGGAATGTGTAAATGCTTACTGTGTAATATGAACATAGTGTGTTACATGCATATGTTGAACATATTGTTGATTGATGCATACTTTTGGGATTATGATGAGATTATACCTTTGTATGCTCACTGTATGTTTTTGTGAAAAGAAAACCATATGCACAAAAGCATATATGCATGACTTAATCGATTACAATGTTGAGATAATCAATTAAGGTCGTCAAACAACTTTCTTTTTGAACTGGGGCAAAACAACTAGTTTGAATCGATTACATTAGTTGTTGAATCGATTAAAACTCGTGTGTTTGCATATATCTTTTTCAGATGTGCTGTGATGAGTTTTTGAGAAGAAAAAATTTCAAAATTTTCTTAAGTGATAAACTTAATCGATTACCCTTTTTGTGTATTCAATTAAGTTTGTTATGTTTTGCAAATTGATTGGATGCTAGTCATAACTACTATAATGGTCATATTTTTAAATGTGTTTGACTAACATTTAATGTTAATCGATTACATTAATTGAACATTCAATTAATGAGCTGAGTTAGTTGTAATACTGTTACATCAGTTTTATGTAACCGATTACACTACTAACATAATTGATTACTTTACATCTGATATGACAGTAACTATAAATTGCCGCCCTGTTTGTAATTTTGTGACTTTTGATCATTCTAACATTTTCATATTTGATTGTTTTGATCTGAAAGAGTTTACATATTACTCAATACGCTCCAAGAATAAAGAGCGCTAGAAATTTGAAGAATCTTGAGGAATTCTTGAGAGACCTTTTTTTGGACTACATTGGTTGATCACATTAGCACGACTGAAGGTGCAATTGGTTTTTATTAAAGGAAGATTTGAAATCTTTGACTTGTTGTTTCCCTGGACGTGTGCGTCAGGAAGAAGAGTGGTGTGCTCTTGACTTTGAGAGGGGATTCTCAAAGGGTTTCTACAACAAGACCGTAGGGTGCTGTGTTGGCAGGTGTATTCTGTTTCTATATTTGATTGAGAGTTTGATAGGTGTTTACATTAGAGTGTGCTCTGTAAATCCTTTGTTGTAATACTCTGATCATTATAGTGAACTACTCTCCAATCTAAGGTTGATTGGGAGAGTGACTGGATGTAGGCATTGAGGCCGAACCAGTATAAAAATTGTGTTTGATTTTCTCTCCTTATTTCCTTACATTTTGATTGCATACTTACTTTGCTTGCTGCACAATAAAGATTCAAAGAACTTTCTAATTCTTCAAAAATATTTTAAAAGTGCATGTTTTTATTAAACACCGATTCACCACCACCACCCCCCCCTTGGTGTGAAGAAACAAGCCGCATTTTTTCTAACATATTTCATATATTTTAGTTATTTGATATGGTATTTGACAAATGGTTCACATTGTTCTCCTAAATATGTAAATTATTAAATGTGGTTGATATTAATATGGTGATTTCTATTTGGGATTGAATAGTGTGTTGAATTGGTTATGAATATGTTTCACAATTTTTGATAGACATATTCATTGGTAAATATCATTACATTCATGACCATCACCTTAACATGCTCACACATAATGGTGGACCACCACTGTTAACTAATTTCAAAAACAAGTACTAACTTGACCACATTACTTAAAAAATTACTAAAAAGCACAACATTGAAAGACGAAAAATATAAAAAACACTAACCCTAAATTATGCAATCATTGAAACAACACACCAATGACAAAAACCCAAAATCAACACATACAATGATACATATTAAAGACATATGCACCTTCAATCGTCAATCCAATCCACTTCCTTGTCAATGGAAGCTTGACTTTTCACTTTCACTTTGCTACTAATGGAATCCACAAATCATCTTCTCGTTGTCTTGTCGTAGATAGAGAAAGCGTCTATTTTCGTTTTTAATTTCTTATTTTTATTATCAGCTCAAATTTCCTCATCACAAAATTCTTATGTGCCACATATGTATAAATTGTCATGAAAAGATGTATAAGCAATCAACATTAACAATTTAAATGGCCTCAACAAAAAAAAGGACTTGATTGATGAACATTAATGAATTTGGGGATGCAATTCACACAAAATTAAAAAAAGGGACCAAGCTCACACACTCCCACCAAATTAATAACCATATAAGTAATTAAGGGTTTTAATTTTTATGTTAGTTTTCTAGTGTTAACCTTTTAATATAAAATTTAACTCTAATGTTTAACTTAGTGTCCAAAAATTGACATTGATTACCTTTTTTATTTTTAAAATTTATTATTTGTGTCTAGTTTTATGTCTCTAGAGTCGATACTTTTTTATTTGTTTTTGTTTTTAAAATTTAATAACTTTGTAGTGTTAGTGTAGAGTGAGTTAGAGAGTCTCTAACTTTTTTCTTTTGTGATTGTTTAACGTATGCTACTAGCGTACCTTTTTAGTTAATGCTATTGGCGTCCCTTTTATAGCTCATGTTATGTTAATGTAAATAGTTTTACACATTCTTGTAGTGATCATTAATATAGTTAAATACACATATAAACTCATCAATATATAGTAACACCTTGTTGAAGGAATAGACTTAAACGATATTACAGTCTCAAATATATAGTAAATGCATAATAGAACCTCCATGCATCTTCTTTCTCAATTCTAACCTCGATTAAGGTTTCGTTCTCCCCTTTCCAAGAATTATGGATCCTTTAAGTTTACTATTTTCAACCTCGACTCTTACCCAAAATTTGTATTCTCATATTTGTATTTTCTCAAATCCTATTTCTCTATAGCAATCTCCCTTTGAAAACCCAATTCAAAGTGAGGTTCATGCAGGGAAAGTAATTGTATTTGGTTTATGGTGATGACATCGGTTGTTTGTCCTTATCTATCGTGGAGGTAAGGTTTTCTTCATCCCTTTTTTTTCTTTATTCATTGAGAGGATTCTTTGATGATGTATGGTTGTGGTTCATAATAAAAATGGGAAAATTCATTGTTCTTCCATTTTTATGTTGTTCTCATGCTACATAGGAATCTAGGTTAGTTTCAAAGCTTTTCAATTATGGTGTTTAATTTGTATTTTTCAAATTTTTTGTTTTATCGGTGAATTTTCCAATTTTGTTGTGATCATGCTTGCGCTTGGTGATAAGAATTTGCTTGATATTGATATATTAGCTTTTCATTATTAGAAATGTTCATTACTAGGAGTTTTTATTGTTAGGAATTTTCATTATTAAAAAGTATATAAGTTTTCATTATATAATATTAATTGTTTGATAATATATAATTTATCCTTTTATTAGTTCAATATTATTAGTTTTCATTGTATTGGTAGGTTTTATTAGGTTTTATTTGGATGTAGAGAATAAATATCTCTACACTGATTATATATAATACAGTTAACTTATTAATGGATCATCATGCTTATTATTGATGGAAAATATCATTTGATTATATTTGAAAGTCGTTATCGAAGGCCAAACATTTGTTGGTAATATGAATTTAACGATAAAGTTATATCGTTGATTATTACTAAAGAATTCGTCGATAAATTTTACAAAGAAACAAATTAACAATAACATAATATTCATTAGTAATTCATTAAAAATTATAAGTTATCAACACATTTCACTCGTTATCCACGAATTCTGATCATCGATAATATTAAATTTTTTATAATGTAAAATTGAAAAAAATATACAAAAATTCTTAAAAGCAATAAAATAACAGTGGTAATGAAACATTAACTTAAATTCACATAAATTTTTTTTGGTCTAATATTTGAAAATAAGATGATTTTTTTTTAATTAAAAGAAAAGATAAAAAATTTAACATCTAAACTTTAGATTTATTAAGAGATAGATTCTTCAATCCATTTTATTATTTTCAAGAGAGAGAAAAAAAACTGTTATGAAACTCTTATTTATGGATAAGTTAAAAAATATAATAAATATAAATCCTTGAATTATATTTCAACATTCAAGATTAAAAATTAAATATATGCAATTTTTTAAGTAATGTCATGGCCACATTAAGGGTTAAAATTGAGCATGCTTGAAGACATAAGAAAATGAAAAAAGAAAAAAATAAAAAGTATCAATTTTCACTATTTGTTTGAGAAAAATAACTGAAAAAAAGAGAGAAATATTTTTGTGGTATTATAATATACACACTTATCCCCTAAATTGACATTAAATGAAAGAGTTGGTCCCTCTTTATTTTTTAATTTTACTTTTATCACTTTTTAAAACTATTTATTTTTCTCTCTAACTTTTTAGACCAAACTTTGGAACTAATTACCAATCCCTATTCTTGCTGTTCAAATCAAACATTGAAATTTCAGATTGGGACTGTTAGTTAGTTATACTTCCATTCACATAAATAGTGTCATGTTTCTTGGAGTTGACATTTCTACACCCAAAAATTTCTCAGACACTGTACACTGCAATTCAACAACAAAAATTATAATTAAGTTCTAAGATTATGATAAATTTGGGTATCTTAAATTAGGTTTCTACTTTTCTTTTTAGTGCTCAAAACTTTTATATTTTCTAATTGAATAGATACAGTTTAACTTCTTTTTTCTACACGAATTTTATCTTGTCCTACTTTTTTTTGAAGTATTAAAATATGAAAAATTCGTATTTATTAAAATGACGAATGATTTTTATTTATAACGTGTTGGATAATAAAACTGTACTGATTAAAGAATTATCTCTTCTATTATTCATAAAACATTTCTTATTATCTAATAAATTCCCAATTATAATAATAAAAGTTATTTCTATTTTTATATTAAACAAACGTGTAGGAACAAGTTAACAGGATAAAATAATTCTTATATTACGAAAAAGTTAAATAAAAAAGTCAATTAAAAATATAAAAACTTTATATATTTAGTAGAACAAAATTTTCAATAATAATTTAATTAAAAATATTTAAATTTATGAAAAGTTTAAAAGTTAATTAATTTTTCCTGTAAATTCAAATGTATAACAATCTTCATCATTTTCATTTCACAACAGCCAAGTGAAAATGAATGGAGGTAAGATTAAAGCGGAAAAGACAAACTAAAGTAAAATAAAAACGCAACCTTTGTTAACATTTATCTGCTGGGAAGATACCCTGAAGTGTCGGATTGAAGAACCAGAGTGCATATATATATATATATATATATATATATATATATATATATATATATTAAAGCTTAAAATTTGGATGCCACTCTTTAAACATTTTTTAACGAGACTGAGAATTATTAAAATGAAATTCCAATTTTAGCAAGAGAAAAAGAAAACTGAAAGAAATATATCATAATAAATCTTCGATTTTTGCATTTATATTTTAGCCCATTTGTATTTATATTTGAGGAAGAGATGAAGAAAGGGTTAAAAACTAAAACTGTCAATTTCTTAAAGTTTCAGAGATTATAGAAAGTGGAAAGAGAAAAAATGATTAAACTTTTAGTAGTTAGAGAGAGAGGGAGGGGAAAGAGAAGAAAAGTAGAGAATGTTAGAGTATTATAATACAAGTTATGTTATATGATTATACAGTAATTATTGATATTACAGTGCATTAATTATAACACATTTATATATTCCAAATAAAAAGTGATTGTTCCTCGCTTGGCGTGGGTGTTGTCCCCAGTGGCAAGGGAAAATTGAAAGGCCCACCTTGTTGTAAGATTGAGATTGGATCCTGCAGCAGCAAGTAGGTGAAGGACTGAAAGTGTAGTACCCTCAGATTATGTTTGAACTTAGCAAGTCAGAATAGTCTATTCCTTCACCACTTTCCAAAATTTCTTTATTCATTTCTAAATTCTTCTTTTTCCCTTTGAAGGGAAACCTTAATCATTCTTTTGCTTCAGATAAGCAATGTTCTCTCAGAATATTCAACACTCCCATTTTTCACACAAAAAACACTTCTTTCTACGCTCAGGGTCCTGCAGGATCAATTTTGGCCTTTTCTTCTAGGACACACTATATAGTAGTGGTGGTGATGTAACAAAAATCATGACATGCATATTTAGTTCTAGCTTTTTCTCTGCTGTGGGTCTCTTCTGCATCATCATTTTCTTTGATTCATAGTTCTATTTCATATCTGATCTGGGTCACCTTTTTCCTATTCTGGGTCCGGTTTTCTCCCATCCCATTTCACACTGCCTGCTTTGTGTTTGTTTCTTGTTTTCACCAAATCTCATAATTCAAGACAATATCCTCGTCTTTTGTTTCTCCGGATTCTAATTTGGTGCCAAGTTCGTTCATTTAGATGTCGCGAGAAATCACTGGATAGACTCTTTACTTTTGGTTTTCAGGTGTCTCTGTTGCAATTGAGTTGTGGGGGGATTGTGAATTTGGGTTTTATTTATATTTGGAAGCGATACATGTAGACTTGTAGGGTGGTTTTGGGGTTAAGATAATGGGATCTCAAGGTGGGGCAATCCAGGAGCCAAATAATGGGTCTTTGGCAAGGCAAGGGTCTTTGTACAATCTCACCCTTGATGAGGTGCACAACCAGCTTGGAAATTTGGGGAAACCCTTAGGAAGCATGAATCTTGATGAGCTGCTCAAGGGTGTGTGGACTGCAGAATCTGGAACTGATGCATACATGCAGCAAGGTCAGGTAGCTTCTGCTGGATCATCTTTGAATCCTCAAGGGAGTCTAACATTGTGTGGGGATCTTAGCAAGAAAACAATTGATGAGGTTTGGAGAGATATGCAACAAAAGAAGAGTGTTAGTCAGGAAAGAGGAAGACAGCCTACACTGGGTGAGATGACCCTGGAGGATTTCTTGGTGAAGGCTGGTGTGACTACTGAACCTTTCTCTAATGAGGATAGTTCCATGGCCATGCCAGGGGTTGATTCCCAACACAACACATCACAACATGCTCATTGGCTGCAATACCAGCTCACTCCAGTGCAGGAGCCGCCACAACATCATCAACATCAAAATCAGCAGAATACTATGATGCCGGGTTTTTCCGGTTTTATGGCTGTTCAACAGCCTATGCCGGTTGTGGTGAATCCGGTTCTGGATGCAGGATACTCTGAAGCAATGCCGTCTTCTTTTATGGGTGCCTTATCTGATTCACAATCTGCAGGTAGGAAAAGGGCTGCCTCAGGTAATGTGGTTGAGAAAACTGTGGAGAGGAGGCAGAAGAGGATGATTAAAAATAGGGAATCAGCAGCTCGGTCCAGGGCTAGAAAGCAGGTTTTTTTTGTTTCTTGTTTTTTTTTTTCATGGTGTATTTGCTTTCAAGTCTTCTTTTTTACTTTTCTTTTTTATACAAAGCTGCATATATTTGAATGGGCAGGCATACACACAAGAACTGGAGATTAAAGTTTCTCGTTTAGAAGAAGAGAATGAAAGGCTTAGAAGACAGAATGTAAGTTTAGATTCTTTTTTCAGTTTGTGTCTTTGCTTATTCTTGTCTGCTGGTACTTTCTGGTGTCAGATTGATAATGCCATATGGTTGCACAATGGATGGTTGAAATGTTGGCGATTTAGTTTACCTTGCCAATGGTTTTCTATTAAGTGGAGTGTTTAAATCAATTGAACTTCAACTACAATTTAACAATTGACATTTGGTTTATCATTGTGTATATTTAGGATTACAATTACATTTTTTTTAAATATTTTGATTTTGCTTGGATATGATCTTCCTCTCTTTTTAATTACACTATTGACGTGAAGCAGGCCATGACCTTAGGCTGGTGATCTGCTTTTGGTCTTGTCATATTCTCTATTTTCCTTTGTTCTGTTCTTTATTTCCTTATGCATGCATTATTCTGAATCTTCTTTATTTGATAATTGAACCTTTGTGTCTGTGTGTGCCTAATTTTTCTGGGTTTTGGCCCCAGAAGACATGCGATTTCAGGACATGTTCATTTTATGGTGATAATCTCTTTCTTGGAAACAAGTTCTGATTTAATGATAATTTCTGAATTTGTTAGGTCTAAAATATTTTCTCCTTTCTTTAGCAATGAATTATTTTATTTTTTTCCGGATTAATGATTTTGAGGGTGTATATTGTTAACTCTCTGTCTGGCATGGCTCCAAGGAATTCTTTTTGAAACTTTTGGGTAAAAGAATTGCAGAAAGTGTAGGTGTTTATGTTGATGACTTTATCAGTTTGTGGTGAGCGATAAGGTGAAATATTTAGCGTTTGAATGTAGCACGTATTTTGAACACCTATACAAAGAACAGATCAGGGTTCTTTAAAGTTGGACATAGGACAGAGGCTCCAAGAATTTGTGACCATATCAGGTGAAGAAAAAAGTGCTGAGAAGGGTCATAAGGAGGTAGATCAGCAGACTTCTCTAGAGCTCATTGTTGAGCGACAAAATAAAAAAGAAAAAAAATTGTGTTCAGAGTAAATACTTCTGATGTTTTTTCTAACCCTTGATTACATATAATTCCCTAACAAACAGATAAAACATTTGTGTTACATCTAACTTCCAACGTTTAAATTGTATCCAACTTGAGATTACGTGTTTGACTTCTCTCCCTTCCTTATCTGGAGATGTATTCTCTGTAGTGTGGAGAGGTACGAAGATTTCAATGTTAAAAAGATAGACTCACTTTGGCTAAAGTTTGGGGTACTTTATGGCTTCAAGATATGGCCAACTATTTTGCTTGCAGTTAGTCTGGCTGACACATTTCAAGTCAAGGCTACAAGAATCAAAATTAATGCACAAAACTAAACCTGATTCTGTTGAAATTGGGAGAAATAAGTTGTGAGTGGTAATGATCTTGATCATGAATCTCTGCTTTCTGTTAGTATTTTGAATTGTACAATTGTAGGATGATTTGATTTTTGAAGCATTAGTTCAGAACTATGTCTGCAGCCTTAAGTATTTCCATTTGGAATCACCCAACCTTGTACTGATCACGAAAGGGTGAATTTATAATGTGAGCCTACGTATGATTGTATATTGTTGTGATATTATATCTCTGTTGGCATAAATCCTTTTTAGTTTGTTTTCAGTTTTAATGTAACATTTGGTCTTGGATCCGTCTCTACATTGTAACTTTACCACATACAAAACTAAAGGGAACCTGCCAGTTATAAAAGTCTTACAATGAATGTTCAACTATGTGAATTTTAGATGAAGAGCATGAAAATGACTAATGTTTAGATCGTAAAAATGACCCTTCTTTTAAAATATATAAAAAGAAAGATAACACTTCTATCATGTGTTCATGATTAAGCCAATTGTCTGTGGTTGTCTTTTTGTGGAATCAAATGGAAATATCTGTGGTTAGATTTTAATAATAGATAAGCATGCATAATTTATCCACATCAGTTATATATCTTAGAGCTTTCTTGGACAAGCTTTCGATCGTAAAACTTGAAGGACATAGCTGTGTCTGTAAGATGGCATTACCCTTCCATAATGATCTTTGAACCAACAATATGGTATAATGTAAGCTCATATTTTGAGGTTGCAACTAACCAACCATAATTGCGTGTTTCTTTTTCTTCAATTCTCTAAACTATTTACATTGTTGAATAAAAAATAGCTCGCAAAAATAGTTTTATGTAAGAGCTTTGGAGATGATTCTGGATGGTTTATCTCTGCTCATAGTAACTGTTTTTTATGATCTTTCTTTCAGGAGATAGAGAAGGTATTGCCAAGTGCACCGCCACCAGACCCTAAGCATCAGCTGCGCAGAACTAGTTCAGCTCCCCTTTGATGGCTTCACTGCAAACCAGTTTCTACCAAACTTCCATGCACTTCCATAGATCTCATTTGCGACATATATGTTTGGCACTCAAGTTTCCAACATTTGGAAATCTATTTTTCTCTGGGAAGTGCTGCTATTTATTCTCCTCAGCATGTCCCCTTGTAAGAGTGTTTTCCTATATGTACATTTTCCAACTTACTCTGCACTATAAGAGCATGCTTTAGTCTAATTTTGAACACAATATAGCTTTAATACCACTTCTAAGGACAAAACATAGATGCTGTAGTATAGATGATTTGATGTTGTTCTTCAGTTAAATTTGAAGTTTTTATGTAACTTGTGCTTTAGAAGGTCATATAAAGGTTGATGCATGTTATTACTGAGATGAAATTTCAATTTTAATTGAAGAACATAAACAGAAACATCTATAATATTGCACTTTTGTTTCGACCTTTTTCTTATGTCCTATAACCAGTTAACCATTTTTTTATATATACTAATTTCTTGAGGATAAATGCTAGCAACTTGGTGCATTCCCACCTGTACAAGGCGAATGTCAACCTTTGCACAGAAAATGGGATTTTGATTCGAGGTTACTAACTATAGCATGATTAGAAAATTGACGTGAGATTCTAATCATATTGAGGTGACTACACCAAAAAAGAAGTTTCATCTGATATTTTAGAGACTTATTTTGACTCATTTTTTTTAAGTTTAGAGCATGTTTCAATAGTTTGTTTAGCTTAATTTGTGTGTCTTCTAACTGTGTAATGAAATTCACTCCAATGGGAAAGTTGCCAAAATATATGTTTAATCTAATTTTTTGAATTCTAAAATTGATCTTTTATATATATATGAATTGTATTATTTGAGTGTCATTTTGAGGCTTAGTTTGATTTCTCTCGATTCCATTGATCTGATCGTATATCTCGTATCCTCCAATTTTTTTTAATCAATTGTGTTTAAGCAAAGTCAGCTCCAAAACTAAACTTTTTTTAAGCAACCCTCTTGAACACTATCGGGGAAGATGATTTTTGAAATTAATGTGATAAAGTTTTACTTCAAAATTATTTGTTACTAAATTCAATTTTGTAAAAGCTCTTTCAAAATTTAGTTTGCAAATACAAGTCGATACTTAGAGGGCTCTTCTGAACTCATAGGAACGGAGTACTCTTGTTGCCAAATCACTGTTCCATTGCAATTGTTAATCTGAAATGTTTGATGTTTTATAGATTCGTGAACCATTATTAATCTCAATTGTGATCTAATTAACACCTATAATGAACTCAATTCTAACTAACTATATTTTATCGTTCTTAATGGACCTGTCTTCAACGTGAGGCCTTAGAGATTCTCAATAACGACTTTCCACATTTAAAATATATAGTGCATATTTGTTAATACTATCTTGTAAGTCATCTAAAGAGTAAAAATCATTCTTCTGTTATAATCAAACTTAGAACCAGAAAATCTTGCGTGATGATATAAAGCTATAATGGTTAAACATGGTGACAAACTTTCAATAAGAAATATTTTTCAAAGCACTACAGACTAGACTTCCATTCCAAAAACTCCTTTATTTTCCACTTTAACAAATAAACAGTTTTATTGAAGAACAGTTTTTTTCTTCATTACATAACCATGACTTTGAACTAAATTAATAGCTAATTAGTAATATCTTGTAAACTTTCAAATTATATACTTCAATTGCTGTAAGTACTTATGAATAAAAGTAAATAAAATCCTTCTATATTTGTTCTTCTATGGTTTTTAGTACAAATGGTAAGAACAAGTTTTGCACCAAACAAGGGTATTTAGTTTATAGATGAAAGCTTCTAGCCACATTACTTTTGTGTTTAACAAATTTATTATTATATAAGTTTGATAATATCACATTCACGAGTCTAACTGTGCCAAGGCCAGGAAGAAAATTAATATAAAGGGAAGCTTGTCATAACTATTTCCATCAATAAGAACTAAGTGCTATCTCCCATGATTAGGTCGGCTACAAGGATCAAACAATGTCATCTCCAGCTATTTGATACTGACTTGGACCATAGCAACCTGAACATCAAGTACCCTGCACCCAACAGTCATCATCCATGTCCCACACAGCATTTCTGTTGGGTGGAAGAGTGCATTCTTTATGACTCTCACAACAGAAGAATGCATCTATATCTACATTAATATGTACAAATGGATTGCATGGAAATATATATATATATATAGATATATATATACAAAGCATGATTTGTATTTTCTAACAGAAAAATACACTACACATTACAATGAAGACACACAACCTACAAAAGGAACCTAGTTCTTACTGTCCACTCTCCTTATGTTCATCCTTGTTTGGCTCCAAATCAAATCCAAACCGAGCATCATCATACAAATTTGGATCCAACTGACCAACATTGCACTCATTCTTTTGTTCAGTCTTCCTTACATGAGAAGCAGTGAAGCCATCCTTGGAACCATCATCGATTCTCTGTTTTTTACGAGGAGACAAAGTGCTTGCAAGGGCATCACTAGATCCAGAAGCCTCAGAGTGCTGATGAGTTTGCTTATCATGCGATAAAGGAAGTGTTTCGGAGGTTGTTAAGGTATTACCTAATTTCTGCTGTTCCTCTATGATCTTTTGTAAGTATTTACCCTGTGCTTCAATTCTCATTTGTAATTGCTTCTGAACCTGGAATATATATAAAAGGCTTTATCATTATCCAGAAGTGCTTACTCATAGAAGCACAGTGCTAAAAATTAAGAAGCAGCGGTTATCTTAAAATCGGTGTACGCATGTCCCGAGGCTACATAATTCTTCTTCATATAAGAATAATTTAATAGATACTTGTGATGAGTCCACTCAGCTAGCATAAGATGAATGATTCACATATACAAGAATAATTGGCATTTTTCAAAGAATTATGTAAAATATAACAATTAAGCAGTCTTTTATTTATCCCTGATGTACTTACGCATCGTACCAAAAGTTTTGGTGAATGAAGAAAATATAATTAAAAATTAAATCTTAACCATTGAGGTAAAAATGGACTCATCTCTCAAATGATAAGTAACATCTGAAGTTTTCCAGAGTAAGTCAAATTTCGGTCAATCACTCATCAATCACATGAATGTTTATTCAGCCATTGAGGTAAAAATGGACTCATCTCTCAAATGATACGTAACATCTGAAGTTTTCCACAGTAAGTCAAATTTCGGTCAATCACTCATCAATTACATGAATGTTTATTCAGTCATTTCTTTTCAAGATACATGTCACATGTTCCAATTTCATTCAATCAACAAAAAATCAAAGGAAATGACATATATAAGGATGGCTGAAGTAGTGTATCCAAGTTTAACCGTACAATTGGCGAAATTAAATACTTGTAAAAACATTTTCGTATGCGGTATGAACTCTAAACATAAGAGAAATGATCTGTATGTATGCTATCATCAGGGACATACAAGATAGGTAACAAAC
The DNA here is from genome assembly GCA_027742785.1 of Vigna reflexopilosa. Lineage (NCBI taxonomy): Eukaryota > Viridiplantae > Streptophyta > Magnoliopsida > Fabales > Fabaceae > Vigna > Vigna reflexopilosa. Next base: position 14,908,003 of record CM050914.1, read on the forward strand.
CTCAAGCTGCTCATGCAGACGTTTCTGAACCTCCATCTGCATTCTTAAGGCATCATTGATTGGCATTCCCCTGGAGGCAGTGAAGATTTTAATAAAAGATTAAAAGAGGAAGCACAATAACGAGTTATAGATTATCTTAGGAAAACAATTGGGATACCCACGGAGAAGAATCTGCGCCAGAAAAGCTGTCTCCAGAATTCCTCTTCTCATCTTTAGAGTCTAAAAAGTTCAAAACGATTTTTTTAAAGCCCAACAAATTCTAACTAAATTGTTTTAGGGAAGCAAGGACAAGAAAAAACAAGGCACCTTTACCATCAGCTGGTGATTCAGGTAAATACTTTGCAAGACGATATTTCTACATAAAATAATATCATCAAAGATTAAATAGGATCAATATTAAATTAAGTATAAATCTTGACATTTTAGGTGCACAAGCCTAAATTATTAAACCAGATAATAATACCTGTAAATGGCTTTTAACATGATAAATGGTCAATCCAGGAACACCCATCACTCTAAGGACACCTTTTGGGGTTGCTCCTGCCGTGAATAATTAAATCAATTTAAAAAGTTTACAGGAATATAGCTAAATTTTTACAGATTATCAGGTTAAAGGTGTAAAAGCCAACTCAAAAAGGAGATGAAAAAGGGTAGTATTTTCCATGAATGGGTCCACATAAAATAAAAATAATCAGCCACTAAAATATGAAAATTCAAGTTCTGGAAAATGTAACTCTGCCAGCCAGCGTTGCATGCACACAACGTGGAAGCCAGGAGTTTCGAATAACAAGATTAGTTGTCAAACAATTGATTCCACAGAGTGAAAGGAACACTAGGAATTAATCCAACATGACTCACCATTGCTGGATTTTTTTTTTATCACAAGAGAATGTGTATGAGATCTGACTACTTTCTCTTAAAAAGAATATCGGCTCTTCCCTCAAGAAGTTTCGAAAGCATTAAAAAGGTGAACTGAGTTTGAGGCAAAATAAAACAAGTCATTAAAAAGAATATTGGCACTAGTCATTTATAATTTATAAAAAAAGGGATTAGCTCCCATTTAATGGTTACATTAAATAGAACTCAATTCCTGCAGTCCAAGCATGTTATTATCAACTAGAATGCAACTCAATGCAACCTTGGACTGCAAGTAACCAAATCAGAAATTATCTCGACGGTTACTGGAATAAAGTGATCACAGCATTCAATAGGTTACATTACATACTAAATACTTGACAATCGGACAAGCAATTCCCATATTGCATTCTCTTTCCTATACGCTTTTGCAAGACAATAATAAATTACCAAGGAAAAAAACCCTACATAAAGTGCATTAATCTCAATATTGAAAAGAAATACCCACTATCTGGTCCACCAAGTTGTGTAATGGCATCCACAAAACGGTCATGAAGATCAGATGTCCACCTTAAACGCTGCTTCCCACTTCCTCCCGCCGGTGTGGCATTTTTTCCAGCAGATCCACCCAAAACCTCAACATTTGCAATTTGTTCAGCACCACCTTGAGATTTGTAGGGCACCATGCTAGCCGATGAAAACTTCTTTGCGTGATACATAGTTATATTACGAACTACAATTTACAAGAAAAAAAAATCAGAAAAAAATGAGCTGCTGAGTTTTGCAGAACCAACAAAACAGAATCACCAAATTTGGCCCACTCTATTGGTAAAATCTGCTGAACTTTACGAGAGAAACAAAATCAAATCACCAAACTTTATCCATCATATTGGTACTTCCACAAAGCACTAGAACTAAGGCTTTAAATTGCTATCCAGTCTAAAACACCCCAAAACCTCGATGTTGCGGTCAAACTCACGGTCTTGGATCGTTATTTAGAACCTTGACTATAAATTACACATAATCCATGGACGTCACATTGATAAAAACACAAGGAAAGCTCTTTAAACTAAATTGAAAAGGAAAATAAAAAATAGACTTAGGTGAATTAATGGACACTAAAACTTCGCGAGACTTCCCTACAAAACTATAAATCTAATAATAAAGGAAATTTAATTTGATTTAATTTACCCAAGCGAGAGTTAAAATTGGAGGAGAGATGTGGAACGCGGAGATTGTGGAGGGTTTGAAGAGAGATCTAAGGAAACTGATAATGAGGTACGAGTTGGGAGAACTCATTCTCCAGCCCGAAATCGACGCATTACAATTGGAGAAAACGACGAAGAATTGAATTGGCGGAGGCAAAAGAGGCGTTGTAAAATTTTGCGGGAATCTGATGGAGAAAATGGAAATTTTCTCGGGAAAAGTTACAGATTGGGGATTGGTGGTGGTGTTTGTGTTGTGAGTGTGATTTTTTTTTGTTTTGTCTTTCAGGAAATGATTGGATTTGAGAGAAAGAGAGAGACCCGTTATGAATCCCAGCGTTGAATTGAACAGACGGCGGCGTTTTAAATGGACGGTGTCGTTAACCAAGGTGGCGGGTCCCACGCGCCTGTCACGTGTCACTGCTTTTTGGGTGTATTTGTTTGTCGTCGTTTCTATTTGACATCAACGCCGTTTAGCCCTCCCCAATACTTAAGATTCCTTGCATCGGTGCATGAAAATGTGGCCTGGCCGACTAATAATATTAATATATTTCTTTTATTTTCTATAATTGTATATAATTGTATTCATTTTATATCCTTCCTTCCTTTTACTACTTTATTTCATTCATGTCTTCATACAAGAGTTGTTAATTTGTTAATAATCTCCTTCAACTATTGCTCAGAAACCAATTTCTATAGATTTCTAAACGTTCAATAGTAAAAGAAAATAGAAATAGTTCTATACATTGGTGACAAAACATTTTAAAATAATTATAACTTTATATCTTTTTCATGAAACTTCAATTTTATAAACCAGACCATTTGACGGGTAAATTTCAATTTGAACCCTCAGTCAAAATCAAACCAACCCTTAATATTGAAAGAGCTAAGAAAAACCACAAAAGGTAGTGGCTGTAAATTAGCCCAAGTAAGAATCCCTGATGTTTCATGCAATACTTACCCACATTTCGCAGGGGTCACTTTATGCACCCACACATTTTTTCTTCTACCAACCAATTCCTGTTATGAGTTTTCCAATATGTGAAAAATCACATACCAGAAAATAGGAAGAAACAACTGATTTCTAGTCTATACTTAAACTGTATAAGTTGGTCTCTACTGACCAGGAGTTTATGTACTGCGCATTAAGTTCAAGGTTTTTTAAGCTTCAATGCGACCATTGTACACAAAATAGTTGATACTTCAGGCTACAGTTTTAGGATATCACATGCTATCAACGTAGTTAAATCTAGAGTTATGTTTACAAGACATTAACTACATGCAAAAAGCAAATTAAATTCCCAGCATACAGGAAATCCTCTCAAGCTTGATTAAATTCCTATGCCGCAAACTACTAGCAATTACAGTATACCAAAACCATCCAAGTTCACTCATAAAACAAGGACAATAAACAAATTTGAAAGCAAAGGAAGCTAAACATAAATGGAACTTCATGGGTACGGAAGTGCACAGCTAATAAAAATCTCTCTTCCGGAATGCGGCATCGCGTCTCTCCCATGCTGGCTTTCTCTCATTTTCAATGTCCCTCTCGATCAGTCCTTTTATTGGCTTCATGACAAGGAAATACTGCAGAGAGGAATAATAAAATAAACAGAAGAGAAAGAAATCAATGCTCCCATCTCTGATTCTAATGAGAAAACAAATAAGCCTCAAGGTTCACAACGTGCTTACTTGAAGAGCAAACACGAGTGGAATCCATAATTTCCCTCTCTGATTCGGATTTGGCCCTTCAATCAAATTCTTATCAACATGAATAGACAAACTTTTGTTCAATGCGATTTCTGTGATTGTTTGGACTAGATGGGGAATCCAAGCAGTCCCATTTGGAAGAACCTAACACCAAGAAGTAGACGCTATCTCAATCAGACTAAGCAAGATAAATGAATGAAAAAGATATAAATAATAAATGCAATGAATCAAATATCCAACCTTTTCATCGCTGTCATTTTTGTTGCATCTCCCACTGTTCTCAACTAAAACAACAGGCATAGAAGCAGCCTAAAATTTTACCCAAAAAGAAAGTAATATATAATAAGCATGGAACTTATCAGTTATAATAAACACGTGCACGAGAAGAGGCATGTTCAAAATGCATCAGATAACAATTTTTTAATTTCAAATTATTAAAAAATGAAGAAAACAAAGAAAAGCCGGACTTTTTTCTATGTAAGAAAGAAACATACATACAAGTTTATACCCAACAAAAAAGTTAATTTATACATCAGAACAATGCTCTCCCAATCCTTAGATTATCTATCAAATAAATATCCAGCATGACACCTTGCTGAGTTTAAAATAAATAGAAGCTTGAAAATGGGCACTGTCTCATAACAAAAATAAGGATAAGCTACGAATCCTGGTTGGTTGCTTTATTCACGCGCATTATTCATTTTTCTTTCTTTAAAATTAATTAATTAGTATGTGTATGCTTACATCTCTAGCCCATTGATTCAGTTCTGTCTAATAATACCCTTAATAATTAAGCATCATCTTTGCTGACCAAAAAACAAATTATGCACGCTATAATTTAATTTTACAATAATGTTTCATTGATGTAATTTTTTTCTACAACAATGTAAGTGTTAGCACATCTAGGATGTATTGTATTATATATCTTCAATAATTTTTTGTATCGCCGAGTCCATGACATATTGTATACCTATCTTGTATTATCTTGGCTTCATAAAGGATAATGTATCCTCGAAATTCCATATATTTAACTTCAACAGATATATCACTTGACAGGATAAACTAAATAGCATGTCAAATATAACTCACCTTACACTCAAGAAAAACCCAAAGGGGCACCTACACTATACACAGAGGTCAACCGGCAATGTAATAGAGCAGAATACTAGCAGGGATTACTAAAATTATGAATTAACACAAAGGGGTACCTTGCCAACAAATATTTATGCTCATTGTATCAAACCAGAAGTCAGTAAAATAACCACTACAGCGGTATGGCACATGATGGGACAACGCTATTTGAATATTAGAAATACAACTTAATAATGTATACTGCACATCATGGTTATCAAACTCACTCGTTAACTCTGACTACATATCCACTCATGGCTTCCGAGTCAACTTGCAAGCAAGCTCATTTCTCAAGCAAAATCAATAGAATCAAGTTTGTAAGCAATTAGGCAAGTTCGACAAGAAAATTTTTTAAATCCAAAACAACTTTGTATGGAGGGCGTTTTTGAAGAAAACTCATCAGATTAGGGTTCCAGATTAAGCCCCTTCTTCTTCCTTCTTCTGAACTTGCTCTATCGCACACTGCAAGTCCCTCTCTCGCACTAGCGTCATTTCACCGTCTCTCGTCATCGCCCTCACTCTCAATGGCGTGATCGCCATTGTTGCTCGTCATTGCCTCGCTTGCCATCACGATCATTCACTGTTGCAGGTCCTCTTCTCCATTTTGAAAGCAGGGATCATGTGGGAGGAAAGTATGGTGGATGGTGGTTTGCTAGTTTTAGGATAGAAGAAACAAGAGCTAATATATTATATTAGCTATAAATTAATTCTTAACTGATTTTTATAATTAGGAATTAGGTTTTTAATTTTACTTTTTAATTAGGATTAGAAATTATTTAATAATTATGTAATATGATTTATAGTTTTGTACTTGAAAATTTATATTAGAGATTAATTTGAAGTATGTCTGGAAATAGATCAAATTAAATTCAAAGCAATCCAAGTGTATCCTAATAATTTTGTTTTTCATGTGAAGTAAACTCGTAATTTACGAGTTTACAAGTCAAGTTTACTTAAATTCTCAAGTTTGATTACCTTGTTGAACATAGATAAATGCTAAAAATACCTCAAAAATTTAACATTAATTACAAAAGTTTATAATATTAAGCTAATACTAACACGAGTTGATGACAAGTCAAGGGATAAAGAAACTGGATAGCATCCCCTGCATTGCACAACTTTTTTGAAAAACCAAAATGGGAAAGAGGGTAAAAGAGAGTAGACCACAAAAGTCAAGGAATAAAAGCTAGAGCGCATCCCCAGCATTGCAGAGTCTTTTGAAAAAACAAAGGCAAAGAGAATATACGAGAGAGTGAAGTGGAATAAAAAGTGAGCCCTGCAGCTCTGTCCAGAGAACAGGTGACAATGGCTGGACAGTTTTAGAACACTATTCATAAAGAACAGTAATGAGGTCAAAACTCATGAGAACTTGGATGACAAGGGGAATAAACAAGAAAAAACGTAACAGTAAAATGAAATACCTGTGTCTATCCGTTGGACAGAGAACAGAAGTAGGCAGAAAAAAGTACAATTAGAAGCAACCAAAACTGAAATCATAGCTGCTTCAGGTTTGCTGGAAATGAAGGTGCTCTTTGCGGTGATGTTTGGTTTCATGTTCACTCTCAACATTTCACAACAGAAACAGAGTAGGTCTCTCCCTTTCTCTGAAATAAAGATTAGAATGTATATAGAAAGAAAAAAACTGACCACTCGTCCCACATATTATGTGCAATGTAGGAATTTTCCTCAGTCAACAGTAGTGGCAGCAATGACCACAAATTTTGGGAGTGACCGATATCCATGACTGAGACACCGGCCACACAAGCTCTTTCCTATGGAGTCTAGAATAGCGGTCTGGCATCTCTATTCATTCATGTCCCACAAATAAATTATACAAGTAAATATTATATACAGAATATATTATATTTTAAACACAATTGATAATAAACATAATAAATTTAGTTAACATTAAACATAATAAACATAATGATACAAGTAAAAACATATTATAGTCAATATACTAATTATATAATGTGGACTACATATGAAATAAGAAAAATCTAAACTGAGAAATAGATACTCTCGTATAGCCCAGGTAGTAGTCCATCACCTTTTACGGTCCTGGTTCAATTCATAGAATTGCCACTTTCGTGGTCAATTCTTAAAGCTTAAAAAGGCATATCATATTTAATATAGTTTGAGACGTATTTAGGACTGTATTTAGAACTGTAATACGTTGATAGTTTGCATATCCTCAACTTCTTTCAATTATCACAAGAAGTCTTGAGAAGGTATGCCTTTTTCAGAGTCTTTTACTTCAATGGTTACCTGGGATGCAGTTATGCCAAAACCCACTTGGAGGCTTAATTTGATTTATAGACTTTTAAGGTTATTGACTTCTGTTTTTAGCTTTATAATGTTAGTTATGATTATTAATTATGGATATATCTTTCACTTCATGTAATATTAATATTTGAGCCTTTACATACAAGTGTAATTTAAATTATTTAGCTCATAACTACCTTCTTGAAAATTGCAGCGGTCCTGCTGTCTGAGATCCCACTATATCAGTTTTCGTGTTGGCAGCACTGCCCCCACCATTTGGGGTTTATGATACATGCCGATTCAAGGAACAGGGCACTAAAACAAAAAATGCTTTGACTTCTAACGCTTACATACAATTTGACAAACTTAGATGCATTTGAAGTATAAGATTCAATTTACAGGTATAAATACCTGAATGGCTTCTTTCTTTATCCTGGCACCTGACCTAAGAACCTTCAAGAGAGCCTCAGATCTTTGTGAGAAGAAGTCATCATAAGGCAATCCATCTGGTGGAGAGAACTGGGCATGCGTGAGTGCTACTATAGCCTTGTTCCATATCCCTTTGCCAAAACTATCTGTTATAGCTTTGGCAACTAATTTATCCAAGTTGTCCACTCGATACACATCCAAGCGATCCACATAAAGCAACACATCTATGGTCTTGTTCAGAAGAAAACTACTCACACAAACACAGATTCCCAAAAAACAAGAAGAAAAAGAGCAGACACAGTTAAAAAGCATTTCTAAGACCATATACATGCTTACAGGTAAAGCATCACATGATAAATACAAGCAATTAAGTACATACCGCTTTATTATATCAAGTGCCATATCATTGATGTAGCCCCCTTCAATGAGACCAGGAGTGTCGATAATGTTCAATGTAAAACCAGCCCTTGATCGTGACACCATCACAGGTCGTGGCCCTTCCGACTTTGCCACAAAAGAACAACATCACATAAGTAAAAAATCGGACAACAGCATAATAACAACCCTTAGACCTTCACTTGAAAGTATCATCTCATACCTGGAAAGGACTGATCGAAACCACTCTTTCCCCAATGATGGAGTTGACAGTTGAAGATTTTCCAACACCACCTTTTCCCATCACAAGTATAGTCAAGGAGTTCACATTCTACACCATAACAAACATGAAATTCGCAGGCAGAAAATAAACAAACAAACGTGTATACAACAGTAAAACAAAAACAATAAACACGAAACATAGGTATAATTTGAGAGGGCAAATAAAAACAAAACCTCTTGTTTAAGTTTTCCCAAGAGTTCAAGCAACTTAGTCTGGGTAGCAGGGGCGAATGTATTGATGCCAGACCACTCACGGATAATTTGGGACGCCATCGAAGATATTCTACGAAGACAAAGTCGGAAAACAGAAAAATAAAATCAAAACTCGAAAACAATTCCGTTTTGGTCCATATTCCACAACATACAAGGAAAACCTAACCGACTAAAACAACATATATCATTAACCAAAGATTCAGCTCAATTAGAAATGCAACTCGAAATCACAACAACAGTCTCTCGAATACTGGCACGAAAAGGAAAAATAATAATTCGTGGGAGATAATAAACCTTGCGGCGAACACTGTGAAAATGTAATTTGCGGTGAAGAAATAGGGAACAAAGATAGTGATGAAATGAAAGAGTGAAGAGAAGATAATAGGTTATACATAAATAGAGAGAAAACGAAAGAGGTTAGAATACTGTAATGGAAGCACTGCACCGCCCTTACCCTCTTATCCGACTATTCCAGTTTCCGCTTTGTGATAACAGCAGCGCCCCCACTTCCCCCAACTCCCTTCTCCTTTAAATATCATGTATTTTCTCTGCTTTAAAAATTAAATTATTTTATTTTAAAATTTTAATTCTTTAAGAGTGAAGATTTTACACATTACCCAAAAATAAATAAACTCCATGAAAAATCAAATAAGCTAATTGATAATTTTACAAATATAATATAACATAATAATTATTTTATAAAAAAATTACAAACTTTGTCTAAGAAAAAATATTTCATAATATTTATTCAGAAGTTACATTTTATGTAATTTCATTATATGTTAGTTTTAAAATAGACATCGTCTTTTTTGTTATTATATTTTAAATTCTATAAAGAAATAATTTTGTTTTCTTACAATATGGTATAGCAGATAAGATTTTCCACCAAATACCTTATGCAAAATACAACACAGTAGTATAAAATGTGATCCACGAGAAAAGCAGAGATAACAAAACAGAAAGAAAGAGACGAACAGCTACACAATGTCGACCCAGAGAAGAACGGGTTTCATAAACTCCCAAACGACGACGTCGCAACAGATCCGCCCCTCCGTCATCACGTGGTTCCTCCAGCGACCGCACTCCATCCCCATCCTTCTCGCCATCTTCCTCTTTCTCGCGTGGATCTCACTCCGCGTTCAGCTCGTCTACCACACTCCCCCTCACTCCTCCCACCGCGATGCGCTCGTCAACCTCGTCAGGTTCCACGCTTCCCACGTCGCCAAGGATAACCGTGGCTGGCTCTTCGATCCTATCGTTCTCGCACTCGATTCCGGCCTTTCAGGTTCCAATCGTGCCTTTCTTCATGCAATTTCAATGCGTCGTTGTTTCGTGGTATTCTCGTTGTTCTTGGTTCTTCGGCATGGAGAGATATTTTGAAGAGTTATTTATTTTGTGTTGTGTTGTGTTGTGCAGGTGGAGCTGTGACGTGTTCGTCACTTCACGTGGGAGAAATTCGGCCTGGGAAGCGAAGAGGAAATCACAGACACCACCATTGTAACGAGACTTTCCTTATTTGGGGCGCTGCAACCAGGTTTAGGGTAACAATTTGCACTTACTCATCTTCTTCGTCATCGTCATCATCCTTCACTCAATGTACTTTCACTGTACATTCTCACTTGCAATTAAAAAATAAATAAACTTATTTATTTTTCTTTTCATTCTTATAATTAAAAATAAATCATTCTCACCATTTTAATTTCTCTTATATGTAACATGTTTTAACTTTTACTTTCTAAATTCAGAATAACTAAAAATATTGAACTTAAAAGTAAAATGTTTATGAAGTGAATTTTAAAAGAATTACTTATTTAAGAAGAAGATAGACTTTGTTTTTCTATTTACAAAAAAAAAACTACACAGAAAATTACTTATTTTTAACATAAATATAGAAAAAAAGTTGAAATCTATTTATCTCATTAAGGAAATTCTTTTTAGGAAAAACAACAAGCAAATTTCTCCTTAATTTGCTTATTGAAATAATTTGTAAAGTGCTTATTTTTAAAATAAGTAGATTATACCAAACATTAACAGATGTCTGCTTATTTTATTAAAAAACGCTTTTTAAAAAAAATAATATTTAAGTAAAATCACCATTAAATCAGCATGTATAAAGACAAAAAATATTAAAATCTATATGTAAGTACAGGATTTAAATAAGTAATTAAATATGGAAAATATTTTTTTTTTAAATTTAATAAAAGTACAGTGATTATAATTTGTATATTATTATCTAATGTATAAAAGTTATATTAAGAGGGATTTATGAATGCAGAACAGAGTGTGAAAGTGGCACATGGTAAATTTCTTTAATTGCTAGTACACTAAAATTAAACTTTGTCTAAAATGAAAATGACTAAATGATTAAAATGATAAGTAAACAAGATTTTGTTATGAAATATTGTTAAGCATGACTTTGAATCATGAGGTGCAAAATGGTTGAATATATGCAGTTGGAGAACAGTGAGCAAGATGATGGTTATGCTGAAGTGACCATTGGCAGGGATGAAATTGCTGTAGCTACAAGTCCGGTTGACAAAGCTCATGCTTTAGTGAACATTGATTCCACTCGGAGTATCTTCTTTATAGGTTGTCAAGACAATGTTATGAACAATAGTGCCTCAAGTACTGACTTTAATGTTTGGAAAGATCTTTGAACATTTGTTTTTTTTTTCATTTTTTTATTCTGAATCTGAAATGTATCTGAGCCAGCATGATGAAATTTTAACCTATCACTTGTTTATATGTATATGGAACTTAGTTGCAAGTTCGGTTGACGATGAATGTGAGGATTTTGCAAGGAAAAAAGATAGATCCAAGGGAAATAATGTTATGTTATGACCTTGGGCATAGTAAACAGGGCTTGTTCCAAACATTCTAATCATGGACCTAGAATGTGCGGGTTGGCAACCTTAGAATATGTGAGGGTACCGATCGAACGTGGACATGGTCAAGACCGGACTTTAATGATTAACTTTTCTAGATTAAAGATTAAAGTAATTACTTCTTAAAGTTAATGAGTTGAGATTGGATCGAAATCAAAGAAATCAAAGATAAGAAATAGATGATTGCATTTATTATGCATTTAATACTTTTATTTTGATTTCGTAAGAACTATTTGCTGACTTAAGCATCCAAGAATCTTTGACAGATACTCTTTCAAATTATTGAAATAAAGACGAAGATAAATCAGAATGTAACTTTCCGAACGACTTTGGAATAAATTGTAAAAAATGTTAGAAGTTACTTGACCCTATAGTCGAAACAACATACTTTTTAAAAAAAAAAACTTCAATAATACTAACTCTTTCGTGATGAATTTTAAACATAGGATTTGTTTTGTCCAAATCAAACTAATTCTGTATTATAATGTTTCAGCCACAAAGAATGATACCTTAGAATGTTTAATTTGGATGGGAAACTCGTGTCATGTCCATAACTTTCTTGTCCTTCTACATTACATTTTTGTGCCTGTGGGAGAAATGTGCAAACTATACGAGGTTTACTTGCACGCAATGATGAACACAACAATGATAAGATTAATTAACTTATTTTAAACAAAAATATGTTTATAAAGCTTAGCTTACCTTGCAGGTAATCTGAGAATGGTCATGTGATAGCTTAGCTTTACTTTTTAGTTCGGAGATTTAACTAAAAATAAAAAAGTTGGTCTATTAGATCTTTTTTATTTTAAAAAAAATTAATAACCAGTTGTTTTGAAATTCTCGAAAGCCATGAATCCCTTCGAAAGAATGTAGTATATATTTAAGAGACCAAAATAAATAAATTATTGGTGCAAATTAATAAAATTTGAAAATTTGAAAGTTCTCAATAATTAGAGATTCTATGTAGAGAATCTGCTTACACTTATCAACCTGCTGTAAAATGATCAAATAAGTTACAGGCAAACGAACCTGGCCTTAGCTGATTGTATACGTGTCTTTGGATGATGAATCACACGAGATATCATTTTCAAGTGTTTGATTCGATTCATATACGTGAAGGGACTACCTAGTATTGCTGTTGCTTAGACTTGGATCAAAATTTCAAGATTCCAGAGACAGTCAAAAGTCCTTGTTAAATATTCTTCTTTGCTTAATAAAAGTTACTTCAAAGTCAAATAGGAAACACGTTCTTTCTTTCTTGTTACTTAAAAACTAACCAGAAAGGGAAAAAAAAGGTGATTTCACCAAATTCATGTCACTGTTCATTCACCCTTTTCATAATTTTCAAGAAAAATCCCTTTTAAACTTCTTTGCAAATCTCCTTATCCAAAGTACTAAAAGAGGTAACAACTTCAGATTCACCAAATGGCATCTTTAAATTGAACTTGTGATATAAATTAGTGATTCCTGCAGCTAACAACTTTTCCCGTTGCAACATAAATTACTCTAATTATTGTTTCCCAAATAACATTCCAAAGTTGCAATTGTTAGTTGAGCGAAGTTCTTCACACACAGCATGTTTTTGTCCAAAACAGAAGTTCCCTGGCTTGTAAGCCAACACAAGCGTCTCATAATGTTGCTTGTGGCAAATCCAAAGGGGTAGCCAAATGAAATGCTCCCTCGAGAATTATATAAATGGAGGAAACTGAGCGAGTAATAATCACACAGAAAAACCAATCTTTCTGACAAACTTTGTTTCATTCACATCTTTGAAGTGAAACCAAAAAATGGAGACGCAGAAGAAGAGGGTGGCTGTTTTGGTGGGTTGCAATTACCCCAACACCGCAAATGAGCTGCATGGTTGCATAAACGATGTGTTGGCAATGAAGGAGACTCTGGTGAAGCGATTTGGGTTTGATGACAGTAACATTGAGGTGTTAACTGATGCACCAAACTCTTGTAAATTGCCCACTGGTGCTAACATCAAGCAGGCACTGGCTAACATGGTTGATGGAGCTAAAGCAGGGGATGTGCTATATTTTCACTACAGTGGACATGGAACCAGAATCCCTTCCAAGAAACATGGCCACACCTTCCACCATGAGGAGGCTATTGTGCCTTGTGACTTCAATCTCATCACTGGTTTGTGTAGTTACCCCTCTCAATCACACAATTGAAATATGCATTTCTCACTTCACTTCATATCACGTCATTCATCTTTAAATTTGCACAATAACTCCAACACCTTAACCATGCTCAGGTAAAGTACTTGTATCAAAAATAAGTTATGAAAATATAATTACTCATTTTTCAGATTTGGACTTCCGGCAACTGGTAAACAGGCTAGCAAAGGGTGCAAGCTTGACAATCCTCTCAGACTCATGCCACAGTGGAGGCCTCATCGACAAAGAGAAAGAGCAAATAGGTCCATCTTCATCGGTTCAGAAAGGTTCCACATCGAAAACCTGTTACACCCTTACCCACAAGACAATCCCTTATGATTCCATACACCAACACCTATCTTCCCTAACAAAAGCCACCACCACGGACATCGGCATCCATATGCTAGAACTCTTCGGCTCCAACGCAAGTTTGAGGTTCCAGACGGCGTCGCATGCTCTGTTGGAGGCGCTAGGACCCGACGAGGGGATCCTGCTGAGCGGGTGCCAGGCGGACGAGACGTCGGCGGACATGAACCCTGGCGTCGCCGGGAAAGCCTATGGGGCGTTCAGCAACGCGGTGGAGATGGTGGTGAGGGAGAAGGAGGGTGAGTTGAGCAACAGAGAGGTGGTGGTGAGGGCGAGGAAGGTGCTGCAAGGTCAGGGGTTTGATCAGCATCCTTGCCTCTATTGCAGTGATGAGAACGCTGATGCTACCTTCCTTGGACATCCTCAGAAAACAGAACACTGATATGTGACATTTGAAATGTGTCTGTGTGCAGAGTGTGTGAGATGGTTAATTCCATAATGTTATGTTGTTGTATGAATGTTATCATTTACATTTTCTCTTTGCTGGTTTAACAACCTTTTGTATTGTTTTTATTTCTCCTATTTTACTCACGGATCACCATATTCTAATAACGATTGCGATATTCTAATAATGTCAATTTTACAAAAATTTGACAATGTCACGTGTAATCGGTGGAATTTGAATGTTTTTTTTTTAATTTAAAATCTAATTTGAAATGGGTTGAAGATTGGATTTCGAAACTGTCATCTTCGTTTTCAAACTCTATTATCTCTCTTTGTCACTCTCTTCTCTCTTCATTTTAGGGATTTGAATTTCATTTCAACTTCTCTCTTCATAACACTCTTTTCCCTGCTTCATTTTTGGGGTTTCATTTTGATTTCATTTTGTGTGTTCGTTTTGTTCACTGGCTGCCCCTGTGTGTTTCTCTGTTTAGTTTGTGCTCTACTTTCACCGATCTCCTTGGAAGGTTTGTTTAAAGTTTCTCGTTTTCTCTTCGTTTTTGTGTGCAATGGATTCGTTCCATGCTTCGAACAAGGTATGTACTTCCTTCGTGACATGCATTTGTATTTTGGGGTTGCTTATTTTGTTGGTTTGTTGTTTTGGGTTTTGGGGTTTTGTGGGTACTTGATAGAAGAAATCTAATTTCATTTTCTGTTGTAGTTTTTGTTCGTCATTCATTGAAGGTCAGACTATGCTCCTGTTTTTGTAGTGAACATTGTGCCTTTGTTCGTTGCGAAGAAAGGACTAGAGAGAATAAAAGAGAAATGGGTGAAAAATTAGTAAAAGGAAATTTTTTAGTTGAAGTGAAACAGAGTACACAAAGCAAAAGTGAATGAAAAGTATAAAGGTGTGTGTATTTGGTTTGAAAGAAAAGAAAAAAAGAGGAACAATAATAATTTTTAATGAATTTGTTTCCGAGTTGTTTTGAATTTTTCATATACTTTTTTGTCAATTTAAAACATCATAATTGATTAAGATTGGTAATAGGACACGAGTGTATAGTAAAATCGATTTTTCTAGATAGTGGGAGGCTAATCATAAATACAGAGAGTAGAATTAAATCAATTCTCTCTCCAAAGGGCATCTTGCTAATAATTGAGTTACCAGTTCATCTTTTCTCGCATTTTTGATCAAATGCAGTATGAAAATCATCAGAGTAGTCCCACCAAATTTCATCTTATCTCTACACAACCAAATCCCCATTTTCTTCTCCATTCTTTACTTTTCTTTCTTTTCTAACCCAACTTTTACGCAACCAAACAAAATGTATAGTTTGCATTGTTTCTTGTACGAGGTGGATCTATCATTGATGTCAGCTGTTTTAGTTTTAAGAGATATTGATAAAAATTAGGAGTTGGAGTAATTTAGATTTCATCTTAGGTTTCGGTTTTGAAAAACAGTTATAGGATTTTGTTTTTCCTGGAACTTCATTTACTGAAACTGTTAATTTATTTGAATTTAGAAAGAAGAAGAAAAGCCCTTTCTTATGAACATTGAAAATTTGTTTGCTTTTTATTACTTATCGTATAATTTCTTATGAGGTATTTGGCAAGTGGTTATTCCATTTGAAGATATATACATGGTACAATCTCTATTGCTTTTCTTTCCCTCTGCCCTAAATATTTCTGTCAAATCAAATTTACATGTGCTGCAACTATTTTCCTTTTTCTTAAGATTCAAACGAGTCAACATGCACTGATCAATCCTACGATAACAATTGTTCTTCGCCCGGGAGCTGGTGGACGTGGTGTCCCTCCTTTAAAAAGTCGTGATGATGGTTAGTAATTAGTTTGAAACATGTTCTTATTTATTTTCTAGGAGGAAACTTTAATTACACTTTTTGTGATTCGATAGTTTTTTATGTAAGCTTTGAAGTAAACTAAAGTATCATTTGGTTTGCTAGATGGAATGTTTGAGTTTAGTATAAAGTAACAAAAATTTGCTATACTAGTTTCACGTTAAAGACGAGGCATTCTTTCCTAATGGGTTCCTTGGTTGGTACAACTTTTTTTCCTTTTCATAAATAATGGTGGCTAAATTTGTAAGGCTAGAGATAAGAAATATAAAATTAAATATGTATACTTTGTTTTGCATGTACAGTGATGATAAAATGTGGAACGATTGGATTATATATATCGTGTAAACTTGTTGCTTGACTTTTGGGTGTCCCGCATCAGTTAATCCAACTAAAGTGGATTTGAAGAAACGAAGAAAGTCAACAAGCAATAGGAAACACCAAAAACATATTGATGGTGCTTTAGAGGAACAAGATGCTATAATTTAAGAACTTGAAGAAGAGTTATCTGCATTGCAGGCTGAGCTGCTTGAAGAGAAGAATAAAGATGATGGTGGTTACAGTACACCATGTAAAGAACATGACAATTACAATGACTTTGCATGTGAGGGAAGAATTTACAACCATGAAACCGTTATGAAGGAAGGAGTATGTCGAAAGCGCTTTAAAAGAAAATCTTGTAGAACTCCCTACACTGGGTATAGTTCAAAACTTGATTGATCTATGTAATTTGTAAATAGTGTAGTATTTAGTACACGTTGAAGTATGAATAGTTGTATTTGGAACAATTATTTTGATTGTTAATAAATAAAGATAATGGTTATTTGAATTTTGAATGTTATTTTCATTCCATTTGTTGTTTGGTAGTATTATTTAATGGTTATCCTTTGTAATCACTTACTAGTGGAAAATTCCACTTTTGTACCGAAAGTTGGTGACTGCTCCCAGGCATGGCTGAAGCGCTCCCTAGGTTGTTCAAGACTGTGTTTTCAATGTTTTGCACTTCCAGTACCTCAAGTTGGAATATTTCAATATTAAACAAACTTAAAAGGAATCATGAAGGGTATTAACTAATGAAAAATGATAACATTAACAAAAGGCAATTACATTAATATAAAAATTTAACCCCTAAATAGGAAGCACTTCAATCACAGCAGGGGAGCATCCCTACACTTTCGGTACATATCCCTGCTTTTGCACTGGTAATCGATTACAGAGTGCCTGTAATCGATTACAGCAGCACATTATTGTATTTCCACCCCTGCCAAACAAAACCACCTGGAAGCAATAAAAAACACACAAATTTCTGGACACCTTATTTATGTTCAAGGGCTTATAAGTACAACCACACATCCTTACTCATAAAAACCAACCTACCAAGTGATGAAATGTGAATCATAAGCATCAAATTAGTACCAACCCCTAAATGGGGAGCTCTTGAATCACAGTAGGGGAGCAGCCTTACACTTTCGGTACATATCCCTGTTTTTGCACTGGTAATCGATTACAGATTGCCTGTATTCGATTATAGCAGCACATTACTGCCTTTCCACCACTACCAAACAAAACCACTTGGAAGCAAACAAAAACACACAATTTTCTGGACACCCTATTTATGTTCAAGGGCCTAGAAGTACAACCACACGTCCTTGCTCATAAAAACCAACCTACCAAGTGATGAACTATGAATCATATGCAACAAATTAGTACCAACTCCTAAATGGGGAGCTCTTCAATCACAGCAGGGGAGCAGCCTTACACTTTCGGTACATATCCCTGTTTTTGCACTGGTAATCGATTACAGATTGTCTGTAATCGATTACAACAGCACATTACTCACATCTTCTATCTCCCTTTCTCGTTCTCCTCCTTTGTTCTTTTTTTTATTTCTTTCTTTCTGTTCTTCTCATTAAAGGAAAATGAAGGTTTTATCCTTGAAGCTAGTAGTCCCTGTGTTTGGACGTTTCCAATCAAAGAAGAAACTAATTTCCTTAATTTAAACCACATTCATCCACTGCACGATAGAGAGTACAAACAAAGGAAGAAATCATTGACAAACCAAAAAACCACATTAACGAAGCGCGATACAGTGTGTGAATAAACAATACTTTTCGATAAAAGATGAAAATCGCTGCTGACAAAGTCACCACCGCACCCACCAACGAAGGAACAACGACGACGGCAAAAAAACGAAACTTTGACTAATGATTTCATTGGTGGAACGACAAACGGCGACACACACAACTTAGTCCACAGAGAAGGGTGCACCCAAGCACGATTTTCACAACGGTGGACTAAGAGCACTTCGGTGAAGGAACGAAAGTTTCGAAATGAAGAACGAAAAATTGGTGAGAGAATTTCGTAGGGATGAAAATCACTTTGTGAAAGGTGTTGACAGGTTTCAGCTTTTTTCTTTCCAAAAACGCCCTCCAAATTAAAATTAAAGTTTTTAAATAAATCATTTAAAACAACAAATGACAGAACAACACGTGTCGTTGTCAAATTGTTATCAAATTTGCGTTGAAGAAAAGTTTTCCTTTAATCTAATCTCCCAATGAATAAGGAATATATATACTTATTAATTGTGGAATGGAATCTATGCTGATTATCTAGTTCACTTCAAGTACATTATTAGTAAGAAAGAATTTGAATCTAACTTTTAATTCTATAAAGCTTATTTATAAACTGAAATTTAGATTTACTAATATATTATAATTTAATTAACGATAAATTTTAAACACATTATTCAGAATAATCGATACTTCAATAATTTATTATCTTAAAATATCTATATTTTGTGAATTATAAACTATTTTAGAATAATCAATTACTTTTTTTAGGTCTATCACAATAATATCAATTTATTAAATTATATAAATAATAAAATAAATAAATCCACGTATCTTTTTCATATAGACCTGTTTAGTAAAATTATGATTATTTCCTCATTTAGGTTAAACAATTTAAATTAATAAAAGGAATGTTTTTCTAAGATAAATTCTAAATTATAGAAAACAATTAAATGATAAAATTAACATATACAGGGACTTCATCATGATTGGATTTTATGTTTCAATTCAATGTGAAAATAATAAATAATATATTCTTAATTTTTATTTTAGGATTCAAACCACTATTTAACAAATCTTAATGTTTTAGAGATAAATCTAAACTTTTTTTATTTATTAATAGTATGCATTTATGTCAAGATGCACAATTAATTAGTTGGTCATCTTATTTTAGATTTTAAGATCAAGTTTTCTCTCTTCCTAAAGGGGAGGTTTATTCTCCAAAAAGGGTTTTTTTTTTTTAACTATGTGGAGTCTTTTGTTTAAAGACTTTTATAATTAAATTGAGCCTGAAATTTTTACTTAAATTTGTACTTGAAATAACAAACTCTGTTGATAACTAATTTAGTTGATATATTCTTTAATATTCAATGATTTTCACTTATTTGTAAAATTTTAAACCAAATACTTATATTTTTCTAAATTATTAAATAAAATCTTAATATCTAAAAAGGATAAAATATTTATCTTTTCTAAAATTATTTGATAAACCCTTAATTATTTAAAAAGATAATAACAAAAATACAAATAAAAGATAAAAATAAACATAATAAAAAAACATGATAATGCCAATTATCAAAATACCCCAAACTTTAGATCTTTTCATATTCTCATGAAAGATAAAACTAAAAACTCAAGTCAACTTGTCATACTAACACATAAGCAAATAACTTCTCAATTAATCTTAATTATGCAACATAATAAGATTTTCCTTGTAGCTTCAAAACTCAAGATATAATGGTTTTATTATGTTTATTCACTTCAATCCTAAAAACAGTATAAAAGATAATAACCATATTATTAAATTTAAAAAATAGCCCACAAAGAATGAGCATTTCGCTTTGCACACAAGTGTTTATTAATATCACTCATAATGAACATATTATAAAACCACTTCATCAACTTTTGCATATTATCTAATTTACACAATTCATACAATGGTTAGATCAAAATATCTTTCATAGGTTCTAATGAGGTTTGACTAGAAGAAATATGGTTTTTCAAGAATTCAAAAGCACCATTAAGCCTAAGTGAACAACCAAATGTAAACAATTCATGGTATCTTGGTATTCTCTACAAAATAATTTTCCCAAAAATTTTCATATCTTTCTCGTAACACAACCATTTTTTATCACATGAAATTTGTTGTCTTTTTCTTTTCTCTTTTTTTTCATATGTATTTTTTCCTAGGGTTGGGTATTGATACCTACCCCAAATTTATTCAATCTTGGTTAGGTGTTTATACCCTACTCCAACTGATCTCATACCTTTATTTTACTCAACATTAACTTGTTCTCCTTGGCTAAGGTGTGTGACAAGATATTTTTTCTCAAAAGGCTAAGGGTAAAAGAATGAAACAATTATGCTAAAAAAGGTTAACAACATATGATTAACATATATATATCAAGGATTAGTTATTCAGCCAAAAAACTTTAAACAAGTCATTCAAAACAATTGTCTTTATCCTTTCTAACCATTTATGTGATTAATTAACAAGAATTAGGTAAAAAGTAATTTTATGGAAATAATTTGCTTCCCTTACAACTCTTTACACACAAGTTCACAACATTCAAATATTAAAAAATCTAACATACTCTCACACTAAACAAAGACTCACTTAATGCAAACACACCAAATCATCTCTCAATCAATGTATGCCAATAGTTATCTCAATTATATGCACAATTATGAGACAAGAAAATATAAGTTAGATTGCAAAATTAGATTTTAACAAGTTTTGGTTAACCTAATTTTAAAATAGTAACTTTTAAGTTTCTTCAAGTGTGTTCTCGAGTGATAAGGTGTTTCTTGTTGCTACTAAGGTTTTGAAGCTTGGTCCATCCCTTCAAGTTTTTAGATGTGTTCAAGAATAATTTTGTTAATAGGTACTTTATTTTCTAATAACAAGAAACAAGTTATATTCATTCCATTTTGTATTATTAAATTATGTCATATGTATCATTAGGTTGAATTGAAGTGGATATATTTAGAGTCAGGATATAATTGTATACTTTAACTATGTTGTATTATTCTTGGATATGAGTATTTAAATTTAGTTGAAAGTTAGTCATAAAAACTATTAAAATGTATCTTTGGAAATTGGAAACATATTGTATTTAGTATAATTATGATTGAAATTGTAGTAAATTCAGATATTACTCAATAAATAAATTAATATTCAAGTAGTAAGTAATAATTTACCACTTAATAACGCTCAAATATCACTTAAGCCAAAGAAATGTCAAGAGAAGTTTTTCCTATCTCATACTTTTATTGGTTGCTTAAGCATTGAGGAGGAGATGTGGATGACATTTTTCGAAACTTGTTGAATTTGTAGCAAAGTTTACTTTCTCAAGGTTTATAGTCGCTCAAGCAATGAATGAGGAGTTAAGTGAGAGAGGATCATACCGATTCTTTCTTAATAAACCTCTTTAATTCTCTCTCATCCAGAGTTATTGAAGAACGTAATGTCAATTAAGCAAGAAAGTCTTCCTTTATATGAGGAAGTAATGTCAATAAACAAAGATAAAACTCAAATGACATACATATGTTGATGTTGTATTTAACAAAGAGATGCATATGTGATTTGATATATACATATACATACACACACATGATTAGATGCATGCTAATATAATATGGTTTATGATATTATGACCTAATATGGATATGCATGTTAATAGTTATTGGCTGATGAAAATAATGTCTTGGAAAGTTCCACATCACATAGGATAAGCTAGGAAGTGGGTGCACTAAATATATAATGGACTCTAAGTCCATGTTGTTTCTTCCTACAATTAAACACACTTTAAGCTTGTATTTGACTTTTCTTATACTTTTGTAGTAGAGTGTTGTGAGGTTTAAGTTAAATTCTTTCTTTGGAGAGTGTGAATGTACTTGGGATCAAAGGTCATGAGAGAGTGTGAGTGTCATTCTTTGGTTGTCACTAGACAATTGTGATTATTTCTCTGTTAGTAGGATGATTCTTAAGAATAAAATTGATGTATTTTTTCGATAAGTGATATCAAGAGTTATGATTAGGTAAAAATTTTCTTAGTATATTATATGAATCCAGCTTAGCTTGTTCTTCCATATAAAAAAATATTAATGTTTTATTGTTGGAGAATCATCCTTAATCGTTGAATCATTATGTAAATTAAACTAACCATAAAGTGACCATCGGCAAAGGGTGATGATAGAGGCCGAGACAATTGGGCCTTTTAACCACACTATGGTGGAAAGGTGCAGAAAGAAATGGCTAACATAAAACAGCCGCATTTTTTGTGCCAGCCAATAATATTTTGTGTACAGAGTTGGCCCCAAGAAGAAAGCATCAAGATAAACACTGTATATTAATTCTCTGCTTCTTTTCTTTACTAATTATAAAGTTATAAAAATAACAAATTAATAATAATAGCAAACTATAGTACAACGTCGCTTTGGCCGAGTGGTTAAGGCGTGTGCCTGCTAAGTACATGGGGTTTCCCCGCGAGAGTTCGAATCTCTCAGGCGACGTGCTTCCTTGTTATAATTTTGTTATTTTGATTTATTATTAACTTTATTATGAAGATGCTTAATGATGTTTTTAAATTAATATATAATTTTTTAGCATTTATTTGCTTTTTTATTATTTGTGTTAAATATACTCAAACAAAATTCTTAATTTAATGATGATATAATTGTATTTTTTTTTACTCAAAATATTTCAATGTTTGTATTTTTTTTGAAGCATTTACTTCCTTTGGTAGATTAATAAATTTAAGTACATACATTTGTAATGCTCACTAAATGAATACATTCTTTTATCTATAAAACTTAAATACATATATATAGTAGGAATTTAAATAACTTTCACCCTCGTCACACTAAATAAGTGTAATATAAAGTAATTTGTTTAAGATTTTGTTACTTTTAGCTTTTAACATAGAAACTACACTTATTGTTTATTCTATTTACGATTACATAAGTTTCATATTTAAGATCAAATTTTAAAAAAAAAAAATTGAATTAAAATTCGATTATGTAATTATAAAATGTAATAATATACCTTTGAAATCGAACTCTAACTTATCCATGATGTTATTTCAATATACAAAAATTTATCTTTTATTAGGTCGTAAGATGTAAAATTACAGACATAAAACAATTTATCAGTGCGTATATAAATATTAATAATAAATTTTATAATTTTTTGTGACGTTAAAACTAATGAATTGATTCATGTAATATTGATTTTTTTAATAGGAATTTGTTTTTTACATAACATAATCTAAGTCCGTTTAGAATAATCACTTGGACTTAAGACTGGACAAAAATAACTGATCTGTATTGTAATTAACTTTACTATATTATACTTAAAAAAAACTGATTCACTTTTATTAAAAGTTCAGTTAACTGTTTTATGGTTCAGTTTTTAAAAACTGAACTTATAATGTGAGAATTATTTTTATTCTTTCTTCTTCTCTACTTCCAATACAACTGTTTCTTCTTGTCAAGAAAAAATTATTTAATAATAAAATATTAATAAAATAAATTATTCACATAAAAAAAATTAATAATTAATTTTTTAAGACAATTTTTTTATCACAAATTTTAATATTTTTTGTCAATAAATATATAACATATATAAATAAAAAAGATAATTTATATTTTTATATTTTTTAAGTTACATAAAATAAATATATATATATATATATAGTTACGTTATTTTTTGTATTTTTTTATTAATAAAATAAAATAAATAAATAAAAAATAAAATAATTTCCATACACATATAATAATAAAAGAAATATAAATAAAATAGAAAATTATAATATCAAATAATTAAAAAATTAATTTATAAAACACTTATTAATAAAATAAAATAAATATTAAAATAAATTTTTATTATATTAAAAGTAATGTTTGTGTTGACTCGAAACATTTTTCAATATTAAACTAACAATTTTTATTCCAAATAAAAAAAGAAATTTTTTATTCCAAATAAAAAAAGAAAATTTTTATTCCAAATAAAAAAAGAAAATTTATTCCAAATAAAAAAAGAATTTGTTTTACAAAACTTACAATCAAAATGATTTAATTTCATATTATAATCTAAAGTTATTTTGTTATTAGATAGTGTTAAAATCAGATTTTAGAATTAGTGCAATGTTAAAATTAGTACAATTCAGTTTAAAATTAGTAGTTCAATTAAAATTAGTTTTGTTTAGTATTCAGTTAATAGTTCAGTTAATGTAATTTACAATTCAGTTAATAGTTCAGTGCAGTTTACAGTTTAGTTAATAATTCAGTTAGTGCAGTTTACAATTCAGTTAATAGTTCAGTTTAGTTAGTGCAGTTTACAGAGTTAGTGCAGTTTACAGTTCAGTTCAATTTATATTGCAGTTTAGTACAATTTAGTACAGTTCAGTTTGATAAAACAAAAAACAGTTCAATTCAGTTTGTCTGAACTGTTTTACAGTTCAGTTTAAACAAATTAGTTTTTAGTTCAGTACAGTTTTTAGCAGTGCAATACAGTGCAGTTCAGTTCGATTTATCCACACCCCTACTTGGACTTGCAATCCAATGCTATCTACTCATATATAATTACATCAAAAAGACAGAAAATACAAGTAAAGAAAAAATAATGCATTCTCTACTTATTGGGCGATATTCTCAAAAATAATTAATCAACACCGCTCTAATAAATTATATGACATTTATGTTTCTTTCGTTTTCTCAAGAAAACTAAAATAATAAATATATACAAAATAATATTATAAGTATATATGTTTTTTAAATCAAATAACTTTCGTTTCCACTCTGTCTTTTTCATCTCTAAAAAATATTGAGGCTTAACAACACCTGCAGATACATTCTTGACAATTTTATGCATTTTTTCCTTTTTTTCTAAAATGATAGGGAAGCTGCTTTATTTTTAGAAGTCTGGTGGCAGAATGCCTTAAAGTTGCGGTGGCTATTAATTATTTTCTCTCAACTTGTTGGTTGTTGAAAGGTCAACATATTTACTGCACGTTATTCAATGTACTCAATAAACCATTTTATTTAAGGAATTTCAAAGTAAATTCTACAACCTTAAGAATTTGTAAAACGTAAAATGTAAAACTAGATTTAAGGTTTAAACCCTCCATTGGTCCTTATATGTGTAAATCTCAGTTTGGTCTTCAAATTTTGAACTGTCTCAATTGGATCATAATTTTTGTAAAAATATATACATTTTATCTTAACCATTAAGTTGTCTTAAATTTAAAGTTCAAATTAAAATTTACACACAAATATGAGGACAAATAAAGAATTTAAACACTATATTTAAACAAAAAAGTTACCTGAAAAAGCTAAAAGATAAAGTCGCAATTACTTCCAATTGTCATAATTATCATGGAGTGTTTGATGTTTTCGAGCACAAAGATTAATATCCAACGATGAGACAATGACTATAATCTTTTATATTATTTTTCTTCTCTTTTTATTTAAAATCGATGACTTTAGATTTAAGCTATGAATGGTAATCATGGAATAAGCCAAAAGCAATGGGAATCCATTGATTATATTTTTATATGGTTATGCTATAGTATGAAATAATACGAAATAATCTATAACATGGTCATTATCCTATATAGTGATTAACTTGATTAAAATAATTATTAACCTGCTTATGTAAATATAAGAATGATTTCATTAATTATTAAATTGAGAGGGAGGATGAGGATCAGCCTTTATTAATTTAAAGAGTAGATCTCTTATATATGTTAAGTATTAACGTGATTATATAATTATGTAATTTTTTACAGCCAATGACTTGTTAATTTTTTTGAAATATTTATATCTTCTTTTAAAAGAACAGATGAAAAGACTAAATATGGAAGTGGTAGCTTTAATAAAATTAGGTATCCCTTATCCTTGTAAGTCAGATGACCTAATAAATAAGGAAGGGATTGATATGTGTTAGAAAATACTAGAATTAGTGTATTCCCTATACGTCATAAATTAAGTAGGTCACACAACCTAATCATGCACTCCAAGCAAGTATTGATATGATGAGGTACTATGAATAAGTGTAAAAACAGGTCGCAACATTGATATCATTAACAATATAATATTGTCAATTTATTATTAATTAGATGTTTAAGTATGATTGATTAATTTATCCTGGCAAAGAATAAATAAATCTGATTAAGATAATGATTTCCATGTTTAACTAGTTTTTTATTTTTCATTTTGTTTTATAATTGAAATTGAAAGAAGGTTAGAAGTAGGGGCATCAATAATAATGAGTGTCATGCATAATTGACCATTCCTTTCACTGCTACTTTTCCTTTTCTTTGGGGTGTCATTCACATCCCGTGCAAAACCTCTCTCAAACAAAATATTGTAAAAATAAAAATAAAAATACTTAACTTAATCAGAATGGAAAATACAATGGAGAGACGTAATTATTAACAAATTAATTACCATTCCGCAGATAAAAAAGAAAAAGAAAAAGAAAGACAGTAACGAAAAGAGGAAAAGTAACCGAGACATGATAATTAACATTCCACGTGCAATTTGCTTTAGTTTACGTTGTTTTTGTGATAACCGTTGCTCTTTCACACAAACACAGGGGTAGGCGAGTCAAACCAAGGAAAAAAGAGAGAGAGAGAGAGAGAGTAAGTGTGTGTGAGAGAGTGATGAAGCGACAAAGCAGCGCGGTGTCGCCGTCGTCGTCGCGGCGAGAAACTCCGCCGGATAAGCTTCACGCCAAAACAATCGGCTGCATGTCCGGCATTCTCCACTTCATCTCCAGCTCCAATGCGCGTCGCTCTCGGCGCTTCCTTACATTTGGTGCGTTTCGTTTCGCATTTTTTTCGGGCCCACACCCATATCTGTTTCGTTCCTTTCTCGGAAAATTTTAGTCACACAATATTCTTTTCTTTTGTCCTTATTCTCAGGAAAGAGGCAGATTAATAAGAATTCCACTCCCGCCGCCACCGAAAATTCGCGACCGGAAAATGCGAAGGCCGCCGCCAGCGAACGGAAGCTGTCGAGCGAGGTTCCGAGGAGCCCGACGTTGCCGGCGGAGATTCGCTGCTCCGTTGTGAAGGCGCCTCCGGAGGAGAGCCGTCGCGAGGGACCGGCGATTGTAGCGCGGCTCATGGGACTAGAGGCGGCTCCGGCGCCGACGGATTCGGTGGCGGAGAAGAGGCAGAAGCTGCTCGGTGCGTTGCAGAGATGCGACGAGGATCTCAAATCGCTGAAGAAGATAATCGAGGCCGTGCGTTTGGCAGATCCTCCTCGGCAGTCACCGTCGCCGGCGGTGGCTTCCGTTGGCTTGGATGATAAGTTGAGAACGGTTTCGGAGGTGAAGTGTTCAGCGGTTAACGGTGACCAACAGCAACAGCAACCGAGTCCTGTGTCCGTGCTCGATGAGTTCACTCGTTCTCCACTCAGTCCGAGTTGCCCCTCGGGACGACATTCATTTGGTAAGCCTCCGCTTAACCGTAGTATCCATTCCCATTGAGCATTTTCATCATTTTAAATTTAGATAAAATTCTCTTTTTCACTTTAATCATAGATTAATGTGGCCAAAAAAAATCTACGATAATTCTACTCATTTGTAAATTATTCTATTATGAGATATGCTTATAATAAAGTAGCTTAATTCTTCTGCATGGACTCAAGAAGTGTAATTAGTTTCGTTGATTTAAAACCTGTTATACTAGCAATTTTTCTTAGAACGGCTCAGTTTTTCAAATGTTAACTTTTTTCTACATTAAGATATTTATTTTGGTTCTATAATTGATTTTGAACTCTTACGTTAGCTAAAAATTGTTCCGAAAATTCATTCATTTTGTAGAGTAATACATCCAAACATAAATCACATTTCTTTGAAATAAATTTTATGAAAATTGTCCCACAAAACACTGTTAGCAAATTAGTTTCAGTTTTAGATAATACTCAATTATCATCTTATTGGAGCTAGATATGCGTGGTACGTAGACAGACGATACTTACTAATAATAATAAAATGAAGAAGAGGCTGAGAAAGAGAAAGTGAGACTATAATCCTAAAAAAATGATTCTATAATCTAGTTTTAACTCATGCGGTCTGAATATTCCATTCCTTGTGACTATTTCGTACTCCATGTTTTTATATCCGTGGGTTTTTTAGGATAAGGAATAGGATTTTGATCATTAGATGAGCTAATTACCTCTTTTGGTCTCTTTCATCTAATCTTTTGCACATGTTTAAAGTTTTTGTTTTCTGATCGGCACACATGTTTAAAGTTGAAATGTAAATTTCCAAAGTATTTTCTTTAGACCCTTGTTAGGTATGAAATGACTAAAGTGGACAAAGAATGGGCCAGCTGGCTAATTAAGCATAGTTGTTATATTTGGATTAGTAGCAAAAAGTAAAGTTATTTAATTTTTATTATTGAAATCAATAAATAAGTGGCATGTGCTATAATGCCAATTCCAAGCATCTTAATTGTCATTTTGTGAAAGGTTTGTGAAATGACATCCAGAATCCCTAACCCGAAAAGTAGCATAGTTTGTAATTACATTCGATGGTGTTAAAGTAGTTAGTACTTATCCTTGAAGAGGAGAGACAATGATGTTTGATCGAAAAGCACACTGCTGCTGCCCTTGATTTTTAGGATTCCATGTTTCGAAATCATAACTTCTTTGTATTCCACACCATCATGACCTTCATAGTGGGAGACAAATTAATTCCCTTTTACCACTCCAATCATCTTGCACCCAATTTAACATAAAGTGATCCAGAGATATCTGTTAAAACCAAACCACTGAATAATTATTCTTCTCCTAATGTTCCTTTTCTGTACGTTTCACCACAGATAAAAATATCTCACTTTCTCTACCTAGCAATTACTATATGTTTTTAGCTAGAAACCAAAATTAAAGAATCCCATAAGGTTGGTTTTATTTTTTCTGATTCCTAAATAACAAAAGACTAATAAAATGTAGTACTTTGGTGGATGGATGTTGGACCACATTTATTGCTCACTCTAGATACTGTGCCTCATGAATTGAGGCAGTCAAAAGATGTTCAAAAGAAAAAGAGGGTGGAGAGAGAAAAGAAACACCCACCTTTGGTGCTTTACCTGCCACCCAGAGGGGCACTTTTTCAGGGATTTGTTAATTTATAGCCCCACCCAAACCACCCTCTCCCCCAACCACCAAGACCGTTGTTGCTTGCCTGCTGCTGCTACTACATCGGGGATAAGTCCAGTTTTCAAATTATTTATTTTTTATATTAAATGTTATCCAATTCTTTAACAAGATTAAAGCACAGAGTACAAATTCTTATTATTATTATTATTATTATTATTATTATTATTATCTATAGCACTACTTCTGTATCTGTATAATGGATTAAAACATAATATGATTAACGATGATGATGACATTTTTGTGTGCAGCGCGAATACAACAACAAAAACAACAGTTGTTGAAGAAGCCAGGAGAAGAAGAAATCAGCAGTACTTACATATACGAGAGAATGACATGTGAGTCAGGGAACAAGAAAGTGAACTACGAAGACCATTTGGTGATGTGGAGTAGCAAAGCCATGATAAAAAGTGTGGATGAAGTGTGTAGGGACGTTGACTGGGGAGAAAAACGAGAGCTTGGAAGAATTGGGTTAGCTTTGCAAGATTATATCTGCAAGGATTTGATCGAAGAAATTGTTAGAGATTTAGGCTGTTTCTACACTCTGCCTTTTGAAGCCTGTAGGAGAAGACTTTGCTTCTAAACTATACATAATGCTCATAATTATCACTTCTTTTGCTTCTTTTTTCCCCCTTAATCGTTTTTCTCTTGTTAAAAATAAACTTACATGGCTTTACACATTACATTTAACTCGTACGCCATAGTTAGCAATTCATTTACTTTTTTTTTTTATAAAAATCACTAATTTAATGTTCATTCACATCAAGTAATTTTGACAGGAAATTGTCATATAATGTTGTTAGCAACCAAAACAGACGTATGTGAATTTATGTATGTTAAAAAAAAACAAAGACTTAAAAAATGTGTGATGGTTGTTTGATAAATAAAAGTAATATTTTTATATTTGTTATTTTAAAAAAAAAAAACTTAAATTAGTATTTTTTTCATCTGTTATTTTTTTAACAGACTTAAAAATGTGTTATTTTTAAATCTTTTACTTTTCTCAAATGATTCCCGTCTTCACTTTCACTTGTTAATTCCTTACAAAAATTTCACTTTTCAACCTTTTCACTACCGCATCTAGCTTTAACAACCAATAACAATAACAACATTTTTCCAACAACAAGATTCATCCGACAATAACAATTGGTACAATGAATCAATTTCTTTATAGGTGAAAGGTGTGTATATTCTGTTTTAAGCGTGTGTTCGCATGAACAGATTTAACTGTTCACGCGATTTTGAGAGCGAAGAAATGCAAACTCTTTCGTGTTCGCTCGAGAGGAAAAGCGATGAAAAGCGACGATGGATTTGCGGGATAGATGAATTTTCGGTCACCCGCGAATGTGAAGAGATTTGAGGGGATTGAATGTAAAAGGTCTTATTTGCCCTTCGATTTCAAGTGCATATTTTGGCTTTATTTTTGTTATTTTTAATGTTGCAGAGATGTAGATGAGGTTGATGTCCGTACGAAGATGAAGAAAAAGATGGTTAAAGATGAATACGAATGTTTGAAGACGAAGAAGATGAAGAAACAATAGTTAAAAATGAGATTTGAAGAGAGGAGTATTCGGTCATGCAACCCATATTCGGTTTGAGGATTAAGAAGAAAAATATAGGAACCTGTATTCGCTTCCCTTTTCTTTTTATTTGGTTCCCAAGCATTGTATTCGATGAAAATTAAGGATATGTAATGTTGATTTTGTTGAACATGGTGATTTTGTTGATGGTTGTGATGAAAATTGAAGATGGTGGAGTTTCAGAAGTGAGAATGGTGTGGGGAGAGAGAGGAATAATTAAAGTGTTTATCTCAAGGGTTTGTGAGAGAGAGGATGAGATTAATGTAGACATTGACGAAGAGATTCTGTGTGTTTTTGTTTTTGATTGCCCTCTGTTGTTTGCATGAAATACTGAGAAATGTTCTTAACTTTGCATAGAGGGGAAACAGATGTAAGTGTTTGTTTCAAACACACACTTGGAATTTCTTTTGCATGTTTTTAACTCAGCACGTGGCAAATGAAGTTCATAGTTGTAATGGTGAGACAAACAAAAGACAATCCACTTTTAGGTTTTACAATAACTTATTATCAATGTGAAGACATGTTGAATATTTAAAATTTAATATTGAATATTCAAATAATCACAAGTCAAATAGAACAATTGTTAAAATATTTTTCAATTTCATAATGATTATTGTAATTTAATAACGCAAATCAATATAAAGTTACCCTATGATAATAAATGGATCATAAATATATTTGTTTGATGCTAGTGTAAATTATATTAAAAAATATATTACATTTAAAATTAAAATTTTTACTTTTTAAAAATTATTTTAATTTTTTTACTCCTTATAACATTTTTACAATTAAATATAACATTAACAAATATCATTTTATATTATTTTAATAACTAGGGGTATTTTGGTAATCTTTAATTTCTACTAATTAAACTAATTTTTTAAATTTGTCACATCAATCAAATCCTACACTAATTCTCACAAACTTTACCTTCAAATCCACTCTCAATTACCCACAAATTCACTCAAAAAAACAACAAAAAAATTATCCTCAAATTCACTCAAATCCATTCAAAACATCTCCCCCAAATCATCTCCCTCAAATTCATCCAAAAGAACACACCCTAAATGATAGGTTTTCTTAGAAAAGTGAAATAGTGAAGGTAGAAGATGAGTATTATATAAAATGGAATTAGAATGATAAGAAGAAATAAGTTCTGGAAGAAAGATACATTATACCATAGAATGCTTAGAGATTGTGCAGGTTGAACATTTTCTATGTTTTTTTCACTCATGAAAATGGTGTAGTTCCCCTCTTAAAGTGTTCCTGCAGTTTTAAAAAATATGGGTCAAAAAGAACTGTGAGAATGTGAAGGAAGAAGATGTTTCGATGAGTGATGGGTAATCTAGGTCAACTTAAATAGTTCATAAATCAAATTATAAATGAACGAAGCTTTGAATACATAAAACTAATCATTGTAACAATGAAAAAGCAATCAATACACTTCATTCTAAAACGGAAAAACTGAATAAAGAAAAAGAAAAACAATTAATTTATTATTAATTTTAAGACAATAAAGATGTATAAAACAATTTTAAGTAAATTGTTAACTTCAATGTGATAAAGATGTGTTGAAACTAGATTTTACCCCTTTGTCTATCTCTTATACTATTTCAATAATTATTTACAAAGATGGAATTATTATGTCTTGGAAGTTATCTTTAAATGTTACTCTAGGTTCAAACCTAACACTTACAGCTTAAGATCATCAAACTTTAGTATGATTCCTTAGCGACTGCTTGAATGAATCACTTGCATTGATATTAGGACTTTATAGCTAGATAGAGTCCTAGATCTATTCCTAGTATCTAAAAGAAGAAGGAGAATTAGTTGAACTACAGCTTGAAATCAATCACACTCAATACCAAGCTAGTGAAATAAGATGAGCGATCAATTCATCCAACAAAAAATATAAACTAATTCACAAACATTTAATGAAGGCATACTTTATAAATAAAACAATACCAATATAAGAAAGTTTTAAAAAGTTACATATTTGCTTCAACACAAGAGAGACTCAGCTCTTCATAATGGATAAAAATAATACAATGCTATGAATAGCCATGTTCTTTAAGAATATTTACTAAATGTAGATAAAAGAGTTTACAAAAGTCAATAGTCTAGGGTAGTGCTCAAGAATACACTTGTGGCTTCCGATGTAGAGGTTTCCTTTCTAATTAAGTTTGCTTTTATGGCCTAGTCTCATGTATCGGTGCTTCAACTCTTGAGATGACTTTTCTGAGAATGAGACTTTATGACTTAAACTCACGTTTAATATTTAAGTTTTTTTTTTTTAAAGGAGTCTTTGTCCATAATTGTTTGAAATTAATCATTTTTTTTTTTTTACTATTGGTGCTGGAAACTATAAAATAAATTAAATTGGAGTGAATTTAAAAAAAAAAACTTAATAAAATCAAAGTTGATGATAGATGGATATTTGTCAACCTTCATATCATGAAAGCTGATCAAGGTTGGAGGGCTGTGTATTGTTCAAGGGTTTTATTACACAAGCTTTTTGTTATTTCAATTTTTAAAGAATTTGCAACCCATTTTGAAACGCTTAACGACAAAAAAAAAATGTAATTGCTAAAGAATTTTTTGTTTTTTTGTGTCATTAATCTCATACCTTGTACAATTTGAAATCAATTTCAAAGCTATTCAAAGGACACGAAGAGCTGAATTCCCAGGCTGCTCATACTCCGTTGTCGGCACGCCAGCAGAAAATTGGGGGCAGCGGCCGTGCACTTTTGCTGCAATTATAATTCATTGATCCAAATGAAGCGGTGTTGTTCGGTGGAGCAGAGAATTAATATTTATTTATTTATTGCATCTCATATTCAATCAGATAAGGTTTATACACACACGAAATTTTACTTTTCATGATTTTTTTAAATGTAGAAATCATTTATGATTACGATTTGATTAAGCGTTTAGAATTATCTGTAGTGCATGAACTCTTAAAATGTTTAGCATTGGTAGTAACCAATTACAGAATCTAATGAACTTCAACTTGTAAAATAAATACATTAAAAAGCTCATAAAAAATACCATGTATTTAATATGTTTATAAAATAAATTCATTGGTAAAAGATAAAATTTATTAGCACACACATATTTTAGAATTTTAATTATTGATAAATATCTATAAAATCTGTTAGTAATATATAATTTTTATTACTAATAAATGTTTTCATGGATAAAATGAATTTCAAAGTTTTAAGTTTTAATTATATTGTGGTAAAATTCGTTAGTAATTTGTTGGTAATGATATTTTATTTTTAAATTTATTGATAAATCCATCTGTATTTATTTTTAGAATCTATAAATTCTTGAGTAATTAAACTTTTGAAAATCTAAAAATCTTTTGATAATTGTATATTTTTGAAATTGTTCAAAAATTCTTTCAGTAAATTTGTCAATAAAATAGAAGCTAATTTTCGTGTTAAATATGATGAAATATGTGTTATAAATTAAGTAAAGATAAGTGAAAAGTAGAAGAGAAGAAAAAAAAAAGAGGAGAGGAGGAATTGGAGACAACAATGACAAAGGAGTTGTGATTGGTAGCAAACATTAACATAAGAGGAAAATGAAGAGGGATGTACCAAAGGAGGTTGACACAATGACGAATGACAATAGTTATGACAATAACAATGGTGATATAACAACAATGAATGATAACAATAGAAGAGGAGGAGAAAAGAAGAAGAAGTTGATAAAAAAGAAGAAAAAAGTAAAATAAAAATGAAGAGGAGAAAGAAAAAAACTAAGTTATGATATATATTAACAAAAATAAAATTATTAATTTAGGCCGTCAATAATTATTAATGGACAAGTGTTTTGTCATTAGTTAATAGTTTTATTTTATTGGCCAATTTTTTGTGTTTGTAAATATACTTTTATTTTTATTTAGTAATACCGTAATTTTTTTAGTGTTCCTGATAATTTGAACTTAATTATTCTGGGGAGATAAATTGTGTAGTTGATGTGACTTTAATCATTATTGTTCAAGTTCGTATAGTTAAAAGATGAGGTTTTGATCTAATGGAATAGGTTTGGACTATAGTTAATGAGACATATTTTAATAAATTTATTCTTAAATTATTTATACGATTAGTGAAACATGATTAATAATTCTGGTTATGTCAATCCATAAAAGCTGAAAACATCTTTTAGATACTTTATACTCAGAAAATATATTGAAGGTGAGAACTACACCAAAATTTGCATATGATAAGCTTAAATAGATTTCTGAAAATCCCGAAAATAATCAAAAGAAAGATCCAACAAAGTAACTAGGACATTTTACATAAAAACTTCGAATGTATCATAATAAATGGAAAAAAGCACAATCAATTACTAGTTTCATAAATTCATAATGTGATATGTTGAACTAAATATTACTCTGTCTTTATTATCTGGAGTTATCCAACTATTTAAATAACAATTTAATCTATTCTTATTTTAGAAATATCACTGGGTTGAAGTCCTAAAAGGAAGATAAAAGAAAAAGAAATAATATAAACGGGAAGAAAAAATGTGTATAAACAAAATGAAAAAATATATCCTATTTAATAAAAAAGAAAAGAAAAGAAAAAGAAAGAGTAAGTTGGTGTTGAGAGTCTATATCAAGAGATCAAAGGAAGAAAGGGAGTAAGGAGGAAGAATGAGAGTCATGTCTGAAGTAGGCTTCTCCAGAGAACTGTGTTGTGGAAAAATCCTGTTTGGTTCTGAAAACGAATTTTCTTCTTTGACGTTAGGCCCTGTTATCACTGTTTTCGTTGCTCCATATGCTTTAACCTTCCAATCCATACAAAACCTAAACTTTTGTGGATCACTGTCAAAGTTTACAACCTTTATTCTCAAATAATTTTTATTCTCTGAAGGATTTCTGTATTCGATGGCTGATGCAACTATCTTATCGGAACTGCTTTCAAGAGTTGAATCTACCAAAGTCGCTCCACTTGAAGTGCTAAAAAGATGTTGAATCCAATAGCTGGGAGTTCCATAGCTCTGGTGAGAGTCAAATACAATTGCATCGGGTGTCCACCTACAAATCATTTCAAATCAAACACCATTAATCTTCAAAAATAACAGTTCTCAAATGAAAAAAAAGGATAAGAAAATTACCTTCTGTCGTTTTTGTTTACGAAGAGCGGTGCATAGCTAACCATGTGGACGATGTCACTGTTTGAAGAAGAAAAACAATTTAGAAATGGGAAATATATAATAATAATTAAGAAAATGAGAGACATAACCTATTCTTTTCCAATCCAATAAGGAATGCAGCTTCAGCCACGGCAGCGAGAAGAGTTCCATTCCCAGCGTCCGATTGCCAAACTGCATACTCACTCACAAACGCCTGCCAACACAATCAAACTTCATCTTCTCTCTTCATAATCATTCATATCATAATCATATAAATATAGCTAAAAAGTGCTCTCATACATACCTTTGGACCGTATCGTGGTGCGTCATCGAATTTCGTATGCTTCGAAAACATGTCGTCGGCATTTGTATAAATCTAAAATATGTATACATTAAGAAAGAGTTGTTGTAGATAATTATTATGACATGATAAAAATTCTAAGAAAAGTTTTTACATGAAAATCGTAGAAATCAGCTGGATGATCCAAGGGTTTTTGAGAAGCATCGCAGTTTGAGATAATCTGAATATCTGGATAAGCTTGCTTGATGGCATCATAAAATTTGAGGTAGTTTCCTCGATACTTAGACATGGCGCACTCTTCGTTTCCAATGGCAACAATTCTGAGATCGAATGGGTTGGGATGTCCCATGGAAGCCCTTAGAGATCCCCATTTTGACTCTGCCGAACCCTTTGCAAACTCAAGTCCATCCAGAGCTTCCTGTTACAAAATTCACTCACAATCTTTAAACTACTAATCTAAATTTACAATTTCTATATATATATATATATATATATGAACAAAATGAAGAAACTCTCACTTGAATGAAAGGTCCGATCATAGATGTATCCACTTCGTCAGTGAGGCTGAGACCTATATATATGAACCAAATATTAGATTAGTAAGAAATCTGAATGAAAAATTCAATGATAAATAATGTTTTTATGTAACGAAATATACCATCGTTAAACACCCAGACTGGCAATGCACCGATATCCTCAGAAAACTGATGGAGAAAAGAAAGAGAAAGATAAGATTTTTCTAATTAAAAAGGAAAAGAAAAAGAAAAAGAAAAAGGAAAAGAAAGAAAGTACTTGAAGGCCCTCAAAATAGCCAAAACCATCATCGGTCCAATAACTCCAAACGTCTCCGAAGTGACCAGGTCTTTCCTCCCATGCTCCCACGCTATCTTTCCATCTGAATGCGTTTCTCATATAACCTCCTTCAACGTAACATCCACCTAATGCAACCCACCAATACTATTATTACATATATATTCTCAATACAACCTTTCTTATCATTACTTTTGAACTTAACCTACGTACCAGGGAATCTGAAAAATTTAGGCTTCAAATCGGCCACCCTCTGAGCAAGGTCCTTTCGGAATCCATGACCCTGTGGGAACACAATGTTAACAAAAACTCACAACAAAAGTAATGCATTGCATTGCATTGCATTCGTAAGCGTCATGCATACTTACCTTGAACGTGTCTACTGGCATAGCTGAAACTTGATCTAACCATAAAACTCCTTTCTTGCTTGTCGTTATTTGCAGACTTGCATTGTGGTTAGTTGCCTTCGCTTCCAGTACGGTCTCCATCCTCCTCCACTCTGTAACATTGTGACCGAAAGATCCAATGCTGTTTGATGCCAACTCCGTATTATCTGATCCAACAAACGAGACGTGAAGATCAACCGCACCACTTGCTTTGGCAAAGAACACTACTTTATACTTGTGTGCTTTCTCAATATTCTGATGGAATATAAGAGACATTATAGATATCAGAATCATTTAAAAAGAAAGAAAAAAAAAAAAAAAAAAAAGAGTTGTGAGAGATGAGAAGGCACTGACCATGCCCCAGAAACCAGGATTGGAGATGCCAACACCATCTGGTGGGCAAGATTTGGGTCCATCACAGAGAACATCCATACGCAATGCAACTTTGTTTCGATCGAAGCAAGAGCTACGATCAGTTGAGATCTGTATGGTTGAATCATCTCCCACCATTGTCCATGGAAATATATTTGAGGGAACACTTGACCCTCCTTCTTCGAAACCTCGGTTTCGAACAAGCTCGGCCCACAATCCTCCAGCTCCTGCATGGTTTATTTCCTCAAAAAATGCTCCGAAGAAGGTATCTGGAATTTTTCTCCCAGCTCCTTCCGTCCCATTTATGTGCAATGTTGACCTTTGCTCTGCATAACAGCATAGTGCGAAGCAGCTCAAGTAGATAAGAAATATCTTCATAGTCATTTTTTCTCTGATTCTTGCTTCCAATGGCTTATGTTATGTTGGTGCTTCGATTCTGTATTTATAGAGTAAGAGTGTACCAGAACTCATCTTCAAGTTATTTGCTCAGTTTAAATTTTCTGATAAACCAGTTATTCGGTTGAAATTCTTCAGTTGTATTTTCGACATTTATAAATATCATCAGACTATCATTTGCAATAACTAGTAAAGTAAATATATACTGTTATTCTATACTTTTTAAAAAAAGAAATAAAATTTTATAATAATCATTTAATAAAAAATAAAAATAGTCATTAAATATTAATATTGTTATAATTATATTAATATTAATATTTTTAGAAAGTGATCATGATTTTTTTTTCTTAACTTCAGATTAATTATATGAATATTAATATTGTTATCATTATATATTATAAAATTAGAATAATAAAGTGTTAGTTTAATAAATATGAAATATACCGTTCAGTATTATTTTTTCTTTTTCTTATTTCCTTAGTGTGATTGAAGTAACAATTTTCAGTTTAACTTTTTGCTTTTAATTTAGTATTATTTTAGAAAACAGTTATTATTTTCTGATGACATTTTAGTTTTCTTTATATCTAAAACAATTTAACCTGAAAATTCACATATTTAAAATTATTTTTATTTTAAATATTGTTTATAAAACAAAATAATATATTTTTTAGTTTCGAATAAAATTTAATTCTTAACCTCATGAATTAAGTATATGTATTAAAAATTTATATTTTAAAATTCAAATTTATTTACATAAATTTTCTGATAAACCAGTTATTCGGTTGAAATTCTTCAGTTGTATTTTCTGAAATTTAAGTAAAACAGTTGAAATTTTCTCCACATTTATAAATATCATCTGACTATCATTTGCAATAACTAGTAAAGTAAATATATACTGTTATTCTATACTTTTTAAAAAAAGAAATAAAATTTTATAATAATCATTTAATAAAACATAAAAATAGTCATTAAATATTAATATTGTTATAATTATATTAATATTAATATTTTTAGAAAGTGATCATGATTTTTTTTCTTAACTTCAGATTAATTATATGAATATTAATATTGTTATCATTATAGATTATAAAATTAGAATAATAAAGTGTTAGTTTAATAAATATGAAATATACCGTTCAGTATTATTTTTCTTTTTCTTATTTCCTTAGTGTGATTGAAGTAACAATTTTCAGTTTAATAAATATGAAATATACCGTTCAGTATTATTTTTCTTTTTCTTAACAATTTTCAGTTTAACTTTTTGCTTTTAATTTAGTATTATTTTAGAAAACAGTTATTATTTTCTGATGACATTTTAGTTTTCTTTATATCTAAAACAATTTAACCTGAAAATTCACATATTTAAAATTATTTTTATTTTAAATATTGTTTATAAAACAAAATAATATATTTTTTAGTTTCGAATAAAATTTAATTCTTAACCTCATGAATTAAGTATATGTATTAAAAATTTATATTTTAAAATTCAAATTTATTTACATAAATATCAGGTAATTGGGAAAAAATTGAAAAAAAAATGAGGAATGTTGATTGTAGTTAAAATTGATGTAACAGTTAAGTTTTCAGTTTTTATCCGTTAAAATTTCAGTTTGTTTGTAGTATTATTAAGAAAATAATTTAATTATTATTTTCTGAAAAAAATTACTTCAACTTATATGTACTTTTAATCTAAAAACTGAGTACAATTAAATCTAAATTGTTGCTCTGTTAATTTAAATTCTATAACTCAAAATATTTAAAATGTTTTTAAATTATAAAAATTTCTAAGTTAACATTTTAAAATTATTAGAGAGTAAATTATTCTTTTAAAATGCTTTGTAAAAAGAGAATTCCAAATTCTGGTATATAAACTAAATTATTCTTTATTAAAAGAAAATTCCGAACATTTGTATATAAACGAAAACATTCTTTTAAAATTCTTTATTAAAACATATATCCAAATTTTCTGACGTATATATAAAAAGAGATATCGTGTGACTGTATATTTAAATGAAATAAGTGGGTTATTAATATAAAGTTATAAGGGATTTCGGAATGTAAATTAAATGGAAATAAGATGGATATAAAATAAAACGATTTAACCATTATATATATATATATATATATATATATATATAAAGTTTAAGTAAAGACTTTTTTAGTTAGTAATGTATGAAGTTTTACGTTATAAAAAAGTTTTTATTAAAAAAATTAAAAATTAATTGTAAATTCAAGAATATTTTAATAATTTTAAATTTTAATTTAAAATAAAAAAATTAAAAATATTTATTCGTTATTATCTTTTATATAATAAAAAATAAAATAAAAGATAGTTATTTTTAAAAATAAAAAATAAAATAAAAAATAATAACTATCACCAAATGATAAATAATTACTTTTTATTTTTTTATTTTAAATTAAATTTTAAAATTATTGCAATATCTTGAATTAGAGTTAAGTTTTTTTTAATAAGAACTTTTTTTTTAAATTTAATTATTGACTTATTAATTAAATTAGTCTAATTAATTACTATAAATAAAATTGATTTGAAATTTACTTTAGACGCATTAACGTAGATAAGATATTTTATAACAGTTCTATAATTTTTTTTTATAATAGTTGTAAAACGACATATATGTAAAATGTATTATATATATTTGAAACTTCATACAAAATGTACAGAATGAATATAAGAAAACAAAAATTGATTACATTTAAAACTTTCTATTAAACTTTAGTCATTTATATTTTTTTAAATTTGGAAAATAAAATTTTCAGTGATTTATATTATTTTATTATTAAAAATATTATTCAACATTAAAAGAAAAATTAAAATACTTATATGTTAATCGATGCAACTCTCTCAGTTTGGCTCCATGTCAGGTTGACAATTTTCTAGTTTGACCTCTTTTTCATTTTGTATTGGATTTCACTTTGTATTCCTCGTCCAAAATATTTGTTGTACACTTATTAAATACATGGAGATAAGAGGTATTACTAACTTAAAATGATTAAACAAGTTAAAAATAAAAAATACGTGGGGATAAGAGGTATTACTAACTTAAAATGATTCAACAAGTTAGAAATGAAAGAAGATTTGATTTTGTTAAAAATTGATTAGCATTAAGGGTAAAAATTAACATTATTAAATTTTTTCAAACTTGGAGCCTTATTTATCATTAAGCGAAAAGGTAACTTGAATCTAAAATACATCTAGTCTAACAATTAAGAAACAAGTTCACATAATTATTTTATATATTATAATGTTTGTTTTCTAAACTAATCTAAAGAGAATAAATGTTAC
Source organism: Vigna reflexopilosa (assembly GCA_027742785.1). Classification (NCBI taxonomy): domain Eukaryota; kingdom Viridiplantae; phylum Streptophyta; class Magnoliopsida; order Fabales; family Fabaceae; genus Vigna; species Vigna reflexopilosa. The sequence goes on from CM050914.1 coordinate 14,949,650, forward strand.
CTTCTAAAACCTTAACTATGTGCTAACAATGCCAATATCACGAGAATACATATACATACTTAATGAAAGACTAACAATTATAAAAAATATATTTTCATTAATAAATCAAAGAACCATTTCTCTTTAGAACAAGTGTTTCGCTCAAACATACTAGTATATAAGGATAAATGTTATTCTTTCTTCTACCATTAATTCCCCACAATATGACTTTACCTTTAGTTTTAAGAGAGACATGAATTTTGACCAACACATTAATATCACATGGACTTTATTGGTTGTATTGTGATTAAGCTAGAAAGGGGACTTACATTTTCTAGTTAACAAGAACACTTTAAGCAAAGAGAGCAATTACATCAACTCACAATATTGGCATTCTAATCTCTTCTATTTGAGAATCAGAATGAAACCAAACACCATCTTCACCCACCTTATTTCGTTCTTATCTTTTATTTTCTCTTATGTTTTTCTTATTTACTCTTTCTTTCTTTTTCTCTTTTTCTTTTTTTATGATATTCATATGTACAACATGAACTATAAGCCCTTCTAAATTTTTCTTTACGTCCTACCTTCGGTAACTTCCTTTAAACTTGAACAACCATGAGGTGTTTGCTCTCCACTCAAAGTGGGATGGTCAATTATTTTTCAATAAGGCTCAAGGTTTCAAAGATGAAGGAAATTTTCTTTTAATACTCAAAGGGTGACACAAAGGTTTTATTCTTGAAGAATAAGGTTGGTGTTTTTTCTATAATGTGAAACAAAAGAAGAAGAAAATGACCTTAATCATATGCAATCATATAAGTGAAGAACAATTAGTAATGAAACTTAAGCAAAGTTAATTGAAAAATATAGAGTCTAATACAGTTATAAATGCACCATTGCCTTGTATTAAACACAAGTCTCTAACAACAATGCCAAAAACTTGTTAGCATAAAGCATTCAACGACATGTTCTTCGGTCACAATGTATAGTGCAATAGATATTTATCATTCTATCAAAGGACTTGTGCAACACATGACAATTCTTATAATCAATAACTAATTAGAAAAAAAAAACTCATTGGTGCACAAGGGGAAGAAACCCATTGGTGGAGGTAGAAAGGTTTTGGACATGAGGCGTTGTATCAGTGAAGCAACAAGGAAAGGAAGAGTGCTTGGTCCTGTTAGGAGCATGCTTGGTTTCCACCTCTTCGAGATGGGAGAAGAGTTAGAAGCATAACCCTAATCAAATGTCGACTGGAGGCATTCCAAGTGGTTCTTGAGAACGTCAGGGAAACGCACAATGAGGGAAAATTGAAGGCTAAGGCCCCCTACAAATTTGAATCGGAGGCCTTCTTCACAATTTTTCAGCAAATTGATTTCCAGGTGCAACATGGTGGCACCTTTCAGAATGGAGAAGAAGATAGCGAAAGCAATAGAGGTAGGACTAGGTGTCGGTACATCGGTGGTACAAGCAATGAAGGCGACAACAAGAAGGACTGCCATTGAGGTGATGGTTAGGACTTGAGAAGAAGCCAAGGGGAAACAATACCTAGTAGGGTTGACGATAATACAATGACTAGAGGGAGGTTGCAGTGACTTGATTGGGCGAAGAGATGAAGAATACCAGCATCGCACTAGTAGAGATAGATGGATAGCGATTCTCGCGGTTTCAATTGACGGTGATACAATGACATATGTTGTGAAGCAACAAAGATGGTAGCCGGCAGTGGACGGTGGCGCAAGACAAACACGCGTTCCACACCAAGAAAGTGGCGCGGGAAAAACTGTGCTGATGAAGACAGCGGCAAACGGTGTCGGCCAGCGACGACGACCGACAGACGGTGGCTGATGGCCGCTGACGGTGGAGGGCCAACAGCGGGCGTCAGTGGACAACGACACTGGACAAATGATACGAGACAAAATTGTCAGAAATACTGAAGAGGAACTACAAGCCTGATATTGAGGTTGAGAAAGACATGATTACTCATTGAGGTATTTTAGAAAAGATGAGATTTTTAAGGCTGCCAGTAGCAGTGACCACCGACCACCGACGACAACAAAGACAAAGTAGGAAGAGACTCAGACAACCTACTCTGATACCAAGTTGAATATAGTGAAAATTATATATGAGATTAATCTCCATTGTATTGAATATACACATAGGGTCTATTTATAATAGAAGAAATATGGGCTAAGCCCAAAATACAAATAAGAAATATAAACAAACTAACTAAAGATACAAGATAAATATAAACTAAAGATAATATCTTTAATACATTCAACATTTTTTATAAACATCTTATAAAAAATTTAATGCTTAATACCTATTTTCGTTAATTTTGTTCAAAGTGATCATTGAATTTTTTGAACGTTGAAAGTTGTCTTACTTTTTGTAATTTTTGTTCAATTTAGTCATTTTTTTTAAGAGCGTCTAAATAGTTAACGACATAGTATACATGTGAGCCATCAGTGAATGATGTGGCTGCCTATGACGGTGATGCGATTAGGGTTTTTTGGTTCACGATTTGGCTTCCCATGATAGCGAGAAGGTGGATTTCTTGTTGTTACAATTTGGTTCAAAATTCTCTTATTTGATTTTGGACTTGTGTTTGCAGGTGGCTAATTAAGGGTTTTGTGGTTCTTGATGCTTCCATGATTAATCGCGATGATTCACGAGTTGGGTTTTAGGACTGTGCGAATATGTGGTGGTTGAACAAAGATGGTGACTTGTTGTGGTTGATTCCATTTGTGATGGTGGAGAAGTTGTGTTTCATTTGCAATTTGTGGTCTCTGGCTTCTTGATTTACAGGTTTGAACTCATAATGGGACTTCGTGTGGAGGAGATACAAAAGGGGTCGTTATGGTTTCGTCGTGGCTTCTGTTGGTAATGTGAGAAAATGATGGCTAATAGATGATTTTGTAGTGGTTCGTGGTTGCGCTGTTGGTGGCTTCGCGTTTGATTTGGCTGGCTGACCATGGAGGTTATTGCAGTTTGGTGCACAATTAAGAATTTTTTGCATGATGTTAAAAAGAAAATGGGATGATGTGACAGCCACATCATTAATTAATGGTTTACAACATCGTGAAAAATGACCAAATTAAACAAAAAAATTGAAACTATTTTGAATACTCAGAAAAGTTATTTCAACAAAAACTAACAAAAATTAGATCAAAATTTAACGTGCCATGAGAAATATATATTCCATGTATACACATAATTTTATATAAAATTTTCAAAATAAACTAATTCTAATTTCATATATAAGTACTAAGGTACTTATAATAATAACTTAACTTTGCCTTTATTTTTTTTTTTCTTTTCATCCCTCTCTCTTTTATTTATTTTTTATTTCCATTCAGGAAAAATAACTAACCCCAATAATTGGTGGAGAATACGGTGTAGTTTAGAAGTGAATTGAAGCAAGGGGGAAGAAGGAAGAAACGTATGGTGATCTGTGTGGAGGAAGCAGCGAGTAGCAGATGGAGGAGAGTGAAGTGCTGCAGGAACTTCACAACCTAACGCACATAGAATCAGAAGAATCACTGAACCGCATCCTCTGCACCCTCTGGTCCACGCGCAACACCGGTCTTCCCCTCTCCGACAAGACTCGCTTCCAATCCCTCCTCCGCCTCTCTTCACTCTCTCAACTCGACCCCGTAAGTAACCCTCTCACTTCACCAATTTCACCGTCAATTCCCTCATTTCCGTTATCACTTCACCTATCTCGAAGGTCTTGGCGTGCCTCCGCTCCCTCCTCCGAAAATGCGCGCGCTACAACCTCGCTCGCCCCGACCACCACCACGACCTCTTGAAGCTCTTTCCCCCGACCTTCCGCAACAACTCCGAACCAATCTCCTCTCCTCGTTGAGGAAAAACTGTGATCAATGGAAGGAGGACGCGTTGCTGCAATTCAAGGGTACGGCGAATGTTGCTCCTTCTCTGCTCTGGCCGCGACATGACCCCTGCTCTGTTGCCTCGCTCAATCGCGCTGATTCCGAAACGGCGTCGCCCAGCTTCCAGTGTGATGCCGTTGCTCCTTGTGATGACTTGGTAAGGAACTGGATTCAGTGCGGTCAGTTGTCTTGAAATTAGTGTAGCGACTGCGTTGATGTGAACTTGATGATACAGAATTTGAATGCCTGTTTTAAGTCTGACCTGTAAAAATAAAACGTGGAACGTTCGATTTTCATTTGATGGTTTAAGGAAAAGTTGTGCACTGATTTTTGTTCCAAATGACCTAGGGTGAACTGAGGAATATCAGTATTCCTCATTAATTTTAGTGATTATTTACTTTAGACCCATTTTCTTTATTATCTAAATTGAGTCTCTTACTGTAAAATATAAATATCCTTGCAAGTAGTACTTTCCTCCTGTTTCCCCTTTTCGTTTGGCTATTTACTGAATTTAGTTTGTTTTTATTGTAAAAATTTTAAAATAACATGGTAGGAAAGCCTTCCTTGCCTCAAATCAATGACGTGGACCATGGAGAACCGTGGATCATCATCCCCTGCGAATAGAGTGGCTATAATCAGCCTCAAGGTAACGAAGAGAGTTATGTATTAAGCGTAGTTATTATGAATCAAAATCAGCTTTTAGAAGGATTCACTGCAATTTTGTTAACGCGGTTAGATATTATGAAGTGCTAAAATGTACCTGCAATGTCTTCTTTTGGCTGTTGTTTTGATGTACCTTTGTGATACTACGAAGGATTTCCTTGTGATATCTGCTTTTGTTTGTAGCTGCATGATTACAGCAAGTCTCCATCAGGTGAAACAGAGGTGAAGTTTTTTCTCACAAGGGACACTCTTGAAGCTATGCTGAGATCTTTGACATACATCAGGGAACAACTGAATACTGTAAGAATTTTTTCTTATATTTATGATGAATTTTATACTTTGAAGTTGGCAGAAACTTAGGTTCCCGTTGAACTTTTCATAGTATCTTTTGGTTTATTTTTGAGTATATTATAACATTATATTCCGGGAGAGAAGTTTAGGAAAGAAACATGAATATCTTTTTCACCCTTTCAAATACCATGATTTTTGCTTTCGGTTGTAGCATTTTAATTTTTTGTTCACAATCCTTATAATGTCTAAATCCTCTTTTATCCTTCTGGTTAATTTTCTTCGCAAAAGTGCTTACATAGCTTCGTCTGACATGCACACAACACAAGTGTTTCTATCACAGTAAGATAGATGGACAAAAAACACAGAATTGGACATTAAAGGGATGATCATAGAAAAATATTATATGATAAAAATTAAAATTTATATATTTGCATGAATGCGGAGAAAAAGAATTAAGCCCTAGGAAAATTTCATGAAGCAGTAGCTTTCCAGAGAAAAGCCCCTGGTATTCTATTTAATTGTGCAATTTTCGAATGTATTTGCAGGTTGAGACTTCTTCCGGGCAACCAAACAAGAAACAAAAGCTGTAGCTGGTCTTTCCAGAAATTAATGTCGTAGTTCCTTAGTCACAATACTTGGTAATATTATTAGGAGAAATATATCATCTGTTTAAAACGTCGACAGTAAACATAGAGAGCCAGTGAAAGAAATGTTAACTAAGACATGTTGTAATGTCATTTGCCATCTTAATATATTGGATTCCATAACTGATTTTTGCTACTCTTATTTTATAAACACTCGTTCATAAAAATTTGCATGTGAGGGTGTCCTTATAACGCTTTCTCTTTTCTATTTATCGTATCACCGCAATAAATGTAAAAGTATCTTTTCAATTATTAGCCGTCTTCTTTTTTGACATTGAAATTTAAGAGAAAGGGTAAATTATAACTTTCGGAGTGTCAAATATTATTATAAATTCTAAAACAGCAGCAAACTGGTCCGACTGGAATCAGAATTTTGAAACAAAACGATTTTCAATCTTGTCAAAAAATGGTTCCCTCAGCTTCATGTCACTCATTGATAAAACTTTGTTACTAAACGCCACACCGCGCTATACAGAAAGCTAGGCAAGATTCTCTTCCTACTGGGGATTCTATTTGTTATTATTTTACTTCTCATATTTCGATTACTGTTTTTAATTATAATAACTGTTGGGATAATTATTTCTAATTGTATTAACTGTTTATAATCATTAAAAAGGTGGACAGACGATATAGTGTGTTTCAAGTACATAAAATCATTATAATTTCACAAAAGAATGAGGTAACTGAAGCTGACAAATGAAAACAACCATAAATTACCTAAACCTTTTACAGGTTATAACAATTGGAGTCCAAAAATTATTACAACCAAAACCAGTAAAAATACACTTTAAAGAGGCCTCAATCCAACGTGGCGGCTACCTTTTAGATGCAGACTAATTCGATGAATAGTCATCAGACAAGATGGGACTTAATAGAACAAATGCAGTTAATATTAGGCAGAATCTCATCATTTTCTAAAGAGTATCCAAAAATTAACAAGGCTAGTTTCTTGAATTGGTCAGTAGAGGCGGAAGCAGATTATAGTCATTTATGTAAAATGTTAATGATGTAACGATATTTTCCTTGGAACCAAATAAGAAAAGGAAAAGAAAAACAGAACCACTGATTGATGTATACAAATAAACAAAGTCCATTCACCATTTCTACAATCAAAGTATAATGTACAATACTCCAATTTCTCTTTCTTTTCTTCTTTTTGGACTACACAATGTGCACTTGTTGGAAATAAACACTCACCCTGTATATGCCAAATTGCTTACACTCGGGATAAAATTGAACAAAAAACTGCACGCTTCAAGAAATAAAACCAAAAACTCATTCTTGAAGAAACCAATCCAACAAAATTTACGAAACCTGACCTGACTACCATTAGTGGCTAAATTCCCATCACTGAAGGATAAATAAATAAAACAACATAAATGAGAAACTTACGATTCTTTCTTCAGTGCTCAAAGTGGCCTCTCACCATATCAATCAGAATCGCTCGAGCTTGAGCTGGAACTGGAATTAGATTTCCTACTGTGAGATTTTTCTTTGTCACTGGAGCCACTGTTGGGTACATTTTCCGATTTATCTGCCGTAGTCCTGTTAGTTTCTTCAGAACTGGATTCATTCACCTTTGATGAGCCAACTCCATTTTCTTCAACTTTGACTGAAGTGGCTTTCAAATCCAAGGAATTTGGAAGCTCCCCTTTATTTCCTTTAGATGCTTGCTTTAAAGCAATGTTAATATCTTCCAGAGATCTGGCTTCAACAACCTGAAGGTCTGAATTAGCTTCCAGATGATCTTTAGATTCTTCAATAGCATGCTGATCCTTAATGGTACTTGGAAGGATAACTTCTTTAACATCCACTCCTTCTTGAAGTTGCTTAAAAGCCAGGTTAACATCTTCAAGTGATCTTGCTTCAAGAACTGGGATGCCCTGTTCAATCTCTTCTATCTTTACATCCTTAGGGAGTGAAAAAACTTGAGAATCTCCAGTTTTCTCATTCTCATGTTCAGTGTCAGTACAAAGTGATACACCAGCATCATTGACACGAAAGTCTCCAACAGTGTCCAATTCTGACAAGAATCCTTCGTCAATTTCCTTCATATCATCAAATTCATTGCTATTTTCTTCAGTAACCTGAGACATGCTCTCTTCTGAAGCAAGTGCAGTTTCTAGCACTTCGGTTTCCTTTTCAACTGCCCCATGCCTATCAACTTCCAAATCCACTTCACTAGAGGGTGACCCGAATTCAGAGTTTTGGGATTTTTCTGAGGTCACAGAAGAAATGCTTGGTTGAACTTTTTGAGTCGCATCATGCAACTCTCCAGTTTCATCACTGGATCTGCCAAAGCTCTGTGCTGATTCAACGTGGATAGCATAAGAACTCTGCAGAATGTTAAAGAAATTATGATCAGTTTACTCAGCTAATTTAGAGTCTCAAATCCATAATAACACTTTTTGTGGAAGAAACCCAATGCCAGCAGAGCTGGTATGAGCTTCAGATAAAAAAGAAGTCAAAAGGACGGGACAAATTATTCACATACATCCATCATGTTTGCAGAAATAGTCATAGAATATATCATTCAAACAATTACAACTTGAAAAGAAAATATTCTATCACTTGTACAATGAAAATTGAACTTCACATATATATTCTTACTAAACATCCTATGTGTTTGACATCTCATTCTCCTTCTGACTTCTGGGAATCACAGAAAAAAAAATTGAACAGTATTTGCGTTTTATATGTTTGGGATCTATTTACTTATTGAAGGGTATTCAATTGTCCATTCTTTAAATTTGAATGGAAAAAAATAGAGCTAACTCTACCATATTCAATATCTCAATGTGGTAAAAAAGGGAAAACAGCTATTAATACAATTTTTTTTCTCCTTAGCATTTTTTAGAATGGACAATATTTTATAACTTTTTTTTTCAGAGGACATGCAAATCAAATTAATTGAAACGTAACAAATATAACAGGTTTTTTTTATATATACTACCCTTTTGGGTTCACAATTACAGCTTGTTTATATACTACCAAAGTTGTGACAGGGCATTAGTGCTATGTGTAGATTCTGAATATATGTTAAGAAGATAAGATCTTTTTCTCCTCCCAAAGTGGAAAGTCTGTAGTATAGAAATTTCTTTGGGATGCAGATGTTATCTGAAGTAAGCAGTTATTGCCCCAGAAACAATCCTATGATTTAATGGCAAGTACAGATAAATAGAATTCCAAATCCCATTTGGATTTCGTAAGCATTGAGAATATTACCAATAGCATGTCCTCAAAATTAAAATAAAAAACACTACTATTTCCTTTTAGGACATCATCAAGTAACTTTCCTTGATAAATTAATGGACCCTGAAACAAAAAGAAGTTTGGAAGATAAAATATTTAGATTATGGAGGCATAAATTGTCATGTCACTTACCTGACTTTCATCATGATCACTAAAAGATTGTTCAACAACTGATTTATCGGAGATTGATTTATGATTCTCCATGTTAGAAGAAGGCTTCTCATCACTTTCATGTTGACTGTCAGAAGTGAAAACAAACACATTCTTATCCAAATCTTCATAGATATTGGCTTCACCTTGCTCCACAGAACTTGTCAAGTGAATCTGATATATGCCATCATTATTTGATGAAATTTTTTCTGTATGTCCGCTTTCTTCAGAAGGTGGACTAGGATGATCCACTGGTCCTGGCCCTGCTGCTGGTGAAAGTTGCAAATCCTGTTGGGCAGGCATAAAGGAACCATCAGAAGATATATGGTGGGCATCAGAAGCCCCAGAATCCAACATTTCATCTGCATCTTGGACTAACACAGACACATTTGCACTAAAAGATCTCGATATTTCGTTGGGCGGTGCACTTTCCCCCAGAGATTCATTGTCTGATAGATGTGACTTTTCAGAATCTGAATCTACAGAATTTATATTGTCTTGGTGAAGAATTTCAGAATCAGCATGTATGTGGTCGGCTACATCCTGACCATTTACTAAGCCTGAATTAATCACACCGGTTATTGATCCCATATCTGAAGACAAATTTGAATCCACAGACACAGGGATAACCTGAGGTTCAGCCACTGTAGATGTATTAGCTGCAGATAACTCATTCGCTGCAACATACACATCTTCAGATTTCTCAGACGTCAACTCATTTTGGGCTTCCACGTGATGTTCGGAAGAGGCTGCTTGAGTTTTATCACGATCAGAAGTATTACTTTCCTGTCTGTGATCATGAACATCCAACTCCTTATCTGCCACATTAGCAGTTTCTACTGAAGCACGAGGCATTGCCCTCTCGGAAAACTCCAAAGCAGAATCATGAGAAGATTGTGAAGGAAATGATTGGAGTGTTTCAGAAGCCTGGGGACTAGAATCATAAACAGGTTCTACATGGTGATTATCTTCCACCTCACTACTACTAACATGCTGCAAGTTAGATTCCTGCACTGAAGCTTGTGTTGAAATTCCAGATTCAGAGACATGATCATCTCCTTCTTGCAAACTCTCTATTTTCTCATCTGGCATGCTGTCAATTACTTCTGATAGTGAAGAATGGCTTGATCTGCTGCTGTGGCCGTCGCTCTCCTCGTCACTTGGTTCTCTTCTCAAATGTGTTTCCCCTGCATTAAATTGTTCATGAATTTCAACCTCTCCTATTTCAGGATAAAACGCCATCTCAGAAGGATTTTCCACCCCACCCAGCACTATCTCAACTTCATCATGGCGAACATTGCTCTCCTCAACTTGTATCATCTCCACAGAATCATTTTCTTCAGAGGTTTGGCTTCCATGTTCAACAACATCAGAAGCATTATCCATGTTAGATACCGATTCATTTTCATGAGACAAGTCCTGCTCACTGAATTTCCTGTCATCTTGATCAATTGAACTCAAAGATTCAGTATCTGGAACAGAGCTCAACTTTGAATCACTTACTTCACTTGATTGCCTGTGAAATGAATAACTTGTTCCCTCTGAAGCCATCCTTTCAGATACAAACACAGGTTTCCAATCATACCTCTCTTGCCTGGATAACCCCAGTACTGAAGGTCCTACGCTGAAACTTTCATGCCGCCGAAAAAGTGCATCTTTTTGATGAAACACTGTAAACTCTTGTTGAAAACTGTCCCCCTTAAGATCAGGTTTCTCTTCATTTGAGTCATAGGGAATATCAAAAGGGTTTCGTCTAGGTTGTAGAATAGAAGGAGCAGATCCAGGAATGGGTGGTAATCCCATGGCAGCAAAGGAGTCATCAGGGAAATCAAATGGATTACGCCTGGTTGTAGCAATAGGTGCAACATTACTGGGAATATCAGCAAAGTCTAAGTCTATTAGATTCTTCTCAGATATCAATCTCCTTTGTCTTCTCCTGGCAATAAGATTCTCCAACCGCGTGTTTCTTTCCAGCTCTAAATTTCCTAGATCCATGAGGTTCTTTTGGTCATCCTCTGTCCATTTAATGGCAGATTTACTTTCATCTTCTTTGCCACCTGTAGCTTCTTCTTCCTCTTCATCATCGGGTTCATCAATACCATCATCTTCCACATCACCAGGGTTTTCAGTATCATCATCATCTGATTCAACACTGTCATCGTCACTATTCTGAGACTTCTCAGATGCAGCATCAGAACCATCACGGGACACATGAGCTGGTTGTGGAGCATCTAGGTCTAGTAGTGGGTGGAGTTCATCAAGTATTGGAATTATGTCAGCCATGGAAGCATCTGGTGAAGAGCTCTCAGCCCCATCAGAACCTGACTCCACCGAGACATTATCATCACCATCATCACCATTTTCCACCTGTTTCCAAGATGAGCTAGCAGAAAAGTCCACGTGATCTCTTGGAGGTTTCTCATTTTCAAATTCAAAAGTATCATCATCCAGTTTCTGAACCAAGACATATTGCTTCTCAATAGCTTCTTCATCACTTGAAACAGCTTCAGAAGTCAGGTTCTCTTCATGAATTTCCTTATTCTTTCCCAACTCAAAACTGTGGAGTTCCCTTTCCCCTTCCACTTCCCCTGTTTTTCTCTTCTCAGGCTGAATATCCAGCAAGTTTGCATCATCTAGGGGCAATTCAGAACGCAAGTCTTGATCTTCTTCTGTTCTATGATCCCTCTCAGCAACCAAACTTGCTTCCTCAATGCCCCTCTCTTCCACATCACTCTTATTTTGTGAATACCCCTTCACAAAGTAGCTCTCATCTCTGTCAGAAAAAACAGTCTCCCCCTCCGAAAACCCAGCTTGGAAGGATGATAAGCTATGAGTAACTTTCTCTTCCTTTTCAACTTCAGGCACATTTGGCTGCCCAAAACTGAGAAGGGTCCCAAGCAGAATAGCAGTGCAGACCAAAACAGGAGACGCAGAGACCAAAACAGAAAATAGAAAAGGAAAAGATCTGTACAACAAAAGCAAGAAACACAAATACCCCAAAAGGAATGGATGATTGCAAGCTGATCTGAAACCTCCTCTGATTGAAATTACAACAACTTTCCTTATTTTGGTTCCAATTTCTGATCCCATCTTCCCCTCTCTGTCTCTCTCCTTTGACAACTCCCCCTAATTAAAACCTGTTTTGATTGATCAAGCACGAACAAACAAAAAAGGTACCCAAATAAGATCCAAAGACCGACCAACATCAGTTCCCTCAAAATATAGAAAAAAAAGGGAAATTTACCAGCATTCAAACTTAAACGTACCTCAGCATGAATCAAAACAATCCCACAGATCAATCCAAGCCTGAAAACTCCAGAAATTCAGGAAAAATTATGAGGTGATTACACTATAACCTAACCAAATAAAGAGGAAAAAGGGTATGGAAAAAAAACTAATGTGGAGATAAATGACTCACCTGATATTATTGTGGAAACAAAAGAAAACAAAGGATAATTGAGAATCCTGTGCTTTTCAATGTCCCTTCTTTTGTTTACTCTATGTGGCAAACCATTGGCAACAGGAACTATGAGGAGCTGAACGTGTGTGTTATGTATTGGCTAGGTGTATTTGATGGTTTGACAAAGAGAGTGTGGAGCGGCACCAAAAGAAGAGAAAGGGGAAGATTGAAGGTGAAGAAGAAGAAGAAAAAGAAAAAGAAAAGGACAAAGAAAGCTATCATTACATTATTACAACTAATTTTTATTTTTTTCCTATGTTGCTTTCTCCAAAGAACCTTTTTCACTGTCATGCTTTCTTGTTATTGTGAAATGTAATAATAAAAAAAAAGTAACTTCTAGGACTTTGGATTCATGCAAGATTCAATCTTTCATCCATTTTTTTTTTCTTCATATCAACATTAAAAGTGAATACTTTTAATAGAAATTATAATTTTAATTTATCACATTAAAAAGCATTAATTATTTTCGTTAAGCTTAACATAACTCATGTTAATATGTGATGACCATTGTTTAGTTTCTTTTCTTTATCAATGTTTTTAAGTTTAAGGTTTTTGTTTATGTTCAAATAGCTTTTATTATTTCTCTGATATTTTTAAAACTATACTTTTATTATTTCTCTGATATGTTTAGAATATAAAATTTTATTTTAATAATTTAAAAATATTAAAAATATTAAAAATCAGAATACATAAATGTATCTTAAAAGTAAAACAAAGAAATAACATAAATAAAACCAGCCAAAATTAAAATTTCAATATTTCATACTAGTAACGTGTTGTACAAGTATTTCTCGTAGCCAAATTTGTAACACTGACGTGCTTAAATTCTATATTCACGTCTCTTTATATAATAATTTATAAACGGAATTAAGAAAATGTAAAGAATCAAAGATGGATGTTGGTCATGATCATTCCATCCTCGATGACATGAATTTATTATTATTATTTATTCCACAAAACGTGTATTTTTGTCTGCGTGCTTTTCTAGATTAGTGGTGATCACCAAACGCACTTTTTTAATAAATCTTTCGAAAATCTGATTCCTGATTTTAGCCGGCGAGTGAAGTCATTATGATAATTTATTAAAGTCATAGACTCGCAGAAAAAATGATAAATATTTGCAAATTATTAAGGAAGGTGAGAGTGATTTAACAGAGAAAATATTAAAGTTGTAATGATATATACAGATATATGAATTTAGTGACTGAGTAATTAAGTAGTATTTAAGAGTAATTATTTTAATACACAGTGACAATATAGATGCAATTATTGATATTCAGGTGTGTTTGGGACAAAATTAACTTATATTAATAAATAATTATATGTAAAATTGATTATTACTATAGTAATTAATTATAATCAGAATTGTTTTTTCTTCAACTAATTACAACCACACTAGTTTTTAAACAATTAAGCTTTTTTTATATACAAGAAAATCAATTTTTACATGACAAAAAATTGAAAGGAGAATAATGTTGAAGAATAACCATGAAATATAAATTTTCATATTCATAAAAACAGTTTATTTTAAAATAATTGACTAAATTTCAAATTGAAGTCCGAAACAATTATTTTTTGAACATATTATTTTTCATTCTTATTATATTTTTTATATTTTAGTATTTTCTTAAGAATTTCATTCATTTCTTGATATAATTTAAACGTCTTGATGTATATGTACTAAGCATTAATTTTATGTACTTCTTCTCTGTCAAAAAAGAGTTGTGTACTTCTTAATCTTCATTTTTAAATTCACATTAAAGAAAAGTAGGAAGAGACAGGCCATTATGACAACAATATAGTATTAAATATAATTACTATTTATTCGTAAGAAGTTGAGAAATGCTTGAAAAAAAGTTACAAACTAAAATAAATATTATTTACTAATTAATATATTTTATATTTCTCTTTTTATTATGCCTCTTCAGTTTGAATTAGTAGAGCAAATTTTAAAAATAGCATTCATTTGTCCAAAAAATTATAAAAAAAAATTATTCTTCGTACATTTTAAGTGTTTTTTAAAATTTTCAACCAATGGGTTTGTTTTATTTTTTTTTTAAGCTTTTTATTTTTGACAGAAGATCTTTTTTAAGTTAACTTATAAAATGTGTTGTGAGTAAACTGCGTGAAATATAAAATTAAAATTCATTTTTAGAATTTATTTACTTACAATTATACACTTAAGATTAAGATGAATGACCTTGTTTTCCCTAAAGAATATAAGATCAAGATGTTATAAAAGCTCTGGTGACACAGGGCATTACAGAACTAAAGAACTCACTTTTTGACTGTAAATTATGCTTAGCCAGCTAGAGAAAGGATCAAAAGATAAGCAACCTTTTTCCTTTTTTTTCTCCATCTTTAATTTCTGCCTATGAAAACACTTTATGGTAATTTGTATTAGAAATTTAGAATCTCATAGTACTAATAAATTAGTATGATTAATTCTTAAGTTAGATGTTTCCCTGAAAGAGTCATGTGCTTTCCTTTCTGTAAAGTCACAACCACTACTAGCCTGGTTTAAAATGCTGATTTGATGATGCAACTCCAGCTCCATGACACCCCATCACGAACTAACAAATACATTAATATGGAAAATGCTTCATCTCTACAAAATTTTCATGTTTAAAGGAAAATCCACTTTTTGTGAATTAGGTCTTGGGTTGTACCTTAGTACATGAAAGGGTGGTAGGTGTTTCTCATCATAGCTTGACATTGAACAGATAGCAATCACAATCACTGAAACACCCTATCAGAACCCCACCACAACACACTGAAAGATAGAGGAACTGAGGGAGAGGGAAAAAGTAACATGAAAGAAATCTGAAATTTCTATTTCTTGAATTTTTCTGACATTCTCATGCCATATGAGCCAACTCAAACTTCTATCTTTTTGAGTGAGATATGGATCCATCCTAGTATGGACCGTGGACCACAAGTGGCTTTGGTTGAGAAAGTAATGGTTCAGGTGACACTTTCAAACCTATAATGCATACTGATTGAAGTTAAGTGTTTGTGTAGTTTGAATGAGTAAAATAACCCACATTGCCTATGCCTACTTTTCTTCTGATTCAGCCTTTTATGTCTTTTTTGGTTCATTGACCTTATTGGATTCATACTGGGAGCAAGTTTTCTTTCCATTTGTACTATCATCAGCATCTTCCAAGTTTGGACAAATTGCTTTCTCCCAAGATGCTGCTTCACCCACAGAAGCACTGGTAACTGACTGCACTGGTTCGAGAGATTTTGAGTCTAAAAGTCCGGGCGATGATGAACAACATGAATCAAATACACGAGACATGGTACTCTCATCTGCTTTCATTTTCCGAGCATAAGCTTCACAGTTGAATCCAACTGTATTTTTCCCACCAAAATAGGATTCCACCTTGTCCATGTCAAGGTGTTCTTCCATCACCGTGCAGCTTCTTGGGTTATGAGGGTAAACAAATATCACCTTTTTGTGAGTCTTGGGTTCTAGAAATGGTTTCACCATCTGGTAACATGAAAAGCACGATCATAAAAACCACTAAGCAAATACAACAATACTGAATTTAAGAGATGTTATTGAGCAAATTTTAAGAAAGGAAAGCAACAAAAGAAATTCCAGCTTGTCTTTCTACTTATAAATCACAGGAGTCATTTCATCTGATCTGTCACAGCTCACTTGAAACTAATATTTAGTGATTCAGCACAGTGAAACAGAAATCAACCAAAAGTATCTCCAAACTGGGAGATGCATAATATGACTAAACAGTGATGCATGTTCACATACAAGTTCTCATCAAGCACGTGTTTATCTTCTCTTTCAACAAACAAGTTGCATGCAGAATCTTAAATTTTTACAACAGAAACAACGCAAACATCAGAAAAAAGTGAAGCAAATGAGAAAAATATTTTCTCTACTAATGACAAACAACATCAGTACGAGAATATCATTACATATTCAAGCCTCGTCTCACAAAATTATTGCCCTTCCCTTCCAATGAAAAGTAGACAGTGATGAAGACAGGGGATGTTATGGTATCATACCGTCCAAAATGACTCAAACACTTTTGGTGGATTGTAAAAAATTGCAATGCCCAACCTCTCCGGGTAATGAGCCTGCAGGATTTGAGCAGTGTCTCGTGCAACCTTCATAGACAAGCATGCTGTGTTCCACCCTTGAAAATCAATGAGCCAAACCATCTGCTCTTGATTGGAACCTAGATTCCATATGGCATTCTCCAAACAGTAAATTAGGTACTTGATTTGCGCAATTGGAGTGTTTGTACTCTAAATTGGATAGATGAAGAAGTCTTAGTTAGAAGCATTGAAACTTCAAGACTAAAGGAACAATTAGTCCTTGAAATTGTAAACTACTCTAGTTTCCATCATTAATAAAACTTCAAATAAAAACTCCCAAGCTGTAATTTGGTTCACATAAGTATGTGGACTCGAATTACAGATATTACAGTTTCGGAGATTTTCTTGAATTTTGTTAATTCTAGGGATTGAAGTGATAATAAATCACAATTTTAGAGATTAAATTAACCTTATACTCAAACTTCAATTATATTGACAATGATACCAAACAGCAAGAAGGCTCAGCTGCTAAGTACAACCACACAAAAAAAAGAAGGAATGTTGAGCTTACTCTCTTCAAAATATTTAGACTACCTGAATACCAGGTCTAATAACAAAAACAATCCTTCCTTGCTTGTCCAAGTAATCAGCTTTATACAGCCTTCCTCTCTCAGCTTCTTGAGCAATATCACCCTAATTGCATAAAAAGTAGAAAAAAAGAAAAACAAGATATATGTCTTTCATTTGCAGTTATCTAGTTAACAGCATGCAACTCATCTATGTAATTGACTGAACAAAATAAAATCTGAGATAGAGAGAATTATACTGATTAGCCACATAATTTGCAATTACATGGACAATTAGTATTACAAAATGATAGACCTATCCTAGTTACAGTCAATTCACCTATAAAACTAGACAGTGAATTTTAGTTGGGTTTGAGCTATATTTATCTATTCTGTTCACACGTTTTTACAGAGTAACTGTACTAGTAAGCCTTTGAAAAACTAGCATATTTGACCAACTTTCATCCTTTGAACTCTAATATATTCTATTTTATTTTATGGAAAAAGATAGATAAAAAAAAAACATTTGTTGCACACCCATTGAATCTTCTCAGGCTTGAACTCCAGCCTCCATTTTATGGTGCCTATCAACATCTTTGCAGTCTTCTTAGTATTATAACTTCGCGCTCTAAGGTATCTTAGAATTGATGCATCCGAGCACAGAACTGAGCACTTCTCAGCAATTGGACCAATCATCTTTTTGACTTCTAGAACCTAAGACAAAAAGGGAAATCAAATAATTTTCCACTTCAAAATTCCTCCAAAAAAATTACCCTCGTCTAAGATAAATTAACTGATTGCCTAAAAATGAAAAATTAAAGCAAACATTGGGATGGAAGATAAAATATCAGAGTCTGCACTAATGTACAATAACAATGCATCAGATTTATCATTTCACATTCATAAAATAAGGCCAGATGAATGTCAAGTACCTTCATCTGCTCCTCTTCAGTAGATAGAGTTCTTTCAGTTCCTGATTTTGATCTCTTAAACGACATTTTTCCCTTCAAACCCCAATGAAGCTAAAACAAGCTGAAAGTATGATACAAGAACAAAAAAAAAAAATCACTTCCAGATAGTTGGCACGAGTACATAATTGAAGCACTCCAACAAAATTGCTATTAAATAGACTGCTTCAACTTAAAAGGCCCATTGGTGCTAAATTTTGCATTAAAACTTCCCAAAAAATCAGCATATGGAAATTTCATCTGTATATCATCAAATTGATGGAGTATTTTGAGCTCATTATACTCTGTTGATTATGTCGCACGTATTTATTGATTGTCTCCTTATCGCTGTCATGTTGCCAAGGTTTAAAAAAAATGATGCACTCATTTTTAAACTCAAAAGGATAGATAACTTTTTTCCTTTTATAAGGATAAAGTGATAAGACAAGAATAAGATTTTCTCCTACCCACCCCAATCCCAATTGAACAATCAGAAAGAATTAATGGTAGCAATCAAGGCCTATAATCCCTCTGTTGCCATGCACTTAAAAAGAAGAAGCAAATAATACACCAGATTAACAAAATTGACCTTCTGAACCTAATGAAGAAAGAAAAATACCAGGGCTATGATATTGTCTTCTTGGTGCAAGACCTCTAACCTTCCAGGATGTTCTTTTTTGTCTTTTGTGATGCGAAAAAGTGATCTGGAAAATATTACATAAATGAAAAAAGTCATAACAGAGGATATATGTGATAATAGGATAGGATAACAAAATACACGTCTATTATGATTAAATCTGCATTTTTGGGAAAACTATAGGTGTCATGTAGATCTGGAAAAATGAGAGAAAAACAAAGGTAGAAAACGGATGCCTATGCATTTAGGGCTATTCTACAAAATCTCCTCAACATATACCCGTGATTAAGTGGTACCATATTTTGTTCTGACACTGGTTCACAATATAGCACATTCAATTTACCTTCAAGTTTTACATGGAGGTCATTGTACACTCTATTGAATCATATTCACCCCTAAATCATCCTTTTCATTATGAAGAACATAACTAGCATGACCACACCCTTTCCAGAAAACATGAACTCAAAATCCTGCCAGCCCCAAACTATAACCAAGTTCCATTCCACAACCATCTCATACTCAATCAACTTACAGAGTTCTACCATTGGCCAAAAGAACAGGCTAAAATATATTTTTAATCTGTCACATCTTTATTTAGTTTCTACATTTTAACTGCAAAATGTTTTCTTTTAGTAGATAGAAACCTAAAATTACGTCACTTCTGATACGAATGTATTAAAATTTGATATAAACTAAACTCAAATTTCAAAATAGTTTTAAGGAATAAAAGGATACTTTTAATCTCCTTCTGACTAGAAGCACTGAACTTTCATCAAACAGACAAAAAACATCACAGTCTGCACAATGCAGCCAATCCATTAGTCCTTTTCTTATCCTAAAGTTGCACCACACGGAAGAACCTTCTCAAAGCAACACTATAAAGCAAACTACTTAAAAAATTCAAGCAAACCAACACAAACAAAGGAGTGAGCATCGTGACAATAAATTCCTACAACTAATACAATCAGCAAAGGGATCAAATTAAAAACACTTAAACTCATTTCGTAATATACCTTGCTTTTCAGTTTCACTGCAATATTCCTCAGCAGCAGTCTTGTTGCTTGATATTGGTACACAGAGAAATATCCTTAGCATTTATTGATTCAGTTCAACAAGTTGCACATGAATCCACAAGATCATTAAATAAGCAAGGATGTAACCAATTGTTGTAACACAAAATCAATGACAAATGCTACACCAACACAGAAAAATCAAACCAATGGCATCATGATGCACTCTTCACAAGCTGCAGGAAATGAACAGTGTGTGCAATGAGAACAACTTGGAGAGAAAAAATAAGTGTTAAAAATATGAGAAGAATTAGGATCACTAAGAAGAAGAGGAGGTGAGGTAGGACACGTGGCAAGCACAGAGAAGTGTAAGAACGTAAACAGTGGAAAATAGTCGCTTGAGACTCGGAGAAGAAAAGAAATAACTAAACTTCTCTCGATCTTATGGAACATCTACATCAATTTTTAACCAACATTCAAACCGTCAAACTGAATTAAATATAATTCGGATAAATTGTAATAAAATATAAAAAATTAGAAAACAAAAGTAATTTTTTTTATTTAATTACAATAATTATAACTACGACATTCGAGTAGTACTTTTACCGAAATATTTGACATAAAGCTTCTTTCTAATTTTTGTCGATAAAGGTGATTGAAAAAATAATTTTTATCATAGATAGTCTAAGGTTCTCATAAACTAGTCGTATATAAAATTGATAAATATTACACATATGTACATAACAGAATAACTCAAAAAAATTATCAGAATCGCTCAAAAACATTTTTTTTTTCTATCTTTTCAGTTTTTTATGTTTAAAATTGAACTTACCACAACATACATTTTATATAATATCATTTATGATTTTTGAGGTAATTATCGTAAAAATCAATAAATTTACTATAGAGAATTGTTTCTGGTGATATTGACTTTACTAAACTAAGTCTAAAACTAAGTCTAATAGATTTGTTGACTTTTATAATAACAATTACCTTAAATATATGTGTTGAACTAATTAATTATCTCAACCAATAATAAAGCAAATAGTATTTTACGATATAGGTATTCACATACGTTTTTTTAAAATAAAATCTTGTGACAAAATTTAATCAAGCTTTATTTATAAAAAAAAAAACATTAGGTCATACAAAGGAGGAGTTTGATTTTCGGATAAACATGCAAGTCAAAAAAGATTTTTTGATGACAGAGGAGTTTCTGGACGGATATTTGTAGTCTTTTAATACCGTATTAAGGTTTTCATTCTCTTTTTCTCTTTGTTTCATGTTGCCGTAATCCAATAATAAAAATAATGTTAGGTTAACCACAAATTAAGTTGTCTAATATTAACAAAAATATTATATATGAAAATAATTAAGCAATGTGATAAGGCATGATAAGAAAATAATGTCACCCATTTAACAGAAAAATTAAATAGTAAGGATTTAATTAAAAATATAGAAAAATTTAGTATTAAATAGACAAAAAGATGAAGAACTCAATTAAAAATATTTAAATTTTTCATAGACTTAAAACTTAATTAAGCTTTTAATTTAATTTATTTTCACTTTTTTTTCTAATTAAGAGTGTATGGTTGAAATTTAATTTATCATATACTTAAAACTTAATTAAGTTTTTAATTTAATTTATTTTCACTTTCCTTCTGTCTAGTTAGGAGTATATGGCTGTGGTGACTGTGTTTTGTATTGGTAAAATGTTTAATAAAATGTATCAATAACAAAAAAAAATGTCATCTCAAAGTATTAGTCTAAGTGTTGCTAAGATCGAAATAGTATCACTTGTGGAAGATTGGCACAAATAAAATATAATGAAATATGTGCTAATCTTAATTGATTGTTTTATGTACATGTTTGAGGACATCTCATTTTATAGAAAAGATTGAACACACATTGACTTACACCAAAAGGTTGAAGATGCATAAATCAATCTTACAATATAGATCCACATAAGCAATAACACATAACGGATAAAGATATATAGCAAATTAAGGATAATTAAACAGATTATGAAACCCTAAGATAAGGTAAGTGATACGTTGTCGTTGTCGTTGACGCTATAAAATTATCACTACTTGATCAAGGTAACTTCGCTATTATCAAATTAGTATTTAACAAACTAGATAAGGTTAAGTTTATCCTGATTCATATCCTAACAAATATGAATTTTTTTAAATAATTTATTCATATTTACACGATAGGTTAATAAAACACAATGCAAATAATAAAAAAATAAAAGTAAAAATCTATCTAATGGAATTGATATTTAAGAGTGATATATATGTGAATTTAATAACAATGAATGAAATAACAAATTAATAAAAGACTTTAAAATAATTATAGTAAAAGAAGCTAATTCTACTATTTTTCCAAACTAGATTCATTATTGGTTATCTAGGTATTATTATTCAATTGATTATTTTTTATTTCAAATTAATTAAAGTAATTTTTTAATTAATTTGTTGGAATTCTTACTAATAACCAAAGTAGTTATCAATTAAAAGCAAGGTCTTATTATTCATAATAAATTCAATCAAAGTACATTTTCAATTAAATTCTATTATGTTTATTCTTTTACCTTCTAATCAAGTAAAAAGTAAATTAATCAAAGTACATCATTGATTAATTATTATTAAAAAATTTACCACTAATCAAAGTATATCTTCAACACAATTCATGTAGATCAAAAAACAATGCGAGAATGCTACATTGCTATCCTACAACTCCCCACACCATAAGTACCTATTCCTTTAGAGAAAGTTGTTTTCCAACTAGAGTTGAAGTTAAAGGATGTGGATTTAAGAGTCGAAGAGAATCGCGACAAACTAGTTTAGGATACCAAACCCATTCCAATAACGATAAGAAAGTCTTTTTTTAAAGATTGACACCACTCTCCAAGAGTAATATGAGGAAACTAAAGCCTTGTTCACTTGAGTGGATTTGGGAGTAATTGAGAGGATTTGAAAATGATTTTTTTTTTGTTTATTTGAATAGATTTGGAGGTAAGTGAGAGTAGATTTAAAAGTAAAATTTGTGAGAATTAGTGTAGAATTTAATTTATGTGACAGATTAAAAAATTTACTTCCAAATTCACTCTTACTTACTTCCAAATCTATTCAAATAAACAACAAAAAAATTTATCATTAAATCCTCTCAATTACTCTCCCTCAAATCCACTAAAGTGAACAAGGCCTAAGAGAGAAGAAAAGAAAAGTTGCAAAAAGTAGATGTGGAAAAGCTCTTACAAGGTGGTTTTATTCAAGAAGCACGTTGCACAACGAGTGCAAAGGTTCGTGTGAAAAACATAGTTTGCATATTCAATGTCCCACACATCATTATCATAGATAATGAAAGGCAATTTATTGACAATAACCTTGCCAAGTTCTATTAGGGGTTTCATATCTCATATATTACGAGTTCAATAGAGCATTCCAAGGCTCATGGATATGCAGAAACAACTAATAAAGTCATCCTCGACGAGCTTAAAAAGAGACTAAAAAGGCCAAGAATTGTTGGAAGTACTATAGGCATATCGATGCATGCTTCAATCTACCTCCAAAGAAATTACTTATAACCTCACCCATGGTATTGATTTCATGATCCGATTGAAATTGAAGAATCATCAACTAGGTGACAACAGTACAATGAAATAGAAAATAACCAGTGTCAGTCTGACAACACACTTAGACTTTCTCTCAGAAGTAAGGGAAAAGGTATGACATGGAGGAGTGATTGCTTTCCAGAAAAGAATTTCCAGAATTTTTTATTTTGTTCCAAAAAATAAATTTCTGAACTGATAGGGTGTAGAAAGAAAATTGATAGAGTGTAGGAAGAAATGGCCTTAATTTTCTTTTGTTTCACTCTTCGAAAAATCTTCTTCCCGAATAAACTCAGTGTTCATTCTTCAAAAGCATTAAAACAGTAGGCAGAGCGAAGACTACAAATGTACGTAGATGAAGATATATGCATGTGGCACTGTGACTACTCATTTTACAATGTAAATATCTCACTCTAAAACAGATTTCCAAATCTAATTGTAACTCTCTTCACTCTGCTCCTTAATGAAGTATCCTTTTTCATTTAGTTTCTAAAATATATATAACTAGCAAGTTAGATACTGAGAGCCAAGGCCCAAGCAACTAATTGAAATTATGGAACACACGATCATCACACAGAAAGCTCTAATGTTTTTATGATTTTAAATAACACAAGTGATTTTTATTCAAAGTCAAATTCCTATTCTTACATGCACGAAGAAATATAGAAACAAAGGTGTTAGTTTGTATGTTATTAATAAGTGATTCCCTTTTAACTTTCGTCAGTTAACTTCTCACAATGTAAACAACACTGAATTTCACCTACCAGACCTGAGGCATGAAACCTTAGCTGCCGTAAAGGAATTTCATACGAACACCGAATGAAGATTGATGTAAGGTAGCGCATCTGATATATAAATAGTTGTTTCTTTCTCCAAGGTTCTACGATGATGTTCTCAGTCTATCCCACAACAAATGGACAGTTTAGATGGTGATAAAAACAACTACAACATCCCTTTTCCTCATGAAGTTGAAGGCTTAAAGCACATATATGGGAAATGGAAACAAATTAGAGACAGAAAATCAAAAGTGAAAAAGAAACCCAATGAACACAAGAAAAACGACACATTTACAGAATAGGTTTACATGTCATGTGCAGTTTGTACCGTTCAGAATGGCCAGGAGCCAAGCAACTGCACAAACACCAAGCATTCTAAAAAGACCTTTTTATCTTTACAAACGAATGATGTTATCAATACAGATTGATTACTTCGATTAGAAACTCATCACCAGAAAAATGAAATGGAAAGAAAGCTGTTAAAGTCATGTTTTGGCACCTCAAAATGAAGGAATGATTATTCTTCGTATACCCAAAGATGCCACCAATCAAGTCTCAAGATTTATGGAAGATACAGCAGACCGACATGAGCAATCATGACATGCTCATTTCATGGAATGCACTAACCATTCCTCAAAGAAATCGTTCTTGGTATATAAATGCATGAGCACCAGAGATCAAACCAATGACTTCCATGTTTTATTTACCACCCAAAAGTCCAAGCATTGCAATGAGAAACACGTTAAGATGAAGACTTTCCATTTCGGACATTGGACCCAGTTTGAAAGCCTAGCCTGTTGCATCAATTTCCTTTCCATGATCATCTTCATGAATATTTCGCCTCAACCTTCTCAGCCATATTTCATAATCCATAGGATAAGGTGTCCCACATAGACTATCAACATAATCAGCAAAAGCTTTCAGCACTGTGGAAATATCACCCAGCTTCTGCTGAATTAATCTCCTTGACCAAGATGTCTCCCTCCATAGTAGAGCTCCCTCTACGGAATCTAGATCTGGGAAAACTCCACCACATGAATAATAAAGCATATAAACTAGGCTTTCAGCATCTGAAGCAGAGCATAGCTTTCCTTCTTGAAGTGCATAAGTAGATGAGAAATGAAGGTTCATAGCCGGACGATCTCTATCTTCAAGAATGGCATGACCCCATCCAATAAGAACAAAATAAGGGTGCCTCACGCCAGACTTTACACATATCACATTCTCTGGCCTGATGTCTCCATGCCGAATTCCAGCAGAAGCAACAGCTGAAAGCGCTGATAAGCAATCGTGGCAACATCTGATAGCTTCCTCTGAACCAAATTGACCATTTCGTACCATTTCAGCTACTGTTTCACCAACTGGACTGGTTACAAGCACAGGGGTCCCACACCACGGGTGGTCACAATTTCCACCAGAACTGGGTCGACGACAATGACCTGGGTGTATGATCCTACCAGAGGCACTCAATTGAGGCAGATATTTGCTTGAAAGACCTTTCTGCTTCATTATTGTCAATACTTTGGTCTGCCTCTGAACTTGATACCATAGATTCATATCTTCCCATGCTGGTTCCAGCTGGGACGGATGAGAGCCCACATATAGGAACAGATTTTTTCCTTGGTCTTCAACATGGGATGCAATGAAGTATGTCAATTCACCAGTGTTGATTACCTCTTTAATCTGATAACCCTTTTGCCAATCTGAATCCTCCAGCCATAATATGGTTCCTTCTGATATCATAGACTCCTTGGAATCAACTTTAACTGAATCATCTTCAACTTCAACAATTTCAGGGGAAACACTACGTTGTTGGTATCGATATACACCATTTCCATTTACGCTGCTATCTCCTAACTGCCTCTCAACTCTTCTTGTTTGGAGACGTGAACTATGATCAGCAGCTAAATCCTCAACAGAGTGCTTGGGCATTCCGGCAAATTGCATTATACAGTGGAAGGTTGCAAATAGTACCTGTAGCGCGCCAATATCTCCCCAATTTGCATTTCCAAGTTTGTTCCAGATCCTATCAATTGGGGAAACAGAAATTCTAGAATGATTCTTTACCCATTCAGCAGCACATTCATAAACATTATTAAGGTCAAATTTGAGCTTATTTACATCTCCTTCAACCTTTACAACTCCCCCATATTGAGAATCAACTAGAAGAACAAACACTGTGCATGGATCTGGAAAGAAGCTCAGTCTACTTAAACTCCTTGCCAATAGCATTCGAAGAGCATAAAATAGAGCTTCTCCAAGAACTGATGGAGAAGGCTGACGATCACTGCCAACAGCATGGCCTCCAATATCAGGCCTTAGAAGTGCCAATTCAAGGACATGATCCCATTTTCCATGAGGATGTCGAGAATTATTGAGCAATATACCAGTACCACAAAGACCTCCAAGCCTTCCATTTGCAATAACCTGTTCAGCCTGATAAAACTTCATGTTGGAATTATACAGACAAGCCACAGAAAACGGCATGGGCTCATCTTGACTCCAAAATGCCTCCCACAAGCCTTTTATACTTGCATGTAAAAAATCTTCAATCGCAAGATAAGCTGTTGCTTCTAAAGCATCGGATGTGGAAGCGTGAACAGCATTGGGCATGCGTGTCAGCTGCTGAAATGAAATCCCTTCCAATGCATAATCAAATTTTTGAAGTTCAATCAACTCAAATGGAACATCAAATGCCTGCTGTTTCAATGCACTGTCTTCTGTTACAGATCCAAACCAATCTACAAGTTTTGCAGTCAAGCTGCTACTATCAACAAACTTATAGAAGAACTGCTGATTCCGAGGCCTACCCCCAGATGATACACTGGATCTCTTTGTCCCAGACCCTACTGATTCCTGGTCTGGGGATCTACCTGTAACAAATATCTAAGTTCATTAATATTACAATAACTATTGTTCTCTTTTATATAAGGATGGCAAAATCATGCATTCATTAGTTTAAGTTCAAAAGTCAGCAATAATTCTCACATGATTTAAAAATTCAGAGATAAAAAGTAATGCATAGACTGACAGATTGACAGTCCAAATTCAACATATAAAAATGAAAAATAAGATTAGTAAGAAACTCACACAGAACAATCATGCTTCTCTGAACATACCTCTCTTATTCAATGAAACAGGAATACAAGTGAATTGAAAACAACCTCCAAGGAAGCCCGATCTCCCTCCACTGGACTAAGTTCCAGCCAACAAACAATTTACTAATCTCATAATACCGCCCTTTACAATTAACACCTTATTTATACTCCCCTTTCCCTCTAACTAACTTCTAACATAAACTCTCTGTTTCCCGCCTTTATTTTTCCTCACCTATACATATACTTTTATTTCCCTATCAGATAGGCATAAGAAGAATAACAGGGATGGATTGTGTATGAGAGGAGAAATAAGATGGCGGGTTAGCTGTTAGCATTTAACTGTTCGACAGTTAAGGGGGAACAGGATACGGTAGTTATAAATAGGAGTTGGTTAGTTAAGAGGGGTACTTTTGGGCAGTTAGAGTGTTGACAGGCTATGTCCTGTGGAAGGGGTTAAGCCTCTTGTATCAGCTGTATACAGACCATTCTTTGTGAATTATACATAAATTGATTATTTTCTCCTTATTGTTTTCTTGAGATGTGTGAGTGGAGCGTTCTTGATTAGGTTTCTCTATTGGAAACCTATCAACTTATGACTAGATGTGGAAGCCCACAACTACCATATTATCTATTGAGGTGAGATCAAAGTGATCAAGCATGACCCATCCTTCCTTGAGAGATTCCTTCAGGAGGATTTCATTTTAATAGCTCAAAATCACTCTTGAAGAAAAAAGTGAGATTTTTTTCTACGGTAGGGGTGTAGTTTAAAACAATGCTACTTAGTTTTTGACAGGTCGGTTGACAAATAATACCCCTTTTATTGTACTGTCAGTTTTAACATATCAGTTTATCTAATGTGAATTTCCTCTAAGAGGTTAAACCATGATGCTGTTTCACTCTGGCCGAAATACAATTACCTAAACCGCACAATAATAAGGAAGTTTCATAGCCTTTATTTTTAGTCCAATTAATGCATCCAATATCAAGGTCCTAGCTTTACTAACAGTTATCTCCAGTTTCTTCCCCACCTAAGGTTGATCCATCATATGTTGCACAGGGTACACATCAGAGGACCATATTTTTGCTGTCTATATTTTCAAAAGTCTCACCACTTCACATGGTCTACAAGCACAAGTAACAGAACATAATAAAATCAGGACCAGTCTTGCCAAAACAATAATTTTTTCTAGCTTAAGAAAATCACATTTCATTACAGCTAGACACCCGTACTCAAGCACCTATAAGCAGTGCAAACATATTTTAGGTTGTCCTCTTAACTACTGGATCCAAGATACAAGGCTGCAATTTGTTGGTCCCAAAGTAGATGCTTTCTTTCACATTAATGTCAAAAGGGAGATCTCAAATTCTCCTTCAACCTTGCTTACAGTTCAGAATCACAGGTAAACATGATGTACTTACATTCGGCGTAGCCAAATCTCTGCTAATGCTTAAGCCACTTCCGTTAAGATAAAGACAAGGAGAAATGGGATAATTGTTGAAGATCTACTTATCTAGAAACATTCTTTCAAAAAGTAAAAATGTCATTCTATCACCCCATTATTAATTAAGAATAAAAAATTACCATCCCAACTACCGCTTATAATAAAAGATAAGCATGAGTGAAGTTGTTGCATCTAAATCTATAACCGTGTAACCACATATAAATGGTCAAGATTAAAAAAATGTACATTGAATTTTTTAAGTGGTCATGTGACCAGAAACTATCTTTTAATCAAGAATATCAGTGCTTGGTCTAAACTTATAGCCCTCATTTCCCACAACAAACAGAAATCCTCACTACATATAAGGTCCTCCTCACCATTAAAGTTTTCACATCGTTCTATCTAGCTTAGTTCCTGTGCACTGAGACACGAAAATTGATTCACATGCTTAATACAGCAAAATTCACAGCATTAACCAGTTTTGCACCCTGTTTACCTAATTCTTCAGTGTCAAGAAAAACAAATTACTCCATTTATCCATTTCACTGCCGATTCTATCTCAAACAAGCACATCAAAGCAGGAACATGCTTGCACACATCTCACAATATGTAACTATTACACCCTTGTCAAGGAAAAAAAGTCATTCATTAGCAAATTCAAGTCATATATCACCTAGATGTCTTAGAGGCCAAAAAAATAAGAAGAAAAAAACAAATGTCTTGATCTACTAAAAATCACTACAACTAAAACCCTACTATACATAGAAGAAGTAAAATTGAAGTTTTAAGTTAGACCATCAATAACCAGAACTTGGATTTCCCCAAAAGCCTAATGCATCAGCATAAGCTCAAAGTCTACAGGCCTTTTTAGATGCGACCATTCATATCGAGTTACTGAAGAAGAAATGAGCCATATTCACAAAGTTTAAGCCTTTGAGAAGAACAACCCGACGTCACCATTGCTACAACAGCAGCAAACTAACAGAATCACCCAAATCCAAAATTCAAAGAGAGAAGCACAATCGCAACCCCCCAACTCCAAATTCCTAAACTTCCCCTTTCCCAGAGTTGAATTGCATCGCCAATTTCTCAAATTTAAGAACTCCCACACGCCCACAGAAGTTTCTATTCGAATAATTAACTCATGCAATGCAACCACAGACACAATTCAAACACCCCCTCCCACCCACACCCACACAAACCTCAAAAGAAAAAATAATAAAAGAAAAACGAACAGAAAATAATGTGGAGCGAGCAGAGTCAATCTCAGCAAAGAGCAAATGAATTGGAGTCAAAGCAGAGTCAAATGAGAGAGAATTTAGGGTTCAGAAAAACAAAAAGGAAGTAAAGAAGAAGAAGAAGGAACGGTGTTGAACGATACCTTGCATTTTTTTTTTCAGTGTTATAACTGTGTACAACAAAGCTTTCAGATCTTCCTCTCTCTCTCTCTCTCTCTCTCTCTCTCTCTCTCTCTCTCTTTTCTCTCTAATTATATATATAACTTTCAAAATTTTGTCTTTGGGTTATGATGAGGTGCGTGGCTTAGCAGAGCAAGATGCAGATCGAACCGTGTTGGTGGCTGATCCACCAGGTCGTTGAATTGCTGATCCTGCTGCTGCTTTTCACTTCAATTTGAGGAACCATGGCAAAAACAGAAGCTATGCTAATGCTTTGCTTTTGTTTTTGTCATTTTATTATTTGAGCTTTTCACTTTTTCAGTTTGTTCATGCGTGTGTTACTTTTGTGCTGTGTGAACTGTACAATATACACAACACGGGCATCACCCATTGGTGGTTGCTTCTTATTTCATCATCATCATCATCATCATAAAAATAATAATAACAATAGTAATTTATTAAAGTACAAATAAATGCGTGTAATTAATAAATAATGATTATTAATTATCATTCCCTTTGTTGATAAACTATTCCCTTCTTTGTATGTTTTTGAATTGAGGTCATAGGTGTTAGGGTCTCACTGTAACGAATGACTCGTGTTTTTCTTTTCTTTTTCTGGGACGTTACTTTAATAAAATGGGAATTAGTTTGTTTGGTGAAGGAAATGATGAAAGAGACATTTTGTTTTTTGTTGTGAATTTTTGGGGATTAATTTTATGTTTAGGGTTCCAAAGGGTGAATGATAAAGGTTGCTTTCTGGTGAAAGAATTGGACCCCTAAGTTAAAAAATAAAATAAATAAATAAATAAATAATAGCCGGCCATTGGAAAGAAAAGAGATAGCTCTGAATTATGATTTGTTTTGGTATATACTATGTATGACTTTTGTTTACATACAAATTTCATCTTTATCACTCTTTTCTTTTATTTTTTTTATTCCATGTTTGATATAAATAGGTTCATGACTTTATTTGGTTTGGTATATACGAAATTCTTTTTCGTATATTTGTATTTTTATAATTTGATTTTGGTATAGTGTCAGTAAAGATTCATTTCACTCATTTGGTAACATTTATGTTATAGAAGTTTCATATAAATTTAACCAACTAAGTTGACCCACGATACAAATATATAAACCATTAGGATTTGAAAATAATAAATTAATAACTAAAATATTCTTTTGGTTATTGTATTTGTTCAAAAATTTTAAATTAAGTTTTAGTTGTTACGTCTCAAACTGTGGTGTTTTTTACTTTTTGAATTTTTTAAAATTGATTTATTTTTTAAGAAAAAAAATTATTATATGTCAAGTGTTAAGTTATTATTTTAATATCAATTAATTTCAGTATTTGTTATTTTAATTCAATTTAACTTATGTTTTTTTAAATAAAACAATTTAAGTTTTTAAAATTGAGACATAATTTAATTTTTATATAAATGTTATAATAATATTTTATTAAAATTGATATTATAACGCGCCGGCAACTTAGAGAAACTTTTCCATGTGTTTTGTCCTCACTCGCACTCTTCCTGGAAAAACAATGCATTTGTTGATATGAGTAGCCAAATTAATTCCTTTAAGTTATCCTTCAACTATATCCCTTTCATTTGGGTGTATGTTCGATTCGTCTGTGCCTCTTCGATTGGTGTCAGGAGCCGCATTCCCCGCCCTCGTCAGTATCCGGGCGTCACAGATATTTTTATTAAATATTTTTAATCAAATTAAGTTTATTTAAATTTATATATTACATTAAATTTTTTTTTTAAATTATAAATGCATTTGTGTTTATATTTTATCACCTCAAACATTAATATTATTTTTTTATTTGAATTTATATTTAAAATAAATGTATATAAATTTGTATAGATTTATAAATTTATATTTCAAATATTTGTATAACATTATATATCAATTAGAAATATTAGAATTGGTTTAAAAATAACAATTTTATAAATTCAAATGTAGAATTTTTAACACAATTTAAAATAAATATTTTAAACTTTTAAAAAATCAACTAAATAAAGTTTAATATAAAATATAAATTTAAATAAACTTAATATTATTAAAAATATTTAATAAAAATATATTTTTTATAAAAGTATCATTATAATGTTTTAAATGTGGTTTCAATTTGGAGAAAGATGAAAATATTCAATTTTAAAAAAGAAATAGGATTGAATTGAATCAAATTAACAAATACAATATCTAAATTGATATTTACACAATTACTTAACACATGGTACAAGAGTGACTTAACACGTGCCAAAAGAGTTTAAAAAAGAATTGCAAAAAACCTAAAGAAAATTAAAAAAACAATGCATTTGTTGATATGAGTAGCCAAATTAATTCCTTTAAGTTATCCTTCAACTATATCTCTCTCATTTCGGTGTATGTTCGATTCGTCTGTGCCTCTTCGACTGGTGTCAGGAGCCGCATTCCCCGCCCTCGTCAGTATCCGGGCATCACAGATATTTTTATTAAATATTTTTAATCAAATTAAGTTTATTTAAATTTTTACATTAAAATTTATTTATTTTTTTTAAATTATAAATGCATTTGTGTTGATATTTTATCACCTCAAACATTAATATTATTTTTTTATTTGAATTTATATTTAAAATAAATGTATATAAATTTGTATAGATTTATAAATTTATATTTCAAATATTTGTATAACATTATATATCAATTAGAAATATTAGAATTGGTTTAAAAATAACAATTTTATAAATTCAAATGTAGAATTTTTAACACAATTTAAAATAAATATTTTAAACTTTTAAAAAATCAACTAAATAAAGTTTAATATAAAATATAAATTTAAATAAACTTAATATTATTAAAAATATTTAATAAAAATATATTTTTTATAAAAGTATCATTATAATATTTTAAATGTGGTTTCAATTTGGAGAAAGATGAAAATATTCAATTTTAAAAAAGAAATAGGATTGAATTGAATCAAATTAACAAATACAATATCTAAATTGATATTTACACAATTACTTAACACATGGTACAAGAGTGACTTAACACGTGCCAAAAGAGTTTAAAAAAGAATTGCAAAAAACCTAAAGAAAATTAAAAAAAATCAAGAAGTGAAATATGACACATATTTAACATTGGTAGTATAGTACTAACAGAAAGGTCATAATTGTTATATATTTTCAAAAATAGGAATTCGGTTGAGATCAATCAAAATATGAGGACCTACTTAAGACTTTTGAACAAAGAAGACAACCAGTATTTTAACCTATAATAATTTTATAGTGGTCTGTTCTTAATTATTTGGATAAGACTAGTTTTTTTACTTAATTAGTAATTTATTTTTTATATTTACATTTTTTTAATTTTAGTTTCTATATTTATTAAATAAAGTTAATGTTATCCTTTTAGTTAAATTGACCTTAACATTATTTGGAATGTGATCACGTGTCACTTCAACAAAAGATTTAATTAGTAAGTTGATCCTTATATTCTTCTTCTAACTCAATTGAGTTCATTTTATATATATATATATATATATATATATATATATATATATATATATATATAAAAGCCATGTGATTTCTTGTCTATTAGTGTGAGCCCTTTATGCATAGGCAAAATGAACCCAAAAGCCACAACTAAGTTGAATATATTCAATAATTGTGTGCTTGGATTTGAAGATGAATTTGAGAAAGTAGATTTGAGAGAAAAAGAAGGTGAATATAAGATTGTTTAGATTTAAAAAAAATCGTGTTATTTGAGTGAATTTGATATGAAAGTTTGTAAAAATTGGTGTATGATGTAATGAGTATGATAGATTTAAAAAATGTATTAATGGATAAAATTAGATGATTATCATTTTACCTTTAAGGATAAATATGATATAAATTTAAATAAAAATTATATTAAAATGAAATTGAAGTTGTTATTTAAAATTAAAAAAAAAATCAAAAAGAAGTTATATTAAAAGTAAAAGGAATTTAAAGGAATACATTTATATTATAATTATTATAATAATAATTATTATTATAATTATTATAATATATCATCCTCACCCATTCTCACCCTGCCCTTTCATATTTCATATAGCATCCTCAAAGTCAGAGATAAACTAAACAAAGGGTAATTATGTAATTTACAATGTATGACCTACATTTCTTGGCAAATCTATCCACAGGTGCGAAGGAGCTCAATCCCCTTCCTCTTGCATTTCAATGTGTGTAAATAGCTCGAAGTTATACGAAACAAACACGTTTAGTATTCACTTTTCTTTTTGCGTCTACATTACATACCTAGAAATAAATATAGGCTAAATGATTCTAAAAATGTGTGGAAAGAAATTTCACATTACTTGTTTAGTTTTAATTATTGACCATAAGTTGAAAGTAATAAGCATTCAAGACCTTTTTGTGGGTTTCATCAATCTTGTTTCATTTACATAGAAACATAACATGTATAATATAAGAACCACACAAGAAGGAAGTAAGTCATGTAGTAAGAGATTTTTGAAAATCTTTTTAAAAAAAGTTGTCACCAATTGTACTCTATATTATTAAATACACAATAGGATTAAGGTTGTTCAAAAGAAAGAAAGATCATAGCATAATAATTTATTTTAACTCCTTTCCAATCCAAAATTATGTTTAGTGTCTAACAAAACCACCAAAAATTTATTACCACAACTTATTATTAGTATTATATTTCTTCGTACTCCAAAAGCATAATCATTGAAGATTCTTTTACTTATTACTTCAAGTAACTATACTAAGTAGTTTATCTAAACACAAATTTCTCATGCTAAACCTTTTCACAAAGAATAAAGTAAAGTAATAGTCATTGAACTACTTCATTTCACAAACATATATACAAGTTATAGCATAAGTTATTTATGCTTTGAGTTTTTAAACTTAGATAAGAAACAGGAAAGCATTTTATACACTTTGTATATTTTGTTCAAAAATTCTCTTTAGAGCTGTCAAAACGGGTAACCCGGCTCGACCCAGCCCGGCCCACAACGGGTTGGTCACTTAGTAAGGCAACCCAACCCAGCTCATTTATTAGCGAGCTAGAAAAATCTGAACCCGGCTCGACCCACCACGGGTTGGTGGGTAAACGGGTTGGTTCACTAGCCCATTTAATTTCAATTTTTTTTAAATAAAAAAAATTACAAACTCTCTATATTCAAATTTAAACAAATTTCACTTCCATAAAATGATGTTAAACTGAAGACAATTCAAAATAATAATAAAAAGTACAATTTGGTACACACAATGAGTGAAGAGAGTATTTTATTTTTTAGGGTTTCATAAATAAAATAATAAATTAAAAAAAATTAGGTAGGTGGGTTGGCGGGCCAACCCGGTCCATCACGGGTTCAACCCGCATGAGTCGGGTTTAAATGAGTCGGGTTGAAATCTGACCCGCATAAAAAAAATTCAATTTTTTGAAATCCAACCCGACCTGAACCCGTGGTGGGCCGGGTTGACTCGCGGGTTGTGACCCATTTTGACGGCTCTAATTCTCTTTTAGTTTTTAAGTACTCTAGTATGTGTTAGAAAATAATGGATAACTTTGTTAAACAAATAAGAGAGGGTGGGGTTGAATTGGTTTTAAAAAAATGTAGAAAGAATTCCTTTCTTTAAACATACTTCACTATATAAACTAGAATGCAATTTACTTGAGAACCTTAATACAATAATTGAAAAGCAATGTAAAGAAAGAGATAAAGAATACACAAAAATTTATACTGATTCAAATTCAATCAATCACACATCTAGTTCTTAGTTTTTCTCCTTAGAAAAAATTGGTTTCGTTATCAATAAAAAAATGTTTGTACAAAACAAGACAACAATTACAAACACCACACACAAATGAACTCTTGATCCACTCAAGAGGATATCACAACCTGGAGGATCTCAAACCTCCATCCACTCTAGGACACCTAAGAGGATATATATTTTATCCACTCTCATTTCAAACACACAACAAAAAATATTGTTAAAAATCATCGATAACAAATTTGAAAAGAGTTTGTTAATCACATCATAAACACACAAGGACTTAGAAATTTAACACAATCTTTAATTTTGCAAGTTTTGAAAGCACTTCAAAAATTGTGTTAATAGCTCAAAAAACTCAATGTAATTTGCTCTCTTTGATTGTCAAGTTATCTCAAAGATTTACAATGAATATATATTTATAGAACTTTGATTAACCCAACAAAATTTTGAAAAATGCTCGCATTGTCTCTCTTTTATAATCTATCATTATGTGTTAATTCATTGAATACACTCCTCATTAATTGCACTAAAACAAGTTTATTTGAAAACATTCTAATCAATTATAGTTATGAAAGTTTGAAAACACTTAACTCAACCATTGGATTTTGAATCAATGAACTACGTTAAGAATACTTGGGCAACTTATTTTGTAGAACTGTACAATATATTAGGTTAGATGAATTTCTCAATTTCTTTTTGTTATTTACATACACATTCTTGATAATTGTAATTATCCTTCTACATAGACAATGATTAATGTAATTCTTTGTAGTTTTGAGATCTACTAGTTTGGTTTTAGTTCTAGTTGTGTTTATGTCCATGTTTCTTAATTAGGATAAGAAAAAATAAAATGAAACAAATATTAAAAAAATACCAAAAAGATAATAAATTACAATTATTGGAAGAACTGTAGTCTATAAGTGAATATAAACTATGATCATTAGGAGAACCATCATCTATAAGTGATAATAGAATACAATATTAAGAGAATTGTTGTATACAAGTGATAATAGACTATGATTATTGGAAGAATTGTAGTCTATAATTTATAATAAATTATATGGATAATCAAAGTTAGTAAGTGATAATAGACTATAACTACAACTCATAGCCTAAAAGGCTTGTTTTAGATTATGGTTCATGTCAACTAAAAGACTATCAACTTTTATTACAACTCTGACACACAAATAAAAGATCAACACACTAGTCACACTAGTCTTATTCAAAGACCTATAAATAGAAAATTTTGTTATGCAAAACCAATTAGCAATTTTACATGAAATATCAACATGTTTTGCATGCAGTTTTGTATTAAGTTCTAATAGTGCTAATCATAGATTGTCTTACATGTGATATTAAAATAATGTTCTTTATTTGAAAAACCTTCACTTTTTTAACTTTATCCTCTCTTTTAAGAGTTATCTTTATATCTTAAAACAACTATTTCGTTATACAAAACATGATAGTTAAAGAATACTTGGAAAAGTTATAAGTGACTTGATGAAAAAAAAAATACTTATATTTTTTTTATCTTTGAGAAATATAAAGGAGTAATTAAAATTTATTTTATCTACTTGTTCTAAACTAAATGCTTGCAATCGTTAGTTGATTAGTGGAACCCAAATAATTTGTAAAGGAGAGTTGAATGTAGTCCAATGAAAGATAATTAGTATAAATATTAAATGTTTCTTTACTTCATCTATTATACTAGTACTAGCTTTGAAAATCATTCACAAATTGACTGTGAAAATCATTTTCAAATACCAAATCATAGACCATATACCGTTTGTTTAATACATTTTTTTGAAAAAGAAACTAAAATCATTTTAAGCTTCATCTAACCCCTTTTAGATTTAACCTGTTTCATTTCATATCTTTCTTCATAAGCTTAGGGTAGGGTGTGGATGGAGTTCTTTTGGACTTGAAAAATATTTAACGTTTCAATGAAGATTAAATGTTAAGATAATATCCATAAGAAGCAATGTAGCTATCAACTAAAATAAGAAAACTTGAAAGAATGAAAAAGACAAGAAATGAAAAAAATTACATCTTACCTTAATGAACCTAAGAATATGTAAACCTAATAAATCATTGTACTTTGGTTCTATGTATTAAAACAACCATAAAAACCTTAATATTGTTATTTTTTCAAACCATATTCAAAATGTTTATTGTTAAATTATCATTTGTTAAAATTAGTTTAAATTCAAGTGTTGTTAATAAGTTATTATTATATTAAGATTAATTTCTTAAAATGTTGTTAATAAGTTATCTTTTGTTATAATTAGTTTTTTTATGGGATCAGGTCTTAAGATGTCATATTATTAGGATTGATAATTACAGTTGATATATATGTACATAATATATATTTGTTTTTTTGGAATTTGACTATTTTATTGTGATTTTGTTCTTAAAAGACATGTTAGTGCATTAATGGAGATATATCAGAATAAGTCCTTATTAAGACAAGATCGTCTATAAGATTGAATTGTTTAAACGTTCTCATATGTTTTGAAATTTAACAAATAGCAATAAACGAAATGAATATATGATAGAGTGTTATATTTGGAAAAGCAATATAGCTAAAAGATAAGCAGTTTATGAAAAATCTTTGTGAAATCTAAATATTTTGAGAAAAGTTTAGTAAACATGTCATTACATGAACATATGCATTGTTAAACGTTTCTCCTATTAAATGCGTCGGTGAAAGTCTTGCTAAATGCACTCACGTTATACATTGTTAAGCAATGCTCAAACAAGCTCTCATATGTCTTGATAGATAAAATGTCAAAAGATGTTTTTGGAAGATACGCTAAAAGTCTTAAACGATGATCCAAAAACTTGTGCTGAAAAACACCTTGCTAAATGTGCTTTTGAAGGAAACAAAGATAACTTAAAGAAACGTTTTTCAGTAAGAGTCTTACATAGGATAGATGATACCTTGTGCCAAATGATTTCTTTCATCCAATGATGAAAACTTCATAAACTACTTGGTATCTTAGTCAAATGCTTAAAAGATCAAATCCTGTCTGAATGGTAGAAAATGTGAAAACACTTTATTGTTCTGAAGACACATTAAATGTCATTTAATGCACAACATTTAAAAACAACAAAAGTCATAAGAAAAATGACATATGCATCCATATATACTCTACTCTTTACATGGGTCAAGTGATTAGTCAAAACTTTCAATAAATGCGAGACTTTGAGATATACTAAAACAAACTTCCGAATTAAAGTTTAAAAGGTTGGAGTGACCTTATACCCTTTTTTTCATTAATGTATTAAGATGACGTGTTAAATTCAGAATTTGAAGTATTATCTTCTTTAACATTTGATATTTATGTTACATACTTTTGATGTGTTAAAAGTTTCACATCACTTAAAAATCACAATTAATAATATTTTATATGCATTATCTTTCTTTAACCTATTAACAACTTTAAAAAAAATAAAAATTATAATAAAAACGTTAAACTTTAAGTAATATCTCTAATAAAATAACACATGCATGTTTAAAACAAATTATAATAAAATCATTAAATTCTAAAATAGACAATATTCACCAAATAACTCTAACAATATTATTTAATGAAACTTAAAGTCTAAAAAAAAAAAGTTTAAATTCAAATATCTTTATCTTTTACTAATTGAGTTAGGGCCCATACCATATATTTTAGATTTATTTCTATGTAATTTGTAACTTTTAAGTGTTAATGAAGCATATTTTAAATTATATTTCCTAAATAATAATGGTTCATCCAGGTGTGAAGTTAATAATGAGTTAAGTACTTTTGTTATCTATTATTTATTCATTTTATGCAATTTGATTACTTTATTAATAAAAGTTTCAATTAAATTCTTTAATTATTATATCCTAAAATTCAAGTTTCTTATTTATATATTACGTTGAAATTAACGTTGTTAATTTTAAAATTTGTTACTATACATCATTTGTAAATTAAAGTCATTAAATTTGTTGTTTATTAATGATTTCACTCTTAGTTGAGTAAAAGAATAGTACATCACTTCGTTTTGAGGATTAATATATATTTTATTAATCTTAAAGCCAAATTCTATAAAATGTAAATAATACATCTTAATAACATATATCAAACGATAAATTTTTTTTAATAATTCCAATAAATTGAAATACATAATTATTTGTAACTTAACACTTTTTTCATTTTTTAAATATTTTATTTAAATGAGGTAATTAAAATATTTTATATTTCATATTTTTTTGGATAAAATAATTTAATTTTGGTTAAATATGATTTTAGTACTTTCACTTTCAGTGAAAACTAGAATTAGTCTATTTTTGAAACTTTGATCTAATTTAGTTTCTCAACTTTAGAATATCGGATTTAATACTTTTAACTAAATTTTGTTAAGTTTATTTGATGATTCAAATACATTTCATAAATTTTGTTAAGTTTATTTGATGATTCAAATACATTTCATGATAGTATTTGAGTTATTTGTATTGTTTGACACATTTTTCCTTCAATGTAAGTTGAAAAACACGTTTGAAAGCTCAAATAAACTTAATAAAATTCGGTTAAAAAGACTAAATTTACGTAGTTATAAAGATGAGAGATTAAATAGTCCAAAATTTCAAAGAGAAACTAATTCCAATTTTTAATAAAAGTTAAGGGACTAAAAACATATTTAACCCATTCAATTTTTATTTTAAGTCAAAGTCAACTCCATGCTTGAGTTTGAGTTGAGTTAGTTCGACTTTCGATATGGAAATACTCATTTATACTTTTGTTTGGGCCAACTTGGTTTGAAATTTGGCCAGGGACAATTTGGCTCAACATTAGGCCTAGGTTGGCTCAACATTCAGCCTAATCAACCTTCGGCCCATACCAACTTAGCTCGGCTCAGCTCGACTTTAGCGAAACCTGACTTAGATTGACATTTGGCGTGTGAACTCAGCTCAACCTTTGACTTGGACCAACTCAACTTGACCTTTGGCCTTAATCAACTCATCTCGACCTTTCCCCCAAGTCAACTCAACTTAATTCTATTCGAGATGACTCAGGCCGACATTTGGTCAGAGTTGACTCGATTCGTTTGGCGTGTGAACTCAGCTCAACCTTTGACTTGGACCAACTCAACTTGACCTTTGGCCTTAATCAACTCATCTCGACCTTTCCCCCAAGTCAACTCAACTTAATTCTATTCGAGATGACTCAGGCCGACATTTGGTCAGAGTTGACTCGATTCGACCTTCGACTCGATCCAGCTAGGCTCGACTTATGACCATGGTTGATTCGACTCGACTTTTGACTCAAACTAACTCGACTTGACTTTTGTTTATGTCAATTGACTTGACCTTCGGTTTAAGCCATCTTGACATGGACCGACAAGACTCAGCCTTTAGTCCAAATGACTTAGGTCGACTTTCGACTTAGATCCATTCATCTTGACGATTAACTTAGGCCTAGTTAACTCGACCTTTGGCTCGAAATTCAAATTAAGTCAATTTGGACTTATAATCGAGTTGTGGCTGCTCAAGCTAAATGTCAAAATGATTTAAATCAAATTAAAAATTAATATAAGTGGATTTTTTTAGTTGTAAACTTTTTTCATCTTAACTAACCAGGAATTCCATAATTTTGTGAAATTTCATTTTTCTGCATCGTGATGGTCTCATGACTCTTGCTAGTTCTGATCCTTAACTCATCCTACACTGTTAACCTTTCTTCAATGCTCACGGTTAAACAACTGGAATTGAATGTCCCAGATATTCAGTTCTTGAAGAGGAACAACAAGACAATTGGTTGCGATGGTGACTCATTTGTTAGGTCGTTCCTAGAGAAAGTAGAAGGGTTCCCCCCTAGGAACATAAAAAATATTTCTATTTGAAAAATGTTAGAGAATTAGGCACGACGCTTTACTCGCAACAACGGCGACAACGCAACGACGGCGCGACGACGACGGTGGCGCGACTAAGGTGTGTCAGAGGCGCAAGAAGGATGCTTCCTTCCCTCTCCTCTGGGTTTTAGGGTTACTGTTTGTTGTCTTATTTTTTTTAAATTGGGTTTTAGGATTACTTCATAGTGTAACGTGCGTCAAGTATACATCAAACTTGACACCTCAGTTAAGTATGGCTACGTGGCATTTGTTCCGTTAAAT
Source organism: Vigna reflexopilosa (assembly GCA_027742785.1). Lineage (NCBI taxonomy): Eukaryota > Viridiplantae > Streptophyta > Magnoliopsida > Fabales > Fabaceae > Vigna > Vigna reflexopilosa. The sequence continues at coordinate 14,991,442 of CM050914.1, forward strand.
TTTTATCGCGTCAAGGATTGAGTTGAATATTTTTTAACAAATTATGAAATTATATTGAACTTTTTAAAAAAGTAGGATCATTTTGAACCAAAAAAAAAAAATGAGCAAAATAGACATTAAACCTTGTTAAAATTGTGAAATGGTGAGTTTTGAAAGGAATGGTAACTAAGCCTTTTAGTGCAAGAAGCTGAAACGTTACTCAAACCCGTTACTCTCCTTCGCTTCACTCACCGGATTCTCACTCTCAGCTCATATTATAACTCGGAGTCTCTGACTCACCGCTTCCGACCTTAAAACCTAACTCGGATCCTCAGATTCAGTCGATTTCATACACCATGGCTTCGGGTGCGTTTTCTTTTTATCCGTTTCCCCCAACACCTAATGTTTCGGGCCCTCGCATTAATCTTTCTCTTGTAGTTTAATTTTTGTTTGGTAAATCGCTTCGTTTATTTGATGCTTTTATTTTTCGACTTTAAGAGCCTTGAAATTTGAATCGCGATTCGTTTGTGTTCGTCATTTATGCTACGAAAAGATCTAGATCGCAACAACGGGGGTTTTATTGGATTTTACTTCGTTGTAGCGCAATTGAGCACAAACTCTGTAACCCTAGGTTGAGTTGTGAGAAGCTGGCAATCGATAACGTTTTGTTGGTGTCATCCATTTCTGCGTGGCTGGCAACACGAATCAATTTCGAGGGCAATCTATGATATTTTATTAATAAGACTTTGAAGATTTGAGTGAAACAGGGTTTTCTGATGATTTTAATGTTTGAATGTTCCTGCGGGTTTTATTAGGAGATAATGCAATTGACTATTGGTTTTTTGGTTAATTTCTCAATATGCTTGCTATAAGAAACAACTAAAAAGCCTTATTAAACTTGGTTTGACTTTTCCTATATGTTTTTCTCTGCTGCTAAACTTGTTGCGGATGCTTCCAAGCTCGGATAAAAGAGTGTCTGGTTTTGGAAAGTTGCCAGCTGAGTTAACTTGTGGAATCTTTATGATTTGGATTCTATCTCCATGCATGCCTTTAGTCCCACTCCCCTCCGTCCCTAACTTTTATGAAGTGATATGTGTAAGCATTATACGGCAAATTTCATGATTTGAAACTCGCCTGTTATAAATGGAAGGATAATCCCTAAGGCCTGCCAGATGGGTGTTATTTGCTGGAGAAGTTTTTCTAGTCGTGCTTCTTTGACATATCATAATTGTGGGTTTCATTTTTTCTTCTGATATTCTGTAGATGCTGATATGGAGGACTATGGATTTGAGTACTCAGATGAGGAGCAAGAGGAGCAAGATGTAGATATTGAGAATCAGTATTACAATTCAAAAGGTATTTCTAACAACTATTTCTACGTTTGCTTCTCTTTGTTTACAAGAAACAAAAAATAATTCCTAGCTTTATGGTTTGGGAATATTGGTTTCTTTTTAGGATTCTAGATAAAGTTCTAGAGATTTGATTGTGCTGTAACTTGTAAACTACTTTGTTCACTTCAAATTAGTGTTCGGTTGCTTGATAGTTCTTCCTAAAGTCAAAGTTAATTCATTTTGTTTTTGGTATTGATTGAACCATGCTACGATTCTTCCTTGTTGAAATTATTAACAAAAGGAGTTATTCAAATACTTTCTATTGTTTAAATCTCTCTCGTATATTTGTAAATAATTTTTTTTTCATAATTTGTGGCCCAAGGGTGGTTGATCCAATTTTTGTACTGACTTCTGAGGATGTTATTTGGTTTGTATGCAGGTTTGGTTGAAACTGATCCAGAAGGTGCACTTGCTGGTTTTGCAGAGGTTGTGCGCATGGAACAAGAAAAGGCAGAATGGTAAGAATTTTATTCCCTGTGCTGTATAATAAAGAAGGTATATAATAAAAAGAGATATATGTTTTGGAGTTGAACGGCTTAAATGGTCATACGATTGTGTGTGCTGCATCCTTTCTTGTATCATTATTAATTCCACGATCTGTTACTGTTCTTTTTATATGAATAAGTAACGCTTCTCTTTCCTTTTCATTTGGTCAAGCTAGATTATCTTCAATAAATACAACTTACAAGTATTGTGTTTGTTTCACGAATTCCTTCTCTTGATTCCTGTACTTATTTATGTAGTGCTCTTTAACATCATGTATTAGAATTATTCCACAATGATAATAAACCATCATCTATCACGTTTAATATTTTATCTTACACTTTACCAGGGGATTTAAAGCTCTAAAGCAAACTGTAAAGCTCTATTATAGACTTGGAAGGTATAAAGAGATGATGGAGGCCTACAGGGAGATGTTGACTTACATTAAGTCAGCAGTGACTCGTAACTATAGTGAAAAATGCATAAACAGCATTATGGACTATGTCTCAGGTTCAGCTAGCCAGAACTTTGGTCTTCTGCAGGAGTTCTACCAGACAACTCTGAAAGCCCTTGAAGAAGCAAAGAATGAGGTCGATACATTTTGACATTATCTTTGGCCAGTGGTATATTTCATTAATGCAGCCTTATGTTTTTTTTTTTTAATGTTATTCGCAGAGATTATGGTTTAAAACAAATCTTAAGCTTTGTAAGATCTTCTTTGATATTGGGGAATATGGACGGATGAGTAAGGTAATGCATTATTATTTTGTAAATGATGTAGCCTTTGTCCAATTCAATTCTAATGTTTGTTTACCTATTGGTATCCAGTAGTTAAGTAATTTATTGATTTTGTTGAACACTGTCAGATCTTGAAAGAACTTCACAAATCCTGTCAAAGGGAAGATGGCACGGATGACCATAAAAAAGGAACCCAACTTTTGGAGGTTTATGCAATAGAAATTCAAATGTACACAGAGACCAAGAACAACAAAAAACTTAAGGTCAGCATTTGTTTTAGATGATAAGTTATTATTCTGCTACATCGATAATAGTAATAATGTGTCTTTTCAATTTATTACCACTTCTTCCTGAAATTTAGCATTTAATTATTTACAAGACCTTTCCTGTAAGAATTAACTTTTTTTTCAATCTAATCACGGTTTGGGCAAATAGTTACAAGAGATGGAATTTTTGGCCTAGCATAGTTGGGAGATTTTCCAACTGAAACCAAGCATGCACATGCTATGCTGTACAAAGACATTTGTTATTGGGAGTTGATGTTAGTGAAAGTGGTCTTTATGCAGAAATTGTTGAACCAAAGGTTGATGTAGGAACGTTTAGTGCATCAGCTTTCTATTATAGAGGTTCATCTAAGCAAAATAAAATATAAGAAAAGTAGTTATCTTTTTTTCTTCAAAGACCCAGAAAGTCATGCACCCTGAAACTAGTTAGTGTGACATGGAGCATCCTTCTAAATTATTCTTATGCTGAAGAAAGTTCTTTACCAGTATTTATCACTCTCCTTTGTATTAAATGCAGCAACTTTACCAGAAAGCACTCACTATTAAGTCAGCAATTCCCCATCCGCGGATAATGGGAATAATCCATGAATGTGGGGGGAAAATGCATATGGCAGAGCGACAGTGGGCTGAAGCAGCTACGGATTTTTTTGAAGCTTTTAAGAATTATGATGAAGCTGGGAATCAGAGGCGTATCCAATGCTTGAAGTAAGCATATTTAAATTTTTAATTTAGTTACCAGTTTTAAACAATTTGAAAAAGATGTTTCTGTATAAATGTCAATTAGAAAAAAAATTCCATTTAACTCTGAACCATCAATTTTGGCAGTAATTTTTGTGACAGTATGATATATTGTCCTTAGCTTTTATGCCCGACTACTTCAAAATAAGCTATTCAAACAACATTTTTTTTTTGTATTTAACTTGGACGTAATTGCTATTACATGGCAGATACCTTGTTCTTGCCAACATGTTGATGGAGTCTGAAGTAAACCCTTTTGATGGGCAGGAGGCTAAACCGTAAGTCCTCTGTCTTTAATTAATCAGTTTATTTATGAGTAGCTATGTTTTTCCTTGAGAGATGCTTAAATTACATTTCCTTCTCTCATATTTAGAATATACACATCCCTCCTGTTAAAGGTCTATGTGTTAAATTTAAATCAATTTAGTGTAAATGAGTATTTTAGTGATATCTGTTTCTTATCTGGTGATTCTCAACATTGATTAGTAGCTAATTTTGAATAATTTTTATCAATTATGTGACCTTCGAAGAAGATATAAATATTTTTGGATGAAATTTTGAAGCTGATGACATAAAGGTATTTAAAATTCGTTGTTGTGACACTGAAAGTTGTAGAGAAAGCTATGATATCATTGGGCGACACTTTCATCGCTATTCGCCTCTATTAAGTGATTTGTCTGTATTGAAAAGAATTGAAGTGTAACTTATATTCCTCTCCTAGGGGAAGGGACTGTATGTATGCCTAATTTAAAACAAGAGGGAGGAGGGGTGTAATTTAAGCAACTCTCTTGGGAAATGAGTATAATTTACTCTTTTTTTATTTATCCCTGTACTTGCCTATTTTTCCCATTCTCTGATCCAATTCCCGGCTTTCTTTCTATTTTCACTTCATATTACAGATACAAGAATGACCCTGAAATTTTGGCAATGACAAATTTGATAGCAGCTTATCAGCGGAATGAAATATTGGAATTTGAGAAAATCTTGAAGGTATTTTTATCGAGTCTTGCATGAGAATTGGCTACACTAATTTGTCCTTCAACGTTTCTTAGTATTTATGAAATATTTGTTGGAATTTGATATTGGTTAATTTTCTTTCCAGAGTAACAGACGAACCATCATGGATGACCCATTTATCAGAAATTACATTGAGGATCTGCTAAAGAATATCAGAACTCAAGTCTTGCTGAAGCTCATCAAACCATATACGAGGATCAGGATCCCGTTTATATCTAAGGTAAAGATGTACTCACACTACACTTTTACTCTTTCATCAGAAGGAAACTGAAGAGTCAGATACACTTTTTCTATAAAAAGTAGTCAGTAAATGCTGATAAAAACTATTCCATCTAGTCTCTGATTATTCTGTGGATTCTTCCTTTACTCTCCTCTTATTTGTCGAGTTGATTTAAGAAGCACTTAAGGTACCGTTAGTCTAATAGATTTTATGCAACAAAACCTGTTAATTTGCAGGAACTTAATGTGCCTGAGAATGATGTCGAGCAGCTACTGGTATCGCTTATCTTGGATAACAGAATTCAAGGACACATTGATCAAGTCAACCGGCTCTTAGAACGCTCTGATAGGTTAGTTTTTATGTTTGATTTCTTTCTGATGTATTTAGTTTATTCTTAATTTTGTCAGTATAAAACTTTTTTTTATTAACATTAAAAATGCATGTTCAGGTCGAAAGGAATGAAGAAGTATACTGCCGTAGACAAATGGAACACACAACTTAAATCTCTTTATCAAACTATCAGCAACAGAGTTGGTTAAACCGTGGTCTGTCGCGAGAGTTCTGTTTTGTTGTCCCAGCTTGCAGTTTTGTCATGTGAATTTATGTAGCTATTGTGGAGTTAGGGATGTATTGCACCAATAGTGGAATCAGATCGAGACCCAACTTGTGATTCATGTTTTTGTTTTATAAAATATAATTGTTTGAAGCATTCATGATTGATTCAAGGGAAATTAGTCTAATTTTATTTTTTCGTTGAATATATCTGAGCAGAGTACATTAAGGTCTCCCCCTCTCCTTTTTAGTCATGAAAGACCATCCAGTCATACGTAGTAAAATGTTAAATAGTAAGGCAACCTGAATAAACAGTCATACATATATACTTATCAAACTAACTCTCGAGTTAACTCTTAAGAGTTTACGTTTCAGACCTGGTTTTCGAGTTAATTCGAAAGTAAACTTGTTTTTTATATAAATTAAGTAGAATTGACTGTAAAATCGGTAGGATTGTGTAGAATCGCGAGTTTGGAACGATTCTACAAATTTAAAAGAGGAAAAAATTAAAAACAACAAGATTGTTTGGTTTTTTTTTATTATATATTTAATGAAATACATCAAAATTAATGACAATAATTCAAGTATTTATGTTTTACAATATTTATTTTTAGGTTTAATTATTTAAAATATTTTTGTTTTTGTAAAATTTTCTCAATTGGAATTGTAATCCGAAGATTAGGTTTTTGTAAGATTTTCATATTCAGAAATTTAATTTAGATATTTTAAAAAATGAAGAACTAATTAAAAAACTCTATATAAATAAAAATGTTCTAAATAATTAAACTTATTTTTATGAATAATATACCTATAAATTTTATTTATTTAAAATTATATAATTTTATAAACTTATTTAAATTAAAATATTATTTATATAATATTTTTTATCTAAAGTAAACTTTTATACAATTAAGTAACATAATCTTGAATAGTAAAATATTAAATATCAAGAACACAAAACAAAACAGGTACATACGAATCACCAGTCATGCATAATAACATTATTAAATACAAGACAACAGAAAACAGCTCCTTATGAATCACCTAATAATATAGTATTTCTAAGAAATTCATTTGCTTTCCCTTGGAAATCCTGATCTCCAGAATCCTTTCTTATTCATACACCGTTTTCAACTTAGTTTGGATTGGTACTCCTAACTTCTTTTTCATGATCTTTTCCGTGCTCAATAACTGAGACGCCAACTTTTGGGTGGCATAGGACTTCCTCGTTAATCCAGTTTCTCAATTGATTGGTGGTCACTTCATCTGTTTGCGATAAGAGAAGGAAAGTTCAGTTTGTAGAGTAAAAAGAATTACAAATAAACGCGGAGAGAAGATCAATAACCTACCCAATCGTGGGACAGTGTGACCCTGGGGGTGCCTCAATATTAGGGGTTTGTCAAATGCAGATGCGAGATCCTCGCTAGGCAATTTTAGCCAATCTTTGTCCCCAATGAAATGAACAGATTTAGCTTTGATGGGATCTTTATAGGCAACATCGCATATGCTGGGATCTCTGAATTTGCTTCCTGATATTGATATAAAAAATTTTATGAGTGGATGCTCCTTTAGCACTTTTCCCTGTTAATTTCGTGCTCAATAGTTAGAATTTTGTGATTCAAATTAAATCAGAGATCAAATTATAGAAGTATTTTACTTGCCTGTGCCTGGTAACCAAGCAAAAGTGCACAAAGAGTTGCGCCCTGATTTACATAAAGAAGGGAGAAAGCTGAGTTTAGTAGTAGTAGTTTATACATAATAGTAATTGTCAGAATCTACTAAAGTATGCTCAAATAATGCCAGAGTCAATAGGAATGAGCTCAGGATAGGATAATTTCTCGTACATATTTTATTCCATAATTAGGATAATAGGTTAGCTGAACATTCTGTATTTATTGCATCGGATCGCTGACGCTGAATTATAGATATAGGTTGTGTCTATCACAAATTAGGAATTTTTCTGACAGTAATATACATCTGCGAAATCCACAAGGGATTGAATATTGGAGCAATGATGAGCATTTACCTGTGAGAAGCCAAGAAAGCCATCGAAGGGACCATTGGCTGTAATGTATTCGCATAAGTACGTGATACATTCTTCCAAGTTAAAGTATACTGTGAAATCCTGGGCAAGATTTGTGTATATATACATATGTTCAGTAATTTCCAGTAAAACCAAGGCAAGTGAAGTTTGAGAAATTCATCATGAAAAAGTGGAGGATAAAGTATTTCTACCTTTTCAAATTGAAACCACTCATAGTAAGGTGGAGGGAAGATTCCTTCTATGTCAGATTTCCCTCCAGCAGGATATTTACCATCTGGGAATTCCTGTGGCATTAATACAGTTTAGATGTTCCATATCTTACATGCTGACATTATACTTAGCAATTATTATTATCATGAACAAAGGGAAGATTAAAAAGTAAAGGTAAAAAGTATTATTGACTACCATGTGAAATTGAGTGAATAGAGAAGGATCCCATTTGCTGATCTGCTTTTTAAGAAAAGTGCCACTGGTTCTGAATCCATGGAGGCAAAGTATTTTGAGCTTCTTTCCATTTTCTCTTTCCATCTTTGTTTATCCTCTGCCTTACAGAAACTGACATATTTGTAGGAACTGGAATTTATGAAGACTAAAGGTTGTACCTACCTACCCACACCCACCATATTTTTTAATGTATTCCAACAACCATCTTATTTGACTTGGAAGTAGGTATTGGATATGCAAGCCTACTACTGCGTAGGAGCTGGTGGGCTCTATACATTCTATGGCTCTTTTCTTTCCCATCATTTTTATGAGATATATCAACTATTCATTCACCTTCTTCATCGAAAATTTAGTTTTAATCTTTTAATGATAATTTTTTTATATTAAATTATTAATTTAATTAAGTTATTTATTTATTACTTATTAAAAAATATAGCGAATTACTTCATGTTTATTTACTTTGAACTCGAATGCATTGAAGATAATATAGATATTAAATTTCATAAAAGTAATATTGTCCGTAAAAACTATTTTCACAACAACAAAAAAATATAATAGTGACGAGATTACGCATTGAATTGAACATTCACTCTTTTGTCTTCTTTTTCAAAATAATTCTTTTGATTCTAAGTATTTGGTGTCAATTCTTTTTATTTTCATAACTTATTTCAACAATCCTAAAAATAAGAAACCAGTCTTGCTTTATTTAAAGGGAAAACACACGACCTTAAAAAAATTCTTTAATTGGGATAAACTTTTTATAGATATATTTGAATATTTTATAAAAATTACCATTTTTATAAGAAGAATTCATTCTTTTTTTCTATTTTCTTTTTATAGTTTCTAATTTTCTATTCGTTCATTTGAATATTAGAGTGCTTAATAGGACTTTTGGCAAAAGAGACCTCCAATTTTATTCGATTGTTTTGTTGAATAGAGTAAGTTCTTCTTTTACTTTCTTTATAGTAATTTGGTTTTGAGTTGCATGCATAAGGCATGATGTTGCATGTATGGTCTAGAAACTCTTAACCAGTCTATGTTAAAGTAGGATCCTTAAAGTATGATTAAATCTTTGATATCTTCTTTGTGTAGATATTGTCTATCTTTGTGATTAGGGGTGCTTAGAGTTAAAGATACTATTTTATGCCCTTAACATGGAAAGAGAAGTTAGTTATTTAAAGGTGATTGTGTTTGATGTGAAATTTTGGCTAGTTGTGAAGTGGAATTTTAATGTATGGTATGAATTGGTTAATGTAGAATGTGAATTTAATTGGTGAATTAAGAAAATTGTAGTTGTGTGAATGAGTGAAATTGTATATGGTTTTTGTTTTAGAATTCAGTAACCTTGATTATTGATGAAAAATTTTCTCTAAGACTTGTATTGATTAAATTAAGGATTGTTTAGCTAAAGAAAGTTTAAGCTATAACTTTATAAGTTGTATTTAGTGAAGAATTACTCAAGAAAAGTTAAATTGATCAATTAAAACTCATAGGAAAATCACAACTTTCTGGTGCAACGTCGGGCACCCTTAGTGTCCCGTCGGGCACCACTCAAACAATGACCACTTACTTTGCTGGCATTGGGCATAACTGTTGGGTTTATAGAGAAGGAGATTCATTGGGGGATACCAGTTTAATGAGACCCGAGTCCAACCACATAAGGCATTGACACCACTCTATCTAAAATTCTAAGACAATGGGTTAATGAATCTTCAACCTTATATGATGCTATACTTTCTCATTTCTACCCAAGGGTGAGTCCCTTCCGCATTGATACACTCCTCCTCTAGCGGAAGCATTCGAGTATCCTTTTTCGTACCGCCGTTCATCTTAATGGGACACGCTTACCTAAAACCCTTTGTCAGGAAGTCTTTCGATACATGGACCATTGTACTCGTTTGAGCCTAACCTGGCTCTGATACCACTTGTTGGGTTTATAGAGGAGGATGTTCACTGAGGAGATACAACATCAATGAGACCTGAGTCTAACCACATAAGGGATTGACATTACTCTTTACCTAAAACCTTAAGGCAATTGGTTAATGGATCTTCAACCTTATATGGTGCTTTACTTTCTCATTTCTACCCAATGTAAGACTTAGACTCACACTTGGAATTTTAACAATCTCCCCCTTCAAGGGTGAGTCCCTTCCATATTGGTACACTCTCCATCCAGCAGAAGCATTCGAGTACTCATTTTCGTACTACCGTTCATCTTAACGGGACACACTTACCCGAAACCCTTACTAGGAAGACTTTCGATACATGGACTGTTGTACTCGTCTAAGCCTAACCTAGCTTTGATACTGCTTGTTGGGTTTATAGAGGAGGATGTTCACTGGAGAGATACAACATCAATGAGACTTGAAGCTAACCACATAAGAGATTCTTATTGGGTTTATAGAAGAGGAGGTTCATCGAAGAGATACAACATCAATGAGACCTGAGTCCAACCACATAAGGGATTGACATCACTTTCAACTCAAAACCTTAAGGTAATGGGTTAATGGATCTTCAACCTTATATGGTACTCTACTTTCTCATTTTTTATCCAATGCGGGACTTAGACTCACGCTTGGAATTCTAACAACCTCCCCCTTTAAGGGTGAGTCCCTTCTACATAGGCACACTCCCCCTCCATCGGAAGCATTCGAGTATCCATTTTTTTACAGTCGTTCATCCTAACAGTACACGCTTACCTGGAAACCTCTGCTAGGAAGAATTTTGATACATGGACCATTGTACTCGTTTGAGCCTAACTTGGCTCTGATACCACTTGTTAGGTTTATGGAGCAGGGTGTTCAGTGGGGAAATACAACATCAATGAGACTTGAGTCTAACCACATAAGGGATTGACACTACTCTCTACCCAAAACCTTAAGGTAAAGAGTTAATGGATCTTCAATCTTATATGATGCTCTACTTTCTCATTTCTATCCAATGTGAGACTTAGACTCACACCACAATACCAACAAGAACTTTAATATCGCTAAGTGCAACAAAATTAGTGAGTTTACTAACTTGTTGGTGTTGAGCGCCACCAAGGAACCATTAGGCGTAACACGTATTTCAAAATCTAGGTAGCACTAATAGATATGGTGTTGGGCGCTAGGGTAAGGGCATTGGGCACCATCCTTTTTTAGGTCTTGGACTATCGTAAAATTTTGATTCCTGATTCATTAACCGTTTGATCTGGATACAATTTTGACAAATGGTTCTTGAGTTATGGTTCTTCATTTTGACAATTGGGATTTTCAATTAGAAATATGTAGTGAGAGAAATGCTTTTCACATTTTGTTGTACTTGATGGAAATATTGTAATTGAATGTTATGCTAATGTAATAGAAAATGAATGATGAATTATTAACATGCAATTTGAAATAAAGAATAGGTGAACTATGTTATGACATGAGTTTGGATTAAGGTAAAATACATATGTATGACACAATTGATGATTTAAGTTTATATAAGAATGCTAGTGATGTTTAAATGTTGAATGAGATGATGATATGAAATTGGAATATGATGAATGTGGAATGGCTTTCAAGAGCATTCCACTCTTATGTTAAGTGTATTGGGTAAGGCAAAAAGGACTTTGATGATGAAGTGCTTAAAGACTAGAAGAAACTAATGCTCTTTGGATTGATGTAAAATAAAGCTTTTGTAATACTCAATATTAATGCATGTATCAAGATATTTGAGTCTAGAATAATCTTTATTTTTTAAAGGGTTAAATATATTTTTAGTCCCTAAACTTTGATGCAAAATTGAAATTCGACCCTAATCAAAATTTAGATACATTTTGGTTCTCATACTTAAAAAATGAATAGATATAGTCCTTTTAACGAAATTACGTTAAATTGTTTTGACGTGCCAAATGTGTTTCACAGTAGCATTTAAGTTGTTTAACCTTTGAAACATTCTTGTTTCAATGTTAGTTGGAAAACACATTTGACACATAAAAAAAATTAATATAATTGAGTTAAAATGATCATATCCATTCATTTTTTAAGTTTGAGAACCAAAATGTATTAAAGTTTTAAATAGGGATAAATTCCAATTTTGCATCAAATTTCAAGGACTGAAAATATATTTAAATCTTTGTTAAATCTTTATGAATGCTTGACATGTTTTTGTAACTTGAATTTTGATATACCGATTTTACAAATTAGCTTACCATTTTTCTTTGTTGTTTATTTTCTTCTTTTGTAGTGATCACTTTTATTTATGTGAGTAGATGAGGAAACAAGAGTTCATATACTTTAGGAGGGATATGGTGATGTACCAGCCTAATTCTTATACTATAGTTCTTATTCCATAGAAACTTTTTGAAAGACCTTAAGTCTCTTTATCGTGCTTAGTTTCCTTGAGTTGTATACATATCTTACATTGCTACTGAGACAATTGTAATAACATACTCTAGATTCTAGATTATGTGTTTCTATTATTAAATATGTGATGTTTATTTTGGTATTATTATACTATTAATATGAAATGTTACAATTTTGTATCAGAGCAGTTAATTTCTTAGGAGATATGTAGGTTTAGGCATGCTTAATTTCTGTTATGTGTTCTCTATGATGTTTTAGTGAGTTATGTTAATATCTTTAAATTGGACTAATGATTTTTCTTTGTGCAAGCAGAGTCAGGACACTTAAGCCGCCTCCTTTTTTGCCTCTAACCTTAGATATGCCAAACTTGGCCAAAGCTATAGAGTCCATGGTAGTGACTCTATAGTAACATATTTCTACCATGATGCAACAATAGTAGGCAACCTTGTAATAGATGGAAACTGTTAGGCTATCTTCAAAGTTTGCTCAACAACAACGCCTAACAGGTTAATAGAGCAACAACTAGTGCAAGAGTGGATTTAAGAAGACTTCTTAAAGCATCAACTCGCTAGATTTAATGGAAAGAACAATCTTGATGAAGTTGAGTAGTGGATGAAGGACATGAAAATGGTCTTTGATGTAAAGATCTACCCATTAGATAATACATTGGCCTAAGCAATGTATAGGCTTATTGGAGAAGTAGAACATTGGTGGGTGTGACACCCGGGCACTGACGAGAGCGGGGAGTGATCGTCGGTGCAAGAGGCACAAAGTTCGAGGGGCACAAACAAAGAGCGGCTCCAGGAAGGCTTCTAGTGGAAGGGACACATGAAGGAATCGAACATACACGAGAATGAGAGGGATTTAGAGACTGTATAGGTATGAGACTATACGGTTGAAGGATAGCTTAAAGGAATTGATTTGGCTACTTATATCAACAAATGCATTTGCTTTTCGGTAGCCTAACCCATAAGAACTCCATGGTTAAGTGTGCTTAGCCTGGAGTAATTTAGGGATGAGTGACCTTCTGGGAAGTTTTCCCGGAAAGTTATAACTTTGGGACATTTGATATAGGAAGGTTAAGAACGACTTGAGGCGAGGCATAAAGATAATGGTGGTGCCACTCTCTATTAAGGAATTCCCCACCTCAATAGAGAAAGTTAGAGTGATGGAGAGGAAGAAACCTTGCTCTAGGCCTCAACCTTAGGGGTCTAGGGGGATTTCTTCCCATCAACAGTCACAACCAGGCAAAATCTAAATGATATGCTTGAAGAGTGCTTGTCCTCACATGACCAGATACTAGAGATGCAACCTTTGTGGAGGAGATGGGCATTATGCTAAGGATTGTCCCTCTAGTAAAAAAGTCATGGCCCAACCTCAACAGTCATCTCAATACAATACAAGATAGGATGAAGGCCTCACAGAGTATGCATAAGTTATATGCTTATCAGAGAAGAGGACCTTTGAAGTTTACAATTGAGGTAATCTCTTCTTGAGGGTAACCCAACCACTAGTGTGAGAATGGTTATTCGTTCAAGTAAGTTTTCTACTAAGTTCATTATTCCATATAAGATCTTGAGGAAAATTAAACCAATGACTTATGAGATTGTCTTGCCTCCTTAGCTTTCAAACCTTCATTCAATGTTTCATGTTTCTCAAAAATGAGTTTCATTACTTTAAAACGTTTTTTCTCTTTAGAAATCAATTTTCTAGGGTTCTGTGCCTTCTCTCTACTCTTTCTTACTTTCTCTTCCTTTGTTTGAAGATCTAAGACTACTAAAGTGATCCTTTCGACGAGTTCTTCAAATCCAATCGACCAGTTTCTTTGTTTGAGTAAGTTGTTTTTCTATCCTTTTCGCTAGGTTCAAATTTGTTTTCCTTTGGCACGTGAGTATCTTGTGTTTATAAATGACCTTAGAGTCATCAATATGAATCTTTACTGATAAGTGATCATAATGATATGGTATAATAATCCTTGTGATGTTTCTGTGTAGATAAAGCATCATGTGGTGTTATATGTATTTGGGCGTTTAGAGCAGCTAAAACTGTTAAAACAAGTAAGTGAAGCTAATTGTCACTTGTTTAAGTTGATCTGTTTGGTTGATTTAAGATATCTTTGATAATTGAGTTTATGCTATAATGTTAAGTTTTGAATGTGTTGAATTGTCCATTTAATTGTGAGTGTTTATCTTTCAGGTTTATGTATGCATCATAGTAATTTAATATTTTTATAGCAATTATTGTATGATGTGTTATGTTTGCTGATGTGAGTGTTTGAAATTCGCATTTGATATGATGGATACTTTTATGGAGCTCGAATTGTGGTCTTATGCGGTTGAAATTGGTTGGAATTGAAGGTTCTAATATTTCTAAGTTATGCAGACTCGCTAGGCGAGGATTGCATATTGCATTGTTGAGTGACGCCAAAGTTAGAGAACTCACTAACTTGGTGGTCACTAGGTGTGAGTTTTATTTTGTAATATACATTCGTTTTAAGTGATAATTAGACCATTGAAATTAGTAACGGGATTGTTTCATATAAAAAAGGGCTTAAATTTAGCCCGTTTATTTAACTAAGCTTAATTAAAAGTAAGTTTAAGTTTAACTTATAAACAATACGTTAAGTTTGACTTCGATTTATTTAGTATATTTATATGTCAATTATTTTCTTATCAATTTTTTATAATAATTTCCTAACTTTAACAAATAATATCATAAATGTGTTTCTAAATTTTTTATTTTAACACACAACTTTGTAAAGATAAATAATAAAGTTAATAAAGAAGTTTAAGTAGATTATATGTGAATTCTTCTAATGGTGTTTTTAAAATTTGGATTTAAATCATAGTCAAGTATCATCCAAAGTTTACTTTTCTTTTTAGTTTATTAAATAATTGGTTCACTAATTAATAAATTCAATAATTTGACTATTTACATATTTGGAGAAAAGACCTTTAAGTACATATAAAAAAAATGCACCAAAATAAGATAAATTATAGATTATCTCTTAACTATTTATAAATTTAAGATTTATAATTAATTTAATATAAATTTTGTATTAAAAATTATTAAAATTAAATTCATGATATGGGAAGTACAGAAAAATATTAATTTATAATTATCTTAATTTTATTTAATCAATTGCCTAACAATATTTATAATACAATTTTAAAATAAGTTTTTTGAGGCACAAAATTGAATAAACCTAACTTGTTAAATTTTTGTGGAGGAATAGTGATTTATAAAACCTATACATTATTAAACAAAAAAGTCTTTTACATCATTAACATATTTACTATTTATAGTTTTTTTCTAGTTTAATCCAAGTAGCAATTTATTAGAATTTATTAGAAGTCGCCTCAGTTTCAATACTTTTATCATGGATTTTTTTTTTATCTTATTTGACCTTTTCATAGTTTCTTTAATCATATTAGTTGTCATATTTGTAAACATTTTTTTTATTTTTTTCATTTTTTCTCTCTAACCCAATCAAAATATGTAATGAATATTTTCATTTGTTATACAGACAATATTTATTTAATACATATCCTAAAACAAGAAAGAGGATTTAAAAAAAAAATAATTGTTTTCCTAGTTTGAAATCATTGTACCGTTAATAAATCCTACGGTTCTACGGTGAAAGTGGGATGCACAGGCAGACAGAGCGCGTTGAGGAGCCATCTAATTTAAGTAGCCAACGTCTACATGTTCAGGAGATCTGGGTTAAGCAACAAGTCTTTTCAAAAATAATATTTTGTAGACATTATTTTCGAACAAGCAATTAATAATTTTATTAAAAAAATTACTATATCCATATTGATATTGAATGACTTTACTAAAATTTTAAATATGAATTAATTAAATAATTAATGGCATCTTCATTTTATTTCCCAGCTTGTGAATAAATATTAAACTTTTTGTTATCAAATTACACAATCAATCATTCATTCATTTCAAGGAGAGATCGCTTTTGTGCTTCCCTCTCTCTCTCTCTCTTTTTCTTTCACACTCTCTCTTGTTCTTCTCTCTCCTCTGGCACCTCCAAAATCTTCTTCTGTTCTTTGCAGGTGAATTCTCATCTGGTTTCATTTGATTTTGCCGTAGTGGGCTTTGCATTTTTTTCATCGAACTGGGTTTCATTCATATGTATTTTTCCTATTTGGGTTGAAATCTGTGTTCAATTGGAGGCGGTCAATGATATCCAGAATTTTTTAAGTGTCGTGCCCTGTGAATTGATGCTTTTCTAATCAAATAAGTAATTTTTTTTTGTGGGATGTTTTGTTTCTTGTTAGATTGGGATTATTGAGATTCTGGGGGTTTGATTTACCAGTAGGGTTTTGCCGCTGTCGTTTGCCCTCTTGTTAAAATAAAAAAGGCTTTCATTTTTCTAATTCTTCTTCTTTTAATATTTTTTTGCTTTGCATTAAAGTGAGTTCCTCTCTTAGAAAAATAAAATCTTGAGTATATCTAGGGTTTTGTTGTGAGTGATGTAATTCGGGTCAGGATCTCAATTTTGGTTGCTATTGCTTTTTTTGCTTAAATGTACATGTGGATTTTTTCACGCGATTGGTTGGACAAATATTTTTAACTCAGTTATTTGCTGTGTTTAAGTGTCTGAGAAGGGGCTAACCATAGATGTGTTTAATGCTCTTGTGTGTGTGTGGGAATTTTTCTTTTTTAGATTGTGAAAAATGAGTTTGATTCACAACTTACTATTGATTATTTGAGTTTCGATGGTTTTTCTGAAGGGAAATTACTGATAAATGGGTTACTGGTTTTCATTCAGTTGATACTTTAGGTTATTTGAGATTCTTGATTCATGATTTTCCATTCAACTCATTTTATGGCCAATTCTCCCCCTAGTTCTGATTGTAGTATATATGAGTCCCATCATTGTGCATAATAATTTGACTGAACTTTTCTCTCATTCCTGATAAAAATGCATCTGCAGGCAGTTTTTCTTTTGTTTGTTTGGATTCTTTTCTCTAAGCCGCAAATTGAGAATTCAGTTTGAAAAGGGCCACTCCTCGTTAGTGTCAGAACAAAGCAGGTTTCTTTGTACCGATGGTAAGCAATGTTTTGCTCATATGACTGGACCTATCTTAATACAGCTCATGGAGCATTAATCTGGCATTTTATTATTAAATATTTGTCACGGCTTTTAAATTCCATTTTGTTAAGGTGTTTAATATTCTTACATTGTAATATGATGCTTTTGTTCTAGGCCACTAATGAAAATCTTCCACCAAATGTTATAAAGCAACTTGCCAAGGAATTGAAAAATCTCGATGAGTCCCCTCCCGATGGTATTAAAGTTGTAGTAAACGATGATGATTTTTCAACTATATTTGCTGACATTGAAGGCCCGGGTAAGTAGCTTCATGTTTATGTTGTGAGATTGTGCATCATTTGGTAGGGAATTTGATGAACTGGAGTATATTATTTTGCAGCTGGAACTCCTTATGAGAATGGAGTTTTCCGCATGAAGCTTTTGCTGTCTCATGATTTTCCTCATTCTCCACCAAAAGGTGTGTTTTAGACTTCCCTTATGGACAATAATCTTATAATCTGCTAGTTACATTATTTAGACAGAACTATACTGTTTAGTTTATTGCTTTGAGATTTTAATTTGGTTATTCTTTGTTTTTCGGAGACTCTTTTGTTTGGTGGAGTTTATTGTGTATTTAACGAAATGACATATATATGCTCTACAGGATCACATATATTCTTTGTATGCTGCAAAAGCTGTTAAACTTATGTAACAATTGAATTCAATGATGTAGGTTTTTTCTTGACTAAGATTTTCCATCCGAACATTGCAACCAATGGAGAGATTTGTGTCAACACACTTAAAAAGGATTGGAATCCTAGCAATGGGTTACGTCATGTTCTTATTGTAAGTGCTTTAGATATTCTTCATTTATTAAGTTTTGCTAGATTGGTCTTCATATATGTTAACACCCATTCCCAAATTGAACAGGTTGTTAGGTGTCTATTGATTGAACCATATCCAGAATCAGCCCTAAATGAACAGGCTGGTAAAATGCTGCTTGAAAATTATGACGAGTATGCTAGACATGCTAGGTAAGTTGTCCAAGGATGCTATTCCTGTCAAATAATTTCTTTATGGGGAATTTGAAAAGTTAATGTGAAACTTTTGGTGTTTACCAAGTTTAGAATATTACTAATGAGTGGGTGAATGACATTGGCTATGGAGCAGTTTATATACTTAGTTAGATAGGGTTTTTAATATAATAAATGCGTTCCTTTTCAATTGCATCCTCCTTTGTTTTAGTCATGCTCTGAAGTCTTTCAAATAATGATTGCTTTCTTTGTCTGCTGAAGCTCATCAGCCGGGCACTTGTATATATCTATTTCTGTATTACCTCATTTAAACTTACCATCGTGATCTTGAATACCAACATGTTTTTTTCGTTGTGGCCAACACCTCTGGTGTTTGAGAGAAAAGAGTTCATTCCTTATTTTGGACTCATTCTGTGAATTTGGTCCCAGCCATAGTAAGTTGTTGTCTCAATGTTGTGGCCAGTGTCCTGTTGAAAAGTATCTCAAACAAACAGGCTCTACCTCATTTAATCTATGTTTCTTTAGCTGCCCAAGTTCACACGAGTTGAAATGAGACCTTAGGACATATCATTGGTTATGTTTTCATGGAGGTGTACATTAATTTTAATTTATAACTTCTACGTTTTTTGTTAGTTTTGATCAGTTTTCCTGAATTTGTACAGCCATACTATTTTGGCATTTTAACATTACTTTTCACACATGATTCATAAAACCCCCTACCACTCTCCCTCCCCAATTGTGGCATGCAGGCTTTACACTGGAATCCATGCAAAACCAAAGCCCAAATTCAAGAGTGGAGCTATCTCGGAATCAACTACTGCTCTGAATGTTGATCAGACAAACACCTCTGTACTTGGTGCTGACGTTAAAACCACTTCAGCGAGTGCTGCATTGCCACTGCCAGTACCTGCTGCAACAAGAGGAAATAGTCAGGAACAGGCTGCCACCTCTGTGATTACTTCTGCTACAGTGATTTCTACTGCTTCTGCACCTCAGAAGAAGGAAGCAAAAGCTCTGGTGGACAAGAAGAAGATAGATGCCAGAAAGAAAAGTTTGAAAAGATTGTAATGAAATTGTTCAAACTGTTGAGGTTTTTATTTGTTGCTTAGTTTTACAATTCCATAGAGAAAGAGAAGTGAGGGAGATGTGTCCTTCTGGGAAAGATGGGTTCAACATTTGCTTTTATAGAATGAATGAGTTATTTCCATTGGGAGTAAAATGAATGAAATTGAACTTCTTGTCTTTGGCCTTGTGTTATATAATACCCTTAAGTATAAGTAGAATGCTTAGAGGTAGACTTAAGTTAGGTTATTTTTTGATTCAAATCATTTAAAGAAATTTTCCTTTCTATTCAAACTGCTAACGTTTTAGATTGATGTTTTTAGTTGAACCCAAATGTTTTTATGTGAACCAAGAAAATAGCCAAATTTGACAAAGATCACGAGGCCTTAAGTATCCACTGTGGTTTACTCATGAAGTTCCCTATCAAGGTGGTTGTGGGTATTTTTCTTTTCCAGTAATGCTTTAATCGCATTCTATCTTCAATCAAAATAAACAAAGATGAGTGGTGTTACTATTTCAAAAGTAACATGGTATAAAACAAAACTTTGGATAATGTTTTACCTCTTTTTAACTTATTCCTTATCCCTCTAACTATCCTCTTTTTTTTTTTTTTTAAATTGTCAAAAAATTCACTTTGACAGATAGTTATTTCTTTAAAATAAAGTAAAAACTTAATTCATGTGTAGTTCTAAAGTTAAAGATACAATATCAACGGGAGAGAAACAAAAAAAGAAGTTAAATTTCACTCATTGATTTTATGTTTCAGTGGAATTATTACAAAATTTTTCATTAAAATATTGCCGTTTATAGACAGGTTTAAGTAATCAAATATTAAACGCTCTGGAACTAATAAAAGAAACAACAGCAACAACTTAATGTTTAAGTCAAAATTCATTTAATATGTTAATGTGTAGAAGGAGGCAGAGCAACATTTGCAAACTGAGTCCGATTGTTCAGGCAGAGCAAACTGTGCCGTTGATTAATTAAGGAGAGGATCAATAGTTAATGCATAAGCACATCAATGGTGATAAAATATTTGCTTGATTTAATCTTTGAGCAAGGATTCATTTTTATATTTTTTTACTCGAGTTTCTTTTTTATTTTAAAAAAAAACTTAATGTAGTTCATAGTGTTAACGTTAACCATTTGAAAGATACATGTGTTAAAATTTGAGTCATATTTCATTTTGTGATTTCTCTGTTTTTTTGTTGTTGTTCTTCTTCCCTCTATCTTCTTTCATTTCCTTTTACCTTTCATCACCTTCCTCCACCTCTCATCACCATCTCTTCCAATTGAATCTATAAGCTTCTTTTCTTTCAATTTTTCCTGTTAACCTTCGTTCCACGTTGAAAAATTTGTTTTTTCCTTATCAAAGTATTAATTAAGTCTTAAAATAATAAAATAAAACAATATGGAGTCTAGAGGTCGTGCACACTAAATTTCTGCAATTTAAATTTTTTTATATATATGTATAAAAATATATAATATCTTGATATTTAAAATAATTTATATTTGAAATTAAATAATTATATTTTTAATAGTAACACTTAAATGTATATAAAAGGCACTGTTAATAATAAAAGTAATTTATATTAAAAAATTGATAATATTTACTTTTGGAAGTAAATGTTATGAAGATGACATTATTCTTAGTTAAAAATTAATAATTTGGTTCAAATATGGGTGGGGAAGGAATGAAGAAGACAATCACAAACTTAGTTTGAATTATACATGAGAAGTTAACTTGAAAATTAGTGAAAAAATATCTTTAGAGAAAATGAAAAAAAAATGTAATATAAAGTAGTGTTATTTATATATGGATAATGATACTTAGACAACATTTCTATGACAACATTTAAACATCATCTACGTGTCATTCTGTGATTGGTCCAAAATTACTCCACAATTAATAATAATAATCATAAACACTATCATGGACCAATCACAGAATGACACGTAGATGATGTTCAAATGTTGTCAAAAAAATGTTGTCTAAGTATCATTATCCTTTATATATTATACAAAAGTTATCTAACTAATTGAGCTATAAAGAGACGTAGGTATAGCAATTGTGATAAGAGTAGGTTACATTACAATAAATTTAAACATAGAAAAAATATACTTAAATTAGGATGTTGTTTCGACCTTTATCCACTCCGTCACTCTTCTCTACCATTATCGACGACTTCTTCTCCATCATTGCTCAACCATGAACATCAAATCAAATCAACCACTGATCCAACGCTTGTCACCAACACCTAACATCTACATTCATTTGAGATCGACACAAATACTCTAGCATCGAAATCCACAACAACAAACGAAGGTGGAGACACCTAACATATGGAGGCACTTGAGCTTGCCATAGATTCTCTAGATTAGAACTGCAACAACGGACAAAAGTAGTGAGAGATCCATTGTATGTAATCGACGTTTGGCTGGACTTGACTAGGGTGCATTATGGGTGAAGATGGAGCGTGGTCGACTTTACCAAAAATGGCTAACGGTTGTGGTTCAGAAGTTGAGATTGTAGGTTGATGTGAGGAACTGGGTGCTTTGATAATTGGATCAGGGTTTTCATTGATTGGGCTTGGTGTTTGTGGAGGTGGAAAGTAGATAACCATAGCGGTTTCCCTTGAAATCTCTTCTTCATAGGGTATGTTAGAGATGGCACGAGGTGCTGAAGGCTGAGCAGATGCATCATTGGAGAGTTCTTCGTTTAAAGTTGTCGTTACAGAGTTTTTGAACATACGTATTGCAGCACGACCCATGGCTTCTTCTAAGGAAGCACTACTATTGAAGACCATTTGCTGAGGTAGATACGAGGACAAATCTGTCCCTTTAGGTAATGCGTTGAAGAGATGTCATCCAATGGTATTGTGGTCTGCTAGGAAGACATCAATAGAATCATCAAAATGATGAATTCTGCGTATGGCTCGAGAGTGCATAACCTAGGAAGAGTAATGCTTTCACCATCATCCTCAGGCAAGCTATTACTAGATGACGCGTGATTTGGTCTAAATGCATTTGTTGTGGCAAAAATTGATTCTTGTGAGATAAGTCATAAATCATTATTTTATTCTATTTATTTAATTTTTTTCATCGAATTTAATTAGTGAATTGGACTTAATTGTTCATTATTTTCTTAATTTTCCTATTTAGGTTTAATTTGACCATTAATTTATATTTCAATTAATTTGAATTATCTGAACATTAACTACTCACATTATTATTTTTATTTTCAGGACAATTTTTGAAATGTATTCTAGACTTCAAGAGGAGCTGCCACGTATGATTTGTCCTCAATAATGTTTATTTCGTTTTTATTGTAAATTAGGTCAGACTTATGGTTTTGGGCCACATTTTGAACTTGGCCCCCATCTTCAAATTAAACTTGTTGCCTAGAGTTTTATACCCATGCAACCTCACACTTTGAAGATGCTATTCCATTATATTTTATTCTCCTTTGGAATGTAAACAATGTTGGAGCTATAGGTTTTTTGTTTTTTGTTTTTCATTTTCCTTTTTTTCTGAATACCTTTTTTTGAGTTAATTCCAATTTTGTTTTCCAGTTCATTCGTTTTTTCCTCTACTATTTTGTTTTTACTCTGTTGTTTCGTTCTTGCCTCTGTTATTATGTTTTTGTTTTCCCTGTTCTCAATTTGTTTTTATGGAAGGCTGAATATGCTTGGTTGGTAACTAGGGAGGTTGCATTGTTTTCCTTGAGATTATTGTATCGTTTTGATTTTTCTATTCTTACCTTGCATGATATGTAATTTTTTTCGTGCTTGCAATTTAGCTCACGCTTAGTGGTCTAATTTGTCTTTAATCTCCCCTTAGTTGATTAGAGCCACAATTGCTTAATCTATGGTGGCGCAAAATTGATTAAATAAGTGCATTGTGCTTTCTTAATTCACTGTTATGAAAAACAGATTAATCTTCGCTTAGTTGATTGGTTATTGTTGGATTAGGGGTGAGAGGAACAGATAATTATTGTTTATCTAAGATTGGGAGCATTGCAATTGAACTAATGGCCAACCTGTTTTTAATCATTATTTAGTCTAAGTTATTTAATTTGTTCAAAAAAGATGCCTCCCAACTACGTGTTTGATCCTTTGATGGAACCAAAATTGGTCCTTGAGAGACGACTTAGGAGTCATTCCCTAGTATACTTCACTTAATTACAACATTCAATTTGAGTTGAGTATGGACTCGACATCAATAAGCATCGAACTCGTTAAATTTTGTTTCATCATTTGAAGTCCAAGTCTTTCTAGGATCAACGAAGACTGGATGAGTGGGAGCAGGGCGTACATCTTTGATTAGCTCAATCTTTTTGATCTTTAGAGGTCTTCTATCAACAACAGACAATCTAGGTGCAATGACATCTGACTTCATTGATATTTTGTTGATCCTCCTGGATTGATGCAAGTGATTCATGATTGTCAAGAACATTCGCTTGAAGAAGTATGGAGGCAGATTCAATCTTGGATGGGTGGCTGACACTAGAGAAACAATGGATTGTGGTCCATAGAAATTGACATCATCAGGTTGAAAGAATCCAATATTGGATGTTATCTTTTGAGATTCTTCAAGTTCTTAACGAGGCTCTTCATCCTCTTCCTTATTTGCTTCTTTGTCAATGTGTTGAGATGATGAGGCTTGTTGGGTATTCTTGGGTTCATCTGTAGGTCGTTCGACTGTAGTGGTTCCTAGAGGAAAGGTTTGGGGTGTTATAGGATGTAAGTCAATGTAATGTATACATGTTCAGGTTGGTGGCGGAAGTGTTGTGATAAAGTTTTGTTGAAGATATAGATAGGCTTGTGAGAATGTGTGTTGGTAATTTTCTATGTAGGGTGTAGAGGTGGTTGTACAGTCTTCAGGATTTCGTTATTGCAAGGAAAATTATCTTAGATTTCGATGCATTTCAAGTATAGGTTGATGAATATATGAAAAGTTTGAGGGTAACTAGAGGAGAGGAAAGTTAAAGTGTTTGTAAGGCTTAAGGGTACATATGAAGGTACGGGTACTAAAGGTAAGATGGTTGTTTGGAGGTTCAGTTGGTGTGGTGATAATGGCTAATTGGTTGTTGAGTGAGGAGGATGTAGGTTCCCTTAGAGGTGAGGGTGGTTCTGTTAAACTTGTAGTTGGAGAGTTGGAAGGGGTGAAGGTTGTGTTGACTGATTTTCTATTGGTAGAGGTGACGATGGTGGTGATTGATAAAGGGGTGTAGATGGTCTAGGTGATGCATGTACATGTATGTATGGGGTGAGGAAGGTTGAGGTTGATTAGAGTGATTGAAGGGTGTTTAGGAAAGTTGGTTAGGTAAGGCAAAGGTTTGTTCCATATACAGACTGATTTGTGTGGCATACATGATGGATGGAGCATCAAATGTTATATCTCTAGACACATGATGAGTTGAGTGTCTGATGACAAGTTTGGGCCTTTTTGAAGGAGGATTTGCAATGGCCACTCCTTTCGATATGGGAGCACATTTTTCTACAGGTTTCTTTAACACAGTAAAAACATGTCCATCATCAGAGTCAAATATCTCTTAGTGACGGTTCTTTGGTGGAGAAGACTTTCTCGCTTTCTTAGCTTTTTTTTCCTTCATCATGATAGGTCTAGGGCGCCTGTCAGATGCTTCAGCCTTTGATGCCTTGATAGGTAGAGGAGTAGGATTTTCATCAAATCCTACTTCATTAGACGATGAGGGCCATTTTTTAGCTTTTGTTGCTACTTCTTTTTCTTTCTCAAGCGACCTTTGTTTTTCATAGTCCTTTAGGGCTTAATGATTTCTGATTTATGACTTTAGAAGGCTCAATCATGGTAAACCCATGAACTTTCAAAGGTTCTTTCTTCTCAATGTTCGTATGAGGAGGATTTAGCTGATTGTTCCTCTCATTAGTTATTCTACCAACATCCACAACAGGAATTCTCATCAATCTATTTTCCTCCAACTACATTTGTCTTATGTTGCTTATGTTGAAGGTTTGGCCTCGAACAACTCCATTCATCATAATCATCACAGAGACAAAAATAACTTCAGACAACAGATGTTTCACAACCTTTTAATCAATAAGAGTCTGTATATCAGAGATGTGTAATAGCGGTTATATACCTTCTTTATCGTATCCCTGATTCATTGAATGAGGTGTATGAAAATCTTATGTGATAGGTTGAAGGGCATCCTTGTCATTAGATGGTAGATAACAAATCTCTCCATTTCAGTTACCGATTAAGTAAATTTCTTAACCGACTTTCGAACGTCGGTTAAGTAAATTTCTTAACCGGTTTTCAAACGTCGATGGCTATTAATAGAAAGGGTATTTATGGTATTTTGGAGGTGCATGATGAAAATTTGGAGGTACAGGAAGAATTGTTCTTATGAAAGTGGAGCTTCAGGAAAGATGGGCACTTGTTATGTGCTACAACTCAATTTGTTGCAGCAAAAGGAGAAGAAGATTCCCCGATAAAACCCAATCAGGATGTGAACAAAGGCCACTGCTTAAATTCAGTTCAATGTTCCAAAAATGGCATTTTTCTTAGATAATTTAGATTCTTCATATCACATTTCCTTTTTTATTGGTCATGCATGTTAATTAATCATATTCATTGCAATTTAATAACATTCGGCCAATTCATAATTCATGCTCTAGCATGCCACACATCATAAGGGCCAATGTAAGCAAATGATTCAAATATAGACTCATTAACAACTTCAGAAAGATTGAGTAATCATTGATCATAATGTTCTTTTCCCTTAAATACATTATATTTTTATCATAACACTTTTTCCCTAACCTTTCCTGTGAATTCTATAAAAATTTAATTAAATCTAATTGAGGATGTATGTATCACATCACTTAAAGCTAGAATCTTTTCATATGTGAATTTTACAATAATTTGTCTATTTTCTTATAATTTATTCTGTGTTAGAATCACCAAGATACATTTGTTTTTCAACATCCCCAAAACTAGTATAGAGGATAAACAGATTTTTGTTTGCACTACTCCCATCGTTTACCACTCATTTGTTCATATTAATCACAATGTTTTTTTAAGGATCAACAACAACAATCGATCTTAATGAGTGCAAGTTTATGCCTTCATTTAGCCTTTAATCTTGGTTTCTTAATTGGCTGTTGTGCTTAAAATATTTTTTTAATTAATATTTTTATATAATTAAGCTTATTAAACATAAGTTACAAAAATATGTTAAAAACAACATATTAGTTGCATAAATATTGTTTGCATATTCTGAAGTGTGTTAGTGCAGGTTAATTAAAGATAAACTCATGGAAATGTAGAAATAAATTGATCAAAGTTTGATGACACCTCCAAAATTAAGAAAAACCTATAAAATAATTAAGATCTCAAGAAGTCAATCTAAGAATCATATGAAAAATAAAAAAAATATATAAAAAAACGAGAAATAAGAAAAGCCAAAAAAAATATTTTATGTAATTTTCTCTATCTTTTTCAACTGGCTTTAATAATATAATAATACTTTTAATAAAAGATAATTTGAAACAAATATATCTTTAAATATTTGTTTTGATATTTTTAAATAATTATTTTATTTAATTATATCATAAAATATCAATAGATACTGACTATCAAATCTTTTTAAATTTGACAATATCTTCTTAAATTTTTTAAATCTACGAAATAACATAATATTAAAGCAAAACAAAAAAAGACAAAAAAAAATCCAATTCAACTTTTATATAAAAAGACTTCGTTCGGCCAAGCCTTCGTCAGTCCTCCCCTCTATTTTATTTTATTTTGACGTTATGTTTACCTTCCATGAACTTTTAAGATTTTGAGATGAATTTTCTTATAATTTCAATAATGAATTTTGAAGGTTCAAGTAAATAAAGAGTTGTTTATTTTATGTTTTTATTAGAGTTTATTTATTTTTTCTTTTTATCTTGAGTTCTATTTATTGTTTTTAAGATTATCTTGAAGAAATGTTGAGAAATCAATTTTATGTATAATAATTAATAGAACTTGTATTAATATTTAATTAGTAATGTTTGATATGAATAAAACAATAATTTTTTTAATATGTATTATGGGAAAACATATAAAAAATCATTAAAACACTTATATTATATACGATAGAAAAAATGTGTTATTAGTTTTTTTTATATACGGTGAAATAAGTGAAAAAACTTAAATGAATTGAAAAATCTAAAATGAATTTAGTAGTACTATTTTAGTGAATTCAATATTTAACAGTTGTTTACTTAATAAAAAGATATATAAAAATGTTTACTTATTAAAAAGATATATAAAAAATATTAGTTCTTTAATCATATTATGGTGGATTGAATAAAGTTCTACTATGAAGTTGCTATAGTTTTCTGTTTTTAACTTTACAATAAACATCCCTTTGTCTTATTTTTTTCTGACTTCTCTCTACATATTAAACTTTGAAAATTTTATAAGAAAATCAATATTTAAAAACATTAAAGCACAACCAAACCTAATTGAGACAGATAATCATATATATCATATGTCATATTACTTTTCTTTGGACCGTCCTTGATTACAAATTTACGTCTGCCGTTATAATAAATTAACGTTTGTGTGATTAGCTAAAAGAGATATTTTTGTTGACCCAGATAAAAAAAAATCATTTCGACTTGGTAAATGATCAGATGACAATGGTCTCTGAGGAACTAAATGTTGTTAATGAAATCATCCGATATGGTATTTCGCCTCTTAATATAGGGATGGAGAACGAAGTTGAAACTGTAAATGGGGTACTAGAAAATGAGCAGTGCATCTTATATCTAATCATCATAAGAGTAATGCTGATTTGAGTTTGAATATGCACACAAGAATAAAGCATGGAGTTCATCGGAGATGTGCATTCAGATGATGGTAGAAAAGATAATGTATATATTAATAAGGTCTGACTGGAAGTTACATTGGAAAGGGGATTTTTGTTTGTTGGTATATATTATCATTTTGGACACTTAAAAAGGAGGGATTCAAATCCTACAATGTCAAGTTTGAAGACTGTACATTTCATGATTCTTCTTTATGCCAGGAAGGACTGACATAGAACATCAAAACCTACAATGTTGTACTCAACTGCATAAGACAAACCAAAAATGGGGAAACTACCTTTGCTTCGATTGCTAAAAGGGTGGAAAGCAAGCACAGATAAGAGTTGATGGAGATATAGGGATTGGAGCCTACTAAAACAATGCAACTATAACATGCTCATAGGAGAGTCATCAATGAAAATAAGGAATAAGTCTTATCATATTACTCCTGCTTCAGATAGTTGAGTCAGAAAAACCAAGGAAGCATGGTAAAATCAGAATTACAACCTAGAATTAACAAAATCCTAGAGTTCAAAAGGTTGTATGTTCCAATGCAATGAAACAAATATTTGTGCGAGGATATCAACCATGTTTTAGTCTAGATTACAGTAATTTCAAAGTTATTTTACTTACCTTGTCTTAGACAATGACTAGAAACCAGAGTTAAAAAAACATCAAAAGACACCATTGCAACACAATTACCAATAGCAGCAGTGATTTCCACTAAACGTCGTTAAGATTGAATTCAAAAAGCATCATATAAAAATTTAGAAAGAAGACAGAAATGACAGGTAGACAAGGACTAGATGTTCAATATAGCACAGTCATAATTCAGAATTTTTCATCAATTCAATTCAGGATTTAGTGGAGATGGTGTACCATCACTTGGCCATCATGACCTTAACAAACTCCTCATAATTTATTTGGCCATCACCATCAACGTCAGCCTCTCGAATCATCTCATCAACCTCTTCGTCAGTAAGCTTCTCCCCAAGGTTGGTCATCACGTGGCGGAGCTCAGCAGCAGAAATGAACCCATTCTGGTCCTTGTCGAACACTCGGAACGCCTCTTTCAGCTCCTCTTCAGAGTCAGTGTCCTTCATCTTTCTGGCCATGAGATTCAAGAACTCAGGGAAGTCAATGGTGCCATTGCCATCAGCATCTACTTCGTTGATCATGTCTTGGAGCTCTGCCTCAGTGGGATTCTGACCCAAAGAACGCATGACAGTTCCAAGCTCCTTTGTTGTGATGCAACCTGCAACAGCATCAAATACCATGTAAAAATCACCAGAAAAAAAAAATTCCGAATTTAATTCATGCTTGCAAATCTTAATCATGCTCAAAGTGATGGATGTCACATACACAATGACAAGGTTTTAAATCCTTCTGCAATCTGCATAAAACTTGAATGTCTTTCAAATTATCTTTTATTTGGACTTTTCAGATCCCTTCCCCTAGGATTTAAAAAAAAATAAAATTGAAAGCAATAAAATAAATAAATAAATATTTGTGTTCTATAATTCTTCTACTGGAGGCAATAAACTATATAACCCAGGTTTAAACTACAGAACATTAATCAAGCTAAAACAATCCTTGCAAGTTCATCCAATATTTTGAAAGTTATTTTGTTCTTAAAATATCCTGTAATTAAAATCTGGTTAAACATTGAAAAATGAAAGGGTTATTATAAATAACAAATTAAAAAGTAACATTAAAGTTTGAAAAAAATCAATAAAATTTACCATAACGAAGGTGAACACCAATACTTCTTTTAAAGAAACGGACTCATGTTTTCATAAAAAACGAATCATAAACATGGGTGGAGTTCTTTCCGATTGCAACCATGATATATATGAGGTATTCATTTTGGGAAGCAAAACCAAAAAGAAAGGGGAAAAAAATTAAT
Source organism: Vigna reflexopilosa (assembly GCA_027742785.1). Taxonomy (NCBI): domain Eukaryota; kingdom Viridiplantae; phylum Streptophyta; class Magnoliopsida; order Fabales; family Fabaceae; genus Vigna; species Vigna reflexopilosa. The sequence continues at coordinate 15,021,555 of CM050914.1, forward strand.
AAATTGATTCATTTAATCTTTTCTCTGTGGAATAAAGTAATTAGGATAACGAATCGAAAATCCACAGAAAAATTGAAAAAGAAAGAGAAGTGATTGGTGGGAAGTTACCATCGCCATCCTTATCGAACAAGCTAAAGGCTTCCTTGAACTCGGCGATCTGATCATCGGTGAGTTGATCTGCCATTGTAATTGGAATGAATTGCTCTTTCTTTCTTTGAATGGTTTTTTTTTTCTGCTTTTTTTCTGAAGAAAGAGAGAGAGAGAGAAACGAAGAAACTGCAGAAAACAGCGTTTGAATCTTATTCCGACAAAACCTCCCGTTTTATCTTTTTTTCTTTACCGTAAATAAAATTGACTTGTTTCCGTTTTTTTCTATAACAACTTATTTTCCATCCAACTGTTCTCCTATTTTATTCCATGGCCCATTTCAAAATTAATAAATAAGTCAAATATGACTCATTGACCAACATTTTTTTTCCGAAAAATATATATTATTAAGGTTCACGCGTGAGAACGAAGATTTTCCTTTTTCAAAATAAATCTAAATAAAAAAAATCCACAATAAATTAAATAAAAATCTCATCAAAATAACTTATAAAATGTTGGTATTGTAAATTTGGTATTTAATGGGTGAATACTTAAAAAAAATTATAAAAGGGACATTGGTTTAAAAAGAGTTAGAATTAATTATTTTAATATTAAATTTTTTTATATAAGTAATTATTTTATAAACAAGTTTCATTATTTTAAATATGATTATTTTTTTATAAATCATTTTTTTAAAATTATTTGATTTCTCTCTCCTCGTCTAATAAGAACTGAGACGATATGATTGATTTTTGTGACGAACTCTCAATTTGGACCGAACCACGAATATCTTTTAGTATCAACGTTTATCTTAACGGAACATGCTTACGTGAAATCCTTTGTCAAGAAGACTTTCTTATTAGGTTTAAGAAGAGGATTCATTGGAGAGATATAACATCAATGAAACTTGAGCCCCATCACATAAGGGATTGACATCACTCTCTACCCAAAACCTTAAGGCAATGAGTTAATGGGTCTTCATCCGTATATGTTGCTCTACTTTCTCATTTCTACCCAATGTAGGACTTAGACTCACACTTGAAACAGATAGAAGGTCCTATAAGTTAGGAGGAGTTTTGCTAGTTAGGATCTTGTGAGATGAGGGTCAAGAAATGTAATTGCACTATTTTTAAGTTATAGATACCTTAAAATGTCTAATTTTATGATTGAATTGACTAAATGATTGATTTGTGTTATGGGTGTGATTGTTTGAATTGTTGTTAGGTTCTTAATTGTATGGATTAAGTGTATGATGAAATTTGAGAATGTTGTCTGATTAGATTGTAGATGAGATGATTTGAGTTAGTGAATGTTGTATAATTCAAATTTGGTATGTTTTGATATATGTATTTGCTATTGAATTGGATTTGCAAAGCTGGAATGACATAAATTTGTAGAGCTAGAATGACATAAATTTGCATAATTATGTTATGTAAAATTATGCAGACTCAGTGGATGAGAATATACTTGTTGTACAAAGCCAAAGTCAATGAACTTCTAACTTGGTTGTCGTTGAGCGAGGATATACTCTCGTTCGGCAAAGTCAAAGTCAGAGGGCTACTGACTTAGAAGTAGTTAGATGAGAATATACTTGTTGAGCGAAGTCAAAAGAGAGCTCATTGACTTGACAATAGGTAGGTGAGACAAGTCTCGTTTGGTGACTTTTGGAAAATTTAAGTTTGTGAGTTCTAATGATAGTTTCATTAGACAATCTATTTGGTCATTGGGCAAGTGGGCCTTCAGGCACTACTCGCTGAGCGAGTAGATGTTCTCACTGAGCGAAATTAACAAAGTTCGATAATAGTTTATACGTACTCTTCTAGTATGATTAATGTATGAGTATATAATGTATAAATGATAATTGATTTATGATGCTTATAAGAGAATTGGATATAGTTGATTTATGAGTATATGATGTATAAATGATAGTTATATATAAATATACATGCAAATAATGGTGTATGAAATTGTGATGATCATGAGCTTGCTAATGGATATAAGCATTGTATGTATTTGGTGTAATTTCAGGGATCTTGTAAGAAGATTCTATGGTGGCATTTTTTTAGTATATGGATTAAATATTGTGAGTTATCTTGTTGCTCTGATAACCATCCAATCTCCAGTAGGGAAGGATGAGGTATGTGATGAGAGGTATAGGATGTCCTAGTCTGGGAGTTTTACCTTGGCTAAATATGTTAACAGACTAATCTTGTGTGGTAGGGTGAAACTCATTGAGAATTGCTTTCAGAAAGCCTATCATAAATGCATAACTCATTAGAGTCTGATATCAATACATGTATTCAGATAACTAAATCTGATATTAATACATGTATCTGAATAACTTAGTCTAGTATGAGTCTTTATAAGTGATATGATTGTTTTTATAAATGAGTTATGTATGAAATATCTTTTTTTTTGTGTTTTGTGTGTATTTGTTTGCTTCTTTTGCCATAATCAGTGTGAACTCTTTAATAACATTAAATATATTTTATTATTATGGTTTTTTTATAACTATATTAATATCATATATATTTATATATTTAAAGATAATATGTTTTGTTTATCAATCTTATAATATCTTATTCTATTTTAAAATTGGATGTTAGGCAATTTGTTTTAGTATTGTTTTTACAGTTTTAAATATTTAAAAGAGTGTTTTAATTATTTTCATTTTAATAAAAATAATTAACAATTAATCCATTTAGTTTAAATAATAATTAATATATTTACTAATAATTAATATCATTTTTTAATGATAATTAATGTTGAATGATTTCATTTAAAGTAGCATAATTAGTAATCATTAATATTTAATTTAAGATTATGATTATTATTACTAAATATATTTATTCAATTAATAAATTTCTTAACATTTATTTAGTATTTAAGAAAAGTATTTTAATTTACTTTTTAATTTGATTAAATATATTATATTTTAAAAAAAACTAATTAAAAGGTAAAAATCATATATTTATGAATTTATAGGAATAATAAATCAAAACATTATATTAAGTAATAAGTTTAAAGTAATGCGATTTTATATTATTAATATTATTTTGTATCACTAATTGTTAATATACATTTAAAATATAAATAAATGTGTAATTAATAATATACATTAAATATTAAATTAATAGAAAATATTGATCATAGTAATATTACATTATTGTGTGTGTGATGAGAGTGGGTGTGTAAGTGTGAGTGTGTATACAGTATAATATAAACCATCAATTAATGTCATTAAAGTTTGCTACTATAATATCTAGTTTATTTTGTTTATGGTATTGAAAGTTTTGTATTATATTAATATACCGTTTAATTGGTCTAATAATAAGTTATATATGAAGTTACTTTGTTTTTTCATCATTGTTTAAACAATAGATGATACAAAACTTAAACATATCAAATTTCACAATTAAAAAAATATTAAATTAGTTTTATCATACAAACAATTCATCATGAGTTGTCTTCATATGTGATAAAATTTTGACAGAAATTTTGGAATGATGCAACATCTAAACTAGCTTAGTTATATTCTATGTAATATTTACTTTTGGAATGAATAACTAAGTAGTAGTTTAGATGTTGCATTTATTAAAATATAACTAATTTAATTAAATTATAATTATTCATTAGACTTAATATTTAACCAATCTTGAAAAAAATTAAAATAAGACGTATGCAAGTAATTTTAATAAATGTTTTGTTGTAAGTTATTATTACATTCTAAAATAAATGTATATATCATAAGTATGTTTGTGATTATCATTTAATATGGTTGAAATAGAGAAGGTATTGACTGAGAATATGACTTATAGTGCTGTTAAAATGAGTTAAAATTTGCGGATCAATTCAGTTTATTATGGGTTTGGGTCGAGTTGGGTTTAAAAAAAATGAAATTTTTTATTCGGGTCAACTTTCAACCTGACTCACGAACCCAGCTCACTCGGGTTGACCCCGTGATAAGCCGGGTTTGCTCACCAACCCACCTAGTTTAGTTTAATTATTTATTTTTTCAATATTATTAGTTAACTTTTTTTTATTTTATTGTAAATGAGAGTAAAGAAAAAGATATTTCAGGAGACCAAAATATTATAAATGTATTCATTCAAGACTCTAATATTATAAATGGATAAATGACACAAAAATTATCAATATTATGATCTTATTTATTTGTTTTTTGGGTTTGCTTTTGGATTACATTTGAGTTGTATGTTAATTTTTTTATTTTGAATTGCCTTTGGAGTTTAACATCATTTTAGAGTGAAATTATTTAAATTTGAGTTACAAAAAAATTGTATTTTTTTACATTTAAAAAAAACTTGTAATTAAATGAGTTAGTACCCGTTTAACTCATCAACCCATGGTGGTGGGTTCAAATTTTTTCAGCTCGCTAATAAATGAGTCGAGTTGAGTTGACTCACTAAGTGACTAACCCGTAGTGGATCGGGCTGGATGGCCCGTTTTGACAACACTAATGACTTATATGGGACTAAAGTTAATAACCCTAATAAATCTTGACGTGATTGAAGTTATGAAAGTTTCACTTTTTTTTCTTTTTTTCTTTTGATTTATCAACCCAACTCTTCAAATGTCTATTCTTAAAGCCAATATCCTTATATCTTAAAGGTTTAACCATATATTGTGTTTCCTTAATACTGGTAAGATGAGTACCATGTGATTGATGGTTCAATCTAATCACAACCATTTTGTACTCAAGTTCTAACACTCCTTGATAAATCATGGTGCATGCTTTTGGATAATCTTTTCCATCATGAGATAATCTTCAAAATCTTAAACATAGTTTCTTTTACTATTTTTAGCTTCTCAATCTAGGGTCAACATTAATTGGTTTTTCACTATAATAAATCATTATATCACTTTGTGTATGTCTTGCCCACCCCTTTAATATATATTTTTTAGAGAAGTTTGATATCCTTTCAAAATAATATTCTCAAAAAAGATGACAAAATATTCTCCATAGTTCAAGTTTTCTACAACTACAAATAATTGTCCACACTTCATTCTTTAAATGTGACTCATGTGAATTTCTCCATTCTCCTTTTTTTGTCCATCATGATTTTGGCATAGTCACAACATGCATTTGTTTCTTTCCTTTTAACTATATATATATAAAAGCATCAATATAAAGAACTAAATAGGCTATATCAAATACAAAAGAGTCTAACCACTAATGATGGTGATTCTAGTTACAAGAACATGAAGTTGTTCCCTCTCCTATAATTAACCTCTAAAATTGTTACAATGAAAAGTAGAGAAATTTCTTGAGAAAAGGTCTAGGAGAGAGTTCCCTAAAATAGAGTAACATTCTGTTTTTATAGAAATAAAACTTAATGATTAACTCCAACCTTCAATGTTTGGTAGAGGTTTCCTCATGTCCAGGGTTATCTTGTGACTTAAGCTTCTACTTTGGAGTTCAACATTGAGGTTTTCTCGTTGGGAGGTTTTGTCTAGGCTTAACTCTTCATCCTGGTACTCAAACTTTCCAGATTTGATCAATTTAGGATTCCTTTTCATAAGGATTTTCTTCCATGGCTTAACCACTCACTTTAGTGCTCAATTATGAAGGCAAGGTTTGATTTTTTTTTTCTTAATTGTCTCTGAATGCTCAACATCCATTTTGGAGCTTAGTTGCCCAGTTCTTCTAATTTTGAAAAAAATGTTGCATTTTCCTCAAAAGTTCATTAAAATCACACTTAATTAATTCTTAATACCATATTTTGTATTTCTAAGATGAGAAAGTCTAATTTACTTAAGAATAACACTTATCAATACATGTGAAAGTTGTTGAAATAAAGGTGAACTATCTACTATTATTCTTGGTATCTTTTGACACATCTCATAATCATGTTGTACTTTATTATATATATTTTTTCTTTAGAAATCCATTTAAACTTATGGAAAAATTAATTGATACTCAAGTTAGGTCTAGTCCAAATTTTATATATGAATTAATGCTTTCACTTATTTATGTGCTCCTCATGCCTACTATAAAAGAATAACGTGATGTCAAATTCTCATTAATTTTATATATTGAATTTAGTTATATGTTTTCTTCAACATTGTATTTTAGCAACAAATATTTTCACGAGTTTTCAAAATATATTTGTTCTTCATAATCATAAATATACTTCTTGAAATCTCATAAGAAATGTGATCTATCCATCCTTCATTAAATTTTTTAGATTTTTGTTCCTCATTATATGCCATATATACTAACCATTCCTTGTCATCAACATAATCTCCTCTAATGCTCTTTTCATGGGGTTGGTCTTCATAGTTTTGTGGAATTTTTTTTATTGTGTGCTTGCAAAAATGTTTGAAATAACCATTTAAAGGACTCAATCGTCTCGTTGTACAATAAAGTTGCCTTAAATATCATCCATCATTTATAAGTTCATTGGACCATACCAAATTCTTAAAAGGATAGGTCCAGTGACTTATAAGGTAATTTTACCTTAGTTAGGAAACATTTATATTGTGTGTCATGTGTCTTAATCAAGAAAGTATGTCCCCGATCCAAATAATGTACTGGAAGTAGATAAATACTTAAAAAGGAAGATTTAATAGCAAAGGCAAAGCCAATAAAAATCTTGGACTATAAGGAAAAGTAAGAGTAAGTTTCAAATATAGGAAGAAGCTTTGACATTTTACGTACTCGATCCAAGTTAGGGAAGTTAATATTTTGTATGATTGTAGGATGAGTATCAATATGCATTGAAATGTTTTGTGTTAATGACTTTATGATATGTTATGAGCATGTCTCCATGAATACTTTAAGACAAGGTTTGAGCAAGTCCTCATGACTACTACAATGTTTAAACACATCCTCATGACTACTACAAGGTTTAAGTCGATCCCCATGACTGCAATGAGGTCTGAGTAGGTCTTAATGACTACTTATTTGAGTATGTATCCAAGAATGCTAAGGTTGTGAGCATGTCCTCACAAGTGTTCATTGACATTTAAGATGTTGTCTTGAGGTGAGTAAAGCCAAGGCCAAAATGCCATGATCTACTAAATGATGTGTTGTGATGTGTATGATATTGATAATCTTTAATTGCAATCTTTGTTATATTAGTTTATCCTTGTGTTTGTGGTCGTGGTTTCTATTTGTAGTGACTGTGTATGTATATGTGCATGAGACCAGATGATGAAGTCTTGATGCATAGTAAGGACAAATAAGTGGAGAGTAAGATAAGTCTGGACTAGCAATTTATAGTTTATAATTTTCTTTTATTCATGTTACTCAAAATTATTATGTAAAGACAATTAATTTTCTTTTTTCAATTCCAATAAAGGTCATAAGGTTCTTTAGTTTAAATATTCTTTTTAATAAGATTTTGGAAGTAATTACTCTATAATTAAAGATTAGACGACTCGCACTTGAGTTCATTACACTCATTAAATGAGTTAAATATTTGGTCTATTAGCAATATTAGTTTTAGCCTACTAAAGGATTGAAGTTGTTAAATGACATGTTTTAAACTATTAGTTGATAGATTAATTATTAAACAATTCTTTTAAAGAAAAAGTTCTTCTCAAAAATCATGTTTTCGTGAAGCTTTACTAGAAATAATTTGTTGCTTATACTAAATGATTTAAAAATTTTAAGAAAAGTTAGGATGTTATATTTGCAACATATATCATGTTAATGTCCCAAGTCAAGGATTAATGGTCTTAAAATCCATATTATTTGCTTTTCACATACCTTCCTTTCAACTAACATTTATCTAAGAAGTAATAGACTCAGCTTTTGTTTTTCTTAATATTTTCTAATTCCAAAACCTTTGCTTCCTTCATAATTAGCCCAAAAGTTCATGCATATTCTAGGTTATCAAATTTAAGCAAAGTTTAAGACTAAATTTGTATCCATCAATTACTCCTATAAAAAAATAAATAAAAACTAAAGTAATTTATTAAAATGGTAATTAAAAAAGACATGAATATTGTTAAGAAAAGTCATGACATGTAGACAATAATGTTTATACATTTCAATGTATTGAAGTAAAAAAATAAATAAATAAAAAAGAAGCATGTAAAACATGTAGGGAAAAAATAATGTTAAGAAAAATACTTGAGAGGCAATTACGAAGACATTGATTCATTTGTAAATTTAAATTTTGTGCATTAGATAGAATGTTAGTTTTGATAGAACATATTTAATATGTTTGAAAGACATTAGCCGATATTTCATTATTAAATATCTTTTGATATATGGATGTATGTGTTGCATATTGATTTTTTTATGAATTGTTAGTAAAGTTGTTTCATATCTTTATCTTATATTAGAAATTTATTTTCCATCATTTATTCTTATATTTGTTGTTTATGTAATGAACTATTATAATTCGACTATGTACATGAAGATAAAGAAATATGCAAGAGCAACATTTGAAGAAAAATAAATAATTTTTTTAAACTGTTTTTTAAATATTTTCGTATATTAGTTATTTTGTGTACGTAAAAGTTGTACTTTAAAATACATTATACATTGTGCATACCCTCTATTAAGTTTATAGTAATGTGGATAATTAATTTTTGGACGTTACATGGAGAGAGTTTATTTTTAAGATATATTGTGTATCTTTTATTTTATTCTATGATTATCATCTCACAATTTTTTTTACATTTTAAATCACTCAAAAAAATGTATTTTTTCTTTTTGTGGTTTAAAATGATTTAACAAATTTCATTTTCAATTTAAATGGAGGAAATTTATTGCGGCAGGTTTCAAATAATTTGTCAATAGAATTTCAAACAACCTAATAGTAGAATTAAAATAGAAAAATATAATGCAACCCACTTTATTAATTAGTCAACACATTATTTTTTAAAACTGAATTTTTTTTCTAGTATGTTGAGTTCAATATTTTTTAAACATGTAGTTTTTTAAATATATTTTTAATGTTACTAATATCTTAGGTAATAAAACAATATAAATTACCGAAAACTTTATTTTAAAATTTTTAAATAAATATAAATGACTAAATTACCATATATAAATATTGATAGTTTATAACATCACATAAATCAGATATTACATAAAAAAAATTTAATAAAATAAATTTATATTTTTCTCTAAATTACATTTCTTTTGCTATATTCCAACTGAATTTGATTGATTATAATTAATCAATTTTTGTTTTCTTATTCTGTACATTTTATATGAAGTTTCAAATACATATAATAAATTTGACTTATTATAATGATTTTTTTACATATATGTCGTTTTACAACTATTATAAAAAAAAATATTATAGAACTGTTATAAAATTTCTTATCTACGTTAATGCGTCTAAAGTAAATTTCAAATCAATTTTATTTATAGTAATTAATTAGACTAATTTAATTAATAAGTCAACAATTAAATTTAAAAAAAAAAGTTCTTATTAAAAAAAACTTAACTCTAATTCAAGATATTGTAATAGTTTTAAAATTTAATTTAAAATAAAAAAATAAAAAGTAATTATTTATCATTTGGTGATAGTTATTATTTTTTATTTTATTTTTTATTTTTAAAAATAACTATCTTTTATTTTATTTTTTATTATATAAAAGATAATAACGAATAAATATTTTTAATTTTTTTATTTTAAATTAAAATTTAAAATTATTAAAATATTCTTGAATTTACAATTAATTTTTAATTTTTTTAATAAAAACTTTTTTATAACGTAAAACTTCATACATTACTAACTAAAAAAGTCTTTACTTAAACTTTATATATATATATATATATATATATATATATAATGGTTAAATCGTTTTATTTTATATCCATCTTATTTCCATTTAATTTACATTCCGAAATCCCTTATAACTTTATATTAATAACCCACTTATTTCATTTAAATATACAGTCACACGATATCTCTTTTTATATATACGTCAGAAAATTTGGATATATGTTTTAATAAAGAATTTTAAAAGAATGTTTTCGTTTATATACAAATGTTCGGAATTTTCTTTTAATAAAGAATAATTTAGTTTATATACCAGAATTTGGAATTCTCTTTTTACAAAGCATTTTAAAAGAATAATTTACTCTCTAATAATTTTAAAATGTTAACTTAGAAATTTTTATAATTTAAAAACATTTTAAATATTTTGAGTTATAGAATTTAAATTAACAGAGCAACAATTTAGATTTAATTGTACTCAGTTTTTAGATTAAAAGTACATATAAGTTGAAGTAATTTTTTTCAGAAAATAATAATTAAATTATTTTCTTAATAATACTACAAACAAACTGAAATTTTAACGGATAAAAACTGAAAACTTAACTGTTACATCAATTTTAACTACAATCAACATTCCTCATTTTTTTTTCAATTTTTTCCCAATTACCTGATATTTATGTAAATAAATTTGAATTTTAAAATATAAATTTTTAATACATATACTTAATTCATGAGGTTAAGAATTAAATTTTATTCGAAACTAAAAAATATATTATTTTGTTTTATAAACAATATTTAAAATAAAAATAATTTTAAATATGTGAATTTTCAGGTTAAATTGTTTTAGATATAAAGAAAACTAAAATGTCATCAGAAAATAATAACTGTTTTCTAAAATAATACTAAATTAAAAGCAAAAAGTTAAACTGAAAATTGTTAAGAAAAAGAAAAATAATACTGAACGGTATATTTCATATTTATTAAACTGAAAATTGTTACTTCAATCACACTAAGGAAATAAGAAAAAGAAAAATAATACTGAACGGTATATTTCATATTTATTAAACTAACACTTTATTATTCTAATTTTATAATCTATAATGATAACAATATTAATATTCATATAATTAATCTGAAGTTAAGAAAAAAAATCATGATCACTTTCTAAAAATATTAATATTAATATAATTATAACAATATTAATATTTAATGACTATTTTTATGTTTTATTAAATGATTATTATAAAATTTTATTTCTTTTTTTAAAAAGTATAGAATAACAGTATATATTTACTTTACTAGTTATTGCAAATGATAGTCAGATGATATTTATAAATGTGGAGAAAATTTCAACTGTTTTACTTAAATTTCAGAAAATACAACTGAAGAATTTCAACCGAATAACTGGTTTATCAGAAAATTTATGTAAATAAATTTGAATTTTAAAATATAAATTTTTAATACATATACTTAATTCATGAGGTTAAGAATTAAATTTTATTCGAAACTAAAAAATATATTATTTTGTTTTATAAACAATATTTAAAATAAAAATAATTTTAAATATGTGAATTTTCAGGTTAAATTGTTTTAGATATAAAGAAAACTAAAATGTCATCAGAAAATAATAACTGTTTTCTAAAATAATACTAAATTAAAAGCAAAAAGTTAAACTGAAAATTGTTACTTCAATCACACTAAGGAAATAAGAAAAAGAAAAAATAATACTGAACGGTATATTTCATATTTATTAAACTAACACTTTATTATTCTAATTTTATAATATATAATGATAACAATATTAATATTCATATAATTAATCTGAAGTTAAGAAAAAAAAATCATGATCACTTTCTAAAAATATTAATATTAATATAATTATAACAATATTAATATTTAATGACTATTTTTATTTTTTATTAAATGATTATTATAAAATTTTATTTCTTTTTTTAAAAAGTATAGAATAACAGTATATATTTACTTTACTAGTTATTGCAAATGATAGTCTGATGATATTTATAAATGTCGAAAATACAACTGAAGAATTTCAACCGAATAACTGGTTTATCAGAAAATTTAAACTGAGCAAATAACTTGAAGATGAGTTCTGGTACACTCTTACTCTATAAATACAGAATCGAAGCACCAACATAACATAAGCCATTGGAAGCAAGAATCAGAGAAAAAATGACTATGAAGATATTTCTTATCTACTTGAGCTGCTTCGCACTATGCTGTTATGCAGAGCAAAGGTCAACATTGCACATAAATGGGACGGAAGGAGCTGGGAGAAAAATTCCAGATACCTTCTTCGGAGCATTTTTTGAGGAAATAAACCATGCAGGAGCTGGAGGATTGTGGGCCGAGCTTGTTCGAAACCGAGGTTTCGAAGAAGGAGGGTCAAGTGTTCCCTCAAATATATTTCCATGGACAATGGTGGGAGATGATTCAACCATACAGATCTCAACTGATCGTAGCTCTTGCTTCGATCGAAACAAAGTTGCATTGCGTATGGATGTTCTCTGTGATGGACCCAAATCTTGCCCACCAGATGGTGTTGGCATCTCCAATCCTGGTTTCTGGGGCATGGTCAGTGCCTTCTCATCTCTCACAACTCTTTTTTTTTTTTTTTTTTTTCTTTCTTTTTAAATGATTCTGATATCTATAATGTCTCTTATATTCCATCAGAATATTGAGAAAGCACACAAGTATAAAGTAGTGTTCTTTGCCAAAGCAAGTGGTGCGGTTGATCTTCACGTCTCGTTTGTTGGATCAGATAATACGGAGTTGGCATCAAACAGCATTGGATCTTTCGGTCACAATGTTACAGAGTGGAGGAGGATGGAGACCGTACTGGAAGCGAAGGCAACTAACCACAATGCAAGTCTGCAAATAACGACAAGCAAGAAAGGAGTTTTATGGTTAGATCAAGTTTCAGCTATGCCAGTAGACACGTTCAAGGTAAGTATGCATGACGCTTACGAATGCAATGCAATGCAATGCATTACTTTTGTTGTGAGTTTTTGTTAACATTGTGTTCCCACAGGGTCATGGATTCCGAAAGGACCTTGCTCAGAGGGTGGCCGATTTGAAGCCTAAATTTTTCAGATTCCCTGGTACGTAGGTTAAGTTCAAAAGTAATGATAAGAAAGGTTGTATTGAGAATATATATGTAATAATAGTATTGGTGGGTTGCATTAGGTGGATGTTACGTTGAAGGAGGTTATATGAGAAACGCATTCAGATGGAAAGATAGCGTGGGAGCATGGGAGGAAAGACCTGGTCACTTCGGAGACGTTTGGAGTTATTGGACCGATGATGGTTTTGGCTATTTTGAGGGCCTTCAAGTACTTTCTTTCTTTTCCTTTTTCTTTTTCTTTTTCTTTTCCTTTTTAATTAGAAAAATCTTATCTTTCTCTTTCTTTTCTCCATCAGTTTTCTGAGGATATCGGTGCATTGCCAGTCTGGGTGTTTAACGATGGTATATTTCGTTACATAAAAACATTATTTATCATTGAATTTTTCATTCAGATTTCTTACTAATCTAATATTTGGTTCATATATATAGGTCTCAGCCTCACTGACGAAGTGGATACATCTATGATCGGACCTTTCATTCAAGTGAGAGTTTCTTCATTTTGTTCATATATATATATATATATATATAGAAATTGTAAATTTAGATTAGTAGTTTAAAGATTGTGAGTGAATTTTGTAACAGGAAGCTCTGGATGGACTTGAGTTTGCAAAGGGTTCGGCAGAGTCAAAATGGGGATCTCTAAGGGCTTCCATGGGACATCCCAACCCATTCGATCTCAGAATTGTTGCCATTGGAAACGAAGAGTGCGCCATGTCTAAGTATCGAGGAAACTACCTCAAATTTTATGATGCCATCAAGCAAGCTTATCCAGATATTCAGATTATCTCAAACTGCGATGCTTCTCAAAAACCCTTGGATCATCCAGCTGATTTCTACGATTTTCATGTAAAAACTTTTCTTAGAATTTTTATCATGTCATAATAATTATCTACAACAACTCTTTCTTAATGTATACATATTTTAGATTTATACAAATGCCGACGACATGTTTTCGAAGCATACGAAATTCGATGACGCACCACGATACGGTCCAAAGGTATGTATGAGAGCACTTTTTAGCTATATTTATATGATTATGATATGAATGATTATGAAGAGAGAAGATGAAGTTTGATTGTGTTGGCAGGCGTTTGTGAGTGAGTATGCAGTTTGGCAATCGGACGCTGGGAATGGAACTCTTCTCGCTGCCGTGGCTGAAGCTGCATTCCTTATTGGATTGGAAAAGAATAGGTTATGTCTCTCATTTTCTTAATTATTATTATATATTTCCCATTTCTAAATTGTTTTTCTTCTTCAAACAGTGACATCGTCCACATGGTTAGCTATGCACCGCTCTTCGTAAACAAAAACGACAGAAGGTAATTTTCTTATCCTTTTTTTTCATTTGAGAACTGTTATTTTTGAAGATTAATGGTGTTTGATTTGAAATGATTTGTAGGTGGACACCCGATGCAATTGTATTTGACTCTCACCAGAGCTATGGAACTCCCAGCTATTGGATTCAACATCTTTTTAGCACTTCAAGTGGAGCGACTTTGGTAGATTCAACTCTTGAAAGCAGTTCCGATAAGATAGTTGCATCAGCCATCGAATACAGAAATCCTTCAGAGAATAAAAATTATTTGAGAATAAAGGTTGTAAACTTTGACAGTGATCCACAAAAGTTTAGGTTTTGTATGGATTGGAAGGTTAAAGCATATGGAGCAACGAAAACAGTGATAACAGGGCCTAACGTCAAAGAAGAAAATTCGTTTTCAGAACCAAACAGGATTTTTCCACAACACAGTTCTCTGGAGAAGCCTACTTCAGACATGACTCTCATTCTTCCTCCTTACTCCCTTTCTTCCTTTGATCTCTTGATATAGACTCTCAACACCAACTTACTCTTTCTTTTTCTTTTCTTTTCTTTTTTATTAAATAGGATATATTTTTTCATTTTGTTTATACACATTTTTTCTTCCCGTTTATATTATTTCTTTTTCTTTTATCTTCCTTTTAGGACTTCAACCCAGTGATATTTCTAAAATAAGAATAGATTAAATTGTTATTTAAATAGTTGGATAACTCCAGATAATAAAGACAGAGTAATATTTAGTTCAACATATCACATTATGAATTTATGAAACTAGTAATTGATTGTGCTTTTTTCCATTTATTATGATACATTCGAAGTTTTTATGTAAAATGTCCTAGTTACTTTGTTGGATCTTTCTTTTGATTATTTTCGGGATTTTCAGAAATCTATTTAAGCTTATCATATGCAAATTTTGGTGTAGTTCTCACCTTCAATATATTTTCTGAGTATAAAGTATCTAAAAGATGTTTTCAGCTTTTATGGATTGACATAACCAGAATTATTAATCATGTTTCACTAATCGTATAAATAATTTAAGAATAAATTTATTAAAATATGTCTCATTAACTATAGTCCAAACCTATTCCATTAGATCAAAACCTCATCTTTTAACTATACGAACTTGAACAATAATGATTAAAGTCACATCAACTACACAATTTATCTCCCCAGAATAATTAAGTTCAAATTATCAGGAACACTAAAAAAATTACGGTATTACTAAATAAAAATAAAAGTATATTTACAAACACAAAAAATTGGCCAATAAAATAAAACTATTAACTAATGACAAAACACTTGTCCATTAATAATTATTGACGGCCTAAATTAATAATTTTATTTTTGTTAATATATATCATAACTTAGTTTTTTTCTTTCTCCTCTTCATTTTTATTTTACTTTTTTCTTCTTTTTTATCAACTTCTTCTTCTTTTCTCCTCCTCTTCTATTGTTATCATTCATTGTTGTTGAATTAATCGAAGAACACTACTCAACATTTACTAGACCAATGTTAAAGAACATTGCTCAACATTTACTAAAATGAAATAAACTGTGTCTTAATTGCACCACTTGTTCGTACTCGAATAAAAAAAGTAAAGATATAGAAGAAAAAACATCCAAGAGGGAAAGAAGAAGGGAATATTTACGGTTTGATGAGATGCATAGTAAAAGAGGAAGTATTTATTTCTGTTTGGTAAATTGAAACTTATATATTAGTATATGTTAATGCATCTTCCTCTTGCAATATTCTTAAATGTATATATATTCGTGCTTTGTTAAATATTCAACAAGCGTGTTTGAATGAAGGTATGTATACTATTAGTCTCTCTTGAATAAGAATCTAAATAAAATAATTTCATTTTCTAAGAACTAAGTTACACTAACTTTGTGAGTCAAAGAAAAAGGCTTAATTGTCAAAGAAATAAAATAACATATTTCTGGCGGTTTTTTTCAAATCTCTGTAAATACCGACGGTTTTTGTAAAACCCCAGTTAGTATCGGTGGTTTCTGCAAAACCTCCGCTATTATCGGCGGTTTTTGCAAAAACTCCGTTATTACCGGCAGTTCTTGCAAAACCTCCGCTATTACCGGCGGTTTTTGCAAAACCCCCGTTAATACCGGTGATTTTTCAAAAACCGCCGATAATTACTTAGCGACGCAGCTTTTCTCAGTAGTTTTCCGAACCGTGGGTAAGGCATTTTCCGGGAGTTAAAACCGCCGGAAACAATAAAAATAACCCCCGGAAAAATTCTAAATTTTTGTAGTGCTAGTTAACAACTTGGATTTAATATACTAACAAGTTCCACATTATATTATATTTTTGAGAGATATACAATAGAATAATCCCTACTTAATATGTGATTTTGCTCTTGGTATATGAAATGTATCTCGTAAAATTGACAATTGACACACTACAATTGGGTGCACAAAACCTAGTTTATTGAATAAACTTCTAGTTCTAGCTTTTACTTTTTAACAAAATTTCATCTTAAACATATTGTTTAATTTTATCATATGAATCCTCAAAGACACTTTAATGTGTTTTATAGAATATGTTGGAACCCTTTCACTACGAGTCTAGCCTTATATCTTCTATTACCGTTTGGTTCTTCTTTTAACCTATAGACCCACATATTTTGCAAAATCTTATTTCCTTCTGGTAGGTTGGTTAAAGACCATGTTTTATTCTTCTAAAGAGACTTTAGATCATCCTTTATTGCTATCTCCCACTTAACATATTCATCTTCCTGCATAGACTGGAAAATGTTGTGGCTCACCAACATCAGTCAACAACAAGTAGTGTAATGAAGGAGAATAATTTTGTGGTGCTACAACTTTTTTACTAGATCTTCTAATCATGACTTCAGGAGTTTCTGACCGTACTATGTGTTCTGGTTCTGACTCAGGCTCTACCTCTATATTTTTCCTTTTGTTGACTACATCACTCTCTGAAGTTTCTTCTAATGATACTTGCTCTAACTGTGCATTTACCAATTCTACAGTCCTGTCTTTAGTTATGTAATAGCTAAGGTGAGTGAGTTCACCTTACGCATGAAAATAAAGGATCGTGTAATTACTATTTTTAGGGTTTCATGAATTCACCTTTGAATATAAGAATGACATTCCATTCTTTTATTCCTAGACTTTTGCTTACTTTAAGGCCCAAGAAAACCATAGATATCATAATTCCCCATGTTGAAAATTAATTTATTTAGATACATTTATTCATAACATCAAGTTTAGGTTGTTTTCACCAAATATAAGTTAAATAATATAAAATTATAGTGTACTCATATCATCGAAAGTTGAATTATTGTAATGTTCAACATCTTATTACCCTTGATGACTTCAAAGACATATTTCGTGTTTATATGCAAAGGTACATTACCATTATTAATGTCAAAGATTGTTGCATCCCAAGAAATGACACAAGATGCTTGAGCCAAGTTGTATGAAACCCTAACCAACTCATAATTGGATTAACATTTTTGGTGAGGTTGAGGCTTAGGCTTAGAGCTTAAATTAGTGAAATTGAAGAGTTTTTGTCTCCTCTTAGGGTCCTACAAAACATATTAAACAACTTAAATATGAAGTTTGTGTATCAATGTAATTAAGAAAAACATACATGCTTCTTTGTTGAAATTGCCCTTATTAAGTGTTTAGGCCATGTGATGAATGTTCCAAGTTTCTCTCCCTCTACTTGCACTTCCATTGTGGGCATTGGTACTAGAACAATGACATGTCTAATTTCTTAAACTACCACTATATCCAAATCATCAGGCATTGATACAATGTGCATATAATTGACACTCTATGTTAGACTTTCCAAATGACCACTAGACGAGAAGGAACTTCTCCAACAAACAATAGGAGACATTAGTATTTATGTCCTTTTCTTGTTCCACTACAACTACATTTTGTGCTAACACAGTCACAAGTAGGAATTTCATCTGGCTATACCACATTATGTTATTAGGTCATGGACTCATTACGTGGAGCATGAACTTCATCATTATCAATTTCTTCATTAAGAGGAGGTGTTCACCTTAAGAATGAAGGTGTATCTATAAGATTGAGTGTTGAGTCATCATGATCATGACCATCATGTTTAATTCTTCTTGGAAGAACAAGTTACCACCTCTCATTTGAAGGATCATTGACATAAAAAACTTATTTTTCTTGGTATGCCATGATAAAAAGATCTTCCTTATAAGCAACCTTTTTAAGATCAACCAGAGTAAATCCTAACTCATCAACTTGCATTCCTGTAATATTGTAAACACATTTGCACTTAAATACATGCACTTTAAATTTCACATAATCTAACTCCTAATTTCTTCAATGATAGCAAAATAACTTATAGAAGCCAGAAGAGGATTGTTATCTTTTGAACCAAAAAAATGCATGGATTTTGCTTTAAGGATAACATTATTATTTTGTATAGTAATTTTTTCATCTTTTTCCTTTATATAAAAAAATAACATGTTAATCTGATATCCAATCCATGTTATAACATCAAAGTTAGGTCCTCGTGCTAAACATTTTAAATCCTCAACATCACAATCTTCTTAACCATTTTTAACTTGAAACCATTTCAAAAAAGTCTTGTTATGTTCAATCAACAACCGTTTTTCATTTGCCCAATGATTCATTGACTTCAACAATATTTTGTGTGCCTCTATGTCAGGAATAACAACATCAATATTATGCAATATATACAAATGAGCTTAAAGGACTTCATGTTGATTTTTTCGAACTACCTTTACACCTCGTGTGCCTTTACTTTCATTTCCTTCCTTCATGTCAAGACTTTTGAATTCCAATGACTTCTGCATCTGACATATACACAATGATATGTTAAGACAAGATCGTCTATAAAACTAAACTACCTAACCGTCCTCATATGTTTTGAAGTTTAACAAACAACAATAAACGAAATGAGCATATGACAAAGTGTTATCACTAGAAAAACAATATAGTTAAAATATAAGTGGTTTATGAAAAAGCTTTGTGAAATCTAAATATATTGAGAAAATCTTTAGTAAACACACCAATACATGAACAAACGCACCACTAAATGGTTTCGTTATTGAATGCTTCAAAGAGAGTCTTGTTGAATTCAACTAGTGTTATACATTGTCAAGCAATGATCAAACAAACTCTCAACTTGTCTTGATAGATAAAAGTGACAAAATATGTTTTTGGAAAGTACGCTAAAAGTCTTAAACGATTATCCAAAAAGTTGTGTTGAAAAACACCTTGCTAAACGTGTTTTCTTACGAAACAAAGACAACTTAAAGAAACGTTTACATAGGTTAGACGATATCATGTGCCAAACGATCTCCTTTATCCAACAATAAAGTCTTAATCGAATACTTTATATCTTAGTGAAAAGCTTAAACGATCAAATCCTACCCGAGCGATAGAAAACGTGAAAAACACTTTGTTGTTATGAACATGCATTAAATGCCATTAAATGCATAGCGTTTAAAAAAAAAGAAGTGATAAAAAAAAGGACATATCTGACTGCATGCATATCTACTATACTCTGTGCATATTACCTATGTCAAGTATCCACATGCTTCATCTTATACAAATCAAAAGTGGACATTATAGACAAACAAGACATTCACAAAATCTTATTTCTATCAAAAGTCACGTTAAAAAGTTCGTACAACCTACTTTTTGATAAAGTATTGAAAATGTATGTCTATTGTGACAAGTTAACTTTAACCAATGGCTGCTACCTACGACATGGTTAAGAAGATCCGAAGATCAAAACAAAGTACTATCTAATAGACATTTTCTTGAAGCCTATATATTGAAGAATGTCAAAGAAAAGAGCAAGAGAATAAGCACACAAATATGAAAGAAAATATTTGTGAAGAAAAGAAAAGCTCAAAAGAAAAAGGAAATACTCTCAAGCTTACTAGAATCATAAGCTTATTGTAGTAAGAAGAGAAAAAAAAACCTAAGAGTCTATTAGATTGAATTGTATTATATACACATACTTTATTCGAAAGTAACGGTCTAAGGACATGTATTTGATCTGCTGAGTGTAAATTCTGAAGAGAATTCAAACACTTTACGCTTAACTAAGTGGGGGTTAAAAGGTAGCTAGACGAGTTTGTCTAGTGAAACTAGAAGTGGGTGAAACTCAGTTAGACTGTGTATCGGGAAGAATACTACTCAACTAATTGTGGGTGAAACTCAGTTTCAATCACGGTAATGGGGTTACTGGGTTGACTTTGAAAACCAAGAGTGAGTTAAACTCAATTAGACAGTGTATCGAGAAGATACTGAGAATGTCTAGAAATACCACGAGTGGTGAAGAATACTGCACAACCAGGAGTGGGTGAAACTCGGTAGTAGTCAGAGTAATGTAGGTTACTTGGAGTGACTAGGTGATACTAGGAGTGGTGAGAATATTCAGTTGTAATCTTGTTGAAGATTATAGTAGAACCCTCTAAGAAGTCTTAGAGGAGACTGCACGTAGCTCGATGGAGCGAACTGGTATAAAAATAATTGTGTTTATTGCTTTAATCTTGCTACACGCTCCTTTTACAAATTCTACAATCACATGCTTTCTTAACCATAACAAAAGCTCTTGTCATCAAACACTATTTTTATTAAGAGTTGGTCTTTTAAAAATGCTACAACTAATCTGTTTAAACGATTGAAAAATATTTGTTTGAGAACTTATAGTTTGAATAGAAAAGTCAAGCGTTACTTATATGAAATCTTTTAATCCTTGACAAGTCTGTTAAATTATCTCCTTTGCGAAAAGTTTTCCCATAACATTATTCAACTCCCTTCTAGTGTTTTCTAGGTACTTCATGACAAGGGTTTAAGCTTTACAAGTCGAGCAACCTACAACGAGCTTGACAAGGGGTAGGCCAATGCAAAGGAGGAACGAGTGGTGGAGCTTGGCTAGGGTTTTGACATAGTTTGGAACTTGATAAGGGTTTTGACCTAGTTTGGAGCTCGATAAGGGTTTTGAACAAAGAATGTGGGGTGAGCATTGTGGGGGTTTATTCTCTTCAAAAAGAACGAATAACGAAGAATGAAGAGTTTCTTATTTGTTAATAACTAATTTTATAGTGAGTGAGCTATGAGGTTTCTTCTTTTAGATTGAAAGAGCGAGAGCAGCAAAAAGTTTGAACCAGATAGTGTGAGAATAAACCTTTATTTTTACTTTTAATAATTAATTTTTTAAAATTAGTAAGTATTTTTTTTACTTATATTTAGATCTTTTACCATTACCTAAGGATATTGTCTTTCACAAATATTCCTGCTCTATTGTGATAAATGTAAATACGAAATTTATATATAAAAATTCAATAAAAAATATTTTTTAGTTATCCATGAAAGAATCTACATGTAATAATACGTATATTAGCTATGAATTTAAATCCAAATATGAATGTTTGTAGATAAATTACATTTTTATTGCAGTGAACCCTCACCTTTCCCCTCTTCTTCTTCTCACCCTCTTTGATCTCCTTATCCAATTCCAATTTTTTAAAGTTTCATATAAAAATGTGAAATGTTGGAAAGTTTTATGGGGGAAAATGAAAAAAATATGACTAGAGGTTGTTTAGACACATATAGCCCTGCATCCTCTTCCCTTCTATGCGCAGCCTTTTTCCTACTCTAAGCATAGCTCCTTCCACTTTTATTTTTTTTACTCATTAAACATATATTCCATATTCTATAGTTTGGAACACAAAATAAAAACTATATTACATATTATATAATTTACAGAATACATTTTATATTTTTATGCTTAGAATTGTATAATAAAAAATATAATATTTTATATTTCAAATCTCACGTAAAAATTAAAAACACGTTACAAATTATATAATTCAAAATGTAGAATAAAACATGCAGATTATAAAATTTGGAATTAAAAGTTTGAATACTGGATTTTAATTTACAATTTTTATTATACATTCCGGATTCTATAATTTGAAATACTAATTTTGTATTTTGAATTGTATATTTTGAAATATTTCCACATTATATATTCCCAAAATTGAAAAAGAAAATAAAATAAATTTGAAAATTTAAAATGTATGGAAGAAATTATAGAGGTGTAAGAAAGAATGTTGATTTTAAATTTCAGAAACTAATAAAATTAAAATAATTAGTTCTAAAATATTTCTATTTTGGTTACAGTTACCTTCTATCGAAGGTTTAATAATTCTTAAGTACTCTTATGGATTCATATATTTCTAAAGAGAGACTTTTAACTCAAAATGACAACTCTAAGTCTCAAACTACTCATTCTAAATTAGATAATGATACTTAGATAATATTTTTTTGACAACATTTGAATATCATCTACGTGTCATTCTGTGATTGATCAATGGTAGTGTTTATGATTATTATTATTGATCGTGGAGTAATTTTGAACCAATCACAGAATGACAAGTAAATGATATTCAAATATTTTAAAAAAATGTTATCTAAGTATCATTATCGTTCTAAATTACCTAAACTCATTTCTATCATTTCATACATCAAAACAACAAACTAAACAACAAACTAAAAACCTAGATAAGTTCTAATTAACTCAATTATAGGCCCCAAACTTCCCAAACCTGTCCAAACTCTTTATTTCATAATTTTACTATCCAAACCTCCCATTTTCACTAAAAATCACTAACCATGAACCACCCTTTTTAGTTCCAAAAGAGTTTCTACCCAAATTTCCATCCAAACCATGCTTCTAATAACTTTCAATTGTTTCCATCATAGACCTGGAATATCAGTTTTCTTACACCAATACTAACTTTACCAACTCACTTAGTAAAAACTCCCTTTTTAACCTTAAAACTGATGACTTGGTCTCTTATTACTCCAAACACATTTCAACCAATTATAAATATCCAAGATACATTTAAAACACACAATTCACCATAGTAAATACATCACAACTATATCATATCAGAATTCACCCAATCAAACAAATAAAAATTATACTAATTTGTATATCTTTCAAAGATTTAAAGTTAGTTTTATACTTCAATTTGTTTAATTTTTATTAAAATAAAGTACAAGTCATACACAGTAAAATTTAGTCATTTTTATTAAAATAAAGTACCACTTGTGTAGTAAAATTTAGTCATGAAAGTATATAACTTGTTTATAGATATAAAAGAAAGTTGGAATTATTATAAGAGATTTTTTTTTTCACATTTGTTTTCTAATTTTATCTTTTACATATTTTTAAAATAAAAATAACTATTTTATCAATTTTACTTTTTAAATAATTATTTCTTTAAATTTAAATTTGATTGTTTTTTAAACTTAACCATTTTTTATTATAAAAATACCTACAAATTATAAAAATTATTTATATCTAGTTTTATAATTATAATAATAATTTTATTACCTTTTATTATTCTAAAACCAACGTGTGTCACTAATAAATATAATAATAATATAATTTAAAATTTTATAGTAATAAAAACTAAAAAAATAATTCAAATAGAATTATAAAACAATAATTTGGTTGAATTTCAATTTTATATTAAATTTATCAAAATTAAATCCAACAACATTTAATTTTTACATCTAATTAAAATAACTATTTATTAAAAAATAAAACTAAATCCTAATTTAAAGAATGTGGAATGAGGTAAAATTGTACTGGAATAAATTTATATGCAAAAATCAGCTTTAATGTATTAATATAATATTATTGTAGTTCCTTGCTACCCAGCAATCTATTTTCACTCCTTAAGTTATACAATTTTTTAATTTCGTAGTAAAATACATATTTAAATAAGTATAGCATATCAGGTCTCAGTATTGTTTAGATATTTATCTATATAAATATTTAAATTAGAAAAAGAGATGATAAGCTCGAAAAAACACAGGAAACAGAACCTTGTATCCAATTTGCTATCAATTCCAGTATCCAACACTGCAACAGCAATAAGTTTGGGTTAAAA
This sequence comes from Vigna reflexopilosa, assembly GCA_027742785.1. Classification (NCBI taxonomy): domain Eukaryota; kingdom Viridiplantae; phylum Streptophyta; class Magnoliopsida; order Fabales; family Fabaceae; genus Vigna; species Vigna reflexopilosa. The sequence continues at coordinate 15,045,768 of CM050914.1, forward strand.
ATAAATAAAAACTATCCAAAGGAAAAATAAAAACCCCAACATCCAAACCTCTTCCATCTAGACGGCGGAGGCGGTCGTGCACGGTGGTGCTTCACCTTCTAGACTTCTTTCATCTGTAAGTATTTCGGATCTATTGAGGAGGCATCGAAGAACTCCCCTTCCCACTGTTCATCGTGAGCAGCTTCTCTTAATTTATTTATCGCATACTAGGTTTCGAGTTCTTGAAACAAATTGAATCGACAAAGTTGCTGTGTGTGTACTGGTGCTTTTCTTCCACCCAGTTTCGCATTTATTGATTTTGACCAAACCATTTTCTTTCCCCATTTTCTTGGCTATTGACATTATGATAGAGCCGATACCCCAATGACTCTTATAGCTTTCACTATGGAGAAAAAACATGGGTCCTATTTGGTTGGTTTTATGTTATGTTATATGGGATGCATTCACATGCCCTTTAAGGCTATTGCACTGTCTTCTGATTCTCAATGCATTAAGGAAATACAAATGGTGTTTCTATCACTTGCGGTTCTCAATTGTTTTATTCGATTTAGAAATTTTTACAATTTATTGACTATTTTACCGCTTTAGTTGATGCGGATGTGCTATGTTCGTTGGTTTGTAGTTGTAGTTGAGACTGAGATTGGTAGAGGTTGTGGCATCTTGCTTTTGCAGTGTGTTGGTGACAAAATCTTATTTCTGGAAGAGTCAACTGTGTTGTACTAAATTTTTGAATATCCTTTTCCCTCTTCATTAATTTCTTGTAGACCTTCCTAATATTCTTTCCCTCGTATTTTTAGCTGTGTGCCATGTTTTGTAATTCCTTCTTGCTTATTTTGAAGTTCCTGGTGGTAATTCCTTGACCTTGAGCTGTGTTAAGTGCCATGATCCTGGACCAAACAACAATTGATTTTGAAGCACGAATGTTAATGAATTGATTTTTTTTCTCACAGAAGGTTGATATATTAATCTTGGTGATGTGTGTTCATCCTGAAATCTTCTTTATGTTGTGGCTCTTTGTCCAGGTTGCTTAGAGGCTATAGGAGATAATGAGTAAATTTTAGATTTAATTGGTTTTGTCTATCGACATGGTTGACAGTAGAACATCATAGTGTTATTTGATTGATGTATCCAATATAACCTAGTAGGAAAAATGCTTAATTGTTGTTACTGTTCTTGAAGTGGGAGAAAGTGAATATTCACCTGTTTATTGAAATGATTGATTTGAGTGGTAAATGTTCCTGGGTTATTCTCTGGAGGCAATTCAGTACATGCTACCAGCTTACTAAGGGAAAGTCTGGTGAAAGGACATGGATGAACTGGAAGAGGAAGTCGAGGCCCAAACCCAGGGGACGGAGAAAGAGTTGCGTGCAGTGGTGAAACCGTATTGGAGGGATTTCCAGACAGTGGTGGACGAAGTGGAAAAAGATGAAGATCTAAGGAAGATAGTGGCGGATATTACTACCGACCCAAACAAGCATCCTGCTTTTACTATGGAGAATGGAAAACTACACTATAAAGGAAGGTTAGTCATCTCGACTAAATCTAATTGGGTCCCAAAGCTATTGGCCAAGTACCATGCTACTCCAACAGGAGGACACTCGGGAGTTTATCGCACGTACAGAAGAATCGCACAATCCCTCTACTGGATTAGGATGAAGAAAGCTATTACAGAATATGTAGCACAGTGCTTGGTTTGTCAACAACATAAGTACTTGACAGCATCGCCATAAGCATGGATTTCATTGTTAGATTGCCGAAGTCAAGAGGGTACGACGCTATCCTGGTTGTCGTAGATCGTTTGAGTAAATATGGACACTTCATTCCACTTAAACACCCCTACACCGCTAAAGTCGTAGCAGAAGCTTTCGTGAAAGAAGTAGTCAAGCTGCACGGGGTGTCGAAATCTATAGTTAGTGACCGGGACCCGCTTTTCCTCAGTTCATTTTGGAGAGAGTTGTTTAAATTGCAGGGCACTCAACTTTAGATGAGTACTTCATACCATCCGGAGACCGATGGACAGACGAAAGTACTGAATAGAGTGTTAGAAGGATACTTACGGTGTTTTTGCTCAGAACAACCGCGCAGCTGGAACGTCATTTTGCCGTGGGCCGAGTACTGGTACAACACCAGCTACCAAGGAGCGGCCAAATGTACCCTGTTTGAAGTTGTTTACGGAAGACCTCCCCCAACTTTGACCAGATTTGTACCGGGAGAAACGATGGTAGAAGCCGTTGCCCAAGATTTGCAGACGCGTGATGAAGCATTGCAGCAACTCCGTTTTCATTTAACAAGGGCACAGGAGATGATGGCCAAGCAAGCCAACCGAAGAAGGAGGCTGGTCACCATTCAGGTGGACGATTGGGTGTTTTTGAAAATAAGACCCCACCGGCAGACTACGATGCCCGTAAGATTGCATCCGAAATTGTCAGCAAGGTATTATGGCCCGTTTAGGGTGATTCAGAAAATTGGAGAGGTTGCTTTCAGGTTGCAGCTTCCAGAAAATGCGAGGATTCATCCTGTCTTCCATGTGTCCCAATTGAAGTTGGCCATTGGGACCAAGCAGGTGGAGAATGAGTTACCAGAGGATTTACCAGTGAGTGGACCTTCATGCGTCCTGAACAGGGTGCTAGACAAACGTGTCCAAAAACAGGGAGAGGATCAGCGGGAGCAAGTTTTAATCGAGTGAAAAGACGGAGGAGTGGAGAGCGCAACTTGGGAAGATCGGGTGATGATGCAAGAACAATTTCCAGAGTTCAACCTTGGGGACAAGGTTGAATCTCAAGGGGGGAGTAATGTTAGGACTTGGAGAGTGTATGAAAGGAAGCGGATAAGGCATAATAATGATAATAACTAACTGTTTTACAGTTAGTTGTGGGCGGGAGCAGGAATAGGGCCTATATAAAGACCCTTTGTTTGTTTCAGAAAGTTAGTTAGTTTCTTTGAGTTTGATTGTCCGGTCTTTGCACCTGGTGAAGGAGGTTAAGCTCCTCTGAACATTGTATTTTGGTTTCTTGATGTGAATACAATACCATTCTTTTCCATTCTATCCTGTTTGTCTATAGTGAGTGAGTGAAAGAGCGCTGGTTAGGATTCTTCCCGAATACCTAACAGACTTATAAATAAATGACACCCAACAGGAGCATCATAGCTAAGCTAAACACACATCATTGAAGGAGACCAAGGTCATTAGAGCGGGTTAGTTACCATCAACAAAGAGCTAGAACAAATCAATCAAAAATAATCAAGGAACAAAGATTGGGACTTATGATGACATTAAAATGCCAAGGCATGTTGGAGGTCCAAAGGTTCTATGTTGGACTACTCCCAAATGGTGATGCTTAGCACTGTATTACAAGAAGTACGAGCTAAACAAACTAGACTCGAGCCTAAGAAGAAAGTGACCATCAATGATTGAAGAAAGTGACCAGCAACGATTGAAGAAAGAAGTGACATAGTGGCGTCTAGAACGGTCTGCTGAACATCACTGTTGAGAACAAAAAAATGGCTTTCCATAGTCATCTACTAGCTTATCCCTTGCAAGAGCCCATGGGCTACCTGGTTCAGTTTCTTGAGAACAATTGAGATTCGTTCTGGGAACGAATCAGAAACACCCAACCTCAAACGAGTGAACCCAACGAGTCAGAGTGGGTCAACATGGAGAGAGGGATGAAGAATCAACCCGTGGTTCAAATGACTTCGAAATCAGGAACCAAGGACGTATATGGACTTAGCATGATTCAGCGAGTCAGACAATGTTGAAACAGAGTAGATCTGAATGACTTAGGGTTTTAAAACAATCAAAGGAGAAAACCCTATGTCTAAGTTATAGCCACTGAAACTAAGAAACAAGGACCAAAACACACTCAGGAGGCTTCGGCAAGACAAATGACAATGTTGCGGTGTGATTTCGACACCAAGAAGGTGGCGTGTGTGGAGGAGAATGAGGCAGTGACCACCAAGGGTGGGTTGCACTCCTCGAGGCGCACAAAACCCCTAACTTCGTCGGAGAAAACGCGACGGTAGCAATGGAAGATGTTGGACAGATGTGGCGTGCGTGGCGGCACTTGGATGAGAACTAGCCCTCGACACCGGCGACGTTGGCCGTCGCTTGAGGAGGCGATCCAGATCCACTTATCGCCGGACGAAACTGTGATGGTGAACGACAGTGGTTGGCGATGGTGAACAGTGGAAAACAGTGAAAATAATACTGCAGATAATGAGATTAGAAGAACAAGATTCCTGATTGTAGAAAAGATGAAATTATTTTTAAGACCATCGGTGGCAATGTTCACCGGCCACCGGCGGCAACAAAGATAGAGTAGGAAAAGACTTAGACAATATGCTCTAGTACTCACTTGAGATTTGAAACTGTAAAAATATTTCTAGAGGGCTTGAAAGATCCCTCTCACTCTCATTCTATATATAAGAAAGTTCTCATATAAAATAGGATAGTTCTAACAATGATAAATAGGGTAAATACTCTAACAATGATAAATATGGTAACATATCTAAAGGAATTGGTCTATTTCTCTTATCCCCTTTAAATCTTTCTGCCTTGTACAATCCTCACTGTCTTTATAATTTAGGCTTTCTAAGCCAATTAACATTCTCTTTGAATTCTTCTATAATCTTTGGTGTTAGTTCCTTTGTCATATAAGAATATGTTAGTCTAGTTGGAAAAGGAAATGAATCACGAGGATTTTATTATTTGAAAAAAAGCCCTCCTTTGTCCAGTTTTTCTACCTTAAGTTTGAAGCTTTGTCTGCCAAGTCTAGCCAAGTTGGAGATAATAGCTCCTAATTTAAGCAACTTCAAGTGTTAGAGTGTGAATAATTTCAACTAGGAAAGCATGTTAGGTCATTATTTCCAAATCAAAATAAAAAAAAGATATAGCTTAGTTCAATTTTGAATTTTGTTTTTGTTTTTTTCTTTTCAATATATACATCATGTTCTGTCTGTTATTGATATCCCACTCATGTAAATTATAGGGAAATCTCCAAGATATGTGAAACTTTTCAAAAGGCAGTATGAGTGACGACATATTTGACGGACAGTTGCTTGCTGAGAAGTTGTCGAAAGTTAGCAATACACAACAAAGCATTCAATGTATCCTTCATTGATCCCTATTTTCTTTATTGTTTTTGTTTTTATTGACAATTTTCTGTTTGGTTGTATATGCATTATCAGGTTGCCAATACATTATTCATGCTAACTTTGTATGGCATGATTTATTCATTTCATGAAGTACAATTGCAACAACACCTCAATTTGGCTTTTTTGGATTTAGAAAAATAGATGTAAAGAAATGTGACATATATCATCTTGATGTAAAATCAGTTTTACTTTTTATTTGCTGTTCGAGTTGAAATGTTGCCTACAGAGAGTTAACATTTGTTTTTGAATTAGGATATGTCTGAATCTGGGCAGACAATGGATGTGATATCACTATGATATAACTTTGACTTGCAGTACCTATAGATTTTTTTTTTCTTTTTGTATTTTATGTTAAAATGCCCATTACACTTTGGTCCTGCTTGGACAAATTTCTCCATATGCACCCTAAGAGAAAAAAAATAAAATAAATTTCTTAAATTAGCTAATACACAAAAAAAATTAGATTTTAGAGAAACTATATGGAAGAGTTCTACAAATTAACTTATGCATAAACTAATTTTAGTTTATGGAGAATTTTATTTAACTCTTTTCTTTTTATTTTAATTTCTTTGAATTGTAACTGGAAATTTTTCCGATTATATTTTTTTCATTTACTTTTTTACTTAAGTACCATGAGAAATATTTCTTAAATTTTAGTTGTGTTTATTGTTGGGAAGCTGGTACTTTGGGTCTTAAATACCCTGATTCTTATCAGATCATAGGAGGGATTGTTGCATCTTATATTATTCGTTTGTTAAGCATCCATGCTTGTGTTCACAGTGAGGGAAAATTGTTGCTGCTATTGAAGATTTCTTTATTGACGTTTTTACAGGAAATCTGTGATAATTTTTGGTAAATATTTTCTTTATATGATGGTACTGTTTGTTTCATTTGAAATAAAAAACAGGTGAATATCAGTCTTTTACACCTCTGACTTGTTTTTAACCCTTACCAAGTACTATATTTGATCCTTTGTATAAGCAACAAATTAGTGCATTTTTTGTTTCTCATTATACGAAAACATTACCCATTTTTCAAATATATTAGTTTCTAATATCTTTTTATACTCTTCATGTATTGTGAAGTCTATTAATGAAACGCCCAATACTCCTAATACGTGCAAGGGCATGCATTCATTGGCAGAAAAAAATTCATTGGATTATAGTTGAGTCATTAAATATAACTACCCTTAATTCACTTAGTTCTATGGGTTATTCTTAAATAAAATTTAAATTTATCACATGATTAGTTAAAATTGACTATTTTAATTGAACTTGATGAATAATTACTTGTTATATATGATTGGAGGTAGTATAAAGCAAGAAACTTTATAAAGAAATCACCCGCAGCAAAGAAGTAAAGACCGAAGAAGCAATGTAACTAAGAAAAGCATTGTCGGTACAGACAATAATGGTATTTGGTCAACTGAAACTGAATTGAAGAGTGTGAAGGGGACTAGATGAATGAATTCTGAATGTTATAGTCATATCTTTTCATGCTGCTAAAACCATCCCCAGCCTGAACGTCTAAAGAATGTTCTTCATAACACTATAGATACTTTGTATAGTATGCTAATTTTTCATTGAATATTTATTGAATTTTTGGGTGGAGGGGTAAATATTTGTGGGTGTCCTCTCGTGTAGGATCTTTTCTTGGTAACATGTTTATGAAGATTTTTTAGTATTTGCTGTTTATGCAGTTATATGGTGAATATTAGATGGGAGTAATTTATTTTTGAAAATGTCTCTTTGCTCTTCCTTTTTATTCATTATGGTGGGACGTATCTTTTTGGCTTCTATTAATTACTCGAATGAAGTTTTGTTTATGGGTTCTTGTGATGGATTTGCTAATACTGCTATGAAATTGGGCTGTAGTTTTTTTGCCCCGTTGTTCATTATTTTTTTCTTGTGTAGAAGTTTCGTCCCCTTCCCAATGTGTTTTTTCACCGTTGCATTATTTAGTTATTTCAATAACTCACAATAACATTCATTTTTGTCGTACAATCTCTTAAATTTTTCAATAACATTTTAAATTTTAGCTATGATTTTGATGATTATAACGAGTTTTTAGTCAGAGAAAGAAATGTGTATGAATCATCAAGGGGACAGTGAATACTGTAAAGCGAAATAAAGCCGCAAAACAGAGGAACTAACAAAACATTATTTGTCCCTTTACAAATCCTTAAGAGAGGCCCCTCCCACATCCATCCAAGAGACAGCGAGCATATGGTATAGGGAAGCTAAATATAACTTGTTTAAAAGTTTGTTTGAGATGTATTTGTGCCTGTCAGTAACAGAGTTATGAATAAGCTAGTAGAATTTTTCCTGTTGGTAAATGATAGTAGCATTTTTCTCATTTTACTTTAGTTGTTCAATCTAATTTCCTTCACATTATTCCTCCTTCCTCTTTCTGGTTATCTATTAGTGAGATTTGTATTGCTATCTGTATTTCTTAAGCAATAATTCAGCCTTGTCCCGATGGTGTATTTCTCACCAGAAGAGAGCAAAAGAAATAGTTGAAACTTGGGTTAAATTATTCAATGCTTCCCAGAAAGATCAGCGTATTGCTTATCTACACTTGGCTAATGACATATTGCAAAATAGTAGACGAAAGGGTAGTGAGTTTGTCAACGAATTCTGGAAAGTTCTTCCAGAAGCTCTAAGGCGTGTATGTGAAAGTAACGATGACTCTGGCAAGAAAGCAGTAGCCAGACTAGTAAGTCTCATTTTTACTCTTTACAAATTTTCAGAATTAATTGTACAAGACCACAGTATGATTATTCCCTTCAATCTTTTATACTTTGCTTTTATTGTAACAGTGTAGAATTGTAGGAGCCTGGTTTGGGTGATATCTTGTCCCTTTCTATTTTTCTGGGAATTTTCCCTTTTTATTAGAATGAGTACACTGAATTGTAAGGTATATTGTTCAGAATGTTAAAACTGTTCAGGTTACAGTATCTAGTCTATATTGTGCTGTAGTTTTGAATTCAATGTTGTAATTGGTATATATTTCTCCTGCATCATATATCAAACATTTATCCCTCCAGGTGTGGATTTCTTTTCTGGGAATTCATTTATGCCTAGTATAATCCACTGAAATATCATATTCTATCTAATTTTAAAGCATGTGTTCCCATGGGATGCTTTGAAAACCCAAATCATTCCTTTATTTGGATGGGGATAATGGTTCAAGGTTTTAACTTACAATTTATGAACAATTGATTAAATAGAATAATCCTCTTTTCAAAGTTCTTCTCTATGCAAGTTGGTATCAGAGCCCTCAATTATGTGGCCTTTGTTTTTGTTGTTGTTGCCAGCCACTGTTGCAGTGACAAGTGCTAATACTAGATCAATGCATTCTTAAGCAGTGCAGTTTGCAACTTGCAGTCGTTGCCAAACATGGTTTTTGTCAATCGTGCATGTAAGCCACATGTGACCCTATGGTGGTGCTTCATCCACTGTGGATAACTCCCCTTTTGTAGCCTCAGGGTTCAGTTTCATCTTACCTTTTCTTCTTTGGTGACTCTCTGAAAAGCATTCTCTTTTTCTTTGAATAGAATGCCATTGACTCTCATTTCTTGCTATGGAAGAAAAATGAATGAAATGTATGTTGTTGATTGAATTCTATGTTAACACCTCTATGTTAACAGTCAATGGTAAAACAGTTGTAATTTACTGACCATGACAGTTGTACCAGGCAACTACTTACTAAATTAGTTACATCAAACTGATAACTAACTACTATACTAACAACGACAGTTTTATTTTGTACAATGGAGTTATACACTCACGTCTCCCTGCAAACTCAAGGTGACTGAGTTTGTGCTTAAGAAAAGAAAATCTAGTTACAAAGGCTTAGTAAACAGGCAGCCCACTGATCTTGATCAGGAGTGTGCTGCACCACCAGTTGCTTATGCTGATGAGATTTTTTGTTCTCCGGGAAGCACATAACAAATTATGAAAAGAACAAGTTGGATATTAGGATTATAGGCTTACTGAAACCTAGATGTACTACAGCTAAAAATGGTCAAACCTTGCCCATTACCTATGAATTATAGGCTTCTGTATATTTTGTGAATTATTTGTTACATGATAAGAATCAGGAAACCATGTAGAAGCTGTGGCAGGAGCAATGTTAGCAACATTGACTTGGGAATGCTGGGGCGATTGAATTGCTGTGAGGATCACGACTATATAGGGACCAGGAAAATTAAAGTAAGCAGAGTTAGCATAAGGTGGTTGTGGAGAGTTGCACTGATTTGAAGCTGGATGACACCACTGCCAAGACTCGTTCGAAGCATCATTGATCAATGGAGACAGCCTCAAACTTAGGATTAAATGATATAGCAACTTAGTGCACTAGGACCACAGTGAAAATTGCACTGATTTGAAGCTGGATGATACCACTGCCAAGACTAGTTTGAAGCACCGTTGGTAAATGAAAACAGCCTCATTATGACGATTGAATATGTCCATAGTGAAAATAGACTTATCATGTGTTGGGCTTTTGCCACCACGACCACATGAATGACCAAAATTGCCTTTGGGAGCACCATGACTGTTAGAACCTATGAAATTGGATTATGAATTGGGGTTTGTAATGTTAGGGTTTATTTAGATGCAATATTGGTACTAACATCATTTTCACCATCAAAAGTGAGGGTTGGATTTGTAGTATCAACATGAATGAAATTTATAGTGTGTAAATGACATTGGAAGCTGAATTGAGAGTTTGTAGTATTACTTGAACTTTGTAAGGAAATAAAGAATTCTTTCATTGATAACAACCGTTCAAATTACATTCTAATAATCTCTGATTGTAATAATTAAATTCTTCAAAACAAGGAAATAGTATTTTAAAATGAATAGGAAGATTCTAAAGATATCTTTCCTAATCACTATGGAGTAGTTGAGAATATTTTTGTCCTAATGTTGAAAGTAGTGAAATTTAGGTATACATTAATTCCCTTGTGTATAAAAGACACATGGGGTAATATATTTATAATAATAATAAAGGAAAATATGGGCTAAACTCATATACACATAATATTATAACTAACATAGGATATTGTAACTATTAATATCTTAACAATATCTAATATTTCTCCTCTAGCTGGTGCATATAAATCATATGTACCAAGTTTGTTACAAATATAATCAATTTTAGGTTTTTGTAAAGACTTAATGAAAATATATGTTAATTGATCACTTGAGTTAACAAAATCGGTCTGGATGTCTCCAGATATAATCTTTTCTTGAATAAAATGACAATCAATCTCAATGTGTTGGATCCTTTGCTGAAAGACATGATTAGAGCTAATGTGAAGTGCAACCTGATTGTCACATATCAGTGTCATTTGAGTGACATCTCTAAGTCGCAATTCTTTAATTAATTGTTTAAGCTAAACAAGTTAAGAAGTAATTGAGGCCATAAATTTATATTAAGCTTCTGTTCTAGATCTTGCCGCAACACTTTGTTTCTTGCTTTTCCAAGAAACCATGTTACCTCCAATGGGAATAGAGTATCGAAAGTAGATATTCTATTAGACGATCTTGCCCAGTCAACATCTGAATAATAGACAACTTTAATATGGTTACTATGACCATATAGCAAACCTTTTCCACGAGATCCTTTATTGTATTTTAATATACGAATGATTGCATTTCAATGATATGCAGATGGGGGATTAAGAAATTGACTCATCACATTGATTACAATGCAAATGTTAGGACAAGTAACGTAAGATAGTTCGATTTTCTAACTAATCTTTTGTACTTCTCAAGATCTATAAGAAAGGACCCCTTTGATTAGGAGTTTGGTATTGGGATCTATGGGTTTGTCAACAAATTTTGAGTTCATCAACTCAATTTCCTCCAAAATATCCATTGGATACTTTCTTTGAGATATAACAATACCATTGTTGGATTGTGCTACCTCAATCACCAATAAATATCTAAGTTCGCCAAGATCTTTGGTCTGAAAGTAGTGACAAATGTGTTGTTTCATTCGAGAGATGTCATGGTGATCATTGCATGTAAGAACAATATCATCGACATATACCATTAAATAAATACACCCAATGCTTGAGTGACAATAAAAGATTGAATGATCTATCTCACTGACACAACTCATGACAAATTAGATAAATTGGACAAATTGGGAACAAACTACTGCATTTTTCCAAGACTAGTATGACCCAACTGGGTGAGATGGAGAATCCATAATCGTGGCAACATGTGTGGAAGGTTGTAGATGATAAATAACTTGAGACTCATATTTGGTGCCAATCATCTGTCCTAAAATTTGGTCCTATAAAGGAAAAAGAACTTTGGTAAAAGAAAAAACACAATCAAGGGAGCGTGTGAGACGAATAATGGATAATAAATTAAATGGAGATTTAGGAACATAAAGAGAATTATCAATGGACAAAGAAGGAAAAAAAGATTATCTGTACTAACACCATGGGATAAGACCGGTTACAAAAGCTAAATAACCTATTGATGATAGAGAAGAAAACAAAGATTTGTTACCTGTAATATGATTGATGGCACATTGGTTAAGAACCCAAGGTCCATGGGAAGTAGATTGATTTAGGCCAACAAAAGATGTACTTGAGTGTGTAACAACAATAGTGGAACTAGGCTTTTGATAATCCTCATACCATTTGAGAAATTCAGTGAGTATAGCAAATTGTCTTGCAGTATCAGATGAAGTAGGATCCACATTAGATGGTTTTGAGGGAGGATTAGTTTGGAACACTGCAGCAGATTGAGGATGACTACCATGTAAGGTATAACACCTATCAATCTTATGACTGAGCTTGTGACAATGTTCACACTTGTGACGCCTTTTGCTCGCCTTTTGCTTGGCTTGCGATGGCGACTATGCTCACCACGTTGAGATACCAAAGTAGAAGAATCATCATCAACGAAAGCCGGTATGACAACAATCGAGTTACTTGGTCACACAAAAGGGTGGAACAAGTATAAGAAAAATTGAGGACAACAAGGGACACCAAAACCTAATCATGAGCATGAGAATAATCATAAAAAAGCCCAAGTAAAGCCAATAACTTAAAGAACTTTTACTGTTGCTCTAGTTCTTGAGAAGGAGTACATATAGGAGGTAATAACTCATTAAAGTCATGAAGGAGAGAATGAATTTTACACAGATATTTAGCCATTGGAGCCATGACGTTTCAAAGTAACAACATCAATAAGATTGTGACAAACACCATATGGATGTTGAATGTCATTGTTGTATAACATTTTTTTCTATTCTCAAACTTTTGAACATGTTTCATAGGTACAAAATAATTGTTTTAAAGATGAGTAAGTAGTAGATTTGAGGACCATACATAGCTTAGCATCAATTTTCAACCCACGGGAAGCTTCATTGGCATTAATAGAAGTCACAAGTTGAGTGAGACGATCAACATACTCCTTACTCTTAAGCCAAAGTTTAATGGTTGATGCCTGAGTCTTACAATTAATTCCATTTAATTTGTCAATGATTAGATGCTCACAAACATAATTAGTGTAGATTGACAGATCAAACAAATTGGTAGCATTAGGGGAAAGGTAGAGGTTGAAGTCGACGAGGCCATAGATGAAGAGGAGATATAAAACCCTATAATCCAATGTTTTCCAATCAAGGCAACAAGCATTGACCCAAAAAGAGGAGGAGATGATCTCAACACAGGTGATCGCTGTCAGAGAAGAGGGGTAATACACCACTGCACGCGGTAGTAGTAGAGAAAAAGTGTGCGACTTTGAGGGATGTGTGAGAGCACGTGGCTGCTTTGGTGATGAGGTTTGTATCGACACACACTCACACACACACACACACACACACACACACACACACACACACACACACACATATATATATATATATATATATATTCTAAATTGGCCTTATCTCTAGTCGATGACACTTTCCTTTATGTTGATGTATATACATCTCTAGCGTGAGACTAGACATTAATGAGTGGTCTGTTAGCGGGTGGAACATTAAACCCAACAAACATTAAATTTCGCTAGGATAGACTCTAATCCATAGCTTTGATACTATGTTAAAAAGTAGACTTTAAGCCTAACTCAACCCCACAAAATTGACTTGTAAGGTGCGGTTTGCACCCACTTATATACTTTAAATTGGTCTTATCTTCGGTCTATGTGGAACTTCCAACAAATGTTGATGGACATCTATTTATAGCAGTCTTTCATGAACTGAAACTCTCAGAGACAATCTTTGGGCTTTGATTCTTTCTATCCAAAGTAAACTATTTTGTTGAAGAGGATTTAGCAAGGTAGACGATAGATAACATTTTTGTGCAGAAATTCCAACACAAAAAATACTCCAGGGTAGCAAATTCTGATGCAGAAGGTCCAACATGGTAGATGACTTGATGGACCTCCAAAGCATCAGGTGAGTATTAGTTGAGTCTAGACGATCTAGTAGTACATACATTAGATGAGTCTCGTGATATACACATTGGTCGAGTCTAGTGCATTTGGCTTGCCATGAATTAACTCATCTTTTGAACCTTTAAAACATTTTATTTCTAGCTTCTCATAATCATTTGAAAATCACCAAATCAATATGCTAACATTGTCCATAGGTCCATTAGGCCATATATCACCGTATCATCTATATATGACTTATGAGTTTGCTTATACTTTAGTTGCACAAAACATAAGGTAGAATGTTGAAGAAGCGTTTATGCATTAGACCATATTATCAAAACTCAGCTCATGGATGGTCCATCAGATCGTCTAGTGAAATTTTAGTAGACTAGGCCTTCTAATTAGACTGGTTTGTCTGACGGTGTATTTAGGGATGGAAATGGGTTGGGTATGAGTAGTGCTTATCCATTACTTGCCTCATGAAAAAATCCACCCCATTACTATCAATGAAAAAATACTTGTGGATTTTTTTTCATACCTACGAGTGTGAGTGTATATATATATATTTGAAATTTTAGATAAAATTATTTAAAAATAATTCTTTAAAATATAAACTTAGATAAAAAGAAAATTAATTTAAGTGCAATTTAAATCAACTCAATAAAATGCTAATGCAAATAAATTTTGTCTTTTTAAAAGGCAAATTTAAATTGCCAAAATATAAATTTTAAAAAATTAATCTTTTACAAAAATAACTTAAATCTCTTAGGTCTAAATAAAAAAAATAGAAATATATGAAGTCAAAATTTAAATGATTCTTTCATGATTAATATCTTTTTCACTAATAATTTTATTTTGATCACGTGGATTTTAAAAAAGTACTCAAATAAAATTCATTAATAATTATTAGCAGGTAGTGGAAATCTACATGTTGGATTCCATGACACCCTTCCTGGCTTATCTAAAGCAAGTAATTAAATATCCATACCCATTACCCTGGGTATCCATTAAGGATATAATTTTAGTATTCCTCACATATTTTACCTGTGGGTATGAATTTTTTGTCATTTGTAGGTGTATTAAAGGTCGTCTACCTAGAACATCTAGCATTTACCATGGCTTTAAAAACAGATTTTAATCAATGATTTTTGTTAGAGCTCAATTAATCCTAATTGGACAAATTCTAGTCAAACTATTGGATTTACACTCAATTATAATTCAAGAAATCTAAAAGTAAGTGTTTTTAATGTGATTGAAAGTGTACTCGTCCTGAACATCCATTAGTGGGTCTGGGCTTGGTAGTAATCCATTAATGCTTGATTGAGTTACTAACCTTTATTTTCTAAAATTTTTTTATGTCATTCTTCTTATCAATTTGTATTTTCTAAGCCGACCTTTCACTCTTTAATATTTTCGTTTGGTTTGAATCTTTTTTGATGTTGGTGTGTTGGATTGTAATGTTAATAGGTTGAAGTATGGGAGGAAAGGAAGGTTTTTGGTTCACGACTTCAAGGTCTTAAGGATGAAATAATAATAATGGGTAAGGTTCCCCCTCCATCTACAAGCAATGGAAAGATTTCAAATTCTATCAAGATAGCGAAGAGGGATGGCCACGTGAGAATAGTAAGCAAGTTGCAATAGCACGTCTGAGTTTGATCTGTTGCCTTTTTGATCCTGTGATATTTCTGATTTTGAGATGTGTCAATGCTATCTTCAATGCAGAAACTGGCTGTTGGGTGTTTGCCAGAGAAAATACTTTCTGCCTTTCAGCCTGTTCTTGATGAACATCTTAATGAGGAAACTGCTTTAAAAAACTGCAGTGCTGCTGTTCATGGTGTGGGTAAAGTTGTGGAAGATGTTGAAAATACATTGTCTCAAGGTAAGAGTATTTCTAGAGGGACTCAATCTGTTCTGCCTGCTACTAGCTTGACTGATGGAAACATTTCTGTTAAATGGATGAAATTTTTCTAAATTACTTGCATCTATGAAATGATGATGAATCTTTTTATTTTTATTTTGGAGGAATGGTTTTGGAGGAATAATTATTATAACGGAAATACCAATTTTAAAATGTAAAAATATTATGTAGAAAATTTGAATTCTTAGGTTGTACTTGGTTGTGACTGAAAGAATAAAGAAAATTAGAAGTAATAGGTCTTGAAGGGGAATGGATTACCTCATGTTGAATACAAAAACCGAGATTCTTAAGTGTGATGATCTCACTATTGATTTGACTTAAGTTTGACTTCATATTAAAATATTGATTTTATCACTTGAATTCAATCAACGCTAGGTGAGCTTTTTTTCTTACTTGATGTATATTATATTGAAAGGATTGCTTCTTATTGTGTGTTTAATCTGGCGCATCCCTTATTTATAATAATTCAAAGTATAATATCGGGAGACTTAATTATGACCAATAATGAAGAATGTCTCTAATTTTCGGTTATAAATATTTTCCTAATTACTAAGATAAAATCATATTTTTTACATATTATATACTTGTGCGTATTACGTGCCTCCTCAGATTTGAAAACAATATAGAGACAATATATAGACTAAGAAACTTTTTCTGTTATTTCAGCAATTGTCAACTTTGAATACAAACATCATCTTACAAAGGGAAGACAACTTTCATTTTAATATCTTTCATTTTAATGTGATTAATCATAGTTCGTGCAAACCAAAGATGACTTCAGGACAAATGTTTTTTACATGGAAGTCATGCGTCAATGATTTTCAATTTGGTTAAAATTATAAGTCATCCCTTTGTAGCACAACTTTGGCTGAAACATGTAATGAAGAAGTCGTTTTGGGTGGTAAAGAATGTATTTTATTTTTAAAACCAAGAGCTGGTCTATAAAGGTATGTTTCATTATTGAAGAAGTCTTGTCTCACCCTCCACAATGCCTCAACCTCTACCACCTATGTTATCTGAAGAATTAGAATTACAAGTCACCCTAGCTGCTATGAAATTTGTGTGCAACTTGCGTAGTGGAACTGCAGAGGTGCTCATTCAATGGACTGATCTGTCAAAATTGGAATCTTCTTGGGAATCAATGGAGATCATGATGCACCTGTTTCCTTCTTTTCAGCTTGAGGACAAGGTGACTCTTTTTGGGGGGAGAATTGTTAGACCTCTTATAAGTAAGCATTATAAGAGGATAAACCAGAAGTAAGCTTCTGCAAGGTTTGAAGTAAATAGGACAGTTGTTGTAGTAGTTGTTGAAAGTTTCTTAATCAATTTGGCAGTTTTAATGTTTTAGTCGGGGGCAAGCATAACTGCCTGCATAACAGCCTTTAGGTACACCCACTCACCTACTTTAATCTTTGACGGTTTCCTGCAGCAATTGGTAAATTTAACCATCTGTCCTTGTGTTCTATCTAAATGAAACTTGAGCTGTTTGAGGGCTTCATCTCTAGTCATTAAGTCCTGTGCTACATCTTCCACAACTATTTTCCCTGATAATGGCAGAGAAGAAAAATAATTGGGAAGGGAGAGTTAACACCACTCGAGTATTTCTCTTTCAAGGGAGAGTTAAAATTATTGGGAAGAACTTGTCCTCAGCGCCGTGTATATGATAAATAAAATTCCTTCACATATACTAGAGAACAAAAGTTCTCTTGAAACCCTAAAAAGCTTTTTCCCTCACTTTTAAGATCTCAAATGGCTTCATTCCTAGAATGTTTGGGTGCACAACTTTTGTACACATCCGCAACCAATTTGGGATAAACTTGATCCCTGTGCTGTTAGATGTGCCTTTCTTGGTATTCAGCTACTCAAAAAGGTTAGAAATGTTATAGCCCTTCAGCTAAAAAATTGTATATCTCCATTAATATCATCTTCGTTTGAAACCAGATATTTTTTTCTCCAATGCTGGCTTCGAAGAAGTTTTTTCAGCATATTGTGATGACCACCTTGAAAACCCTTTGTTCTGTTATATACTCCAACTGAGGCCTCCAAAAGTGAACCTACTGCTGAGCAAATTAATTCTCGGGGAATTAGAAATTCAAACTAATAATATCATTTATGCTACTGAACTGCAACCAGAAAATACTTGAAGAATTAGAGATTCAGCCCCAAGAGTTAGTACATATAGTTTTCCAAGATTCAGCAATCCAATCCAATTTCTGAAACCTGAAACTGAAAACTCTTCAAACTCTCCAAATGAACTTGATTTGCCAATAGCCATAAAAGAGGTACTACGAACTGCACAAAACAACCTCTCTATCCTTTAACAAATTATGTATCTCTAGATAGATTATTGGCTAACCATAAAAGGTTCATTGTTAGTTTGAATTTTGTTGTTGTCCCTAACACTTTTACTGAAGCTTTGACGAAAAATAATGGAAAGATGCCATGAACGTGGAGATGGATGCATTGGGAAAAAACAGTACATGGAAAATAAGGCTGATGGGTCTATTGAAAGGTACAAAACAAGGTTGTTTGCCAAGGGATACACTCAAGCTTATTGAATAGACTACTAGGAGACTTTTGGACCAGTTGCTAAGATTAATACTGTAAAGATTATTTTTTCCTCAGTGCCCATTTTGATTAAAAATTCTCTCCGTTGGTATTCCATCTGGATTTGAAGGAGACAGAAAAAGTTGTTCAGACTGCAAAAGTTTATGGACTGTAACAGTCCCCTAGAGCTTGGTTTGGAAGATTCACAAAAGCTATGAAGGGATTTGGCTACAAAGTCAAAGAAATCACACTTCGTTTGCTAATCATTCAGAGAAAGAGGGGGTAACAGTGCTTCTAGTTTATGTTTATGATACTGAATGGAAATGATGAAAAAGGGAAGAAAGAATTGAAACATAGACTGGTCCAGGAATTTGAACTGAGAGATAGGAAGATTACAGTATTTTTTAGGGATTGAAAGTAGCCTACTTTAACCAGGGAATTTTCACATCTCAACAAAAATATATAATTGATTTGCTGGGAGAAACTGGGAAAGTTGGGTGCAGAGTAGTGTTAACTCCAATAGATCCCAATCACAAGTTATATAAGGCTGAAGAGGAATCAGAAGTAGACAAAAAGACGAATCAGAGACTGGTTGGAAAATTAATATAGTTGGCTCACACAGGGCCAGACATTGCTCATTAATGAGTGTCATCAGTTTAGTATATGCATGAACTGAGACAATTTCATCTTCAAGCTGCTTATAGAATTCTACATTACTTGAAGGGCAGCCCTCGCAAGGGAATACTGTTCAAAAGAAATGGAAGACTGACAATTAAAGCTTAAACTGATGCAGGTTATGCAGGTTCTTGATAGAAGATCAACAGCTGAATGTTGTACTTTCTTAGGTGGGTAGGTGGAAACATAGTGGCATGGAGAAGCCAAAAACAGAATGTAGTGGCAAGATCATCAGTTGAATAAGATATTCAGGTCCGTGGCACAATGGCTTAGTTATTATGGCTAAAAATTATCTTAGATGACTTGAAGATTAATTTGGAGGGACCCATAAAGCTCTAGTGTGATAATCAATAGACATTGCACATAGTCCTATTCAGCATGATAGACCAAAATATAGAAATAAATAGATGCGAGGAAAAAATAGGAGAAGGTTTATTATTCATGTCATATACATTTCGTCCGGGCAACATGTGGCTGATGTGCTGACAGAAGGACTAAATACCTCAGACTTCCATTAACTAAGCTGAGACTGGAGGGCAATTGTTCCTCAGCTTGGGAATGCAGGACATTTATTCCATAATGTCATTTATTCCTCAGCTTGAGAGGTGGTGTTGAAATATGGGTGTAAATATTTCATATTTAATGTACATTAAATATAGATTGATTGGATAATAAATATAGATTTGTTTGTAAGAGATACCTTAAATTAAGGATTGTGATTAGGAGTTTATTTGGTGGATTTGCTCCAGATTTAGAGTCTATGTCTGGAGTTTTATTTCCTTTTATTAGGATTTCATTTTTCCTTTAAATACCAATGTATTGTTTCCTTTTTAGATCAGAAAAGTAATTCCGTAATTATTGCTTACTGCCTACACATTTTTTCTAAATTATTGCCATACAAAGGACTTTGTGCTGGTATATTGCACTTACTTGATTTTTAGAGCATGTGAAGGCTTGTGGCCAATTCTACTTAACGACTCTTCTATATTTCAATCCGAGCAGTATAGCTTTTATATTATTTCTATTGCTATAGCCTACCAATACTTTATTAAAATTAGTTAGGCTGACTATTGGTTGGATATCACGTCAGGAAACCAGCTAGGATCCACTTTGGTCAACGATTTGCTCAATGACTTACAAGAGCAGGAAAAAAAGCTTAAGCAGTACATTGAGAAACTAGAAAAAGCTGAGGCGGCAAGGGATTCATTGCTTTCTCAGCTTAAACACGCACTTCATGAACAAGTACAGTTGTCTCTATAAGTATGCTTATGTTAAAAGACTGAAATTGATGTTGTTTACTAATCTAAACTGCTTTTTCAGGAATCAAGGCAAGAGCTTGTTCACTCCCAGTTGCTTGTAAGAACAGCCTGTCTTTAATCTGTGTATTTGCTTTCTTGGTCTCTATCAGTATTACTCTTCCTAATTATAATATAATTTTAAATGTTTGTTGGCACTTAATGACGTTAATTTCAAGCATTCTTAAGATTTCTGTCTTCTTTGGCTATTATGTTACACTGACTAAGAAAGGTGAACATTTTCTCAATTTTGAACTGAAGTCATATATAGATTTCGTCAATATGGTCAAACTGACATAACACAATTAATTTATTACCAAGATGAAAAGTATATAGGTTTTCATATGTTTTTGGTCCTTATAAAATTTCTTTACTTTTCATTTCTCAAAAAGTTGAAATCTGGTTTTTGGTTCCTACTATTATGTAATAGTTATTTTATATGTTTATTTGTTTGATGAAAGTTAGGTGATTATCCAACTTACGGGAGTTAGTGTTTTTGACATCATGTCAAAATGTAATACTTTAAGTTTTTTTATAGATCCCTAAAATAAAAATAAATTTTACGGATCACAAGTAATTTCATATTTTGGAATTACAAAAATCAAAGAAAAATATAGATAGGGACCAAAACAAAATTTTAGTCATTTTATAGGAAAATGAAAACAAATTTTCTAAATTTTATAAGGAAGATAAACATTTTTTTCTATGGACCAAAACAAAATTTTAGTCATTTTATAGGAAAGTGAAAACAAATTTTCTAAATTTTATAAGATAAACATTTGTTTCTATAGACCAAAATAAAAAATACTTTTTATAGACGCTACTGTCAGTGAGTTGATTGAGCCCATGTATTTAAATTCTGTTAGGAAATCTGAGGAAGATAAATATCAGTGAGATATTTACTAATGGGACATGAGTTAACTAAGTGAGTCTAATTTGTAGGTTGTTCAACTTGCCTAGTTTTATAACATTTCGGACTTTTTGTCTAGTGGCACTTTTTAGGACCAGACTGTATAAGTGTGCACTTTTAGGGACTAAATTAACAAATTGCCACTTTAAGAAACCAAATTGTATATTAACTGTAACAGAAAATGTTTGTCTGAAGGAATCTGAACTTTTGTTGTGAGCTTATTATTATTTGAATAAGTGACTCATGAAATTAGTTTTGGCTTCCCAGTTTCTATATAAAGGAAAAACAAAAATCACAATTGATAAGCTAATCTTCCTTTTTAAATATATTTTACCTACCACAGTTGTTTGAGGTTCTATGTTCTGCTTGTTTTGAAACTTTTTCTGTTCACAGTTATTGGGTTGGTTTGATTGTAGATAAATCAATCAAAAAATAACTGCAGCTGGTTAACATTTGATAGGCGCAGTTTAAATTTTCTCTTTACATCCATTAGATATAACTTCTTAGTAACATTTTCCAAACTCGGGTGATATATAAAAAATGCAATTTGACAGGAAATACTTCGAAGAAAAAATTGGCGCATATAAAATAGACACGGATAATTAATTTAAATAGAACCTAGATAGTATATATTAAAAAATGTTAGATTATTAAAAAAGATATGTATAATATAACTAATTCATTAGATTTTGTGTCTAAAATGTGAAGAAAGTTAGTATGTCATTCTCTAAGATAGAGTACACTTAATTAAGATCAATTACTCATCAAAAGGGTGTATTGGATGGTTAAATGTGTAAAATTTTACTATTTATAAACTGATTCGCGTGTATTTTATTCATATAAATTGATGGTTTTAATATTCTGAAGGTTGCACGAGGGCAGATCGAGAAAGCAGTTGGTATTAAGAAACGACTTAACCAAGCAGCAGAAGCTGCAGATCCATCTCAGGCTGCATTCGCTCAATCAATACCATTTGCACCGTTCCAAACTACTGAAGATGATAACAAGAAAGCGAAGGAAGCAGCAGCTGCTGTTGCTGCTAAACTTGCTGCCTCTGCATCCTCTGCCCAGATGCTTACATCTGTTTTTTGTTCTTTTGTAGCTGAAGAAGCTGCCTCCTTGAATGGCAGCTTAAATTCTACAGGATTTTCATCAGGATTACCTATTTTCAACCCAGAGAAAAGACCCAAACTTGAAAAACCAACGCCTGTTCTTGATGTTAACAGTTCTGATATGACCAGCTCTTCCTTTTATGCTGCCCCTATACAACAGCCATCACTGGCAAGTGTACCACTTGCACCGTCAGTTGGCATGCAAACTGGGTCTCAAGCCAATCAGTTACAAGCTGCATTTGCTTCAGCACCCCCTCCCCCGCCTCATTCTTCAGCAAATCAACCATCAAACCAATATGTCCAATCAACTGGTTTGATGGCTGGGGGAATTCCTTATGGATATGGACCAAATGGCCTACCACCTCCACCTCCTTTGCCTCCACATGTGGCAATGGGGTTGTCAATGCCTGGTAATCAATCGGCACAGCAGCAACAGCAGTCTTCTCCCGGGGGATATTACAGGCCACCTGGCATAGGGTTTTATGGGCAAAGTCACCCCTCAACACCACCCCCGGTACCTAGGCAGTGACCATGATTTGAAGATCATTGTCCAACATTGTTGCAAAACCTTGTAGCAAGATCATCCCTGGGAAATTGCTGTGTAATAATGTAAATTGTTAGAATTAGATGTGGCAAGAATTAATCTGTAGTCTCTTTTACCTACTGCCTTTTTCCGCCTACTGTCTAAACTCTGAGTAGTAGTAGGCTTTGATAGCACTAGTTGAGATCTTACCTAAGCAGTTTTAACTGTTAAGAGAAAGAACCTCTTGGGGCCTTAAGTCTTTATCTGAAACATCACGGAGGCCCTTGTTACGGTGCATGTGGACATCTTGTTTGTATGAAGCCTTCATATGGGGATAAACATTGACAGATGGTGTTATTCACCTCTAGATGGTTTTCAGAGCTTCACCTTTCTAACGCCTTGGAGGTTGGAATGTGTTAATGTAGATTAATACCAATTGACAAATGTTGATATTGTTATTGTCTGCCAGTGTCTGGTTGGTGTGTTAGGATCTTTACTTATGCTTTAGAGAAAATTTATTGATACTATCTAATATTCCCTTCCTGATTCCCTCACTCCTCTTAGCCGATGAAATTCACCTTAGACTAATTATGAGTAATTTTTACTTGGTGCACGCTAAACAGAGAAGACCTTTATCATTTCTAATTCAAAATCTCAAAATCTATGTTAAAAGATTATTTACTTGAGATTTGCAGTTGATTGTTTCAAAAAATTTCAATGTTAGTAGGATATCGTTTTCTCAAACGTGTTTATTCATTTTTTTCATCACAACATGATATATACTTGCTTTTAAGGCATATGAAAGGGCACTGAAATAAAATCATTTTCTCAATTAGGAAAAAAATAGATTAATGTATCCAAGAATAATTTTCAAACGTGAGCATCATGGTTGCTCATGAGTGCCTTATTTTAATTTTATAGGTCTTATAATAAAGTAAAATTATACAAACATTCACTCCAATGCAAAAGTTGTTGAAGTGAATGACTAATCGTATGTTATAAGTCTTGCTATTAAGTACCTATTTTGTTATTAGTTTATCTTATTCATAATATAATCTATCTTCAGTAATGGTTACATATACAAGTAACACTAAGACATTTACTCTAATGGTAAAACATAGTAAACAACATTGCTTAACTTTAATCAATCAAACCCTACAAACTTATTTATCTCTGTTCCCTCATTAAAAATCATATTGAGAACTTCATGCAAAAATATAAAAGGAGGTCACATTGACTATTAATTTCTTCTAAAAGGCATATGTTGACCAAACAAACATAATAGCAAATGAGATAAACTATTTATGTTTCCTCCTTTTTGAATGAAACTCCATACATCATGAAATTTAGGAAACCCAACCCATTAAGTCAGAGAGACCTTTTCAAAGTCAATCTTGAAGGACACTACCTCCACATTCTCTATGTTATTCCTTCCATGATTAATTTGTCTTCTGCTAAATAACAATTCTTTATAGTAGGAACATATCCCACCCAACACCACCTTAAACAAAAAATTGATAGACTTTTTGAAGGAAGAATCCTATTAATGTGTGTATCTAGTAGGAATTAAATCTATGAATTCCCCGATTATAAGTTGAGTGTTTTAATCATTCAACCATTAGTCTTTAGCCGAAAATCCTATCGTAAATTAGAAGGTATTTAATTAAATACAATTTTTTTTCCTGTATTTCCATAAATTTAATCTGTAATTTACACAAATATTATATTTTATAATTTTATATTTTGTAATTTATATTTTATGTAATTTGTAATACAAATTTTATATTTTAGATTGTATAATTGAGAATATACATTTCATTTCGAATATTGAAGTTCAAAATACCTCTGAATAGAATTCAAAATGTATTTTTATTTTATATTTCAGAATATACAATTTAAAACAAAAAAAATTATATTGTGTTATTCTGTGTTGAACTCCATTTTTTATTTGTCTTTCTTAAACACAGATTGAGATAATAGTTGTTGTCTTGACGTTTTTGAGGGTTTTCTTCTATTTCATATATTTAGAAACTGATAAACTAGTCAGTGTTACAATTTCTAATTCTATCTTCTTCTTAATAAAAAATAACGTAGAATTGGACTATATAGAGATATACAAGTATTTTAAAATAAGAAAATCAAATTATATGACAAATTAAATTAAAAATTTATTTTTATATCAAGGAATCTTTCATTTAATGCATACAAATTATTTTTCTATTTTACTTTTAATAATATCTTAAATTCTGAATATAAAAATAGGATGAAAAGAAAATGATGAAAAAAACTACTACTTTATTTATTATTTATTATTACAATCAATATTAAATGATGATATTTATTTCATATTATTATAAAAATAGTATATTGCTGGAGTATAATTGGATATTATTGTTGTAAATATAATAAATAAAATATAAAAATTATAACTAAGATAAATATTAAATTATTAAAATGAAACAGAATGATCTAAAACAGGAAAAAAAAAATGGACACTGCTTTTGTTTTACAGGAATTTATTAGTGTTACGTAACATTTGGCAAATATTATGTTTTTTGAGGAAGATAGAAATGACAGACTAAAATAGAGCATTCATGGAAATTGATAGAGTATAAATTGGTTTTGATGGAAGAAAAAATTTGGGAGTTTCGTTTTCATTTGATAAATGTATTTCTCCCCTTTCCTCAATGCTCTTCCTAAAATTGAATGATTCGCAAGTGAAGAGTTAGCACACCCAGGACGCTACTGTTGATTTGGTAACACACCATAACACACAATCTCTTTCTATTCATTTCTTTATTCTTCTTTTTCCTTATCAACCACGAAAACCATCATCAAAACAATTAAGCAATTCATTTCTCTTACTCATCACCACCATTTTTATTATTTTCATTTCATTCCAAGATTCCTTCCCTCTTTCAAATTCAGGTATTTAAGAAAGCCACAATTTTTGTGTTTTACATCTCAACTTATTCGTCTCGGTTTCAATTGAGAAGAAAAGAGTTTATTTTATTTTTTAATTATTATAGGTAAATTAGACACTTTTAGGGTTTATGCAATTTCTGCTGGTATTTGTTTCTGAACGTATTCTGTTATTGAAATTCAGTTCTTTTGTGGCTCTTGTAACTTGGGTTAGGGCAATCAGGGGAAATTACCACTTGGGTTTGTGTTTATCAGCATGTGAAACGACATAATACTTGTGATGTGGGCTATGGAAACAATAGGGAGGACCTCTAGCTGGTGTGATGCATGGAAATTAGAATTCATGGAGTTTTATTGTGAACATTGATGATGATAATATTCTTTAACTTGATGGTTGTGTGCTTTATTGTGAACATTGATGATGATAATATTCTTTAACTTGATGGTTGTGTGCTTTATTGTGAACATTGATGATGATAATATTCTTTAACTTGATGGTTGTCTGCTTTATTGTGAACATTGATGATGATAATATTCTTTAACTTGATGGTTGTGTGCTCTGATAAAGGTCCTTTTTTTGACTTGTAGGCTTGAACTATATAGTAAAGAGACATACTAATGTCTTCAAGATCGTTGAGGAGAAGACTCCATCATGGGGATGTCGATGGCAAAAGGAAGGAGCATTTCGATTCTTCGGGATTAGATTCTTTGAGTGAGCCCTTGCTGGCAGATGATGATTATACTGAGAATAAGAAGGTGAGGGAACTATTTGGGGGGCGGGGATATTTTGAATTCATTTTTAAATGTGTATACATTTTGTGATGGTTTTCCTTGTCTTACAGATATGTACTCTAGAAGATCTATGGGATGACGAGAGGAAGAGGGCGCAGTTTCATTGGACATTCATATTCTCAAACATCATTGCGCAATGGGCTCAGTGGTTAGGTGTGTGGTGGATGACTGTTTTGGACCTTTCAGATGCAATTAAGCTTGATAGTATCAGTAATTGAGTAGTAGGCTGTTTCACTAATGTTAGCATAGAGCAATACTTGACTACTTTTTTCATCATGAGTGTTTTCATTAGCTGCAACTAGCCTAATGATGTTATGTTCATTTTTTCCTTTGCGGAAGTTGTCTTCTTCTAGTGCATACGTTGACTGACCCATGTTTACCAAACATTCTCATAGGGGAGCTCTGCATTTAACGTTAAACATGATTCTTGTGGTATAGTTTACACATTTTTTTGTGCGAAGTGTTAGTGTACATTTTTCTACCAGTGGTAATTATGGGGAACCAATGCTTTTGGCACTGTTCAAGTGAAGAATTCAATGATCTTTTTCCCTTGAGGTCTTTCATTTATATTGGTAACTAAAAGGATCAGTCATTGGGCTGTGAAATTTTTGTACTGAAGCATTTGAGGGATCTTCTAAGTATTAGTTGACTGAAGTGATGGAGATTGATGATTGATATCAGGTTAGTTATTGAGTTTTGGGGCAGAATCACATGGTGATGGGATCACTACATGTGAGGTTTGAAATGTAAAGCCTAGTGATAAATGGGAAACAGTGCTTGGGATATTTCGTTTTTTGAAATACACGAACTTTCTAACAGAGAACTGTTTATATTTATTCATTTCATGTATTTTTTTTACGCTTTTGAAAAAATATGAACCTATACTGTAAGTAGTAAACATTTGGATTTCAGGTATTATTATCTGTATGCTTTCCTCATATCTGACTGGTGTACAAATGGGAATACAAGACATGCAGCATGTCATGATTTTAACAGTGATTTTGTGACCTTTAAGCTTATTTGATTCATATTGTCTTTGCAGCAAATGTTGTACTAGGATCTGGATCTATTATTGGACGTCTTTTGTCTTTCCCTTATTCTGCCTTAAATTTGCCAAACAATAGGATTCTTCCTCCATCACTAAGCCCTCTGCAGGTATGTCTAAGGAAATCTCATCTGAAATTCTTCTGTGCTTGCTTATGCCAAATCAAGTATCCAAATTCTAATTTAAGTCTTTGGCAAATGAATTCATACAAATGATTTTAAAATTTGTATTTCCTATAATATAAATGTCCTGAAATACAGTTGATCTAAATTATGAATTTTGATCAATCAAATCAAATATCCTGAATCTACCACCCCTCTTTTATGAATGAAATGATGCCAGATAAATTCTGATAATGTAATCAAGAATGCAATTGTATATTTATGTGGGATTTAGTTTAATATTACTGCATGATTTCTTGAATGTTTTCTGTAAGGCATAAGTTAGAAGTCAATATTTCTTCAAAATTTGATATTTATTTCGTTGAATTATAAATGCTAACTTTGAAATTTGAAGTGTCCTCCTCCTTTAGTAAATGTGTTTACTCAAACATCTGATCTGTGGAGATATTTTGTTTTGTTTTGTGGAGCTTCTGTAGCCCTTTTAACTGATATGATTGTAGTTGAGGTATTTGTTTGTTTGCTGCTGTTTTTGAGAATATCATGCTATATATTGGTAGTTATTGTTTATAGCTTCTGGCCGCCTTCTTTTCTTGTTTATAGCAATTCATAGTTCTTTAACATGTATTTCTTTTTCAGGATGAAAGAGTGAGACAACTACGCCAACGGCTTGAAGTTCCTTTTGATGGTTCTAAGGCTGAGCACCAAGTATTTAAATAATTCATTTTCTGTTTAAATTTTCATATCACTTTACTGACATTTGCTACTATATCCTACATCCCATCTGTTTTATTTTTAACTTGTTTTTTATTCTGTTGTTATCTTCTTGTGTATCTCTTGATATAATGAAGCTGATTTTCTATTTTTCTCTGCAATCTGCATGCATGCTTGATATGCGATCTTATTGTGTTTGAACTGGAATGTGAGCATGGCAATTTCTTGACTTTCAAATGCTTGCACATGGAGATAGATAAAATTTAAAATTAAATTGCCTCACATGGATGAACTGAAATATGTACATCCACAATGACTATTTGTTGCATGTCTTTAGTATAGTATAGGTATCTAATCTACCGATAGGATGTTTCTAAGAATGTAAAATATAAGTAGTCAATAGAATATGTAATATACTTTTTCTTATACTGACAGTAGGATGTCATTTCAATCTTTTTTGGTTGCAGGATGCACTTAAACAACTGTGGAAATTAGCTTACCCTAACAGGGAGCTTCCTTCACTTAAATCGGAACTTTGGAAGGAAATGGGATGGCAAGGTTCAGACCCTTCAACGGATTTTAGGTGTGTGATAAAAAACAACGGCTTATACTTTTAAGGAGAGGGGTTGGGAACTTGGGTATGGATAAGGTTTTATTAAGCAACAAGTCAGACCCAAAATATTATCTCAGATTGTTAATGCTTTACTGGTTTACAATAGTAAATAAGTGGTAACATTTTGACCCTCTCATCCACTCTGTTGATTTCTGTAATAATCAGGGGCTAACACTCCTTTTAGGTTTTGTACTTCTAAATGTATGATAGTTCGATTTTGGATTTTGAGGGGTAGTTTATTGCGTAAGGTTTTTTTTTTTTTTTTTTAATTCTTTTTCAGAAAAATATCTCCTGAAAGACAAATTTTTGACAAGATATTTCTCAATCATAATCTTGATCTTCCAACAACAGTTTCTTTGAAGTATTTGATCTTTAGACAATCGATTGCATATTCTTTGTATTTTGGGGAATTATGATTAGTTAATATTGAACTTCGAATCATGGTATGCAGGGGCGGAGGATTTATTTCATTAGAGAATCTGATCTTCTTCGCTAAGACGTATCCAGTAAGTTTCTTCCATTTCATTTGCATTCATGCATACACAGCCCGTGCTTAATGAGTTGGTAAGTATTTGTTACTGATTTTTCATTATATTATATTTAAAGTTATAATTTGCTTACTGATTTTTCTCTCAAGGCCAAATTCTATCCCTATCTTTGTAAAGAGAGTGCTTTACTTTATATAACCTTGGTTGTACTCTTCTATCTACTTGTGCACGATAGAAATTGGCCCATAATTTATCTACTTTGATTCAGAAATTATCAGATTGCTAAATAATGTCCCATTGTGATTTAGAAGTTATTATATGTATATAGAAAGCCTTTTTTTTGCCTAGGGAGGAGGGAGCTTTAAAATCCTGCAGATCCATATACATTGCTTCTGTTTTCAAGCTTAGATATTTTCTTTTTCTGAGAAAATATTTTGTAAAAGAAGAGGTGTGAAAATTTCATGGGGGATGATAAGATATCCCTGTGAAAGGAGAAACTAAAAGAAAATAGAAAAATACTAGATGAGATTGGCTTTAACAATGAGTTGTGTCCTTAGTTGCTGGTTTATCTGCAGTCAATACTCTTTACTGGCTAAAATTGGAACAAAATAAGCTGTCAGAAAATAAGAGCCTACTATGGATGGTTAATGATGTATTTTGTTTTTCAAAATCCAATAAATTCTCCCATCAATACTTAAATGCATTAAAATTAATTCAATGAAGTTTTCTCATTCTTAAATCACTTCAAAAAACGTTTTCCAAAATCTTATGAAATTTGTTCACAAATTTTATTTTTGAGAATTGTTTCAAAAATATATTTTTAATTTTTTAGAATAAAATGTATTATTGTATGGATCCATGAAAAATAATTTCTTAATGGATTAAATTTTTATCAAATGGATCAGATTTTTAAATTAAATTTTTAGTGGATTAATTATTTTTTCATCCGATCAATTATAATTCAAAATAAAATTTATTAGAAACTATTGACCAAGAAATGAACATGTCATTTAACTGTGAAAGTAGCCTTCTGAAAATTCAAAAATGGAAATTGGTACCTTGTTCTGAATTAAGCCTCATCAACATTGTCAATCTTATTAGGCGTCATTCCCACCCCATACTTTTTTGTGTTTTGTTAAATTATTAGTCTGCCCCTCTTAACATTTCCCTCCTCCTTTTCACCCCACCTTCTTATCTTCATACTTATTTTCCCTAGACTTTTTCTTCTACAAGCATTAATCTTTTTTGTCCCTCATTCTCCACCTCTCTTCTACAAGCATTGCTCTTCCACATTTTACTCCTTTTTTTTCATCAAAGCCAATGCTAGTAAAATTATATGTTGCTGTTTCTGAATTAGAGTACCAAATTACTCCCGTTCGAACTTTTTTATTTTAGAAATTCCTAACTGACATATAAAAAATATTATGTAAATTTATTCTTGATGACTACACTGCTACCGGTGTACCAACTTTTCCTTGTGTTTCTGGTTCGGAATTTCTTGCAATTATGTAAATTTTCAATATAGTATTGACAAAGTTGTTTTTTCCCCACTGTATTTCTGCTTTGATGGCTTTATTCGAAGCAGAAGTTGATTATATATTCATTGTGCACAATTATGTATGTTTTCTGCATTACAACAATGGTTTGAAAGCGGCACGTATACATTATGTGTTGCATACTTCAATGGGTAGAATGGTTTTGGTTAATTAAGCTGGCTTCTACCTGTCGCTGTCATAGGATTCATTCCAGCGATTATTGAATAAACAAGATGGAATCAGAGCAGCCTGGGAATATCCGTTTGCAGTAGCTGGAATCAACATTTCTTTTATGTTGGCTAAAATGCTGGATCTTCAAGCAGGTAGCACATACTCTCTTAAGAAGAAATTCGGTGTTCGGTTGTAATGATGCTGGTTATTCTCTGCTCTAAGTAATCCAGTTTCACACATTTAATATTTATTTTTGGGCGTTTCGTTGTTTGCACTTAGTGTTGATTTTTGTTTCTTACTCGGTCAGATACATCATATATGTAAACTCTTCTGATTGAACTATTTTCTTGCAGGGAATCCATCTTCTTTGTCCGGAATCTGTTTTCTCAAATTGCTTGAAGAGGATGAAATGGCATTTGATAACCTTTTTTGTGTTGCTTTTCAAATGATGGATGCTCAGTGGCTAGCGAAGCGGGCGACATATATGGAATTTAATGTAATGTAGCATTAAATTTTATCTGTTCATTTCTTAATTATTTTTATTACTCTGATAATCTTGATTCATTTATAATTTTTTTTTTCACTAGGATGTTTTGCAGTGCACCAGAGCGCAATTAGAGCGCGAGCTTACTTTGGAAGACATTTCCAGCGTTAGAGATTTACCTGCTTACAGCATGTTGAGATGATTGATAATTGTGATTTAGTTCCAACATTTCTCTGTTTTTCTTTTAATATGAAATGTTTCTAAAGCATTTGCCACTTTATCTGTATACAGAAACGTAAAAATGAAGCATTGCAAATATCAGATAAATCTTTTTTATCGATTCCGCCATGCTTGTATTTAAGCATATGTATTAGCATGTAGGAAGTTCTTCATAAAATTTCTGCTGCCAATAATGACCATAATTCAAGTGTATGAGTGCCGGAATATATATTTTTAAAAATACATTGAAGTCTGAATTATGTTATAGTCGTCTTATTGTCACAAAATAATATATGATTATAGTGAAACTATTATAAGTACAGGGATCGAGTAAAGTGATATATTGAGAGATAAAAGAATTGTTATCCTTTGATTTATCCGTGTACTTCCATAACTTCATCTCGCACGTTCAAAATTACATTGTTATCCTTTGAGTAATAACGGATTTTACTTTTTATTAACCAATATTAAATAAAGTTGTATATACTTACACCTTCCGTTTTGAACTTTACTTCACTCCTCTTTTTGCTTACTCCCCTATTTTCATTGTGCATTCCGATGATGGTTCAGGTGATGATTCTGATAGTGGTTTAGTGATTTTGTTGGTGGTGGCTGTCGTGGGATGATCCATATTGACTATTGTGAATTCTTCGTGAAACTGAAATTAAAAGTAAGTAAAAAATTATAGGTTTAAAATCTTTAGTTGTTATTATTTAAGTGAGTTGTTTCAGTTTGATCTCCGATTTATTAGAATTTTTAATTGAATCTTTAAAAATGCTAATTTGAATCAATTGAGCTACTGCCGTTAAATTTAGTTAACGGGGTTAAGTTTTTGCACAGGTGGGAGGTTGATATGTCAATTTTTTGAAACGTGGTATGTTGATATGAGAGTAAAGTGCTTGTGAACCTCTCTTTCCAATTCACGCTCCATCACCTCCTTCGTAGTGCCAGCGATTCTCTTCCCCTCCACCACCAACACACCTTCACGCCATCGTAAGAAGAAGCCATTGCGAGCTTTGTCAAAGCCACCATGAAATCTCGAAACTTGTAGCGTAAAAGCTCCAAAATCACAGCGTCACCATGAGCATCACCGTGAAACGAAGCTCGTCACTTCATCTCCTTTATTGCGAAACACTTCCTCGCAACCTGCAAAACTTGAAACATAGAAAGCCCCAAATCT
Organism: Vigna reflexopilosa; assembly: GCA_027742785.1. Lineage (NCBI taxonomy): Eukaryota > Viridiplantae > Streptophyta > Magnoliopsida > Fabales > Fabaceae > Vigna > Vigna reflexopilosa. The sequence continues at coordinate 15,078,592 of CM050914.1, forward strand.
CTTCCCACCAGAAACCCTAAATTGTGACTTCGCTCATCTTCCAACTACCGTGATGGAGCAACTCCTCCTTTATTACGGACAGTCACCTTGAGCTTCTCACACCACCAGAGCAACACATAGCCACCAAGGTTTTTTCATTACCGCAATCACATTGGATGCAAATCACGAAACTTTTCCCTTCGCCCAAATCGTGAAATCACGAAATAGCTCCTCTTTATTTATAGCAAACATGAAATTCTCCCAAATCTGTTTAGCAGCCACATTCCTCTCACAAGCACATTTCTCTCAGATTTTTAATCCCAAATTGAATCCCAAATTCAGTTTTATTGAACCCTAAATCCCTTTTCAAAAATTCATATTATTATAATTTTACAAGTTGTCAAATTCCATGTTTCAACTCTCAGCATGTCACGCGTTCAAAAATTGACACATCACCCTCTCACCTGTGCAAAAACTTAACTCTGTTAAGTAAATTTAACAGCAAAAGCTCAATTGATTCAAATTAGCACTTTTAAGAACTTAATTGGAGATTCTAATAAGTTGGGGATCAAACTGGGAAAAATCTACAAGTAAGAACATCTAAAGGGTTTAAACCAAAATTATATTTGAGAGATCCTTAAGTGATTTTTGGAAGTGGAGAATGATTTAATCGTATTTCGAAAAAAAATCAATTTTAAAAAACCAATTAAAGATTAAACGTAATTTCGGAAAACGTTTGGCCTTTTAAATTAATGTAATTCTTATTATATTTATTATATAATTTGTAATATGTTTTGTTCATATTATTTATTAGGTAATTTGTAAAGTTATAATATGTTTTTGTTTTTTTTTTTGTTATTTTAAATTTATTAATTAATTTTTAATATGTCTTAATGTATTTAATTTTGAAATAATTTATAATATGTTTTTTATTAATTATTTAATTTTTAATATGTTAAGTTATTTTTTATTTATTAGTTTATTTTGTAATATGTGTTAATGTTATTTATTTATTAATTAATTTTTAATGTTTTGATATTTTTTATTTATTAATTAATTTTTAATATGTCTTAATATAATTTTCTTTATATTTAATTGATAATATGTTTATGTTTTTTATTTATTATTTAATTTTTGAATATGTTTTTTTTATTTTTTATTTATTAGTTAATTTTAATTTGTGTTAATTTATTTAATTTTTAATAAGTTTATGTTATTTATTTATTATTTAATTTATTTTATGTTTTGTTATTTTTTATTCATTATTTAATTTGTAATATGTTTTAATGTATTTAATATTTTAGTTAAATAAGTTTAAGTTTTTTAATTATTATTTAAATTTCAATATGTTTTTTTTACTTATTAGTTAATTTAAAATTTGAGTTAATTTATTTAATTTATAATATGTTTATGTTTTTTAATTATTACTTAATTTTTATTATGTTTTGTTATTTTTTGTTTTTTATTTAATTTTTAATATGTTTTAATTTATTTAATTTTTAACTTAATATATAATATGTTTATGTTTTCTATTTATTATTAATTTTGAATATTTTTGTTGTATTTTATTTAATTTTTAATTTATAATTTGTAGTATATAATTTTGTTTTTATGTATTATTTAATTTTTAATGTGTTGTTTTTTTATTATTTAATTTTGAATTTGTGTTGTTATTGTTATTAGATGGATGAATATTTAGTGATAACTATCTATTTCAATTAATCGATTCTGAAATAAATTCGAGCTTCATGTTCAAATTTTATTATTTCATAAATGAAGTGTTTGAGGGTGATTATACAAATAAGTTTACCACTGATCAAATATTTCCATCATGCGATGATTGCATCAATTTCAGATTTGTTTTGGTTATTATAAGATCTGACACCACAATTGGTGAAGTCGGAAGAAAGACGTTCATTTTGTTAGGTTGTGAAAGGAGTGGTAAGTATAGAAAGTATAAACCTAATGTTTAGCCTAGTGTATCCAGGACAAGAAAATATAAGTGTCCATTTAAGTTGAGGGGCAAACCCTATTCTAATGGAGAAGGTGTGGTTTTAAAGATAATCTGCGGCTATCACAACCATGAATTAGTTGAGACTTTGGTTGGTCATCCTTTTATTGAGAGGTTAAGTGCTACTGAACAGTACATACTTTTTGACATGACTAAGAGTTAAGTAAAACCATCAAATATTCTATAAACTCTCAAAGAACATAACGATGCTAATGTGACGACAATAAAACAAATATATAATGCATGATACACATACAAACAATCTTTAAGAGGGTCGATAACTGAAATGCAATAGGTGATGATGTTAGATCGAGATAAATACATCAATAGATGTTTGGACGATTTTGACATGATAAGTGACCTGTTCTAAATACATCCTGATGCAATGTACTTGTTGAATTCATTAATATAGTTTTCTTGATGGATACCACGTACAAGACAAACAAATATTGTCTCCCTTTGCTTGAAATAGTTGGCGTCACATTAACTAGGTTAACATTCACATCTACTTTTGCATTGTTATCAAGTGAACAACAAAATAGTTTCACTTGGGCATTGAAAAGGTTAAGAGGATTATTTATGACATCTGAGGGCGGTTCATGTGTTATTATTACTGACAAAGACCTCGATTTGATGAATGTCATTGGCAATGTATTTCCTAAGACTTATTAGATGCTTTATAGGTTCCACATTATGAGAAATGTCAAAGCCAAATGCAAGATGTTAGTGGATTCAATTGAGTCATGAGATGTGTTGATGAAAGCATGGGAAAATGTGATAGACTATGAGGAATAGTTCATGTTTAGTGCTTATGTTGATAGTATTTAATATGTCTTTGTTGTATGACCTTTATTTTTTGAATATGTCAATCATACTTGGATCATTCCGTGTTAGGCATACTTCGTTAAGGTGTGGACCAATAAAGTTATGCATTTAGGTAACACAACAACAAACATGTAATTGTTATTCTTAATTTTTTTTACTTATTTATGTTATATGTCGTATCATAGTATTAATGTCATTTGTAACAAGATTGAGTCTGCGCATTAGAGCTTGAAAAGATTAATGGGGATCAGCATGGGAGGCCTATGTTCGTGTTGGGATGTTATGCATAACGTGATTGTCCTACAACATAACAAGATAAAGGCATCGTTTGAAAAAATCTTAATCTTATGAGTCAAGCTTATAAAGGAATAAGATTTAAAAGATTTGTTGGACGTGTTTCATGATATGCTGTAGGACTTATTGTTGATGAATTTGAATGAGTGAATAATATATGATTCGATAGTGGACGTTGTCATTGTGTTCTCAGATCAACTTACGATCTACCATGTGCTTGTGAATTAGCATGATATGAGCCTAAGATAGTTCCTCTGGGTGAAATTCATGTGATGTGGACCTGATTGATCTTCTCAAGTATTGTGTCAAATGAATCACTTCCAGAATTATGTATTGACCGTGAAATTGATATGGTTCAGGAACACTTCAAGAAGATTGACATTAGATAAAAGGTCAACATCAAATAGAAGCTAGTAGAAATTGCTTGCCCTGAAATGACATCTATGGTACCTCCTTCGCATAAAGTGAAAATCAAAAGTGCATAATAAACTAAACTTCCACGAAATGAGAGCTCTACGAAGCGTGACCCATCATATTTTGAGCACGTAGACACTTTGAAAAGTCTTTATCAAGAAAATCTCATGTCAAATCGAAGGCTAAACAAGTTCTAAGAAGGCGAGTATTGATGTTAGATCAATTCCATTCAATTTTTCATCTATACATTGTCAAAGTTGTAGTCGATGGTCATTGCGGTTATCGATGCATTGTTGCTTTGTTGGGCCTACGTGAAAAGCCATGACCATTATCCAAAATGACCTCCATAAAGAACTTACTATGTGGCATGATGAATACACAAGATTAATGGAAAACTACGATCAATTGGAAGAACTACGACAGTCTTTGGTTGTCCATGATCGATCACATGTATGCGTTATTTAGGTTCACACATATTTCTTATTATAGGTTATGTATTTCTTTTGATAAATACTTAATTTCATACCTTATAGGTTAATCTTACAAAGTGGATGACCATATCGGACATTGAGTATGTCATTGTAAATCGATACAATGTGATCTTATTTTGTCTCTCATATGGTCAGAGTTATACCATATTCCCACTATGGAGTTCACTGCCTCCTAATATCACACAACATCGATTGATATATATTGAACACATTAATAAATGTCAGTTCGTATAGGTAAGGTTATATTTCTTTTGTCTCATTATAATTATGATTCATTTACTAATATTAACTTTGCAGGTTCACTTACAAGAAGGTTGTCCATTACCTATTGGACATCATTTCCTCAACCCATTGTTACCAAGAAGCGCGAGCATGATCCTCATTTTATACAAATAGGATGCAATCATTTGTGGAGTTAATGGGTGTTAATACAATTTATATAGATTTGGAAGACTCCTAAAGTAAAGTTTGTCATGTATTAATTTAATTTTTTATTGTAAGTAGTTTATATCCATTCTTGAATAAAATATGACTTATTTTAGAAGTTAGATTCTTAAAAAATGTAAATAATGTGGTTTTCGTATTAACTAAATTATTTCAATTATGTATCCTTATTTAATTTGATTCAATTAAGTCTTTTCATTGTAATGTGTTAAATTGTCATATATGTTGCAGATATAAACAAGTTGGTTCAAAAAAATTATAAATATTCAAAGTATACAAAATTTGACATAAATAGTATCAATAAACAAAAAATACATAACAATAAGGTCCTATCAAGAAAAAAATGATCGTCCACATACATTACGACCACCTCTACTACTTGATGCATGCTCCTCAATGGACCTATGAGCTATTTGTAGGGGCTTAGTAATATGGTCCCACACTACTATATCCTCAGTGACATCATGACATGATACATGGTCTGCAACATCTTGACAACATTCCTCACAGAACCTTGAAATGACCATAACAAACAACATAAATAAACCATCTTAAATATCATGTAAGACAAGAATAATTAGTTTAATTACATACCAATAAACCAGAATCAGACAACGACCTACTACGAACTACGACTGGGACCTTATCTAAGATGTGTCGACGTAGTCGCGAGACAAGACTCGGTTGGTCATTGTCGAGAGCAAGAATGATGTACGGATGGGATACCCTCATAAACCATGTTAGGTATTCCACAACACACATAGATGGAGAATCAACTTCAACGACATGGGTTATAGTATGCTCAGCATATGACAACCAACACAAATCAATGGTCGGAACGTTTGGCTATGGAAGACTCTTTAGCGGTCGCAGTATCATCTGCTCATAATCGAACTGCCTTAACACACATTCAGGTAGACGTTAGTGAAGCATCTCACCGTGTTTGGTCCACCCAAAAAACATATAAATCGCCATGAATGGGCGAATAGCCCTATGTGACTGGTATGGGCACTAGATGACCGCATCGTATGTGAGCCCATCAAGATATGACCTTCCCTCCAGAAGGCTCCAACCCTGCCTTGGAGCTACGAACCGTGAAGCTTGAGGATCACTTTCATCGTAACTAGACGACACTTGCTTCATTCTCATGCTAGGGAGGTACTCATAAATCCAACTCTACAAAAGCATTAATTAAATTGTGTTATAAATTCCAAAAATATTTCAAAACAAAAAATCCAACACAAATCTGTACTTGTAGAAAAGTGCAATAGCCAGTTATTTGCTTTGTGTCAACAAAGCTAGCATCCTCAAGCTGTTCATTCGTATCTGCAAGTACAAAACACTCTAATGAGAGTGTCACTCTTATTTGCAAAAATAGTGCATCAAACCAGATGCAACAGGTACAAATGAGCCACGCACTTCTAGAGTTCCTACTCACAACACTCCTCATACACATCCTTGAGCCAACTCAACTTATGTTTAGGACCGCATGTTCATGTCATCTCAGTTGTAGCCGTAGCGCGGTCCGTGATAAGAGATAGAGCCTCCTCAAATTCTAACGGTTTGATCTCATAAAAATGACCCATAATGCATAGGTGCAACAGATTGTTCACATCATCTAATGTAACGATCATCTCACTTTTTGGGAGATGAAAATCATTTGTCTCGAAGTGCCACCTCTCTATAAGCGCTAGTATCAATCCTTGATCGGCGTAGTCGTAGGATAAGTTTACTAAGGAACTCAACCCAGACATCATGATAAAAGGTCAATAGCCTCATGATATAATCCAATTTTTTTAACTTTTTTGCCATGGGAGATCACCTTGATTTTCCCATCCCACATAACAACAAGAACAATATATATATATATATATATATATATATATATATATATATATATAAAAGAATATAACCAACTAAGTACGAATTAACATTTAGGTTGTGTACTAATCCAGCCTAGCCATAAGGCAAATGGAACGTGCTGCGTATAATGGGTAAGCAAAGAGGTGTCTAGTAGACCTCCTAGGAATCCACCTTCTTCATCTTGTTGTTGAGCAACATTCTCCTGCACAACATTCTTGTGCTTGACATGCTTCTCATGCTCTTTAGTAAGGAATTGCTCCTCAACAACACCAACATTAGTTTCTTGGTACGTCCTTTACGAGTTGATGTCGTAAGTATTCTTCTTTCACCCTGTGATAAACTCTCACCATGATGAATACACACACCTCTAGTTCTAGACATATATTTCAACCAAATATATTACAAAAAATATATATTAATTATGTGATATCCCAATTATATAATCATATAATATAGGCGTCATCATCCAAATAAAAGAGAACAATTTAGAAATAGACTTGCAAATAAGTCTTAAAGTTTACAATCATCCAAGAACTACCAGAATTTAAATCTTAAGTCAAAGGTCTAAACATAAAGTTAGACATAAAGAGTACATCAAAGTGATACAACTATCAGAGTATTTCAAAATGACTTAAATTGAAATATAGAAATCCTAATAAACTAAACTGCAACATCAGCATCTTCCAACTCTTGCTCCAAGGAAACCTCTTCAACGACATTTACTCCAATCCAAGTGGATGATCATCGCAAAGGAAAACATACCTAAACAACACACAACAAGGAAGCAAGGGTGAGCTAGATAAACAAGCAACATACATATAGCATAATCGGTCAATATCATCATGTTTAATCATATATAAAGTAAAAAGGTAAAGACATACAATTCGAATCATGCATCAATTACTCAACACAAATCATCCGGATTTGTATAAACTGTCGAACTATTGGTCGTCTTTGCACTTGCATAGTTCAGCTAGCCCTCCCCAACACTATGCAAGGTAAATCTCCCCAATCTGTTTATGTCTAAACTCTAAGACTATAGACGAGGATCTCCCTCTACTCTCACCACTCACACTTTTCTTCTCTATCTGAGCATGAACAGTGCTTTGAGTGTAGGGATAGACATACCAGTTCAAAGCTCCATACAGTTATACACAACAACAACAACACCCCTCAAATCACTTTCAATCATCTCACCCTGAGATGTCTAGTTCATACTCAATTATATCATTCTATTCAACAATCATATTCTTTCAAAACACACAAGCCATATATGTAAACATACCTGACACTCTGCCAAGCAAACAACATTAATCAATCCAAATCGCATGAAATCATTCCTAATACATTACTAGACAATAACAGTCCTAGAAGAACCACTAAACAATACAAAATCCCATAAATCATACTTAGGCAAAGAAAATAGCTTTGAAACCATCACCAACAGTTTCAGAAAGGTCAAAAACTCCCAAAACGACTTAAAGAACGTCCAAAAATGATATCCGGAACCCCGGAAACCACCAAAAACTGTCCTAGATGATTTTCTGATGACAATAATCGATTATCATACGTAATAATCGATTATTTACGAGAGCTTCGAAGAAAATACGACTTTCTGACTAGAATAATCGATTATCAAGTGAGATAATCCATTATTCTTATCAGTTTTTGACAGTAGCCTGATTTTTCTGGTTTTGGTGCATCTGAGACATATCCAAATAATCAATCTAAAATCTGTAACACTAATATTGATATGAAACATGCTTATAGATGAAATTAAAGTATTACATTGTTCATTGGATAAGAATTAGATGTACTAATCCAACTCATTCTACTCCAAAACATCAAACCCAATTCTAACACTTTGTACCTATTTTGACCAATTTGGTGACTCAAACAAGTCACAATCCACTTGCTAAGACTGCCCAATAGCCCAATTATACCCCAAACCTCCATTGCCCAAAATCACCTCCTCACTTCCCCAATTTGGCCTAACTTTAACTATAAAACTCCAAAATCATTAACTTAATGACCCAAATTCAATTCCACTACTAAGAACGTGTTTTTAACCAATCTTATGATTCTGTTAAGTTGTAATATACTTCTTAACAGTACCCCAACGATCCAATTACACTCCAGACATCGACTTCTCAAAATCACCCCCTTACTTCCTCTATCTTGCCCCAAACACTATAAATTCATTTAATCCTCTAATTACTAGTTCTTATAACAGATTTACCTTACCAATAACTCAATCCCAGCCACACTTCTCCTCCAAATATATTCACAACACCAATTCGCAGTTCCGCAATTTCTCATTTAATTACATACAACACACTTTCACACCAAAGCACAATTGTTCAACAAACCAGAGAATAATATAGATTTTTAGCACTTGCACAGTTCATACAAACAATGAAAAACAGTATCTAGCTCCCCTTATCTCAGATTTACGATACGGTTCAACTCACAAAAAGCTTCTCTAGTGCCCCTTTCTGGAAAAGAAATGAAACAGCGACCTACAACCACCGCATTGGTGGTGGAAACGACCCCTTTAAGGCTAGAAGGAAAGAATGGAACAATTGGCACATGCAACTTGCCCTAGGTTCAAAACAGCGGAGAAGAGAGGCGAAACCACTTACCGGTCCGAAAAGAGAAACCAATCGGTTCAATCTAAAGCTCTTGACGTTGCAGATGCTTGGGCACCTCCTAAACGAACATGCACTGGATTAGTGTGGAACAATGGTAAAAAGAAGGCAGAGAAGGAGAATGAGGTTTTTCTAGAGATATAAGCGTTCCGCAAAATAATAATGGATTTTCTGCCTTGGTTTTAAGAACTTCATCATAAATATTAAAAATTGATTTTTCTTTTATTAAAAAGCCCCCTCTTTTATATTAATACTGTTTCCACCCCTCTTTATTCTTCCTTTAATAAATATAAATAATTTTAGGTCCTTACAAATTACTTATATTTAAATAAAACAAAAACTAATACAATATTTCAATATTTTAAATAATATATAATGGAATAAATATAAATATGAACTTAGAAAATAAAAGTATTATTAAAATATATCAAATATTTCAAAATTTACATGAAGGATATAAAAAAATATTATAAACTATATCTAAAAAAATCTTAAATAATCAACATTATTGAAATAAATAAACAAAGATAAAATTAGAATTTTAAAAGTAAATTACAAAACAAAGTTAAATTCGTAAATTTATAAAAATATAAAAAATACATTAACAAAAAAATCTAAAATAAAAAAATTACACAATAAAAAAATATTTAAATAAATAAACAAATGTAGCATTACAAATTAAAAAAATAAACAAAAAATTACATAAAAAATCAAGAAGAAGAAAATCAAAAGCGTAATTCAAATTAAGATAGGGCTTAAGCAACTTTTTGAAAATTGGTGAAATCTTAATTATATTTCAAAATACGATTAAGGTTTCGTAGGTTTTCGAAAGTCGGTTAAGATCTCACCGAAATTCGAAATATGCCAAAGCTTTAACCGAGTTTCGAAAGTCGACAAAGCCTTAATATAGCTAAGACTTCTAAGCCTCATCCCTTACATTCTCACATTACATTTTACATACATTTCAATCATACCCACCAATTCATTTCTATCATACACCAATAACAACCACATTCATTTAAGCATTCATGAATCAACACAAAGCATAGAAAACTAACCTTGAGCAAACGAGAAGACCACAAGAACAAGACGACCACCGATCATTGTGAGAGAAAGACAACTAGGGACGCACCACCACCACCACAATCACACGAACACAGTCGCACGATCATAGGAACACCGCCGCAAGTGGGAAAGTAAAGGAGGAGAAAGGGAGGCACAAGGTAGGGGAGGAGAAAGTGAGGGACGCTCGCATAACAAATGTGGGGTTTAGGGTTTCAAAATTTTAAATTAGGCAGAGTTATCGTCACGATGGAGGAGGCTTCTCGCAGCGGGATCTGTGGTGGTTCGACGAGTTATTGTCACGCGGCGCTACGTCACGGTGGACCTTGTTCTCGCGATGGCAGAGGTGGGATTTATGGGGTTTCTGTGGTGGTGGTTCGTGATGGCGATATGCATCTAGTCTCGTCTCACACTTTTCGTCTATAGTGGTGGCACTACCGCAGTGCGGTAGAGTGGTGGTATCAGCCACTAATTCTATTGGCCACAACTTTAGCATCGCGGATCAAGCAAAGCCCAATTTGTAGACCCATTTTGGGAACTTTGGATTTATTACTATTATTATTATTATTATTTAATTTTATTAAAATAAAATAAAGCAAAATTAATAATTAATTCAGAATAAATAAAATTTAATTTTGGTATTGTTTATAATTTTTAAATGAGTTATTGATAATTAAGAAATCACTAAAACAAGTCTTCTTTATCTGAGTAGTTCATAGAGAAATTATGAATGTTCATGTTTATGTATATCCATACGAGTATTGGTCGACCTAAAGGAATATTAATATTTGGTGGGATTGTATATGCACTTAACATGTGATAATTATAAGGTTTTACATGTCAATGATAAAATCAATCCAAAAATAGGTTTGTTATTAGACATGTTTTTAACTCCATAAACAAAAAGGACCTACTTACATTAAAAAAAAGATAAGACCACTTTGAACAAACCTCATAAACTGAGATACCAAAATAAGTATTAAACCATTAAATTATTACAGAAATTAAATTACGATATAGAAGCAGAACATGAGATAAGTTGTTATGGAAGCATGCCCTGTTAGTTTAGTTTGATAATGACCATACCCGATACCTATTCATTTGAATATTATGCTCTTGAGATAATTATCGTACATATGCCATTTGTGTATAAATGTGTTATGTTTCTTTTTTCCATAATTAAATATTTATTAGACAGTTTAATATATGAAATGAATTTTATTTATTGATTATAAATTTATTGTAAATTGATTGAACGAGACGATAATATAGAAAAATTGATTGAATGTAAAAATATAAACATGATTTTCTTTTTTGAAAAAACATATTTTATAACATACATGTTAATGTATAATTTTAAAAAGAACTATTATAACAGGTGAATAATTATCTGTCATAAAACATAAAGAATATTATAATAATTAAAAAATATTAGGTCATAAACTCTCACATATTATGACATGTAAATATAGATTTGTCATAATAATTTGTTATATTATGACTTGATAATTTTTTATTATAATAAACTTTTATTATAATGCACTGCACATGTTATAATAAGAAGGGACAGAAAGTTGATCATAATATAATATTCTGAATTTATTATGATGTACATTCACAACAACAAGAAATTTATTATGAAACAGACATTGCAATTAGGTTTCTGTGTCAATAAACTGTTTCGCTCAGCTACCAATTGTCGGTTATACACAACATTGTATTAAACAAAATTGTTAGTTCAATATCATATTTATACAAAAATAATAGTCATAAATAACTTATATAAACTGTGCCTAAATTATTGAAAAAGTTATGTGAATCGTACTTCCACAATTGACAGATAGACTTTTTTATTTTAAAAGAAAGTCATAATATGATTATAGGATGTTTTGGAGATAGACTCATTAACGAAAACAGTGAAACTGGTCAAAATTAAATAAAATTTTTAATAAGACTTCTACTTCTAAGTTATTTTTTTCTATATATATGTTATAACACTTACATCATTTATTCAAAGTATTTTAATTTAACAACATATATCAATTCCTTTTATAAAAAGTTTCACAGATATAGTAAACCTACGTGCATAACCTTTATTTTATTTATGATTAAATATTTTATTAGTTCCTGAATTTTAATGCAAGAATAAAATTTATTAATGTGTAATATTTGGATATATTTTAGTTTTTAAAATTTAAAAGTAAATGAAAATAATGTTTTTAATCAAATTATGTTAAATTTTTTAATGCCATAAATATATTTTCTCATTACGATTAAAATAAAAATATGCTAAACAATTTAAATTTTAACATTAAATATATTTAATAAGAAAAACTTTAACTAATTAAATGAACAATATATATTCATTTATTTTTTAAGTTTGAAAATCAAATATCAAAATTTTAAATATAAATATATTTTAATTTTATGATATTTAAAAACTAAAAATATATTTAATCACTTTATTTAAGTACTTCTTAATATCATTAACTTATAATATGGTACATTTTAATAGGTTTTTGAATGAATTTTTTATTGAAAATTTATCCTTTAGGCTGTGTTCACATGCAGTGAATTTACTGTTTACGAAGAATACCAAGTGACGAATTAGAAAATAATGATGTTCACTTCCAGTGATTTGAAGGGAAGGAATTGCGGAGATTAGCGAGATATAGGTTTAATTCATCACCCGCGGATGACAAGAGATTTACAGGAGATTGATATAAAATATCATTTTTGTCCTTCTTTTATTTTATAATTTGTTGCAGGTGTAATCATTCAAATGGATTATTTTTCATCTTGTTTGTTTGAAACGGGTACTTTTTTAAGTTAGTTTAGCCGTATTAAGTTGGTTTTTATTTTTTTTAAATTTTTTATTTATTAATAGCATGTATTAATTTATAGTTTCTTTTAAGTTTTTTATTTTTTTTTAAATTTTATACATTTAAAAATAAATTCATTTTATTAAATTATAATTTTTTTCTTTTTAAAAATTAATTTTAATTATTATTTTTAATTTTTTACTCTTTATAAATATTTTTACAATTAAATATAACATTAACAATTATCAATTTATATTACTTTAATAACTAGAGGTATTTTGGTAATCTTTAATGTCTATTAATTAAACAAATTTTTTAAAACTGTCACATCAATCAAATCTAACACTAATTCTCACAAAATTCACCCTTAAATCTATTTTCAATTACCTTCAAATCCATTCAACTAAACACAAAAAAAAATCACCCTCAAATCCACTCAATCACTCTCCCCCAATCACTCTCCCCCATCACCTCCAAGTGAACACACCCTTAGTTTACAATGATACAATGAAGCTTTCAGTGCCATCCTACGTCTACATCGTGTACTAGATGTATTTATTATTCCGATAAGAGAATAATAAATTTTTCTAAAATAACGAATTAATTTTTTATACTTTCTTTTTTTTATGTAATATAAAACTAATGTTATTATATTATATATATATATATATATATATATATTTAGAAATTAAGATCGTTTAAGTGTTTATTGGTAAATTTTAGCAATAATCGTTTTAGATATTTTAGGATTGATATCACTGTAGATTAATATCTTTAGTACATCTATCCATCTAAAGAAATTAAAAAACAGAAATTGTTATTACCAATGCCATAGATAAATAAATAAATAAGAAACACCTAAAATAAATTAAATTAAAAAGACATCAATTTTTACACTTATTATTATATTGCAAAAATGTGTCATTTTACATGCGTAAGCAAAGTAAAGTTCCTCTTTCCACATCCCAAAAAAAGATAATATAGTCTATATAAGATGATAATGGTGTTGTAATGTAACCCACCCTTCTTTTCTACATTAATTTTACAATAATTTAAAATAACCTATTTTAAAAAAAAAAAATTGTACATTACTGATGGACTCGAATCTTCTCTGAAAACTTTTCTGGTCTTTTAAATTTTTTAAGTTTTTTACTTCCAACACCTGATAAAAATTGCCAATTTAAAATACTATTTTTTACCCTTTTCCAACAAATAATGACGTTTAACGAACAACATGTGCACGATCAAATTACGACCGTAACTGGAAAGTGAAAAGTATTATTTTTCTATTTATTCCTTCACCTAAAAGTAAGCCAAATTAATTGAAAGAGAAAGTAATCTAATCTACTTCCATTTAAACACCTCAATATATTTATATTTCAACCCCTTTTATGATTGAGATACACAACGCAATAGAAAATTAGAAACAATGGGCAATTGGAATGTGTACCTACCAGTCAAGAAGAAGGAAAAATAAATGTTCTGATAAAGTTTAACAAATAACCATCAAATAAAGATCAATTAATCTTTTAGCTGTGAAAGAAATAACATAAAAGTATGAAACTAATTATCTGATCTAATCGTTTCATGCTCAGGTTCAGCTTTAGACCACCTATTAATTCGGATACGGGCTATCATTACCTGCATGGGAACATAATGATTTCATGATTTTTTATATATATAATTGAGTAAACATTACAGAACAATAGAGAAAATAATACCTGTTCATCCCAATTAGTTCTGTAGGTTAATATAATTAGAACAATAGTTTGAATTAGTGTCCCAAACAACATTCCGATCCAAACACCCTACATAGAACAAAGGTTGTCCATTGGATAATATAGGAATCAAGTGAAATTTGAAAATGAGAGAAGAAAAATACTGTACAAGTCTTACCTTAACTTGCAAGTGGAAAACATTACCAAGTAATATTCCAACAGGAACACCTATTATGTAATAACAGCCTATGTTCACATATGCTACGGTGCTCTGCCACCCTGCTCCAATAGCAACCCCTGTTGAAATCGAATAATTTCATATCTTTCAGACTTGTCCAGTTTATAAACTAATTTACTTAGTCATGTAAAAAACAACAGGATTCAAAAGTCTCGAATATATCAAGAGAATTCAATTCCATAATGGCTTGGTGAATTTTGACATTAGAAAAGTGGAACTTCGAACAGAATAAATTCTTCAAACCAAGATAACACAAGTTATGAAAGCATACCTGAGAGCACTGGTTGAACACTGTTTAGTAACAAAGAAAATGCCAACAAAGGTGACAAATCTCCAACAGCAATAGCCACGTCTTCGCTTGTTGTAAATACATAGGCTATTTTTTCTCTTAAAAGTAAGAAAATTATAAACAAGATTAACCCAATTGCAAAGGATGTAAGCACCGTCACAACTATAGAAAATATTGCAGCTTTGGAGCTTCCTTTTCCAAGCTCGTTTGCCACGCGAACACTGCGAATGAAGAAAGATTAAAAGTTAATATTCGGTTTAATTTGTTGTACTTTTGAAAGAAAAGAATTTTCACTATTCATTACCTTACAGCAGCCATGAAGCCAAGTGATATCATCATTTCCCATCCATTGACGTTGATGCTGTAAGAAAAATAATTTTTTTTTACATCTTCAGTTTAATAATTTTGGAAAAAAGTGTGTTCTCATTTCTCATCTTCAAATAATGTAATGAAAAAGGAATATACCATATAGATAGAGCATCGATTTGAACCTCTGCGTTTTCCATGTTACCCGTTAACAGAACCAATATTGTGTTGTACCAGAGCTCAAGACTGTAAATTATACAGTAGAACAGAGTTAGAAATACTTATATATCTATTTAAGAATGTTCAGTTTTGGGATAAATTGCATGACAGGAATCTAGATATTGAAATCTTTGCTTTAATCATAAAGAAAATCCAAATCAGTTTAAATCATTAGCTGATAGAGAAGAAAGCTCACCATAACATGGCACCGGCTGAAAGGGACATCTTGACAACAGGCCAGAGGTCTTTGAATGCCAGAAAGGAGAAACCTTTCCATGTATCAGAGCACCACCCACATGTCACAAATATGATTTGACCAACGTTGGGAATCCAGTATGCCAAAATTGTTGAAACCATTGCACCAGTAATCCCGAGCTTCAGATTCATTGTCAAAAGCCAGGAGAGAAACACATGAATCGCTATCGCAAAAGCTGCCAAGAATGCAATGATGACGTTCTTGCTTTGAGATTGCAGAAACATTTGGGTGGTGAAAGAGAAAATGAAAGAAAACATGACAGGAATTGCCCAGAGAGAAATGGTTCCTGCAACATGTGCTATGCTCTCATCTTGGCCTAAAAGTATCAAAATTGGGCTTGTGAAGATGAACACAGGAACAAGAACAAGTGCAGTCAAGGACAAAACTATCCATGATCTCTGAAGATACACTCCCATCATGCTATATTCTTTTGCCCCAAATGCTTGTCCACAGAGTGTTGACAACGCACTCGCCATTCCTAACTGCAATTCTCAGTTCACAGACAGAAATAATTTGTGTTATTATCTTGTAGCTGCAGTTGATATAGCATGAAATACTATTTTTTTGAAGGAAGATGAAGATTTGTACATACCAGAATACCGTTGGCAAAGCGAATGAGAACAGTGAAGACAAGGGCAAAAGCAGCGAGTTCCCTTGGGCCAATATGACCAACAAAAGCTTGACTTATAACATTGAGACCGAAGGAGGAGAACCTAGTGAATATGGCTGGTGCTGCCACTATCCACATCACTTTGCTCTCTTTCCACACCCTTTTCCCCAACGATGATTCATCTTCTTTTTCTTCCTCTGAGGTTGCTGCTCTGTTCAGCAATTTCTGCTTTAGATTCTCCTCCATTTTCCCAGTTTTTGGTGGGGCTTCTAGATCAAAGAGAACAAGAGTTTGACCCTATTTTTATATGAAAAAAGAAAGAGGGAATTCCACAGAGACTAAAACACAGAACAGAACAGAGTGAAGAAGTTTTGTTTATAACCGCGAGGAAAGCACGAGGAAGAAGAATTATTCATTCACTGTATATTTTAAGTGTAAAAAGTAATTGACTGAGTGATCATTATTATATACTCTCAAAACTGGACACAATCATTAATAAATAGGTTTTCTTTTTCCACAATCATTGATAAATATTTAGACAAGTTGTTGATCTAAAACCATAAAGCTTAGATCTTTTTGGCACCACGATTGTCTAGTATTAAAAAATGAAACATATATGACAACTTATAGATCAAGGAAAGTTTTAATAAGATTATATACTCTTCAAAACAATCTATCCTCTCTTTGCTATAGAAATAATTCAAAAATATATAAATATATGTAATTAAGAGAAATCAAATATGCATAAAAATATTTGATTAAAAAGCATTGTATGTTTTCATATTTGTGTGTTTTCATATTCATATATAAAGAGATTGTTAATCACAAACATTATATATTATCTAATAATAATAGGTTAGGTGAGGTTCCACATATCTTAATATATATATATATATATATATATATATATATTACTTAGAATGAGAAAATAAGAGAGAGTCGCTTGTTAAATATAAATGGTATGGTTGGTTTCTTTGGTTGAGATTTAGGAATAAATGATGACTCTACAGTTAGACATATGAGTAAGTAAAATGTTAGGGTATTGATAGGTGAAATTTTAGGAGAGTTGGTTCTTGAGTCATTTCAGAGTTAAGAACTTAAGTTTAATGTAATTTAAGACTTAGTTTTTCATCCTCTTAAAAATCTAATGTATAGGTATGCTAAGTTGAGTGTGCCTTGATCTAATGGATTGAGTTATTGATCATTTGATCAAATTGATATCTAAACCAACGTTTAAACATGTTTCTCAATAATTTCAAGTATTTAGATATTAAATTGGTCATTTAGAAGTGGCTTAATATGCAGATCAAGAATCAGAGCTGCTAGTTTCTAGTATGGTGCTCAACGATGCCCAAGCACCAGAAAGCTGCAAGGTTTGGCACTCAGTTACACATAGGTGGTGCTCAGATGCTAAAGTTGCAAGAAGGATGCACTCAGCGACAACGATGTTCTGCTAAACACCATATGCTTTGGCCAAAATTCTTTCTTTTTTTACATTTCTCTCGATTCTAGATTCTTTCAATTCTTTGATTTGACATATAAGTTTCTTACAATTATTTTTGGTACACTCTTTTAGGTATGTTTGTTAATATGAGTGAATATTTACATTATTTATAAGAAAATGTAGTGAAGGTTAAATGGATGTTGCATATACGAGTATTGATTCAAAGTTGATATGAAATGACTTCTGAGTGTGAAATAACATATGATGCTACAAGGATTTCAAGGAGGAATCCTTAAGATGGTTGTGTATAGTGTATGTATTGATACAGAACGCTAGTGATTAAAGGTTATTTTGACGCTCTTAATAACTTTCAAATCTCAAAAAGAGAATGATAGTTGTGTCATGGAGAGTAGCAGAAGGTCCTTAGTTTGTTGGTCAATTGTTTTGGCCATAGATGTTTGATAGATTAACCTCAGAGTGTGATAGTTGGTGTGGATGCGTTGTTGTTGTTGTTGCATCACCTCCGAGTGTATGGTATAGTTCGATATCAATACATGTATCTGAATGATCAAGTCTAGAGGAAAGAATTATATGCCTTATGATTGAATGTTTTATTTGTGTTATGTGTCTAATTCTATAAACGAGATATATGATTGTTTTGGTACATTAGTTTATCCTTTTTTTCTCTGTGTTGTTTGTTTGTTTTATTTTTTCTTTTGCAATGATCACCTTAATGGTGTGAACTTAAAGAGATGTCTTTGTGAACAGGTGCTTTGAGTAGATGGAGTTGAGACAGAAAGTAGGACGTTGTTTTTTAATTTCATATATTTTTGGAAGATCTATTACATTTTGGTTAAGTGTAATATCTCATAATTGTCGTAGGATCTTGTATATATTTTATTATTATAAGTTATTTATAAATATATGTAATAGCATCTTATAAGATTTCATTTAAATTGACTCTTTTGTAATATTGAAAGTGTTATAAATATCATGATCATTGAATACTATCAAAATTAGGATGTTATAAATTTTCAACACACTAAGTTATGTTTGAAGTTGTCTTCCCATATTTATACTTGTATCCTTGTTGACTCTAATGTCATGTCTTGATTGCTTTAATGCATTTGTTGTTTTCTATTCTTCTTAAGCTACTTTTTCTTTTGAATTGTAATATTCTTTTAATGTCATTGTTTTATTTAACAAGTTGACTTAGGAATTGGGATTTTGATTAAAATTTGATCATCTTCATATGAAACTCTCTAATCCACACCACTAAAAATGCATTGATAGGTATTAAGGATTTATTCACCAAACCTCCATTTGAAGAAAAATTGCACAAATATGTTGCCTTAGGAAAACTTTATGAGTGCTTTGTTAATAATTTAAAAATAAAATAATTTAATAATAGTTAATTTAATAAATTTTTATGAGTGTTTTAAATAGACTTATGAAAGTAATCGATGCAATTTTTCTTTCTTTTTTTCACATAGCTTTCAATTTTTTAGAACCATTAAAAGATATTTCAATGAAACTTGTATTTGACATGGATCTCTTTACTAACAAATAATGAATACATATCTATATCATACCATTAGGCTTCGAAAATATTATTTAAATTTATGTCGCTTAAAGTATTGTTTGAAATCAATCTGTTTAAATCAAACACATTGATTGGAAAATATTTATTTAAATTTCTTAAAATTCATATTTCAGTTTATAATATTATAAAAATCTACGCTTTGGATCTAATTGAGTTAATATAAAGTGACATGTGACTGATTTTTCTGAAGTTGGAATGATTAATTGTGGTAAGAATTAAGCACAACTTCATTCAAATGGAGTTGTTCTCCCAAGCTTCCACGGAATAAAAGCATTGCCCAAAAGTGTGGTAATTGTCATGTATTAAATGTGTTAATGCACCATTAATTATGCCACCATCATTTTTAGTGTACTTTGCTTTTCTAGTTATTTCCTATAAATGCTAAAAAAATTTCAATGCTGAATTTTCCATTAATAAAAGTAACACTATAATATAAGATTAAAAATATTATGTATTAGGTTGTAATATTGTGTTTCTTTTACCTTAAATGTAGTTAATCCTAAACTCCATGGGTAAAGCTTATTTAGCCAGATATAATACAAATCAGATTTAAAGACACATTCAACTTTTAGTTTGCAAAGGCAAATCTCCACACACATATTTTGTCTCTAATTATTAATTAGCACTTTTTTTTTCAATGTTTTAATCTTTCAAAATTTAGTTGATTTACTTTTTTAGGGTTTTTATATTTATATATATATATATATATATATATATATATATATATAACGTATAGTTGAAGATTTTAAAAAAATATCATATTATTTGGGAGGTTAAAATTTTATTAAAAATTTTAAATATATTTTTTTCTCTTAAATTATTATTAAAAATTGTATTTTACTTTTAAATAAAATTATACAAATTTTATTCCTGTATCTTATGAAAATGATTTTAAATATTTTTCATAATAAATAATATATGAAAATTATATTATAATATAATATGAAACTCTATTTGTTATATAAAAAATATGTCATGTTATTTGTTAAAAGGTTTAACTTTCATAAAATATTATAATTAAATACTTTATAATTTAATTTAAAAATAAAACATAATTTATTGTGATAATTTAAAAATAAAAATATATTTAATTTTTTTAATAATAATGTCAATGATTTGTAATTATAAAAACACTTAATATAAATAATCAAAGTAGTACTTTCAAAGGGTTAGAATCCATAGCTAACTTGATCCATTAATAACATGCTCACTTAGGTTAAACCTGTGGTGAGTTAAGTTAGCTCACAAACTCACTTAATTTTTTTAAGTTATGAATCCTTAAATATTCTCAACAGTTCTCTAGAATGTATACGCAGATAGATTGAGTTTCTCCCCAAACTATGGTGAACAATGCAGATCATGCTGAATAATACATATCCTTTTGTTTTTCAGACCGTGGTGAATAGTGTGCACGATTCTAGCGTAGCGCAGGCCGTGGTGTTGTTGACGATTCCAATGCATAGACCCTTCCCCTTCACAGACCGTGATGAACATTGTGCTCGATTCCAACACAACGTAGGCCATGATGTTGTGAACGAGTCAAACACTTAGACCCTTGCCTTTCGTAAATCGTGAACAATGTGCATGATTCTAGTGTAGAGCAGGCCATGGTTATGTTGACGATTCCAACGTGTCAGACCCTTCCTCTTTGTAGGTTCTTGATAATAGTGTGCACAATTCCAACTTCTTGATAATAGTGTGCACGATTCCAGGTTCACAATTCCATAATAGTGGAAAACAATATGCACATTCCAGGTTAGGAAACATTGTATAATTATTAAAGAACAAAATCAACTTTGAAATCATAGATAATCAATGTGTTCATGATAATTTGAATGATAGAAGATATTGAGAATGAGGGTAAGGATTTTGATAGAAAAAGTAAGAGATCTAGGGTAACTACTTCAAAAGTTTGGGATCATTTTACAAAATTTGGTATTAAAGATGGTAAAGGAAAGGTAAAATGCAATGCATGTTGTATAGAGTATGTTGCTGGTGGTACAAAAATAGGGACCTTAACAATGTTGTATCATTTGTCAAAGTGTTTGATCCTAAAGAAATTAAAAGACAATGACGTAGGGAAAATAAAAGTTGATCATGTTGGGAAATCAGGATTTAGGGAAATTGACCAAAAACTTGTGGATGACTTTATTTCAATGGTTATTATTCAACATGGACTTCCATATAATTTTGTTGAATATAAGTGGATTAGAGAATTACATGTATATATAAATCTAGAAGTAAGAGTGCCAAGTAGAAATACAATTGTGTCTAATATTTCAAGGAAATTTCAGGAATACAAAGAAAGGGTGAAACTTGCAAGGCATAAATCTCACAGTCGAATTTCTTTGACATCTGATTGTTGGACTTCTATAGATCAAGAAGGTTTATCTATTTGACTCCTCATTTTGTTAATGTTAATTGAAGGTTGAATAATAAGATTATTGTCTTTTATAAAATGGAACCTCCATAATACTAGTCATGATTTGGCACAATTTTATTTTTTTTACTTTGTTGCTTGACTGGGATATAGATAGTGCCAATGAGGTGTTGCAAAACATTTTGAGTGAGCAATTAAAATTGCAAAATAGTTTGATATGTAATAGTGATTACTTTCATGTAAGGTGTAGTGCACACGTGTTGAATATTATTGTGCAAGAAGGATTAATGGTGGCTTCTAATGCTTTGCAAAAGATCAAAGAGAGTAAAAAGTATGTGAGAGGATTGGAGGCAGGAAAAATTGCATTTAAAGAATGTGTTATTCAAGTGAAGGGTATTGATACCAAAGTAGGTGATGAACGTTTGGCAAGTGTACCAAGCGTTATTGTAGTAATAAAATATCGTCCTCAGGGATTGAATGAGTTGAGTACTAGATTACTAATTTACGTAATTTCGAGCAAATAAAAATATCAAGTAGAATGATGAACATAAACAAGTGATGGAAATTCGAATAGTATAAACAATGTTAGAGAATTGATTTCATACCTTTTCATATAAAGTCCTACCATTTCCAATTGATGTGTGAATTATAATTATTCACTTGAGTTTATTAAGAGCTTGTTTACCCCTAATTCCTTAGATAGGCAAACTTATCCATTGAATTTGAACCCCAATCCCTTAGGTCAGTTACAAATTCAATAAGATCATGAAGAACAATTATATCTCAATTGCAAACTAACTAGTTGTTCCCAATTTCCCAATTGTGACAACATCTAATATGTTCTATTTATAAACGCAAGCAATCCCCAATTTCCCAATTGTAAAACTGCTCAAAGAATAGACATTAGAACATAAATAGAACACTGGAATAATTAAAATTAACTAAACATCAATTGAAAAGGTTCATAAATTATAATCCAAAGTACTACATCAATCCTCTAACAAAAGGAAGATTAATTCTGCATAATGTAAAAGAAATCCCCAAAAGAAAAGCTAAGCAAGGCCGAAGAAGCCGAAACCGTTGTCTGTGAACGTCCCCCTTTTATGTCTCCACCTCCACGTTTAAAAACTCCCCCTTCTTTTCCACTAGTTCCTCCTTTTTAAGAGAGTGGTTACTCCCTCTCAATAACTTCCTTCCATTTCTATTTAATTTTAATCTCTTTAAATCAATTATAAAAGAGATTAGTAACTGCTCCTGGAAAGTTTCACAGCCCATGGAAAAATCCCCAATCTGCATGTGCTCTTCTCTACTTTAATTCTGCAATTCCTGACGTGAATCCATAGGTTGTGGTAAAAACTACAACTCACTTGTGAAACTCTCTGTTTTTCCTTCTGTTTTCTCGAGCTAAATCCACAGGTTGTGGAAACTTTCACACCCCAGTTGCTGAACTCTCTGTTTTGCATCTGCATTTTGGAGCAAAATCCACATGTCATGGAGTTGTCCATAGCTAAGTCATGGAACTCTCTGGTTTCATTTCTTCATCTCAGACATCAATTCTTCCCAATTTGTAATTTTGACACTTAGATTCACCAATCTACAAGAAAAACACAACATCCCAATGTATGATCCGAAACAAAGATAATGCATGACTAAATCATTCAATTAATGCAATTATGTATGCAAATGACCTGAACTAAGATATGAATGCAATTACATTTTACTCACACATCAGTAGGTTTGAAAATGGATGTTCCTACTAGATGGAATTCTACCTATCTTATGCTTGAGAGTGCAATTACATGTTGATGTGCCTTTGGAAGTTTGGCCATCTGTGATAGAAATTATGTTCATTGTCCATCAAATGATGAGCAAAAAAGGGCTGAAAAAAATGTGAGTTCTTGAAGCCATTTTATGTAATGACTAATTTGATTTCACATTCTTCTTATTCAACTTCTAATTATTACTTCATGCAAGTTTGGAAAATTCAAAGTTTGTTGTTGCAAAATGTAAAAAGTAATCATCCATCAATTAAAGATATGTAATTGAGTATGATGAATAAGTTTAATAAGTATTGGGATCAATATTGTTACCTTCTTGCTATTAGGGTTATTCTTGATCCACGGATGAAGTTTGAAGTAATTCAATTTTTTATAGAAAGATTAATCCTTCTACTCTTTAAGAAAAAATTAATGTTTTAAAGAATAACATGTATAAGTTGTTTAAAGAATATGTCAAATTAAATTCAAATGAGTCAAATACTTCAAGTTGTCAAGTTTCCCCTCTAATACAACAAGCTTCTTTTACTAATGATGAGCCAATGATGGATGCATTTGATGTAAGTTTTTTAATTTTCAACTTACTTTATTTTATTATCTATATTTTATTTCTTACTTATGAATGACATTTTAAATTTGTTTCATGATGTCTTAGGAATATGTTGAATATTTAAGCTAACATGTTAATGACACCAGAAGGTCTGAATTGGATCTTTATTTAGATTAAATGAATCTTAATCCAAAGTGTTTTTATAAGTTTGATGTATTGAGTTATTGGAGGGATAATCGGGATCGTTATCAAACTTGTCTAAGATGGTTTTTGTAACATTTTGGAGGGATCATCAGGATCGTTATCCAAACTTATCTAAGATGTCTTGTGACATTTTTAGCATTTTAATCAATATAGTTCCTAGTGACTTTTCCTTTAGTCTTGGTTCTTGTGTGCCAACCAAATATCATGCTACCATTCTTCTAGAGAATGTTAAGGCACTCATTTTGACTCAAAATTGGTTGTGTGGTTTTGAACTAACAGGTAACATTATTGTTAGTACTATGAAATTAATTTAATTATTTATTACTTTGTGTTTCAATTTAATTAGTTAACATTCTTTTTTATTGTATTGTAGACCAGGATAAAGAAGAAGACGCTTCAAGAGAACATAATGTTATGGATTTATCCATTCAAGACTCTAATATTATAGATAGATAAATGATACAAAAATGATCAATGTTAGATACTTATTTTTTTGTTTTGCTTTTGTTGGATTGTATTTGAAGTTTAAGATAATTTTAAATTATATTTGAATTGGATTTTATTTTATTTTTAATTTTTAATTTTATCTAAAATTTAACATCATTTTGTACTAGACTTTATTTATATTTGAATTATAAATAATTTTTTTTTTAAATTAAAAAAAACTTATAATTAAATAAAAAAAATCGGTTTAACCCACAAATCTTTAATGGACAAAATCAAATTTATATTTTTTTTACTTATTAATAAATATGTTAGATTGAATTAACTCATTAAATTGATAATTCATAATAAACCACTTAGTGACCCTTTTTTACATCATTAAATTAAAGTAACTTATTATTACTTGGTGTTGGTAAATTATTTTATTGTTAAGTAAAAATTGACAAGTCATTTAAAAAAATGTATTCTTCTTAAATGAAATAAAAGTAGTTGAGAATTTTGATAGTAGTAGAGAAGAAAAATGTGCTTTTTGTTTGTTTCGGATAATAATTTATGAGCTGTCAGCAGATATGACTATTATTCAAAAATTAATATATTTATTGTCTATGGTTACCTATCTTTTCTGCATGATGTGCCGACGTTGACACAATTTATAACAAAAATTAAGAGCATTTATTACTCATAAAAATAACCGACACATTTCGGCTGTGTTATATCACATTTATTTGTTGTTTGCCCGGTTGTGCTATTCAGTTCTAAATACTTTTTATTATTTTTGAACCTAAAATTTATATTAAATTTAGGTTTAATAATTTAGAATATTTTTATTCATGTATGATTTTCTCAATTAGATTCTCGTATTATAAAATTTTTTAATTAGGATCTTGATTGTGAAAATTTGGATCAATTAAGAGCTTGCCGTTAATTTGAGTGGACGACGTTAAAAATTAATGTGCATGACAGGATGACATTAGCATATTTTACTGACGTGGCATAAATATTGTATGAAATTTAATTATACAAAATGGAATAAAGTATTGTCTTCTTTGTCGTCATTGCAAAATCCGTCATAGAAGAGATCGTTGTCGCCCCAGTGTTCGTCGTCTGCAAGAAGCTAGCCTTCGACCTCATCTGCTCCACGCGGCTAACTTTGGACCTCTGGGAAACCGTCTGCAACGGCATCCGCAATGACCTCCACTTCCCGAACCCTAACGTCGCCCCCTCCGCCGTCTCGATCCTCGCTACTATCCCTTTCTACCGCCTCGCCAAACTCATTTCTCACTACAACAAGGAGATTTTGGAGTGCTTCGACTCCCCCAACGACAACCTCTACTTCTCCGTCACTGAAACCCTGGGTTTGTCCATCAATCTCCACTAGAGAACCTGTGCATTGTAAAATTATACCAGGGTTTGCATCCTTCACTGCATGCAACCACCTCGGAAGATGGTTATAAGACTCTTCTCAATCACCAAACTCCATAGCAAAAGCCTTTTGTTTTGCAATCCAAGCTTTTCTGTATGACACGGAATATCTGAATCGAGCTTTAATATCTGCAATCAAACTCTTGATGGGAATGAAGGAGTTTGTCCGGAGAGAATTTGATACGATTGCGGCAATGTGGGTACTATCAAGATTTGTGTGATCCTGAAATAGTATGTTTGAGAAACACGTATGTTGGCCCTCAATATTTTTTATTTCCCAATATTTACGGACTTTGCTATAGCCTGCCCTCAAGCGTCATAGACAGTCGTTGTGGTATTCCAGACATCGAATAACATAAATGTTAGGCTTGGATTCAACAACGCTGTATTTGTGACCGTTGGTGATGTGATATTGTTTGATTGCAGCAACAGTTTCCTCCTTTGATTGGAATTGCATACGCTCATGCAATTCTGGAATGACATGTTGAGATGATTGTGTTATTTGATCGTCATCATTGTGTTCATCGCAAAGTAAGGTATTTCACTCTCATCACCATTGTCACTGACTGAATCACAGCAAAATCTTCAGTTTTCAACCCCTGCACTGGCAGAAAGGTATTTCACACTTTTTAGTGACCGTGAGGTCATTAACCTAAAATACCTTGACAATGATTATTTCAACGGAGAAAGTTTTGAATTTTACCACATGCTGACAAATCTGGGCTTGGTTGATTTTGTCTTTGATGCTACACAATACTATTCTGATTTAGTACGTATTTTTTATATCAATCTCAAAATTTCTGATAATGAAACCATGAAGACTGAGGTTAAAAATGTAAAAATGATTATCAAACCCAGTGTATTGACTTCCATAGCCAACCTCCCCTCTCTTGGATTGAATTTTGAAGGAAAAATACTAGATGATTGGGTGGATGAATACAATATGGACGTAGTAAAATAGTTGATAATTTTGCCATACAAACCTCAAATTGGTAGAATTCTAGCCAGATCTATGAAAGTTGATGCTACAATATTACATTATATTATCTGTCATATTATTTTGCCATGTGTTTCTAACATTGCACAGGCTACCGAGGAAGATGTTATCTTATTGTGGATTATAATGACGGCAAAGCAGATAAACTGGAGCCATCTCATCCGATATAGGATGAAGAAGGCTTTGAGGCCAAATGCTCCTTTACCATATGCATTTTTGGTGACCCGGATCTTGGAACATTTTCAAATTCCATTGAATGATGAAATACCTAGCCCATGAACGAGGAAAATGAGTATAGGGGGAACAATGATAGAGTCCTTTGGATTTACCAAAAATGCAGACAACAGATGGGTTCATAGAAATTCTCCTCCTCCTCCTCCTCAACGCCATAATCAACCACATCCTCAACAACAACCACCACCACCGCCCCTTCTTCAACACCAAACTTTTTCATATGATGACATCATGAGGGGGATCAATGATCTCAAAACATTTGTGGGGGAGAGCTTCAACACTATGAACGAGAACATGAATGTAAGATTTGAACAGCTCGAGCTGAACATGGGAGACCGCTTCGATACAGTGGAAACTCGAGTTGATCATTTAGAACATGAGATTGGCTATCTGTGTCGTCAAAATGGTCCACATGGTGGATCTTCTTCCTAGATTGTTAGCTATTTTATTGTAATTTCGTCTAATTTTATTTTTAGTCTATTTGCTTCTGTAATGCATTTCAATTCAATAAAATAGTTGTAATTCCATTTATGACTTTTCCTTATGCTTTCCTTTTGTATTTCCATTCAAAAAATTACTCTTCCTAAACATAACAATAAATCACAATGAAATCAACAACCATGTATTTACAAAAATTTAAATAATTACACATATATAAACCTTTCTGGTAATCGATTACAACAAGGGTGTAATCGATTACCAGGGTCATTTTTTCATACTAAACACTCTGGTAATCGCTTACCATGGGGTTTTTGGGCACTTATCCTGCTGGTAAACGATTACAACAGGGGTGTAATCGATTACCAGAGTCATTTTTGCCTACAAAGGTGAAGTCATGCAGGGAGCACGATTTCAGGAGGTTGTAATCGATTACGGACCTTGGTAATCGATTACAACTGCCTGAAGTCGTTTTTGTGGTGCACGACTTCATCACTGTTCATGTGAACAGTGTGAAGTCGTGCAGAGGGACACAACTTCTTCATTAGAAGTCGTTTGGACCCCATGACTTCCCTTTAACTTTGATTTTGCCTATTTTCATAATATTGTAGGCAAATTTGCCTAGTGGGGTACAAAAACCCTCGTATTCACAATAACCAATTTATAATATATAAATAGATATAAACCTCATCTTATGATTTTAGTTTTGTGAGATTGAATTAAATTTAAAATTTATTTCTTAACATCAAAATAATCATTTTTCATCAACTAATTAACTTGAAAAATTGGTACAGAGACCAATTCCTTAAAAGGTTTTAACTGATACCGCATATCGTCCTTGTCGAGTCATAAATTTTAGGCTACGTACGTGTTTGATACCGGCGCCACTGGAACACATGCGACGTGTAAGCCATTTATGCGTATAATTGTTTTTCTTATCACACAACAACTCATACTATAATAATGGTAAAAACAAGAAAAAAAAAAAAAGAGAAGGAAGACGTCAAAACAACCCATACTATAATAATGGTAAAAACAAGAAAAAAAAAAGAAGGAAGACGTCATAAGGTTGAACTATATATTGCATGTTTTGTTACTGTTTTATAATTTTATCCTTTGTTATAATACCTTATAATTAATTTAACGCTATCTCAAGACAGGCAAAAGTTTAAATGTTTTGTAAAAGTGTGTTATATTTATAATTAAATTAAATATTTTCTTAATCATGAACATAAGTACAATAATAGGTTGGTTGAACAGATAAGAAGGATTTTACGTGGATCTTTAAGAACCTCTTATTCTTATCAACATATTTTTCAGACCTAGTTTGGTGGGAGAGAACGGCAGATAGGAATAGCTTGAAAGTCGAAATACTGGTAAGTTGATAAATGAATAAATGAAAATATTAAAAAAAAAATAGATGGGATTGATTGGGTATTTTCTGACAAAAACAAGGAAATATCACCAAAAGTCCACCTAACAATAAAGAGTCAAGTTTTGTGTAATGTAATTAATTATATTATAAAAATTTTAGTTATTGTATATCAAAATCTATTATTAAATCAATATTTTTAATCGTTTTTTCTTTCTATAACTTTTTAATGTTATTAAATAATAATATTAGTAATCGTAACATCCCAATAAATATAGATTTGAAACTATAATAAGAGTCAACATGTAATAATATAATAGAACAGTTAGAAAGTTTATACTATAGAGTAGAATATATGTAAAACACCCATAAACTTAAAATTGCACAAGTTATAAGGGTTTTATACAGCACAACTACACCGAACGATGTTACAAAAGTCTATGAACCGAACGGTTCACTGCATTAATAGATAATACCATATTGATTGAACGGTCCTATACTATCTTCTAGGTTTGCACTCTCCAGCGCATCCTCCAGTGAACCTTCGCCGCCTTCTTCTCACACTCACAGGATGATCATCGCAATGAAAAGTACACCCGAACGACAAACAATCACAAGGCAGAAAGATTAGGGTAAGCTTATGTAATTCAATTAATCATATTTATATCACACAGAAATCATACATACATTTCAAAGTATAACCGATCCATAGAATACAGAAAATAACTAAACACCCAATACATGTTATATTCGACTACTGACTTAACTCATATGGAGTGTATGAATTATGTAGTTACGACGTTTTTGCATTCCTGTGGACCCTAGTTGGAATGCCCTCAACAGCTGTCACCCGAGGTTAGTCCAGTGGAGCTACCTCGGTACACCAATACCCTGAGGCTAAAGGACCTCATGCCATTCTCACACATGATTTACTCATCTCTACTTGAGAATAAGTAATCACAGAATATCAGGATAAATGCCAACTTAACTTAGCCATATTCATACTTTACCATTCAAATCATTCATGAGACATTCCTCCTTAGAATTCTCTTTCACAATGAATTAATAATATACATCTCAAGTATTCAACATATATAATCACCCTTAATCAATATTTCATTCTGAACGACGAGTAATCCAAAAAGAATATGGAACCGAACGGCCATGTAGCCATTTACCATCTAAAATATAACCCTAATAAGCTTGAATTGAAGACTAAAGACTTAGACATAATATTTATACCATAGGCCGAACACTTTGAGCTTAGGCCGAACCTTCTTATTTTAGACTGAACGCCATTAAGACCGAATACCATTACAAGACTGATTATTACGAAGAGACTGAGTGTTAGTATGAGACTGAGCACTATTGATTCTGAGTGTCAATTCATGACCAAGCACTTCTAAGATCGAGTGCTAGTCTAGTCCAACCACCGATCGTTAATCCATAACCTAACTCTACTAGAATCCAGCGCTTAGTTTAAGACCGAGCGCTACTGGGACCGAGTGCTAGTCTAAGACTAATCACCGAAGAAGAAGCCGAACGTTTAAAACTTAACACTCTTAAAGACCGAATGTCAATATACGACCGAACACTTCTTATTAAAAATCTATATATGGAGATCCAACCACGAGAATAACTTGACGTCTACTCACATTCTAAAGACAAGGAAAAATCGTGAACACTAAATTTATTTTTGTACTAGACTGGACCGACTCTTAAGTCAAAAGAGAAACCTGAATTGAATCAAACGTTTATTTTTAACATACTAATATAGAACCGATGAATTGAGACACTCTAAAGATATAGAATCCAACCAAGACCGAACGTACAAATGTCAAACCGAGCGACTCTTTGTGCAAGATACAACATTCTACAAGATGTCGTAGAGTTAAGACTCAATCATATTCTTACCCAGTTTTAATGCCATATATCAAACATCAGTACATACAATCAACATATAATACTTCAACAATCAAGCCAAAGCATCAAACATACATATTTCAAACATCCACCGATTTCAAACAGATCATCATAACTAAATTATATAAGCTTCCCTTACCTTATAACCGAACGACTATTCACTCAGTAGAATGTGTTTTCCCTGAACTCCAACCTTTCTAGAATGCCTATTACCCACCGAACAAGGAAGAGATCAAAATATGATCAGAATTCTTGTGAAAAGAAGGTAGATGAACGCATGCAACTAAAATTTTGACTTGCATGTGTCCGAAAATAGGTTTCTCAAGAAGGAGGTAAACTTACCTACTTAGAACCAGAATCTGATCGGTGAGAATGAAAGCTTTTGACACCAGAGTGCTCAAGCAAAGTCTGGTAAATGATCGGAAGAGAAAACTTATGAGAATTCTTAGAGAAAAGATGAAAAAGTTTAGAGAGAAGGAGGAGAAAATGAGTTTCAGAAATTTGGTAAAAAAGAGTGCATGCAGAGAAGTGACACCAGTTTTAAAAATCCCTTCTTAAATACTACCGTCAAAAACCGAACGGTCCACTTCCGTGTCACCACCTGTCTTCCACTTTCTATACCTTACTGTCTCGATCTTAACACTTGAATCTCACTGAGCTGAGGATTTTATGAGTTTTACCGTAATAAATAATATCACTAATGAAAATAAATAATTAGTAATGATAGATAAATTTTAATAATATATAAATAAACACGATGAAAAAGATTTTTATTTTACTTATTTTTAATTAAATCGTTTTTACTTATATATTTTTATTTTTTATTTTTTAAGCAAACCATATATATTTATTATTTATTTTTATTTTGCTCTTTTATTATTCCAGCTGTTTTTGTATTTCTTGCGCTACAGGGTTGTTCCCTTGGCAGTAGTAGGGTGTGGACAGGGGCAAGTGGGTCCAGACCATAAATGTTAGGAGAAGTATGGAAGACGGCACAATTAATTTTGGCTAATATTTTACAAATTTTTGGCTGGGTTACTAAAATAAGTTTTTTTCATTATTTACGTTTCTTTACCTTGTTCTCTCGTTTTCTAAAAATTAATTTCAGTACTTCAGTTTCGTATTTTATTTTTTTTCATTTAATTTAATGTTTTCTTATTCATTTTTTATGATTCATAAATATTTTTTAAAAATTCAATGTGATCTTTTGTTATATCAACATTAACTTTATTTATCTTATTTTGTTGTTGAGATTAGATAATAAACACATAAAAAGAAAAAAGAAAGAAATGATTATATTAGTGGATGTCAATTCATAATCTTTTAAGTGATATTAATATTAATCTAATGAAAAGAATCACAGTTTTTTTAAGAAATATTAGAATCACATTTAATTTTTTTTTTAAAAATATAGAAACCTCGAGAAAAAAAATTAAATCATCACTATAAAGAAAAAAATGTTATTAAGCCTCACTGATTTTACCATACTTCTATCGGGCAAGTTTAAACAAAATGACGTTGTTTGCTGAATTGTAAATGTGCTAACACTTGAAAAGCAATGTTTTAGCATCAGCTTTAGTTAACTCACACAAAAACACTATTTAACGTCACCCCTTAGAAACACTATTTAACGTCATTTCTTAGAAGTCGGTTAAAGGTAAGCAAGACATATATTGATGACCGATCACATTTTCGTAAATAAGTTGGCCATATAGACGTCAGTTAGAAGGTGCCCTGACGTTTATAATATTTTAGACGTCGGGGTCCCTCCTAACTGACGTCTATAAGTTTGACAGATGGGTGAAAAGTCATTTCTTTCAGTCATATAAACGTCAGTTAGGAGGGGTCTCGACGTCTATATGGCGGAAATTAATGGCTATTCACCTACCT
This sequence comes from Vigna reflexopilosa, assembly GCA_027742785.1. Taxonomy (NCBI): domain Eukaryota; kingdom Viridiplantae; phylum Streptophyta; class Magnoliopsida; order Fabales; family Fabaceae; genus Vigna; species Vigna reflexopilosa. The sequence goes on from CM050914.1 coordinate 15,111,757, forward strand.
GCCAGACATATAGACGTCAGTTGGGAGAACTCCGACGTCTAAAATATTATAGACATCTATTATGGGGGGAACCGACGTTTAAACCCTAAATCAAAAAATTTAAAAATTCATTTTTTGACTCCATATAGACGTCTGATCCCGCGACTCCGACTTCTAAAGCACTTTAAACGTCAGTTATTGGAGGAACCGACGTCTAAATCCTAAATTCAAAAAATTAAAAAGTCACTTTTTGACTCCATATAGACATCTGATCCCGCCACTCTGACTTCTAAAGTCTTTTAGACGTCTGTTGTGGGGGGAACCGACGTCTGTAGACGTCTGTTATGGGGGGAACCGACTTCTAAATGTCTACATTAAAGCACTGTGAACGCGAGGCAGCAGTTACGCGCACTCATTGTTCATCATCGTCCTCGCATTTTCTCTCCACGGGCTACGTTTTTTAGGTTCGTTTTCTCACTTTTACATCGTTTAAAATTAATTTTACTCCGATTACAACACTCTTTGATGAATTATCTTTCATTTCAACCGATTAAAATGTGTTTTTATTGAGTTTTGTCCAGTTTTGCTCATGTCCTTCGGCAGCGTTCTTGGACGACGATTTCTTGCGTTTTGCACTCCTCTAATTCCCTCCACTACATTATTAAAATCATCCAATACAAAAAAAAAACGTACAATCCATTCTCTTCAACTAAAATATAAAGTTGTAAACTCAAATCACCATAAGCCAGGAGCAACTCGAGAGGCCTCAAGCGAAAAAAGATCCTATCAAATACGGCGACATTTTAGACGTCTGACCTATAGAGTCCGACGTCTATATAGACGTCTAATCTATATAGTTTGACGTCTACATAGACGTCTACATAGACGTCGGTCATATACTGACCGATGTGTAATTAACATCATCCGAATAGACGTCGGTTTCATTAAAAGCCCAAAATAACTGACGTTAAACAGCGTTTTTTCACTAGTGTCAATTTCATTTTCTTATAAGACGAAGATTTTATATTAATTATGTATTATAATTTGATCACATATTAATTATGTATTATAATTTCATCTTATATTAATTTATTGAGATCAATGATGGTGAGCAACCAATAGTGTCAAACAAAGCTCTCAAATAAAAACGAAACTGCAAAGATGAATATGAAGATGAAGGAAGTTGCGTTGCGAGAGAAGATTTAAGGCTTCGAAAATAAGAGAAAAAAGAAGTGAAGAAAAAAAAAAGTGGGGAATGCGTTGGTGTGAGAGACTCTTTTTAACCCAATGTTACATCATAAGTTTTTTTATTATAAAGTTGCCAACACGTTTTTATTACATCGTTTTTAATTAAAATGTTGTAATATATTGTTATTGAAAGATAATTTTGCCCTGGTGAAATTAATTTAATTTTATTTATAATTGATTTGAGATTTTCAACACACCTCTTATTGAGAAATAAAGATATTGAACATAGAGTAAATATTTGTAAGTGGTTTAATTAGCGTTGTCAGAATGGACGATTCGATTTCGTCTGGTCTACTACAGGTTGATCACTTAGTGAGTCAATTCCAACTCACTTATTAAAAAATTGAAAAAAATTGAACCTAACAGAAATTACCACGGATTGATAGGTTAAACAAGTTGGTTCACTAACTTATTTAATTACAAGTGAGTTTTTTTTTATTTAAAAAAAATTACATTTTTTTAATTCAAATATAAATAAATTTTCGTCCAAAATGACATTAAACTCTAGAGACAATTCAAAATTTAAAAAAAAAAAACTACAATGCAATCCAAATATAATCTAAAATCATTTTAAACTCCAAATGCAATTCGAAAGCAAGCACAAAAAACAAAACAAATAAGTATTTAACATTGATAATTTTTGTGTCACTTATCCATCTATAAGATTAGAGTCTTGAATGGATATATCCATAATATTTTACTCTCTTGAGGCATATTCTTTTTTATCTCCATCTACAATATAATAAAAAAGATTGTTAATTAACAATATTGAAGCACAAAATAATAAATAGGTGAATTGATGAGCCAATCCCGCTGTACAGATTCAATTCAGATGAACCGGATTCTTAGTGGACTAAGTTCAAAATTGACCCGTATCAAAATTTCAAAATCTTTTACAATCTAATCTAACCAAAACCTGTGATAGACCATATTGATTTATAATTTTTAACCTATTTTAATAGTACTAGATCTAAAAAGGTTTAATAATGGTAGTGTGATAGTTTTAAAATTTGACTCATGTAAACCATAATATCATATTTATAAGTAAATTTTTGATTAACTTAATCTCATAAAATTGATTTATATGATTAAAATTACATCTCGGTTAAATATTATAATTTAACTTTATTCCAAGTTATTGTAAAATATCCAACAATTTGAACTTGTTTTCAAAGTATGGAAAGGTTGAATGACGGATTTAAGGTAGCTGTTTGAAAAATGACATTTTAAAAAGGTGCAAGATTTTTTATTAAGGGTTTGACAAATAAGAGGGATAATACGAGGAATTTTCATAACCATTTTTTTAATCAATGTTTTACATTTTAGAGCGATCTGATAGTGAAAGTAATAAATATTTTTATACATGGACATTTATAAAACTTGAGTTGAAAGTTAAGCCCTTAACTTCAAGAGATTTTTTAATATTTTAAAGTAATATCTTTTTAAAGCATTTCGTTACTTCAATAAATCTAAAAAAATTAATAGAAAACATATTAAAGATTACTTAATTGATTATTATAAGTAATAATAAATTATTGTTATTTATTGATTTTACAAATAGAGTTGAAATCTGCAACAGATTTTCAATAAATATTATTATAGGGTGTCAATTTTTTTTATAGAAATATATGAATTTGAGAGTATCAAATAAATAAAATTTAAAAGAAAACTATTTTATTTATATATTAGTTTTCCTTTTTATAAAAATATTGGAGGGACCAAAGTTTCCTTAGCTCCGCCGGTTAGAAAAATATAATTAATTATGCTTTTATCATTAAGTATTTGGACAGTAAAAAATTTATATTTGAATATAATATTTAATTATTCTAAGTGATAATTAGGGATATATAACAATGAGGTGAGACTAGTGTATCAATATTATCGAATATAAAAATATATATGTATCTGTCCATTTGTTGTTCTAAATATTTTTTTTTAAATTAATAAAAATCACAACAACAAAAATATAATATTATTAAAAATTCAATGTAAAATAATATATATTTCATTTTTTCCATTATCAAATACAAAAATAATATATTTATATAAATCTTAAATTAAAGTATCAAATAATAACAATTAGATAGATATAAAATAATTATAACAAAGCAAAAGTATTAAATATGTTTCCTAAAAATAAATTATAATACTAAGGATGCAATAAAAATTAATATAAATTTTATAAATTACTTAGTAAATTATAGATATTTTAATAATTTAAAAGGAAAACAAGTATCACAACCATGATGAATATAAAAATCAAAATAAGATAAGTATGTATATATTTATTGAACAAATTGTAATTAATCATCACTCATGCTAATTATCCATTTATAAGTTATCATATTGATAATTGATTAAATTAAATTGTTCATGGAAGTTTTCATAAAATAATATTAAAAAATCATTAATTACTTTAATAAGTGGTGAGAATTTATGCTTCTTAAATACTGATACTACCTGTCATATGTATGATCACACACATTCATTTGTAAAAGCTTATAATATAAAATATAATTGTTAATGGTACTTGGTGGTTTTCTAAAGTTAAAAGGAACTTAAGTAAGCATTTTCCTCCTTTTTAAAATGTATGATCGCATTTTTAGAGTTAAGAAGTGCATGAAAATGTACTTTGCCCGTAGTGAAATTTGCATGTGTTTTAATCAAACACAGGATCTTATATGTTCCAAAAAAGCCTTACAATTTTCACATTTAGGAATTATTTATTGATTTATACATGAGAAATTCTTGTATATCTTTTCCAAAACTTTATAAATTAATCATGAATTATCCACTTCATGGTTTACTTCCTTGCTAATAAATAAAGTCTTTTTATGTTCGGTAATTTTACTTTTTTATATTTGACTTAGGTTAAATGTAGATTCGAAAACATAATTTATGTCTCGTATATAAATGTTAGACTTAAATTTGCATTTGTTGTAGAAAGGCCAGATATTAATTTTAGCCTATTTTTTTTCTAATTTTGTGACAAAATTTATTTTTGTTATGACATGAACAAACGTAAATTTACACCTATATATGTCTATTATGACATGAATAGACGTAAACTTACATTTGTTTAAATATAAGTTTATGTCGATTGATATCATAACAAACTTAAATTTTTTAATTTCTTTTTGTTTTAAATTTAGTTGGTTATATCAGGAAACTAAAACTTGAAAATTAGAAAATTTTTCAAACCAAACCAAAACTTGAAAATTAGAAAATTTTCCAAAACAACATATATATTTCACATATATCATTTATAGTACATTGTACAAAGTCAAAATAAATATATAACAAATAAAAAAGATAACTAACTTAAAAGAAAAAATTATTCAAAACCTAATCTTCTTCTACTAAATATTAACATATGCATGGAACTAATCCCACTCCTCCTTAAACATTTGGTACTTCATGCATGAATTATGATTTTATTTTTCCTATCAAACAGTCTTGAAGTTCCTCTAACACTTGGATAGGACAAATATGACCTTTCTATGAATGACCTCAGTATCTGGCTTAAGATCAAAACTTTGTTGCAAAAGCAAAACATATGACATATTAAATAACGTAAGTAAACACCAAAACATGTGAATTTAACATAAAGTACATAATTACCATAATATCATGCCATAGCAAGTTCTTCTATGCCTCTTCAACCTCAACCCATGAGTTAACCAAAATTGAAACATGTTATTTAGTCAACATGTTCACATAACTACTAAACTTAGTAGCACAAGGGCCAAACACATATTGGATCAAGGATCTATCTTGACCACAATCTTATCATTACTAATTCATCCAATAATGACCTCATGCATCTGGGTCACAGATCTACCAGATTCAGTCTTCCCACTTCTTCGAAGTAGAACCAACCATACTTGAAATAGAAAAAACACACATTGTTAGTAAATCACTTTAAATCATAACTTACATTATGATGATAAAATAGCAAAATATAATAACAAAATCAAGACCTAGTAGGATGTTGCTATGCTCTTCGTTATGACTCTTTTTTAACATTATTTGCCTATCAGCCATATGCCATTTCGTCACTTTGGTCCTTGGGCTTTGGGAGTTAGTACACTAGTGTACAACCCGAGAACTAAAGAAATGGATTTTTTGTTGTTATAAAAACTAGACTTTAGGACTAGAAAGTCTCAAGCTTGGGAGGCTAGTGTATATGATAGAAATTGAATGATATCGTCAACACAAAACTAAATGATCTCGACACATACATATAATATAGCACACTAAAGTAAGATGAAGAATAGTTAATTAGCAATTAAGGGATAGATTATAATACCTTAAATATGCCTAAACTAGGTCTTTCCCATTCAGATGTATGACAATTCGATCATTAATTTTTGTATTTATTATCGTTTACACATCGTTGACTTGAAGTTCAAAATGTCTTTGTAGACATCACGTATCTAGAAGATCTCGACTTTGTGAGAAGAAGAATAATTGTGACATCTCGATCACTTCATCCTAGAAGATTTTAGTCAAAGAAATGAGTAGAATTCAAATTTGATTAGTAAACACATAGATTGACTTGAACACTTTAGCCTTACAAGAACAATAGTTATTTTGAGTGAAGTTCTTGTCTTTATACCCATTAAGAAAGATACACTTTTATAATCGTTTCTTTTCATTTATTCATCTTCACTTGACTCTCCTACTAAAATAAGGACTTTAGTATCAAATCTTTATTTTTCTTATCATTCATTTCTTATTTAGAAACTTTATTCTAAATCAGTTCTATTAATTTGTCAAATAATGGACCAAAGGTAATGAAATAAAAAGCAAGCTCTAACACTTATAATGATGCATGATAATGAAATCTTTATTTTTGTTATCACCCATTTCTTTTTAAACTTTATTTCTTACTTGACATTGGACATATTACACTTAATCAAAATGAAGATGGTAACAAAAGAACAAGATAAAATAGAATAAAACTCTTTGAAACAAATATGTTGTAAATCACATGTTATAGTAATATAAAAAATAGATTTAAAAAATGTAGGTAATGATGTAAAAAAGTTGTTGGTATCCTAATAAGGCTTGTTGTATTTCAAAGTTAATTTTGGGTATTTCGTCTTGTAGTTCTGTTATTTCATCTCCATCTCCAAAATTATAAATATAAGTTTCAACCTTTTTCTTTTTTTTTTTACTTTTCTCTTTTCTCTTCACTCACTTCATCCCTTTTACTCATTAATGATTTAAGATTTGAAATACGTTTTTTCTTAATCAATTTTCAAAAACATGTTCTTAACCAGCTTTCAAAAATCAGTTAAAAAAAACATATTTTAAAATATGCTTAAGAAATAAATTTGTTCGAAATACACATTTAACGAATAAATATACCTCAAAATACATTTAAGGAATAAACGTGTTTCGAAATATTTATTCTTTAAATTTTAAGAAAAAAAAATGTATTAAATTTAAAATAACAAAAAATTATAACAAATAATAAATTTTGAAAACCAAAATAAAACAAAAAAAAAACACAATTAACAAAATTTTAAGTAAAAAATAGATACAATCACAATATTTTAAAAACTCAAATAAAAATTTAAAAATAACAACCCAATAAAAAATATTTTTTTTGTTGTTGCTTGAAATTATATTAATTTTTGTTATTTGTTTATAATTGTTTAATTTAATTTTACTTGATTTTTTTAATTATTGTAATTGTATTTAGTTGTAATCTTTTTATTTATAATTTTGTTAAATTTTGTTAATAGTTTTTTTTTCTTTATTTTATTTTGATTTTTCAAATTTATTATTTATTATTTTTTTGTTATTTTAAATTTAATATACTTTTTCTTAAATGGAATAAACGTATTTTCAAATATATTCTTGTTAAACGTATTTTGAAGTAAGTTTATTTATTAAACATATTTTGAACTACGCATTTTAAAATACTTTTTTTCTTAACTATTTTTGAAATTTTGTTAAGAATTCCGACTTTCAAAAATTAATTAAAAATATATTTTGAATTTTAAATCATTGAATTTTTAAATCGCTTTTGAAAATTGATTAAAAAATAAAAAAAAAATATATAGTGAGTGAAAAGAAAAAAATAGAAAAAAAAATTAATAAAATATTAAAGATCATATTTATAATTTTAAAGATATAAAAAAAATACAGGTAAAATACCCTTATGTTGTGACAGTGGATGTTGTGGACTGTGAATCATTATTTATTATGTTATTAAATCAGCAACAAGCAATTAATCATTAAGGAATAAGACAAGAATGGGAGAAAGAAAGCTCACAGACGTGGACATCTGTTACCAACTACTACATTATATTTATTACACTTATATAATTTAGCATTCTTATAGCCGCATAAAAGCCGATTTATTAATTAGGTCACATTTTTTTTTAGTTTTTAAAAAATAAATTTCAAAATAGTTTCAGTTTTTTTTTTTCAATTATTAAGAAATTATTGTAAGATAAACATAAAAAGACAACTCATTTGATCTTTAACATTTGGTTCTATTGATAAATTATAACTTTAATTAAGTTTAAAATTCTTTTTAAATCCTAATATTTTAAATTTATTTCTATTAAAAAAATTAGTTGAGTTTGATTGTGTGTCCATTACGATGGCATCTTTTTACATTACATTATTATTGTTTACATATTTTAATATAAAAAATAAAAAATTAATTTAATTAAGCTTTACTTTTTTTTGTTAATTTTAGTATTTGTAATTTAGATATTCCTAAAAAAATTTATTATATTTGATATTTAAAAATTTTATATTTTTCTCTCAAGTCTCTATCAATTAAATGACATGTGGCCTTTTTAATTTTGTAATATCAAATAAATTATCAAAAATTTTGAAAAAAAAAAAATTCTAAAACTTTAACTGTGGTATAAAAAATGAAATTGTGTCATTTTATAAATTAAATATTAAAATAAAAATTAAATCAACTATGTGAAAATAAGAAACAATATTGTTTTATAAAGATAATTAATCTTCATAACTTTATTTTTTTATTGATTAGTTTCATAATAATTTTTTCAGATTGTAAGTAAAATCTATAAGTTACATCACTCTACTTGAGAATAAAAATTGAATTGAAGAATATAAGAGTGACGAAAAAAGAAATGACACTGTCCTACCTACCACTTGATCCGATTGAATGAATGAAAAATATAAATAATATAGAGTAATAGAAAAAATAAAAAAATAAAAAAATTGAAGGATTTTACTTAACTAACCTACTTCTATTTAATATATTTATTGCACTCTACCAATTGTTTGATAAGAAGCCTTAAATTGGTAAAATAACGACTTCTTTTAGATTGCATTTAACATCTTATTTATTACTTCGTAATAAAACTTTGATTCGTTTTTATTCTTTAGATTTTAAAATATACTAATTCAATTCTTCACCAAACTTTTTTTACCTACCATTTAATTTCTCAATACTAGTATGTATGTCTGTCAACATCTTTTATAATAGTAAAAAAAAATAGTTAATGAAAATAAAAATTCGATACATAATAAAAAGTAATTATTAAAACATAAAATGTATAAAAATATTTATATAACTAAAAATGTATTTTTAACGTGTTTTTTATCTCATGTTCAACAGTGGACCCGAACACATATGCTACTTAACTTTTTTTTTAACACACGTTTACTATTATTAATTGCACCCCTTTCCAGTAGACCAAAAGTTAAAATACTAAGATACCCTTCTTTAATGAATCAGTCGTTGCTGCTATGTCAATTCCCTCCTCTGCCCCTTTTACTTTTCATTTATGACACAACATTCCTTGCTCCATTTCATGCTCTTTCTAATCACCTCTGACATTTAAACAAGCACATGGCAATAAGAACAACGTTAATTAATGAATAAAATTATTCAACTTTTATAAGGTTGTGTTCACTTGGGAGTGATTGAAGAAGATGATTTGGGGAGAGTGATTGAGTAAATTTAAGGTTAATTTTTTTTGTGTTTACTTGAGTGGATTTGAAAGTGATTGAGAGTGAATTTGAAGGTAAAATTTCTGAGGATTAATGTAAGATTTGATTGATGTGATAGTTTTAAAGAAATTATTTAATGGATAGAAATTAAGCTTAATACCTCAATTGGTCCTCTATTTTGTCAACGAATCTCATTTTGGTCCTCAAGTTTTCAAAAGTCTCAATTTAGTCACATTTTTTGTAAAAATGCCCACATTATACCCCATCCGTTAAGTGCTAGCAGACGCCGTTAAGTGTTGATGAGTTGTAATTTTTGTTTTTACCACGTGTCATTGTGAAATAAAATGGAATGCTTTTGGTGGTTTATCCACGTGGATGAGGAAGCCCTAAGATTTAAGGGCATCCCCTCTCATACTTTCTTAATTGTCGAGTTGGGGAAGAAGAGTTCTTTCATTCATCTTGGGGAAGAAGAGTTGTAGGCAAGCATTGTGTTCTTGAGGTGGTCCTAAGAATATGTCTCGTTCATCAACCTCTTGTAAATGTTTGGGTTCGTCCATGCAACACAGTACTGGGAGTGTGAAGAGGTTGGGTACAAAACCAACATGCTTCTGTGGTCAGAATGCAGTGTTTCGAATTGCCAGAACCCCTAAGAATAAGGGGAAAAAATTTTGGGGTTGCCCTAACTTCAAGGTGTGTTTTCCATAACCATTAATATTTGGGGTTGCCCTACTTCATGGTGACTTTGTATTGTTCTTGAATAGGGTGGGAGTGACGAATTGGTTGGATGCAACTTCTTTGAGTGGTGCTTTGAAGAAGGAAATGAAGGAGTGGTAGAAGAAAGGAGTGCTATTGCACGAGGTGGAGAAGTGGGTGTGATGAGAATGGCTTCTATGGAAGAAAGTTATCGTGAAAAGATGAGAATGGCTTCTATGGAAGAAAGTTATCGTGAAAAGATGAGAATGACTTCTATGGAGAAAACCTTACTTAGGTTGGAAAAGTGGTTCAAAATCTTAGTGGGGATGTTGTTTGTGATCTTTATTTTCAATGTAATTTTATTGTCACTATTGTTGCTGAAAGTTGGATGAAACTTGTATTAGTGGGGATGTTTTGATTTCAGTAATGTGGTATGAAGCTTTTCATGGATTATGTTGTATGCATCATGGCTTATATCAAAAATAAAATGCTGAAAAATGGTGATTTGAATGGCCAATTTGCAGACAAGTGTTATAAACCAAAATTTTATGTTTGGAGCAAGTTTTATTTATGAAACATGACTTGTACAAGCTACCAGCAAAGGCTAAATTGTTTGAAATCAAAATATGAGTGGTACAGTTGCTCTTTAACACCAATTTTAAGCCAATTTAGCAACCAATTTTCATCACAGGAATGAAACTGAACTTAAATCAAATTTTATGTTTGGAGCAACTTTTCTTTATGAAACATGACTTGTACAAGCTACCACCAAAGGCTAAATAGTATTTTATAAAAAAAATCAGTGGTACAGTTGTTCTTTAACAACAATGAAACTGAAATGATATCCAATATATATCGAAACTGATATCCAATTCATATCCAAACTGATATCCAATATATACATCATAAGCAAGTGATTAAATCCAAGTATGATTACATCCAAAATGATATCCTAATATCATTACATCCAAAATCATAAGATGATGACATCCAAAATGTTAGAGTTCAAAATATAAAGAAGGTGAACAACAGTAGATCAGTCATCATTCATCACAGTAGGAAGCACAATGGGGTCTGGTTGTTGAGGAGGACCACTTTCAGTACCAATCACAGTGGATTCTTGAGTAAGTGGAACATCTGTTGGTGGACCATTGGTGCCTTGTGTTTGTTCAGAAGCAGATTGGGCAGTAGGTCTTTATGGACAGCCTTTCTTGTTGTGACCAAGTTCGTTGCATATACCACATCTTTTTCTCTGCCCACCCTTTCTTAACTCACTATCATTCTTCTTCAACTCCCACTCCTCCAATCTTCGTTTCTTTTTGGGCCTTCCTGGCATTATCTTCTTCTTTGGTGGTAATATATCTGGATAGGGTGTAACCTCCCAGAAATGTTGACCACTGATAGGGTAAATTTTGGTGTTGTAAGTCTCTTCATAAGTGGACTTTCTAAACCAGTGGGTTATGTAATCTTCTGCATTGATGTTTAGAAATTTCATTGCTATTATGGCATGCGTACAAGGAATGCCTGTAATTGCCCATTTTCTACATGTGCAGTCCATGGTGTCCAGATTGACAACAAATTGGTGGCCAAATTGTGATATATGTATAACTTCAAATAATTTCTCTCTTGACCACCTGTATTTAACACAGAATTTATAACACAAAACTTAGAACAAATCAAGATAAAGCCTAAAATCATGTAGTGAGACAGTTTATAAAACCAACCTTGGTAACCAATATCTTCCTAACCAAGACTCCTTCTGAAATCTGTTCCAAACCTTAGGGCAGATTGAAGCTTGATACTGTGTCATCTTTGTCCTGTTGGCAGCCCATCTATTCATAATGTATACCCTAATGTCTTCTAACATGCTAATAATAGGCTTAGACCTACTATCTACTAGCACACTATTAAAGGCTTCAGACATGTTGTTGACAAGAGTGTCACATTGTGATCTAGGGGTGAATCTAGATCTTGACCAAAACCTGTCATAAGTAAATATAAGTTGTCAAGTATATAAAAATGAACTATGACTATAACAAATAAAATTAAGAATTCAGATACATACCTAGGTGGAATGGAAAGCAAGTATTTAAAAGCCTCTACATTGATGGCTTTAATATTCCTTATTTCAGCTTCCCATTCTTGTGGATGTGTGGCTATTGCTGCCCTCCACATGAGACGTTTAAGGTTTTTTCCAGGAAATGTTTTTCTAAAATTTGAATAGAGATGCCTAACACAAAACCTTTGTTTTACCCCTGGTAGGAGATCTTGAAAAGCTGCCAAAAGACCCTGACATGTTCAACATATTGAGTTACATATTGTGTACTGAAGATATTAATTTAAATGTACAAGAAATTGATCATTCACTGACCTTTTGTTGGTCTTAAATAAATGTAATTCCTGCACAGACATCTTTCCCACCAAGGTCCTCAATAAGCAGCTCCAAGAACCAAGTCCAACTCTCTTTGTTTTCAACCTCAACAACAGCATATGCTATGGGCAGCATTTGCTCGTTTCCATCTCTTCCAACTGCTGTTAATAACTCCCCTCCATACTTGGTTTTCAGAAAACATCCATCCAACCCAACAATAGGTCTACAACAAACAAAGCTATCCTTGCATGCCTTCAAGCATGCATAAAATCTTTGGAAAATCACCTCACCATTAATGTTATCCACTTTAATTTGAACTGTTGAACCTGGATTTGTTTTCAGGAGCTCATGACCATAATCATAAAGTCTTCTATATTGTTCATGGAATGATCCTTCAATTTTATCTTTTGCCATGGCTCTTGCCCTAAAAGCCATATTTCTTGATATCCCTACATTCCATTTCCTACTCACTTTATCTCTAATGTCCATCACCTTCATAGTTGGGTTTTCTCTCACAGATTTCTCCATCCTTTGACTCAACCACTTAGAAGTCATCAACTTGACATTGAAATCCCTACTACAGCTGTGAGTATCAACCACTTTTCTAAGTTACCATGCATTGACATCAATCCTAAAGGCACAATAGGCATACCAATTACATTTTCCTTTTCCACCCAAGCACTTCACACAAATCCTTTTCTTGTCATTCTTTATAAATTCCAGCTTTCTTCCATTACTAAGTGCATAAGTCCGAATAGCATCTATGAATTCGTTTTTCTCAGCGAAAAAGGTTCCTACCTCCCATTTATAACCATCAAAACTTCTAGGCATACTAAAAGTGGGAAACTTTGTCTTACTGGACCCACCATCCTCAGCGAAAAAGGTTCCTACCTCACCCTCACTGTCCTCTACATCACTGATCAGCTCCTCTGACAGCCACTCATTGTCAGACAACCCACGGACATCATGCATATTGTTCTCATTGTCAGTAGATTCAGAAGACTGAAGCAGTGGACTGGAATGTTCTTCTCTAACATTTCCTTTAGAGTACCCAATGTCACACTGCACGCTGACATCATGTAGATCTTCCTCCTCACTCTCTCCTAAATCATCTACCTCAAAATCATCAACCTCATCCATATCAGCATCCTCAACCTCATCCACATCAACATCCTCAACCTGGACCTCAACATCCTCAACCAGGACCTCACCACCCTCAACCTGGACCTCAACATCCTCAACCAGGACCTCACCACCCTCAACCTGGACCTCAACATCTTCAACGTGGACCTCAGCAGCCTCAACCTGGACCTCAACATCCTCAACCTGGACCTCACCACCCTCAACCTGGACCTCAACATCTTCAATGTGGACCTCAGCAGCCTCAACCTGAACCTCACCACCCTCAACCTGGACCTCAACATCGTCAACCTGGACCTGACCACCCTCAACCTGGACCTGACCACCCTCTTGGGCATCACCTTCAGTATGCACCTCAACATCCACACCACAACCCTCTTCACCACCAACCCAATCAATGAATTCTATTATTTGTGGTTCCACCATATTATGAACCACATACAAATGGACTTCGTCATTTAACCTAGCAATGTTCAACATTTGCATGACACCCTTGTCATCAGTTAATAACTCTAACCTATCTGGGTGCACAAACTGACCTCCTAAACCATACCATAAGTCTTTGATGTCCATATGACCTAATTCTTTGACTAAGGCAACTATGCCAAAATAGCTTAACAAGTCTGCATCACAACTCCATTCTGCTATCTCTCCATCAAATTTAAAGTCACCATTATCATCAGTCAAAAAATGTCCACTATGGTGGACCACAATTTTAATTCGTTCCTCATCCATTATCAAACTTTCTTTTATAACATGTACATTGGGGGAGACAAATATTATATCTATTTCAGTGATAGCTAAGTGGGGCACTCACTCACTCACTAAATATACACTAACACCGACAACGACACCGACAGGGGGACATGGAACAAACTTACATCCCCACTAACCCATCACTAACAGGCAGGGGACCACTACACCGAATAAACAATTCAACAAACCATTATCAACAAGCAAAATGGGACCACACACTCTAAACTACAATATAACCACTGAACATGCAAAATGGGACCATAAATCATCATTACGACTTACAAACAGAGAAAAACTCAAATATCGCACATGGTCGTAAAAGGAAAAGGACAACGAAAACGACATACCTTACCTCTATTCTCGTCACCAATAGCCTAGATTGTCCTCGTCTTCTCTAACAATGAAATGGGTGCTTGTCTTTGGCTTCCTATCGTAACCACTTCAAGAAATCCCCAACTTCAATTTCAAATCCCTAAATCCCAATTTTCAGAGCTCTGATATCATTTTTCCCTAAATCCCAATGCCACATCACCACTCCTTCTTTTATGGAATCAGTCCACGTAAAAAAAAAAATAACACCTCACCACATTCTCACTCCATCACGTGGACAACACTTAACAGTGTCTGCTAGCACTTAACGGATGGGGTACAATGTGGGCATTTTTATAAAAATTGTGACTAACTTGAGACTTTTGAAAACTTGAAGACCAAAATGAGATTCGTTGACAAAACAGAGGACCAATTGAGGTATTAAGCCTAAAAATTAAAGATTAACAAAATGTCCCTAATTATTAAAGTTATATTAAATGATAATTATTAATGTTATATTTAATTGTAAGAATATTTATAAAGAATAAAAAATTTAAAAAAAATTATTAAAATTAATTTTTAAAAAGTAAAAATGTTATAAATTAGTAAAATGAATTTATTTATTATGGAAGTGAGATGAAATAATTTTGAAGTAAAATGAATTCATCAATTATTTATTCGAGAATCCATAAGATTCAAATTATGAGACAGTGGATTTTGCATATACTTCAAAACGTTAGAGCTACAAGAGTTTAAGTTTTATATACTACTACTATAACTCATACTATCAAAAATTACTTTTAATATAATTTTAACATATTATTATAAAATTAAATATATTTATATATGATTTACTAATAAAAATAATAATATAAAGACTTTTTTGTAGTGAGGTTTGTTAAAGTCTCCCGTGAAATCCTTTCAGTAAACTCTCCCGTGAAATCCTCTTTCTCCCTCTTTCTCATCACTGAAATCACATTTTTTATTCATGTAAATATCATACATTTTCACTCTTTCTTTAACAGCACACTACAAAATCTAAGAACCCATGAACTATTACTAGTCCAACTTTTCTCCTCTACAAACTCTCTCCGTAAACTCTTCAAGCACAAACCTTCTTCCCATTTTCCTTATAACGGATCCCGAACCGGAGTCTGAACCGGAAGGATTGACGAGGCTGCTGTGGTGACTCCAACAAATGATGGCGAGGTGGCGGCTAAGTTCCGGGAGGTCGATTTGTTGGCGAAAGTTGCGGTGAGAAACAAAAGCATCGCGGCGGCAGATTAGGCAACACCAGGACGAGGAAGAGAGGCGTGGTAGAGAATGATGTAGAGGAGTTTAGAAGGCAAGTATGTCATTTGTAACTAAATCAGCGCAAATCTTCTCTGGAAAGCGAGATCAGAAAAAAGAGCCTCATCTCGCAAATCATCGCAATTCTTCGCTCTCAAACCAGCGCAAACGAACAACTTCTAATTCTCAAATCGTCGCTCTCTTTTATCTGTAAACAGTGTTTCACCTTCAAGTCAACACAGTGTAACATATTCCATGATCATTTATAGTTATAAAGGCTCATAATAACAAACAAAACTTGATTTCCGACATGTATAAATTCATTGTTCTAAAAAATTTATGCATGATGTCTTGCGTAAATCTCTCATGATTTAATAATAAAAAATTATCAAATGTTTCGATAATCTCAGAACTAAATAAACTCAAAAAAGAAAAACTAAATCCAAAATAATAAAACACAACGCATGAAATGAAATAGAAAAAGAATTATTAAATCAAATATAATGCATAATTTAAAAATATAAAATATAAGGGAGTAGAAAATTACATTAAAAAATAGATAAATCATCGACCTTAATTACGTTTAATCCAACATAAAGCTACCCTTAAAGAAAAAGGAAAAAGGAATTAAGATTTGCAATTCAAATATTTCATGGAAACATTGCATTGCATAGTCTGGTTTTAGCATAGCTATCGCTTGATATGGAAACTTTGAAAAGTAGATTAGAATCTCTATTCCATTTTAAACTTAACTAAGAAATTACAAACAGCCAATGGAATTTATTGCATACATTCGGCTATTAAAAGATATAAATCATTCCTTGAAATGGAGCATTTTGTTTAGTGCAGTAAGATAAGCCTCTACACTGGAAACAACAACATCTACTCCTTTTCCAATCCCACTGTAAAAAGAGAAAAAAACGAGTACTATTAGATCTGCATGTGGGGAATTAGTAAACAAATGATATACTAAAGCAATCATGTTTTAATCAACAATACCTAAATGTTGGACAGATAATGTTTCCATTTAAAGTACATGTATGTGAGTTCATGTTCTCTTTTCGAAGTACAACATGTACAGTTGCAATTGCATCGGTGCCTTCAGTCACTGTATTTAGAGAGTACTCAACTACTTTCACAGCTTCCTGCATATAAAGTTTAGATCAAATTTATCATCTCAATTTTGTGTATAAGAAGTTATGATTCGTATAAACAATCTTTTACTATAAGTTTTCCATGAAAACGGTTGGAAATTCTACTTCGACCGATTTATAATATATAAATGAATACAAACCTTATTTTAAAAGTTAGTTTTGTAGGGTTGAATTAGGTTTAAAATTTATTTCTTGTTAAAAACCCTAATATTTTGAGAGAAAGTTCATAAATAAATATTTGTATGTAAATAGAATTTCACACAAAATAGCAAACTATGAAAAAGGATAAATACTTATATTTATAGTAAGAGATGTAATGAAAAGGAAAATAAAAATAGAAACTTGGAAGTTGTTAAACATAACCTTCACAATGAGATCGACAGCCTTGTAAGCTGAATCCACTGGTCCTTTTCCAACAGAACAAGCAACATGTGTGCTACTGTCAATTGAAACAAGTTTGACACTTGTTGAAAAATTCAGAGTTCCACATGTCACCTACATTGATAAATATTGATTAATTTTTCTTCTTTCTTTTGTATTATTATCATACATAGTTTAAAATTAATCTCATTCAAATTTACCTGCAATCCACCAAGTTTCCAAATAGGTTCTACATCAGAAACTTTATCTGATACCAATGCTTTAAGATCAACATCAGTAACTCTCTAAGGAAAACAAAATATTGGAATCAGATAATAAGAAAACATTAGTTCAAGATGACGAAAATGGAGTCACAATTAAAGACATTATAAAAATAACAATAATTATATTGTGAAAGTTTTTATTTTCTCTATTTTTTATGCTTCAAATTTTTGGATGCTTTCTATTTATGATTAGTAATTAATTTAGGGCTGCAAAACTATATTTTTTTGTTCGATATAGTAGGTTACAATTTCACGTTAAATAAGATTTAATAAACCCGATTATGTGTAAAAAGGGTGGGATTTTTTTAATTTATTGAAATGGATAAATTTTAATTATTTTATGAAAAATGAATAAATCTTATTTGGAAGTACAACTTTAAAATAAAATAAAAAGTTGTATTTGAAAGCATGACTTTAAAATATAGAACACCAAGGTGAAATATGTGATCAACATTAAAAGTCTCTTTATTTTATGCTTCCAAACACAATTTATTCATTTTCGTAAAAAAAATATCTATTTATATAAATTAAAAAAAAAAAATTACACCCTTTTCATAAAGAAGTGGAATAAATTAATCTTGTGCACTTAATTACAAAACTCACTCTTGAGAATTCTAAAATTCATGAAATAATCCATATATGTACCAACATGTTTCTAAAAGTATTTTATCGTTTAAACCGGATTAGTCATAAAGTACAACAAACTGTATAGTATATTGAGAAGTGAAAAAAAAAGAAAAAGAAAACTAATTATTAACCTTTGTTTTTTCAGCCATTGCTTTGAAGTTTCTAAATACACTCTCAATTTCATCCTCCTTGAGTTCATAACCAAGCTGAAAAGGTAGAAATAGCTCAATGAGAAGAATGGTCACTGTGCCTTTAATCATAACAAAAAATAGTTACATACCTCTTTAAGTCGATTTTTCAAAGCTTGGCGTCCGCTATAGTAGGTGAGGAAGTATAAACGAAGGAGAAAAAAAAAGTTATATTTTAAATATATGAAGTATAAGATAAAAATTAATAAACATGAACCATATATCACATTGAAATGTCAAAGTGAGTAAATCTAATCCACATAGTTTTACTCACATAAGATTAAGTTAAAAAAACCAATAAATCAAAAATTTTACATTTGATCTACTACGAATTAAAATGTAAATTGGTTCACTTACAAATATTCTATTTTTATAATTTATTTTATATATTTATTGCACTATAATATAATATAGAATCAAAATATTCACTTAATTCTTTAAACTTATTATAAAGATAATAGTTAAAGATTGAAGTATCAATAACTTAATAAATAAATAAATTAAACATTTAAACATTATTGAACAATATTTTAATATTTAAAAAAATCAAATTGTAAAACTATAAAATTATAAATAGTAAACAATTATAACAATTTTTAAAAAAATAATAAAAAAATTAATAAAGTATTGTTTTTAGTGGATTACGGTCAATCCATCTTTACTACTCATTAACTCATAAATTGGAACCATTTTGACATATCAACATTGAAACAATTGTTTTGTAACAATTGTTTGGAGGATAAAAGAAATTCATTGATTAAAAAAGTAAATTCATTAAGCCATTTCATATGCTTGTAAAGTTAAATTAATGATCAATTAGATACTCATAATACTAGTACTTGTTTCACTATTGTTGAATTATAATATTCATGTACAAGTATTTATAGCCTATGGCACGTGTTGGACCAATTTCCAACATTTACACTCTATATATGATACTATTAATCTTATATGACATTTCCACCCTAATTTTCAATTGCAAAACTTTTTTTTTTCAAATTTAACTTTCTTATTTTTCATAAATGTTTCTCATGTTAATTTCATCTATAAGTTTCTTTCGTTTCAAAAATTTTAAACTTCGTATTTTATATCTATTTCTCTAGTGTTCAAACAAATAAAAAAAGCAACAATTTTAACAAAAAAAAACTGTAAAATGATTTTATATTGATGCTATAACTTCAACATTACTCATCGTATTACCTGTTATATTTGTTTTAAGCTTCTTTAACCTTTTACTCCATTCATTTTTCATAAATGTTTCACTTATTTCATCTATAAGTTTTATTTCAAACATTTTGAGTTTTTCTTTTTTTTTCTTTATATTTTATGGCTACTATTCTTAAAAATTTCAAAAAAAAAAATATCAACAACAATACACCATTTTAATAAACTATACATTTTCTTTACTACATCTTAATATTAAATATGTATAAAATTTTCTATATTATATAAATAGCTTATTATAAGGTTGTAAGTTCATTTTTCCTTTAGTTCACATCTCAGAATGTTTTTTTTATATATTATTTTTACAATTTAAGATAAAATTTTATCTTTATATATATATATCAGAAAAAATATGGGACAATAGAGTTGTAAGAAAATGGCATATACCTTAGCTTCCCTAGTACCATATTAGCTCCACTGGACCTTTCATAACCAATATCTTCAGGAGAAAGTATTTCATATGTACCTCTGTGCTTTAACAATCCATCCTGCAAATAAAAATAATATTAGAAGAAAACAAAAAGGAAAAAAAATTAAGAAACAAACTGAAAAATAGATATATAGAAATCGTAATAGTTTATGTTGAAAGATATATCATAAATACAAGAGACTAGTAAAAATCACTGATTAGATATACAGAAATCATAATATTTATTTAAAGATAACAAATAGAATAGGCACCCTAACCTGATGAATGCCACTTTCATGTAGAAATGCATTATCACCTACTATAGCTTTGTGTGGCTGTAAATGCATACCAGAGAACTCTTCAACCTGTTCAAAAACAAAAGTATATAAAATTTTGAATTGAACAAAGGAGGAAAATATTCCAAAAATGAATGAACAGTTTAAAAATATTAAACCATCTTGCTGGTCTTCAGTATCTCCTTTGTATTAATTCCAGTATATAAACCACCTAAAACATGAACTCCTCTGCATCTTAGGGCCATCACAACCTTCAATAAAACAAATATAAAATAAGTTGAAGTATATTATAGAAGATGAAATTAGCTAAGTTACTGAGCTCATTTACTGTACTAATAACAATAACATGTCTAACTCAACTATGAAGTTTGTATTATATTATAAATTGATCTTATGTTTAGTTTGTAAAATAACATTTGTATCCATTTATATATTATAAATTAATTTTATATCTAGTCGTATGGAAATTCCGACAAAATCTAAGACATAAAAGAAAGGATAATGATATTTAGACAACATTTTTTTTTACAACATTTGAACATCATCTACGTGTCATTCTGTGATTGGTCCAAAATTATTTCACAATCAATAATAATAATCATAAACACTACCATGGACCAATAACAGAATGACACGTAAATAATGTTCAAATATTGTCAAAAAAACGTTGTCTAAGTATCATTATCCTAAAAGAAAATGTAGCGATGTAACAGTAGTACATAAAAGTATGGAGAAATAAGATAGAAAATAGAAGAATGATAGTAATTAACCTCTTCAAATGCAGCATTACCAGCCCTTTCACCGATTCCATTAATTGTTACTTCTAGTTGTCTTGCACCAGCACGGGCAGCCTGAAAGTAAATAGAATTCAGTGAAATTGATTACAGTAATTGAGTGGTATATACAGTGTTATAAAAATACCTCTATTGTGTTTGCAGTAGCATGTCCAAGATCATTATGACAGTGAGCAGAAATAATAGCATTTTCAATTCCAGGGGTATTGGCTTTTATGTCAGCAATCAGTTTTCCAAACTCCAAAGGCATTGTTATGCCCACAGTGTCTCCTACGCCCAGTGTTGTTGCCCCAGCTTTTATAACATCTCCAAATATTTCATAAAGAAACTCTCTATCCGATCTGCTCCAACAAACATTCAATAAACCTAAAATACAACTCAAAATTCGCCTTTTTATATATTATAATGCCATCTCAACTACCAAGTTTACAAAATATATTTTCCATTCATAGGATAACTAAATTATTCAATATTTTTAACCATTATTCATATATTTTATCTAAAATTTTGGGAAACAAATGTTATTTTAAAATTATTTCAAAAGCTAATAAAAACAAAGAGACATTGTATGCAAGAGAAGAGGGGTAGAGGAATGGAAAGGAAAGAATAAAAGGGACTGTATTGTTCAAAAACTTCTTTCTCTCTAAACCTTCTATTCCATTTCTCCAAGATTATCATTCATGTTTTATTTCTTTAAAGATCGGAGTTCACCTTATTATTCTTGGAGTAGAGGACAACACAAACAAATGATTAATTTTGTGAATAGAGTAAGTTTATTTTTTCTGTTCTATTCTTGAATCAATCTTATATGCTTGCATGTGGTATTTAGCAAGTTTGTATGTGATCTTAAGTAATTATTTGTGAGTCTTTACTTTTTTATGGTTTTAGATAATTAATTTGAACTTTTTTTTTTAAATTAGAGCATCATGTGAGATATAAAACTAGGACCATATGTGAGTTAGGAAAGTAATATTTACACTTGATTATATTTGTTTTAACCTGTGTTCATATACTTAATGAAAATGATATGATTGTATGATTGTGATTTTGATTCATTAAAATTAACTTGTGATGAAAACTATGAGTGAAATTGTATGGTGAAATATTTTTTAAAACATATGGTATGAGTTGAATTGATATTGATTGATTTGTGGAATAATAGAGAATAGGTAAATCAGTCACAAAAATTGACTTCTAGTAATTATTTGGATGTGATTTAGGATTAATTAGGACTTAAGAGATAAAACAATAATTTGAACCAATTGAGCAAATCAATGTGCCTATTCATCTCTAGTTTCTAATATTATGTTGGTCGGTAATCAGAATTGCGTTGTGCGCGACTTTGAAAATTAAAGTCTTTAGAGGTTTAGGGAGATGAACATTATTTAAGTACGGTTGAACGCTCACTTGATAGTGAGCTCCGTGGGTTTAAAGACATTAGGCACAACCCGAGTGAGCTACATAAGTTTAGGCATTAGGTGCCTTGGGATGTTGGTGGGTGCAACCTTGTGTTTTTTATTCTCTTAATTGCTTTTCTAGTTTTTTTTTGTAGTGTAATTATGCATGTATGTTGAATAAACTAGTATTGTGATTTGATATGAATTATATGGAATGAGAAGATACTGATTCCTAGGACAAGAATACTATTATTTATGATGGTGTATGAAGTGTATTGATGACAAAAGATCGGAATTAGATCATTTTGACTCTACTAATATTGAACTTATATATAAAGGAAGAAAACTAGTTGTAAAACCCAATGAAAGTTCATATATAAAGTTTCAGTCAGAGTTCAAATTCACAAATACAAAATTTACTCTGTCATACTCTATGGATCGAGAAGTGGTCCAAACATGATATAATTATACTTTTTGAGAGGTAAGAATGAATGAGTGACGATGTTTTAGATTCTGTTCAATATATTAGTCCTTTGAAAGTTTAGTGTGATATCTAATTGTTATGAAAGAGACACAAACAAATTTGTTTGTATGTTGTTATTTAGACATTTGATGATTTTAGTTTGATGTATCAGTTGTGAAGAAATATATAAAAATTTTTATTTATAATTTTGTATGATTTAAATTCTTTTTAACTTATTGTGTGATTTTGAATGTGACTCAATATATTTATTTTTATCCATATATTTTTATTTTAATTTTTATAGTATTGGAGGTACTTTTAAGATAAAATACATTTTTTGTCCCAGTTTTGGTTGATAATATTCGAAATGGTTCCATTTTATTTTTCTGTTCCTAAAAAACGTAATTTGTGTTCAATTTAGTATTTTTTACAACTCTGCAGTTATCGTGGTTTGGAAGGGAGATCTACAAGATTGGGAAGAACATAAGTGAATGACCCTAATAGCACCCCATAGTCCAACGTTGCCGGATATATCGCGGCATCCACTGGCCGTACCCATCAGCTCCTCCATTGTCGCAAACTTGTGCCACTACCATCAATTAGAATCCAAAAACAACGCAAGAACCAGGACCCCTAACTCCAAATTTCAAAAAAAAAAAAAAGAGAACACAAGTACAGAAAATCCCCAAAATCCAATTTGAAAACAAAGATTTCAACTCCTCTAATAGCAACATCAGAAGAACCAAGAACAGAAACCCCAAAGAAAAATTCCCAAATTCAGAAATCCTAAAACCAAACCTCCAAATTACAAGATCAAAACCCTCAACCTATAGTTGTTAACCTGCAGAAAAGATATAGAAACACAAGAACAACCCTAAATCACAAGCCAAGAATGAGCATAGAAAGCCTCAAAACTGCGAGGCATCCTCCCCGTGACCCCTGGCACTGCAAAAAAGGAGTTCGCTCCCTAGCCACCTGAACTCGCATCCCCAATGTGCAAAAACCCCGAACCAAGAAAGATAAGAGAAAGGAAACATTCACTCCTTGTGACGCGAACCATAGGTTGTGATTAGGGTCCTCTGAATCTTTCAAAGGGATTAACTAAAACTTAGAGAAGATAATTCTGATTTAGAATTTAATTAGGGTTCAACTTATTATAAATTTAATTTTTAATAATTCTTAATTATAATTAAAAGAGAATCCTAAATTTCTAATTAATCATATTTAAAAGGAAACCCTAAATCTTTTCAATCTCACTTTCAACTTTACTAGGATTACACGTCAGTCAATAAATGACATTTCATTTTCTAAAGTTAGACAGTTGACCGTTAACGATTTAAACGACTTTTGTAAAAAGGATTAAATTAAACACAAATTATATTCATTAAAACTATATTGAACAAAAAAAATAAAATGGAAACCATTTCAAATATTACTAACCAAAATTGAAAAAGAAAAAAAGTATTTTACCTACTTTTAGATTGATATGTGGAATTCTTTAGGATTGATATCAGTACAGTAAATTAGATGCTATATTGTTTCTTTAAAGATATTATGGTTGAGGTGGATTAGATTCAGATTCAACATAATCAATCTAGTATAACTTAAATTTAATATTTTAAAATTTATATTTAACTATTTAATTTATAAAATTAATCGGATTAAGATTGTTTGAGTTGCGGGTTAATTTGGTTTGACTGTTTAGATTGTAGATTTATGTTAAATTAATTTTTTTAATGAAAAATATTATTTTTTTAAAAATAAGTTATATAAATATAGTGAATCTTTAATTAAAAAAATTTACAAGTATAATTTTAGTAATAATAATTATAATGTTTTATCATATTTATATAACTTACTATAAAATTTTAACAAAATAGTATCATAATAAAAATAAAATTTAAAATTATAAATATGTTTATAAATTTATAAATATTAAAATATAATTTAAATTCTAATCACAACTATCTAATTTTAATTTAATTTCATTTATCTATTATTACTCGGTTACCCACAATCATTCACATATTTAAATTTTGGATTTTTTGGAATTAGATTTCTCTAGGCTCTAAAAACATATATAAAAAAAAATTAATGTTACAGTGACACATATGATATTTATTTGACACATATTTATAAAAAAAGAAAGAAAAATAATAATAAAAGATAACGCTAATGTAAAAAGTTTGTTAAAAAATGATATTTTAACACGTAAATCTTTTAGATTTATTTTACATTATTCTTTCTTATTTTTTATATTTATTTTAAAAGAAATAATTTTTATAATTATTTTATCCTAATATTATATATATCAAATAAATAAATGTAAAAGTATATATTTTACCATTCCTCAATATATTATTTCTCTGTAAGAAGATAAGCAGTGAAATCTTAAAAGCAAAACGACAAATTACACTAATTTTCCACAGAGATAATAAATATTTTTATTATAATTATATTATTTTTTTAATTTAAAATCATAATATATATTATTATATGATTAAAAGTAGTGTGAAATCAATTTTCTTTTTTTAAAATCCATGTGAAACTAACTTTCTCCGTATGAAAATGGAAAGGAGATGAGAGGAACCTGGCTGCATCCTCAGCAGCGAACTGGATGTCACGACAACCCAAACTGCGAGCGAAAGCAACCATGTGGCGAGCTATTTGAAGAACCTCTTCTTTGGTCTTCCGGAGCTTGTACTCCATGTGAATGGGGCTGGTGGCGATGAAGGGCATAAGCCTCGGCCTCTTCGCCTCCTTCACAGCCTCCCATGCAGTTCTAATGTCCTTCTCATTGCACCTGCATATCACAACAATCACCGGAACGTACTCATCATCGTCGCACTTCTTCCCAACTTCCTCCGCTATCATCTTTACGGCGTTGAAGTCCTCCTGTGATGCAGACGGGAACCCTGCCTCGATCACGTCCACGCCCAGCTTCGCCAGCTGCTGCGCTATCCTCAGCTTCTGCTCTGCTGTCATGGCGGCGCCGGGGGCCTGCTCGCCGTCTCGGAGGGTGGTGTCTAATATGCGGACGTAGGAAGGGTCCGGAATATGGCCCGGGATATACTCGGGTCGGGAACGAGAGCGAGTGCCGTTCATGATGCAAGTTTTAATTCAGAGAAAAGAGTCTTTGGACTGAGGTAGATGTTTTGTCTTCTCATTTATAGTATAACAAAATTAATTACTTTTTATTTAATATTTTTTCTGAAATACTTTAACTTTTCTCGATACTTATGCAATTATGTTTTAAGAAAAATATTAAGTATTAATAAAAATTAACATATTTAAAAGATTATTTTTTGCTTGTTGTTCAGACGTAATAAAACAATTATGAATGCATGGACATTCACATCAGAATTGTACAAAATAACATATTGCACCCGTGATATGCTCCCCCATATCGGGATAGGTTAAATTTAGGGTATAAATTAAAGAAATAAAATCTAGGAAAAAGATTGTTGTACACTCTCTTTCTTTTTTTTGACAAATGGTTTTTATTGGTTTTATAATAAAATATTATATTAATATAATAAAATAAATATAAATAGAAAATTATACTAAAATAATAATTTATACAATCTTCAGTTGAATGTAAGATAAAAATAAGTGTCAAATGATCACGATTTTAAAATCTATTATTTACTATGTATAAGAAAGAAATCTTATATGTATTAAAGAAAGTAATCAGATTTTCGCTATAAAAAATGGATTATTTTATAAAAGAATTTAAAATATTCTAAATGATAAAAATGATCATATTTTAAATTTTTTTATTAACTTCGTTTTTGTAAAACTTACACATACTTAAAATTTACTATTAAAGCAAAAAGTAAATAAAATTTTGAATTTTAATGACATAGAGGGACTTATAAGAAATAGCATAACATCTCAAAATAAAATCTTGCATTAAAAATGACTTTGGCATTTATAAATTTATACACATTTATAAAATTTATAAATACATGTTTGAATAGCGTGATTACATTCAATACACATTTATTCTTACTGTCAATATTGACTTTCACATCATAATATCTTTTACATATAACTTCATAATATGACTTAAGGACGAATGATGATTTGGGCAAGAAGTTGAATGAACGGTGAACTGAGTAGCTGGACGAATGTATTATCAGGGAAGGACACTTGAATTAGTAGTTTACGTTTAAAAGCATTAATCTATAAAAGCAAGTTATATACATAGCTATATATCTCACTATGCTTAAACCAAGACACAATTATTTTGAGCAACTATGTGGCAACTGATTGAATTGATGCCCAAATTTTGCTGAATTTGAGAACACCATACCTATTAATATATTTAAAAGTTAAATATGTTTTTGGTCTCCTTTAAATGAAAATTAATATTAGTCATTTTTCGAAACTTTGAATCAATTTAGTTCCTCATCTTTTGAACTAAGTGGATTTAATTCTTTAATTAATCAAATTTTGTTAAGTTTATTTGATATTTTAAACGTATATCAAGATAGTATTTGAGTTGTTTAAATTGTGTGACACATTTTCACATAAATATTAATTGAGAAATACTTTTGAAACGTGAAATAAATCTAATAAAATTTAGTTAAAAGAATTAAATCCATACATTTATAAAGTTGAAAACTAAATTAAGTTAAAATTTTGTTAATCTCCATTTTCACTTAAAATTGAGGAATAAAAAGATATTGAATTTTATGTTTAAAAACAGAAATAACGATTACTATTTTTTTAATTAAAAGGACAAAAACTCAAGAACTTCGATTAAAAGGTGGCATAAAAGGGAAAGACAGCATTCTTTTATAAGTTACGTGTGTTGTTGATTCATGTAACAATTGTAACAATTATAGGAGGTATGTCACATCCAATTTTACTACATTTATATAATAAATTTTCTTGACTTTTGTGGAGACGGTGGTAAACTTTAATGAAAAATTAGTAAGTTCTGGACCAGAGTCCTGCTTGTTTATCGCTGGAAATTATTTATTAGATATTATTAATCTTGTTCTTTTGTCATAAAAGTAACCATGAAAGGTTGAATTTCACCGGTATTTCCCTTAAGGTGTGAAATTGAGTTTAGCTATTACTGGTTTAAAGATATCTTATTGGTGAGTGTAGAAAGTTGTTTCAGTGACGTAAAACATCAAACAACCAACTCATCCAAACTTTTTTTAAATCAGGGAAGAAGAAAGACTATAAGCAAATGCACACAAATAGAGGGAGCTGACCCACAATTTCTGAGGCATGTACAATGGCATAGTGCAGTTCACTGTCCGACCCTTAAAAAGTTTAAAAAATTACGTGGAATAGTTTGTATTAGTATATATATATATATAAGTGCACTACGTGGAATAGATTTTAAGTCTGGATATTATTTATCTTCAGATTTAGATACTTTTTAGACACGTTGAAAGGAAAATCTTAAATACAATAAGATTTATTTATGTGTGAAAGATTTTTTGGTGCATTACATTAACTTAGTGGTATAATAATTGATTAGCCTATGTTAGTTTTATAGGATTTTAGTGTATTTGGAAAAGACGTTGACATTCTTTGTATATGCATAAGCAAAATGTTTTAGAGTTTCTGTCAGAGAAAAAAAAAAGTTGAATATATTTTTTATCAGCTACAAATGATATAAGCCTTTTAACCATTTATTATAAAAGAATTACTTATCTAGTTATTTATAGGTTTAATCACTCTCATGATCTCTTTTTTCGGTAAAATTTTAATTTGGTCCCGTTCTTTTTGTATGTCTTAAATGAGTCTTAATTTTGTAAATATTACAACAATTTGGCCCCTGCCATTAAATTGGACCCAACGACGTTACTCTATGGTTGACGTGGCACATTGGATTGACTTTTTAAATGACTTGGTTGTATGATGTGGATTTGAGTAGTTTTAAAATTAAAAACTTGGTAAAATCTAGGAGAAAAGTTGAAGGGAGATAACGTGATATAAATCCCTACTTGAAGATGACCCTAAATCCTTAATAAAAGGGTATATTTTCGTTCAACTTATTGTTCTTCTTCGAAGGTGGATAACTTCGTTGTGCTTGAAGATGGCACATCCCTGTTCGTCTTCGTCATGCACTGGGTGGCGGAAGCAAGACGGTGGTGGTCGAGGAGGATCTAGCAGTGATGGTGTTACTCCGTTTTGCTATTGTAGGATGAAATGTGTTGTCAGAACTGTGAGAACAGATAAGAATATAAGCAAGCAATTTTGGGGCTGCCCTAAGTTCAAGGTAACGTATTTTCGTTATTGTTTTTTTTTTAGTTGGAGGCTGCCCTAATTGGTGTTTTTTTGTCACAGAATGGTGGTGAAGATGGTGGTTGCAATTACTTTGATGGTGTGTTGATGATGAGGTTGTGGAAAGGGAAAGGAGTGTAAAATGTGAAGGCAAGATTAAGTCTTTCTTGAACAGAGAAGCAATGGAGGTGGATGGAAGATTATAAGTGATTTGGAGAAATTAGTAAAGAAATTGGAAAATAGACTTAACGTGTTCTCAAGGGTTGTTTCTATTCTTTGTCTAGTGAACATTACTGTAGTTACATTAGTGTTCTTTCGTTCATAGGAGTGTTTTCATTGTAATTATGATGTAGGATGAAATCACTAGTGCAAAAACAGCATATAACGTCACGCGTTTAACGTCGAACCACTCAATAGCCAACGTTAAAAATGTCCAGTAGCATTTTTGTAAATAAATGCAATTATTAAACGTCGTTTAGAATTGTAATTCAATGTAAAAGAATATAAAACATCGAATGTCTCAGCGTTAGACGTTAAAAGGTTAGTGAATTAAAAGAAATTGAGCGAGAGATTGAAAATTCATCACTTTATCTTAGCGCGCAGGACCCTTTTCTCTGCTCAAACTTTTTTCGAACGAAGTTTGACGACCATCACATGTAATCTTTCTTTCATTTGATACAAATGCATGTTAATTAACTACTTTAGGTATGATTTTCGTTTATTTTCACCGATTATTTTCGTGTTCTTATCCTTCATAGGCGCATTCTGCTTTCTCTCTCACTGGTGGCAACATTTTATTTTGATGAATCCAGGTTAGTTTTCGTTTTCGTTTTCGTTTTGAAGAACTTATTTGTTGATAACTTGTTTGTTATTTTTTTTTTTGAACTTGTTTGTTGTTGGTGTTGTTTGGTTGAACTTGTTTGTTATTATTATTTATTGAACTTGTTTGTTGTTTGATTGAATTTCTTTGTTGTTTGTTATTGTTCTTTGATTGATCCTATATTACTGTTCATAGTTCATGTTTTATAAAATACCAAAAACTAAAAATTGTTGTTTTTTTTTTGCTTTTCAGGTCTCGTAGAGCTGTAAAAAATAATCACAATTAATTAAAAAAAATAAAAAAAATGATTAACGTCATATATTGACAAAATTCGACGTTAAATTAACGTCGTATATTGAAAAAATTCGACGTCAAATTAACGTCAAATTTTTTAAACTCGACATCAACTTAACGTCTCCTGATATTCGACGTGAAAGGCCAAAAATATTCGACGTTATATGCTGTTTTTATACTAGTGAATGAACCAAAGTTATTTTGAGTTGAAATGTTTGTATTGTTTCTAACTTTTGGTAATGAACAAAGTAATTCAGAGTATTGTTTCTAACTTTTGGTCAAAAAACTTTTGGTAAAGAACTGTGAAACAACATAGCACCATAAAATGGATAAGCATAGCACCATAAAATGGATAAGCATTATATGATGTGAGTTCATAGTGAACTGATAAACCCAAATAAGAATTGGATGACAATCAATAAAATGAACCATTTCGTCCAAACAAACTTCAAATTAGATAATTAAAAGTACATGTACAGAATACATAAACTTGATAAAGCATTAAACAATATTGTAAATATCAGCCCTCATAACACAAAGAACAATGGTTGGGCAAATATATCAAACACACCAAAATAACTATGAAACCAGAATTTTGATGACAAAAGCAGAATCTTCCATGTTTTTTCCTACATGTACTGTTATATGATGTTTTGTACGCTTAAAGTATTACATAATTTTTTGTAGACTAAAACTATTACACAAGTGCATTTCTACATTGTACTAGGCTTGAGGTTGAGTATGATGTGCTATTTCATATTGTTGAGTTGATGGCATCAATGGTTGAGTGGATGGAGTTTGTTCTTCACAATGCACAAGTCCTGCTTGGGTTGTTGATGGGCAACGATTTTTGTTGTGCCCATGTTGCCTACATATGCCACATCTTTTCCGCAATCCAGATTTGGTCATTCTTGAATTATCCTTCCTCATCTCCCATTGTTCTAGTCTTTGTTTCCTCTCTGGTCTTCCAGGCAATACTCTTTTGTGTGGAGGGGACACATAAAGATATGGAGTAATGTCCCACATGTTGGCTTCATTTATGGGATATATAATTGATGAATATGTCTCCTTATATGTGGACTTCATGTAGCAAGAATTAATAAAGTTTTCTCCATCAATATTGAGGAACTTCATTGCAGTCAATGAATGACAGTAGGGAATTCCAATGATCATCAAAGTTCTGCATGTGCATGAGCAATCATCTATGTTGACTACGAACTTATCTCCACTATTAGAGATGTGACGAACATCAAAAAGTTTGTTGGCTGACCAACTGTGGAGAAGAAGACAACAATAATTATGAACCAAAATAAGAAATTAACATAACACATTAGTCATTAACACAACAGTCATTACCTAGGAATCCAATTTTTAGTTAACTGAGATTCCTTTCTAAATCTAGATTGGATCTTGGGACAAATGAATCCAGTAAATGATGATATGCTTGACCTTTTCTTGGCCCATCTTTGCATGATATAAAGTCGTATCTCCTCTAACAAGGTAATTATGGGTTTACTCTTGGTAGTTACAAGGACACTATTGAAGGCCTCACTCGTATTGTTAACTAAAGTGTCACATTTAGTTGTTGTAGTGAACCTTGATCTTGACCAATACCTACAACAAATAATAAAATAATTATTAACATTATATCATGTACGAATTGTGTTGTAGTTTTGAAGACTAACCTTGGAGGGATGGCAATCAAATGCTTAAAAGCATCTTCGTTCAGTGCTCTTATGTTTCTCATCTCCATCTCCCAAGTTTGTAGGTGTGTGGCTGTAGCTGCCCTCAATATTAAACGCTTGAGGTTTTTGCCATGGAATTTCTTCCTGAAGTTGGCAACAAGTGCCTGACACAAAATCTTTGCTCAACCCCAAGAAGCAATTCTTGTATTGCTGGAAGTAGACCCCGCAATTATAATATACAAGTGATTAATAAAGGCAACCAATACTTCAGGCCCTGATGTTAAAATATACAAGTATAAATTAATTATGAGTATTACCTTTTGCTGGTATGATATAAAGGTAAATGAAGAACATAGTTCAGCCCCTCCAAGGTCATCTACCAATAGTTCCAAAAACCACCTCCACGAATCTTTGTTCTCAACTTCAACAACAGCGTACGCAATAGGCAACATCTGCTCATTTCCATCTCGCCCCACAGCTGTTAACAACTCACCACCGTACTTACCTTTCAAAAATGCTCCATCTAAACCAATAATTGGCCTGCATGACAGAAAATTGTCTTTACAGGCCTTTAAACATACATAAAATCTTTTGAAAAGGACTTCACCCCCTACATCCTTAACCGTTACTTTCACTGTTGATCATGGATTTTTTGCCAACAACTCATGGGCATAATCATATAACCTTTTATACTATTCCTTGAAAGAGCCATCAATATGCTCTGCTGCAATGTTTTTCGCCTTATAAGCCATACACCTTGATATACCAACGTTCCATTTTCTTTGAATTTTTTCCCTTATATCCACACCCTTAACTGTTGGATTTTCTCTAACTATTTTCTGTAACTTCTTGCTCAACCATTTGGCATCAATTAATTTAAGGTTGAACTCCCTGTTGCAGGTATGGTTGTCTAGCATAGTTCTCAACTGCCATAGATTGACTGCCTCCATATAACCACAATATAACCTCCATGGGCATTACCAACATATTCCAGCATGTGTATGACTTTAGGTTAAGAAACAGGGTGTACCACAAACACATGCACCTCATCATTCAGCCTAGTTAAATTAACCATATGTATGGCAGCAATGTCATCACACAAAGACTCTAACTTATCATCCAACATTGAAACCTCTCCTACAGAGTACCATAGATCTTTGAACCCATTGTATCCCAAATCTTTCGCTACACTAACAACCACGAAATAACTCCAAACTTCTGGGTTAAACAATAACCTAGATGTCTCCCTCCCTTCATACTTAAGCTTCCCATCATTAACTAATTTTCCTCCATGGTGAAAGACAACCTCAATATCCTCGTCCATGACGCAAAACACTATATATATATATATATATATATATATATATATATATATATGTGTGTGTGTGTGTGTGTGTGTGTGTGTGTGTGTGTATGTGTATGTTTATTTATACACCTATAATGTAATCACATGACGACAAAACATGTATTAAAACCATAAACAAAACACACTCACACTGACAAAGAAAAACAACTTTAAACATGGGGGACCACAACATCCCAATCAAAATGGAACACAATACAACGAGGGGGACCACCACCCAACATCACAATGAAAAGAACACAACATATGACCCCTCTAACCAATAATCAATACAAAACCAAACTTTTACTGACCTGGCCACTCCAGATTCCAGCGGAAGAAGGTCCCACAACTCCGACGACCACTTGATGGAGACCTGTATGCTCTTTATCAACTTCAACTACGATAAAACCCTAAATCCCCAAATTGATACCCCAATTTCTGAAATTGATTGAACTTTGCACGAATCCTAAAACAACCCCACAATGTCAGAACAAACTTCTCTCAATCTCAATCCCTAATTCGGTAAAAGTAAATCGCAATCCCAATAATTCATTCTTACTTTCCATTTCTTTGTTTTTAAATAAATTATATATCCACGTGAGACACAGGTGCCCCTACTAATGTCAACCACGTCAATAAAAAAATTAGTCCAGCGTGCCACGTCAACCATAGAGTAACGTTGTTGGGTCCAATTTAACGGCAGGGGCCAAATTGTTGCAATTTTCACAAAATTAGGACCCAATTGAGACGCTAAAAAAGAATAGGACCAAATTGAGATTCTTACCGAAAAAAGGGACCACCAGAGTGATTAAACCATATTTATATCAAATAAATGTTTTTTTTTCAGGTATATGTTTGGTGTAAGTAACAATGTAAGTAACAATATGGAGTGAATGTATATGGGTTCAGACTCCCAACTCACTTATGAAGACAATAAATTTGATGACATCCAAGCATATGTCCTTTATATTACTACATAACTTTAGTTTGTTGACTTGTAAGTTTCATTTGTGATTTTAAGGTATAAAAATTAAGTTGTTATTAATTGGGACATCATTGACAGCTACTTTTGGTTTTCTTGCCAAACAAAATTCGTTTTGTGGTTTTGCTCCTTGCACAAGTCTCCCTTAACCATCTTAGACAAGTAATGATAGAAACTTCAATGTTATGAAATTTCATAACAAAGGATATGATGTTATCATGGAAATCAACTACCAAGGCAAACAAAGCTTCATGGTTGGCCCTCAAGGTTTGGTATTTTGGTCCATACATTTATAATTGTTTTATTCCAGCAAAATTCCTCAACTATTTATAATTATGATGATATATCATAGTGTAATAGACAAATCGACTCATATGAGTGTAATTACTATGTAATGCATTGAATGAAAATCATTATTCGTGCTTGTATTACAAGTAGCTGAGAAATAGTAATATTTGCATTTAATCAAATTTTTTCCCCCACTGTCTTTTTATACACTAATTAAAATCATTGCCTTTTGTACAAAAATTCAAGAGTCCTCTTCCAATTTTCGATAAGTTCATTCATCACATAAGGAAAACTTGTGCAAAATATGTAATAGAAAACAAAGAACAGAATTTGAAAACAAAGATTTCAACTCCTCCAATTGCAACATCAGAAAAACCAAGAACTGAACCTCTAAAGAAAAATTCTCAAATTCAGAAACCCTAAAATCAAACCCCCAAATTACAAGATCAAAACCCTCAACAACTTATAGCTACCAACCTGCAGAGAAGAAACAACCCCAAATCTCAAGCCAAGAATGACAATGTTGCATTTCTTCACAGTGACTTTGCAAGAGTATCTTCGATGATTGGAAGAACCAAACAACGAAAGAGGAAAACGACATTTGCGAATCTGCGAGAAACTCTCGTCTCCTGAGCATTCTTCTCTCCGTCTTGCGTTTTAGTCTCAACTGTCGTAGTTTCCGTTTTCGATACTCGGAAGCGTTTTTCCAACGACGTTGTTTTACAACTTCCGCTTCCTCAACAATGAGATTCGCATCCACCACTTCAGCACTAAGAGCGAGCCTTGCCCTCCTCTGTCGATCCTTCAAACCATTGTCGCATTCAACGTCCATTGCAAGTTGCTTCCTCAGTCGCGACACTTTTTCCTGTGGGAGGAGAGAGAGAAGGTTTGGTGGCGGAGGGAGAAAAAAACTGACATGTGATAGAGGAGAAAAAGAAGCTGAGGTGGAGGTGGTTGTAGAGAGAGAGGGTTAATAAGTTTACAGCATGACACACCGTTAGCTAACTCAGCCTAATTTTAACGACGTTAGTTTTGGAGGACGAAAATTTATAGTTTTCTTAAGAATAAGGATCAAAGTGTACCAAAGTTTGAAAGAGGGACGAAAAATAAAATCACTTAATAGTTGAAGGACTAAAAACATATTTAACTCAATACTTTTTATTTGAATAGAACTTTATCTAAACGTTGATACATTTAAATAAATTATTAAGCATGAAATTTGAAATTTAATTAAATTTAAGTGTTTTAAAATTTATTATTTTTAATTAATTATTTATTAAAATGTTTATTTTATTAAGTGTTTAAAATATTTTGCTATTTTGGCTAAGCACTTGCTGATTGGTTTTGTCGTGACTAGAATATATGCGTTATTGTTATTTCCGTCTTTCCATCTCCAATTTAATCATGTGATTGTTATTTCCGTCTTTCCATCTCCAATTTAATCATGTGATTGTTATTTCCGTCTTTCCATCTCCAAACTTAATCATAGACGCGTCTCCCTCAATCTTAATCATAGACGCGCGCTTTCCTTCTTTTAACCTAACATAATAATTAGGTCATTGGAAAGATGACAAAAGTCAAAGTAATGATCATATTATTCAATGACGAAAATTAAATGAAAATTACTTAAAAAATATTTTAAGCAGTCGATTAAACAAATTATTTTAAGAAAAATTCAATTCAAAGTTTAATATTTTTTTGAAATAATTAGAATTTTTATTAAAATAAAGAAATGGTTTCGTAGAAGGTTTTTTATTAAAACTTTAGAACCATATCAATAAAATTAATTCAAAATGTCATAAGATTGCAAACAAATTAGTTAGATTTCTTTCAAACAAGGCTAATGATATTTGTACACTTATTCAACATCATATTTTAATTCTATACTTATTCAAAAGAATATTTTTTATTCAAAATATAAAGTAAATTAAGATAAATCAAGTAGAATAATTAAAATATTAATATTTTATTAAGTATTAAATAGCTGTAAAAAGATAAAAAAGTGTATTTTCATAATTTTTTTATAGAAACTTCCCCTTAGCGGTGTATTATCACTCAATCTATTTATCACATCCAAAATGGAAATGATAATAGAAAAGACATTTAGACAGCAAAGCATTTATTTTCCACATTTGCCTTTTCTCCTTCGAATGTACAAAAATTTAATATTTTAGAAATAGTAATAGTTTAAAAATAGTGAGATTAAATTATTTTAATATTAAATTGTTTGTTTATAAACAATTTTATTATAAACGAGTTTTATTATTTTAAAAATTATTATATTTTTCTAGAAAATATATTTTTAGAGTTCTTTACTCTTGATAGGGGAGGTAAATCTACCTTTTATATCTATGTTTTTATGATGAACAAAATAATTATTTTATAGTTTCTTGCACAACAAATGCCATAACAATTCCTATATCTTTATTTGTGTTTTATATATGAATTCATTATTGGTAAATGAATTGAATTTGTCATTTTTGGATAAAATAATCGATTTAACAAAGTGTATAATCTGTTAGATTTCTCCAGATGTCATTATATGCTTAACAGGGGCAAACTTATCTTCTAGATTGTGCATGAAAAGAAAGTACATGATGTTGTCAATGCTGAATCTGATACAAAGTAGCCTGGAAATGACATAGATGTTTATCTCAGCCCACTAGTTGTAGACTTGAAGTTGTTGTGGGTTGATGAGATTGAAATATTTGATGCCTTTGGGTCTTCCTCGCGTCACGCTGCATACAAATTTAGTAAAGAGTATGAACAAAAGTTGAAGCAGGACATCATAAAGGAGATCACACAAGAGATCACAAAGAAGGTCAGGGCAGAGTTGTATGTCGCTTCAAAAGTGACTGAAAGGGTCATGCGCAAG
Organism: Vigna reflexopilosa; assembly: GCA_027742785.1. Lineage (NCBI taxonomy): Eukaryota > Viridiplantae > Streptophyta > Magnoliopsida > Fabales > Fabaceae > Vigna > Vigna reflexopilosa. The sequence goes on from CM050914.1 coordinate 15,149,230, forward strand.
TTTCAGCAGTAGTTTGAAAGTTATGGCATGCGTCCGTAGCCATCTCCTATAGTGGAACATGTTATGCCTCCCACAAGTAAACTTAATAATCATTTTTGCTTATATATTTACTTTTTGTATAAGCTAACATTTAATTTGACAGGTAGAAGTGGCAAAGGAGGTTTTTCAGCTCCAAGCGTCCCAAGGACGACATGGATGAGACTCGTCCATGTCAGCTATATGTTGAACATCCTACTGGGACCATGCTAGTGGCTAGTGGCTAGTGGCTCGTGGCATAGTCTTTGAGGCAACCACTCTAGTTCATGGTATGGAGCGAGGAGAAGATGAGCGGTAGAAGAAGTTGTCGTACCAGCGTTTGTCACTATGGCACAAGCATTTCAATCTTTCGTCGCTTGGCATAGATCTTTGGTTGTATCTATTTCTGACCCCTTGGTATTGAATCCTACTATATACTTCTTAATTTTAAACTTTACTTCTTATTAACGTCAGAACACAACTATTTTTTTCATGTAACTGCAAATGGGTCGAGAGGAAAGTCCTACACCGAAAAAGATTCATTTATCTGAGGACGACCTTCTTGATGCGTTACACAAGCTTTCTAACATCATTTCAGATGCACCGATGATTTTTCTATGGGATCCTACTATATTTGGAAGAGACTTAGAGATCCCATTATACTTGCATAAGCAAGATGTTCAGGAGCTTGTGTTGGGGAGAGAATAGCTTAATATTGCCCTCATTCAATTGTGGATGATGTAAGTCTATAACTTATTTATATAAAATTGATTTATCAAGTTACTTATATCATATCGTTTCTTGATTTCAGGTATATGTTTGGTATAACTAACAAGATGGGGTTCAATGATGTATATGGGTTCATTGACCCCCAATTGACTCACAAAGGAAATAAATCTGATGACATCCAAGCATACATCACTAATTGTTTTGCAATGGGGAAAAAGCTATATTTTATCCCTTATATAGTTGGGTAAGTGAAGTTTTTTAATTTTAAAGTTCCATTTGTGATTTTAGTGTATAACAATTAAGTTATTACCAGTTCTAGACATCATTGGCAACTACTTGTGGTTTCCCTAATGGAGAACACTGTTGTACTATTTTGTTCATTACACAAGTCTCCTCTAAACCCTCTCGGAGAAGTAATAGATTGGTAAGAACCTTAATGTTTGGACTTTCTTCCTTATATAAATGTATTCTAAGGCCATTTTTTTAATAGTTCCCTTGCAACACATATGACGCTGTCCGGGAGATCAACTGCTAAAGCTAAAAAGCTTGCATGGTTCCTTTAAGGTTTAGTCTTTTAGTTTATACTTTGTTACATTTTGTATCATTCCAGTGATGTTCCTTAACATTTTATAATTATGATGATATATTGTGATGTAATAGACAAAACGAGTCATATGAGTGTGATTACTACATCATGTATTGGATGATGACCACTATTCGTGCCCTATGTTACATGTGGATGGGAAATGGTAATATCTGGTTTTATTGAATTTTTTTTCTCTATAGTTTAGAATTTATATACACTAATTAAAATAATTATGTCTTATGCAGAGAATTAATTCTATTACTTTAGTTACAGACAAGTCCCTTAAATCCATAAGGAAACACTTGCAAAATGTGTAGTTCAACTTTATAATAGTATGTAGATATTAGTATATAGTAAGTTGTACATTAGGAAATTTATGATTAGGTTAACTTTGTACATTTGTTTGATTTATGCTTGTAAGTTAATTTATGATTATAATTTTATGTACTTTGAATTGATTTATGATTTATTATAATTTATGATTATAATTCTATGTATATTGAATTGGACTGTTTTGGACAATTTTAAAACATGCATGTTTGTTTTTGTATTTGGGATTGTTACAAAAACAAACTTGTTTTTTTTAAATTTAAAAAAAAACAGTAGAATAAGCCTTGGTTGTGACCACAATCGAAGCAGAAAGCTCTCTATGGCATTGATTTTGGCTACAACTAAGGCAGAAAGGCTGACGAAAAAATAAAAAGAAAAAAAGAAAAACACATTTATTGTCTCGGTTCAACCACAACTGAGGCAGAAAATCCACCTATATTGTCTTGGTTACCTAGCAACCGAGGCTAAAACTCTGACAAAAAAAAAAGAAGTAGAAAAAGGATAACCCTCTACTGCCTTGGTTGAATTTGAACCAAGGCAAAATCCTACACATTTTTGCCTCAGTTTAGAACCAAGGCAAAAAGCCTACCGCTCTTTGCTTCGTTTGTATATGTCTCGGTTTTAGAACCGTTGCAGATAAACAAAAATAACCGTTATCGTTTCTCTTTAGTGAACTAGTATGGATTGTCAATAGAAAAAGACTAAAACAAATGAAAATAAATGTCTAAGTAGTGGAGCCTGGAAGTTGTTTCATTGCATTCATGCATCAACGGGTTCAGTCCAATAAACTTCTATGGCATATGAATTGTAAACGATGTAAAGTATTGCCATTTCACACTTGTGAGTTTAGTAAAGATTTGAATCAGTTGAATTCTATCAAAAAGTAATAATTTTTCTAATCCAATCAAATTAAGATTTTTTTGTTTTATCATTTGTCTTTACACAATAACTTAGTTTAGATAATTACTCTAAGGTACTAAAATTGCACAAAGATTTTTTCTTTTTGTTAGATATAAGGTTTAAACCCTTATTTGGTCCTCGTATTTATGTGTCAATCTCAATTGGGTCATCGTTTTTTATTTTGTCTCAATCGGGTCCTATTACTTGTAAAAATGAGGCAATTAAGTCATCTCCGTTAAGTAATGACTAACGCCGTGAAAATGTGATGACGTGGTGTAGAGAAAATTAGCTGACTTATAAGGAATTAAATATGTGGATATAAGTATTTAAAATTAAGATTCTGATGTGGAATTAGGTATTTTTATTTAGGTTTTTTAATTGAAACATAAATACTTAATGGGAATTAGGGATTTGACAATTTGGGAATCACAGTCCCAGGCGTCGTTGCCACCGCTGTTCACCGTCGGAGGCATCGCCGGCATGGCATCGGGTCCTCCATTCTCCTTCTTCTCTTCACGCGTGAGAGAGAAGCTCTCTCGTTCCTCCATCAATCGCCTCTTGAGCGAGCCCGACCACCGCGAGCCACGAGCCAGGACGCCACCAGCGCCACCGGTCGCATCCAAGGTCATTGCCAGTCACAACAAAATTATATCATTTTCAAGTAGTGGGAGAAGAGTTTAGAAAGGAAAGACGGAGCGAGATTTTGGGGATTTTCCCTTTCCTTTTTTTGCTTGATGTATATGCTTGATGTTAATTTCCATCTTGTTAAACATGGGGTTTGCAACTGCCCTGTCAACAATGTTGGTCTCTGATTTGGTAATTAAGCTGGTAAAAGCAAACTGTGACGAGGGGAATTCGGTGAAGAAGGTGGTAGTGGAGTCGACGAAGACAAGGGGCTCGGGAACGCGGAGGAGACCGGAGGAAGAAAGGAAGGGGTTGGTGAGGCACACGTGGGGGCGGCATCGTTGTTGGCTTCGCTGGCGAGATCCAACCGACAAATCTTTCTGGCAGTCGAGGTCAGTAGGTACCATCGTGGGATCTTAGTTTCTGCGATGACATATTTATCTGTTTGCTGTTCTGTGAAAGCGGAATCAACAATGAGATATTTGGGAATCAAATGGAGAGTCTTTGATTCTGGTTTTCGTAGAAAATGCTTCCTGAAAAAATTGGTGGGATTATGTTTTTTGTGATCTCCCAATTGTTTCACTGATGATCGAAGGGTACGACAGTTTTGATCTGAACCTTGTTTCGGGACTTTTAGGTCTCATGCCAGTGTTCTACATTTTCTGTTGGCTATTTAGGAGTTGTTTACCATTTGAACAAAATTGAGGGAGACAGCAAAGAATGGAAAGATTTTCCCAAAGGACTCAAGGTTCTTCTTCTTGAGGGAGACAACATTTCTGCTGCCGAGATAAGAGCAAAGCTTGAAGTCATGGACTATAATGGTAAGCTGTAATTTTTATTTACACACGTGGAATGGTTCATTATCCAACACAACACCCAATTAATTTAATACACATTGCCACGTCAACTAACAAAAATTACAGCTCAATACTGTTAGACGGCATCAATGATAACTTCACGGAAAGGATTTAATTGTCTCATTTTTACAAGTAACAGGACCCGATTGAGACAAAATAAAAAACGATGACCCAGTTGAGATTGACACACAAATACGAGAACCAAACGAGGGTTTAAACCTAGATATAATAACCTCTTTTATAAAAGTACACATTGTAATATATATAAAGAAATTATGTTATTTCTGAAAAGAGAAAAGATTGTAGGGACAGAAAATTCGAGGTCATTCTATAGTTTGTGAGAAAATTCCGCTGAATATATATAATTATGTTAAAATAGGTTTATCTCATACAAAACAACAAAAGTGAAAGAAGCTTCCTTTGGTCAATTTACTTAACAGGTAAACAAAGACTTTCTTTTCTTAATCTACGGTAACGAAAGAATGCTTTCAGCCAAACCCCTTTTAATTCCTCATGTCGTTTGAAGTTTAAGCCAATGCTTTGTGGTTAGTGAACGCTTGAAGCTGCACTGTTATGCTACAGATATATATGTATGCTGTAGATAGTGATATAATGTGTCTCTGATTTCTCTTGCTTTTGATGTAGTGCTTTTGCTTTATAACGACGTCTTCTGTATAGTGATGAGCTTTTGTTTTTTCAAGTTCATGACATCCAGGAGGGACACAATGACTATGCAATCTAGTTTCATGGACTTAGATACGAGAGAAGTTGGCATAATATGTATATGTTTTTGTTTAATGCATGTGTTGTTTGACCACTTACTTCCTTGAAATTTGCAACTTGTAACTTAGGTTTATTTTTAATTCGATTTTATTTTCTAAATTTAGTACTATCAGTTTTTCTTTCTTTTCTGATACCACATGATGGTTTCTTTGATCTTCTCTCAGATTATTTGCCTGCAGATGTTCGAAAAATTAGTCACTGATTAGTCAGGTTACAAGTGTCATTCTCAAGACATTTTCTCTTTAATTGTGTTGTTGGATTAAAGAAGTAAAAGATATGCTTAAGGAATGATACTAAGAGGTATTAATTTGTTATTCGCTTTTGATGCTTATACTTGTTGTTCATGACAGGAAAAAGTCCATTTTGGATAAGATTTAGAGAGGCTGATATGTAGTGCTGACTGGCTGGCCTAGGGTTACTAATAGTTGGAACTTTGTGTCATCTCTTGTTCTTGTGTACTTTCAAATAAAGTTAGGCAATTTGGCTACAAGGTTCATTCAACAAATTCATTTTATGTAGCAGTTTGAAAACGAATGCATTCGAGATAGAAAAAGATGTGCCTTGGAAGAATTAAACTTTTTGAGAAACTGAAGTACTTTATTAAAGATTTGTTTAAATAAAATTCATAAAAACGTTCAAAACAATAAGTATGTGAGGTGTGGAAATTGATATAGCACACATGTAACAGACATTCAGTTATACAATAACTTATGATTATCATTGGCTTGATTTCTATTATGATTATACAATAACATTTATCAAACTTTTAGGTCGTGTTCACTTGAATGGATTTGAGAGAGAGTAATTGAGTGGATTTGAGAGGATTTGAAGGTAATTTTTTTTTGTTTATTTGAGTGAATTTAGAGGTAAATGAGAATGGATTTGAAAGTAAAGTTTATTGTTAGAACTTAAACAGAAAAGTTGTTTTTTCAGTTTGAACTTTGTTTCTCTGTATATATTTGTGTAAATCACTTCAGTTCAGGTTGAATAAAAATTGTGAGAGGTTATACAGAAATTTACTGAGTAGTTCTCTGTGTGAGTGTGTTACCTGTTTTTTGTAAGCCTGTCTTCTGGTCGGTTGAAGGCGTGGTGGTGGTGGCCTGAGGTGGAGAAGACGGGGAGCCCTAGCAGAGAGGAAGAAGGAGAGCTCTGGCCTCTCTCTAGAAACGTCGAAGTGAATTTCCTTTCTCTTTCTTCTTCACGCACTGTCTTTCATGTTGATTTAATTGGGTGGAGGGGCTTTTACTTTTTTGCCCTTAGACGTTTTAATATGGTATCAAGAGCAAGGTTCTGAATCTTGGAGTGTAAGTGAAGTGGGTACTGTGTTCTTTATCTGGTGAGTGCGTGTATCCAGAAAAGAAAGAAGGGTGACTTTGGCTAAAGGTTATCAAAGAACCTGAAAGAAAGCTGCAAACTGAAATGGCTGGATTTGGAGGGATTCAGGGACCGCTACCTATATTTGATGGGGAGCATTTTGCTGATTGGAGGATCAAGATGTGGGCTGTGTTTGGGTTCCAGGATGTGTTGGAAGTCATTGAAGATGGCGTGCCTGAATTGAGTGATAAGGCAACTCAAGAACAAAAGAAGGAACACAAGATGCTTGAAAAGTTAGACAGTAAAGCTAGATTTCTGATATACCAATGTGTAAGTCAGAAAATCTTTAACAAGATTTCCAGTGCAATCACAGCAAAGGAAATTTGGGGAATACTTGTGAAAACCTATGGTGATGGGGATAGGAATGCGAAGGTAAAGCTGCAAGCACTTAGGAGGCAATTCGAGAATCTGGGTATGGAAGAAAATGAAACTGTGGCAGTGTACTTTGACAAAGTACAGCAACTAGTGAACAAAATGAGAGTTTGTGGTGACAAAATGTCAGATGAATACATGGTTGACAAGATCTTGAGGTCTTTAACTCCCAGATTTGATTATGTAGTAGCAGCTATTGAGGAAACCAGAAGAAAAGAAGATATTGGTACGGAGGAGTTGCTGCACTCATTAGAGGCTCATGAGTTACGCCTCAATGAGCGCAGACAATACCAGGAACAGGCTCTGCAGGCCAGATCTCAATGGAAAGGGAAAAAAGACTTCAAGAAAGGAGGAAAAGGAGGTAAGAAAGGGAAAGATTCTAAGGACCAGCAAGGAGAAGAGTCCAGTGAATCAGGAAAAATGAAAAATCAGAAGAAAGGTGACTGGAAATTTGACAAAAAGAAAGTGAAATGTTACAACTGTCAAAAACTTGGACATTTTGCCAAAGATTGTTGGAGTGGTGAGGGTGCTAAAAACAAACCGCAGAAGAAGGTAAATCTGGCTCAAGAAGAAGAATCAGATTCAGAGGCGGTGATTTTAATGGCCTATGATGATGAGATACAATCAGATAGCAGTGTTTGGTACCTTGACTCTGGTTGTTCCAATCACATGACAGGAAGAAAGGATTGGTTTGTGAGGACTCATGAGGTGAAGCACAGGAAGATCAAATTTGCTGATAACAGAGGCTTGGAAGCAGAATGTTCTGGCAGAGTGGTGTTGAGGGATGAAGGAGATAGAGAAGTAATCATTGAAGAGGTATTGTATGTACCTGGGTTACAGACTAATTTACTTAGTCTTGGACAGTTACTTCAGAAAGGATATGAGATGAAAATGAAGAATAACTTTCTCAGCATCTTAAATCAAGATGGAAAAAAGGTGATACAGGTGGAAGTATCACAGAACAGGACATTCAAATTGCCAATGGAGGCAGTAAATCATCACTGTTTTACTGCATCAGAAGAAGGAGATGAGTGGCTATGGCATTTAAGGTTTGGACATCTGAATTTTCAGGATTTGTCAATGATGAGTCAGAAGAAAATGGTGGCTGGTTTACCAAAGATAGATGTCCCAGGGACTGTTTGCAAAAAGTGTATTCAATGTAAGCAGACCCGTGGTAGTTTTCAGAAGTTTTTGCCCAAGAAATCTGCAGAAAAACTGGGACTAGTGTACTCAGATGTTTGTGGTCCCATGCCAGTAGAAACACCTGGTGGCAGCAGGTATTTTGTACTGTTTATTGATGATTGGACCAGAAAATGTTGGGTCTACCTATTAAAAAGGAAAGGAGAGGTATTTCAGCAGTTTCAGAAGTTTAAAACTATGGTTGAGAGGCAAAGTGGACAGAAACTAAGAAGTCTGAGAACTGATGGAGGAGGAGAGTATATCTCCACAGATTTCAAGGAATACTGTGAGAAGGAAGGGATAGTTCATGAAGTAACTCCTCCCTACACGCCTCAGCACAATGGGACAGCAGAGAGGAAAAACAGGACAATCCTAAATATGGTGAGATGCATGTTGAAAAGCAAGGGTTTACCAAAATTTTTATGGGGAGAGGCTGTGATGACAGCAGTACATGTGTTGAATCTGTCTCCAACAAAGAGACTAAATGGGGTTACACCAGAGGAAGTTTGGACAGGAATGAAGCCAGATGTCAAGCATCTGAAGATTTTTGGTTCCCTATGCTATAAACATGTCCCAGATCAGTTGAGGAAGAAGCTAGATGATAGAGGAGTCCCACTGATCTTAATAGGTTATCACACTACAGGTGGATACAAGTTGTATGATCCTATAACAGGAGCTGCTACAGTCAGCAGAGATGTTAAGGTAGATGAGGCTGGACAATGGAAGTGGGAAGTTAAAAGAATAGAAGTACCAACTATTGAGCTGGTAAGAGAGCCTGCAACAAAGTCAGAGGAATGCAGGAAGAAGGAGAGTGTTAGGAGGTCTTCTAGGATTACTCAAGTGCCAACACACTTGAGAGACTATGATTTAGCCTATGAAGCAACTATCTCAACAGAAGGGAATTTTATGCATTTTGCTCTAATAGCAAAAGCAGAACCAGTGGAATTTGAACAAGCTGTGAAGGATGAGAAGTGGTGCAAGGCTATGGAAGAAGAAATCGGTTCAATAGAGAAGAACCAGACCTGGGAGTTGACAGATTTGCCTCCTAACAAGAGACCCATTGCACTGAAATGGATTTATAAGACTAAAATAAATCCACAAGGTGTAGTGACTCGGTACAAGGCCAGACTGGTGGCCAAAGGTTACTTACAGCAAGCTGGGATTGATTATGGGGAAGTGTTTGCACCAGTGGCAAGGATGGAGACTGTGAGACTGGTAGCTTCAGTTGATGTACAGAACAACTGGACTTTACATCAATTAGATGTAAAGTCTGCATTCCTGAATGGAGACCTAGAGGAAGAGGTTTATGTGATGCAGCCTCAAGGTTTTGAAGTAAAGGGTCAAATTGACAAAGTTTACAGATTGAGGAAGGTCTTGTATGGGCTCAAGCAGGCTCCAAGGGCTTGGAACCAAAGGATAGATGGTTTCATGAGGAATATAGGATTTGAGAAGTGCATTTCTTAACACGGAGTATATGTCCAGTGTTATGAGGAGAATGGGAGAAAAGACAGGGTGATTGTGTGCCTTTATGTTGATGATATGCTGGCTACAGGGAACAGTAACGAGAGAATTGTTCAGTTCAAAGCCAAGATGTTGCACGAGTTTGAGATGAGTGATTTGGGCCAGCTGAGTTACTTTCTGGGAATTGAATTCACTAAGACTAATGTGGGAATGTTGATGCATCAGTCCAAATATGTGCTGGACATGTTAAACAAGTTTAACATGACTGAATGCAACTCTGCTATTACCCCAGCAGAGGTTGGTATAAGGTTAGAAAAGGATCCTGAGGAGGAGGCTGTAGATCCTACTGAGTATAGGAGAATGGTTGGAAGCTTAAGGTACTTGTGCAATACAAGACCCGATATCAGTTTTAGTGTGGGTTTGGTCAGTAGGTATATGCAGAATCCTAGAGTTTCTCATTTGAATGCTATTAAAAGGATTCTAAGGTATCTAAAAGGTACAACAAGTTATGGAATATTGTTGCCCAAGTGTGGATCAGGTGAAGAGATGAAAGTTACTGCCTATTCTGACTCTGATTGGTGTGGGGACAAGAGTGATAGGAGGAGTACAGCAGGGTACGTATTTTTCTTAAATGGGGCACCAATTTCATGGAATTCTACAAAGGAACCGGTGGTAGCTCTGTCCTCATGTGAAGCAGAGTATATTGCGGCATGTGAAGCCACGTGTCAGGCAACCTGGATCAGATCTCTGATGAAGGAATTGAAGGTTGAAGGAGGAGAAAAGATCAGACTACTTGTTGATAACAAGTCTGCCATTGATTTGACTAAGCATCCTACCTCACATGGTAGGAGCAAACACATTGAAACACGGTTTCATTTCATCAGAGAACAGGTCGCGAAAGGAGTGATTGAGGTGGTATACTGCAAGTCCGAAGACCAGATTGCAGATATACTTACCAAAGCACTGAAAGGAGTACGTTTTCTAGCACTTAGAAAACAGATTGGAGTAGAAAAGGTTGAGAACGAAGCGGAACAGTGGAAAGTGGTAACGAAAACCTAGGGTTTTTCGTCTTTATGTACTGTTCAACTCAGGAAATGGTGTTTTACCGGATGTTAATCGGTAAAAATGGCGAAAGTTCGCCGGAGATGGTGATTTTCACCATTTGAACGGTGAAAAATGGTGTTTTTTCATTAAAGTTTGTTCTTTTACATTTTCTGTTTAGGAGGAGTGTTAGAACTTAAACAGAAAAGTTGTTTTTTCAGTTTGAACTTTGTTTCTCTGTATATATTTGTGTAAATCACTTCAGTTCAGGTTGAATAAAAATTGTGAGAGGTTATACAGAAATTTACTGAGTAGTTCTCTGTGTGAGTGTGTTACCTGTTTTTTGTAAGCCTGTCTTCTGGTCGGTTGAATGCGTGGTAGTGGTGGCCTGAGGTGGAGAAGACGGGGAGCCCTAGCAGAGAGGAAGAAGGAGAGCTCTGGCCTCTCTCTAGAAACGTCGAAGTGAATTTCCTTTCTCTTTCTTCTTCACGCACTGTCTTTCACGTTAATTTAATTGGGTGGAGGGGCTTTTACTTTTTTGCCCTTAGACGTTTTAATATGAGAATTAGTTTAGGATTTAATTATGTGACAGATTAAAAAAATTTATTTCCAAATTCACTCTTACTTACCTCCAAATCTATTCAAATAAACAAAAAAAAAATTATCTTCAAATTCTCTCAAATCCTCTCAATTACTCTCCCTCAAATCCACTCAAGTGAACAAGGCCTTAAGGGCCAAAGAGTGAACTGCACTATCTTATCTGTGCATTCCTCATAAATATGTGTGCATTTGCTTATACTCTTTCTTTTTATCTTGTTATTAAAAAAAAGTTTAGATAGAGTTGGGTGTTTGAAGTTTTACGTCACTGAAAAACCTTTCTAACCTCATCGATAAGAATTTTATACCAGTAATAGCTAAACTCAATTTCACACCTTAATGGAAATACCGGTGAAATTCAATTTCATGGTTATTTTTATGACTAAAGAACAAGATTAATATAATATCTAATAAGTAATTTCCAGAGATAAACAAGCTGTACTCAGGTCCAGAGTTCATCACCGCCTCCACAAAAGTCAAGAAAATTTAGAATATAAATGTAGTAAAAATTGATGTGACATACTTACAATTGTTACAAGAATCAACAACAAACGTAACTTATAAAAGAATGCTGTTGATCCCCTTTTTATCAAAAAATTCTTCAGTTGTTGTTTGTCCTTTTAATTAAAAAATAGTAAAGATATGAGTTGGTCTGGTGTTGTCAAATTCAGCAATTCAATCAGCTGCCACAGAGTTGCTCATAATAACCGTGTCTTGGTTTAAGCAAAGTGAGAACTATAGCCATGCATATAACTTGCTTTTCTAGATTAATGCTTTTAAGAGAACGTAAACTACTAATTCAAGTGTCCTTCCATGATAATATACACATGCCATTAACACAAATAATCAGCGATTTTCATCATTATTAAGAGAAAACAAATCGTCTGTTACATATCAGTATGAGAAATGTAAAACTATTCTTATGATGTTGTTGTTGAAAGGTCATTATGAAAGTTCAACTTTTTTGTTATGCTTTTAGCTGTAAGTGTAACGAAAAGACAGAGACCAAACATTTTAAGTCATTTGTCTATATGTAATTTAAAACGCTGTCAGTATGTAATTATGGGTAATTAAGAGTGAGAGCCATTAAGGTTGGAGCCAAAAAAGTGGAATTGTCGATCTAAGAGCAGAAAGTACTTGAAATTTATTAAATGAAGATTGGTCTATAATGCTATATACATTTAAGGATTCATAATTTGCAGATGGAAAATAATACACATGTGAGAGATGGCTTTTGCCAAGAGTGCTTCCTAATAATACACATTGTCATTAAAACCTCTTGTAATATTAGTTGCACCAAACATTTTAATATAGCCAAGATAATGAACCTAAATAGTATAGTCGTTGATGGGTATCAGTTAAAAATGCAGTGGATAGTTGAAGAACATTATGGATGAATTGAACACTTCTGTTGATAGCTTCATAGTTCAATTATAACACATATAACGTTATGATGTTATTAGGAAAATCAACTCCTAAAGCTAAAGAGTTTACATGGTTGGCCTTAGTATTTTGATCGTCACATTTAATTACAAGTGTTTTATTCTAATGATTTTTCTCAATTATTTATATATATTTTAATGTATAAACAAACCAATTCATATAATGACAACAATCATTCATACATGTATTACAAGTAACTAGAAAATATTAATATTTGTATTTAATCAAATTTTTTTTCTACTGTCTTTTTATATACTAATTCAAATCATTATCCTTTGTACAGAAACTGAACAGTCCTCTTCCATCCCATAAGTCCATTTATTAAAGCTTATGCAAAATATTTAATAAAAATATACAATAATATATAATGATTATAATGTTATAATATCATAATTTGTACAACTGTCTAAATTTTGGCTTATAATTTTTTTTACGTTTGAAAATCATATTCTCTTTCGGTTTTTGTGCTAGATTGTATTGAATTTTATATAAGGTTATATATGTAAAATGAAACATAAATAAGAAAAATATTATTCAATTATAACTAAAACCAAAGTAGAAATGGATATTTAACTTCTGTTCAAGCCATAATTGAAGCTAAATATTATTTTAGAAAAAAAAGTCTTAAAAAAAACAAATTCTGACCTTGTTTATTATTAAAACCAAACTTAAAATAGGTATATAGTCTTGATTTGGAAGAGAAGAAAAGTATTCTTGACATTAATTAATTATTTTAAATTAAAAAAGGGTATATATTTTCAGATATACCGATAATCGATGAAAATGAAAGAATTTAACCTCGATTATGCTAATAACCAAGGTCATAGACCTTATCTCATTTAAAATAATTATTTAATTTTAAGAGTTTTTTACATTGATTCTATAGGTTTTATTGAATAATTATTTTAAATCAGATAGGTTTATTGTCTTAATTCTGTTAAGAATTGGAGTCAAAAATTTATTTATTTATTTATTTTGATTTAATATTTCAAACATTTTTAATCAAAACAAAACGTGAATCTTTTTGCTTAGATTTATAATTGATGTGAAAAATCTCTCTTTTTCATCTCATCTTTATATGTTTCAATTATAAAACTGATATCCATTATTAAAAATAACTATTATCGCATTTCTTCTCTGTTCTTATAATATATAGGTAGGAATAAGCATCATCTCATAAATCAATTTTGTAAAATTGATTTTATGTTAAAGTCCGCTTTATGTTTTACCATTAACCTACGCTTATGATTGATGATAAGGTGATGCCTACCTTTATGCTATGAGCTTCACAGTTTGACTAGGATACAAACTTTTATTCAACATATTTTAACACTTATTTAACATCATATTTTAATTCTACACTTATTCAAAAGATTATTTTTTATTTTAAAATATAAAGTAAATTAAGATAAATCAAGTAGAATAATTAAAATATTAACATTTTATTAAATATTTAAATAGGTGTAAAAAGATTAAATGGTGTACTTTTATAAAAAAGTTTATAAAAAAAAAAATATCCCGTTAGCTGTGTGTTATCACTCGATCTACTTGTCACATCCAAAACGGAAATGGCAATAGAAAAGTCATTTAGATATCAAAGCGCTTAAAGCGCTTATTTTCCACGTTTGCTTTTCCAAGTCAATAAAGGATGGAGGATGAATAGCATTGCTCAGCCAATAAATATTGACTTTTATTAATAGCCATAGAAGAATAATAGATAATACCTATTTTCTATTAAAAAAGAAGTAAAAAAATAGTCACTAGAAAGCAAAAGAATTTTTGGAAAGCATTTTCTAATTTGCTAAAACAGATCTTGAAAGCTTATTTTGATGTTTTATTAATTTATTTAAAATTAATAATTAGTACCAGTGAGAGAGTACGTGGAGTAGGAGGAAAGAGGACCGCTAGTTTTGATTTAAGAGTAAGGAAAATAGTTTGTACTACACAATTACCTATTTTCCAAACATCACCTAAACAAGAGCTATAAAACATTAAAAACATTAAAAAAACATAATGATACTTTCACAATATTTTTTTAATAATATTTTAACACCATTTACGTGTCATTAATTCCTGTGAGTATTTATGATTATTATTATTAATTGTAAAATCATTGTTTTAAATCTGACACGTAAATGATGTTAAAATATAAAAAAATGTTATCAAAGTATCGTTATCCTTAAAATATACGAAAGCTATCAATATCTTTGTTGTATAACAACATGGTACAGACCAATGACGACACTTCAAATAATTAGCTAACATATGTTCTCTCAGATTCATTTTCTCGGTCACTGTCCACCTTCGCCCATCTGCTAATACGCTTTTGAGCAATGGTAACCTGCACAGAATGTTACTATCATGTTCAACTAAACCATTTGGGTAAACAAATCAAGCATTTATTCAATAAGATCTCTTAGCTAATACTGTAAATTTAACCATAAAACTTGTTAAATAGGTTGAAAAGTGTTTATTTTGATTTCTTTCTTCTGCAAGTACTTTAGAGATGTGTATAAGCCAAATACATACCTGCGCATCCCAATCAGTTTTGTATGTGATTACAGTTAGCACTACTGTTTGAATGAATGTTCCAAACAACATTCCAATCCAGATTCCCTGCAAAAGTGAAAAAGTGTGTTCAATCCATCAAGCAGCATAAGCATGATTAATAGGTTATCAGCAGCAAAAAAAGGTGAATGAGCAAGTACCTTGACTTGCAGATCGAGAAAGTTACCAAGTACAATACCTACAGGAATACCTATGATGTAATAACACCCCAGATTCACATACGCTACAATGCTTTGCCACCCTGCTCCTATAGCCACTCCTGTTGAAATCACAAATCTCACTTCAGAGTGTATCCACATTTGCACTTACAGATTAATTAGCTTTAGTAATTTTAAAGCAACAAAGATTCAAATCTTAAATCAATTCAAGTAACAAGAAAGAGGAAATGATGTCAAAAACTACCTGAGAGTACAGGTTGAACACTGTTTAGTAAAATAGAGATTGATAACAAAGGTGACAAATCCCCAACAGCAAAGGCCACGTCTTTATCTGTGGTAAATATATAAGCTAGCCTTTCTCTGAAAAATAAGAAGAATAAGAACAGAAAGAATCCGATGGCCAATGATGTGAGCACAGACACAACTATTGAGAACTTTGCAGCTTTGGCACTTCCTTTTCCAAGTTCATTTGCTACTCGGACACTGCAAAAACAAAGTTACAAGCCAAGTTTTCAGGGTAATTTTACAACAGCTGAAAAATAAAATAAAATGGAAGGCTGAGGTTTATAAGAACAACAGTGACTACTGACTGCAACATTAGAAAGGAGAGCAGCACCATTACCTTGCTGCAGCCATAAAGCCGAGTGCTATCATCATTTCCCATCCATTGATGTTGAGACTGTAAACAGTGAAGTTTCATCATTAGCAGTAAAGAGAAAAGTTCTTCCATTAAGCTAATACCCCTCACAATATAATGTAGAAACACTATTTGAATTTTAATACAAAAAAATTGTTCCAGTGCATTACCATATGGATAGAGCATCAATTGCAACCTCTGCATTTTTCATGTTACCGGTCAAAAGAACTAGTATGGTGTTGTACCAGAGCTCAAGACTGTAAAAATATACAACAGTTTAACTTTAGTTCACGATGAATAACATAGTAACAATTTAGATTCTCTTGAAAAGTGCTTCGCCAACATCTTTCTTTCACACCCTTTTATTACACTCTACTCTTGGTGTGAAACATCAATGGGAGAAGAGAATAAACAGGTGTCTTTTGAATGATGCGGCAAAATTTGCACTTGAAAGGAAACTAATGACAAATCAAAGGTTGATACTCAAAGGAAATGGGAAGTAAGCCTGGGATTCAGAAAGTAAATTGAAACTATCAAACGAAGATAGCATTGTTCAACTTTAAAGTCTGAGTTACGACATTGAAAAAAACTGAGCCCAATTGAGAAGAAAGCTCACCATAGCATGGCACCGGCAGAAAGGGACATCTTGACAACAGGCCAGAGGTCTTTGAATGCCAGAAAGGAGAAACCTTTCCATGTATCAGAGCACCACCCGCATGTCACAAATATGAATTGACCAACGTTGGGAATCCAGTATGCCAAAATTGTTGAAATCATTGCACCAGGAAGCCCAAAATTGAAGTTCATTGTCAAAAGCCAGGAGAGAAACACATGAATCACTATCGAGAATGCTGCCAAGAATGCAATAATGACATTCTTGCTCTGAGATTGCAGGAAAGTCTGACAAGTGAATGAGATAATGAAGGCAAACATGATAGGAATCGACCAAATAGAAATGGTTCCTGCTACTTGTGCTATGCTTTCATCTTGGCCTAAGAGCGTTAAAAGTGGGCTGGTGAAGAAGAATACCGGAAGAAGACACAGTGCACTTACGAACAAAACTATCCATGATCTTTGGAGATAAACTCCCATCATGCCGTATTCTTTTGCACCAAATGCTTGCCCACAAAGTGTTGACAATGCACTCGCCATCCCTAGCTGCAATATCATTAAAAAAACAAGAAATTCGAGTCATTGGTAAGTGCAAATGCAACACAACCCCAATAGGGTGTCATAACATATTCATATCTGCACGCCATATATAAGTAGGTACAATTAAGTAAACAAAAAAATATATATATAAACACCCAGAAAGTAACAATTTTAAATACAGCGACAGTATATTCCACTTTACAATCCATGTTTCTCGTGTTACCCTGGTTCAACCAATCACAAGAATCCAATCTATAACACCCAAAGAATCTGTTCTCTGATTAATAACCAATAAACATCGAAAGCATTGAACTTTTCAACAATAGAGGAACAGATCTCTGCTTCTGAGTCACAATACAGTAGTATGGAACACCCTGTATTTTAATGTTATAAAAATAAAGATAATCAGATGAACACATTTCACCACCAACATGTACCTTCCTTTCTCCACTCCTGCATGAAAAGCTATAAAACACTAGATATATTATTAATACTTTACAAACCTAAAGAGAAAACAAAGAAACATACACTGGGAAAATGATAAGACAAAAAGCACCCAACTTTTTCAACATTTTTGCAATACCCATAATTAAAATAAAAGAAAAAACAATTGGAAAGGTTAGATGAAGAAGGAAAAACGTACGAGAACCCCATTGGCGAACCTAATGAGAACGGTGTAAACGAGAGCAAAAGCAGCCAATTCCCTTGAGCCAATATGGCCAACAAAGGATTGGCTTATAACATTGAGACCAAAGGTGGAGAACCTGGTGCATATGGCTGGTGCTGCCACTACCCACATCAACTTGCTCTCAATCCAGAACCTCTTCCACAAAGATAATTCCTCTTCCTCTTCATCTTTTCTTCTCTCTTCGCTCAACAGCTTCTGCCTTAGATCCCGCTCCATTCTTTACCCTTTCAGATTTTCTCGCTTGCCCCACACAACCCAGAACTCTATTCGTTCTGGTGAAAGAAAGAAAGAAGATAAAGAGAAAAAAAGAAAGAGAAAGAGAGAAGCGTTGCAATGAGAACGAAGAATCCATGTCCAATTAATAACTCTGTGCAGTCTGATGGTGACCTACTACGAAGTCCCGCGTATGTTGCTAAAAAAACACCGAATCTGTGGAAGAAAAACGCGAACTGTTTAGTCCTCCATTTTTTTTTTTCCTAAGTTTATAATTATTAATTATTTTACCACTTCATTTATCGTATTTATCTACAATAATTAATCACTATTAATTATCGTTATATATATATATATATATATATATATATTTATTTATTTTTATTTTCAAAATTAAGTTTAAGATATGATTATTTTCTTTTTCTCGTAGAAAAAAATATTATATAAAATACTGTCCCCAATCAAATCACACTTCTTATTTCAATCAAATCTTATTTCAAAAACAAAAATACAATTTTGCAACTGGTACCCATAGACAAACTACTCTCTCACTCACCCATGTATGTCGCTTCATTCAGGGATAACTCACTCATAATAACATTAAAAAATAATATAAATATGAAATATTTAACTCAATAAAATAAGATAATATAATCAAAGTGTCGGCGCGAAGATTCACATTTTTTTTCAATTTCAATTATTAAATATTAAACGGCGAATGAGAATATAAATGATAAAAAAGTAAATAAAATAATTAAAAATTAAATAAATAATAACTATACATAGTAAAAAAATTAATGTTTTATTTAATTTTGAAAATGGTAATTAAATAAAAGTTTAATACAATATTTATGTTATATAAAGCAATTAATGTTCTAATCTGTATATTCACTTATGAGTAAACATTAAAAAAATATATATAATTATGAAATGAGGATAAAGATAAATGGATAGATTAGTGTGAGATGTGGTGAAAAACGGTGGCGTATGGGAGGAAGATGAAATAAGGAGTGATGTCATAGGTAGGAGGGGCGGCTTACCTTGTTTGGTGTTTTGTATTGGATATAACTAATCGTTTTTGACACCGCTTCTTCTAATTATAATATTAATTAATGGGAAAATGAAGAAAAGGGAATTTATGGCTGATTATTGATACACGCACTCCCTTAGCGTGTGGTAAAAATATTATTTGGATAGTCCAAAAGTTGAGTGGAGATATTTAACAAAACATGGTTCTGAGGATACGGGTGGACACATTTTCATATCAGCAACCACCTTTTAAGGATAAAAAAAGTGCGGAAGAAGAAATAATCTTTTTGTGTGGACAGTTCCTTCTCGGCATATATACGATAATATTTTGTCTGTACAATTTTATTATGCACAGTTATTTTTTATTAATATTTATTATTTGTGAAACGTGAGTAAGAAGTATTTTAATATTATTTTATAAACAGATGATGTGTATATATTATAGTGTTACTAGTAAAAAATAAAAATAATAATTTAATTTATATTTTATTTAATTAAATTTAAAATAAAATTAATTTATATTAATTAGATTAAATTTAATTAAAATATTTTTTATTTATATTTTATTTTATTTATATTAAATTTTATAAATTATTTTTTAATTTTATTTAAAAATTATATAAAATATCTTTTATTATTATTTGTGAGTATTTACGGATATATGCGAGTTTTAAAATATTTGTGAATTTTTTAAAATAGGTATCTGTGTAGGTAACTCACGGATTACAAGTGAAATTTTTATTTTGTGGATAGACACCGTCTATATCTAATCCGATCTATTATCACCTTTTAGAGGTCATATAGGTAATTTTAAAAATTTCTTTATTTTGCTGAAAATTCAATTTGTAATTTTAATTGTAGCATTAATGGTTGCATTCGATGTTAATAGTAAGATTAAAAGTTAAAGTGTAACTATTTATTTATATTTAATATTATTACATGGTAAACATTACTTAACTTCTATTACAAGACAACAATTCATGTTATCTAATTTTGTTAATTTTTTGTAAATCAAATTTAGATTTTCAAAATCTTCTTTTAAATTGTTTTTTTTAATGTATGGACTCTATTTTCATATTAGTTATTTAAACCTTTCAACCAATTGTTTAACATAACAAGTGTTTCGGTTGGATTGGTCCGAAGATCGGTTAACCTTCCTTTTTTGCTCTCTTTCGATCGTTTAATCCTTTTTGAGAATGCAATCCTCCGATGGATGGTTGACCTACAAAAGAAACTCTGACGCTCAAGTCATATATGTTTTATAAAGAGGTCTATATTTTATTATGATAGATCCAGGTTCTTTTACCTAAACGTGAATAATATATATTTATAAGGCTTTGCGGTAGCCAAGCACATTAATTAATCATTAAACCAGACAATCAAATTCAATAATACCTGTTAATTGTCCATTAATACCATATTCTCGTGCAATATGACTTGTCAATCGCTCATAAATAGCGTATATTCGCATTTAATATGGCCATTAAACATATTAATTGGTCATCAATGATATTTACCTGACTAGTGTGTCTGACCGTCGGTCGGTTACCCGTTTTGGCCCCAGATTCTCCTTAATCGATCAGTCATCGAGGTATAGTACATTAAGCCCCGAGCAGCTGTTTTGCAGGTGTGAAGGGGTTTAAATATGTCGGACAAGAATGGGAGTTCATAAGGAGCGTTCCCCACTGCTCGGTTTTTGCCTTCAACTTTCTGGTTGACGAGAGGGATTTACCTCTCGGTTTTTTCTTCGAGGGGGATTTACCTCTCGGCCGAGAGGGATTTACCGCTCGGTCTTTGTCTTCAACCTTCTGGTTTACGAGAGGGATTTACCTCTCGGTTTTTTCTTCAACGAGAGGGATTTACCTCTCGGGCGAGAGGGATTTACCGCTCAGTCTTTGTCTTCAACCTTCTGGTTGACGAGAGGGATTTACCTCTCGATTTTTTCTTCAACGAGAGGGATTTACCTCTCGACCGAGAGGGATTTATCGCTCGGTCTTTGTCTTCAACCTTCTGGTTGACGAAAGGGATTTACCTCTCAGTTTTTCCTTCAACGAGAGGGATTTACCTCTCGACCGAGAGGGATTTACCGCTCGGTCTTTATCTTCAACCTTCTGGTTGACAAGAGGGATTTACCTCTCATTTTTTCTTCAAGGAGAGGGATTTACCTCTCGGCCGAGAGGGATTTACCTCTCGATTTTTTCTTCAACTAGAGGGATTTACCTCTTGGCCGAGAGGGATTTACCGCTCGATCTTTGTCTTCAACCTTCTGGTTTACGAGAGGGATTTACCTCTCAGTTTTTTCTCCAACGAGAGGGATTTACCTCTCGGCCGAGAGGGATTTACCGCTCGGTCTTTGTCTTCAACCTTCTACTTGATGAGAAAAATTTATCTCTCGATTTTTTCTTCAATGAGAGGGATTTACCTCTCGACCGAGAGGAATTTACCGCTCGGTCTTCTTCATTAAAGTTCCCTGGGAACCTCTTGGTTGACTTTTTACCACCAATGAGTGAGCATGAATTGCTTTATTTATTTTATAACGAAAGTATAAAAGAACAATAAAAGTCTAAATCAAAGGAAATTGAATTTAAACATAAGATTAATAAAATTTTGTATGCCTCTCCTCAGTTGATAACTCCTCGAACCGATCGCTCACGATGGCGATTGGGACTACGACTATAACTCTGCCTTTGTTTGTCCTTCTTATATGTCTGTTCGGGACTTCTCTGCAAATATCCCTCCCTAGGGAGGCTTCCTCTTCCTTCTTTTATATACTTTCGTAAATGTCCTGCGTGGATGAGATTTTCTATTTCATTCTTTAGTGTAACACATTCTTCTATAGTATGCCCGTGGTTCTGATGGAAATGGCAACTCTTCTTTTCGTCTGCGTTTTCTGGAGATGGTTTCCTTTGGAGTGTGAGAAGTTCAACATTTAGGGCTTCTTTGAGAACTTTTGCCATAGGTGCATTGAGGGCTGTAAAATGGTCAAATTTAAATGTCCGGGGAAGTTCCCCACTTTTATCAATATTGTCGAACATTCGTTTGTCGTCCTTTCTACCACCACCTACATCAGCTTCTTGTTGCCGCTTTCTTTGTGAGATTCACATATCCTCCATATGTATGAATTCAGCTACTCTTTCTTGGAGCTCGCGGTGTTGATTTCGGTGTAAAGTGGATGTCGAGTGCTGAGCAGACTGGTCATGACGACCCTACTCCGCCCTTAAAGCCGCAATTTCCTCGGCATGCTTTTGTTGCATTTCTCGTTGCACTTGCGCGTGCTCTTGTATGATTCGTTCTTGCTCTTGTAATTGTACCTGCATTCGTGCCATGAAATCCCTGGTACTCTGCTGCTCCTCCCTGCTCCTTATGGTCACCATTTCAGCCTTGCTTGGGAAGTAGCTATGTGTAGTTTGAGCGTTCATCTTGGTTCCTTGTGTTTTCAATGGGATGCCGCTTCGGGCCCCACGATGGGCGTCAAAATCTTTCGGTTGGATTGGTCTGAGGGTCAGTCGACCTTCCTTCTTTGCTCTCTTTCAATCGTTTAATCCTTTCTGAGAACCCAATCCTCCGATGGGTGGTTGACCTGCAAAAGACACTCTGACGCTCAAGTCAGATATGTTTTATAAAGAGGTCTATATTTTATTATGGTAGATCCAGGTTCTTTTACCTGAACGTGAATAATATATTTATAAGGCTTTGCGGTAGCCAAGCACATTGATTTATCATTAAACCAGACAATCAAGTTCAATAATACATGTTAATTGTCTATTAATACCATATTCTCGTGCAATATGACATGTCAATCAATATATTCGCATTTAATATGGCCATTAAACATATTAATTGGCCATCAATGATATATACATTTCCTAACTAGTGTGTTTGACCGTCGGTCGGTTGCCCGTTTTGGTCCCAGATTCTCCTTAGTCGATCGGTCATAGGGGTATAGTACAACAAGTTTGTTAGTTTTATCATGCAATTCTTCAAACACATGTAGTAATTGAGTATAATCATTCTTATCTTTCAAGGACATAGAACTTGTTTATAGATGTAATGGAGGTATTATAGATGTCATTGTAGGACAAGCAATGTCAAGTAACTTTTGCTTGATGGTGACTTTACCTCCAATGTCAACCTCTTTGAATTGTTCCTGAACCATGTGAAGTTCACATTTAATGGATAACTCTGACTGAGATTCATTTGATAAAATATTTGAAAAACTCAATCGTGTCTACATTATATGAATTTCGGCCAAAGAGATCACCCTAGGGTCATATCATGCTAATTCACAAGTATAGGGGAGACTGAAACTTTGTCTCAATATGCATCCACAACTTGCACTATCCAATCCTATATCCTATACTCGTTCCAATTCTTTAGCAATGAGTTCCAAAGTATATTTAGATACACATCCAATAAGACTTATGTATCTAATTTCTTTATAAGCTTCACTCATAAGATTGAGACTCTTTTAAAAGGACTCCTTAATCTTATTGTGTTGGAGGATAATGACATTATGAATA
This sequence comes from Vigna reflexopilosa, assembly GCA_027742785.1. NCBI lineage: Eukaryota > Viridiplantae > Streptophyta > Magnoliopsida > Fabales > Fabaceae > Vigna > Vigna reflexopilosa. The sequence continues at coordinate 15,172,486 of CM050914.1, forward strand.
ACGTTCCAACAAGAACACATATTTTCTATGCTCCCTAAAAATTTCTTTAGGCTCTAGTGAGTATACTCAGCCAACAGAAATGAATAAACAATATCATAAAATATTTAACAAAAACAACTAAGTAAAATAACAGTAAAACATACCTATTTGTTGTTGTGTTCCCTAAATACATTACTTTGTTTGTCTAGGCTTTTACAAAGTATATATTGCATAGAATAATCCAAGTATTATTTACATATTCCAAGAATAAAGACCAAGTGGCGAATCACATAGTCACCAAACATGGTTTGATTTTCATAATCCATGATGTTTTTCCATGCTTCCATCACCACATCCCATGTCTTAATAGAATCAACTAATATAAGACCCTGATTGTAGATACTATTGAATTTTTGGTTTCAATATATAGGAAATCTTATCTATTTTGTATTTAATTAATATGAGTACCTTGTGATCTTTTTTTTATCAAAGGATAGTAGGATGGGATAAAAGGTCTCGTGCATAGGTTTATATGTTGTGAAAAATAGAACAATAATAATTAGTTAAGTTAAAAATTGAAAATGTGCCAATTAAGATGCTTTTTAAATAATTATTAAATGCTTATATTGTCAATGAAATCAACTTAGTTTAGTGGTGATGTGTTATGTGCATATTTGTGTGATTAGGGGTGGGCAAAATGAATTGAATTTTTAAAAATTGTACCAAACCAAAAATTAGTTTGTATAAACTAAACTAAACTGAAAATTAGTTCAAACAAATTGAACTATAGTATGAGCGAAATTGAATTGCTATGGACCTTTCCGAATTATACTAATTTTGATCTAAACCACACTTTTTATACCAAACTATAATAATTTTAAATCGAATTATAATATTTTTAAATTAAAAAACTAAAAGAAAAAAGAGAGTAGATTATAACTTTAAATCTAACACTATAATCTCCCTTTTTATATGAAAATGAATTTTAATATTTTAAATCTAATTTTAAAATTATTTTAATTTTTTATTTCAAATTTTAAATTTTAAAAAAAGTTAAAAGTGTTTTTTTAAAACCAAGAGTTAATAGGTGATTTTCATTTATTTTAATTATTAAAAAATAAACTTTTAAAAATATTTATAATTTTTTTAATTAAATTTGTACTTTAAAATTTCAGATTAGTTATTTAAAAATTATTGTAAATCCATTCTTAAAATATTACAAAATAATACAAGTTCCTTTTTCAAACTAATAATTGTTGGGGTTACCTTATTAAATTTATCTTTACTACTTTTTTTTATCATTTGAAAACGATTATAAATAACTTTTAAATTAATAAAAATTGAATTAATAACTATAATTATTTATTATTAATTTGAAAATATAAAAATCTTAAAATTCCATTCTCATATTAACTATAATTTAATTTAATAATATAATTTTTCGTATATATTATTCTATATAGATTAAAAACTCAGTCTTTAAAAAATATTCCTCTTCTACCAGAATATTTTTATTTTGACACTTATCTCAGTTTAACACAGAAGTTACGAAAATTTTAAATTCATTTTTATTTTTATTTATTTAAAAAAAATCACTATAAGGTTGAATCTGCACATGTATGTATATATAAATATAAAATCTGAAAGACAACGAGGACAATACCTCGATTATTGGCATTTGAGAAACGTTTCCTTCATTTTTTTTATTTTCTTTTGTTTGTGTTTAAGCAAGCAAATGTGTGTTTACCATATCAGGTGGAGCCGCCCTCTATTTTGATTGTATATTTTATTTTTGGTTGAGTATTTTTTTTTTATATTTTTGCACCAGAATTTCGTTTTGGGCCAGATTAAGAAGCCCATAACCCACAAAGATTATACAGGGTCAGATTTTGAGAGTTCCATTTCCTTTCTTTTGTTTTTCATAGTTCCCTTCTCCCCTCCCTTTCGACTTGGGAAAGAAGAGAATCCAATGATCAGAGAGAGTAACGAAAATGGAGAAATTATGAGAGCAATGTGTAGTTTCAAACAGTAATAGAGAAGAAGAATCCGAGGTTGGGGAATTGATTTCTAGGGTTAGGGAGTTTAATTTGGGATAATGGAGAGAACCTATAGATAGGACGATCAAGAGAGGGTTAGAGATACACTAAAGCAAGTGATTGTAGAAACTAAAGAGTAAAGAAAGGTGCGAGTGCAAGCTAGGAAGCATTCCGGGTTAAGTGCAACACGACGTGAGGTTGCGGTGTTTGTAGGAAACATTTTTGAGGACGAACACATTTTCCAGGTATGGGGAGCTATTATTTCCTTGTTTGGATTAGACGAAATTGTATGAGGGGTTGGTGTTTTGTTATGAATTGTTACTTCGGCATTTTTGGACTAAATTAGAGTTGTGTACAGTTTCAATTAGGAATATGGTGATATTGGGTCCGAATATTAATCTGTGCAGTATTCTGAGTTTATAAAATTTAATTGGTTGATATGTTGATTTGGAGTTCTTTTAGAATTGTAAAACTGGGAGCAGTCTGTTGGATATATATATATATAGGACTTGATAAAAAAGCTGGTAATTGGTGGGCGTTCTGTTATAATATGTGCTATTATGGTCTGGAATGTTGTGGTTTAAGGATGTAAATGATATGGTTCGTTTCAGTGAAGAAGAATGAAAGGTGGTTGGGTCGAATTGGGGATTGGGTATTGCTTGAAATTAATGATGAATTTTGAAATTGGATTAAGGGTGGAAAGAATGATGATATAATTGTTAAATTAAGGATATTGTTTGGTCTGGAATGTGAAATGAATTAAAGATAGTAATCTATGCACCTATAATTGTGTGACAGAATGCAAGTCTTAAACATAATGGTTTGGCATTTGGAATGTTTTTTTTTGGATGTACTGTTTTAACTAATTGAAAGCTAGGCTCTATTAATTGATGAAGGAAATCTGGTTTGAGTTGGATGAAAATAAAGTTAAAATTTGTATCTTTTGAGTTTAGAATATTGTATGATGGCTAGTGATTATTGAATTTGGTTTCACTCTTAGTTGCTGTGCTGAAAAGATTGAATGTAACTAAGTAGTGCAAATGTTGTAGTTACAAGGGATATTTAGGAAATAAAGATGCAGAGAAGTTTCTGTAATATGGTCATGAACACGTGGTTTTGGGGACTAAGTTAATATGTAGGAATGATGCATGAATGTATCATATTGGGGTAATGGGGTTAAACCTATTTGTTAATTTGTTTGGACTATTTAATAAGAGAATGAAAGTTTATGTTGAGGCAGTTAACAGCTGTTAAGATCAATTCTAAATTTTTTCGTTCATGTGGGTTTGATTTAAGGTGTTTAGGGCTTTTAATCTGATGTTAGGGTGAATTGGTTCATGGTAGTTGAGCATGTTGCTTGTATCTAGGTTACTTTCAAGATGTGAAGATGTTCAAAAATGTACTGAGTTTTGTAATGTTTATATTTTGAATGGGAGTTATGGTTTTGGAGAAATATAATGGGGAATAATTTGTTAAAGTTTAAGAAAAGTAAAAATATTAATTATGGTGACATGACTTATAAAATGGTTGGATGTTTTGTTTATACTTTGTTCAGGTTTTTGTAGGCATAGGAAGTGAATAAGAATGCTATGATCATTTTCGTTGCTCTGTTAATAAAATAAATTATTATATGCGTTAGAAAGATTAGTAAAGTAGTCAAGTATGATTCAGTGATGATATAGTTTAATTTATATTGTGTATAATTATTAGTATTAGATGAACTTTAGGTATGCTGGATGTTTGATTCATTATGGGTTCTTTGTGATTAAATGATTTGTAATAGTATGGAAGGGTTGAGTAGAAGTAATGTAGATGCAGTTTATGGTATATATATGTACTGTCATCACTAATGAGTCGGAGTTAGTAATCTGGTATCAGACTTTGTATGTATCTACTGAAATTATGATATTATATGGTATATGTTTTGATGAGTAAATGTTTAAAAAGGGTAAGGATAATTCTACTGGAGTCCAGGCTTTCTGATTTGATTGGTAGAGATGATTTTGGTTGAGTCTGAGGAAGTGTTGGGGTTTCTGGTTGATGATTGGATGAAACTTTGAATCCTGGAGCTTTAAAATGCTATTTAGTCTGACTTAATTGCCGAAGTTCATTTGTTCGTGGTTGGATTAATGTAGCATGATTTTCACTGTTATTGTGTTTTGTGCATGATTGAGTTTGTGTGATTCTGGTTTTGTCTATCTGCTTGATGCGTATTACGGCCCTGGGGAGGCTCTATTCGTGTGTTTATGTTTTCTCCGTGCCTAAGGCGTTTCCAAACCATTTCTATTGCAGTTAAAAACTAAGTGATAGGATATAATATGATAGGTTATAATAGGTGCAGGACAGAAAACAGTTTAGGAATTAATTGTTGTTGAGTAGTTAGACGTGGGTTGCCTTTATAAGAAGGTAAGGGGGGTCTAGTAGAGGGGCAGTTTTTTGATATTTCAGTTGTGTTGACAGGAGGTTGTTCCTGTGGAGGGAGAGTGCTTCTTTGAGAGTTGGGTGCTGTATAGTGTATTCTTGTTCATCAGAATAGTATACTGTTTTTGTCCAATATTCTGTTTCTGAATGCTGTTTTGAGAGGAAGATAGGTTTCTTGACAAAAGAAACCTAACAAAGAGGGGAGGAAGAATTGGAATCTGAAGTTTGTTGTTTTTGTATTTGTTGTATTTCTATTTTTATTAGTAAATATATATATATATATATATATATATATATATATATATATATATATGACTTGAGAGTATTCCAAATGGTCATAATGTTCTTAACACTGAGTACATGTCTCTCGTGGATACAATGCCCATGTTAGCATACACGCTTTGTACACCTAGACACTGTTTTTGTTTCTTTGTCCAGTGATGGATTTGCAGGAGCCTCAGCAGCCAACCTAATTGAAATGCTTTTTGAGGTGGAGGTAGTAACTTAGGTTGTAACAGAATATTCTATTCTGTTTTTTAATTTTCTAATTCTAAAAATAGAAATAAAAGATGATTGAAACACTCTTAATCATTAAATTTTATGTTTGTTTTGAATGGGACGATAATGTTCCACTTAAGTTGGCTCATGCTATACCTGAGATATTTTTCATGTTGACTCTTCAGGCCTTCATAGTTTGTGTTTTAGAAGCGGTTCAGTCGATTAAGGGATAAACTATTAAGCTTCATTTGTATTAAATGTTGGACTTTTGGGGAGATGGAACAGATACTTAATTGATAGTTCAACAAATTGTGTCAGTTTCTTTTGTTTTGCTAAGCTTGTATCCTTTTTGCAGAGCAAAGTTTCTGGCTTATTCTACATACCATGGGAACCAGAGGAGTAATTGGGGACAAGTGGTCCATGAGAATTCTTTGGATTTGTGCTCTTGGAAGTGCTGTCGGTAAGTATTTTGAACCCTAGGCTTGTGCTATTTCTTTTCTCATTGAAACTTTGTTCAATTACAATCTTGTTTTCATAACTCAATTGTCTAGGCCTGTATATGGTTGCTGTAGAAAGGCAAGCACAGAACAGGGCGAGGATGCTGGCTGAAGAACTAAGGGCAACGGAGTCAGGGGGGAGCAATGGCCAAGACGGCTGAACTATGTTACGCTATATCTTGTGATAATTATGTAGTATCATAAAGCATATGCAAAGTTTCAGATTTCTGGAAGGTTATGATTTTAAAGGTTTAGGCATCCTTTCTGCATTTGTTAATAGTATTGAGAATTTTACCTGTGGGGAAATATTCAAGTGGATTTTCATTTCAAATGCGTTATGGAAAGAATTGAAATAAGCTTTGTAACCTCATTTTTAACATTTTAGCAAATTAACCAGTCAAGTTACTTTTTCAATTGTATGTGCTTTAAGGATTGATTTTGCCTGCTTAAAATAGTTTCCCTTCTTGTACCATCATGTGAAAAGCGTGTGCCTCCATATTGTTAATTTTGCCAAGTCATATATACTTCTGCGATTTAAGTTCTGTGCTGACATTTTTTCTTACTACTGGCTGACATCTTTTCTCATACAAGTTTAAAACCTTAATAAAATACGTCTTCAAAGGGGTTTTTGAGTTTGTATATTTTGTTGTTAGTATGTTTATTTCTTATATCACACTTTTTTATAACTTTGTTATTGACGGACAATTAACACTAAATGTCCATTGTTATATTTGGGTTTTTGTTCACAAGATGCGAATTGTTTGATAAATATTGTTAGATCAAAATTCAGTAGGTTCTATATTTAATTTTGATTAAGTGTTTAACAAGAAAGTATAAAATATGGTTATGTGTATATATATATATATATATATATATATATATATATATATAGATATATAGATTTCAATAGATGTAAGCACTATGTTTTGTTAAACAAGTGCAAACACTTTATTTGCTTGAATAGATGCAAGTGTTTTGCTTATACACATTCTTTGATTAGTTTTGGTGAATTATTGCCTTTGACAATTGCAAACACTTTGCTTATATATTTTGTTTGATAAGTTTTTTCTTAGACAAACAGTAATTATACATAGTTTGAAGCATTTTGTGATACATATTGAATTGTCTACATATGTCTCTTTGAAGAACTAACTTACAACTCTACCCTTTAGGCCTATGCTTTACTAAAGATTGAAAAGTTCCGTAAAGAATATGCATGCATTCAATGTTGTGTGAAGAATATTTAATGCATCTACAAGCTTGAATGTAGAAAAATAAATATTATTTAACTTTTTGTTAAAAAAAGTAGCAAAAAAAATTAGTGTTTGGTAAGATGGTCCAAAGTCCTTTTCCAATTAACTTGGAAATGACTTCTAATAAATTAGTTTTTATAAAATTTATAAAAAAGGTTAGTCAAATAAAAAAAATAATAAAAGAAAAAATATTTTAGAGAACTTCTTAGGAAGTTTAACTTGGAATATGCAAAGGACAGGAAGACTCTAATGTATCCTAATCTTTAGGATTGCAAAATGAATATACATTAATACATCATATTAAATATAGGCATATGATTCATTCATTGTTATATCTTATTGCATCTAGGCTTGATATTATTTTTAGTTTGTCTTAATGTCCGATTTCAAAAAAACCCAAAAAAAGTACATCTTAATATTGTTAAGGAAATATTTAAATCTTTTAAAGGTACTACTAATCTTGATCTCTACTAAAAAAACAAGAAAATTAAACTTTGCGAGGATAACATAATGTTGATAATGCAGGAGCCAAGGTTGAAGGAAAAAACATTTGTGGAAGTATTCATTTCATTGGTGAAAATTTAGTCTCATGGTGTAGTAAGAATCAACAACTGCACAAGTATAATATATATATATATATATATATATATATATATATATATATATATATATTATATCAATTGTTGTTTTCAAATACTTTGGATAAAAAAATTAACTGGAGGACTACATTATAAATAGGAGTAACATTTCTATTGGTGTTATTATAAACTTAACAAAAAATCTTATCTTGTATTTTAGGACGGAACATATTAAAATTAAACATTATTTCATTAGAGATTATGTTCAGAAGTGATTGACTTAAAGTTTGTCTTAACATATGATTAGTTAGTAGATATATTTACAAAAATCTCTTATTAAGAGCAATTTAATCACCTGAGAACCCTTATAGGCATGACTTTGGTGAATGAATGATTAATACAATGTAATGAGCATTACTAGCATTTAGCCTATTAGACGTATTTATCCTATTAGATTCATTTAAACTCTATTAGACGCATGTAGATACATTAGTTGCTCACATGCATATTTATTTGTCACATGCATTTTAACGACATTCTCGTAATTTCATGCATTGCATTCAAACACACATGTTTGATCATAATTGATATTGAAATGTGTATGATTGTCTATTACCATCTCATTTTTCAAAACATTTTTATACAATATAATGAGGTCAAGTAATTGATTAATATGGTTTGAAGATCAAAATATATTATTTGTAATGCTACTTACATGTACTTAAAGGTTAATATTCAAATTTTATGCATGTAAGTATAAGTAAGAAGTTTAGCAAATGCAAAAGTTAAGTCTTAGTATTAGATGAGTCTATGCAATAGGCAATTAAAAGTGTTAAATGAGTATTCAAATAGTAATCACCAGGAGCATTAGATGACCCAAATCATTAAATGACTCTTTAGACTTTAAATGATACAAGACATTATACAACCTAAACAATATAACTCAATTTTTATATTAAACGAGTTAAAGTGTGTTTGATATTTGGCTAAGTCTTTTAATCTCTTATTAGTAATGTGAATTGATATGTTGATATGAGTATTCAAATAAGAGAATTAGTTATATAAGCTATAACGTTTAAGAAATTTATCTTTGTTAGCATTAAATGTTGAAAATCTTCATTAGGAGAGTCCGAAAATAAATAGGCTTTGATGATAATGAAATTTATAATTAAACAAGGAAGATAAGTCAATATAACTTTGTTCTAGGATAACTAAAAGATTATTAGACAATATTCTTAGATAAGCTTTGGACAAAGGAAAAGCTTGTTAGGTAAAAAACCTTGTTAGATGATATGTCAATCCTCCTTCTTGATTCCTTGCATCGTGATTTCTCTCTAAACCTGATCTTTGCATTCTTTTTTTACTTATATTATATCATTCTCTTTGATGTCTTTACCTCGATACTCTCCTTTGATGTCTTGATTTTCGATATCCTTAATAGTTATAAATATGTATTAGACACAATTTGATAAAAAAAAATGTATATCACATGAAAAGTCTAATACAACTAGTATAAGGCCATAATTTCATAAGATAAATAAAAATCACAGAATAAAAAGTTAAGCTTAAATTAGATATATATATTTAGGCATATAATTCATTTTATTTTTTATATATTTTTTTATTCAATTAATTATAATATTTGTTAAATAGAGTCAATTTGATAATTTTCGTTAGATTGACGTTAATACCATTTGAAAGAGTCACATCTCAAACTTTAGGTCATCTTCTACCTTGGAACCCTTTATTTTCTTTTCTACAACCACCTCCCACCACTTCCTTCCTTCCTCTCATTTCCTTCCTCCTAAATATGAACTTCCCTCACAAACCCTAGCTAAACCCGTTTTCCACCTTCACAAAATTCAAAACTCTAACATTCCTAAAATTTTATCACCATTAACCCACCCCATGGGCTATGATTGACTCTGCCTCACCTAGGGCATAACTTGCTCAAAAATTTTACTTCAATTTTATTGTTTAAGAAGTACCAGAATGTTGTTATGGTAGTAATTCTCTTGATAATTTTATTTCAACTTTTATGTTTTGGCTTTGTAAGAACTTAGTGTAGTGAGTTAGAGGTAGGTGGATGGAGAAAAAAAGAACACTAGAATAGTTTCAAGATAGAAAATAACTCATATTTTGACACGTTGTACTTGTAAATGATGCTAGTGCCAATTTAATTAAAAAAACTAAATTGACTTTATATAACAAATATTGGAACTCAATTGAGTAAAAAAAAGCATGGGGACCAAAATGATCATTGGCGTAAATATAGTGATAAATACTAATCAAACCTATCTTCTTTTTTTAATTTTTATCTATCTTGTCAAACTATCGCCTTCCATGACAAAGATATGAGTTTTAAAACAAATAATACCTGATATATCAATGAACTTGAAGTTAAAACATTGGTACCATTTGGAATAATGGAAAAGTGGCTTCAAAGACAATTTATTTAACCCTCGACTCGGATGAATGGAAAAGTAACTTCAAAGTTGAACCTCGTTACCTTAATCATCGAATGGGAGAAATGGAAAAGTGGATAAAAAAGGTGAACCTTTGTTCCCCTTAGCTCTCAACCAAGAGATCTGTTTTGATATGAAAAATAGTCCCACATCACTTAAAAGTCGAGACTAAGAACAATTTAAATATATATTATTCTCTTAAACTTCCAAAAAAAACATCTCTTAATACCAAAACCTTGATAAAAAAAACTCAAATTTCTAAACAAAATAATGTGATAATTCACAATAATAATATTATCTCAATGGTGGAATATTGGTGTCATCTTTGAACATAGAAAAGTAGTTTCAAACACAAATCAATTTTTGTTACCTTCAACTAAGAATAAAAGATTAATTCCAAAGTTGAACCATTATTTTTCTTATATATTATCATTTAAGAACTAAGAAAAATGACAATTTATATCCACGTTCATTCATTAACCATATGAAAGACTTTTTAAACACAAAACTATAATAAACTTCAAGGTACATTATCTCATTTATGATCCTAATGCTATTATATATATACTGGAAATTGAAATATTATTTTTTCTATTTTTTACTCTTTACATGTTATTCGTGTGAAAATGATGCTTGATAAATATTATTTTTACATAATACTAGTACGCACTTCTATCTTATCGGATAAACATGAAGTTATAATCTGAGTAAAAAATTGTCTTTTATGTTATATACAAATAATGTGAAAGTTGTCCTTTTTTATCTCAATGTGGATTGTGAATGTGACCTAATTTGTCTATAAAATTCAATGTAAATTTGTTGTATATTAATGGGAACTGACAATTTGTTACACCCAAAAATAATCACCATCTCATTTATCATATGTGTGGTAACTAAAAGCATGTCTTTTATTCATAGAAAAATCATATTTAATGTTTTAAATATTCATCAATGATTAACCATAATAATAATAATAAATATATTAATTACATGTTTTTTGTGAGACATGAATGATTAAAAATGACAGATCTGACAGGGAATAATATATATTTGTGATCCATCTTATTATTTGTTGAATATCTACAAAATTTTATTTTCATGATTATTATAGGTACTTGTAAATATTTATATTTTATTTTTTAAATTTTAAATAAAACTATTTAAAATAAATTTTTAAAATATAAATTTTAAAAAATTAATCTTTCGCAAAATTATTTCAATTTCATGTGTAAAAAAAATTAAAAATATATAAAGTTAATTTTTAAATCATGATTAATATTCCTCTCACTAATAATTTTATTTTGATAAACCTGAATTTAAAAAAAACTCAAATCAAATTCAGTAATAATAAGTATGTATTCACATGTTGGTACCATGATATATATATATATATATATATATATATATATGACTTTTTATGATATGTTTGAAACTGTTAAAAAATGCAGTTGTTGAACTATTGCACAAAATCTTTGCACTTAGAGTTTGATTCTCGATTATTTGTATAAAAGATGGTGTAAAATGAAGGTATCCAAATTTTCTTGATGTAAAAAGACAACAACAGAATCTTGAATTTATTTGGGAAATCAATTAATGTATGGTTTTAACTTTCATAAAACAAAATGATGGAGATAGCTCAAAACATCAAAGTTAAATACAGAGTTTAGCTAGATATGGTTGGTCTTATGTTTGGTTCTTCGTTCTCCACCAATGTCCATTTGTTAACACGATTTCGAGCTAGCTCTACCTGTCACATTCATATATGAAAAGCTTAATTCCACTGCACATGGAAAATCAACAGTGATAAGCAACACAAAAATCTATTATACCTGCTTGTCCCAGTTTGTTTTCAATGTGATCGTAATAAGCATGACGGTCTGAATAAATGTTCCAAACAACATTCCAATCCAAATACCCTACAATTAAATTTTATAGAATATGCTATAAAATGTTTGAATGATTGCATCAGCTATGCATTTGCAGAAGATGAATGAATTACCTTGACATCCAAATGGAAAAAGTGATCAAGAAGCACTCCAACAGGAATACCAATAAGATAATAGCAGCCAATGTTTACATATGCAACAATGCTTTGCCATCCAGCTCCAACAGAAACTCCTATTCATAAAAAACATTACAAGTGCATAATAATTGCTTCAGAATAATCCACATTTTACCATCCTTGAGGAAATTAAATATAAGAAAATATACCAGAGAGCACAGGTTGAACACTGTTCATCAAGATGGAAAATGAGAGCAATGGTGATAAATCACCAACTGCTTTAGCCACCTCAGAGTCTGTAGTGAAAATATAAGCAAGTCTTTCCCGCAGAAACAGGAACATCAAAAATAGAACGAATCCAATCACAAATGATGTCAGAACTGTTATCAGAATGGAAAATTTTGCAGCCTTTGAACTCCCTCTTCCAAGCTCGTTTGCAACCCTAACACTGCACAAAATCATCAATATCAACCATATAACTACACTTTTCTTATAGAGTTTTTATGAGTTTTGTTCTTAATATTCATTGTTGTACCGTGTTAGTGTTTTAGTTATTGTGATGTAATGTTAACCTATCTTTGAAAATATTTCAAATCTGTAAAGTATATATCGTTTATTTATTTTTAAATACTAAAGATCGGTTACTTCAAATTTTAGAAGACAAAGAAAATGCACTCATTTTACATTAACTTAAACGTATTAAAAAAATATTATAAAAGTTTACTAGATGGGTAAAAAGAGAGTTAATAACATAAACAAATAGCAAATAGCACGTAACATTTTTTTATACATTTTCGTTCTATATAAATCATTATATGAACTATAAGCTTTTTCATTTTCAAAATTAATTATCATAAGTGTCATACAAAAGTTAATCGTGGCTCATAATTTAAAATATTTTTTGTTGCAGACTAAAATAGACCTAAATTGCTTTACCGGAACTTGTGGAGTAGTTAGACCTATTGTTGGGAAATAAATTAGGTTAATGTTTTGTTATAAAAGTCTCTTTAATTAAAAAAAAAAAACTGGACCTTTTAATTCACTAAAAAAGTATGTTAAACCCAGAAGATAACTTAATTATATAAATATGAAAATTTAAATGCTATTATTTTTTAATATATGAAATTATATATATATATATATATCCTTCTGAAAATTGAACATTTTCGCGTAGAAGATGGAAAATCTATATTGAACATTTTAAAAATATAAAAGTATTTTACATAAAATTGAAATCTATTTACATAGTATTTTTTCAAATTGATTTTTTTTCTAAACTCAAAAAGGTCAAAATATGTAATTTAAATATTTAGAACAAATCCAAATGTTCAAAATATATATAAAATGGAATAGATGTATCTAGGGATTAGTCGGTTTAAAAATTATCCCTAGATATACAATACATATGTCATGATATTTTCTTTAAAAATAAATTAAAAATGAAACCAATGTTCGAATTTTAAAAAAGACCTAATGTTAGGGATTTTATTCTCTATATATATATATAAACGGTTCAAAGTCAGGTAAAATTATTGATTTAACTCTAAAAAAAATTAATATGAATTACTTTAGGCTTTTAAGAAAAAAAATATCAAAATACTTGAAAAATATTTTTTAAATAAAATAATGCTATATTTTAATATTAATTTTTTCCTAATGTTAGTTGTAATAAAGTGATATAATGATGACAATAATAGTTAGTAGTAATAGAGTGATAATGGTAGTTAATAATTTATTGATATTAATAATGAAAATATCTTTATAAAAAATAACAATACTATATTTTTCAATGTTAAATTTACAATAAAAATGTTTAATTTTAAAATAAATATAAAATGTATGCAATTAAGTAGAAACTCATTTTAATTGAACATGTTTTGTTTTAAAATTTATATTTAAAAACTAAACATAAAAAGGCAAGAAAAAGAGAAAAGAAAAGTTTAAAAAGAAAAAGTTACCCTGCAGCAGCAAAGAAACCAAGAGCTATCATCATTTCCCATCCACTGATGTTGAGACTGCACAAAGTGATAGAAATATACAATGTTACTATCATTAAATAAACAGAAGAATAAGAACAAGCAGATTACAGTTACCATATGGCCAGGGCATCAATGGAAACTTCTGCATTTTTCATGTTGCCTGTAAGAAGAATCAAAACTGTGTTGTACCAGATCTCAAGACTGTAAAAGGAACCATAGTCAGTGATATATCTCTTATGTTTTCTTTTTTCTGTTTTCTGCAACATAAAGGTAGCAGCACTCAAGAAAAACACGAATCAAAACTTGCTTTTTTAGCACTTTGACTTTTGAAATGAGAAAAGTAATAGTTATTAACTGAAACTGATTACGAAAAGTGGATAAAATCTTACCATAACATAGCCCCAGAAGAGACAGAAAGCTTGATAACAGACCAAAGATCTTTGAAGGCCAAGAATGAGAAACCTTTCCATGTGTCAGGGCACTTGGTCATGATAAACACAAGCTGGCCAAAGTTTGGAATCCAATATGCCAGAAGTGTCGATGTGAGTGCACCCTTGAGTCCAAACTTGAACTGAACAGTTAGAAGCCATGACAGGAAAACGTGCAATGAAATTGAAACTGCTGCAAGGTAGGCGATGATCTTGTTCTTGCTTTGTGATTGCAGGAACATTTGGCAGGTGAATGAGACAGTGAAAGAAAATATGATGCCAATTGACCAGAGAGAAATGCTTCCAGCAACTCGAGCAATGGTTTTGTCTTGGCCTAGAGCCTCCAACAAAGGGGTGGTGAAGATGTAAATTGGAAGAAGGAATATAGAGGCTGTGAACAACACTATCCATGATCTTTGAAGATACACTCCAAGCATGTCATACTTTCTGGCTCCATATGCTTGACCACAAAGAGTTTCCAAAGCACTTGCCATGCCAATCTACAATTTTCCATTTGAAAATCTTGGATTTCGTACTTACTAGCCAAAGGAACAAGATGAAGAGAAAAGAAAAGACTTACCAATACCCCATTTGCAAACCTGACTAGAACAGTCATAACAAGAGCATATGCAGCTAGTTCAGTTGAACCAATATGGCCAATGAAGGATTGAGTAACAACCATAATCCCAAAAGTTGAAAACCTTGTGAATATGGCAGGGCCTGCTACCATCCACATCTTCTTGCTTTCTTCCCATACCCTTTTCCCCACTGACTCTTCCTCTTCCAAACAATTCTTCTTTAGTTCATGCAAAAGCTTCTCCTTTTCTTCTCCCATCTCCACCAATCTACTATGGTGCTGCCAATCTTCTACTCACATAAAAGTCATTCACTCGTTATATTTTAGTTTTTTTCCGAAGTCTAGGTAAGACTAAGTGAAACTTAATTGTAAAATACAAAGAATGTTAAAATTTAGAGTAGTACTAATCTAGTTCATTACGGGTATAAACCGGATTGGTGTGGAAAAAAATATTCTTTTTATACGAGTCAATTTTTAACTTGGCTCATCCAGACTGCATCGGTAGTGAGTCAGGTTGGCTCATCAACCTATCTAATTTTATTTTATTAATTTATTATCTTATGAAACCCTTAAAAAATACTCTCCTTACTCACCATGACTATATACCAAGAAATATTATTTTGTACTCTTTTTTATTATTTTGAATTGCTTTGAGTTTAACATAATTTTGGAAGTGAAATTTATTTAGATTTGAATTACAAAAAGTTTGTAATTCTTTTTATTTTAAAAAAAAATTAATTAAGTGAATCACCAACCCATTTAACCCATATTCTTTTTATACGAGTCAATTTTCAACTTGGCTCATCCAGACTACATCGGTAGTGAGTCGGGTTGGCTCATCAACCTATCTAATTTTATTTTATTAATTTATTATCTTATGAAACCCTAAAAAATACTCTCCTTACTCACCATGACTATATACCAAGAAAGATTATTTTGTACTCTTTTTTATTATTTTGAATTGCTTTGAGTTTAACATAATTTTGGAAGTAAAATTTATTTAGATTTGAATTACAAAAAGTTTGTAATTCTTTTTATTTTAAAAAAATTGTAATTAAGTGAGTCACCAACCCGTTTAACCCATCAACTCGTTGTGGATCGAGTTGGATTCGAATTTTTCTGACTTGCTAATAAATGAATCGGACTGGGTTGGCTCACTAAATAACCAACCCCTAGTAGATCGAACCGAGTCGGATCAAATGGCCTGTTTTGACAACACTAGTTAAAATCCACAAAAGTATGTTAAAATTCACAACGTACATGTATGTCTCTTGATTTAATAACAAAAGGAAATTTACGTATATTGAATATTATCTATGAAAATAAATGTAAATTTTTTCTTCTTTTTTGTATTAATTTGCACCAAAGTTATATCTACTTCTACGGTGATAAACGTAAATATATATCTAATAGAGAAAAAATTATGAATAAGACATAAACAAAGAATCAAGATCCTATGCTTAAATTGTAGGGGGACCTACTTGTTCTGTGTGGACATGATGAAATTTTAAAAATAAGGGATCAAAAGAAAGGAGATGTGGCCATAAAGAGACCGGAACGTGCACAAATATCAAGGAGGTATATTTTATTCTTTGTTGAATAGCCATATGATGTTCCTAAGTTTAATGTACAGATATTTAAACTGTGTTCATACAGAAAGAAGCAACTATTATTTTGTCCATCTTAGTTTCTTTATTCTTTAAAATGTTTAATTTAATATTTTATAATTTAGAATGGTTATGGTGCTTCTTTTTTTTTTTTTCTTTCTCTTCAAAATGATAATGTTATTGTTATAAATTTAAAGGATCAATTTGTTGAACTTTATGTGAATAATGTTAAAATTTGATTTTCATCCTTCATTTTTCAAATTATTCCGTGTTCTTTTCATCTGATTGAAACTAACGTGGGGGAGTTTAAATTGGCAAATGTTGACAGTTTAGAAATGTTACTAGTTAAATTCGATAACTTATAAATGTAATTTATTATTAGTGTTACTTTAAAAGTAAAAGATAAAACTAAATATACGTAAACAAGTATAATTACTTATACGTTTAACTTTACAAAATATATTTCACAAATACATATGTATTTTAAGAGAAGGAATTTTAAAATTCTAAAACATAGTCCGGATGCTGTTAATATTGCTGGTGAGACTATAAATGTTATTTGTGTGATTATCACATTTACTAAACAACTAAAAGCTAAAGACAGTAATATAAGAAGAATAAATTAATTGACAAAATTCATATAACTTATTTAATTATTATAATCATATACACTTATTTCTTATTGAAAACACTAAAAAATATCAAATAATACTTAAATACTAGACATTTTTTTTGGGAGTTTATATTGAGTTCAAATATTTAGGATTAATATATATATATAATGAATTTTAAATTTAACTCAATCTCACAAAATTGATTAGGTTTTATTTTTGATGTGGAATTTCTGACATACACTCCACACCGAAGTATATACATGTGTGTCTAGGACTAGACATAAATAGATGCAATGGTAAGATAAATCCCACAAAACTGATTTATAAAGTGAGATTCACATTTATATATTTTAAATTGGTTTTATTTCTAGTTAATGTAAAATTTTCAACAAACACATATGTATTAAATTTTTCACTTTAATTTCACTTCATACTCATATAAACATGATAATTTCTTATAAATGAATTTAGTTTACGGAACTTCATCCCAACAAAGATGTTATTAGGAATCTTCATCAATTTTTTTTTATCATAGTAGCTTAAAGTTTAAAGATTTGATGCTTTCAAAATTGAAGATTTTATGCTTCCAACACACTATGTTGATGATGTTGTATTTCTTAAAGAGGTTGATTTTGCATTTGATATAAGGTTTGGGTTTTTGTGTGTTTAATGTGTTATAAGTGATTTATTTATCATTGATAATATTCTGGTTAGTGAGCAACTCGTTTGGAAGTATTTGAACCTCTCTTTTTATGTTTGAAGTTCTATTTTAATGGATTAATTAAAATGTTATTAAATTTGTTTGATTTACGAAGAAAAACATTTAATTTATTAAAATCACATGCTCATATCTTGCTCGTATAAATATTTTAAATGATTAAATTGAGGATTTAATTGATTGAAGTTACATAAACTTGAGAATTGAGTGTTATCAATCCATTAAAACAACTTTAAGTAAGAGTTATCTCAGGGAAATCAATTTTGAAGAAGTTCTAAATCATTTTTAAGCCTTGAGATAAGAGCTTTATTGGTGGAAAAATGATAGTACATTGAAGATTGTTGGTTCTTTTCTTCTTTTTATTTAGATCTAAAATTTGACGAAGTAATCATGCACATTTTTATGAGTTGTTTTTGGGGTGCTTTATTCTTAACTAGGATGGTGAAAATATTCCTTCCAATAAGGTTTTACTAGTAGTTGTAAAAAGTTTTGTAAAGTTCAAAATCTTGATGTACTCATGAAAGAACAAATTAAACATGATTTCATACAAAATCCAAAAGTATTTAATGTTGTATATAATCCTAAAACTACACTGTATCTATTACTTTACGTGCATTTAGCCTATATAAAGCCAAAGGCAACACCTTCATTAATGAGAATAACTCAGTTATCATATTTTTGTCTTTTATTTGTATTCTCTCTCTCACTCTCCCTGTGTTGATTGCGTCATACGTTATTTCACACACACACACGTCCTTGCGTTATCAATGGTATCAGAGCAACAAGTTGCGATCATCTGGTGTTCAAGAAGCAATGACAGGGATAATACAAGGTAGCCTGTCGGTGTTCGATGGAAATAATTTTGATGATTGGTGTGTGAAGATGGATGCTATCTTGGGCTTTCAAGAAGTTGACGAGATCGTGAAGAGAGGTTTTAAAGAACTCTTAAAAGAGGACTCGGAAGAGACGAAGAAAATCTACAAAGAAAACAAGAAGCACGACTGCAAGGCACGTATGCTTCTTCATCAGTGCATCTCCACAGCAATATTTCAGAAGGTTTCAAGAGCTGCAACAACCAAGGAAGCTTGGGACATATTGCAAGACGGATATGGAAATTCAGGAAGGGTGAAGAAAGTGAAATTACAATCGCTGCAGAGACAATACGAGTTGTTGAGCATGGGAGAGCAAGAAACCATCGAGGAGTATGTGAGCAGAATACAAGTTGTTGTCAATGCGATGTGTGCATGTGATAAAATGGTAAAAGATAAGAAGATTGTTGAGAAGATTTTGAGAACATTGACGCCCTAGTACGATCACATTGTGGTGGCGATCAAAGAGAGCAAAGATTTGGAGACAATGAAGGTGGAAGAGTTACAAAACTCCCTTGAAGCACATGAACAATGCTTGATCGAGAGAAGAATGGCGGAAAAGAATGCTACACAAAGCACTAACCAAGCTTTGCAGGCTAGAAGCAGCCATAATTTTAAGAACCGTGGAAGAGGTAGATGAAGATCGCGTGGTGGTCGAATTGGAGGCAGAATGAATGTCTCGGCTGAGCTGCCCAAAGACGAGAATGACAACGAACAGAAGGAAGGAAACAATAGAGGAGGAAGAAAATCCAGAGGAAGAGGAAGAAAGAACTACAACAAAAGGAATATACAATGTTTTACATGCAATAAATATGGACACTATTCATCTGAGTGTTGGCATAATGAGACAACAAAGAAAGGAACGAAGGATGAAGCAAATCTTGCAAAAGAAAGTTGTGAATCAGATTCAGACCAAGTTCTGCTAATGAGCATCGTTGAGAACGACGAAAATAAAGAAAGTTTGAGACACCCACAGAAGTTATGTGTTCGAGAATCGAAAGAAGACGAGGACGAGTGTCAAAGAAAGACAAAACGAAAAGGCCACATGTCGTTTCCTGGAAAATTAGAACATGTAGAAGACGAGGACGAGTGTCAAAGGAGGAAAAAACGAGAAAGCTACGTGTCGCTTGCTGGAAAGATAGAACATGCAGAAGACGATACCTCGTGGTATTTCGACACGGGCTGTTCCAATCAAATGACGGGCAAGAGAGACAAGTTACTCGACCTGGACACGAGCATAAAAAGCACGGTGCGTTTCGCTGATAATAGTACCATCAAAGTTGAAGGCGCGGGAAAGGTGATGATCACACGAAGGAATGGACAAGTTGCATATATGCATAACGTGTTGTACGTTCCAACGATGAGAAGCAACCTCTTGAGCCTTGGAAAGCTTCTTGAAAAAGGGTACACGATGATGATGCAGAAGAAACACATTGAAGTGTTTGATGAAAAGCGAAGGCTGGTGCTTAAGGCTCCTCTTGCACGTAATCGAACTTTCAAGGTAAATTTAAATGCAATGGAGGTTCAGTTTTTGATTGCAACAGGTACTGAAGATGAAGGATGGCTATGACATTATCGCTATGGGCATGTGTTCAGAAGCTTAAGTCAATTGAAGGCAAAAGACCTAGTGAAAGGCGTCCCCATAATTACTGCACCGAACAGAATCTGCGAAGGATGTGCTGTAGGAAAATAACCCAGAAAAGAATTCAAGAAGCCTTCATATAAGAGAGCCAAGCAGCCCTTAGAGGTGATATACTTGGATGTGTGTGGACCTGTTGATGTACAAACTCTTAGAGGTAATAAATATTTTCTTCTCTTTGTCGATGAATACACCAGGAAAATGTGGATTTACTTACTTAAAGAAAAGAAGGAAGTTTACTCATAGTTTTGTAAATTTTGTACCATGGTGGAGAGACAAATTACATTGAAGATCAAGATCTTCAGAACAGACGATGGTGGAGAATTCAACTCAAGGGAGATAAATGAATTCTGCCAAGACAGAGGAATCTTGCATGAAGTGATAACTCCATACACATCCCAGCACAATGGTCTGGCCGAAAGAAGAAACAAGACTCTGATGGATATGACGAGATGCATGATTAAAGGGAAGAATCTACCACGTCTTCTATGTGGAGAAGTTGTCTCCATTGTTGTCTATCTTTTTAACAGGAGTCCTACAAGAGCTCTTGAAGGCACAACACCAGAAGAAGCTTGGACGAGGTTCAAGCCATCAACAAGTCATCTAAGAGTTTTCGGATCACCTTGTTACGTACATGTGCCAGAAGAAAAGAGAAAGAAATTGGATGACAAAAGTCAAGTTTTGATCATGGTTGGATACCATTCCACTGGCGGGTACAAACTGTATGATCCTGAGAAGAATCAAATAGTCATTAGCAGAGATGTTTTGGTTGATGAAGCCGCAACGTTTGACTGGAATAAAACATAGACCGTGATGAGGCCAAGTTTCATAGTGTCTAGCAACATGGATGAAAAGAAGACTGATGAGTCGAACAAATTGAGGCAAACTTGGAGATCAACAGCAGAAGATCACAACGTGTGAGATTTCCCTCTTCAAGGCTGGTTGATCATGAGATTTTTACTGACAGGGAAGTTGTAGATTCATGTGAACTAATTCACTTTGCCTATTTTGCTGATGTTGAGTCTCTCTCCTGGGAACAAGCTGTCAACATGAAAGGGTGGAAGGAGGCCATGACAGAAGAATTAAAGGCTATAGAAAGAAACAAAACTTGGGAAATGGTAGAACTCCCAAAGAATAAACGGGCCATTGAAGTCAAGTGGGTATTCAAAACGAAGTACAAACTCGATGGAAGCATTGCAAAGTTGAAGGCTAGGTTGGTGGCGAAGGGATTCTTACAGAAACCGGAAATAGATTTCACTGATGTCTTAGTTGCTCGTCTTGAGACAGTTAGGTTGGTTGTTGCTGTGGCGAACTTGAGGGGCTGGAAGATCCACCAGATGGACGTCAAGTCAGCTTTCCTGAACGGGCCTTTGGAGGAAGAGGTATTTGTCAGACAACCACCTGGTTTTGTGAAGAAATGAGAAGAACAGAAGGTGTATCGACTTCACAAGGCGTATGGACTCAGGCAGGCACCCCGAGCCTGGAACAATCACATAAATGCACTGCTTCTCAAGATGGGATTTCGGAAGTGTTGATAACTCTCCAATTTTGCATCTTTCTTTGTGTTTAGAAGTTCTTGTTACTGTATTTTTGTTTCTAATTGTCTAGAATTAGGTTATTTTTAGGTTTTTCTTTAAATTCTTTAGTTTTGTATAATTTTAGTTAAAAATAGATTTTTAGTGTATTTTTAGTACATTTGTAAATAATTAGGAAATTAATCTTTTTCTTTAATAAAAATAATTTTTCTAGAGTAGGTTACTTTCTTTTAATTTCATTTTAACTCTTCTTTAAATTCAATTTTTTAGATTGGGATGGAATAAAGCTACATACAATTGGGTTGATTGCATTGGGCTTCTACAAGTGAGATTGAGAGGCTGGAATTGAGTGGCCGCTGGAATGCAATGTTGTTGGACTGTTGCTGAAATTTAATTGCGCTTAAGTGATAAAGAGAATGGGTTGCCACTGTCTGTCGTTGTTGCTACCATTGGAAGTAAAAATTGGGTCGACACTAGATTGTTGTTGCACTATCTGGGCCTAAGTGGAACTACAACGTTTTGGTGAAGAAGGAAGATTTTGTCTTGGGGGTCTTGGCTCGAGGCATCAATTGGAGAAAAGAACTCCTTCATCCAGCGAGAGAGCAAAGCTTACTTGAGAGGAAACAAATGCCCAAAAGCTAGGGCTTGATGCACCAGAGAACGTGAAAAGGGAAAGGCTCCAAATGCTCAAGCTACTAACCCAGAAATGTTCTTGAAGATAAGGCACGTGCATAAGAGGGTGAACCGGCAAAGACAGATGGTGATCGGAGGGCTGTGGATAGAAAGTGAACGAGAACCATCCGATTAAGAAGCTCAAAGCGTCGCCAAGCAAGTTTCTCTTCCTTTTTTCTTTACTTTCTTTTGTTTTTTTAGACCCTATATAAAAAGGGTCTCTTATCTTGTAAATAGATTTTTCACGGAGACTTTCACTGAGACATTTTTCATTTTACGTTTTTTAGTTTTAGAGTAGACGCGAGAGCTTAGGGTTTTAACGCATTTTCAGACGATTCGAGTTCTAGTGTTCCTGCTCGCATTCTGTTCAGTACTTTTTCCTATATTCTTAGTTTCTCCTTAATAAAGTTTCTTTTATGTTGATGTTTCTCTGTGTTTAGTGCTTTATGTTTCTGTTATGTTGATTATTTTTTAGTGTTTCCATTTTCTTATGTGATTATGTGCTGTTTTTTAAAGGAAAATTGATTTGAACTCGAAAATCTGTATATTTTAAATTCCTTTTGGAATTTTACGACCCGAGGTGGGCATAAATGATCGAGATGTCTTCTCGAGACAAATAGGAGTTCAATCAATGAAAAAATATTTTAATTCATGTTCTTTTAGTTTCTGTGAGTTGTTGTTTGTGGATTTGGAATTTAATCTGTTTTGATTTGGTAAATCAATTGATTGTTATTCATTTTTAATTCTATATTAGAACTTGAGACCCCGAGGTAGGCAATTTATGAACAGGATGTCTTCCTGTATAATAATCAATCACTTGATACGCTATTTCAAGCAAATTTAGTTCAACTTTGTGACTTTTATCCAACAACTTTGTTCTGTTTAGTAGTTTAGTTCAGGATTGTGATTTTTTTTTATTCAATGTTCTTGTTCTGTTTGGTAGTTTAGGTTGTGCTTTTACTTCTGATTTGCTTAGAAACAAAAGTTAGAGTTGGAGTTACTTTGGTTTGGTGAATTGATTGGAAGATCACATATTTTGAATTCATCAAATGAACTTTAAGACCCTGTCATGGGCTTAATTTCCCAGGATGTCTTCCTGAAAAGTGATCACTCATTCTTTGCACTGATCCACATGGATTTGATTCTAATTTCTGTTCTAACTAGTGTTTCTTGCTTTGTTCCTTTATTTTTGGTATTTCTTGTGAATAGAGGTTAAGATGTTTTTGCATATCCAGTAGCTTTTAGGATTGATTTTAAGGCATTGTAGTCTTTCTTTTATATTTGTATTTGCTCTTGCAGTTCTTATTTTGCAATTTAGCTTAGGTCTTTGTTCTTTACTTTCTGTTTTACATTTTATTTTCTTCTTTTCTTTTTAAAATAGATTTGATCTTTTTCCTCTTTTCTTTTAAGATTTCTTTTACATTAAATTTCTTTGTCCCCACCTGTTTAGTAATTAGTTAGTTAAAAATAAATAAAATACAAGATCTAATTCTACACTTTAAACTTAAATTTGTCGATTCTACGGATTGATATCTTGGTCAGCCTTATATTACATTAGTGGGGACCAATTTTGTCCTGCTTTAGGCGGCTAAAAAGCAGTTTAACAAGTGTCCAGTAGAATTTGGTGTGTATGTTAAAACTCTGCAGCAATATGGCACACTATTGATATGCTTGTACGTTGATGATCTCCTTGTGATAGGAGATTCTGAGGAAGAAATTGTTGAGTTTAAGGAGCAAATGAAAAAGGAATATGACAGGACAGATCTTGGTTATTTGACGTATTTTCTCGGTCTTGAATTCATGCAAAATGAAGCTGGAATTTTGATTCATCAAAAGAGGTATATTAACGAAGTTCTGAAGAGATTCAACATGTTGGACTGCAACGACACTACAGTTACAATTATAGCAAATTTAAAGCTATCCAAGTTAGAAGAGGAAGAAAGGGTAGATGCAACCTTGTACTAACAAATTGTTGGATCACTCAGATTTATATGCAACAGTAGACCAGACATCAACTATGCAGTTGGATTGGTGAGTAGATTCATGAGTGATCTGAGACACACACATCTCACCACGGCCAAGCATATCTTGTGATATTTGAAATCAACAGCAGACTTTGGTCTGTTCTTTCCCAAAGGACCCAATAGAATGAGGAATATCTTGGAAGCTTGGAGTGATTCAGATTGGTGTGGAGATCAAGTTGAGAGGAAAAGCACACATGGCTATCTGTTTAAGTATGGCGGAGCATCAATATCCTGGTGCTCGAGGAAGCAGAACGTAGTCGCACTCTCTTCATGTGAAGTGGAGTACATTGCCTCAGCCGACACAGCCTGTCAAAGTGCTTGGCTGGAGGCTATTCTGGACGAGCTACAGATTGATTACAAGAGGCCAGTGCAACTTTTGGTGGATAACAAGTCTACCATCAACCTCTCAAGAAATTTCGTCTCTCACGGAAGGAGCAAGCACATAGAGACCAAATTTCACTACTTGAGAGATCGTGTTGACAAAGGCAAGCTAGAGCTGAAGTACTGTCTCACTGAAGAACAAATCGCAGACATTTTAACAAAGGCTTTGAGGCACAACATATTTGAAAGATTGAGGAATCTAGTGGGTGTTAGGAGTTTAAGTAGTTTGGATTAAGAGAGAATGATGTATATAATCCTAAAACTACACCGTATATGTTATTTTACATGAACACCTTCGTTAATGAGAATAATTCAATTCTCATACTTTTGTCTTCTATCTGTATTCTCTCTCTCACTCTTCCTGTGCTAATTGCGTCATATACTGTTTCTCACACACACACGTCCTTGCACTATCATTTAACAAATCATAATCAATACATCAATTAAAATTTAAATCAATACAAAATCAAATTACAATATTTTTTTTTATCAAAACTTAAAACAAAAAAATAATGAACTAAACACTTAATCAAATCAAACTAGTTATAAAATCAAATTAATACTCAATAATATATATATATATATATATAACCCTATAAAAAATAACATCATATACATTTTTTTCCCATTAACCATCGAAAACTTCGAAATTTTTAAATATTATAACTTAACCATCTTGTCAATTTTACTTAAACAAACATATTAACTATTCTTATATATAATATTGTACTTCTTTAAGAATAGTAGAAAAACTCAATTAAATTAAAAAAGATTCAACTTAGTCTTAAATATCCTAATTCACAAAAACAGAAAACATCTTACCAACCTAAACTAGCATATATTCATATAACCGATTCATATATCACATGCATGTTATAAAATCCTTATACACAAGTTCAAAAACAAAAGAAAATTTACTGTAAATAAAAGTATGATCAAGCTATTTTGACTATTTGTATTAACTTTTATAAAATAATTTAAATTAAAAAAATAAAAAGTAAAATCAGAAATTTAATCATATATAATAAAATTCATAAGGAGGAACATACATATTTGTTTTATTCAGGACTTTTATGTATAAAAGACAGGGATGAGTCATCAGTCCCAAAGTCCAACCGCTCAGCACAAAACACGCTCCACTTGTTTTACAGTAATTACAAGACACACACATATATATATATATATATATATATATATATATATATATATATATATATATATATATGTGTGTGTCTTGTGTGGTATCGTTTTCATCATCATTATAATGAGAAGCAGCAGTTACCATCGTCAATTCAGCTTTCAAGAGTGCTGCAATTTGCATTGCTAAACACTGTGATATGATATGTCTTTTTCATTGTTCAAGCTTCACTTTAACTCATGTCATTTCATAGTAACTCTTATCTATTGCTTACAATAAAAATTCGGATAAATGTTCATTTTGCTGGTTTAAATCAATATCATTTTAATTTCTTAAAAAAAGAGAGCTATTTATGAGATTAACTTGTAAAACTCATTTCATAAAACGTGTTTTTAAAAGATTTATTTGAAATTAAATTCTAAAATTCAGGAATCGGATTTGTATTTTTTGTGTTTAACAATTAAATAAGATTTATTATTTTTATCTATTTTGTAGTCATATGCATAATATTTTTTAACTTTAAAACAAATCAATTTCACCGTATAAAAATGTTTGACAAGTAAAAAGAGTGATATAGTTCTTTTTTGAGACAATTTTAATAACAAAAAAGCCAGATTTTTTTTTCCAAGAATTTATAGTTAGTGAAAACACATATTTGTCTCATTTTAGTTTGACTATGAATTTTTTTGCTTGAGAAAAAAAACTATACATAAAAAAAAGGTTATCAATATTGTTCTCACTTGAACATAACACTTTGCTTAAATGACAAGTTCTCACTTGAAAAAATAATAGATAAATGTGTGATCTTTCTATCTTATTTTCAATCAGTTAACTATTTTTGCTTAACTAAGAATACCCCATTTAAGTGAAAATATGCAAGAAACAAAATTATGCAACAACTTAAATATTGAACAAACTTACCAAAATATGATTTTAGCCATTTTAATATTCTTAACAAATTTAAACCAACACCACAATGTTTCAAAATTTAGATAATATTAATCTAGTTCAAAATAATTATTTCAAGCTCAAAACTCATATAACCAAATTATAACTCAAGCATGCATGAAAAAAAAAATATTTTGACACTGTTCTACATTTTCCAATTTCTTATTATAAAATTCATGTCAAATGAGTAGGTATATCAACCTACCATTACTCTGCATGAAATCATTCGTCCTTTGCCATTTTAGCTCAAGTATCTATTATAATAGGTATACAATCCAATTATTTATAACTACTTCAATATACCATTTTGATTTCAATAGTCAAAAAGAATATATTACCATCATCTAATTTCTAATTTCTAGTAACTTCCCTCATCCTCTAATTCTTCAAATCATCTTTAACATTTCAATTTAACTTCAAAAAAATCTAAACAAAACTCATAATCCGAATCAATGAAGTAAATTAAATCAAAGTTATTAAAGTATTGTTGAGAAAGCGAGCAAGATTAAAAGAATATAAAAGGAAAGAAAAAGATGTTACTTTATTTTGGATGTGAACTTAACTTTGCAGCAATTGAGCAGCAAATTCCTTTGTGTCTGTTCCTCTAAAACCGTCACTAATACAAAATTGTTGCTCCAACTTTTATAGATATATAATATTTTTAAATTGTTTTCATTAATATTGACAATATGTTTCATTTAAAAAGATACGACAAAAATAATATATTATTAATATAGTTATTTATTTACAAACTAATTATATATAGGGAAAGCTAATACACTATATAGTGGTTTAAATAATTTATTATTTATATGGAATTATTATAATGATGTGTTTTATCTGGACATTTAAAACGATGCTTTTTTTAATTATTTGAAATTAGGTTATCTATTTAAAATATAAATAAGAAAAATGATAAATTCAGTAACGATTATTACAATTTGGATCACCACTTTCATAAATTCTCTTTACCAATATGTACTTTATCTTTGATAATTTAGTTTCTTTGCAATTTATATTCTTACAGTTTACTCAGAAATTATTTCACTTTTAATTCTTCTTCATTCTCATGCAGTACATTCAATCTCTATCATTCTATCTATCTATCTATATCTCTCTCTCTCTCTCTCTCTCTCTCTCTCTCTCTCTCTCTCTCTCTATATATATATATATATATATAATTATTCAAAAGAATTATGTGAATTTCTAATTGAAATTCATAGCAATTCACATATCAATTTTATTTTAATTATAAAATCTTAAATTAACATATACTCTAATTTAGATAAAAAAACAGTTTTTTGTTAATCTAATTGACCAAAAATTACCTTCGACTTAATTTGGTTTTCCAAAAACAAATTAAACAAATATTGAACCACAATCCTCAATAAATACTATATTTTATCACGTGAATTTATAAAATCTAAAATTGAAATTGTCCACACTGATTTGTAAAGAAAAGTAAGGAAAGTCAAGTTTTAATTATATAATAAATTATGTATAATAACGAAATATTTAATAATAATAATAATTATACAAATTATTTATTTTTTAATTATTTTTAATAAAAATTCTTTTATAATTTAATAAAATTTCTGTCAAATTTTTTTTAAAAAAGAAGTGAACCCATAGTACATGTGTTTTCACTTATTATTAGTACATTCTATTTGAATATTATTTTAATTTAATGATCAGAATAAAATTATTAATAAAAAAATTAATATTGAAAAATCGTTTAAAATTTGGCTTCACGTGAACCTTAAATTTTATATATCTCCACTTTTTTATTTAAACTTATGATATTAAAGTTATTTTGTAAAAAATATTTTTCTAAAATTTATATTCTAGTACAATTTATTTAAATTTAATTTTTAGAAGAAAAAACATATTCGTTTCGATTGAAACCTTCCTCAAGAATATAGATAGAAATGTTTGAGGATTTTAGCCACAAATCTAAGGAAAAAGCTTAGACTGACATCCATAGTAGATTCTATAATTAATTGAACTTTGATTAAAACACTTGATTCTTATTCTTGTTTTAAAATGTTCGAACACAAGTGGCAAGGAATATGTGCTTTTGGCCACAAATGACGACCCGACATTGTCCAATATAATAAATATAATAAGATGAAATAAAAAAGTATAATAAAATTTCAAAACAATCTGATTTAATATTTATTAACTTAAACTTTACCTCATCAAATAAGATCAATTAACCACAAAGTTTTTTCACTTTACATGTCATAAATATTAAATAGCACACTCTTACTATTTACAGCAATTTCCTTTTCAGTTCTAAATGATTGCTTCTTCAGTGAAAAGATATTGTAAATAAAATTGTCTGTTTTCATAGATACTAATTTCGAGTTTAAGCTTTAATCAAACTTAAAGTTCACGGACCCTTCTTTCAGAAATTTTATTATTATTTTTTCCTATAAATCTATAAATCAAGAAAATCAACTAAACAAAAGAATAAATTATATTTACGTCTCTATCTCCATATCTATTCAATATTCCTTTCAATTTCTTTTATTATGCATAATATATATCATGATTCTGGTTAAGAAATTGTGGTTTTATTATATTATATTATCCAGATTTTGAGGATAGATTTTGTGAATGTATAATAAGATTTTAATAGTTTTTTTTTTTCTTATTTAATGAGTAAGAAAAATTAACATATAAAGACTCTTCGACATTCTACTCGATAAGAGAGTTAGAATCTATTATATAAGATTAATCATCAAGTATCAAATGTAAATTTAGTATCTATTGAGAGTTATTATTATATTTATAGGATCAACATGTGTTGTGGGTTTAAGTTCTTATTAGAATAATACTTACATGCTAGAATAATAACAATCGAATAAAAAATTAAATAATAATTAACATGTTAAAGGAATGAGATTTAGTTATAATATGTAAAGATGGACCAAAAGGTGGTTTCGACTACTTCATAACGAAGAGTCTTAAACTGTCTTATTTAGTTGTGCGCTTAATATGCCTTTTGGGAGGTAGGAACATAAGCCTCTCAATCCCAAGAGTTTGGTTTTGGTCGAGTTGTGTGGCTTACAAATGGTTTGGCCATTCGACCGAGGTCATAGTTAGGTCATTCAGCCATACTTTGCAGGTGGATTGACCTCGGGGTCGAGCTGTCTCTCGGATTTTGAGTAATTTTGACCTTGTGGCCAAGCTATTATATAAGCTTCAAAGTAATTCTGACCTCGTGGCCGAGCTCTTATTTGGGGTTCAAAATAATTATGGCCTCGTAACAGATCTCTTATATAAGCTTCAAAATAATTCTAGCCTTGTGGCCAAGCTTTATCCAAGCTTCAAAATAATTTTGGACCGAGGTCTCTCTTAGTTTAAAGTAGTATCGATCTCTCTTTGAGCTTAAAGTAATATGACCCATGGACCGAGCTCTCTCTGAGCTTAAAGTAGTATGGCCTCTGGGCCGAGTTCATGATATAATTAAGGCATTCGACCGTGTTTTGCAGGTGAATTGGCCTTGAGACTAAGTTCTAATATACAATTTGGCCTTAGGGTTGAGCTTTCTCTAGGCTTTTGAGTAATTATGGCGTAGTGGTTAAGCTTTTATATGATCTTCAAAGTAATTTCGACCTTATGGTCGACATCTTATCTAGGCTTCAAAGTAGTTTCGGTCTCGTGGCCGAGCTCTTATCTAGGTTTCAAAGTAATTCTGGTTTTGTGGCCTAGCTCTTATCTAGGTTTCAAAGTAATTCTGGCCTCGTGGCAAAGCTATCTAAGCTTAAATTGGTATAGCCTCGGGGTCAAGCTATCTCTAAGTTTAAAGTAGTATGGCCTCGAGGTCGAGCTCTCTTTAAACTTAAAATAATATGGCCTCGGGGCCGAATTCATGATATAATTAAGTCATTCGACCGTGATTTGTAGGTGGATTGGCCTCGAGGCCGAGTTCTAATATATAATCTAGCCTCGAATTCAAGCTCTCTTTAGGATTTTGAGTAATTTCGACCTCAAGGCTGAGCTTTTATCAAATCTTCAAAGTAATTTCGGCTACATGATCAAGCTCTTATATGGGCTTCAAAGTTATTTTAGCCTTGTGGCCCAGCTCTTATCTATGCTTCAAAGTAATTCCATCCTCGTGACCGAGTTCTTATTAAGCTTCAAAATAATTACGGCCTTGTAGCTGAGCTCTATCTAAGCTTTGAAGTAATTTTAGCCTTGTGGCCAAGCTCTCTCTAAGCTTAAAGCGGTATGGCCTCGAGGTCAAGCTTTATTTGAGTTTAAAATAGTATGGTCTTGGGGTCGAGCTCTCTCTAAGCTTAAAGTAGTCTGGCCTCTGGGTCGAACTCTCTTTGAGGTTAAAATAGTATGGTCTTAAGGTTGACCTCTCTTTGAGCTTAAAGTAGTATGACCTCAAGGTCGAGCTCTCTCTGAGCTTAAAGTAATATTGTCTTGGGGTCGAGTTCTTTATGAGCTTATAGTAATATGGTTTTAAGGTCGAGCTCTCTCTCTTTGAGCTTAAATTGGTATAGCTTTGGAGTGGAGCTCTCTTTATTCTTAAAGTAGTATAGCTAGGAGGTCGTGTTATCTCTAAGCTTAAAGTAATACTGAGCTCCCTCTAAGCTTAAAGTATTATGGCTTCGAGGTCAAGTTCTCTCTAAGCTTAAAGTAATGTGGCCTTAGGATTGAGCTCTCTCTGAGTTTAAAGTAATATGGCATTGGGGTCGAGCTCCTTGACTGGTTATTCTGTTGAGTTTTTATGAAGTGGTGATCATATAGATCAAGCTCCTTGATGGCTATTTAGGTTGAGCTTATGGGATGTAATGGCCACGGGGTTGAGCTCCTTAATGGCTACTAAAGTTGAGTTCTTTAGAGACATTGAGCATAGGGCTCGAGCTCCTTGATGACTACAAGCGTTGAGCTCCTTGATGGTCGTGGAGGTTGATTTCTTTGTTTGTCCATGAGATCGAGTTCCTAGGGTGGTTGGTCTATCCTAGCTATTTACGTCATCGCTTGAGTATGGCATTTCCACCTTGTTTTGTTGATTTTAGGTCATCTTGACTCAATTCCGTCATTTTGAAGTAAGCATATATGTTATTGATTTAAGGTCATCTCGACCTGGTGTCATTCTCAAGGTAGGCTTTGTTTTGGCGTTACCAATCTCCAAGTAGTTTTTACTTTGGTATTACTTCGAAGTTTTGGTTTGACTAAGTTTTGGGTGCTGGCTTTAGGCATAACTTTATTGACTTCGTTGTTCATCATTTATATGTTTTGTTTAAGTTGGATGCTGACTTTGGGCATGGCTTCGTTGTTGCTTATTAAGACTAAGCTTTAGGTGTGTGACATCCCATGTTTTTGGAATGAGTTTTCCTTTGAGCTCCTTAAGCTTGTAAGCGATGTTTTGGACAGCTTGTGGATGTTTGTCTTGTCTTTCTTGCCTTTTGCAAGGCTTTTCTATAATTTTTAGCATAAAGGAAAAAAAAACATAAAGAATTTGGAGTAAGAGTTCCGTGAATAGGAATTTTACATATTTGTTTGACGTGTTATTTTTGTGTCGTCTTTAGGCGTTCTATGGACATTTGTCGTTGATTGGTTTTCTGATTTGTAGCAAGGTACTAGGTTGTTGGGAGGCCGAGTTTCCTCCATACTCTATGAGTCTTTTTTTTGTGATGTGTTGTCGACAATAGTTTTACAGTGCATGTTCCTTTATACTCGAGTGTTGCTGAGTTAACTACCGTGTCAAGCTCTTCTGTGCCCGGTCTAATGTTTTTAAAGCTGTTGCTTGGTATTTCTTTTAACGCATCGACATTTTTCTTTGGGGGTCCCTAAAGGTTTTGTTTATGGGGTTTTGTCCGTTGTTTTTTATCTGGTTCCTTATTATGAGTTCCTATGTTTGTAGGATTTCAAAGAAGGTTGGTGTAAGTGGGACCACCCAAATTACTAGTTGTGCGGTGCGTAAAAGTTTCTTGTTGGAAATATTGTTGAAAGTTTACTAAGTAAACTTCTAAGAAAGAAAGGTGAGTCACCACAGCCAAACTTAAGAACCTTGTATTTCCTAGCCATAGTTTTCCTCAACCCCTTTTACAAATTTTCTCATAAATTCATGTTTTTTATTTTGTGAGACATCCTAAAATTTTTTGCTTTAGATAAATGTTATCCACTGCCAATTCAAGGTCGTGCACACAGGTCACATTGTATTTTGTGAGTTCCCCATTTTTGTAACAATATGGAGGAATGTGTTGGAGATGTTTGTCATTATAGACTTGGCACAAGTTGTTGCAAAAGGTCGAGTAATTAGACTATTTCTTTTCAACTGGATATAGATGATCACAAATCAACAACAAATATTTGTATTATGTCATTCCTATGTAAATCTTTAGGTACATCACTAACAGGAATTAAGTTTAAACTTTCTTCATGATATGGAACCATATGAGATCTAACTTTGGATCCACCATACTTGTGTATTTTATCATTAGAATCTTTATTTGGTCATCCATGAGGACCTAGTAGGACGTAGATGTCTGCTGGAATGAACTTATGACATTTTTCCTAATGGCCTTTGGCAATTGGGAATGCTTGTTTGGGTGACATTGAAATACTAGTTTCTTCTTGAAAGCGAGTTTGATATCTTTTTTGGTCATGCTTTGATGTAGCCCGAGAACCCTGCAATGATTTATTTTAATGTATTTGCACCTCGTGAATTCCTATAGCCATGACTAGAAAACCTTAAGTCATTGAGGTCATATGATAATTTAACTTTAGTTTATTCTTAAAGAATTTCCACCAATAAAAGTTTAGCACGTTTCATCAATTGTATGGATTTTGAACATATGTATTATCTTTCGAATTTCCGCATGAAAAGACCAATGTATCATAAGGTATCGCTACATAAGACTTATTGATGGTTGTTAATAAGGTATCGCTACATAGCCTAGATTGGTCATTGCTATATTTGACTAAGTGAATGAGAATTACCATTTTCTAAGTTTCTAAAACAAAAACTACAATACCCTAAAAGTGGGCTTGACTTTTCAAAAATGTCTTTTTGAAAAGTAGTTGAGATTCATTGAATCAAATATATGGAATGTCTAGTTTTGGGTTTCTTTCTTTATTGTTTTCATTGAACATTAGTTTCCTTTGTCAAGTTTAATGCTACCAATTAAGTCATGATGGTTTCCTTCATCATTTTGCATCTTTTGCCCACTTCATAGCATATGTTCTTCAATTTCAGTGCTCTTACACATTAATAGAGTACCCAATTTGGCGACTTCTAATTTCCTTGCATTATTTGCTGACATAAGAAAATCCATTAGTTTCTAGGACCACTCTACATTACATCAATCCATCATCTGCACTCATCTATTCTTTCTTGCACCACATTCACATAGGCAGTAATGGATTCAATTCAAATCAAATTACTGCATCATAGTCAAACTTGCATTCTGTTTGAGCATTGTCCACCTTAGTTCATAAAGCATTTTAGATTTTCATTCACATAGGTAAATTTTGAGTTGCAATTAGAAAATTCCGCACTAAAATGTTATGTTAAAAGCTGTAAAAAAATGTCAAAGTGCATGCATTTCAAATTTGCATTCCATTTAACATTCTAACTTCATATTAATCAGTGTTAAAATAGAGTAAACTTTCATACATGCATTGCATCGTAGAATATATTGTTATACACATTTAAGTTTATGCATTTGATATTATCTTTTTGATATTCATGCATTCAACTACTACATAGAATCATTCGTTCATTCAATTTTCATTTCCCTCGTTGCATTCTTCTTTTCTCTCAAGTTTTTTCACTATTCTATATTAGAAAAAAGTTCTTAGTTTATTGGCATTTTAACCACAAATCCCTTAAAAATTATTATTATATTTATAAGATAATATAAATTATAAATTTATGTTCCTAGAATATACTTACTTAAAAGAATAATAAAAGTTTAATAAATAATAACATAAAAATAAATAATAACTAATATGTCAAACTATATAAATTTAGCTATAATATATAAGTATGAAATAATAACTTAATACATTTTAGACCGGATACTAACATTTTAAACCGGATAGAACATAAGATATTATAAATAAAATTATCTATATAGATACTAATTTCGAGTTTAAACTTTAATCAAACTTAAAGTTCACTGACCCTTCTTTCAGAAATTTTATCATTTTTTTTTTCGATAAATCTAAAAATCAAGAAAAGTAACTAAATCAAAAGAATAAATTATATTTACGTCTCTATCACCATATCTATTAAATATTCCTTTCAATTTCTTTTATTCTGCATGATATCATGATTCTGGTTAACAAATTGTGGTTTTATTATATAATTGAAGTAGCTTTACACGTAGATTATCTATGTTCTGTCATGCACAGCATCATCACATGCATAAAGTTATCTCAGAACAATCCTCCAACATGTGAATTGTGTTCAATGTCTTTTTGTCTTTGTAACGAGGTACTAAATAAGCATTTCGTATTAATAGAAGACCCAGTTAGCCATTTCGTGTTTTTTTTTTCTTTTATTCTCACTTAAATTGATAAAAATGGGTTTGGAAAAATGAACCAACATGAAAATCTCTTGAATAAAGTACATAAAATTGATTTTTCTTTTAAGTAATGTGATTTAAATTTGAAAAATATGTCATATTTTAACTTTTTATTTCAAATTAATTTTATTGTTGTTTAAAATTTTTGTACAGTGTAAGTATTAAAAAAAAAAATTTACACCATTTACACCCATTGACAGTTTAAAAGTATTACAGTCATTAAAAAATTAATTTTTGTATTTATAAAGAAAATTGAAAAGTAAAAAGTAAAATAATAGATATGAAATTTGTGTAAAAATTGATTGAATGTAAAAATAATACTACCCTAAAAAGAAATATAATCTTATATTACTTAGTTTTCATAATTTCAAATGTTTCCTGGCTAGAGTAACAGAGAAATAGAACTCGTATATGGTTGAAAGTTTCTAAAAATTAAAATATATAAATACTATCAAACAACGTAAATTTATTAGGTGATTGACAGCTACATGTAGAGATGTGAACATAAC
This sequence comes from Vigna reflexopilosa, assembly GCA_027742785.1. Classification (NCBI taxonomy): domain Eukaryota; kingdom Viridiplantae; phylum Streptophyta; class Magnoliopsida; order Fabales; family Fabaceae; genus Vigna; species Vigna reflexopilosa. Next base: position 15,208,405 of record CM050914.1, read on the forward strand.
ATATGAAACAATATAAATTTATTAGCTGATTTGACATATAATTGTCGAAATTTTAACATAACATCAAAATAAAAATAGAAAAAACCAACTATTATTTATGCAAATTTGATGAGTCGGATTGAACATGAAATTTTTAGTTTATGTTGATGTCGTGGAAGAACAATGTCTTCATCTTTTTTGTAGTTTTTCAGATTAATGTTTCTTAGGATATAGCAGACAGAAAACATTTAAGATAAAACAGACAGAAAAATCAATTTAAGCATCATAATATATTAAATTAAATTGTTGTGTTTATTTAAAATTTATTTTACCCTATGTCGGGTTTGGAAGAGATTGATAATATTGAATTTAAATAATTTCAAGACAAAATTAATAAAATATATTACTTTTATTAAACCTCAGAAATAGTACAATTTAAACTTATTTTGATTTAAATTCACGAATCACTTTACTCGAATTCGTAACTTTGTTTAATTTCAAGTTATAAAAATATTTCACATATTTTTATTTGTTTGCTTTATTCAAAAAGAAAATTAACTATACAAAAAATTAACAATATAAAACATATTATTTAATATATCAAATTGATTCATAAATGTTTGAATATATAATTTAAGTTTGGTTTGTTTATTTTATTAATTATTACGTATCACTATTGTATCGTACGGTACTCTAGGAAATCGTACGGTACTCTAAAGAATCGTACGGTCTCCTACACAGGAAGATGGTCAGGCTATTCCAACTTGGATCAGGCAATCCGAGCTTAGTCATTAGATGACCGAACGGTCCTTGTTAAGATGACCATTAGGCCAATCATCATGGTCGATCATCCAGGCCGAACTTCCAGGCTGACCTCTCGAGCTACCAATCATCCCGGTCGACCTTCCAGGCTGACCAACCGCTAGGTCGACCAACCGCCAAGCCGACCAACCGTTAGGTCGACCACCCACTAGGCCAATCGTCCAGGCCGATCTTCCAGGCCGACCGATCATCCTGGCCAACCTTCCAGGCCGACCAACCGCCAGTTCAACGAACCACTAAGCCGACCATCCACACCTAGGCGGACCATCCAGGCCGACCAACCACCCTGGCCAACCACATGGTTAGATTATAAGCGATGATAGATGATTAAAGCCCCTAATGGAGATTAAGGCGTGATTGGGCCGTCATCAGGCTCACGAAAGGTAAAAGCCCATTACACCCAGTATAAATAAGAGTCTCAGGTATGATTTCGGGACAGATTGCACTCACTGCACATTATGTATTACTCTCATCCCTTGATATTATCGTTCGGTCATTTATTGACTTGAGCGTCAGAGTGCCTTTTGCAGGTACCCGCCCACCCGGTCTAGAGAACGAGGAGGGAGAACCAACTTGGAGCACGAGGAAACAACAAGAAAGCGTCTGGCCTTCAACAGGTGACCACCCTTCCTTCAGCAGACCGCTCGGCCTTCCACACCAGGAAAAGTGTCCAATCTCCATCGACCATTCGGCCTTCCACACCACATGGAACGTTCCAGGCCTCTTCATCCTGTCTTCAATACTCGGCATCACTCCGGAACCCAAAACATTTGGCGTCCACCGTGGGGCCGAGTGTGCATCTCCATTTGTAACCATAAGGTAAGGGTGAGCAGTGCTCTCTGAAACCTCAGATAAACCTCTCCAGCCACTCGGTCTCGGCCATCAGGCCTCAACCGTTCGGCCAACATGGCCACCTCTCCAGCCACTCAGTCTCTGCCATCAGGCCTCAACCGTTCGTCCAACATGGCCACCTCTCAAACCACCCGGTCTCGGCCATCAGGCTTCAACCGTTCGGCCAGCATGACCACCCCTCCAGCTATTTGGTCTCGGCCGTCAAGCCTAAACCGTTCGGCCAACTTGGTCTCCTCAAGTTCCCGACCTCAGCCCACCGGAACCTCTCAACTAGTCGGCCTCAAACTCTAACCTTTCGGGTAATCTCTCAAACCTGGCCTCATAGGTACTTAGCCAAATTTAGCGTTAACAACTCAACCATCCGGCCTCTCGGCCTCATCAAGTTCTTGGCCAGTCGGTCTCATGCTTCACCCATTCGGTCATCACTTAACCTTTCAGGTAAATCCCTCAAACCTATCCTCATAGGTACTTAGCCAAATATGGCCCTCAAGTTCTCGAAATCAAACGGTCGACCGGATCTTCACCAAAGGAATCCCGGCTGGCCTTTTCGAAGGTCGACGACCGTGGATCTTCACCAAAGGAATCCCGACCGGCCTTTCCGAAGGTCGACGACCGTCGATCTTCAACAAAGGAATCCCGGCTGGCCTTTCCGAAGGTCGGCGACCGAGGATCTTTAACAAAAGAATCCCAACCGTCCTTTCCGAAGGTCGACGACCGTGGACTCAACCGCTCGGCCTTAACCCGGCCTTAACATTCGGCCTCGAAAAGCTCTCGGCCAACTAGTGGCCTCAACCATGCTGGTCGTTCGGCCTCAAACCTCTCGGCATCCAAAGGTCTCACCGCTCGGCCACAGCTTAGCCTCAACCTCTCGGCCTCCAAAGGCCTTACCGCTCGGCCACAACCTAGTCTCACCCTCTCGGCCTCTAAAGGCCTCAATCTCTCGGCCATTCGGCCTCCGACCCTTGGCCTTCAAAGGCGTCCACCTCTCGGCCTCCAAAGGCCTCAATCTTTCGGCCATAGCCTGGCCTCACTCTTAGCCATAGCTCTCGGCCACTTGGCCTCACTCTTAGCCAAATCTGGCATCAACATTCAATCTTGGTCGCTCGGCCTCAAGCTGTCGGCCTCCAAAGGCCTAAACTACTCGGCCATAGCTCTCGACCATTTGGCTTCCAACCCTCGGCCATCCATTGGCCTCAACCTATCGATCTTTCAGCCTTAACCTCTCGCCCATAGCCCGACTTCAACATCTTGGCCTCTAAAGGCCTCAACCTTTCAGTCATTCGGCCATAGCCTGGCCTCAACACTCGGCTTTTAAAGGCCTTAGTCTCCCGACCATCCGGCCACATAATCTTAGCCCAATTCGGCATTAGCGTCCAACCTCAGTCGTTTGGCCTCATCTCTCGGGTGTGAAAGACCTCGACTTCTAAACCATTCAGCCCTCAGCTCTCGACCACCAATTGGCCTCCAACGTCACGGTCATTCAGCCTCCAACGTCTCGGCCATTCGACCTCGGCCATCCATTCGACCTCAAGCTCTTAGCCGAGTTCAGCATCATTCAACCCGAAACAACTATATCATGAAAATAAGATTCGAGAAAAGTCTATCAAAGATAGAGAAAAGGAACGTAAAAAAGGAAATAATAATAAATACATAAAGTATGATAAATAAAAAGATTCAACAAAGATTTACAAAAAATAAATTTAAAGAAAGTTGAAAGATATAAAAAGCAAAAAGAGTTTGTAAATTTTAAAGAACATAAAATATTTTAAGAAAATAAAATAATATTTCATAATAATTTAGAATTACAAGAATGAAAAAATAGAAGCATGAAAAGTATAAGCATATAAAATTATTGACTATAAATAAAGTCTACCTTTCTTGAAAACACATTTTTGAAGATCGAATGAAATTCTTTATTGTGAAACATATTTTAGACAGTAGAGTGTTCTAGTATTGCTTTGGTTCTTATTGTTGAAATTTTTTTCAAGTGAAAAACTATGTTACTTAGTACCTTACGCAGATACTATACGACTCTTTACAGAGACTAATGGGAGTGTTAATAGCAAAATGATCAAAAACTCTGAATTGGATCATTAGTATCTGGATTCTCACTTTGGGTTTGATGTATGGCTTTTACTTTCTACAGCCTCACAATTTCTTCACACATCTCCCAAATTTTTAAAACGATCATTTTTACTCTCTCCATAAAACTGACTTTCGAAATATATATTTTGAAAACTTTATGAGAAAAAAAAAAGACTTTCCATAGTTAGTGGAACAAACTTTTTTAAATGAAATTTTGAGAACAAAATTTATATAGCGGGGTTTCTGAAATGGAATTTTCAAAACAAAACAAATGAAATATATTTCGGAATAAAATTTTGCGAATATATTTTCTAAAATGCATATAATATCTTTCGAAATAAATTTTTTGAACATTTTTCCATGAAATATTTTCAGAACAGCTTTCCAAAACACATTATTTCCAAAATAACTTTCCATTTCCACATTTTTTTCTTTTCTTTTTCCCCTGCAGAGTTCTTCCTCTCTTCTTCATATGTAGCGGCGGCGGCGGCGGCAATGACATAGTGGCAATGATGATAATGGTAGTGGAGAACAGTATTTGAGTATTTTTCTTACTTTGAGGGTGCAGTTAGTAATTGTGGGAGTGCAGGAAGCAATAGCATTGGTTATGCAGAGTAACAAAGATACTGCAGTCCATGGACCACACAGATGATGCTATTTGAGTAAAATGGTTACATTTTCCATACAGAAGCTCTATTTATTGTCATTTGCAAAGCTCTATTTATACTCTAGCACACTTTCAAAGACTGGCACAATATCTACTCTGGGCGGAGTAAAAGCAGTGATACTGTAGGCTTGAAGCTTGGATTTGTTCAAGCTTACTTCTAAAATATTCTAAGTACGTAAATTTCTCTTCCCTATGATGTTTCCTTTTTCAAGTTCACGCATTACCCTCGTACACTGTTCATTCATTTTGTTAGCAATTCTTTTTCCTTTTTATCTAATGACAGAAAAGATCAGCTGTGGATTATTTTTTTCGTTAATCAACAAACAAGATATATGTGTGAATGTTTTCAGTTTTGTTAAATTGTGTAAAGAATAATTGAGGCTTTCAAAGAACCAAAATAAGTCATGCGTTGCTGCATTGCATTGCCTAACCAAAGAATTTATATTCTAATTTCAGGTGCAAAGCACTTGATCATTTGCAACTTAATCTTCCTTTCAGGAAAATGGTACCTCTGAAAACTTAGTCATCTCTACGAAAGCCATGGAAAGACATAAAAATTTAAAATCTCATAATACTACTTTCTTTTAGGGGAAACTTGAGTGGAATACTTTCTGGGGCAACTCTTACAGCCAACATTATGTTCCTGGTGATTAAAATTGATCTACTATTTCAAAACTGAAATCAAGCAAAAGTTTTGACCTCTCAAGCAGACTCTGCTTCTGTTACACCCTCGTTCTCTTTACTGTCCTCAGAGATTTCAGTGTTAACTTGTTCTTCTTGCGGTGCTTCTTGTTCAGGCTTTGCAGGTCCAGGACCAGCTGATACCTTCACCATTGATGGGCGTAATAGACGGTCACCAAGTTTAAAACCCTTTCTGAATTCTTGAATTATGATCCCATCCTCAAATTCAGCAGAATCCTCACGCATAATTGCTTCATGTAGCTTTAACAAATAAAATGAAAATATGATTGATTTATCAGAAAAACTAGTTCTCATGACTCTAATGTCCGACGGTTCAGAAACAAACAAAATAAAATTTCTAGACAATAGAAACATTGTGTCTAGTGCTTCATTCAAGGCTGTAGCTCAGACAAAAGGTTTGAAACAAAGTATCATCTCAACCAGCTGGAAGTAATTCTCTAACTAACTAACATTTTGTGTTGAGATGAGATTCTCAACAGATTTTGCTAAAACATTTCTCTTGATATTTTTTGTGATGCAGTTTTACACTCACCAAGTTGGCTCGAAACAATCACGAATTGCTTTGGGTTAAAAGCGTGTCAAGGTTAAAAGCGTGTCAAGGTCTTCAGGAAACCTGAACAAGCTTGATAAAGTGTTTGAAAAAGTTCATCAAGGACATGATTGAATTTCGAGCCAACAGGTTTGCGTGCCTGCATCAATCATAGATGACAGCATTATGCCATAAAAAATGTAATGGAAGACTGGAACCAAACAAAACATGTTTTCTTAAACAAAAATAAGATATTTTTCATGGAGGAGACAAAATCTAAAATCCATATTGAAATAATCCAAAGACAATATAAATTATATTACAGAAGTTGAACAAAAATTAAGGGCATAGTGCGCCAAAAAAAATTGACAATTATAAAACTTTGGTGCATTCCAGCCTTTAGAAAAGTTAAATTTCTCAGTTTCATTTTTACATAAAACAGTATCCCCTCTATAATGATAAGATTATTTTCCTTGAAAGTTAGATAAACTTGAATTTGACTACAAGTCTACTCATTGAAATTACTGTGTAGATTAACTTACCAGTGGATCAAAGGGTGTTCCAACTGTCTCCACTGGTTCAACTCCAAGGGAAGCTAGAATTTCATTGAACTGTTTGAATATACTCTGATAGCTGTTGACTATTTTCTCCTCTCCCTCTGTCTCCACCTTAATCTGGGTTTTTGCTCTCTCAAAATTATCCAATACAGGCAATAAACTTTCTACAACTTCACCCTGAGCATTTGTGACCAAGGAAAGGCGATCTCTCTCTGTCCTCTTCCGAAAATTGTCAAAGTCTGCACTAATCCTTAGAATCCGATCCCTTTCTATTGACAACTCTTCAGATAAAGCAGCTATTTTCCCTTCAAGTTCTATTTGGTCATCTTCAATGGATTTTAATGACGATTCCAGCTCCGCAATTTTGACTTCATCATTACTAGCCAATGCTTCTTTGTATGATTGAAGTAACAATACAAAAGGTGAAGCAGATGCTTCATCAGCATCACTACCCTCATTGTCACTTGCACTGTCCTTTACGTCAACAGCACCATCTAAAGGGTCCTGTCACATTTGCACATACGAACCCCCATTATTTTCTTTGTTGAGCTAGTCAAATTACAAAATGTCAATGACGTGTATTCCTCAAGCGTGAAATCTACTAGAAAAGTCTAAAATTGTATGAGACAAAAATGGTGGTGTGGAATCAAAACCTTATTGATAAATTCATACTCCATTTGAAGAGTAATATGTAGTGTAGTGATTAAAAAAATCAAATATCGCTTGATGTCTCTTAAATTAGGAAGAAGAGGTACCATAGTATGAAAGATGACTTCGACAGTGCAAATGCTAAAAAACAAAATAATATAATATAACACGGGGAAAAAAATGCAACGAGGAAGAAAAATTGGAAACATGCTAAATATCATAACATAACACCTGCCTACAAGGTTGCCAAACTAGATAGTTCAATTAAACTCAAGGAGGAATCTTAAACTAGTTGACAAAGAAGCAATAGAAACGAAAATAATTATGATGGAGCTAACTTCTTTAATTTCAATTTATTTTATTTAATTTTTTTTATGTTATTTATTGGTTTGGTTTTTGGTTATATTGTGTTGATTACATGTTCTACTGACTCACATAATGTGCTTGAGGTAGCAATAAAAATCCAATATTACAGTAAGAGGGTTGTTTTCTTGTAAATTATGCCTGCCTAGGACGTTGTAGTTTAATACAAGATGCTGTCAAACTAACGAGTTTACATGAACTAATGGAGCTTCCATATTATAAAAAGCCTTTAATTACTGAGTCAATCGCTAACTATATGGGAATTTTCAAATAGGTCCTTAATCATATGATTTCTTTTAATCAGGTCCCTGGGGTTAGTAATCCGTTTAACCATTATCTACCACGGAATATTCCTTATTCCCTCCTTATTGGCGGGATGAAACCACCAAAAAAATGCCAATTTAAGATGGTCAATTTCTGGCTGTCAAAAAATGCCATGGATTGTCACTTTCTAGCCATTCCAACCCACCAATAAAGAATAAATAGTTTGTCAACAGATATACTAAAAAAGATGTACATTATCAAGACCCAATTCCAAACTTTCTTAGTTAAGATCCTACTTGAAATTTTAAAATAATTTAGGGACCAACTGGGCAATTAAACCTATAAAAATTATTAAAACATATCAACAGCAGCTCTGTAATAATGTGGATGCATATAAACACAAGTTCCTGAAGTGAAAACATTTCAAAAGAGCTAATTTCTCCAAATCATTTGAGCCCTAGTAAAAACCCTATTGCCAAAGGGTGAATAAGGAGAAAAAAAAACACTCATTCCAAAGTAGCTAATCCGTGTTTATGCCAATTTACACAATTTTAACGAGATTATCTAAGTTTGTCCAAACTAGAGTTTGATAGCAAGTTAATCCATTATCTCTATCTACATTCATAAAGACACAAGAGTATAGAGTTAGATAACAAAAATTTGATAATCGTAATTTATAATTTCCAAAAGATCATGTAGGAATGTGATGAAGTCTGAAAAGTCCCATCTTGAACTACAAGTGTCAAACCCCACCCTTTGTATGGAAGATCCTTTTCCCTAAATACTAGATCAGTATCATCAAGAACCGGCCATTAACTGCTTAACTTTTATTTCACTCAATCCTTCCATACTCCTCGGCATACATAACCCACTAAACCCTGTATAGATTCCAGCTGGCAGCATTGCTTACCGAAAAACTACAACATCATACCCTCAAACATTAATTAGCAGCATTAATACTTAAAACCCTATATTAAATCTTTGGACAATTAGAATTGGAGTGACCTCGGTAATTTGTATAATTTTCAAATGCAAAGATGAAACAACAATTCTGATTAGGAAATGACAAAACAGGACTTACGGAACTTTATCCAAGTTTAATCCTTATCGCAAACCTCATGTGGACGTAACTTAAAAAGTTAGCCGCAAGACCATACTGAAGTAAGCACTTGAAGGAAACGGGTGATTGATATTACAATTGAAAACGAACTAGGTACAATCAACTTCTAAAGACATTTCTAAGAGGGAATAATCGCTCAACACAATTAATTATAAGGAATGCATCGGACATTGTGCCTAATCCACCGTAGAATCTTAACACACCCCTCACACTTTCATGTCACACCTAGTTGATTTTACAGCACAATATCAATAATCATTTTAACAAATGTCTCCTTGTACCAAACCAGAAAATGCTAAAATTCCGAACAAATATAAAACCCGAAATTCAAAATTGGTTCGAATTCCTCAGCTAATAAACAAGTAACAAAAGATAAAAGCGTTAGCTAGAGAGAGGGAGATCCTCACCAGAACCTGAAGCTCCGGTTCCTGAACCTGTGGGGCCTCGGTGTCGCCGTCGAAAGCGAAGGGCACGAACCTGACGAACAGCAGAGAGGGAACAGGAGGGAACCTCAGGGAAGAGAGGAGCGAGGGTTTTCTCCTGCAGGTAGCGCTTTGTCTGAACGAGGCAACGGCGACTCGCGAGGGTTTCGGCGACTTGGCAGCGCGCGGCGGAGGCGCTGGCCGAAAAGTGGGGGTTCTGAGAACAGTGGCCATTAGGAAAGAGATGAACAGAAAGAGGAACTGAGAGATAAGGGGCAAGTGAGTGGCGAGTGCACGACGCTTAAGAATTGAAAAATATGGTGGGAAGGAAATGACCGTTGGATTCGGTAGGGTGTGGCTTAATCAGACGGTGGTGATTGAGTAGTGCTCGTTTTAGATGAAACCCTTGGATATGAAATCTAATATCAAATACCTAGGACAATCTTGGGTTGCGCTGTCGTTTGTCCATCTTATTTTAATTTAATAAAAAAAAAAAGTGTACAGTTTTTATTTATATCTTAATTAATAAAAGAATTATATACAATGAAGGTTTTGCTGTAGATACGATTATTGAAAACAAATTCTCCATGATATTACTTCACAACTATCATATGTGGTTTTCTGTTGAACTTTTCTATTCAATTTTTTAGGTAGTTTATTTTAATTTGTTTATTACAAAAACATTCACTTGAAATATCTTATGTTTATCTCATATGAAGATGCCTTATTAGACTCGGTATTTGTTACATATACTTAAATGAGAGTTTTTATTTTATTTATATTTTTGTATCATAAAAATGAGTTTATTTTATTTTTTTAATGAACAGCATACAATGTAGATTGGGTGAATATTTTGCATTGTATAAAAGATAACAAACTAAGCAACTTAGTTGATAAAAGCTGCAATATATTGATTTATTCTGTTATTAAGCCGCAAATTTAAATACTTGAAAATGACAAAATATTTTTTATTTTTATATGGATTAGTAAACATGAGTGCAATAATGCTTAAGACCAACTAATGAATTAGAATAGTGCTACTACAAGCATTAATTAGTTGACTTATGGTATTAATTCTACCTATAAAGTCTCCTCTACAGTTATGTCGTCTAACAGAAGTATATCTCTAGCAATTCTTGAGAAAACTGACTCTAAGACAGTACACATGTTTTTTCTGTAGATTGAAGGCAACAAAAGTGGCTCCCATATGATATGTATTTTTTTCCAGAATGAAAACAACCTAATCAAGTACACGCAGTTTAATGTCATTTGTGAAACTAAAAAGACATCAACTAATACTAGAAATCCATGGTAACAAATCCACCACATGTGCTGGATACACGGGACGAAAAAAGGAAACAAAAGATATAAGGTATAACAAATTGTAAAGTATTTAGACAGACACATTATGAATACAAGGAAATTACATGTTCTATACTAAATTTAGCTGACTCAAGTTGTTACATCTGGGTGAGTATTTTGAAACCCATCAGCACCATATATAGCCTATAAACAGGCAAATATGGAGAAGCACAAGGTCAGTAAGGCAAGTGTCGATTATATCACTACATGCTTCAAGCATTTTAATTACAATAGTACCTCCTTCAGATTATAAATAACAAGGTGAACTTGTCTCTGCACTTTTTTTCCAAGTGTGCAGAATAATTTACACCAACTAGAGACAACAAATATTGAAGAAGAAGATTCCAAATAATGTAGACAACCTTAAACTCTCATACATCTTCCTTTTCTCTTCCTTTTCTCAAAAATTGGATCCCAAACATGTAACTCTCTTCCCCTCCCCATGCAGCCCTCCATGCTACCCTTATGTTACTATTAGTAATTTTTCATTTATGTTATTCTATCATTCCCTAACCTTGCTTTTAATGTTTCAACGGGAAAAATTTTCTTCGAGACTTTCACAAGTTAGATCTGAACACGGGTCAACTCCTACACCGGATGATGCAAGTAATGCAGAAGATGACATTCGTAGGACACAATGATGGGTCGACATCGTTGGTGGGAAGAAAAAGGGACGAGTATATGGTGTAGGACAACTTGTTGCAAACTATACAGTATCGAGAGGAGGTACTCTGAAGCACCAACCTTCTTCTTCCATCACTACTGCTGAAGAGGTTGTTGTCCGCCTCACGTAGGCACTGGAGCAACGTGACCAGGAAATCACTGATTTGAGAGCAGAGTTTAGAAACTTTAAGGACCTGGTCATGAGAGTGTTGCCTGAAACTGCACAGGATCAGTTCATTATCCCTCTGACCCAACCACAACCCTCCATGTCACCCGTCGTTCCTCAGTAGCCCACATCAGTCCAGCCCTCGTCAATCTAGCCCTCATCAGTCCAGCCATCTACAGAGGAGCCGGATGATGAAGATCATTTAGATGGTAACTATGAAGGATATTAGTTTTATTTTTTTTATTGAACATAGTTGTTATAGAAACATTTGGATATTAGAACATTTGGATGTTAGATCATTTGGATGTTAGATCAATTGGATGATTTGGATGTTAGAACATTATGTTAGATTGTTTTATGTTTCATTTATAAATACATGTTTTATTGATGATTGGACGATTCATATGTTATATTGTTTTTCTGATCAATGATTGGATGATTGAGATGCACATTATGCAGGTCTGTATGTGGATGGAAAATGTTATGCAGGTCTGTTTGTGCTCTGAACAATTTATGCAGGTTTGTTTGGTTGAATAAGAAATACAAATGTGCATGAGATTTGCCTGAATCTTACCGAAGGCTTCTGTCCTTCGGTAATTACTAACGACCTTTGGCCTTCGGTAATTACTGAAGGTTTTTGCCCTTCGGTAATTACCCACGGCCTCTTGTCCTTTGGCAATTACCAAAGGCCAAAGGTTGTCGATAATTGTTAGCGATAAGAGATTTACCGACAAGATATTTTATTTTCATGTTTAATGTTTATTGTGGTTTAATCTTTCAATAGCTTGATATTTAATTAATTGGATATTGAAAAACAACTTTTTGTAATCTATAACCGAAAAAAATATCTAATAAAGGTTATATTTAGGAATGAAATTTGATTCAATAGTTGTCTTAAATACCTATTATGAGGTTTGTTTGTTAAGTATTCAAGGGATTGACTCTCACTAATAAAATATAGGCTCATTCTACTAAGGAATTAAGGTTTCAGAGTAAATTTGTGAGTTGAATTTAACACTGAAATAGAGAAAAGTTGAGTGATTATATATATGAAAATGAGGCTTGGTGAAGTCTAACAATAATATACTATATCATTTTTAATCTATTTTGTATTTTAAGTGTTTGATAAAATCCAAAAAAGAATTTTAATTGTTTTTGTATAGTTTTAAGCTTTAAACATCAACACTTATGAAAATATTCTTTTATTTAAATTAGTTATTGATTACAATTGTCATGTATTGTCCAAGTCCTTTTGAGAGAATAATATATATATATATATATATATATATATATATTACTTATTATTATGCTATTGGCGGACTGGCTTTCAGGTAGGGCTGGACAAAAATAACTGATTTGCATTGTACTATAGTTAACTGTACTATATTATACTAAAAAAACTGATCAAACTTCTACTAAAAGTTCAGTATACTATTTTATGGTTCAGTTTCTAAAAACTGAACTTATAACAGTTTCGGTTTAGTTAACTATGAGAACTGTATCCACTCTTTTCTCTTCTCTAGTGCCCGTTCAACTACTTCGTCTTGCCATGAAAACGTTATTTAATAATAAAATATTAATAAAAAAAACCGTTTACATAAAAAATTAATAATTAATTTTTTAAGACAAATTTTTTTTATCACAAATTTTTATATTTTTTTATCAATAAACATATATTACTTTTTAAATAATATTATTTTAAGTAATAAAAGTAAAATATTTTTTTAAAATTTAATTTTATTAAATGATGAAGTAATAGAAATCATAAAAGAAAAAAGGACTATATAAAAAAATAATATTTTAAATATATTATATTCTTTAATATATTATTAAATAATTATATTGTAAATTATAAATAAAATTACAAATAAAATATTTCATTTGCAAATAAATAAAAGTAATATACGTCCTAAATATGTTAAAATTTATTTTTCTCTAAAAATATTTTTTTATGACTAATTGTGCAATTTTGATGATTACTTCATTTAAGGTTTGAATTTTTTGTATCTGATAATAAAAAAAAGAAACATCTCGCATCAGTTTTGGAAACATTTTTTTTATAGTTTAATTGGTAGTAATTTTTTAGTTAATTTGTTCCATAGTTTTACAAATATAATGTCTAACGTAACAAATTAATTGCTCCTATACCAAGCCTATATAATAATGTATACACTGACCAGTAACTTTATATAAAATATCACACAACCTTACAACTTGAATCATAAAAGTTTCGGCAAAATAATATATATGTAATTTACAATATAATATATCCCATCCTAGCATTTATAATATTATTTTCTTGTAAAGTAATTATTAATCAATGATTTCTCCACTAAAAACCATATTATTATAGAAATATAAATAAAATAGAAAATAATAATATCAAATAATTAAAAAATTAATTTGTAAAAATAAAATAAAATAAATATTAAAATAAATTTCAATTAAAAAGAAAATGTATTGTTATACTATTCAGTTTAAAAATTAGTACAATTCAGTTTAAAATTAGTATAGTTAGTAGTTCGATTCAGTTTATATTGTAGTTTAGTACAATTTAGTATAGTTTAGTTCAGTCCAGTTTGATAAAACAAAAACAGTTCATTTCAGTTTGTCTGAATTGTTTTACCGTTCAGTTTAGACAAATTAGTTTTTAGTTCAATACAGATTTTAGTAGTACAGTGCAGTTCAGTTTTATTTGCCCACTTCTAGGGACAAGTGCAACAATACAATTAGTTCTCATTCTCATTATCTAACTGTGGACCTATACAAGGTGAATATGAAATTAAGAGGTCATAGGAATTCTCCCACACACCCAAGCTAGTCTCCAAGTGTTCCAAGAGAATATTTTCGTACTCAGTCACCAAAAGATGTTACTCCCTTTGCGTGTTAGCATTAAATAGGTGAAAAATACCACATCAACAAAAATGACGCTCAACGCCCAGATAAAGGGGCGCTCAAGAGTCAGCTTTGTGAATTGGATGGCGCTCAGCGCCCTGGATGGGGCGCCTAGGTGCCAGCTTTGCACAGTAAATGGCGCTCAACGCCCAGAAATGAGGCGTCCGGGTGCTAGCTTTTGGAGCCATTTGGCGCTCAGGGCTCTTGAAGGGGTGCCTAGGCGTGATCTTGGACTTCATGAGATTATGTTTTTCATGTTCTTGGTGCTTTTCCTGAGTTTCAGCGTGATTTGGTTGAGGTTCTTCCAAAGCATAGAATTAGCCTACAAAATAAGAGAATTAGTGATAATATCTCCTAACCTAAACTATAATTATTTATAAAAACAAGATAAAAAAGAGGATTAAGCAAGTTTCAAGTTAAAAGAAAACTGATTTTGTCTCTAAAATTAAATTACTCAAAATCTTAGAATTGCATAATGAAGTTTTCCAAGATCAAGTAAGACTAGCTCCTAGCCGCAACCATGACCATGCTATTCATCTTTAAGAGGGAGCTTCAATTCCCAATCTCAGACCTTACAAGTACTCTCATAAGCAGAAGAATGAGATTAAAAATCTAGTGCAGGACATGCTGCATACAGGAATTATTAGGCCAAGCACTAGCCCCAATTCAAGCCCAAAATTCTTGGTAAAAAAGAATGATGGAGGTTGGAGATTATGTATAGATTACTGGGCTCCCAATAAAATCACCTTTCCCAATAAAATCACCATTCCAGTAATAGAAGAGCTATTGAATGAATTGACTAAAGCAACTATTTTTTCTGAGTTGGACTTGAAATCAGGATATCATCAAATCCTTATAAGGGAGAGGGATATTGAGAAGACCGCCTATAGAACTCATGAGGTCATTATGAGTTCCTAGTAATCACTTTCTTTTCTTCGGTTGGAAAGGGAGTGAGGAGCGAGAATTCTCTCGAATACTGTTAGAGTTGGTTTTCTGTTAAGAGTTGTTTTTTGTTTTCCCCTTCCCCTGACCTAACCCTTTAAAAGGTTAGGTTTTTCCCTTCTGTAATCAATGGATTCACAAAAACTATAGTATGCAAAACAGAGTATTATTACTCAGAAATAAAAGTAAATGTTTCTTACCTTACTGTGTTCCTTCTACGCTGATCTACCTTTTTCCCTCTTACGGTGTCTGCAACGGCAGTGTTCCGGCACCACCACGACGGTTTCTCTCTCTAGCTTCATCAAATCCTCTTTCAAAGCTTCTCTCTCTACCAACGTCTGTATCAGATTTTTTTCTGCGCTGCTTCTGTTTTCTTTCTATCTACGTGGCTTTATTTTTTTTCAGAGTTTCAAGAAAAGTTTCTGGGCCCCTTATTTTCACTACTGGGCCCATTTCATTATGGTATCAGAAGTGCAAACTGTTACCTGAGTGTTCTTGCTTTCTTGTTACATTCTTGCCATGACAGAATCCACCTCCGATCCCACCACTAATCCCTCTAGCCCCTATTACCTCCATCCTGGAGAAAATCCAGGAATCACCCTTATTTCCCAGATCCTCACTGAGTCTAATTACTCATCATGGAGCAGAAATTTAAAACGTGCTCTTCTGTCCAAGAACAAAGTCAAATTCATTGATGGCAGCATCCAAAAGCCTGCCAGGACTGACAAATCTTTTGAAGCATGGGAGAGATGTGATACTATGGTTCTTTCTTGGATAATCAAGACCCTGTCACCACAAATCGCAGACAGTGTTCTTTATGCAGACACAGCTCAAGAACTGTGGGAAGACCTTAAAGAATGTTTTTCTAAAGGTGATTACTTCAAGATTTCAGACCTTCTACAAGACATTCACTCTATACAACAAGGAGAACGAAATATTAGTCACTATTACACTGATTTAAAAATCCTTTGGGAAGAACTTGAGTCTCTCCGTCCTATACCCACATGCACCTGTCCTCACCAATGTGTCTGCAATCTTTCCAAAATCTCCCTCAGATACAGAGATGAAAATCACTTGACTGATCCTAAGTCATACCGAAGGCTAATAGGGAAGCTTCTTTATCTTACAAATACTAGACCTGATCTATGTTTCTCTGTTAATCTTCTTAGCCAATTTGTTAATTCTCCTACTGAATACCACTATCGGGCTTTGCAGCATATGCTCAGGTATATTAAGTCCACTCCTTCACAAGGCTTATTCTTTGCCGCTGATTCACATATCCAAATTAAAGCTTTCAGCGACTCCGACTGGGCTACTTGTCCTAATACGAGAAGATCTACCACTGGTTTTTGCATTTTTCTTGGATCCTCACTTGTATCTTGGAAAACTAAAAAGCAGAGTACAGTTTCCAGGTCGTCCACTGAAGCAGAATATTGAGCACTGGCTGCTACCGTTTGTGAAATCCAATGGATCTCTTACATCTTACAAGATCTCAATATTGAGACCACCACTACCGCTACCCTCTACCGTGACAGTGAATCTGCTAGACATATTGCCCACAACCAAAGCTATCATGAAAGGACCAAACACATCGAACTCGATTGTCACGTTGTTCATGAGAAGATTCAGGCGAATCTCCTTCACCTTTTGTCGATCCGTTCTAACGAACAGCTCGCAGATATTTTTACCAAATTTCCTCACCGTGTACGTTTTCAATTTATTGTACCTAAGCTTGGATTGGTAAATTTACACAATCCAGCTTAAGGGGAGGATGTTAGAGTTGGTTTTCTGTTAAGAGTTGTTTTTTGTTTTCCCCTTCCCCTGACCTAACCCTTTAAAAGGTTAGGTTTTTCCCTTCTGTAATCAATGGATTCACAAAAACTACAGTATGCAAAACAGAGATATTATTACTCAGAAATAAAAGTAAATGTTTCTTACCTTACTGTGTTCCTTCTACGCTTATCTACCTTTTTCCCTCTTACGGTGTCTGCAACGGCAGTGTTCTGGCACCACCACGACGGTTTCTCTCTCTAGCTTCATCAAATCCTCTTTCAGAGCTTCTCTCTACCAACGTCTGTATCAGATTTTTTTTTCTGCGCTGCTTCTGTTTTCTTTCTATCTACGTGGCTTTATTTTTTTTCAGAGTTTCAAGAAAAGTTTCTGGCCCCTTATTTTCACTACTGGGCCCATTTCATTAAATACCTTTGTGTCGTTGTTTGTAATCACTTTCTTTTCTTGTTCCTGTTCTATTCCCTACCTCGTTGGTAAGGAATTACAAGCTATTGTAATAGTGTTTTTTCTGTATATAAATTCTATCACTTTATAATTTTTATTTAACTAGTAATTGTACTTTTGCACCTAATGTTTACTGTTATTGCCCTTTATTGAAGCAAGAGGTTGCCTTCTCTAATTCTATTAACTTAGCTATCTGTCCACTGTTATACAATTCAATTATGCAGTTGCTGTTACTGATTTGTGTGCAGGATGATGATTTGAGTATTTCGGAGTTGGGCATTAAGAAGGAAGTAGAGTGAAAATAAGTTGGAGAAAATCACTGGTGTTGTTTATGATGTTATAGATGCTTAAAAGCTAATTCCTCGAAGAAGGAAAAAATAAAGTCACCAAGCTTAGATGTTACTTCAGATTGTATAAAATTAGATGTCCAGTAATTGATTTTTTATACAGCGTATAAATTGATAAAATAGATTTGGTAAAAGATAAATGAAACATAACTTTCATTTAGTTTGATGAATTTAAAGAATGACAAACTTCTATCATTTGATTCGTTGTTAGCTTTTTTGCCTTTTAATTTAACTGCCGTAATTTAGTTTATTCTATATGAAATTTCTAATGTATTTCACATTTTACGCATTTGATAAAATTCCAAAGAGGTTTAATTGTTTTTGCAATGGTATTTGAATAACATTGAGGACTACTTCCTCTTGTAGAGATAACACAGACTCATAACAGAATAAAACAATAATATAATGCCTTGTCAAGGGACACAAATATCCCAAGATTAACAAATTTTTCTATCATTTTAAGCAAACAATTTAAAAAATATATTAGCTTTAACTGATAAAAAGGGCAAGAAAGAGAAACAATGTATTAATATTTGGACACAGTTAATCTTCGTAACTTTTGCATATCAAAGAAGATGAATTCACCAAACATAATTCAAAACTACAACCTAACAAGTCAAAATTTAATGCTCAATGATAGAGGTGGGTGGTTCCATCATATATTTTAGAGTCAAACAGTATCTATTCTTTATCTCCTTTTCTATCATTTGGGAGAAATTATTTATTAATGTGAAAATATATAATTTTTATGTACTTAATTTATTATATTATCTGTATTTTGTTATTATTACTAAAATAACAATCTCATAAGTTTAGGAATTTGTTTCATAGTAGTTCATTCATTAAGCTTTTGTATATATATTTTATTATATAAGAAGACAAACAATAAGGAATATATTCTCTCTTCTAAATTTAATATAATATCACATATTTTATTATGTAAGAAGACAAATAATAAGGAATATATTCTCTCTTCTAAATTTAAGATAGTATCACAACTCTTGATCCTTGGGAGTATGTGAGTATGTGATTTGATTGCAGTCTTCATTGTTATCCAATCCTAGAGTTTTATCGTAGCATTCATTCCTACGTGATCTCAAACACCATCATCCATCTTTGTTTTTTGTGCCTTAATTGACATTTATGTAATGGCTGAAATGGGAAATATAGACAAGTTCTAGAGTACAGAAGAATTGCATAATGTTCATTCAACTTATCAATTGAGTGAAAAAATTATCTTAAATGGTCTCAGCTCATTAAGATCATTCTAAAAGGGAAAGGAAATGTCAACTATCTCATTGATGATGTCCTTACGAAAAAAGATATCAGATTCAAGTCATGGGATGAAGAAGACTCCATGATCATGACATGGCTATGGAACTCAATGGTTCCAAAAATTAGCGATACATGCATGTTCCTCACTTTTGTGAAGGCTATATGGATTGCAATAGAGCAAACCTAATCTAAGGCAAAGGATATTGCCAAATTTATGAGGTGAAAGTAAAAACAATGGCAACCAAACAAGGCACTAAAACTGTCACGGAGTATGTTAATCAAATCAAATCTTTATTGATGAAATTAGATCAATACAGGGTAAAGTGTTTTGAAGATTCAACAACTCTAAGAGAATACATTGAACAAGATCGGGTGTATGGTTTCTTGGTAGGCCTAAACCATGAATAGGATCAAGTCATAATCCAAATATTAGGCAAGGAGAAGGTTCCAAGACTCAATGAAGTAATGACAATTACTCAAAGTGAAGAAAGCTTAAGGAGTCTAATGTCGAAGACCCCAATTACAGATAATTTAGCTATGACTGTTGAAGGAGAAACAACCATGGCTGCATGACAAAAGAAAGTAGGCTCTTTTCCAAGAACAAAGAAGAAAAATGAAGGAGTTTGCTGCACCTATTGCAACAAGTCGCGTCACACAAGAGACAAATATTAGAAGTTACATGGAAAACCACAAAGCAAAGATTGGGGACATAAAGGAGGCCTTCTAAAGAGAGGAGCGCAAGCTCATGTTGTTGTTGGTCCTGAAAGTCAAGAAGGATCTATCCAACTCATCCATAAGGAGTTAGAAAATGTAAGGTCCTTACTTAGTAAATTGGAAAAACCCACAAGTATGTGTTCATTGACATACTCTGGTAAGTTCCCATTTTCTGGTGGATTTAATGTCTCAAATACCCCTTTTACCCGTTATTAGATACTAGACTCGGGAACCACAAACCATATGACATCATTCCTAAACACTTCTCCACATATTGCGTATGTCCTAGTAGCAAGAAAATTTCTACAACTAATGGAATCCTCATAACTGTAATTTGATAAGGAGATGTCTAAATAACCCCAACCATAATACTAAAAAATGTTCTTCATGTCCCTAAATTATCCACAAGTCTGATATCTATACAAAACCTTACTAAGGACCTCTTATGTAATGCATTTTTTCATAACAACTCTTGTATATTATAAGATAGGAATTAAGGGAAGACGATTGGACATGCTAGAGAATGGAACGATCTTTACTACATGGAAGATTTGAGGTTGCCCATTGAGAGTCATTATCTAATATTTGAATCTTCCATGGCCAACAAAGAAAAAATTCAATTGTAATCACTTTCCTTCCTTGTTTAAAAATTTAAATCTGGAACATATTCATTGTGAGGTGTGTGAGCTTGCCAAACACAAGTGTGTACCTTTTCATATCAGCAATAAAGTAAGCAATTCTCCATTTTATCTTGTTCATATAGATGTGTGGGGTCCCTATATAATATTCCTAGTACCTTAGGGGATAGATGGTTTATAACCTTTATAGATGATTGTACAAGGGTAACATGGCTTTTCCTTTTTAAACACAAACTTAAGGTCAACCCTGTTTTTCTATAGTTTGTTTCAATGATTAAAAATCAAATTGGGATTAATATAAAAATAATTAGGTCTGATAATTTCAAAGATTACTTCAATCATTCATTAAATTCTTTTTGTCAAAAGGAAGGAATAATCTATGAATCCTCGTGTATAAACACACCTCAACAAAATGGGATTGCATAAAGGAAAAATAGGCACTTATTAGATCAAACTAAAACACTTCTTTTTCAAAATAATATTCCAAAATTTTTTGGGGGAAAACTGTTCTCACAACAACTTACTTTATTAATAAATTAACTTCTACTGTTTTATCCTCAAAAAGGTCTATGAAAGTCTTAAACTCATTCTACCCATATATAATCCATAAAATAACATTTCCAAAAAGATTTTGTGGGGAAGCTATTGTCATTGCTACTTACTTGATTAATAGATTACCTTATGTTTTATCCTCAAAAATCCCCATGGAAGTCTTAAATTCATTCTACCCACATATAATCCATAAAATAACCTTCAACCTAGAATATTTGGTTGTGTCTCCTTTGTACATGTTCATAGTAATGAAAGAGGAAAACTTGACCCAAGGATAGTAAAATGAATTTTGTAGGTTAATAACGATTGATTTTACGTGTTTTTGTGTATATATTTTGTGAATAAATCAACTCCTTCATAACTTTTACATTATTTTATCCTCAAGTTTAGTGTGTTTTCTAGTTTTCTTGTGTTTTATTTAGTATATGCTTGTTTTTACCTCCAATCTCTTTATTTGAGTGTGTGAAATAAATGAATAGGAAGCAATTCTAGTGGAGGAAAACAAGCAATAACTCAAAAGAACATGTTTTGGGACAATAAAAGATCAATTTGAAGCAAATACCCATGTTGGACGCCTTTGGAGCAAACAAATCTACAGAAAAAGAGGAAAAGATGCAATGTAGAAAAATCAAGCCCGGGCCCCCAGAAGGGGGTTGGGCACCCTAGAAGGGGGCTGAGCACCAGTCTTCGCGCAACTTTTGCGCTCGGGCACCCCAGAAGGGGGCTGGGTGCCATTCAACTCGCAGATTCACACAAAACTTGGCACCTGGGCGCCTTGGAAGGGGACTGGGCGCGACTTTTGTTGATGTGTCAAAATGAGTTATTTAAATATGGGTCTCGCGATTTTTTAGGGATTCTTTTCCTCTTACACTTCATTCTTCTCCTAGAGAGATTGGGAGAGGCCCTTAGAGGCTGTTTAGGGTGTTGGGAAGCTCTCCCATTCCTCGTTGGGTCTTCAAGCTTCATCAATGATGATTTTACCCCTTTTGGGTTGAGGAAGAAGATGGGTCACGAATTGGAGATGGAATTGCAAAGGGGAGGCGCACATGGAGCATGGAGCAGCTGCCAAGAACCTTGGGAAAGACTATGCATCTTCTCTTTGGTTCCAATTTCTTCCCTACTCTTCAATTTTGTAGAACCCTAAGTTCTCCACCATGGAGGGTTTTTCCTATTTGTTGAGATTAGTTGTAAAATATGGAATTCTTATGTATTTTGTGATGTTAAGGATATATGATTTTCCAATTCTTGTTAGTATTCAACTTCTATGCTTAATGCTTGCTTTGGATTGATCACCAATGCATGAATTTTGGTTCTTGATGTATTGAGAAATATGATTGAACCTAGAATTGAAATTGAATGCTGATTGGATGGAATTGAGATGTTTGTGAATGCATGAGAATGAAATGGATGAATTCTAGTATTGACAAATTGTAAATACACTATGTTAAATTCCTTGCACACCAATTGTTTGATAAAATACCAAAAAGACTTTCTTGTGTTTTTTTGTCACTTTTATGTCTAATTGAGTAATAAAAGGAAGAGTTGTTATGTGTTGCACAAGTCCCTTGGGAGAGAAAGATATTTATCACTTGCTACGCTGCGACTGATGCACTTGTCGTTGGTTTTGCAACCAACAAGGGTACTCAATCACACAAAAAAGGTATAAATGTTTTCATTCCCCATCCAAAAAATTCTTTGTGTTAAGAGATGTTACTTTTAATGAACGAGTAAGCTACTCTGACCAATCTCATTTTCAAGGGAGACAATAAGAGAGCAAAATGAGCCTTTTATATCACCAAATCTGACTATTGGACCATAAAAAAAATTCAAAAGAATACTACCACTATATATGAAACTGAAGTTGGAAAGGAACAAGTAGAGGTGAATAAAATACCTCAATCTACAAGACCAACAACTAAACCGCATGATAATACAAAGTTTGGGAAAAATTTGGTGTACACACAAAGACGAAAGGTCATTCCAAGATCTACTCATGTTCAAGAATCCAACCCTACAACATTACCTAAGGTAATTCATTTTGACCTATAAATTCTAACTTTATTACTTGTAATGAATTTCCTTTTAAAAAAACTAATTGAACAGATAAATCAAATTTAGACCTCCTAATTACTCTTAGAAAAGGAACCAGAACATGCACAAAACAACAACCTTACCCCTTGACAAATTATCTATCTTTGAAATATTCTCACCTACCTATAAAACCTTTCTCACAAGCCTAAACACCACAACTACACCTTCTTCTTTATCTAAGGCATTAATTAACAAAAAATCGAAACAAGCCATGGACTTGAAGATGGAGGCATTAGAGAAAAACAATACTTGGCAGTTAGTCATCCTACCACTTGGAAAAAGGGTTGTTGGGTGCAAGTAGGTTTATACTATGAAGTACAAGGCCGATGGGACTATTAAGAGGTATAAGGAAATGATGATGGTTAAGGGATTTCACCCAAACATATGGAACGAATTGGTTAGAGACTTTTGCACTAGTTACCAAAATGATTATGGTTAGAGTAATTTTGTCATGGTAACGAACTACAACAATTTGATGTAAAAAATGCATTCCTACATAGGGATCTTGAAGAAGTAATATATATGGAGATATTGTCAAAGTGGTGCAACAAAATGGTTAGCGTGTCCAATAAACCAAGAGGAGAGGTGAATTGGTTTCTTATCGCAAATAATACATTTAATAATTTTCTCATAAAATATAAATTCCTTAATAACAATTTAAACAAATTAAAGAGTAAGAAAGAGAGAAAATTGCACAAGTGATTTTTATATTGGTCTGGATCACACAGATCCTACGCCAAGTTCTCAAAGCCACAACACAAGGGTTAGACAAATCCTATAACACTTATCACGGCACACAACAGATAAGAATTTTGAAATCATCGTATTTCGTATTTTAGAATAAGAGTCCCAATATAATTTATAGAGATCTCACTCAAGGATACCTCAAAAAATTCGTTGTCAGCTATTTAGCATGTAATAATCAATTATCCACTTATGGTAATCGATAATGCAGTAATGAATGCACAACGGTCAAAAACTTGCTTAAAAATCTCATAATTGCTCGTGATAATCGATTATCAGAGTTGGTAATCGATTATTTTGAGTATAAAATGAGGTTATCTAATTCAAAACGCATTTTAATGCAACCTAAGGAAAACAATACACAGAATCGAAGATAAATCACACCCTATACATAAATATACTAAATTACAAAAGCTTTAACATAGAAACAAGTCTTCATGAAGATCTTCTTGCAACAAGAGCACTTAACACTTGATTTTGAGACATCATAAAAACTTCTACTCTTCAGCTTTATGCTAACACATACCACACGGGTATACGAGACAGATTGAGGTCAACACAATTTACAAATTTAAAAAGACGTTAACGGGTTGAAACAGTCACCTAAAACATGGTTTGAGAGATTCACAAAAGTTATGAAAAAGCCTTAAATACAAAAAAAAAAAAAAGCCAAGGGACCATGATTTATTCATCAAACATTTTGATTTAGGGGGAGTAATTGTTATTGGTCTATGTGGATGATATAATTAATACTAGAAATGATAAAAAGGAACAACAAAGTCTAAGCCAATGCCTTGTCAAGGAATTCGAAATCAAGACTTTAGGGATGCTAAAATAATTTTTGGGAATTGAAGTAGCCCATTCCAAGAAAGGAATCTTCATATCCCAAAAAAAATATATCACCGATTTGCTACAGGAAATAGGTAAAATAGTCTGCAAATAAGCAAGTACACCTATTGATCCAAATATAGATGTTTAAGTGGATAAAGAAATGTACCAAAGACTTATGGGAAGACTCATTTACCTATCTCATAGTAGGCTAGATATTGCCTTTGTTGTGAGCTTAGTTAGCCAATTTATGCACCAACCAAAGAAATCACATTTACAAGCTGCACTTAGAATTGTCCAGTATTTAAAAGGGACTCCAAGAAGATGAATTTTGTGCAAAAGAAATAAGAATGTTAGTCTTAAGGTATATACAAAATGATGATTATGCAAGTTCAGCTATGGATAGGAGGTCAACTATTGGATATTACCTTTCTTTGTGGAAACCTAGTAACTTGAAAGAGCAAAAAACAAAGTGTGGTAGTTAGATCTAGTGTTGAAACAAAATTTCGAGCAATGACTCAAGAAATATGTGGACTTTTATGGCTGAAGATTATATTATAAGACTTAAGGATAAAGTGGGATGAACCTATGTGGTTATATTATGATAATAAATCTACAATTAATACAACCCACAACCTAGTACAACATGATAAAACCAAACATATTGAGTGGAAAAACATTTTATTAAAAAAAAACTTGACACTAGCTTGATTCGCATCCTATATATATCCATTCAAAGTCAACTTGCAGAGATACTAACCAAAGGATTGAACAAGAATAATTTTGAATAAATTATATCCAAGCTGAAAATGAAAAACACTTATTCACAAACTTCAGAAAAAATGTTAAAATATATTTTAGAAAATTTAAAATATTATTCTAATTTATTTAATTTGTTATATTTTTTTATCTTACTTTTATTACTAAAATAACAATCTCATAATTTAAGGAATTTATTTAGTAGAACAGAGTTCATTCAACAAACTCCTTTACATGTATCCAAGAAAAGAAATAAACAATAAAAAATATATTATCTCTCCGAAATTTAAGAATTAATATTTTAATATTTAAACATTATATTAATACCTTTCAATTGATATCACTTATTTCATATTTTATCACATATTTTTTCCTTTTATCCATTTTACTAGATGTTGAAGATCATGTGGATATGTCCAAAGAAACACAAGAGGAAAGAGAAATAAATAATTGATTCAATAAATCATGGAAAGAGATAAAAAAAGAAAGGAAAAATCTTAATAAGATGTTTGTTTTAAAGGAAAACAATCCTTTTTTTTTCAAATTCCATGGAATAATTGATAGACTCCAAACAAACACATGTTGTTAACAGTGCACCCTTTTTTATGCTGTTCAGTAACATCATTAAGTACATCTCCCAACTTAGGTCCACTTTGTATTCCCTACTCCATACCCTTTCCCTTCCTCTCTCACCCTTTTGAATTCAGAGCAAAACTGTTGCTACAACAACATGAAAATGAATAGTTGCAGTAGGTTAATGACCCTTTTGTTTGTGATATCTGTTGCACTTTGTTTCAATGCCAGAAACTCAGTTTCAGCTTCAAAGCAGTGTAATTTCCCTGCAATCTTCAACTTTGGTGACTCCAATTCTGACACTGGAGGCCTCTCTGCTGCCTTTGGACAACCTGGTCCTCCCCAAGGAATGTCCTACTTCCACCACCCTGCTGGCCGTTACTGTGATGGCCGTCTCATTGTTGATTTCATAGGTTCTTACCCTTTACTCTTTCTATGCTTACTTTCTTTATTCACTTTGTGAATTATTGATTTAACAAGGGTTTAATTCATCATAAATAACTAGTTATTGTGTTGACAGTAACTCTCACATTCTACTCCACCTAACCTTTTCTGCTATTTCAATCTAATCTTGCAGTGTCTCAAGTTCAACCCTTTTCTCTGTCATTGCTTTTCTGAGTTCAATTTGATTCTCTCAACCAAATTTCAAAATCAGTACTTTGAGTTTGTAGAATTTGAGATAAAAACTGATTGAAAGTTTGGTTTTTTTGAATGATTGAAAGTTTGATTGACCAAGTTCTTTAATTTTGTATTTTGATCTCTAAAAACAGTATCTTGAAAAATCCACCGACAGATTCTCTGGGTTTTGTCACTCTCCATATAAAATACATTTTTCTAAGGTAATATCTGTCACACCAAACGTTGCAGTCGTTTAAGATTTCTTTGCTCGAGGTTTTGTTTCTTATAAAGTATATAATATGACTCTTCACAAGATTCAGCAACCTAATTTTGTTGTTTAATTTAAGGAATTTACTTTGGATAGAATGTCAAAAGTAAGAGAATCTAAAACGTTGAGTTATTTGAAAGATATATGATTTGATCATTTTAAAAAAAAAAAAGCCATTTTGAAAAATTATTGTTCTATACTTGGAATTTTCCAATGTAATTTTTCAATCTCTTAGCTTTTTTATAGAATGCATGAGATATTTTCCAATGTAACTTTAAGAATAATACTATCTATGAATATTAAGTGCATTGTTTCATGATAGCAACACATACTTCTACCTTTTCTCTTAAAGTTAAAATAAATAAATTTGATAATTTTTTATGTATTTTTTTTATTCACTTTGTCAAACTATTGTTTGTTGTTGAAATTATTGGAATGTTTACAGAAAATGAAAAACTTTTTATCTTTATAAAATGCAATATTTAGTGCATCTCTCTCACATTATGTATATATATTGCAGACAAAATTATAATCAGTGATAGACAGAATTTCAAATACCCTTCAGTGATTTATGCATCGTAGCATGTGATGTATGGACCACGCACGCACTTCTAACCTCTTTTGTCCCCTTTTCTTTATAGCTTTTGAAAATGATCATCACAATATATGGGAAATCAATATAATTAATTATACATGTAATTAAAACAAATTTTAATTATATACGTCATCTGTTAAAATATTATTCATATGACTTTTTTATCTACCATAGATTATTTTAAATTTTAAAGACATGATGAAAATAATATAATATTTTAGACATACTTTGTGCATTTAAAAGTTTATAGAGTTGAATACATTTCTTATCCTAACATATGTTGTGATAAGAAGCTACTTAAAATTGTTTTTTTTTTCTTCCAAGAACTATGATTGATTAATTTTATTTATTTTAGCTTATCATATAATTGGGCAAAGTTAACAAATATTATTTGCTAGGTTGATTGATTGAATAATTGCTATTATCGTTATAATTAATGTATATTATTTATTGCAAATAAATCTACAAAATTTAAAACTTCAAACGAGGATGATGAATTGCAAGAATATTGCTTTACTCTTGAAAAGTTTAAGTAATTGAGAGCATTGATGGTCCTGATATATTTTTTATGATATTTTATTTTTTACAGTGTGTGTCAAATAAATGTAAAAAAGTATCGTAGAATTACTATTCAATTTTGTATAAACAGGCATGGATTATAGTTTCATGGCATTTGAATTAAAAAAGTGTTCTGGATGTTGAGAAATGGTAATTAATTTGACCTTGATTTTTGAAATTTGCATGAAAAGCTAAGAAGCTGGGTCTGCCTTACTTGAATGCATTTCTTGATTCTGTTGGGTCAAATTATAGCCATGGAGCGAACTTTGCAACTGCTGGATCCACCATTAGACCTCAGAACACAACCCTTCATCAAAGTGGAGGCTTCAGCCCTTTCTCTCTGGACGTTCAATTCAATCAATTCAGTGATTTCCAACGCAGAACCCAAATTTTTCGCAACAAAGGTAATGCCAACACATGAACTATATTTTCCCTTCTTGTGTTCTTCATGATCAATGATCATTCTTCACCCCTCTTAGGTGAAGTATACAAAACATTGTTACCAAAACCATAATACTTTTCTCAAGCATTGTACACCTTTGATATTGGTCAAAATGACTTGGCATCTGGTTACTTCCACAACATGTCCACGGATCAAGTTAGAGCATATGTTCCAGATGTTTTGGATCAATTCAAGAACGTAATCAAGGTAATGCATGTGATGTTTCTGGTTGCTGATTCAGAAAAGTTAACTTATATAGTTCTTGCATTCTGATACATATTTGGTTTAGCATTTTGTGGAAAATAGAAACTGTTTATAGTAACTTCAATTTTGAGAATAAGTTATGTGTAGATGTTTGATTCATGTACTAGAACTACTGTATTCTTACAAGTATATGAACTAAAACTTAAATTGAAGACAACTATAGGAACTGCATAAGGTTTAATCAGAAAACAAATTGTGCATGACAGATGTTTGTGTATTTGTTTGGTTTTGTTAGTATGTATATAATCATGGAGGAAGGTCATTTTGGGTTCACAATACGGGTCCTGTTGGTTGTTTGCCATACATAATGGATCTTCACCCAGTGAAACGGTCATTAGTGGACAAAGCAGGATGTGCAACCCCTTACAATGAAGTGGCCAAGTTCTTCAATCGTGAACTGAAAAAGGTTGTGGTTCAACTCAGAAAAGAGCTTCCCCTGGCTGCCATCACTTATGTTGATGTTTACGCTGTGAAGTACTCTCTCATTAGTCATCCGAAGAAGCATGGTAAACCCTTTGTCTCTGGTTTGGACTTGTTTAGTTTGTGAAAAAAGTGTGGGAAAATGAGTTTGTGTTTGTTGAATGCAGGTTTTGAGGAACCATTGAGAGCATGTTGTGGACATGGTGGAAAGTACAACTACAATTTGCACATGGGGTGTGGTGCTAAGATTAAGCGTGGTGGGAAAGAGATTCTGGTGGCGAAGCCATGCAAGGATCCATCTGTTTGGGTTAATTGGGATGGCGTTCATTACACTCAGGCTGCAAACAAAAGGGTGCTTGAACAGATTGTTGATGGTGCATTTTCTGATCCACCCATTCCTTTGAACATGGCCTGTCATAGGAATCTTTGAATGAAAGGGTGCTAATATCTTGTCCTTTTTTTCTTTGTATCTTTTGAAAATTATTCAATAAAAAATGGTAAAGTATGTAATTGATTATTATGATATGTGTGACATCCCAAATATATAATAATAATAATCATATAATATACGCGTCATCATCCAAATAGAAGAAAACAGTCAGAGATAAACTTGCAATTAAATCTTGAGATTACAGTCATCCAAGAGATTATTAGAATTTAAAACCTTAAAGACCAAGAAGTACTTCAAAATAGAATAATCTGAATATTAGAGTATTTTCAAAATGACATAAAATAATCTAAGAGAACTCCTAAGGAGTCTAAACAGCGGTATCAGCATCTCCTAACTCCTGCTCCAAGGGAACTTCCTCAACAACATCTGCTCCCATCCAAATGGATGATCATCACAAGGAAAACATACACAAGCAGCACACAACACAAAAGCAAAAGTGAGCTAGGTAAACAAGCAATATACATGCATCACAATTAATGTCATCATGCTTAGTTACATATGAAAAGAACAATCAAAGCATACCATTCAAACCATGCATCAACTACTTAATATGACTCATCCAGATTTCGTATAACTATCGAACTATTGGTCGTCTTTGCACTTGTATAGTTCAGCTGGCCCTCTCTAACACTATGCAAGGTAAGTCCCCCCAATCTGTCTATGTCTAAACTCTAAGACTATAGACGAGGACCTCCTTCTACTCTTACCACTCACACCGTTCTTCTCTATCTAAGCATGAACAATGCTTTGAGTATAGGGATAGACATACCAGTTCAAAGCTCCATACAGTTATACAGAACAACAACAACACCCCTCACTTCACTTTCAATCATCTCACCTTGAGATATCCTGTTCACACTCAAGTTCATCATTTCCATTCACAATCATGTTATTTCAAGCCACACAAATCACATTTATAGACATACATACACCCTAGCAATCAAACAACATCAAACCTCTCAAACAGAAGAAGAAAAATGTGAAACTCACTGAACCTGGTCGCACAGCGCACCAGAGCGCACAACGCAACAGCAAAAATTCGCACAACGCACCGCCCTTGGTGCGCTCAGCGAATTTTCCTATAGGGGGAGCATCAAAAATTCGCACAGGGCACCCCCCCTGGTGCGCTCAGCAAATTTTCCTGCAGGGGGATCCTTCTAGAAAAATTCGCATAGCGCACCCTGTGCGATATGCGCTATGCGACTCTGCATAATCTATAGAGCGAAATTCTGCAGATTTCAAGCAATCAACTCCCCAGAACTCGTTCTAGACCTCTCCCCCAACTTCTAATTATCCTAAAACATAGTACGCACATAATTAAAGTTGTTTAAATGGTTCTAGAGTTCCTAACATCATTATCTAGTGTTTATGTACAAATTTCTACTCTAAAACCTCCGTTTACTCGAATTAGATACCCAATTCCTAAACTACCACTTTTCACCTATTTTTAAGAAATTTTATGGACCTATTAAGTCAGAATAAACTTGCTAACACTATCACAACAATTTAACTGAACTCATTACCCCTAACTCTCCATTTCATTATCCCACTTCCCTTAAAATCACTCCAACCCTACACAGAGCATTATTCGCTCTACCTCTTCAATGTTCTACAGATTTCCTCATACATAAACAAAAGACCCAAGTTTTTACTACCCCAAATTGGTTATCGGAGAAGAATCAAACGTTTGACGCATCAAACTCACCATAAACGCCGATACATATGACTAGTCACAACTGACTGGATCAGACCAGGGCTACTCTATGATCAGGGATGTACCAACTCCGGTTTTTGAGATTCTTCTATCCTACCAACCCCTAAGCGTGTTATCTACTCAATGCCTCAACAATTTTCTCACCCAAACCCTCTCAACGTTTTCAATTCAGTTCATAATCACAACATTTGCAATACGCAGGTCAACATTTCAGATACATTAAAACTCAACATGCTTCCACATATTCTTAGTACAATCAGTAGCATATCACAGATTTATAATTTAACATTCCAAGGGCACATCATTTCTGCACAATATCAATTTTCCACTCTAACATCAACAGTGTATGGAATACAGTTCACACATACATCATACATTATAACTTCAAACAAAAATATAGCTCCCCTTACCTGGAAAACTTCACATTACAGTTCACAGTAAAATTCTCTACGGCACCTCTCACTGCAAGGGTGTAGCTAAACCCTACAGACCACCAAAGTGGTGATAAAAACAGCTCTTAGAGCTAGAATGGACAGAGGAAAGGTGAAAATAAGGGTATTCTAGGCACATGCAGCTTGCCCTAGGTTCCCAAAATAGTGAAGGAAGAGGGTAAAACTACTTACCGGTCAAAAACAAAAATCCAATCGGTTCAAATTGAAACTCTCAACTCCGGGAACGCAGGGACGTCACCTAAACAACAATGCAGTGGCTGAATCAGTGAGAAGGGTAGAGAGAAGGCAGAGAAGGGGAATGGGGTTTTTAGAGAGAGAAGTGTTCTTTCTGAAAATGAACTTCTAACTTTTTAGAAAGAAACTCATCAGAAGTATTAGAACCTGTTTTCATTTTTCAAAGAAGCCCCTCTTTTAACTAACATTTATCCTCGTTTCTTTTTAATATAAAATATAACTATTATATTTGAGTCCTCACATGGGAGACACAGGTATCAAAGATCAATTTAATTAGGTTTTTTTAAGTTTTTGGTCAAAATTTAGTTTGTTATTATGGATCTAGGCAAATTTGTATTTATTTACGTAAATGGGTAAATGGATAACAATTTCCACACAATTTCAAATAAAGAAATCGTGCAGGGTCACCACACATTTTCAAGTACTGATCATCGATTACACAATGTTAAAGTCATTAAGGAGGGTCACGACTTCACTAATTGATTAATGAAATTCGAATAAAAGGATTTGGTAATCGATTACAAAGTGTTGTTGTAATCCATTACCAGAGAAAAAAAATATTAAAACTAAGTTAAAATATGAATTGCATTAATTACATTCATGAAAATTTGAACTACCAAAAGGATTTCTGCATAAAAAAGTTGTCATATTTTCTTTATATTAATCATAAATTAGATCAATTGCTAGTGTAAATTATTTAAATTCACTAAAAAGAAAACAATTGATCCAATTTATGACTTAAATTATTTAAATTAAGTATAAAGGAAACAATTGATCCATGATGAGTATAAAAGAAACATGTAATTATTTAAATTCAGTATAAATTATTTAATTGAGAATAAAGGAATTAATTAATCCAATTTATGATGAGTATAAAAGAAACATAAAATTTAATTCTGTATAAAGGAAACAATTAATCCAATTTATGATGAGTATAAAGGAAACATGACAATTTTTTTATGCACAAATCCCATTAGTAATTCAAATTTTCATGAATGTAGTTCATATTTTAATTTAGTTTTAACATTTTTTTCTCTTGTACTAAGTTACAACATCACTATAATTAATTACAATACCTTTTTATTCAAATTTCAGTACTAGTAATCGATTTTTTTTTTGTGACAATGCAAAAATTGTATAATCCTTGTATAAACTTTTTCATTTTTGAAGTGGTGTGAGGATTGGAAAACTCTTCCATTTACCTAAATAAAAAAATTACATAAATTCACAGTAACAACTGATTTTTGCCTAAAAATGAACTAATTTTTTCCTTAAAAACGTAAAAAAAAACTATTTAATTAAGTTGAAAGACTTTGAGTCGGTGTTCACCTTTAAAGCTAGTATTAAGTGAAATGTAAAAATGAGATAAAAATGATGTTTCTCTTGACAATTACCACGTTGTTTTGTTTCTCACAATCGTGAGTTGTTTTTACCAAACACATATATTTACATAAATAATGGTAAATTTATTTAATCCGTGCTTAAAATAATAGGGAGTCAAAGAATACTCTTACACCAAAAAAGGGATAAATTTCTTTCTTGGATAATAAAAACAGGAAAATTAAGAAGTGCTCAACTCTGCATGACAATGGGCAAAGAAAGAAGAAAAACTCTTATGCAAGGTTCAGAAGAGAATGGAGTTTGTTAACGTTACGGAGTTGGAGCGCTGAGAGAAACCAAAACAAAAAAGTAAAAAAAAAAAACCTAAAAAATCGCGAGAATGGAACCGAGCGTTCTGGAATGTCTGGGCGTTGAAATCATCGGCGTGATGAGTCCGGTGTCGATCTGCATGTTCCTGGTGGTTCTTCTGGTCTACGCCCTCTCCTCGCCGTCATCCTCTGTCGCTACAATCACAACCGCCGCCAACCTCGTCTACGCCGAGAACCCCGCCGATAGCCCAGCGGAGAAGTTCGAGGGCGCGCTCCTCAACGCCGTCGTCTTCGTCGGCCTCATCGCGCTCGTCACCTTCCTCCTTGTACTCCTCTACTACTACAACTGCACCGCCTTCCTCCGCCACTACACGCGCTTCTCCGCCTTCTTCGTCCTCGCCTCCATGGGCGGATCCATCCTCCTCTCCCTCCTCCAGCGCTTCTCCATCCCCCTCGACGCGGTATCCTCCTTGCTTCTGCTCTTCAATTTCACCGTCGTCGGTGTACTCTCCGTCTTCGCCGGCGGGATCCCGATTATTCTCCGCCAAGCGTACATGGTCTGCCTCGGGATCATCGTCGCCGCTTGGTTCACCAAATTGCCTGAGTGGACCACGTGGACGCTCCTCGTTGCGCTCGCGCTCTACGATTTGGTCGCCGTTCTCGCCCCCGGAGGCCCGCTCAAGCTCCTCGTCGATTTGGCGTCCACCCGGAACGAGGAGCTGCCGGCGTTGGTCTACGAGGCGCGTCCTACTGTCGCTACCCGAACCCCCGCCGCCCTAGGATTTATGGTCGCCGGGGTTTCGGATTCTGAAGCTTCTAGAATTGAGCTTCAGGTAGTTTCTAGGGATAATATAAGTAACAATGATGATGACGACGACGACATTGATGCGAATCATGGTGGGAGCGATGAAGGGGAAAGGTCCCCATTGGTTGGTGGAATGAGATTTGGTGATGTTGTTATTAATGAGGAGATGTCTCCCCTTGTTGAAATGAGTGGGATGGGGGATGGTGAGGACGCCGAGAGGGTGATGAGGGAGATTGGTGGGGAGAGGGGGATTAAGCTTGGCCTTGGGGACTTTGTTTTCTACAGTGTTCTTGTGGGGAGAGCTGCCATGTATGATTTGATGACAGTGTATGCGTGTTACCTTGCCATTATTTCGGGACTGGGGTGCACACTGATATTGTTGTCGGTGTGCCGGCAGGCTCTGCCGGCACTTCCAATTTCGATCGCCCTGGGGGTTCTGTTCTATTTTTTGACGCGGCTGCTGATGGAGCCCTTCATTGTTGGGACTGCCACCAATTTGATGATGTTTTGAGGTTTTTGACATACAGGTTTGGCAGGCTAGGCTTTAGAAATGTTCTAGTGGTTTCATGTACAAGAAATTTTTGCATGGAATCATTAAGTAGGATTATATCCATTACAGCAAATGATATACTTGTGCTCATTTTCACAGATAGTGTTGTAACTGATGTTTGAAATGAAATGCAATTCAACCACCCCTTCCATGCCCTTTTCTGTAGAGATTGTAAATTTTAAAACTAAAATGACTTGTTATATTAAGCAAGTCTTCTTTGTCCTTTTGTTGTACATGAGATTTGTAGAGGAAGTTATTATCTACTGGCATTTGCTGAGTTTATCACATCTACTTGAGTGTGTGTATGGACTTTTCGTACAATTTATAGCCTCCAAGCTGTTTTCCTTTCACGTTCTTATTTATGGACATCATAATGGATATTTTCCTTCATTTCTTGAGATTAGTATATTTCTTAAAAACCGAAAACAAATCAGAAGGCTGTTTCATGTTTGCTGAAATTGTTGACTTTAAGCAAGAGGGTAGCATTGACGGGTGATTTGTATTAATATATCACGTGTACATTTTGATGTGCTCGAAAAGAGTGATCTGCATATGTGCTTGTAAGTAGTACTATAATGCACACAAGTAAATTTCATGGTTCATGCAATAATTTTAAGTATATGGTGTGTAACTAAGGATGTATTTATGCATCGCATACCATTAGTTCTTTGCAGATTATAGACAAAACTTTGCTTACAAATATCTGATTGATTTAAGTCTGGCAGCAGTTAAAGGTTCCCTTCTTATGCCATTGAGTAATTTGTTTTGCCTCTTATATAGTTCAAAGTTGTTTACTTTGTTGAGAATAGTTTTTAGTGTACTGTGTCTCTTTCTCCCCACTGGTGTTATAAGAATGAAGTGATACTGTATGAATATCAATCAATTTAACTTTTAGGGTCATGACCTCCCCGTATAGACGTTCCAAGTTATATACCTTCTAAATCCAAATTAATATCAATACTATTTACTGGTATTCTACATTCTTAACATATGTCCTTTTATCTAGGTCTTGGAATTGAAACATACTTCATCCCCCCATTCTCAGTTGGGTTTGAAGAATTTCTTCCATAGATAGCTCGTCTAAATAATCTGATCATGTTTGGAATTTGTTCTTTTGTAAGGACATAGGGCATGCAGATCTGTCATTTTTCTTCTTTCATTTTAATGAAGTGTTTATCTGCTTTCACATGCTTGATTCTGTCATAAAAAAAAAAAAAAAACAGGATTGACAATTACGGTGAATGCTAATTGTAGATTTTCACAGGTTTAGAGTTGGCAACTTATAAAGTTCTTAGGTTATCTCTAATGCAACAGTCATACTATAAAGTCTTATTTTATTTCATGTAAATCTTAGTATGTCACGTTATTTTTAAAATCGTCTTGTATGTTTTGTTCTAATATGAGAGTCTTATAAAACCTACATTTTAATAATTTTTATTTACAGTTCATTCATTGTAAGTACAGCGTTTGCAACATGAGAAATCATTTTTAATTCTTATGACACAGTTTTGAAGATCTTCTCATACCATATCAGCATGTTCCAATGGAGTTTCTTATAAAACCTAGGTTTCAAGCTCATGGTCCCGATTATGACCCTTTTACGGTTAATGTCCTTAGTAGTCTTTCAACTCACATAATCTCATTCCATGGGTCAGTGATCTACATTCTATTTCTGACTAGTTGCTACTACATTGATTTCCTGTTTTTCCATGTACCGAGTTTTTTTCCTCCAAGAAATGTACAATGGTCATCACAGGTACCCCTCATATCAGAGCAGTACTGCCACCCAATATGCATTGGGTTCGGCTTCTATTTTCAAGTGATCGTGCTTCCTGAACAACAATTCTCTTCCTAATGACCCTTTTAGATGGTTCAGCTTCAAATTGTGTGCATGAATTGGCTCACCAAGGGTTGTGCAAAATATAAATTTGAATTCCATCATCTTTGCATTGTTAATAAGAATGGCAATCACTGTCTTTTTGTTTGATGGTAAATCAACTATTTCCGAAGTCCTTTTCTTAGAAGAGCTTTCATTCCATCTCAGCCATTTCCCAATCCAGATGTAGAGCTTCTGTGATGCTTCTTGGCACCATACAGATCAGAAATTCTAGGGGAAAAACTTTATGATTACATGACAGATTTTGTTGGACATATTTTTAAATGGAATGAGGAGCATGAGTCCCATAACTTTTTCTTGATGCCTCTAGGTATGCCAACATCAGAAATAAAATAGATAAGGTGTTTGTAATTTGAAACATCTAGAGTTCAATACGATTGGATCTACTGTTGGGATGACAATCTGGCCTGACCTGTATTTCTTTGCTCCTCAAGTGTTAACCAGGACCTGTTAATCTGGTTGTGATACCGCTCACCCGTGTCTGAGTTGTTAATGTTTTGCACATTATCTTCAATTTCGGTGACCTGATAACTAACAATTTTAGAATGTAAGATCAAAACTTAATGTTGGTTTCTCCCTTGTTCGCATCAGTGTTCTCCTGACATATTTTGTGACCACCTCCCAGCAGTCCAAGCGTTTTCGGATCAAACCAGTCCTTTTCTGGGACACCCAGCTTATATAAGAGATCTTTGCACTTTCAATTCCGTTTCTCACAAATTACTCATCCCTGGCATTTTCTTGCACTTATTTCTGTTTTCTTTAAGTGAACGTGTACTGTTTTTCTGTCTTATGCTCCCTGTCTTGTTAACTATGGCATAGACTGATGATTATTGTGTCTCTAAATACGTAATAAATTCTAAATAGGAGTTGTTTGGACTTTGTTCTATACTTCTAAAACAGAGGATTGGGGCCTGAAATTCTTTCGGGTGTTAGATTGTTTGTTTGAAAATAAAGAATCAAGGAGGTGGCTAAGAAAGGGTCTGTGGAAGAAGAGCTTTGAGGTTCAACGGGCTTTGTGTTAAAGAATAAGTTAATGATATTAAAGAAAAAACTGTGAATGAGATGGATATAAAAGAAGAAACATTAAGTTTAGTGAGGAGGAAATATTGGAAAAGAATGTCATAACAAAAATTTTGGGAGGTGACTAGTTGTGAGGAATTTGACATCAGTTTGAATTAATTTTGCAACCTTCTTAAGCCACTGATTAGGCCTAGACCATTCCATCATAAAATTCACTGACAACTCATTTGTATGGATATTTTCTTTTCTCAGTTTATACATTACTGTGAAATCAAATTATGCATTTTGTTGTTTGCAACCATTGGTCTAAGAGTTCTTTGAAGCTTTTTTTTATTCATTTTATTAGCATACAATTATGTTTACATTCGTATAGATAACTTCTTTGAAAAATGTGCAATGGGATGATTTCCTTTACTCAATATTGTTTCCATTTATGAGCTTGCAACCGTTTCCAAAACAACACAGTTCTGGAAAATTGGAAAGCGGAGCATCGCTGTTGTCATAAGTGCATCCTTCAATTCGAAGAATTTTTGTGTTGCTACTTCATTCCGCTAAAACGCATCTTTTTGCAATAAGTCAATCAAGGTGCTACTAGCCAAGCATATCCTTTCACAAATTATCGATAATATCTAGTGAAACCAAGAAATCATTCCAATTGCTTAAATTTTTTGGTTAAAGTCACTTTTTTACCAGTTTCAACTTTTAAGTATCCATAGCCACATCTTAGCCTAAAAGAATATGGGCAACATACTCAATTTTCTACATTTTAGATGAACATTAGGAAGACAAACATATAATTGTTGTTGTTGAAGATATGGAAAATCACTTCTAAATTATGTAGATACTTGTATTGGTATGGTTATTGATAAAGATAAATTTTTGTATTGGTAAGGTTATTGATAAAGATAATTTTTTTTTTCTTTGCATTTGCTCTGTAATATAAGTCGATACTTGTTATCAGTATTTTGTTTCGTAAATCAAAAATCAACTACAATTGTTTTAATAAAAGCCCTCACATGCCTTCAATGAGAAGACTCAAGGACTAGCGTACTATACCCAGCTTAAGCTATCTCGCCATAGTCAGCTTACTGGTATCTAGTCACAAGCTGATTTCTTCTAACTTGACCACAAGTCAGACACTTACTATTTGGTCATAAATTGGTTTATCATACTCTAGTGCATGTTGTTCTTTAACTTGCATAATTTGCGTAAAAAATGAATGGACCACTGGTCTATCTTAGCCTAATAGGTAAAGATACACAATAATCCTATAAATAGTATATTTATCTAGGTAAACAATCCACATTCAATTCAATTTTTATAGAATGTGACATACTCAACTAATTTAGATGTTGGAATATCTTTTACAAATTTTCATTCATCCATGAAAAACAAATACCCAGAAAAAGGTAGAAGAAAATCCACTTAATGTCTAAAAGATTAAAAAAATCCATAAAAATTATTTATGATACATTTAGCTCCCTAAATACAATGCTCATTCATAAAAAAACTGTTTATAAAATTTTTTAGAAAAAAGAGAACAAACTTTCCCAATATATATTTAAAATTAAACTTTAAAAAATGGTCAGGCCATTGGTCAACCTGAAGGTCATGAAAAGCCACTCAAAGTATATATGATAAGTGTAAAATGTGATTTTTTTATATATCCTTTAGCATCACCTCAACTTGATGATAATTGTATCTCAAATCGAGCTTAGATAAAAAAGAAGTACCAAATAATTCATTGATTAATTCATACCAAAAACAATTTTCCTTCTTCACAAGGATTATATAAAATAAAAAAAGTCTCATGCTTAATGGAATAATTCCCTCATGAAGCATATTTGTCAATAACTTCTCATTTTTTTTTGTCTTGATGACTTTGAGAATAGTGATTTAACCTTAACTAGAGTGGCTCTTTCCATTAAAGGAATAAAATACGTGTGGAATGGAAGAGGTGGCAATGACGTTGGAGTAAAAAAATGGAAGCATGTGAATGTAGTAGAAAAATAATATAGATAATTCTTTTTTGTTTCTTCTACCAACTTGAATTATATAGGATCCAATTCAAATTATTGTAAATATAATTCTTAACAAAAATGTATTTATGAAAAATTAATATTTTAATTAAATTTTTATTGAATAAGATAAATCTATGAGTTTTTTTTAAAAAAAGAATATTAAAATTTTACTGAAATAATTTTAATTTAATAATAGATAATATTTATCGGAAATATAAATAAATATCATTGTATATATCATAGCTGCAATTATAGCTTTTGAACATTTTTGTTGGACTTCGGAGAATGTCCTTTCTCCCGGAAGAACTGTGGCGGCGAATTCTAGAAATCGGAATCGAAAGCAGCGGTTTCAGCTACAAGGATCTCTGCTGCGTCTCCATCTCATGCCGCCGCCTGCACCGCCTCTCCTCCGAGGATCCTCTTTGGAACCGCCTTCTCTCCGCCGACTATCCCCAACCCCATCCATCTTCTTCCACTTCTTCTAAATCTCTATATAAATTAAGGTGCGAATTCTAGTCCGCGTTTTCAACTCTTCTTAGCTCGCCCTTTTGCTTTTTGTGTGATTTTCTTATCTGGGTATTTTTAAGGCTCAATTTTTTATTACTTATTTATGAAGTGAGTTTTTGGTAATTAGGTTTGAGAGGGACAAGGAGAGGAGAATAGCTGCTCATAGGAGGGCTGTGTTGAGAAAGGAGAGCCAGATTGCGGAACATTCTAGAAAACTCAGAGAAATTCAGACTCGTGTTGCTCAAGAAACCGCCACAGCCACGCAAACTGCTCAAGACTTGTCCAATTTGCGTAGAGCCAGGTACTCTACCCACACAATCTTTCATCTCTCTCTCTCACACACACACCAAAGCCTTTTTCTTTTTTTCATCTGTGTTTTAGTTGAATGCTAATGCCGATCCTATATGGACTCTGTTGTGGGGGCCAAAATTCTTGTTGCGGATTGTTTTTCAACATATTGGTTATGCTATCTTTTTGGTGTTATGTCTGAATTTTAATGTTCTTGTTTATATAACAGAACAGTAATGGGGTGGATTGATTTTTCATTTCCGGGGTAACTGGCTGCAGCTATTGACTATTGTAATTTTTATCCATTGGAAAGTCACCTAAATAAATTACAGTCACCCTTACCTGCCATAGTCGTGGCCTCATTGGAGGCCATAGTTGCTACAACATTGGAGACTCAATTGTAGCCTGAATATAGACTACAAATATGGCTTAAATGAAGTTTGGATAGTTCTTACCTTGCCAACTGATTTTACAAGATTGAGTTAGGCACCTAAAGTCATATTCTAAGAGTATGAGCTAAATTGTTTGCTCCATGGTAGGTTTCTTGCCTTTACTGCATTTATTAACGTGGGTAGCTTTGGTGTTGATGGGGTTTTGTGAGTTTTTTTTTTTTGTAGACAAGCCTTTGTAGCTTTGAATGTGTGGCAACCGGAGGTTGTCCGAAGTAGGCAAAAACAAATGGTTGAGCAGAGTGCTATCCCTGCTGAATGTCGGATACACGCTCTTGAGATGGAACTAAAGCTTTGTAAGCAACAGATTGCAGGGTTGGAGCTGTTCTATGTAAGTGTTGATTTCCGAATCGCATGTAAAGCTTCATTGGGTTGTTACTTACAGAAAATTGTTCCAGAAAGATGAAAAGCGCAGGCTTGATACTGCAAAAGAAGAGTTGGCGTCTATGAAGTATCACCCTATGGAGGAGCGTAAGACCATAAGCCAAAGGGGTAATAAGCATGTCAAGCGGAAGAAGCTGAAAATATGCAATAGCTGTGAGTCTCTAATATGCTAATTCCTCCAAAAATATTTATACAAAATCAAATCTATTGCTTGCCCTAAGGATAATATTTCTTTTCCTGCTTTTTGCTTGCTTGATTCACCTTTTCTACTCTGTTTCCTTTTTAATCCATTATTTATAGATTAAATGATTGTCATAGCAATTATGATCAATATCAATAATAATATTGGAATTGTTTGCCCTTCTGGTTTTTATCTTATTGTTCAGTTTTCTTGCAAAACTAGTATTAAGATTAAGGCATCTTTTCTCCTGATTATGCAGTACAAAAAAAATGAAACAAA
Organism: Vigna reflexopilosa; assembly: GCA_027742785.1. Classification (NCBI taxonomy): domain Eukaryota; kingdom Viridiplantae; phylum Streptophyta; class Magnoliopsida; order Fabales; family Fabaceae; genus Vigna; species Vigna reflexopilosa. Next base: position 15,250,245 of record CM050914.1, read on the forward strand.
ACAGGATAGATAAATAATTCTTTTGCAATTTTCTCCAGAGGAGGGACCAAACATTATGATTCATATTTGTTGCTGTGATTCTGACCAACTGTTTGTTGCAAAATTATTTCCTCCCTATCAAGAAGATTTGCAAATTTGTGTTAGTAATGTTCTTGGCTTGCATAGGTTCTCACATATTATGAATTTTGTATCTTGTACTTTTTAAAGATGTGATTTCTCAATGTGATAGTAGCAAATCCAGGACCTTGGATCATTGGGGACAATATATTTTAAAAAATAGATGTAATCGTATTGACTATTATAATCATCATCATCATGGAATGGATAAATTGACACGGAATGGAATGTCTAGGTAAATAAAGTGTACTCAGTTAAAAATGGAACCGAATGAATGAAGGAAACTTGATAGCAAAAGAAAATTTGACGTCAGAATGGAAATTGGGGATGGGGGGTATAAATATATAAAAAATGAGGGGCTAAAGAATAAAATTTCAGTTATACACAGAGTGAATGCAGCCCATCAATTTAACAGAGGTCCTCGACTGATTGTGACTCTGAGGCTTAGGTGTCACAATAAATTTCAGATACAGATCACAAAGGGGAATGTTTTATATCTACAATATAAATCTGATGCTGGTGTAACACATTTATACTTTCTACACTTTCCATACTGACGCATATCTACAGAATTTGCTTTTGGTAAAAACACAGGCATTATTTGTTCCATGTAAGTGATCACAAATGGTGAGAAAAAGCTTTGGTTAATCTTTATTCATTGACAATTATAGATTTTTATGTAACTAGTTGTTAACCAAACATTGGTTTCTTGTTTTTGTGCTTTCTACATTTGAACACGGAAGAACTTGCATTGTCTATCTTTCATTTTGTGCTAATAATTATATTTTTGGGCAGGAAAACATTGCATCGGTTGATGTGTTGATGAAATTTGCTCATCCTTCTTCCATCGAAACTTGGAAATTGTTCTGTTCTTGAAGACTGACTGTGCAAATTCTGTGATTACTGTACGGAAAATGTATTAGCAATACGTAGTGAAAGCCTGAGGATATCAAAGTTAAATCATTATGTGTAACTTGAGTTCAGATGACCCCTTGTTCATTCGATTGTTGCCTTTAGACTTGTGGAAACCTTTAAGTTTGAGGAAAGCTTGAACAAAGGATGGAGTGTATCATATGCAGATTAAGAAGTACTGTTAATGAAGTATCTAAATTTAAAAAATAAAATTATAAGGGCTTCACGTGTGATTCCATTATTCTTTAGTTAGATGAATTACCCAATTACAGCCATTTGTGAATGTTTTAGTTATTTTCTTTTGGTTTTTGAGTTATATCATTTCTGTTCAGTTGCTGCATGCTCCTTGAAGCCAAAATTCATTAAAAGAAAAAGTTACTGTTATGGGTAGGCTTAGAAAACAATGGTATAAATAATTGGAGATTGGGTGGTGTGGTAATTTGGCAAACATTTTACCGACCTATGTGGTGAATTTGGATTTTCTGTGTTAATTTTCTGTCATGTCTTCAAAATACATTGATGTACTCGAGACAATATGACCAAAGTATTCCACCTCCTTTATACTAAAATGACACTTGGATAATTTGGCAAATAGCTGGTGTTGTTGTAAAATTCGAAGCACATCTTTCAAGTAGTATAAATGACATGGTCAAGATGCACTATAGATCAGTGTATCATCAAATAATACTAACATTACTTTTCTCAACAAACTTTGGAAAACAAAATTCGTTAAGTTTTGAAAGGTAGCGAGGGCAATGGTGAGGCCGAAGGAACCATTCGTAATGGCCTTACGAGTTTGGAAAGCTGTTTTGAATCTATCCTTTTGGTGTCACCAAAATTTGATGATAGCTTGAGCAAAGATCAAGCTTGGAGAAATATTGAGCACCTCCAATTCATCAACTATAGGATGGGAAAGCTATCTTTAACAGTGATGGTGTTTAGAACCCTATAACATTTATCATCTTTTTTCTTGATTAAAAGTAATAGTGAAGATAATGGGCAATTGTTAGGAGAAATAATGTCTTCATTCAACATCTTAGCAACCATGTTTTCAATATGTGTTTTATGGCCATGTGAAAACCAATAAGGTCGAACTTTCACAAGATTAGTACTTAGTAATACAAGAATCTGATGATTATGAGACCTATCTGGCAGTAAGCCAAAAGGTTTATCAAATCTGGATCTCTAACTATATAGGAGAAATGTTAAATCCAGGTGTAAGTAAGTAGGAAAGTCAACCTTTTGATCCTTTAGAATCTCAAGAACTTGAAGTTGTAATGTATAACATTCAACAAGAGTATGTGTGTGAAACATTCTTCGTATGTGATGGAATTGCGTTGGTTGAAATCGTAGAGTTATCACCATGGAGAATAATAAAATCACCATTCAAGTAAAATTTCAGAGTCAAAACACCATGATTTGAAATATGGGGCCTAATGTCGTCGGTTAGGATGCGCCCAAAACCAAAATACACCGGAAGAGTAAGTGTGTAGCCCTATACTGCCACCTTGAGTTCTCATATCAGTCCTTCAATCGTCAAGGAGTTTCCATTGTCTACCATAACTTGAAAATTGGAAATGAGTTCAATTGATAATTTCAAGTAATTTTCAAGATGAGGTTGTAGAAAATTATTGGAATTGCCATTTGTTTAAAAAAATTTGAATAGAAACACGTTGAATAAAGCAAACACCTTGAATAAAGCCCTGGAATCGCAGTATACCCACTCTGTAAAAACCTTTAAAGATGTTGAAGGAGAGATGATGGTCCAAAAGAGGGTTAGTGTTGGTGTTAATGAGTTCTGGATACATGTTTGTTTTATCCGGAGGTCCTAAAGCTTCCTCATATTAGAGCAATAGGTATTGTTTATTAGGACATCTATGGGTTAGGGTGAAATTGTCATCGCAAGTTTAACACAACCCTTTCTCTCTACGACTTTGCATTTCAACCGGGGTAATTTTTTTGACAGTGAATGGTTTGAAAGGTTGGTTAAATGGTTTCATGTTTGGAGGGGTTAATAGGGGTGGTAAGGCATTTGGTTTCAATTGTTGGCTTGAGGTTGGTTTTGTGTTAGAGGGTTTGGGATAGCTAGATGAAAAGTAAGGTTTCTGATGAGGAGTGTATTTTTTTTTTTCAAAAAGTTTGGCTAAAGACATAGCTTTAATAACAAAATTAGGTGAATGAGCCAATACATCTCCTCTATTTTCAAGTTTGAGGCCACTCAAGAAACAATCTAGTATGTCGTCGACTATATGTCCTGTAACACGATTAGCCAAAGCAGTGAACTCTACATAGTAATCATTGACAAATCTCAGTTGTGATAGTTTAAATAGAGTATAGTGTGGGCATGCATAAGGAGAAGGACCAAATTCGAGTTTTAATGCCTTAGTAAAAGCTTCCCAAGATTGGAAGGGGTTGTTCTTTTACATTACTTGAAACCAAGGTACAACATCCTTCTCCAAATGGATCACAACAATAGTGAAGCGTTTGAGCTCGGGTGGATTAATACTCAAAAAAGTGTTCATCCTTAAAAATCCATTACAAAACAATTGTACCGTCAAATCTCGAAAAACAAGCTTAATATTCCTTACTTGAAACAGTGGGTTGCTTATGGAGTTCGAACCACCATGGTTATTCTATCAGGAAACGCCATGGAGTGCCAACTCGAGCTTCTCAAAAGAATAATAGAGGTCATGTTTCTCCATGAGTTCGAGGATTTTCTTCATGTTGGCGTCAAGTTCCTTAAGGCATGTGTTTTCGGCCATAGTGACGATGAAAGCACCAAAATGTAATGAACTTTGATAACAAATGAATAATAAGGAATTGGTAGGAGTAGAACACTTTAAATTGTAATATGGAATATGAAACTTTTCACATAATTGAAAAAATGATAGAGTAATAAACTGTCAATCGGTACAAGTAGTGGAAATGCAAAAATAACATAATCTGTAAAAGAATATCCCAAAAGGGCCAAGAGAGAGAAAGAGACAATTCATATCCTGCACACCCTTCTTTTGTAGCAATACCGCTTTTTTTATAATCACGTAGTGCTCCACATGAAATCGTTCAATGCGGAAATGACTATTCTTTTCTTGTCAGTTTTGCGGTTGCTCTTGTTTTTTTTCCCTCTTTGCTCATTATTCATACTTTTTCAAAAAAAAATTATATGATATTTAGATGCATTATTGAATTTTGTGTATGGCCAAATCCAAGTTTAGACTTTACTAAAGCATGCCATGATTACACAATATTATGTTATTTGTAGCTTAAAGAATACACGTAGGACATATTAATTCCTATAAATTAAATATTTTTATCTGAGGGAATTTTATTATGTAAAATTTTTCAATGAACAAGAGTCTTGGTAAGAATAATGAAATTCTCCTAAATCAAACTTCTCCACCTAGAAAAATTAAAAGAAGTATACAAGAAATTTATAACCACTTTCTCACTAAGATTACCATAATTATCTAAGGTCCATTTAAGAAGGTCATGGGAACAACATTTTAAATATTGTCTAAACCCAAAATGGTTTGCAAAGATAATGGAAGACATAAAAAATTACCATCTCAAGCCCAATCAACATTAGAAGTAAAACGACCCTTCATATTATTAGAAACCCTAATCAATTGGAAAATTTAGAATTAGAGCATCAACTATCATTCCAAAAGTTAATTTTCTCATTTCCAACAATCTAAAGAGTATTTTTAAGAATAATATCATACCATTAAGCAATATAAATTCATACTAAAAAAGATTTATAAAGGACAATTGTATTATATTTAGTCTTTAAGAATCTAGATCGCATTAGCCAAACTAACAACATATGAGTATAAAAAAAATCTCAAGCTAGACAAAGAAAAAAAGTTTTACTTTCTTTAAGAATAGTTATAATGTGTAAGTCATCATCATGTTTGCTAGAGTATAAGTTATAGTATTAACCACTTGAGTTCTTTCTGTTATTAGAAGATTTCCTTCTTAAGAAGCAAGCTTAATATGAATGATATCAGTAAATGATTGTAAATAAATTTAATATTAACATTAATAGATTTCCTTCATGCATTGTTTTGGATAACATATTAATACCTATAAAAGAAATTCTTAATATGTCTACTTTTGACAAATCATTTTAGTTAATAGATGTGACCTTTCTAGCTAGTATAACAAGTCTATTAACAAGACTTTTAGTGATGATTCTTACATTTGAAATAGAAATAACAATAGGATGAGATTTTATCACATATTTAACTCCAAAAATTCTTAGTGAGAAGAGAAATAATAATAGCATTCACCTTAGTGAGAACCTTGTTGAGATCCTAAACTTTGTAACTATGGTGTAGTATCTTCAAGAGAGTGTCGATAATAAACATGTTAGTTGGAAGAATTAAAAACCTTTTAATAATTAAGTAAAATAATTACACAAACATAGCAATGTTAATACACCAACTAATAAACATTACCATCGATAGACGATATAACTCAATATATGTTACTAATAAACATGTTATATCATATGATTTAAGCTATTAAGATCTAAATGTATTCATCCTTGAATGTAGTTCAATATGCAAGATCTTGCATTCGGTAAGGAAGTAGAGAATTTTTACACTAGAGATAGTAAAGGAGGAGATATCTCAATTGCTAAATGAAAAAAAAATTAGGCTTAAGCAACTATGCCCTTAAAAAACGTAAGATGCAAAACATTACATTTTCATCAATAATGCAAAATTTCGTGTACGCATTAAACGTCTAACATCTTGGACGTTAAAATTTGGTGTACGCATTAAACGTCTAACATCTTGTACGCACTAAAAGTCATGCTAGTTGACTCCCTTACTAAAGGTTTAATAGTTAAAGATTTTCATGAAGATACTACTCATATGAGTGTAATTTCTTTTAAAACCTTAGTTTAGTGAAAGTTCATGTTATTTGTCTTTTTTTTTATTTGGATTATTTGTATGCTTTTTAGAATCAAAGTTGATGTTTATAATTTTATTCTAAATTTAATTTAATGCAACATGTATTGTGTTTGGATTCATATCTACGTAGAATGAAGTTTGAATTAGTTAGAATGTTTAATATCACATTACATGTAATTTTCATATCATTTTGTGAAGTACGAGCGAGAATGGTGATCATAGTCATAATCATGGTTGATAGTGATGAATTCAGTGATTCATCATTGTTATATGATATTAGATGGTGTAATGAGAATCTAAAATTAAATAACATATATTTGCACACTATTTTTTTTATATAAATATTGATGATTAATATAAAATCCAAATTAAAAATTACTTACAGTTTTATAGTCCTAATAATAGACTGACGAAACTAAGTATTCTACGGACATTATAGTACTTTTTTACATATGGATTGAATCAATATAAGTTATTTTGTATAGTGAATTTTCTACACTACCAACAAAAAGTGATATGGTATGATAAGGAGAAAGTAGGGATGTTCATAGATTACATTTTTCTAAATTTAATCTAGATACAATGTAAATCCAATAGAGATATTAGATTTAAAATCTAAATTAAATTTAACTAATCATATTGATTATATTTTTCTAATCCAATTTAAATCTAGATTAAATCCACTTTGTTAGTTACATTATATTCAATGTAGGATCATCTTAATCAAATTAAGGTGGGATCCTCCTAACTCAGATTGTCTTTAATCTCAATCAGATGTAGGTCTAAAGTATCAACACAACCCAACTTGGATTGGATTGAACTGACCTAATCCGTTGTGACCTCTCTTAAGGCTGACTCAACTTGGATTTGCAAAACTTGGCTCATTCAACATTTAGCTCAAACGAGATGCAAAATTCAAAATAATACTCAACAAATTCAATTAAATGGATTGAAATTTAAAGTTTCAAAATAAATTAAAAATAAATCTATTTAAATAAACTTAAAATAATATAAATTTGAGTAATTATGAATTAGATTTGAAAATTAAGATTGGAAAAGAAAAAATAGGCTTAAAAAATCATATTGTGTTAGTAATTGTTAGAATCATTACATATAGTATCATCATTTAGGCTAACAAAATAATTAATGAGTTGTAGTTAGTTCAGTACCTAATAGTCTAGTGCAGACTCTTAGTGTTTCATGTACTCTTATAATGTTCATTATAAACAGAAGATAATGAGAATAATCATTAAACCCTCAAGAATATATTTTTATCAATCTTAAAATAATAAGTTTAAATTTTTTTCAAATATAGAAAATATAGTAATTCCTTTTTTTCTTCTACCAACTTGAATTATATATGATCCAATTCAAATTGTTGTAAATATAATTCTTAACAAAAATGTATTTGCGACAAATTAATATTTTAATTAAATTTTTTTATTGAATAAGTTAAATCTATGAGTTTCTTTTTAAAAAGAATATTAAAATTTTACAGAAATAATTTTAATTTAATAATAGATATTATCTATCGGAAATATAAATAAATATTGTTGTATATTATAGGCTGCAATTATAGCTTTTGAATATTTTGTTGGAATTCAAAGAATGTCCTTTCTCCCAGAAGAACTGTGGCGGCGAATTCTAGAAATTGGAATCGAAAGCAGGGGTCTCAGCTGCCAGGATCTCTGCTGTGTCTCCATCTCATGCCGCTGCCTGCACCGCCTCTCCTCTGAGGATCTTCTTTGGAAACTCCTTCTCTCCGCCGACTATCCCCAAACCCATCCTTCTTCTTCCACTTCTTCTAAATCTCTATATAAATTAAGGTGCGAATTCTGTTCCGTGTTTTCAACTCTTCTTAGCTCGCCCTTTTGCTTTTTGTGTGATTTTCTTTTCTGGGTATTTTTAAAGCTCAAATTTTTATTACTTATTTATGAAGTGAGTTTTTGGGTAGTTAGGTTTGAGAGGGACAACGAGTGGAGAATAGCTGCTCGTAAGAGGGCTGTGTTGAGAAAAGAGAGGAGAATAGCTGCTCATAGGAGGGCTGTGTTGAGAAAGGAGAGCCAGATTGTGGAACATTCTAGAAAACTCAGAGAAATTCAGACACGTGTTGCTCAAGAAACCGCCACAGCCACACAAACTGCTCAAGACTTGTCCAATTTGCTTAGGGCCAGGTATTCTACCCACTTAATCTTTCTTCACACACATACACACACACCAAAGCCTTTTTCTTTTATTCATCTGTGTTTTAGTTGAATGCTAATGCCGATCCTATATAGACTCTGTTGTGGGGCCAAAATTCTTGTTGCGGATTTTTTTCAACATGTTGTTTATTCTATCTTTTTGGTGTTATGTCTGAATTTTATGTTCTTGTTTATATAACAGAACAGTAATGGGGTGAATTGATTTTTCATTTCCTGGGTAACTGGCTGCAGCTATTGACTAATGTAATTTTTATCCATTGGAAAGTCACCTAAATAAATTACAGTCACCCTTACCTGCCATAGCCGTGGCCTCATTGGAGGCCATAGTTGCTACATTATTGGAGACTCAATTGGAACCTGGATGGTGTTTTGTCTCATATAGACTATAAATATGGCTTAAATGAAGTTTGGATTGTTCTTACCTTACCAACTGATTTTACAAGATTGAATTAGGCACCTAAACTCATATTCTAAGAGTATGAGCTATATTTTTTGCTCCATGGTGGGTTTGCTGTAGGCTTTACTGCATTTATTAGCTTGGGTAGCTTTGGTGTTAATGGGGTTTTGTGAGTTTTTTTTTTTTTTTGTTTTTTTTTTTGTAGACAAGCCTTTGTACCTTTGAATGTGTGGCAACCGGAGGTTGTCCGAATTATGCAAAACCAAATGGTTGAGCAGAGTGGTGTGGCTGCTGAATGTCGGATACAAGCACTTGAGATGGAACTAAATCTTTGTAAGCAACAGATTGAAGGGTTGGAGCTGTTCTATGTAAGTGTTGATTTCCGTATCACATGTAAAGCTTCATTGGGTAGTTACTTACAGAAAATTGTTCCAGAAAGATGAAAAGCGCAGGCTTGATACTGCAAAAGAAGAGTTGACGTCTATGAAGTATCACCCTATGGAGCAGCATAAGACCATAAGCCAAAGGGATAGTAAGCATGTCAAGCGGAAGAAGCTGAAAATAGGTAATAGCTGTGAGTCTCTAATATGCTAATTCCTCCTAAAATATCTGTATACAAAATCAATTCTATTGCTTGCCCTAAGGATAATATTTCTTTTCCTGCTTTTTGCTTGCTTGATTCACCTTTTCTACTCTGTTTACTTTTTAAATTCTTTCCTTATAGATTAAATGAATGTCATAGCAATCATGACCAATGTCAATAATAATATTGGAATTTTTTCCCTTCTGGTTTTTATCTTATTTCTCAGTTTTCTTGCAAAGCTAGTATTAAGATTGAGGCATGTTTTCTCCTGATTATGCAGTACAAAAAAGTGAAACAAAACAGGATAGATGAATAGTTATTTTGGAATTTTCTCTAGAGCTGACCAATTGTTTATTGCAAAATTATTTTCTCCCTATGAAGAAGATTGTAATGAACTTTGATAACAAATGAAATAATAAGGAATTGGTGAGAGTAGAACACTCTGGATCATAATATGGAATATGAAAGTTTTCATATAATTGGAAAAATGATAGAGTATTAAACTGTCAATCAATACAAGTAGAGGAAATGCAAAAAATAACAGAATTGGCAGAACAATATCCCAAAAGGGCCAAGAGAGAGAAAGAGACAATTCATTTCTTGCACACTCTTCTCCTGTAACAATACCCCTTTTTTATAATCACGTAGTGCTCCGCACAAAATTTTTTAGTGCAGAATTGGCTATTCTTTTCTATCACTTTTGTGGTTGTTCTTGTTTTCCTCCCCTTTGGCATGTGTCCATTGGGTCCACGTCCCCCACTTGCTCACTACCCACATCATTCGTGAGATTTCTTTCCCCATGGAGATCAACCTTGTCCTCAAGGTTGAAGTTAGGATGCTTAATTTGCAACGTACGCACATCTTCCAGAGTAGCTTTGGAGATATCTAACCCTTCCCATTGGATCAGTACTTGAGGCATATGTTGATTCGCTCGTAAGATGCTCTGGATTGTTACACCTTAAGCGGTTGAATGATAGGGCCACGTTCATCTATGAGGAAAGGCAAAGGCAAATATGGTTGTTGATTTCCTCCTTTGAACTATTTCAATAAAAGACATGGAAAATTGGGTGGATCTTTGATGTAAGAGGCAATGATAATTTGTAAGCAACAGGTCCAATTCGTTGCATTACTGGGAAGGGACCAAAGTAAAGAAGGCCAACCTTCTGGTTTTTGTGAAGAGCGACTTAATGTTGTCGATACGATTGGAGTTTCACGAGCACAAGGTCTTCCACTTGGAACTCCACCATGAACTCGTTTATGATCCGTATATTTCTTCATTAGATTTTGTGCTTTTGTCAAATTCTGCTTGAGACATAGTAGTGTCCGATCACAATACAACAACAATTCCTGTAAGGAAGGGGTTTTGTGGCTTCCTTCACATAATTAGGAGGATTAGGAGGGTCTCTCCCATAAACTGATTTGAAGGGTGTCATGCCAATGCTAGTTTGGAAGGAAGTATTATACCAGTATTCTACCCATGGTGATAGGTTTCTGAGATAGAAACCTAATCAATGACAGACAAGTTAACACCTCACAGAAAGAACGAGAGAGAAAGAATGAATCGGATTGAATATTATTCACAAAGAATAGGTTTGTACAATCAAGAATCAAGGGCTTAACCCCTTTCACATGCTATCCTGTCAACACTCAACTTTCCAAAAGTCCCTCCTCCATTAAACCAACACCTATTTATACAACTCATCTCCCTCCTTTCCTAATCCCCTTTCCGATTATATCTCAATACCCTATATTCTACCATACCCTCTTCTCCTTTAACAACCTTGTCCACAAGGTTGGATATTGATCCTGGACAGTCACCAGGTATATAACTCCAATTCTCACAAACCTGAATTGCTGTTCCAAATGAATCCCAATGAATACCAGACTCAACATGCTAGCAAGGAAATGAATAATCCCAGCGTTTAACGAATTGCAAGTGATAAGTCTCCATCCTTGTTGCCCGTTAACAACATTATCACACCGAAGGGCTCCCATCTTGGTCAATGTTGAAGAAGAAGGACCAAGCAACGGATTCTCCTGCATAGGTTCGAAGGAGAACCTTCCAAGGAGCTTGGCCCCACAGCCACCTTGGGGATCGGGGTTATTCTTGGGACAATTGTTGTTGTACATGGAAATAACAAAAACAACAATATTAGCAACCACAAACATAGGAACCAGCCATGATGTCCACTGGGTATCAACTTCGTAAAGATTAGAAGAATCATGCACAGTGTAGTTTTCCTCTGTTTTGTTGTTCTTGGTTCTCCCACATCCAGTCTCAAGATCTCTTCTGGCCATAATTTTTTTCCTCTCCATCAAACCCAATTTCCAAGTCTCAAACTTTATTATGTAAGGATGCTTTATAGCAGGAGGTGGTGGTAAGCCTTGCATCTCTCGAAGTGCACGATAGTGCACCTGCAAACCCGTCTCCCTTTCTGCTCTTTGTGCATCTGTCAAGTCAGCTGACCCCTCACCGTCCACCTTACTTTCCACTTGGCGCAAATCCCAAGTGACCACCCATGACTCAGCACCTGTTAGTTTTAATAAAGCTTGGGGTTCAACCAGCTGTCGGGATAACGCTGGGTCACCCCGTATCATCATCCTTTTACCCTCCATGTTATACCCCAGGGTCATTTTCTTCCAATTTATCATCACTTCCCCAAGTTTCGCCAACCATTCAATTCCCAGGACGACATCCACACCCCCCAGTCCAAACACGTAAAGTTCCTCCTCCACCGTGGCGTCACCCAAACATATTCGGACATTCTCGCATCTCCCCCTTGTCACCTTTTTATGCCCATCATCAAGGCTTACTGTATACGAAGGCGTATCAATCACCGACAGCTCCAATTCCTCAACCAACTTCCGGCTAATGAAGTTGTGACTGGCCCCGCTATCAATGAGGACCACCACTCGCCTTTCCCCAATTAATTCAGTCAATTTCATCGTTTTGGGCGGCGTCAACCCCTCCGTCGAACATGCCGACAACTCCATGGGTTTCGTTTCCGGGTTCAACTCTTCAATCGTCTCCTCCTCCTCGTCCTCCGCCAACAACAAAACTCTTAAACTTCTCTCCGAGCATCGATGCCCTGGAGTAAATGGCCCACACACACCTGAAACACCTACCTTCTTCCCTCCTCTTTAGAAACTCGGGATAAGGTAAGTTTCGTACTATTCGTCCCCTGCTGTCGCCTCCCCCCGTGGTATTGCCTCTCGCATTGGTGTTACTCGCCGTCGACGACTCTCTCCTTCTGGTCGTTCCAGCCCCCTCTGCTCCCTCGGTACGAGTCGTGAAATTATGATCACCGTCACTCCTAACGAACGTCGACGCGGCTCTCGTGCTCACATAATTCACTTTAATCCCGTTCCAAATTCCTCCACGCGTGCCGTTCATCGCGTCTTCAACATCCCTCGCAACCCTTACCGCGATCATGAAATCTTGGATTCGTACTTGACCTTTAATCTCCTCTCGTAACCCAGCTAGGAAGAATCCCAATATCAACTCCTCCGACAACCCCTGGGTCTGACCCAATAGTATCTCAAAACTCCTAACATATTCCTCCACCGTGCCCTCTTGCCTCCATGTGGCCAACTGTTCGTACACGGTTCCCCTAAACCCACCTCCGAAACGGTTAATCAGTCCAGCCTTCAGACCCGCCCAAGAACGGTTCTTGGTTTTTTCCCTCCAATATTTGAACCAATAACTTACGCTCCTCTCCATGCTAATGTAGGCGAGTTCTACCTTATCCTCCTCAGTCACTGAATGTCGAAGAACCTCTCTGCTCTGTTAATCCAACTATGCGGCTCCACCCCTTCAAACGATGACAATTCCACCCTCTTCCGCCAATTTTGGGGTATTCCCCATTGTCGCGCCTTTCTGGGTTGTCGTTTACTGAGCTGCTACTCCCTTCAGAACCACCCCCTTGATTATTCTGACCTCCACCCATCAACCTCATCATTTGCTGTAGGTCTTGATGTATCGCCACCGTCTCCTTCTTAATACCCTCCACCGTAATCTCGAGATTATCTAATCTTCCCTCTGTTTGGCTACCCATCGTTGCTTTCTTCCCCTCTCGATCCGGCAGGTCGGACCAAATTGATAGGTTTCTGATATAGAAACCTAATCAATGACACACAAGTTAACACCTCACAGAAAGAACGAGAGAGAAAGAATGAATCAGATTAAATATTATTCACAAAGAATAGGTTTGTACAATCAAGAATCAAGGGCTTAACCCCTTTCACAGGCTATCCTGTCAACACTCAACTTTCCAAATGGCCCTCCTCCACTAAACCAACACCTATTTATACAACTCATCTCCCTCCTATCCTAATCCCCTTTCCGATTATATCCCAATACCCTATATTCTAACACATGGCAACATCTTAAATACATTTCCAAGCATTGATTAAGAGCTTCGGATTGACCATCAGATTGAGGATGGTAGGCGGTACTCATTGCTAAGGTAGTGTCATTGAGCATACAAAGTTGTTGCCAAAAATTACTTGTAAAGGCTGTTACGATTTGAAACTATTGACTTTTGTATCCCATACAACTTTGCAATGGATCATGAACACTTTAGCTACTTGCTTGCTTGAATAATCTGCCTTAAGCATGCAAAAATGTGCATACTTAGAGAGCCGATCAATGACAACCATAATCACAAAGAAGCCATAAGATGGGGGAAGGCCAACAATAAAATCCATGGCCAAGTCTTCCCATTGGTGAGGGATAGGGAGGGGTTGCAAGAGTCCCGTAGGCGAAGTAGTAGAGGATTTGGCTTGTTGGCATATCAAACATTGTTGGACATAAAATTTAATATCATGGTGCATACCTTGCTAGTAAAACTAAGAAGAAACCCCATGCCAAGGTGCGCGCAATACCCGAGTGGCCACCTATGGGATAACTATGGAACTCTTGCAAGATAGTTTTAATCAAGGGATGTTGGGCTGGTACCACAAGTCTGTGCTTCCAAAACAACAATTGATTATGAATGGAATAATGAGGATTTGGGGTGTCGGCGTTGCAAAGTCTTATAATATCAGGGAGTGTTGAATCAGAAGCAACTGCATCAAGCACGTTTGTGATGAGATCTCACTAAAGCTAAGAAAAAGCCTTGAAACAGGATCTAGACAAGGCATTTGCAGCTAGGTTCTCCGTGTCAGGCTTATACTTGATGGTAAAATCATACCTCAATAACTTGTGTAGCCAAGCTTGTTGTTCTGGAGTATGAATGGCTTGTTCCATGAGACATTTTAAGCTTTTTTGATTGGGGCATATGATGAACTTATGTTGAAAAAAGTAGTGCCGAAATTTCAGCCTTGGTGATTGCATGGAATTCTTGTGTATAGACAGATTGCTTCTGCATTTGTGGTGACAATTTCTTGGAGAAGAAGGCAATTGTGTGTTGGGATTGACTAAGAACGACATCGATGCCTGTCCTTGATGCATCAGTTTCCAATATGAATGGATTGGAGAAGTTCGGCAATGCTAGAACAAGAGCCTTGGTGACGGTTGTCTTGAGGTTATCAAAAGCAAGATTGGCTTGAGAATCCCAATGGAAATTAGACTTTTTCAACAAATTGGTTAAGGGAGCAACTATGAAAGCATAGCCCTTTATTAATCGACGATAGTACCCGGTCAATCCCAAAAATCCGTGTAATTGCTTCACTGTTGTTGGGATTTGCCAATCCAAAACTTTCTTCACCTTATTGTGGTCCATCGAAACACCCTTACTCAGACAACATGATCAAGGTATTCCACCTCCTGTATACCAAAATAACACTTGGACAATTTGACAAATAGATAGCTGGTGTTGTTTTAAAATTCGATGTACAACTTCCAAGTGGTGTAAATGAAGTGGCCAAGATGCACTATAGATCAGTATATCATCAAAAAATACTAACACAGATTTTCTCAACAAACTTTGGAAAACAAATTTCATTAAGCTTTGGAAGGTAGTGGGGCATTGGTGAGCCCAAAGGGTGTTAGATATTGTGTGTTTATGTTAATTAGGGAAACATAGTACCTATATGTTTATTAGGGAAATATAGTCCTTATGCTCATTATATTTTATTTTTACATATTCATTTGTATTTGGGCTTAGCCCACATTCTTATTATTATAAATACATTACCCTATGTGTATGCAAAGACACCCAGCGTCTTTATGGTGTTTGTCAGAACCTATTTACTGTCATTGGTCCACGCAGTCCTGGTCCCATGGCAGAATATTTGGGTAAAGTTCATGCCCTCCTTCATGATTTTAATGAGCTATTACCTCCTGCTTCCACTCCTGCTGAAGAACTGGAACAACGATCAAAGTTCTTCATGTTGTTGGCCTTATACGAACTCTCTGATGATTCCTCCCATGTTCGTGATCAGATTTTGGGTTCTCCTGTCATACCCAACTTTACTTCTACTTGTTCTGCTCTTTTGCGTATTCCGAGTAAACTAGTCGTTGAGACATCTCCTCATACTGATGATTCCTCAGTTATGGCTGTCCAACGTGATGATCGAAGTCGGTCTCGCAAGCCAGGTAAAGGACGACCTAAATGTGACCATTGTGGCAAGCTAGGCCACAAAATTGATAGGTGTTATTCGCTTCATGGACGTCCTCCTCGATCTGTAGCAATGGCTAATTCTGATCCACCTCCTCAACTACCGTCTGCAGACCATCCTACTTCATCAAATACTGTAGACAACCCTGCAGTCTTCAACGAATTTCTCCGATGGTATGAGGATCGTCAGCACTCTAGTTCCACTACATCTGTATCTGTTGCCCGCACAGGTACACCTTTTGTTGGTCTGACTCACTCCCTCGGATCTTGGGTCCTTGACTCAGGCGCCACCGATCATATAACTGGTAACAAGTCCTTGTTTTCTTCCTTGTCATGTCCAGATAATTTACCCTCGGTAACAATGGCTGATGGGTCTAGAGTCTCATCTCATGGTATTGGTACTGTTCATATTTTTCCGTCCATATCCATTGATAATGTACTCTATGTCCCTGGGTCTCCTTTCAACTTATTGTCCATAAGTCGTCTAACTCATTCCCTTAATTGTATTATTTCATTTACCAAAGATTCTGTTTGTTTGCAGGACCGGAGTTCGAAACACATGATTGGCACAGGATGTGAGTCTCATGGCCTATATCTTCTCCGCCCTTCTCCACATGCTGGCGTAATCATGGAGTCACCATCCCTTCTTCATGCTCAGTTAGGTCATCCCAGTCTTGCCAAATTGCAGCAACTTGTTCCGAGTTTGTCGAAGTTATCAAGTTTGTCATGTGAGTCTTGTCAGTTAGGAAAGCATACTCGTAGTTCCTTTCCTTATAGTGTTTCACAAAGAGCGTCATCCCCTTTTTCATTAGTTCATTCTGATATTTGAGGACCTAGTCGTGTTAAGTCCACTTTAGGATTTCAGTATTTTGTTACCTTTATTGATGACTATTCCAGATGTACTTGGTTGTTTTTAATGAAGAATCGTTCTGAGTTGTTTTCTATTTTCCAATCTTTTTTCAATGAAATAAAAACACAGTTTGGGGTTTCTATTCGAATTTTACGCAGTGATAATGGCCGTGAATACCTTTCTCAACAGTTTAAACATTTTATGGCTTCTCATGGCATTCTTCACCAGACCTCATGTGCTTATACTCCTCAACAAAATGGGGTGGCTGAGCGCAAGAATAGACACCTTATTGAAACAACTCGTACTCTTCTCATCCATGGCCAAGTACCCTCGCGTTTTTGGGGTGATGCAGTTCTCACTGCATGTTATCTCATAAACCGCATGCCATCTTCTGTCCTAGATAACAAAATCCCTCATTCTGTCTTATTTCCTCAAGACCCTTTACATCCATTACCTCTTAGAGTTTTTGGGTCTACATGTTTTGTTCATGATTTTAGTCCTGGTCTTGATAAGTTATCTCCTAGATCTCACAAATGTGTCTTCTTAGGATTTCCACGGTCACAAAAGGGCTATAAGTGTTTTTCCCCTTCCCTCAATCGCCATTTTATCTCTGCTGACGTCACTTTTGATGAATCTTCGTTTTATTTTTCACCTCTATCTTCTAGTTCTGTACCTCCACCTATTACTGTTGATATTCCTATTGTCTGTGATCCTTCTCCTCCTTTAGCCTCTCAGGATCGTCCTTCAACTCCACCCCTTCAGGTTTATAGTCGCCGCCCTCGTCTCCCTCATGACTCACCTCCTGTGCCGCCTCCTGTGTCTCCTCCGGCTCCTGCAAATGAGTCTGACTTGCCTATTGCCCTCCGTAAAGGTATACGCTCTACTCGTAACCCTTCCCCCCATTATACTGTTCTTAGTTACCACAGGTTATCTCCATCTTTTTACACATGTCTCTCCTCCATTTCTTCTGTGTCCATTCCCAAGTCTGTGGGTGATGCCTTAACTCATCCTGGTTGGCGTCAAGCCATGCTGGATGAATTAAGTGCTTTACAGAAAAGTGGAACTTGGGAGCTTGTCCAATTACCATCTGGAAAGTCTGTTGTTGGTTGCAGGTGGGTTTATGCTATCAAAGTTGGCCCCGATGGTACAATTGATCGTTTGAAGGCTCGACTGGTTGCCAAAGGATACACACAGATTTTTGGTTTGGATTATGGTGATACTTTTTCTCCAGTGGCGAAAATGACCTCTGTTCGCCTATTCATTGCCATGGCCGCTCTTCGACAATGGCCTCTTTACCAACTTGATGTAAAAAACGCTTTCCTTAATGGTGATTTGCATGAAGAAATTTATATGGAGCAACCGCCCGGCTTTGTTGCTCAGGGGGAGTCATCTGGATTGGTATGTCGTCTTCGCAAATCCTTATATGGCCTAAAACAGTCTCCTCGGGCCTGGTTTGGTAAGTTCAGCTGTGTTGTTCAACAATTTGGTATGTCTCGCAGTGAAGCGGATCATTCAGTGTTCTATCGCCACTCAAGTGCTGGATGTATCTACTTAATAGTGTATGTTGATGACATTGTTCTCACAGGAAGCGACTATCTTGGCATCTCTCAGATGAAACAACACCTTTGTCACCATTTTCAAACCAAAGATCTTGGCAAACTCCGATACTTTTTGGGTATTGAAGTAGCACAATCCAATGATGGTATTGTCATATCTCAGAGGAAGTATGCGTTAGACATCTTGGAGGAAACAGGGTTAATGAACTGTAAGTCTGTTGAGACACCTATAGATCCTAACATCAAGCTTCTACCAAATCAGGGGGAGCCTTTCTCAGATCCTGAACGTTACAGAAGATTAGTTGGTAAATTAAACTATCTTACTGTTACGCGTCCTGACATTTCCTTTGCAGTAAGTGTGGTGAGTCAATTCCTTAACTCCCCATGTGAAGACCATTGGGATGCAGTTGTTCGCATACTGAAGTATATTAAAGGATCACCTGGAAAAGGTTTGCTATATGGTCCTAACAACGATACAAAAATCGTTTGCTATTCAGATGCTGATTGGGCTGGTTCCCCTTCTGATAGGAGGTCTACTTCTGGATATTGTGTCTCTATTGGTGGCAACTTGATATCTTGGAAAAGTAAGAAGAAAAGTGTTGTGGCTAGGTCCAGCGCAGAAGCAGAATATAGAGCTATGGCATCAGCTACTTGTGAGCTTGTGTGGCTTAAACAATTACTTAGTGAACTGAAATTTGGAGATGTCACTCACATGACACTTATATGTGATAATCAAGCTGCTCTTCATATTAGCTCTAACCCTGTCTTCCATGAGAGAACCAAGCACATTGAAGTTGATTGTCATTTTATTAGAGAAAAAATCATATCCGGAGATATCAAGACTGAGTTCGTTAACTCAAGCAACCAGTTGGCAGACATATTCACTAAGTCCTTGCGAGGACCTAGAATTGACTATCTTTGTGACAAGCTTGGAACATATGATTTATACGCTCCAGCTTGAGGGTGAGTGTTAGATATTGTGTGTTTATGTTAATTAGGGAAACATAGTACCTATATGTTTATTAGGGAAATATAGTCCTTATGCTCATTATATTTTATTTTTACATATTCATTTGTATTTGGGCTTAGCCCACATTCTTATTATTATAAATACATTACCCTATGTGTATGCAAAGACACACAAGGGAGATTGATCCTAAATATAGTTTTTCATCATATTTAACAAAGGGCAACAAGCCATTTGTAATGGCCTTGATGAGTTTGAAAAGCTGCTTTGAATCTATCCTCAAGTGCCACCAAAATTTGAGGATAGCCTGAGCGAAGATCAAGCTTGGAGAAACATTGAGCACTCCCAATTCATCCAGTAATTCATCAATCCTAGGGATAGGAAAGCTATCCTTAACAGTGATGGTGTTTAGTGCCCTATAATTGGTACAAAACCGCCATGTACCATATTTTTTCTTGACTAAGAGTGTTGGTGAAGAGAATGGGCTATTGCTAGAGAAATAATGCCTTCATTCAACATCTCAGCAACCATGTGCTCAATCTGTGCCTTATGTGGATACTGGTAAGGTCAAACTGTCATAGGATTAGTACTTGGCAACGAGGGAATTCGATGATTATGAGACCTATCCGGTGGTAAGCCAAAAGGTTTGTCAAAAAATAGATTTGTAATTATATAGAAGTGTTAAATCTGGGTGTAAGTCAGTACGGAACTCAACCCCTTGATCCTTTGGCATCTCAAGAACTTGAAGCTATAATGTATAGCATTCAGCAAAAGCATGTGCGCGAAACATTCTCCGTATATAATGGAATTACGCTGGGGTTGGAATCCTAGTGCTATCACCATGGAGAGTAATAAAATCACCATTCAAGTAAAATTTCAGAGTCAACACTGGAATCTGAAATATGGGGCCTAATGTCGTCGACCAGGATGTGCCCAAAGCCAAATCTATGCCAAAAATTGTAATAAATATATTGGAAGAATAAGTGTATAGCCTTGAACTGCCACCTTGAGTTCTCGGATTAGTCCTTCAACCGTCAAGGAGTTTCCATTGCCCACCATACCTGGAAAACTAGAAATGGGTTCAATTGGTAATTTCAAGTAATTTGCAAGACGAGGTTGTAGAAAATTATCGAAATTGCCATTGTCTAACAAAATTTGAACAGAAACACCTTGAATAGAGCCCTAGAATCGCATTGTACCCACTCTGTGAGAGCCTTTAAAGGCGTTGTAGGAGAGATGATGGCCTAAAAAAGGGTTAGTGCTGGTATTTGTAAGTTGTGGATACGGGTTTGTTTTATCCGAAGGTCCCTCGGCCTCCTCATATTGGAGCAATAAGTACTGTTTATTAGGACATATATGGGTTGGGGTGAAATTGTCATCAGGGTATAACACATCTCTCTACGGCTTCGCATTTCAATCAGGGTGATGTTTTTTTACAGTGGATGGTTTGAAAGGTTGGCTAAATGGTTTCATGTTTGGTGGGGTTAGCAGGGGTTGTAAGGCATTTGGTTTCAGTTGTTGGCTTGAGGTTGGTTTTGTGTTGGAGGGTTTGGGATAGCTAGATGAAAATTAAGGTTTTGGGTGAGGAGTGTATTTTTTTTTTTTCAAAAAGTTTGGCTAAAGACACAACTTTAAGAACAAAATTAGGTGACTGAGCCAACACATCTCTTCTAATTTCATGTTTGAGGCCACTCAAGAAACAATCTAGTATGGTGCCAACTGTAAGTCTTGTAACACAATTAGCCAAAGTAGTGAACTCTACATTATTATCATTGACAGATCCTAGTTGTGATAGTTTAAATAGAGCAAAGTGTGGGCATGCATAAGGAGAAGGACCAAATTCGAGTTTTAATGCCTTAGTAAAAGCCTCCCAGGATTGGAAGCGGTTGTTAATTTGCATCACCTGAAACCAAGGTACAACATCCTTCTCCAAATTGATTGCAACAATAGTGAAGAGTTGGAGATCGGGTGGAGTAATACTCAAAAAAGTGTTTAGCCTTAAAAATCCATTGCAGCACATTAGTACCGTGAAATTTAGGAAAATCAAGCTTAATATTCCTTATCTGAAACTGCGGGTTGCTTCTGGAGTTCGAACCACCTAGGTTATTATGTTGGAAATGTCATGGAGTGCCAACTCGAGCTTCTCAAAGTGTTCAGTATAATGGAGGTCACGTTTCTCCATGAGTTTGAGGATTTTCTTCACTTTGGCATCAAGTTCCTTGAGGTGTGTGTTTTCGGCCATGGTGGCGATGAAAGCACCAAAATGTAATGAACTTTAATAACAAATGAAATAATAAGGAATTGGTGGGAGTAGAACACTCTAAATCGTAATATGGAATATGAAACTTTCCATATAATTGGAAAAATGGTAGAGTAATAAACTGTCAATCGGTATAAGTAGTGGAAATGCAAAAATAACAAAATTGGCAAAAGAATATCCCAAAAGGGCAAAGAGAGAGAAAGAGACAATTCATTTCCTGCACACCCTTCCCTTCTCTTGTAGCAATACTCTCTTTTTTATAATCACGTAGTGCTCCTATTCTTTTCCTGTCATTTTTGTGGTTGCTCTTGTTTTCCTCCTTTTTGCCATGTGTCCATTGGGTCCCACGTCCTCCACCTGTTCACTACCCACACCATTCCTAACAAAGATTTGCAAATTTGTGTTAGTAATGTTCTTGGCTTGCATAGGTTCTCACATATTATGAATTTTGTATCTTGTACTTTTTAAAGATGTGATTTCTCAATGTGGTAGTAGCAAATCCAGGACCTTGGATCATTGGGGACAATATATTTTAAAAAATAGATGTAATCGTATTGACTATTATAATCATCATCATCATGGAATGGATAAATTGACACGGAATGGAATGTCTAGGTAAATAAAGTGTACTCAGTTAAAAATGGAACCGAATGAATGAAGGAAACTTGATAGCAAAAGAAAATTTGACGTCAGAATGGAAATTGGGGATGGGGGGTATAAATATATAAAAAATGAGGGGCTAAAGAATAAAATTTCAGTTATACACAGAGTGAATGCAGCCCATCAATTTAACAGAGGTCCTCGACTGATTGTGACTCTGAGGCTTAGGTGTCACAATAAATTTCAGATACAGATCACAAAGGGGAATGTTTTATATCTACAATATAAATCTGATGCTGGTGTAACACATTTATACTTTCTACACTTTCCATACTGACGCATATCTACAGAATTTGCTTTTGGTAAAAACACAGGCATTGTTTGTTCCATGTAAGTGATCACAAATGGTGAGAAAAAGCTTTGGTTAATCTTTATTCATTGACAATTATAGATTTTTATGTAACTAGTTGTTAACCAAACATTGGTTTCTTGTTTTTGTGCTTTCTACATTTGAACACGGAAGAACTTGCATTGTCTATCTTTCATTTTGTGCTAATAATTATATTTTTGGGCAGGAAAACATTGCATCGGTTGATGTGTTGATGAAATTTGCTCATCCTTCTTCCATCGAAACTTGGAAATTGTTCTGTTCTTGAAGACTGACTGCAAATTCTGTGATTACTGTACGGAGAATGTATTAGCAATACGTAGTGAAAGCCTGAGGATATCAAAGTTAAATCATTATGTGTAACTTGAGTTCAGATGACCCCTTGTTCATTCGATTGTAGCCTTTGGACTCGTGGAAACCTTTAAAGCTTGATCAAAGGATGGAGTGTATCATATGCAGATTAAGAAGTACTATTAATGAAGTATCTAAATTCAAAATATATTAATATTTTTTTTAAAGTATCAACATTTTTAGTGTATTGTGAATGTTGAGGAGAGCACAACAGTAACAAAATTGGGAGTTTAAGTGAAGAAACTCAGAATGGTAGAAAAATGTGGGACAGTGATATTAAATATTTTAGCATAATCTTGACTAGCAAGAATAGAAGAATTGTATTGGTGGCTCCTATTTCACACCCATCTCTATCATATCTCTCTCTTCTCTATTTTTTCTCGACTAACTTCAGATTTATATATATATATATTTATGTCTAACTTTATGATTTTTTTTTAAAATTTTTGGATCAGAGTAATCTGATCAATTTGTTCATTCAAACCATTTTGATAACTATTTAAGTTTACACTATTTATATTATAAATATCCTTTTTGTTAAAAAGGTTAACTTGTTATGTATTAATATGAAAATTGTCATCTATTGACATCTTAATGTTTAATTATCTTATGTCATCTTATAAAATACTTCATATAAGAAAGGAAAAAAAATAAATGTGAAAATATAGAAGATTAAACCAAATTCATGTCAACAACCATACTTTCACAAAGCAAATAACTAAACAAAGCAAAAATTTGAAAGTTGGTACTTATTATGAAAAAAAAAAAAAATCTAAACTAAAACTAGTAGAAATATCATTAAATCATACAAAGGTGTGCTTACTTCAATCTCAAAGTTATAAAATATTTTAGCACAATGATTGTCTTCGTAATAAATGGAAGAAGTTTTAGTGTTTATATTATCACAACTTTTAAGACATTTTGTTTTTCTTCTTTTAGAAATCCAATAAATTCGAAGAAAAAAAAACTTTAAAATTCTAACCACTAAGTGTTTATAACCACAATTCATATAAATTTTTATTGACAATATAGTAGTTATAAACTTTAAAATTTTTATCTCAAGCTTGATCAACTTTAGAAGTAAGACAACCCTTCTTATTACTAGAAACCTTAGTCAACTAGAAAATTTAGAATTAGCACATCAATTATCATTCCAAAAGTTAATTTGTCCACCATTTCCAACAATATAAAGAGTATTTTTAAAAAGAATATATCTCATTAAACAATACCAAGTTATACTAAAGAAGATTTATAAAGAACAAATGTATTATATTTGGTCTTCTAGAATCTAAATTGCATTAGCCCAACTCAAAACATATGAGTATAAAAAAAATCTCAAGCTAGACAAAACAAATAAGTTTTATTTTCTTTAAGAATATTCATAACTCATCATCATGTTTGCTAGAGTATAACTCATAATATTAACCAATTGAGTTCTTTCTATCATTGTTAAAGATTTCCTTTTTAAGAAGCAAGCTTAATATGAATAATATCAGTAAATGGTTGTAAATAAATTTAATATTGACATTGATAGATTTCCTTCATGCATTGTTTTGGATAACATATTAACGATTTCAAAAAATTCTTAATATGTCCACTTTTGACAAAATTATTTTAGTTAATAGATGTGATCTTTCTAGCTAGTATAACAAGTCTATTAACAAGACTTTTGGTGATTATTTTACGATTGAAATAGAAATAACAATAGGATGAGATTTTATCACAAATTTAACTCCAAAATTCTTAGTGAGAAGAGATGTAACAATAACATTTATCTTAGTGATAACCTTTTTGAGATCCTAAACTGTGTAACTGTGGTGTAATATCTTCAAGAGAGTATTGATAATAAACAAGTTAGTTGGAAGAACTAAAAAACTTTTAATAATTATCTACAAGAATTACACAAATATAGGAATGTTGATACACCGACTAATAAGCATTACCATTGTTAGACGATATAACACAACATACGCTACTAATAAACATGTTATATCATGTGATTTAAGCTATTAAGATATCGATGTTCTCATCCTTGAATGTAGTTCAATATACAAGATCTTGCATTGGATGAGGAGCTACACAATCTTTACATTAGAGATAGTAAAGGAGGAGATATTTCAATTGCTAAATGAAACAAATTTAGCCTTAGGAAATGATGCCCTTGAAAAACGTAAGATGCCAAAGATTACATTTTCATCATTAATGTAAAATCTAGTGTTCGCATTAAACATCTAACATTTTGATGGCTATAGGGTATTTAAACTTTGATTTTTCTGAATGTCAAAAGAATATACGCTTCATATCTAGATACATGTATTGTTGGTGTGAGGAGTTATTTCTTAAGAGTCTACTAAACACACTATTGTATTTTCTTCAACCATGGCCACCAAGTTTATTACTTGTTTTAAAGCATGAAACATTGGGATATGATTGTGAAAATTTTCCATAAGTTTGCATATAGTCAATGATATTGAAAGATCATTGAAACTCTATTGTGAATTTCTGATAATCAATTTTGAGTTCTTTGCTTCAATAATAATAGAAGTATAACCAAGTCAAAATCAATGACATTAAATGTTTAGTTAAGAAAAAGTTTCATAATATAAAATATTTCATATATAATATATAAGAGCTAATTTCATGCTAGTTGACTCCCTTACTAAAGGTTTAATAGTTAAAGAATTTCATGAGGATACTACTCATACAAGTGTAATTTCCTTTAATACCTTAGTTTAGTGGAAGTCCATGTTATTTGTCTTTTTTTTTATTTGGATTATTTGTGTGCTTTTTAGAATTAAAGTTGATGTTTATAATTTTATTCAAAATTTAATTTAGTGCAACATGTTTTGTGTCTAGATTCATATCTACATAGAAAGGAGATTGAATTAGTTAGAATGTTTAATATCACATTACATGTAATTTTCATATCATTTTATAAAGTACGAGTGAGAATGGTGATCATAGTCATAATCATGGTTGATAGTGATGAGTTGAGTGATTCATCATTGTTATATGATATTAGATAGTGTAATGAGAATCTAAAAGTAAATAACACATATTTGCACACCATTTTTTATATACATACTGTTGATTAATATAATAGCCAAATTTAAAATTATTGAAAGTTTTATAGTCCTAATAATAGACTAACGTAAACTACGTATTTTACTAACATTATAGTACTTTTTTACATATGGATTGAATCAATATAAGTTATCTTATACACTGAATTTTCTACAGTACCAATAAAAGTGATATGATTTGGTAAGGAGAGACTAGGGTGTTCATAGATTAGATTTTTCAAAATTTAGTCTACATACAATGTAAATCCAATAAATATATTGGATTTAAATTCTAAATCCAATTTAACTAATCATATTGATTATATTTGTCTAATCCAATATTTAAATTGAATTAAATCTAAATTAAATTCACTTTATTAATTACATTAAATTCAATGTGGGGTCATCCTAATCAAATCGATGTGGGATCAACCTAACTCAACTTGTCATTAATCTCGATTAGATGTTGGTTCAATGTATCAACAAAACCCAACTTGGATTGGACTGAATTGGCCTAATCCGTCATGACCTCTCCTATGCCTGACTCAACTTGGATTTTGCCAAAGTTGGCTCAATCTACATTTTTCTTAAATGAGGTGCAAGCTAGCTTGGTTCATCCTCTACTTAGGTCGATTTAGCTTTACTTAGACCTAGCTCGATTCGGCTCAATATGAACCTGACTCAACTAAGTCTTTATCGGATTGGACCTAACATGGTCTTGATTAAGCCCAATTCTACTTTCTTAGATCTAGTCGGACCTAACATTTCATGACTTGAAATGAAGTAGAGGTACCTTGATATAAGATTTTCAAAATTCAAAATAATAACCAACAAATTTAATTAAATGGATTGAACTTTAAAGTCCCAAAATATGAATTTGAATTTGAGATAAATTCATTTAAATAGACTTAAAATAATATAAATTTGAATAATTATGAATTATATTTAAAAGTTTGGATTGGAAAAAATAAAATAGGCTTAAAAACAAAATATTTTGTTTTAGTGATAAATAATAGGTTTGATTATTTTTATAAAATAAATAACCATACATACTAATAGAAAATATAGTAAAAAGAATTCACCTAATATAAAATCATTGTGAGGACTTAGAAAATAATTAGAAATAAATGATTTTTATAAAAATAACGTTAAATTATTTTATTATTTAAAAAGTCAAATTATAAATAGAATTTTTTATTAATCAAATTTTATTTTATAAGAACCATTATCTTCATTAAAATTTTTCTAAAAATATTGATTTACCTTCTCTTTAGTCCTCTAACTTCATGCTTCATATGTTTGAAGATGAAAGTACGACATAAGGCTCGTAATATTAAGATTTATAACCCTATCCAATTAGAATCTTAAACAGATAGAGTTCATCTTTTGCTCTACCTTTGAGTCTTGCTAGTAAATTTGTTTCATATGGGTACGAAGGGGTTTGAATATGACATTAAAGGACTCAAGGTGAATCTCTGTTCGGTTAGAATGGTAAGGGTGTGCTCTGATCGTTGGCGAGGTTGTTTGTGAGCAGGTAGAGCAACCTATGTGAGATAGAGCCTGTGTGAAACACTTTGAGTTTAGGAATATCTAACCAGGTAAAGAAGCTAACAAATTATAATAAATCTAATTGAATTTGACTAGTTGTGACAAAGCATAGTTTGATTGATATGATAAGTCTGTTATTCTCAT
Source organism: Vigna reflexopilosa (assembly GCA_027742785.1). Taxonomy (NCBI): domain Eukaryota; kingdom Viridiplantae; phylum Streptophyta; class Magnoliopsida; order Fabales; family Fabaceae; genus Vigna; species Vigna reflexopilosa. The sequence goes on from CM050914.1 coordinate 15,277,660, forward strand.
TTGGACGTGAAGAGATTAATTGTAATATCTAATTTGGTGTGTTGGCCTTTTAAAGTGTTTAGTTAAAGTATTTGGATTTTAAATTGATATATTGAAAAGTATATAGATATTTTTGAACTGTAATTATTAGGACTTGAGTTATAATGTTATCAAATTGGTTGATTGGCACTATTTGAGAATGTTTGAACAAAATTATACCTATTAAATGCTTGAGAAGAACACAAATAACTCATGAAAACGAACCAAATCTAATATGCATTATTAAACTATGATATTTTGATATGATTGATGATTTGAGATAGTGATTAATCTATTGTTTTGGTTGAATTGAAAAGGTTGTTTGTGGAACTAATTTGATTTTGCTAGGATTATTCTTTTTGATCTATCTGAGGATTTCTTTTTGAACCAAACAAGGTATTTTAAAGTAAGAAAAAGCAAGAATTGCCTAGATATGCAAGTTGGATAACCTGTTTTAGTCAAATCAAAAGTTAAGAATACTGATACAATGTTAGGAACCACTCTTAGAACTCAAGTTAATGAACTTCAGAGGTCCAAAGTGTTGGGTGCCCTTTTCAAACTACTGGGTGCCCGTTTTAGAGGTCTAATGGTCTAGGGTGTCAGGCGCTACCTAGTACTGTTGGATGCTCACTTGTTAGTGAGCTACAATATCCAACTCACACAGAGGAAGATATCTAATTATAAGAGTCGAGAGATATTCCTATACCGAGATTTGGTGTGAAAGGGAACCATTCTAGTGACCATAGGACTTAACCCTATCATAGTAATGAGAGCATATGTCCTAATATATTGAGGGTCGAGTATACCCTAGGTGGTAATTACCAAAATCTATTGAGTGTTCACATGATAGGTACAAAATCTTCGAGTTTGCTCAGTACATGTGTCTTTTGAAAATAGAGTTAAATATCCAAGTCTTTGAGAGTCAATGAGTTGTGATTTCATATATATATATATATATATATATATATATATATGTATGTATGTGAGGGCATGTTTTGTGTAGATATTTAATATTTTTTTTTGTTATATGTGATTGGCTAATTAAGATGATGCAAAAATATATAATGCGTATGGTATCTTATAATTATACTATTTTATCCTATTGTCTGTTATATTGTAATTTGTCTACCTTTAATAATCACATATATTACACATTAACATAGAAAAATGTACGTGAGTAAGTGTATGAAACAATGAGAATGAGACAATCTTTCTAAAAATAGTATTATTATTTTAGGTATATAATTTTTATATCATATAAATCTTTCTAGTTGATGAAATATTAATTATTTTTAAAATGTTTAATTTTAATTTTCTCATAAAAGATTTGTAAATATATTTTATATAGTTTATACTTTTTATTATAATACTATAGATTAATAAAATACATAGGGTGTTACAATTATGATCATGTTAAATATAGAATAGAATAATCTTTCCATTTTTCATTTAATTCGCTAATATGGCTTATTTTACATATTGTAGGTGAAATAGGATAATCACGTAATAAAGTTTCGTATATACAATGCATTTAATGGCGATTTGGACTTTAAATTACGTAATACTTTCACATCAACAGTGAACGGTGCGACCTATTTGGACATAAATTTTTTTAGAAAAGTTTTAAGTTGAAACTTTGAAAGTGAGATAAGTTGCTTTCTAATTAATTAATGTTTTCTATGGACAGATCCAAAACGTGAGAAGTGTATATATATATATATATATATATATATATATATATATATATATATATATATATGCTTCTCTCTCTTTTTTTTCCTTTTCATTTTATACACACTTTTTATATATATAACTTTTCTTTTAAATTACACGTTACCTTGGTCATTATTTTTTCATACTCAAATATTCATTATTTGAAATTATTCACGTGAAAATTAAAAGAGTTGGAGATTGTGTTTTTCCAAACCTATAAGACTTTATATATTTTTACATTGATTATAAATAATGTTAACTTAAAATATATAGACAAAAATAATTATTATATTACAAGTTCGTTTTATAAGTAAGTTTCATCTAAACTAACTTTTTAATATAATTAAACTTATTATCATTTGTTATCACACAATGACAAATAGTTAGTTCATGCATGAGATATATATGTTTTATAAATTGATTCATAATATGTAAATGAGATTTTTTTTTAGAAATCAATTTTATAAGAATAAATTAAACTTAGAACCAACTTTTTTTTTTAAATTAAGGCTTAATGTCCTTGATGGTCCCTATTTTCTCAAATGCGTTCGATTTGGTCCCAGTTTTTTTTTTCTATTTAATGTTGTCCTAAAGAATGTAATTTTTGTTTAATTTAGTTCTTTTTGCAAACGACATTTAAATCGTTAACGACCATTGCTCCAACTGTGCAATCTTCTTTTGAGATGACATTTAGCTTCAGTCACGTCACCATCTTCTTCAACCTTCAGCCTAAACAGAAACCGAAACCCTAGCGCCGCCACCGAACCCTAACGCCACCGCCACAGCTGCCGCAGAGATCGTCCAAAGTCACAATGCCGCTGTGAAGCCGTGCCTGCAGAGAACCATGGCAGTCATCACGCGCAACCTCCATGGCCACCACCATCAAAGTCGCGATCTCCCCCAAATCACGAAACTCTCCTCAGGCCGCCACACTATCTAGATCACCTCCGCGCCTCTACCATCACAGGACTTTCTCAAGCCGTCATTGCCAGCATCTTGTACCTGCAAATCAAACACAAGCACCCAAAAACAAAGAAAGTTGAATCGCACCACCCAAACCACTAACTCTTCACCAACATCTTCTCCAACCTGCAGCGAACCACAACGAAATCCAAAAAAATCCCAAATCAAAGAAACCTAGCATGATGGCCACGATTTCGCGAAACAACGTTATGTCTGTATAAGACACTCTGACCCTCAAGTCAACCAAGCACGTCAACAACTAATAAATGTGATAATTAATGAACATAATAATCATATCTTGTAAAATACACTATTTATACTATTGTTCATGGACCCTTATCTGGATGGGCTTGAGCCACATGACCCAATTACATATTAGTCTTAAATTATCGTAGTTAATTTTTTATTATTGTGACTAGTAAGTGGTTGACGTAATGTCGTCTTAGTCGAATAGGTACAGGCCGAGTACATGTTGACTTAGTAGGCTGACATGTATTCAGCTTAAAGCAAATCCTATATGTGACCGAGAGGACCTTGGATGTATACAGTACACTTGCCCCAAAGGCTTAACATGCTATATGTTAAAGACTTGTAAAGAGTTTTGTGGTGTCGGTTGTTAGTAGTTGGCCTTCAATACTCGTCTTGCTGGTCTTGATATCGATACTCGATCCTTGTCTTATTTGCAAAGAAAATTTGTATTTATTTGGTTATGAAGCCTTGTAGGTATTGTAGCCCTTAGTCTTGAGAAGTGTATCGACAAAGAGTTTGCAAAGATGAGCGTCACTTTTGGTAAGGTGGGAAGTTGATAGGTTGTCAGATGACACATAAATCGAAGAGACACAAAGAAGGTGAATGGTCATGACTCATAACCTTTAGATATGAAGAGATATAATGGTTAAAGGAAGGGGTATGAATGTGAAAGGTCATGATTTTTCCTATAAATAGGGGTCTCATTTGCCACATTTGAGTATCTTGATCGTTAGATCTTTATCTAGTGCTAATATCTTTGAGAAAAGTCTAGAGTTAGAGGTTCGACATCTTTGAGTAACACTAGGTATGTCTCATAGTGTGTCGAACATGGGTTCTATTGGGGAGTCGATTAGTGATAGTAGTCAGTTTTTGTCATCATATAGTGCATCGTCATCAAGGGCTCTAGATGTCGAGGATAAGCTACCTCAGAGAGGAAGGTATGACTGGGTGGACCCCTTGGTGAGGAAATACTTCTCTAAGTTTAGGTGGTTGAGAACACTCAACTCATGGTTGGATTGTATATATATGTTTGAGAACAAAGGATTAAAGAACACTGTATCCTTTAAGAGAGTAAGTGTCACAGATAATGTATGACATGGTCGAGAGGATTATAAGGAGGAGTTCTTTTATATGTATATGTCTTTCTTCACCCAGTTGCATGTTATCGATTACCTTTTGAGCAGTTCCTTATGTGTGTTCTATGTATTCTTAATGTTGCTGTCCAATTATAATTTAGGAAAATTTAAATATTATTCCCATGTATTTAATTTTTTATATTATTTGTAATTTTCTATTATTACTAGTATAACAATCCTATAATTCCAGAGATTTGTTCCATAGAATATGATGCTTTTAATAAGAAATATATTCTTTCTCCTAAATTTAATACGGTATCAGAGCTATGAGTTAAAGTCTATCCTAATGAGATTTGTGTTTGTTGGTCTCGTTATCGAACCACCCGTTGATGTTTAATCTCACGCACGAGATGTATATACTTCGGTGTGAATGAGGTGTGTTGGAAGTCTCACATCAACATTGTAAAACAGAACTTGCAAAGAAAACATGTTAGTTTCCCCAACGGGTTGCATTCTTGCATCACTACCCATTCTAGGGTCGAGATCATCACCTTCTATGACTAGGTCAGGTAAGTTTTCTTGTTTGACATTGTTGATACTGAGCGAGGGATTGAGAGCCTTAAGCTTGGTATGTAGCATTCTCGAGTTGTTTCCTAGTCACCATGGATCATGATGATATCACCTGATGATGATGAGAATTTCATAGCGAGGTAGGGGTGGATATCATGATCAATAACAGGTTAAGTGATGGTCACCCCAATAGGATGTTATAAGACGTGTGTGTGTCTATGACCAGGCACCGAATCAGTCTGGTCATTGTTAAGCTACCTTCTCCAAAGGTAGATTGCAAGTCAATATACCCCTTAGTGGACACCATTTCTCTAGAAAATTCATATATAGGCTCGTCGTATGTGGTCACCGCCTCTTCTACCAACTCCAACTTTTTATAGGTCTTCCAATAAAGTATATCTATTGAATTTCCCTAATCTACGAAGATCTTCTTAATGACAAAGTTTTGAATCTCCATCCTAATGACGATTAGGTTGTCTTGGTCTAAATCCACTCTTTGAAAATCAACATCTGTAAAGGTAATAGGAAGCATCTCCTTCCTCCTAAAACTCCAAAATATCATGTTAATTGATTGCATGGCCCACAACTACCTTTTCCTTGTTGATGATGAGGATCCATCTCGAGCAAAACCTCTAGATATTGTATTGACTATGCTTCTAAAGAGGGGTCTAGCATCATATTGCATCTCCTCGCGCTGGATTGATTCCTTTTTCTCATTGGCCTTCTCTTTTGTCCTTAAACCTCTAGTACCAATAACCTGTCGTTCCTTCATCCTCATCTCTCACAAACTGTTTAAGGTGCCTGACCTAGATTGACTCCTTAATCTTACTTCTAAGCATAACACTCATATGTAGTATTGTTGTTATTGTAGTGATACTTGCAATACTTGTTCATGTCGGCATTCGGAGATTTTGAGACTTCCTGGGTTGCAGTATGAGATCCGCTTGCAAGGCTTCCTCCAACATACGAGACCTAGGAGCTTTTAAAATGCATGTAACTGAGAACCTGGTAGGCCTGGGTTTCCTTTGGCGGGAGTTATTCCCCTATGCTGAAATCTAGTAAGCTCCTTTCTTTTCAGTCAGCATGGACTCAGCCTGAATATTGTTCCTATACTCTTTAATCTCTTCTAGCCACATGAACTTAATGGCTCACTGCCTTAACTCGTCCATGCTTGAAGGTGGCGTCATACTAAAGTAATCTACGAAAGGTTCCGACCTCAATGTAGTGATCATGTAGTATAAAACTACCTTAGGATTCAAATTCCTCATCTTAAAAACCACCTTCCCGAACCTGTCGAAGAAGGTTCGCAAAGTGAGATGGTGGTGCCAGCTAGTGGCAAACTACATTGTGAAGGACAAGTCAGGGTAGTCGATGGAATAGGGGTATGTGGGTAAACCACTCCATAACAAGTCCTTTCAAGGTCGTCGGGAAGGCCTTGCACATGACAACATCGTCAATCGAGTAAAGAATGACTTGGGTGATATATATGATAACATGTTTATCTGGGTCAGTGCTGCCATCATAGCGATCAAAGTGAGGGCTTTCCACTACTTAGGGAGTGAGGTATCTATGATGTTGTCGACAAAGGGCTATTAATGAGTTTCTTTTGTCGCCAAGGAGGTGTTAGTTGCTCCTCCGGTCTTATAACCACTTTCTGCCTCATTCTCATTGATTGAGAATTGGTGTGATGGTATTTTATGCACTCAAACCATGTTCTCAAAAGTATTATTCTCTTTCCCTTATCTACATCCTCTACTCTCCTCTTCAACTTAGTGTTTTCCTACCTTAAAGAATCCATCTTTTCAATGCTCATTTTCTTGAAATCAACAAATTCTTGTTGCATTTTTGCCCAGACTTTCAAGACAATGGTTATGTCAACCGAGGAGGGCCTTCTTCTTTTGCTCTAGTCATCCTACTTCTTGTAGACACCATAAACGTTTCTCTTCATAGAATATAAGTCAGCCACACAGTAGGCACCAATTATTCTTACAAAGCCATATGTATATCTTGTAATGACCCCAAAAGCACTCCAAACACTTCAAGTCTTCAATTTTATGGGTACTCTTCCTCCTTAGGGTACTTGTCCTCTCTAAGCTAGGTAAGGGTTGTAGCTACAGAAGACACTCCTACGCTTAAGTCAGTCAAGCACATTAGCGAGCAATAAATGTAGTAATTAATGAACATGATCAACGTACCACGTAAAATGCATTATTTATATTACTGTTCATGCGTCCTTACTTAGATGGGTCTAAGCCACATGACACAATTACTTGTGAATCTTGAATTATTGTAGTTAATTGTGGATTATTATGACTAGTAGGTGGTTGATGTGATGTCATCTTGGTCGAATAGGTATAGGTCAGATACGTATCGACTTAGTAGCCTGACATAGTATTTGACTAAGAGCAGGTCCTATACTGGTACTGAGAAGACCTTATACGTATACAATACACTAGTTCTTGAGGGTTAACATATTGTTAAAGACTTGTAAAGAGTTTTGTGGTGACGATTGTCAGTAGTCGACCTTCAATATTCCTCTTATTGGTCTTGATATTGATACCCAGTACTTGTCTTCTTTGAAAAAAAATTATATATTTTTAGTTACAAGTATAATTTTCTTTACCAAATTGTTAATTGTTATTAATTAACATTTTTAAATAATATTTTGAAATATACATATGAGAAAAAAAGATTCACTAAAATAATATTTAAAATATTGATATTTATATGCAAAGGGTACTTTCAATGTCTCTAGTTAGAAAAATAATAAGAAAAAAATGTTGGAATTTAAGAGTATTAGAGACAGTTTTCAAATTCATGAAGAGTTACAATTATTCATAAAGAGTTACAACAATTCATGAAGAGTTACAATTATTCATGAAGAGTTACCATTCATGAAAAGTTACAATCATTCATGAAGAAATGTAACTAATCAGAATCTGGTATCTCTTGGATTTGAAAGATGCCTGATCAACATCTATATAAAGGGATCTTTTTCACTATTGAAATCATGAGACTTTAGCGATTTTATGAGACTTTTTCTCTAAATTCGATCATTCTCTTAACACACAAATCAATTCCTGACAATCATACTCTTGTTTAACGTTAATACTAAGAGTGAGTATTATCGTTGTATTTCTTCTTTGTATCTCAAAAGCGGATTTTGTGATCCCCTCCACTCTTATAAGGGATGAAATATTGCTTTATGAAAGTGTGTATTCACGCCTAGAAGAATATATCAAGTCTACATTGTTGTTCATCTTGTTTCCCTAAGTTCTTGGAAAATTGTTCCAACAGTCTAAAAGCAATATTTTCTCTAAGATGACAACAATTCGTGAGATGTCTGCAAACTTTCACAAGTTAGACAAGTTTAAAGGTGTTGGTTTTCGACGATGGCAGAAGAAGATGCATTTCCTTCTCTCGGCCCTAAACATGGCATATGTTCTAAGTTCTCCCCAACCCAAAGAGAGTGAAACCGAGACATTGGAGGAACAACGAAGAAGGAACAAATGGGAGAATGATGATTATGTTTGTCGTGGTCACATTCTGAACGATATGTCTGATCCTTTATTTTACATATATCAATATATGAATTCTGCAAAAGAACTTTGAAAATCAACAATTATGAATGCTCTTTTGTTTCAACCCCTATGGACCCTAGTTTAAAAGATTACCTAATGGTGGTAAAGCAGTTTCACAACTGGAATATGCAAGGGTAATAGGATGTTTAATGTATGCAATGACAAAGTACAAGGCCAGGTATTGCTTTTGCGGTAAGCAAATTAAGTAGATATACTAGTAACCCTAGTTTATCACATTGGCAAGCAATATGTCGAGTACTTATTTAAAGAAAACTATTAATCATGGATTAACATATAGTGGTTATCCTTCGGTTTTGGAAAGATATTCTGATGCAAGTTGGATTACAAACGCAGAAGATCATTCTTCAAATAGTGGTTGGATTTTCCTCCTTGGGGAGGTGCAATTTCTTAGTCGTCCAAGAAACAAACTTGCATTACAGATTCCACTATGGCTTCAGAGTTTATAGCTCTAGCCTCGGCAAGAAAGGAAGCCGAATGGTTGAGGAATCTCATGTTCGAAATACCATTGTTACCAAAACCAATATCACCAATAGCAATACATTGTGACAATGCTGCAACATTGTCAAAAGTTTATAGTCAAGTATACAATAGCAAATCAAGACATATTGGTGTGAGACATAGTTATGTCCAAGGACTCATCAAAGATGGAGTTATTACAATAGATTTTGTATGAACAAAGTTTAATTTGGCTGGTGGATTTACTAAGGAATTGGCTAAAGATTCCATTCCAGAATGAAAATTGGAATAGGAATGGAGCTCAAGATTAATCACAAGTAAGGGAATCTTAACTTAACGCTTAATATGACATTGAGTCTTAAGTTCAATAAGATTAAATCTCTTATTTGATGATTGAAAGCACAAATAATTATTTCAAGAGTGCTTTAGATCTGTGATGCTTAGGAGGTTGACTAATTCTTAATTGATTTCTTGAACTTATGTTTTGTCACAGAAACATGTTTACCTAAGAAATCAACCTATGTAAGTGCGAAGTTTGGCCGCTTCAAGAAGTCAAGGGGGCATGACTTTGTTGCACTTATGAATAGATATGGACGCATGGCCCTATTGTGTCAAGTATAACAAGAATATGTAATTTATCTTATATGTAGAGTATCTTCAAGAATTCATTATGTATTATGTTGGTTTAATTGTTGCGACACCAATAAAATACGAATTCCTGAAATGTGTATTCTACTAAGTGAAAGTTCAAGTCTATGTACACTTTCATTTATGTGTAAGATTGTAATTATTAAATTGATTTTTGTGTTAAGTAATTATACAATACTCTCAAATGGTGGAGGATTGTTGGAATTTAAGAGTATTAGAGACAGTTTTCAGATTCATGAAAAATTACAATCATTCATGAAGAGTTACAATTATTCATGAAGAGTTACCATTCATGAAAAGTTACAATCATTCATGAAAAAATATAACTAATCAGAATCTGGTATCTCTTGGATTTGAAAGATGCCTGATCAACATCTATATAAAGGGATCCTGTTCTCTATTGAAAGCATGAAACTTTAGAGATTTTATGAGACTTTTTCTCTAAATTCGGTCATTCTCTTAACACACAAATCAATTCCTGACAATCATAATCTTGTTTAACGTTAATACTAAGAGTAAGTATTATTGTTGTATATCTTCTTTGTATCTCAAAAGTGGATTTCGTGATCCCTCCACTCTTATAAGGAACGAAATATTGCTTTTAGAAAAATATGTATTTACGCCTAAAAGAATATACCAAATCTACATTGTTGTTCATCTTGTTTTTCCTAAGTTCTTAAAAAATTGTTCCAACAAAAAATATAACTACTAGAAAGAATATTGAATAATTTTATTCTTTGACTTGGAAACCTTAACAAAAGTCGTATACATAAAGTACATATATTGTGATGATTTTGTAAATGTGATTATGAATAGGGTGTGGGTACCATGCTAGTATTTACCTAATCGGTCCAGAAGAAGGGTTTGCGTGTATGACCAGTTTAGATAAACGTTATCACTTACCATCATAAGCAAATTTTGCTTTCACAATTAATTAATATCCACTATTATTCTTTAACATTATTCTGTGATGATAAAGATAAACCAATAGGTTGTACCATCTGCAACACTCAGATTGAAAAAGAAACCAAAGGAGAAAAAGAGGTAAAAAACAACACACATTTATTACTACTTTTAACTAAGTAAAGAAATATTTAAATCCTCTTAATCTAGCACTTTCTCTACAACCATGGAATGAGACATGTAGGCCAAAAATTTATGACTAAAATAATAATAATAATAATAATAATATAATAATAATAATAATAATAATAATAATAATAATAATTATTATTATTATTATTATTATTATTATTATTATTATTCAAAAGAAAATCCTTTAACCCTTTGGTATTGTGCAGATGGACTCTACTATATTTTTTTATCAGTAATTTAGATAAAGAGAGAGAAAATTGATTTTCTTTCAATAAAATGCTAATGATCATTAAGAAGGACAATGAAAATAAGTTCCATTTTTTAAAGAAGATAAAATAAAGTAAAAATAATTAAAAAAAATTGTACAATTCATTATATCAATCCTTTTTGTATGTTTTTTTTTTCTTTATCTTTTTCTACCCAAACATTTTTAATTTTCTCATTTTTATATAATTTCACTTATTTATTTTACTTTCTTCACAATATTTCGCACCTAAAAATCTAAAATATTTCTATCTCTGCAAATCTTTTTTTCATTATAGAGAAAAATTTATGTCATATTGATAATAAATGTATATATACGAATCTTACAAGGTCATCTATTTGACATCACCAAAATTTTTATACATTTATTTTGGTAACATATTTTCTGAAAAGTTGATTTATATATATATATATATATATATATATATATAATACAACTATACGAAATTTAGCATTACCGAAGCACAAATGGACCCAAAATTCATTGTAGACGTAAATGAAAAGGGGACATGCATTAAAACTATGTTTAGATATTTTTAATACTATGTTTTTGTAATGCCCATGAAAAGGAAAGTAGTGAGAGAGGGGGAGAAAAAAAATACAACAACCATCTTGCCTTATTATTTTATAACTTGGCTTTTTAAGATAAGAAATGTTGATAAAAAATAATTTTAACCATACACTAAGTAATTCACAATTTCATAAATTAATTTTGTAATTTATACTCATACAAATAATGATAGACACAAAAAGAAATATCATGCATGCTGTAGTGGAAATAGTCTTGGCCTAATAAAAATTAACATCTTCACTCTTTAATGTGATTGCAACTAGTGAATCATATCTTACTTAGAGTATTAATCACATGACAAGACTATTAGGACACTTAACTAATCTAATCTAAGTATATTTTAGTAAGATTATATAAGTACATTAAGTTCATAGTAAATGTTATTGGCTAATATTGTTTCTATATATTATATTTGTTTTTATGACGAAAAAGAAATATAAGGAGATTTTGATGAAAGAAGAAAAAGATTCGTCGAAAATATAAAATTTAGAAGGTAGTTTGTTTTATTTAAGGAAAATGTTTTTTTAATAATTTTTTTACAATATATACATAATAGTTTATGATTGATTTGTTTCAAATAAGTGAATCAGTAAAATAGTGAGATATAATCTATTATAAAAAAATTATTAAATTATTTAATTTTTGTAGTTAGAGATAGAAATATTTGTAAAGATTAAAAAGGTTTGAAAGTACATGAAATAGGAGGATGGGAAGATTGGGTTACGTACAATTATGTGTTGTAGATAGTTACACGAAGGTCAATTCTTTGTGGGGTACGTCTTTGATTAACACATTCAAACTCATCCGTGGAAGAGGATGGAACCCTTCAAGCCTCCTCTTTAATGCTTTTTACTCCCATGACCGACCACTCCTCTTTATTTTATGCATCATTTCTTCAAATATTAATGTCTTTCAACCATTCCAAAATACTTCCTTAGTGATTTGATTTCCAAATTAATTATCCTTATGACTTTTACTTATCCAATACTACCACTACACTTTCTATCTAACTCTCAACTTAATTTCAAAATCATCTTAACCTATTTTGTCTTTTATATCATTCTTTCACGTGTACTTTTCTCTCCTTCAAACCCTTCCTTGTTTCTTCTCTTTCTTTGCCATTTTTCACTAGAAAAGTTTCTTTTTTTTTCCAAGTAGAATTTCAATAGTGTTAACAATGACAAATCTTTGAGTTCTTAACGATTTGAAAATGTTTATAGATAAGGAAGAAAACTCACTATAACTTGTTTTTTTAAGATTTTAGATTAAATATAGTATTAATTTTTTATATGGATTGAAGACGTAGATCATTAGTGTAATATATCTCTCAAGTGAATTTTCTTGAAAGAATTATTAGTAATATAAGATCTAAAAGTTTTCATTAATGACCAATTTAAATAAATACAATATGATTATGTACAGAAAATCTTTTTTAATAAAAATTCAAGTAAGCATATCCCGTTATATAATGAATGATGGAATAAGTAAAAGTCAGTAATTAATAAAGTACCCATTGGTGAATTATCAAGATAAATCAAACTATAATATGAGTATTAAACTTATACTTAAAAACATAACATTGTTTGTTTGACATGTAAATAATTGTTTATCAACACTAGAAACATTGTTCTAGACTGTCAATGGCATAAAGCCTACTACCTTCATACTCTCTAGTAAACAAATTCACGCGGTAATTAATTGAAGATGATAGATAATGGAAAGAGTTATTGTGAATTGAATAAGCAAAAATGCTATCTAAAGGCATAATAATAGGTAATTAATTATTGTGAATGAAAGAAGTGAAACTGATTGAAAGTTGGAACAGTGAAAACCAAAGCATGTAATGAAGAAATTTGTTTGATGTGTTGCATTGCCTGTATAAGGAAGTTGAAAATTTAGTGGAGTTAAATGACTACTATACTGAATTAAGGTCTATTATGACATTTTTGGACATGTACTTTTTTTTAACTATAAGTGATTCAAACATGTATGTGTTTTGGTTGAAAAAGTATTTCACAATGAAAAAATTATGAGATTAATCTTTGAAAAAAATAAATATAAAATTGTGGTTCTCCATATCATATGCCCTAAAAAAACCCAACTCCGACTGAGGTTCTTGCATTTTAATTCAATCTCTTCTTTTTTAAAATTTTATTTTATTTTTTTTGCAATGGCTCTCTTTTTTTACAAATTAAAGATCTCCCTTTATTGATTTTGTTACAATTTTTGTTGTTAATGTCAATTTATGTTTTCCCTTTTAGTATTGGGTATTATTTTTGTTGTTCTAACTCGATTTCATTTCTATTTTGAGACTTACATTCAATTTCTACTATCCATGTTTCTTTCTTTTTCTCATCCATTAACTTGTTGGTAGACTATAATATGGTTTTTAAAGTTTTAGTAAATACACCAGTTTTAGGAAGAAAAATCCAATCGTAATTTGGTTAGCTTGTTTTTGTTGGAAGATTTTATACATAGTTCGATTTGTAAACACACCAGTTTTGGTTGGGTGCTTTCATTCAAAAAAACCTCAATCACTCTTCAGTTAGTAAATACTCCAGTTGTATATTTCAAAAAGTACATTCCAGGACATTTTATAGGTTCATGTTTTTTTACAAAATCGTTTAATAAGAACAGACCATCTAGCAATTTGTATTTTGAAGTTTAACAAACAGTATTTAACGAAATAACATCTAATAAAATTTATCGACAACGTTTTTACCAACGAATTTTTGGTTGTCGATAAGACGTCAATAATTTTAATTTACCAACGGATTTTGATCGTCAATAATATCAATTTTTTTTTGTAGTTTCTTTTGTTTTATGAACAAACTCAAATGATGTAAGTTTATAAAGAATAACAATGTAACCATATAATGATAACAAAAGTTCTTCTAATCTCTTATCTGAATCCTCATTTTATAATTTTCTTCAAAAAATGACCGTTACTCACAGAGAATATGTGACTTATCGAATGAATATGTACTTTTCTATGTCTTGGAAAGAGGAACATTGCTTTCACAGTTAAACTTGTACGGTTATGATAGGACATGAAACTTTAGAAAAAATTTTAAAACTATCTTTCTATTTTACGTCTATTTCACAGTTTTATGATAGGACATAAAACTATCTGAGTAGATATTAGTATTGTGCACAAATAAAGAGAAAAAAAGTAAAACAAGTAGTACAAAAGTTTAGCGACCAAAAATAACAATTTCAAAATGAAAAAAAAAATTGTGTTCTCGAACACGATTTGGTTTCAATTTTCTTTTTTCATTTCACCTAAAGTCTACTTCACAGTTTTTTTTTTTTCAAATGTTTTTAATTTTAAAGTTTTAAAAGTAATATTTTATCTTTGGTTTGTAATTTTTTTTTATAGTTTGGTGTAATTGTCTTAATTTTATTCATTTGATTTTTTTAAACTTAGTTTAATATAATGTTGTAATTTTTATTTTTATAATTTTAGTTAATTTGATTAATTAATCAAATTATTTATGTTAATTGAATGTAATTTTGAAAAATTTAAAGCTATAGTACTAAGATATCTGTTCTGAGTATGATAAATAGTTGAATTCAGTTATTTATATTAATTGAATGTAATTTTTTAATAAATTGAGAAAATAAATGTTATAAAATCATTTATTATCGTAAATATGAACAATTTTGCAGATCATAACTTTTGTTCCGATAATAAGGACATTTTTAAGATTGTTTTGACATAATCTAACCATTTTATTAAGAATATGACTTTGGTTTACGACACGTTTGAGGGTTAGAATAAAGTTTAGATCCGTATAAATAAACCAACAATTCTCATTTTAGATTTGATTAAATTGAATTTTTTAAGTGTTATAAATATTATACATTGGATCAACATATATTAGTAGTTGTAAAAGATAACAAGGTATATAATTGAAGAAATCACAAATTCGCACACAATTTAGATTACAATCTCACCCATCCACTAAAAGACGACTACTAAAATTGTCTTAAATTTCACAATTGCATTCCATTTACATAAATAATTTAACAATTCATAAAAAAATGTTAAAGATACATTTTCTTATAAACAATTTAATCTTTCTTATTATTTTCTTGTTTTATCCCTACGTTGTACTACTTAGACATAGAATACAATTTATGTTGAAGTGTTGTTTTAGCATAATGTGGATCGATGAAAGTCGGGGTTTGAGCAGTTGCATAGAAGATCGTTATCCCTTTTACACAGAAGAGGGAGTAATTAAGATGAATGGAAAGTGACACAACCTAAGTACTAACACACCACTTCAGTACATCCCACAGCTCGGACACATGCTTAAGAAGAGGATCTCGCTGCTCCTCATAAAGAAGCAAGCACCCACACACACTCTCTCTCATACCAGAACATCAAAAACAACCTCAATTCTCATCAAAATTCAACCTTTTTCTTTCCATCATCTTTCATTCTTTTACATTCTGTTGCTCTAAGTACTTCTATCACTCCAAAAAGGCCAAAAAGATAACATAAGAGCCTCAAATTTGACACCACACAAAAGTGAAAGCATTACTTTTATGGAACCATATACAACATAGTTCCATGTCTCCTTCATATGTATATAACTATTTCATTTATATATATATATAATATGATAATGGATACTGAGGGTTGAATTCAACATCTTTACAAGCTAACAAGTACAAATTAAATATTTATCCTGCACAATAACAGACAAGTAACCACAAATCATTATTCATTTGTTCCAGATTCTGTAAACATTCCCCAAAAGCCAGAAGCAACCTTACCAAAATCTCTAACCCCTCTGAGGATCCTTACGGCACTTTCTGCTCCTCTCTGTGAAAATTTCATTTATTGTTAGTTGTCCGCTAAATTTTGGCAGTACCACACATTCAATTGTGCAGAGGGTAATGAAAATGAGAAAGAAAATGAAAATGAAAATGAAAAACCAAGTATTCGTTGGAAAATAATGAATGCCACAATTAAGTTTGCTTTGAATTTTACGTTTGGTTAGGGACTTTAAATTTTAATAAATCAGAAGAATAGATTAGAAGAAAAATGTACACTTCACTTGGAACCTCAATTTATTAGATGTCGACAAAAGTTGTATATGTGAAAAAGGCAACATGGTGATTGATTAGTGTGCTAACGACATGAAGGGTCTGAAGCAAACAGTTTGAAGGGAAATAAAAGAGAAGGGTAAGAAATATTAAATTAGATTAAGTTTTGGTGTGAAGGTGCCACGTGACCAAGAAAAGAAAGGAAAAAGAGAGAAAATGGTTAAACTCCTCAGTGGCTGACTTTGGTTTCCACATTGACTGCATAATTATAAAGGTAGTAAAAGAGTTAGGTGACTTAGCTTGGTAGATGAAGGATGGTAAATCTCTTAAGTTTTCCTTTCATCAAAGTCATCGAGTATATAAACCACTCACATGCATTGGTACTATTTGCAAGCTCTCTTGGGAAGTTTGGCCTAGCTAGAAAAGGAGATCAGTGCGTATTCAGTTTTTTGGGGAGAAAGAAAGAAGGTGGATTCAACCAAAGGAACCCATGGGGAGGCCTCCTTGCTGTGACAAAGTTGGCATCAAGAAAGGTCCATGGACACCTGAGGAGGATATCATCCTTGTCTCATACATCCAAGAACATGGTCCAGGAAATTGGAGATCAGTTCCTACTAATACTGGTAATTAATTACCTAATTTCAACATCTCCTACTATTATATCTTCAAATCCTTTTCCTTTTTTCCTTAGTTTATATCTATTACTATGAAACTGCCTTCTTCTTCTTCTTCTTCTTCTTCTTCTTCTTCTTCTTCTTCTTCTTCTTCTTCTTGAATCAAACTGATCATATATAGTTCAAACCTTTTCTTTAAAAGGGTTGTCAAGGTGCAGCAAAAGTTGCAGGCTTAGATGGACAAATTACCTCAGGCCAGGAATCAAGAGAGGGAACTTCACTCCCCATGAGGAAGGAATGATAATTCATTTGCAAGCTCTACTGGGTAACAAGTAATTCTCGGTCAAATATCATAATTTTCTCTTCTCAACAACAAAAGGAGAATCAATATATATATAGATATGTATACATATAGCATGAAGAACTAAACATCAAAATTCAGATGCTTTTTACTTATTTGTTTATGATTTTAGCATATATATATATATATATATATATATATATGTATATATATATATATGTATATGCATATGATATGCCTGAATCTGTGAAGTTGTTGATTGTTGAGCAGATGGGCAGCCATAGCTTCGTATCTTCCCCAAAGAACAGATAATGATATCAAGAATTATTGGAACACCCATCTAAAGAAGAAGCTTAAGAAATTTCAAGCTGCCATAGATCCCCACTCAGCATCAGACTCAGCCACCAGTGGTCAGTATCTACCAAAGAGCTTTAACGACAGAAGAAGTTTAGACATGAGCAGCAGCAACAATAACCATGTCTCATCCGTTAGGCTTAGTCAGTCTCAGTCCTCCACATATGCCTCAAGCACTGAGAACATCTCAAGACTCTTGGAAGGTTGGATGAGATCTTCCCCAAAGCCACTCCAGAGATCCCAAGATCAAGAGCTCCAAAGCATTGATGATGATAACAACAACAACAGCAACAACTTCGAGACCACTAATAAACTGGTGAAGTGTGCATCGCTGCCTGCTTTGAATGTTCACCATCAGCACAAAAGAAACAAAGATGAGCAAGAGGGTGGCGTAGATATGGCTTCTCATGAAGAGTTTGATTCTATTTTGTCCTTTGAGAACCTAAACAATGCTGCTTGGGACAAGTCCACATGCGATTCCATGCCTGATAAGAGTCCTGAAGCTGCTGCCGAATCTTCTCACGAAGTCTCTCAAGAAGAGAGGATTAGGCAAAAATCTGAGAACAACAGTGCTCCTCCATTGTCATTTCTTGAGAAGTGGCTCTTAGATGAAAGCGTTGGTCAAGTGGAGGAGATGATGGAGTTATCTCCAATGTTCTAATTGACATGGAAATCACAATCCCTATAAGTTTGGGATGTGATATTCAAAATCATATATGACTAGCCAGAAGGAAGAAGAGAAAGGAAACTCTTCAGAGATCTGACTAGGGTTTAATCCATTACATGGGTTGAGGCTCTCAGAAGCAGCTGGAGTCTCCTCCAACTTGTAACTTGGAAAGTTTATCGATGGTTTAATTATTTCAAGTAATACTATGCTTAGTGCATGTTGCTCTTTCTCTTGTAGAAACTTCGAATTAATGTTAACTTCAGTCCAAGAATAATGATAAGAATAATTCAATAACAGTTATATATATTCAAAGGCTTGACAAAATCTTATCAGTTTTGGTGGTAAAATATCTGCATGAAGATGCATTTTGAATAACTCTATGATGTTTCTTTTCCACTTACGATATCTGATTCTATAGAAAATTACTATATCCGCTAAAAAGGAAAAGTGAAGAAGTTGAAAAAATGAAGAACAGTTAATTAATTTAGTGTGGAGAGAGAGAGATTAAGCATCTTGGTGTTAATTAGCATATATGAGCTCAAGTGTCAATAATTGACGTAGGGAAAAAATTGATGTGACTAGAGTGTCCATGTGTACAAGTTAATGGACACATAAAAATCTTTGATGTTGTGGCCAGAAACCTTTATCGCCCTACTCTATGAATTGTTATGCTAAATCACAGTTGAATTATTAATTATCACTAAATCAATCAGATGTATGGAAACAAACCATGGCTGCTACTACTACCTAGCATTTTGAATATTATTTCTCTTTCACTAATGATTCACAGAAATTAAAAGGGCATCTAAATTTCATACCAGACAAGGGATATTTTGGTAAGTGACATAATATGAAAGATGGGGTCAATGTTATTTGAACAACAACACTCTGACCTTTTCACTTGTTTACATAAATTTTCTTCTGTATCAGAAAAATCACACAAGTGTTCATAACACTATAAGTTCTGAGACTCCTAATAATTGATTAATTCATATATATGAGGGGTGAAAAAGAGCATTAATTATAATTAAGTTTTGTTATGTGGGATGGGACCATGGATTGCATTTTGCTAATTAAGCATGAAATGAAGTCTAGAAAAGAGGAAGAATAGCCATATCTGAGTGAAACATGATGCTGTCACGAAAGTCTTGCTAACAAATAAGGGAAATGGGTGCTTCAAACTCCTTTTCTTTTGGAAAAAAATGGTATGGGAAGCATGTGATTTCTTTTTACCTTTCGGTGTGAGAAGCTGTCTACCATTGCTAATATCATGCTTGCCATATATATATATATATAGATATATTTATATATATGCTTATAACTTTCACAAGATGCAACAATTGGGGCTGCAATCCTCTGCTCCTACGGTGCATCTAACCATCATCTTTCTACCCTACTTCGACCAATCACTTTTTCCTCCTTAAAAAAGAAATATTAACAATGGACCTTTTTTTTATTGGTTAAAATTTGTAACTTTTAACCAATTTTAGAATGTGTAGTTACTTATACCCATCCATAGCTAAAAAGTGCTCCTAATTTTTTGCAAAAATGTTAAATACTTTGAGTTATAGACTAGTCTATATATATATATATATATATATATATATATATATATATATATATATATATATATATATATATATATTCATGTTTTTTTATATTATAAGTAAAAAAAATAAGAGTCGATGAATGAATTAAAAGTGATAAATAGATTAATTTTATTGGGTAATAATAAGTCAATAATTTGATGTTAAATTTGTGGATAGGCCAGCTTGACTTTAAGAGTGTATTTAATGCAGCAGCTTTAAGACTAAATGCGGCATGTTGTGATTGGCAGTGCACAACTAGAGATGAGGTGCATCATTTAATATTTCTAATAATTTCCTATTTTCCAAACTAAATAAATAATAATTACAACACAAATTTATTATAACTATATGCCTACTGAGTTATAACGTGAAAACAATAATTTTCTGTTCCATAGTTGTAGTAGTACTTGCATACCTTGCATACCTAGTAAATACTCACCAAATTTTATGTAATATAAATTATCATTAATTAAATTTAAAATAAATAATTGATTTAGTACATCATTGAAATTGTTATTAATTAAATTTAAAAGAAATAGTTATTCACATCTTTTGTTTTAGTATAAATATTTTTATAATATTAATATTGTAAGAGTCTAAAAAATCGTATTTTAAAATTAATATTGTGTTAAAATAATGAAATTTAATTATTTTAATATTAAAAAATTTAAAGTATAAATAAATAATTACATAGTTTCTCGTAAACTTTTTTCTAAAGCCTTTTTTTTAAAGCATTTTTCTTTCTTTTTAAATTATTTAACATCTTGCATAGGGATGACAATGGATCATATCGGATACGAATAATATCTATCTACAATATGATGTGCAATAAAAAAATTCATTCGTTACACGTCTCGTTATTAACCGGATACCCATTTAAAAAATATCCACTAGTACATGTGGATACCCGTGAATATTTAAATAAATATATTTTACAAATTTTTAAAATAAAATCTAAGCAAAATTACAAAACAAAATATAAAATATAATATAAATTAAATTAAATTAAATATATATTAAATTTTAATTTTAATTAAATTTAACCAAATAAAATATAAATTAATTTTATTTTTAATTAAATTTAACTTAATAAAATATAAATTAAATATTTATTTTAATTTTTTGTGGGTAATATATATTCGCAAGTACGAATAGTATGATATCCACATTTGACCCGTTTATAAGCGAGTATTAAAATACCTACTACCCGCGACTATTAACTATTCATTGTGGATTTTATCCACGAATACTTGGGAGTACGCGTATTTTTTCATCCTTTCTCTTGCCTATCTATTTGAAGATTAAAAGTGCTCAAGCAATTTTTGTGGCCAATTCTCCATTCTTGACCTATTAATTTGAGTTTGAGTAGTTTTGTAGTTCTTTTCTAAGTTCAAATTGGTTCTTCCTTTGCATGTCGGTAAAATCTTATGCTTGCATGTTTACTTAGATTCATCTATAAGATTATCTATTGATTAGTGGTTCTAATAGCATACCATAATCATGTTTTTCTTATCTCTAGGTGTAGAAAGGGGTTACTCTGTAGGTTAGAAGATGTTTTGGCTTGTGAGTCGTAGATTAAATTTGTTAAGATAAGAGAAATTAATTGTTTTGGTGTGCATTAGTTTAATAAATTTGGCATATTGATGAATCTAATAGATATGTATGATAGAATTAATTGGTTTGAATTATTGTTTTGTGTTGATTGATGTTTGGGTTTGTGTTACTAAGAGAACTTAGGATTTGAGAAATTGAGCAAATTTGTAAAAGTTTAATGTGTAAAAACTATTTTGAACCAACTCACTAAGAAAATTTGGTATTGGGCGGCACCTCTGAGCGTTAGCCTCTATGTTTGAATTTTTTTTTCTTCTTTGGTTGTTTGAAATTGATTTAAAAGAACTGTAAGTATATTTGTGAGTATCATAACTTTGTATTGAGACGAGGATATCGTTGTGGATATGTTTGGTAATGTTGTTGAGAATTTCAAGGAGGTATCCTGATACTCTACCAATCATTCAACTCATATAGAGATAAATGATAGGGGAGAGAATGATACAGGTCCTAGTCATTGGACAATTTGGTCTTAGGCACGGAGGGGACTAATCTTGTGAATAGTGGAATGATAACCCTTGCACTTATGACTCTAGAGAACATAAATACTACTACAAGTACATGCTTATAGTGAAACCTTTTGTCAAAGATATGTATTCGGATAGTTGAGTTTAATGTCAATTGTTGTATAAACATGTATAAGTTATTTTATTATATACCTGTTTAGTTTATAATTAATATAATTTAAATAATTTAGAATATTGTTTTTTTAGCTTATTCTATTTTTTTTTTTTGTTCTTTTATGATAATATTTTATGGTGTAAACAAATAAAGAAATAAATATATATATATATATATAATTTTCTGTTTTAGTTTATTAATTTTATAATATTTTATTTAATAATTTTATATTATTAAAAAAGATGTAACAGATATAATAATTTTAATTTTATTTGAACTCTATTTGAAGTAATTTAAGACATGTTTGATTGCTAATGATTATCAAGTGCTTATTAAAAGAATTAATATTAATACACAACAAATTTTAAATAAGTGTTATAAATTCTAAATTTATAAAATAAAAAGAAAAATAAATTATGACTATTTATATATCAATATTAATTTTTTTATTAAATACACGTAACAATTATTCAGGACTAGATATTGTGTTTAATTATTCCAGTTATTAATGAAATTCAAATAAAAATAGTAGAACTATAATTAATTTTTTATAATACTAAAAGTAATATATTATTTTTTTACATTGAAATAATTATTTATCTCAAAATTATATTTAAATTAATGTTTTTTTTCTCATATATGATATGGATACTCAACGAAATATAACCATACAAATATTTATAACTTTTAAAAAGGTTATTTTAGAGTACACAAAAATTAAGAATGAGTAATTCTCTCGTGTTATCATTAACTTTATTAATAAAAATGAATTTATTTTAATATAATTAACTCTAAAAATAGAATGTAAGAGAAAATAAAATATGAAGTTTACTAGTCATATCCCGTATTTAAAATGAAATAAAATTGTTTTGGATAAGATTTTATTTATTATAAGATAAGATAAAGTCTTATTAAACCAAAAAAAATAATTCAATAATTACAATTTTTTGATATTTTTATTATTTTATCTTATATCTATTATCCTCTCTTTAATTTCTTCTCTTCGTATATATATATATATATATATATATATATATATATATACATTGTTAAATTATATGTACCAACTTACTCTCTCTCTCTATATATATATATATATATATATAATAAGTACATTTCTAATTTAGATTACAATTTTGATTCATCATATCAGTTTAATTTAGATTTTTATTTCATGAATTGATGCATTTTTAATTAAGTTCTATTAAAAAATTATTTTATTAAATTAATTTTACATAGCCGAATACTTGAATACATATATTGAACATCATCTATGTTGTGTATGTGTAAGTATCATTGTCTATTGTAAAAACTAATAAAAAAACACTTCAACTCATCAAAGATATTTATTCTTTTCAAGAGTATTAGTCTTTTTCAAACTGAATAGGAATTATGTCTCTAGAAAACATTTCAAGATCAAATCAATTAAGTGTGTTAATTAACAACAAATACATAATTAATAAACATAAATTATATATCTCATAAAATATATTATTTATATTATTATTCATAGATGTTTATTCAAATGAATCTCAATCACATGATCCAAATAATATATTAATCTTAAAGTATTGTAGTTAATTATGAATTATTATGAATAAGAAATATTTGTAATGATTTTATCCTAATTAATAGATACATATGTCAAGTGTATGTCGGTCGATATATAATATTCTTTCAAAAATAATCCTATCGAATAAACTTTGAAGGTATTCACTAAACCTTGAAGGTAGTAAGTAAATGATCATGACATATTTATCTATTTTGATGATATTCAATGGATGATCAATCAACTCACCCACTTTTTAACTTAATATATAATATATACTTTAAAATAATACAAAGTTGTATTATTCATTAAATAAAGATACTTTAATAATAGATATTGTTCACAGGCTTTCAAAAAGCAAAAGATGTTATATAGAAAAAACTCAAAATATAATCTGAATAATGCATAAATTGTGAAAGTGGAAAATGTGAGTGAAAAATGTAGTATCCTAAACAAGAGAAACAGTGGAAGACAAAGTAATAAAGTTACATTATTGAGAGAAATTGATATCCTTTGAGTGATTTATTTAGAGAGTGTAGTAATATTTAGGGTTAGGAGTGGGTAGATTATTGAGAAAAGGTTGTAGAATAGGAAAGAAAAACTAACATTGTGAAAGTGTGAGGGAAAAAGAAAGCATGTGAACTTAGTGAAAAGTGGTGAAAAGTAAAAAAGGTGAAGTTAGTAAGAGGAAATAAATGAGTATATAGGGTTGTGGTGGAGGAGTGTTGGATCATTTATGTTTCTCTGATCAATATGCCTTTGTAGGTCACACCTTTCTTCATTGCCTACTTTTCTGGGTAATCAAAAACCTCTGCCCTAATAAAAATCTGCTTTTTCATCTAAAAATATCATTTTTTTTCTCACGATTCAACAACACAAAAACATGCTTTTAAAAAAATTTTATAAATATTATTTGGGGGGTGTCAAAATATTGTAATTTTTCTTCTGCATTGATGCTTTCTTTCACTCAGAGAATATTTACTCTTTCTGACTCATTCATTTATATTATATAACATAGCCAATTCAGAAAACAGGTGGTCACCATTCAACACATTCACTCTCTCACTTTCCTTCTTAACCCTAATACCATAATTCACTGTATCTTTCCTACATTTTCTCAATATATATTTATGATAATAATCAACCTTTTTCTTTTTCCTATTTAAAAGTGAAATTCTCCAAAAATTTGCATTCCACCTTTTTCAAACCTCTTTAATTGATTTAACAACCTTACACTGATATAACATTAAACTAACACCTTTTAATTCTTAAAAATATATTGCAACATATACTTTGATAAAAGTAGTCATTGTAAAGATTAGAATTGCAATAAATAGTTCTTCCCTTACTTTTTAATTTAATTTGGAAAATTTTAAAATTATAGTATTGTATCATAGGATGAGTATGTATGTCAGTCTGTATCATGAGATGAACGAGAGGAACACTGTAGGGTCATAAAAAGTGAGTATGATTTCAGATCTGAATCTTTGTACCACATACGCTGTCACAATTTTTATTTTCTTAGTTTCAAACCTTTCAAGACTTGAAATTAAATACTACAACTATTTTCTTTTTCTTTTTCACATATTTGTGGAAATTACTTCTTAGACAAAAGACACACCATAGCCAACTTAATTAATGAAGATAATGACAGCATTTAGTTGCACATGTTACTCTATATATATATATATATATATATATATATATATATATATATATATATATATATATATTTCAAGTGCCCTCACAAATGGTGCATATATCCATAAATCAATAATAGTTGTGAGCTTTTTAAAAACAATGCCTTATAATATAATCCTAACTCTAAGGGATTTCCATCCTCAAATTAGAATGGAAATTCGTATTTAAATAACCATAAAAATAATAATTTATGTAATAACAAAACTCATGTTATTCATTAGGTAGGGTCGAACTTTATGTATATAATAATGATAAAAATAAAACTCATCTTAAAAATAATTAGCTAGTTTTGGTAAAAATGGTTTTGAAAGGATTATAAAAAAAATGAAAAAAAAAATATTTCTTAGTGCTATATAACTAATATTTTGTAATCATTTAACATTTATGGTGATTACTTATAAGTAGGTGAGTTGTGTGTTTAGAATTTTGTACTATTAAATTATTTTTATTTGATAAAAGATAAAATAGTTTAATGTAAATAATAATGTGTTATACACTGCTGATGGATAGATTGATGTTTCAATACTTATACTAAAATGTATATTAAATTGGTTTTGAGATGCATACTAGAATTGTTCAACTGAACTATAATATATTAAAGATAATATTTTTAACTAAAAAGAAAAAAATTAGAAAGTGGTTTTTGTATACTTTTACAGATTTCATAAAACTCTAAGTTGGTTCTCTTAACCGTTGACACTACAAACCAACATCAGTGACAAATACATAAGACAATGAAGACAAGTGGAACAACATATATAAGCAATGATCTCAACAACATCATAGGCGAGTAAAAATTAATATCACAAATAAAAGAATTTAAATATAGTGTAAAGAACATAAAATACATATGTTTTCATTTACATCTACATCTAGTTTTACTCCTCATAATTTAATGGGATTGCTTCTCATTAACTTGAAAAACACCAAATTCTTCATGAAAAATACTACAATATCATGAAAATTAAATTTTGATAATAAAAGATAAGAAAAGATATCACCTATTGTAATGAATGTTCCAAAAAATTTAAATCATTTCCCCAATTATCTAAAAATGAAAAACTTCTTGAATAGATTTATGAAGAAGAAAAAGTTTAGCATTCTTGAAGAATGCTTGTAGGCTAGAGAATTTGATGTGAAATAATTAAAACTTCTTAACTTCAAAATTATCGTAAAAGTTTTTATATAAAAGGTTTTTTTCTCTTCTAATCAATTATTTTTAATAGTAATCAATTATATTATTCATGATGGAATATGGAAACTCTATACAAATAATAATCAATTCTTAGAAGAATATTTAAAATAACAAAAGATACATTATATCAGTTGTATTGAAACTTTGACGATATTCTTTTTTTTTCTTGTCTGCTTTATTACACATTATTATGCACTTACTGCCAATCCTGTCCTTTTTTTTTCACCTCCATTCCTTCACCCTTTTATTTCTATTTATAAATAGCATCTTTCTCATTACATTCATTACAATCGTTATTATCTTTAGTGAAAGAAAACATCATCTTTATTTAATTGATTAACTAATTTATGATAAACAATGAAATTATAATAGATGTATTTTTCAATGAGATGTTCTTATATACATTTTAATTTTTCTATTATTAATAGATGTATATTTAGTTATTTTGAATGTAAGAAAATTATAATTGAATTTAAATATACTATAAAATACCTCTTTAAAATAAATAACATATATATATATATATATAATAATAATAAAAAAAAAAATCAACCAATATAGGTTATATTATAAGGATACATATTCAAAATAAAATATGAGAAAACAAAGTGTATGTAGGTTAGATACTTTAATTAGAAAAATCTATCATGAAAACATTAAATTAGAGAAGTTATATGTGAAATGCATAATATAAATTTTTTATTAAAACATATTTAATCAATATTAATGAACAAAGTGATTTGTACTACCATTGATTATGTATACTATGTGTGAATAATTTGTATTAATATTACAATTAATTTTTTATTTGGTTTAGGTTCATTGTGCTTGAATTTATAAGACCCATCACAAGATTATAGTTGATAGTAAAAAGTGGATTTGATTAGCTATCCGTCTCTCTTTTTTCCTTTAAATATCAACACCTCACTTCACCTCAAGAATAACAATATATTACATGTGTCTAAATATATTTTCTATTCTCAAACTATTATAAAAAAAATAAAGTCTGATCTATAAATTAGATAATTAAGTATTTTGTCTTTGTAGTTTTATGAAAGTTTATTAATTATTTTTTCTAAATATATAAACTTAAATATTTTTTATCGCTACTTTTGTTAATTTTGTTCAGGCTTATTTTTTTCAAATGTTTAATGTAGATCCCTATTTTGATAAATTATCTTCAATTTGATCATTTTTTATGACATCGTCTAAATTGTTATAAAAGATGTCTATATTGTTAATAGAAGATGAACAATATAGTCATGTGTCAGTTCATATTTTTTTTTTTTAATTTAAAAAATTGTCCATGTGTCAAGTCAATATTGTGTCAAGTGGAAATGTCCGCATCATGTGTCAAGTAAGTGATAAGTGTTAAGTCAGTATCAGGTATTAGTGTTAGAGTTAAATGTTAATGTCATATATTCAATTTAATCTCATTTTTCGTTAATTTTGTTCATTGAAGTTCCAATTTTTATAAATTTTGTTCAATTTAATCCCAATTTTGTCTCTCTTTAAATTCAGACCAAATTTATTTTTTATTAAAATTCACATTTTTATTAAATATTTTTTTCATTGTTTTCTAATCAACTCTAACTATATTATTGAAATATAATTATTATATTTATGTTTGACTTTTTCTACTTGTAAAAAATAGGATTAGATTTTATTTAAAAGTAATTAAGAATTTTTATTCTAATTTAAAAAATAATAATTAATTTTCCTTATAATTGTAAAAATAATGAGGACTTTTTCTTATAATTTTAAAAATAATGAAGAAATTTCCTTCTAATTTAAAAATTAAAAAAATTCCTTTTAATTTTAAAAATAATGATTTTTTTAATTTTAAAAATAAATAAAAATTCGTCTAATTTTAAAAGTAATGAAAAAAAATTCTTCTAAAATTTAAAATTGTGACTGAATTGAACAAAATTAACGAAATTTAAGATTAAATTGAATAAAATTAACGAAAATTGAAACTAAATTGAACAAAATTAACAAAAATTGAAACTAAATTAAATACAAGACATAGACACGTTACATAGGCACTGACATGTGATATTAAAACGGTACATGTAACACTAACAGTAACTTGACTCGTGACTCTAACATTACCATGTGGTAGAATATTAACTTGACACGTGAACAACTATTTTTAAATTAAAAGTTTGTTTAAAAATTTAATAAAAAAAAACCACAAAATGGTAAGTGGCACACATTATTCATGTTTAGTTAACAATTTAAACAATATTATAAAAAGAACTAAATTAAACATAATTTATCAAAATAAAAACCACATTAAATATCCGAAAAAATATATTAACTTCATTTATCACATAAAAAAATAGATTACATATATAGTTTGTTAACAAAATATACATAACTTTCATAAAGTGATAGGACTAAATACTTTATAATTTAGTTTAAGAATAAAATATATATTTTTATAATAATTTGGAGAATAAAAACTATATTTAATCTATAATATAATCATATGTGAGAAAGAAGAAGCGTGTATCTTCATCTTGCATAAGGAATCATTTTCTTGTACCATAAGAAAGATAGCATAAACCTTTTTCTTCTGTGCTCACATGTTTTATATTTGATCTAACAGTAACACTAACTTCTTGCTACAAGTAACTCTTCTTTCTTCCATTGCAAATATACCACTTTCATTACTCATATTTATTAAAGATTCTTTTCAAGTTATAGTAAAGGATTTAACAAACATCATTATCTCCAAATTGGCAAATTAATCATAATCAAAGAAAAACCTTTCACACAATAAATACCTCGTTTTTTGTTTTACTATACATTAAATGTCAATCATAGAGTTTCAACTTCTCAAGAAAACATTTTTAAAAAGAAATTATATGTCAAGGAATAAATATCAGTCCTATATATTCAAAGGGTCTAAGAATTTGTTTATTTAAAAAAAAAACTAAGTCTTTTTTTTTCTTTATTAGTGCATGCAAACATGATTTGTATTTCAATGTTGAAAGTTTCACATCGATTAAAAATAAGATCAATTCATAGTATATAAATAGATGAAAATCTCTTTTGTAAACTGATTTTGTAGGGTTGAGTTAGACTTAAAGTTCATTTCTAACACTCAAAAGATAATTTTTTCATTTATTTTATTTTCATGTTCCTCGTCTCTCTTTCGTTCCAAAAAAGAAAAGTGATTGTTGAATACGAAATTGAAAATTTTGTTTATCTTTTGACAATGAATCGGGCATAAATAGCTAGGTATGGGTAATTGCTTCTCCAATAGTAACGTTGAAACGTAATCCAAACGTGCTTTTCAAAAGGATGAAGCCACGATTATATAATCCACGTCTAAGTCTCCTTTTTCACCCTTTAGTAACTTGTAAAATGTAGAATAAAAATTATGGATATGGGAGATTCACATCTATTAAAATATAATCAAATTATAACTTACTTGTGAAGGAAATCTTCCTCTTACAAATTCAAAGTCTACATTTTAATATATGATATTAAAATATTTCTTAACAAGTTCCTAAGATTTATATTACTAATAAAGTATACTTATTATTAAATTTCTCTTTCTTTTCTATTAAAGTTTTAAGAATTGAATTGGTAGTAGGAGAGATGCAATGTTTTAATTTAATGAGAGTTGAATAAGTTAGGTTAGTTTTTTCCTACAGTTGCAGAAGTATTTAACTGCAAAACCCAGTATGAGAAACAAAACTCAATAATGAATGTTTAAATTATGAGAATAATTAAGTGAAAATGAATGTAATAAATCTGTTAGCCTGATTGCTATTATAATTTTGACCTAACATTGCATGGCTGTCATGTGAATTAAGATGAGAGTTGCATTTGTTATATCCTCATGAATAGGCCTTCCCTTTTCTGCACAACAAAAATACAACTCCAGAGTGGGACCACATCAACATACCAACCACACCTTCATACTCTCATTAATCTTTCCAAATATTCAAATTTATTTTTTTAATCACTCTCATTAAATTTAACAAAATTTAAAAAACACTTAAATATATATATTTTTTTTAAAAATATGATAAAAAATAATGTTTCGTTTCTAAATTAAATTATAAAGTATTTAGTTTATATATTTTTTGAAAATCAATGTAAAACATTTTTTTCAATAAACAACATGTGGAATGCTTCTTGAGTAACAAGTTGAGTTTCATAATAATTAAAATATAACATTTACATGTAATTTGTTTGAAAATATTGTTTTACATTGATAGTCATAAAGTGTAAAAACCAAATACTTTATAATTTAATTTAGAGACTAAACATAAATTTTCATAATAGTTTGAAAAAGAAAAACATATTTAATCTATTTAAAAAATAGACTTATGTTGACACATGTAAATTTGATATTCTAAGAAACAAGAATTTAGATTCTCTAGTGAAATTTTCTATATTATTCCTATGTTGTGCCTTTAAAATACAATGATAAATACTGATTTTGATGTTTTAAAATATATTAAAAGGATTTTTAAAGTACTAACATCATCAGTATACAAATTTGAAGAAATGAAAAGAAGATCGGTTGCAAGATGAACCCTTTTGATTAAATGTTTGAAGATGAATGAAAGTACAAGACTTTTTGGTGTTGATTAGGGTATGAAAAACATAGGACTGAAAATTTTCTTTGGTTGAGTGTGGATTGAAACAAGACAGCTATTGAGGAAATTAAGACTAAACAGGGCAACCTACTAAATCATTGTTATTGCCCAAATACAAATGTGATCCCACTGCCTTCAATGCAATTTAAGTTTGTCCTGTTCCTAAAATATAATTAAACCCATTGCCTTCTATCTTTGTGTTTTTCTCTGCTTTCTCTTGCAAATCAACATCTATGCAATAAAGTAGAAAATGAACTGCTTTGCTTACTACAAGTCAACACCATTTAATTCGCCTTCAAATTAGGCTAACCATTTCGACCAATCCTGCTACAAAAAGGATGCCACTTTCTTCAAAATTATAACACAGATCATTATGGACCAGTAATAAAGATTTTGTTAGTAGTAACCTTGTATCCTACTCAATTGAATGTATCACCAAAAGGATGAAAATCTTACTTAGGTAGAGCAGATGTTTCAATTATACAGGTTAAAATATTAATATACTTATTTTATCACTAATAACTAAAAGTAATTGTTCTGCATCTCCTCATTTTGGAAAAGACAATTTTTTCCATCATGACAATGTTGTATGCTAGAATGGACTTGGTGTGAACCAGATCTTTTTAAAACTGCATCATCATTCTTATCAGAGGGAAAAATGAAAAATGGACAAACTGCTACATAGTTTCTGAAATCCTTGTCACTAATATTTTGGTTCTTAATTAATTATTCACCAATATCACTTTCTCATAGTAATTTAGTTGAGATAATAACTAACAACAGTATATCTCCAAATAGTGCTAAGTATCAGTATGAAATTCATTGAGTAATTGTTCTTGCTAATCAAATTCAATTTGGAAATCGTGTTTTCTGCAGCTGTCAACTTCAGAAAGCAAATGGTACAACCGAGGGAAGTGTTAGATGTAATAAATTTTCACCAAAATCATAAGGACTTTACCATGTTACATTAAGATTTTAGAAATGCAGACGTGAAAAATATGAATTGCCAAAAGACTGATAAGAGTAACTTTCAATTATGTCACTGTGTTTTCGGATTACACCTTCAAAAATCAAAACATCAACATTGCCTTCTTCATCACAGTTTTGAATTTAGATGAAAAGAAATTAGGTAAATCAGAAAGAACATACAAATAGCTCACACATGAGGTCTTACAATTACAACAACAGTCACTTACGCTGTGAATATGATGGGACTGAGTAGTCTCATTGCAATAAAAAGATGAAAAGGACTCCAGTCTGAGAAAAGTCTATTGCAATGAATATAAAATAAACCATTTGAACTCAACACAGGTTTGACCAGATAAATTTATCAAGATATAAAATCTAAACCAAGTGAGTCTTCAGAGTAATTAATTTCTTCTGGAGTTGTCTTCTCACTCTCATCTCCATGGCCCAAAGCATCACACTATCCCTTGCCCCACCTGGACCATCAATTGCACAAAATTAGGGTAATGTTCACAATCACTTCAATAATAGTGCAAGTTTGTGTTAGTTTTGTCTTTAGTTTGCCCATGCTTAGGAGAACTAAGAACCAATTCAAAGTGAAAAAAAGTTAGACAGATTTATAAAAGAACTGTTTTCAAGTTAAGTAGTGGTTCATATGATACAATTATCACATAAAAGCCTAGAATAGATCATGTATAGAAATACTTTCTAATGCAATTAAGTGTAATCGTCCAACATTTCTATCACCTTCACACAAAAAAGGTATATTATAAACATGTAGGACAACATTAAGCATCACTGAACAGACTTTTGTCTACAATCGCATGGGACTGATGATGAATGATTGTTTAATAGTCTCTGTAGACAATAATATTTTAACACTCACAATTTTTACTCCTATTCGTCACCCTCTTTTTCTTTACAAATACAAAAATTCTTTTCTTTTTATAACCATTTTAACAGCAGTGGGATGTAAATAGTTGTTTATGGTTCATATATAAAGCTGTTACTTGTGTATATATATATATATATATATATATAGATATATATGTTTATACTTAAGCTCAATGGAATTTTTTGAAGTACTTTTGTAATTCGATATCAGCTTTTAACCCTAAAAGAAGGATTCGTGGGTGCAAAACTTTCGAATTGAATTCATCATTACATGTAATGTAATATGCAAAATCAGGTATTTAGAAAAATGCAAAATCAGCTTATGGCTGCATAGACAGCGTGTACAACTTACAACTTACAACGTACTCCTTGGAACACCAATCAAGATTGATAATTTTAAACGACTATTTTGCATTTTGATTGTAATACGTTACATAAACAAAAATTAGTTTATAAATACTATTTCTTTTTAATTTTACTTACTCCAAAATACTTCTACAAAATGTGACCGACAGTAGATTGACAGCGTCGCCTCTCGCTATGGCCTTAAGAGAGATGAGATTTATTTGCAATCACCACTAAAACTGGCTTATCAGTTCGGGGACTAACTAGCAAATTTTTCATACTTCATACATAATCAATGCAACCGTTTGTTTAATTTTTTTTATTATATCCAACGGCTGATATGCAAAGATATCATGGACCCTGATTTAACAAGTCCATGTTAGACACAACTTTTCTTGATGAAAACTAGTATAACCAACCCTTTTGAAACTGATTTTGGAATAATTTTTTCAATTGAAACTCGTAAACATAAATCATCACCAATAAAGTACAGCACACAGGAATTTCCCCCTTAACACTCGGGGCTTTGAAATACAGTTAATTCTGTCATTCTGAGAAGCAATATTTAATGGGTACGCAATCACTAATTATGCAGACTAAATAATGGTATAGCGCACTGACAAACCATCGTCAACCATAATGTCCATCCGCAATGCTTCCATATATCTACATATATAAAATACAGTCTGATAATAGTAAATAGGAAAAAGAATGCTAACAATTCTGTAGGACATTTCAATACTACTCATCACTGACACTGGCAAGGGAAAGTGAAGAATAATGAAAAGAATAGGCCAGGCTAGATTACCAGTATAAAAATTGAAAATAAAAAAGACATTGTACATCATGTCAGTTCCCCCTTTTAGCTTCCTGAAAGACCTCGGCTTCAAAATTGTGCTTTGTCGAAATGATGCATCTGATGCATAAAATCCCAAGATTAAAACATACAGAAGACTGGTTTATCTTGTAACATTGATTCTACCCAACAGTGTGAATATATGTATATACCTATACAAAGCAAGAGACAGCTGTTACTTCTTCGAATGGCAGTGCCATGAGAGCAGCTTCAATCTTCAATTGGCTATTGTCCTTGTTAAGGTAGAATCTAAATTTTACATTTTCTGAACCTCTTCGTAGATAGATTGGAAGAGAGCAGTTGAAATATATCTCTCACCGAAACTTGGAAAAATAACCTTCAATGTGAAAAATAAGAGGTGAAGAAAGAATCAATAGATTTATTTATAAAAGAATAATTTATCAGCAAAAGTAGTAAAATAGAATATCTAACTTCATGAATTCAGCATACACTACACTCGTGCTCTCCAATTTCCAACTTTACTAAGTCTTGGGCAACATCAAGTCATGTTTCCTAAGCACTTATTCATTGTCACAGTTTTATGCTTTGTCATCAATTGACACTTCTATGAACCGAAGCACATAAAACCAACTTCCGTCAGTCCCAAATTCAATTTGCCCCTAGCCATTGATTTTGTAGTTTTTAAACCCAGATGAAGACAGAAGTATCGTGATTACACAGAAATTTTGATTAGAAGAGGCTAATTTTCCAAGGAGTCATAATGTTCTGATTAAAAAAGGAGAAAAGAATAGCAAAGAGTGACCATGTTTAACCAACAACATATCCTGGGAGGTTGGGACCAAGGAGGTTGGGACCAAAGACGACGCAAAAAGCATAATAAACTACTGAGTTCTACATTCTATGACTCAAGCTAAACACAAGCACTAAAGTTATTAGAGAGAAACATGTTTTTAGGCAGAAAGCCTATTAGTTGTGAGAAAAAATCACTAGACTTCCTTTTATTCTATCAATTCAATTTTCATAACCTATTCTTATATATAAAATGAGTCCAATAAATCCAATGGAAACTACAAAAGAAAACCAATATAGTTGGAAATAGGAAATAAACTCACCACAATAAGTTTCCCAGAATTCTCAGGCCGTCTTGCTAATTTAATGGCAGCTGCAGCTGCAGCTCCTGAAGAAATCCCAACCTACACAGAAATTTGAATCAATTATGAAAAGCCATCCTAAAAATTATAAACCTAACCACTTGGTAATTTATAATGACTTGCAATAACCAACAACATACTCACAAAATAATCATGAAAAGCTAAATGCAGATCACATTATTCAGTTTATAGACATTCATAATATTAAAATATTGCAAGGGTTTGCTAATAATTGACATTAAAATATGAAACATGAAACAAATTAAACAGAAAGATATTTACAAGTAAACCCTCATTCTAGTACTTGAACTAGTAAGCATCCGTCATTTAGGTCCTTAACTTCATAAAAATGTTAATTTAGTCCTGCTTAGTTAAATAGAACGTGAAAAATGAGGTGAAAAGGAACTACAATGAATTACTTTTTGAAGGAATAAAGTAAGGGTTTTGTAAAGAAAAGGCCAAGTGACCAACAGTTACAATCTCAAGACTAGAATAAGGTATATTCAATATTTTAACTCATAACTTACCAGCAAACCTTCTTTCAATGCTAATCTCCTTGCCATTTCAATAGCTTCAACGTTTGTAACCTGTTATTTCATGTGTTAATTATATAGATAATTAATTACTTGAAATAATCTGTTTCTACAAATTATAAGATAACAACATTGCATGTTTATAAACAAAAAGCCACTACAAAATAACTAAAAAGGGTTTAGTTGATGACACTCCAGATTATGATGACTCCAAAAGTTGAACTAATGACCTAAATTCATGAAACAAAGCTTGCTGTTCCTCAGTACAGAAATACGAAAATCAACTGGAATAACCATAAGCAGGTTATTGAGAAAGAAATAAAGAGAAAGTGAGGACCTTAATTTATTTGTACCTTGATAACTTCGTCAAGCAGTTTGATATCCAAAATGCTTGGCATGAAACCTACGACAAACTCTTATACAATCAGAAGCTGACAAGAGAATGTTTTAAAAGTGAATATTGGCCTAGAAACCAATAACCTGATGAGGGTGGAATATACAATTCATAAACTTTGTAAAATATTCATACCAGGACTGTCACCGGAGACGACACTTCGGTCTGCAGGTTCCACCCCAACCACCTATCCAAGAAACAATATACAACACTTTTAACTCTAGGTTAAACAAAATGGAACAGATAAAGCATTACCTGCACTTAACATGTAAGAAGCATAAGCCAATAGTTGTCTATCATAAGCCTAATAATACCCTCAGGCATGTCACACAAACTACACAGTTTAAGTCACACAAATATATGTTAAAATAGTCAAGCTAATATTTTTGGTTATCCTTCTGGATCCTTTTTCCTTCCTTATTCATTATCCAACCCTCTCCCTCTCTCTGCCAACACAGAAATACAGAGCCAAGTTCCTAGAGGTTTGTTTGGAATATGAAAAATATAAAATGCAAGCTGACTGATTCAACAACTACATAAAATTTCTTTTAATTCAAAAGAAGCGAAGATTAGGGGATTTGAATTCAAGAAATGATATACTTAGAAGTGGAAGTTAGAACCACAGGACCAATAAGTATATATCATTCAAATAGATAGAAACAACAACTGAAAGCATATAAAATGAATAATCAAACCTCTATATTTTGGTTCATCATTTTCAGATAACGTCCAGTGCCAGTAATGGTGCCACCGGTTCCAATCCCAACAACCAATATATCAACATTACCTACGGTATCCTCCCATATCTCTGGCCCTGTAGTTTCGAAGTGTATCTGTAATTTGTGCATATAAATCTTAATAACATGCAACTTAATTTATATCGTAATTTCTATTTTAACTGATGAACTAAATAATTCAAAACACAGACTAACAAGTTGAAGGTCTTACAGCAGATGCATTAACACTTAACCTTGGCATTAGTCATATTATCAAACTGTCGAAACATGTAAGCGTCGGGTGTACTGCGTACAATTTCTTCAGCTTTGTCAACTGCCCCTTTTAACCCCTTCTCAGAATCAGTCAAAATAACCTCTGCACCAAAAGCACGTAAAAGGATTCTCCTCTCAACATTAACAGAAGCAGGCATTGTGACTATAAGTTTGTACCCTTTTGTTGCTGCAACAAAAGCAATGCCAAGTCCTGTATTTCCCGTAGTTGGTTCAACCAACACGGTCTGAAACAGTGCATGATTAGGAATGTAAAGAAAATTCAAGATCCAGTACCTTGGATTGGAACAAACTATTACATCACAATACAGTAAGTTTAAAAATAGCAAACATTATATTGATCCGTACACAAAAGAAAATATTTATTATGTACCTTCCCGGGAGAAATTGCTCCAATCTCTTCGGCATTGGATAACATACTATAGCCAATTCTGACATTTTGAATAATAACAGATATTAATACATAATACAAACAAAAGAAATCGCAAACTGAAAATCATGGAATGTTGAAAACTTCTAATAAAATGAAGTCCCTCTAGAAGGGAAAAATAATAAAAAAAAAATTAGCTTATAAAGAAACTCATTTCCTTTTTTAAGCCAACAGAGAAGCAGCGAATATAGGAAAGTGAGTGTCTGTGTGTGCATCATAGTAACAGACTACCTGTCCTTAACACTGCGGCAAGGTTGCATAGACTCAAGTTTGGCAGCAATGTTAGCCACACAACCCTCCGTAACTTTATTCAGGTATACCATTGGCGTGTTTCCAATCAACTGCAGAAATTCGCAAAATCATTCGAAAGTAAAACAGAAGAAATTGCAGAAACATAAAGTAATCAACTAAAGGTTAAATTAAAATGTTCCAGCAGCAATAAAAATGTGTTGAAATTGCGAAGGGGAGTAGGAAGGAACCTGAGTGACATCTTCGGCAATGTTGACGGTGTCAAACCCTTGTCTGGTGGAGTGTACTAACGGAGTAGAAGGTCTGGTGGCGGCGGCGGCGGCGAGGGTGTGGTGTGGTTGAGAACGAGTATAGGGTTTGAGAGTAACAAAACGATGTCGTTGGATGAAGGGAGGAAGCGGTGGAGGGGAAGAACACCAACAAGGTGATGAAGAAGATAGCGCCATTTTCATTCTTAGACTCTCACTTTAAGATTTAAGATGGGTTTTGCTATTTATTCTTCCATCTTCTGTTGGCACGTGTGCAAGTCTGAGCTCTTTTGGATCGATTTATCTGCCTAACATAGACAAATTAACTAATTAACCAATGCATATAAAAAAATTGACATATACATATATTAAAATTAAACTATTTTATTCAAACATTTTATTATTTATTAATGTAATATGATGATAAAATGATTTTTTTTATGGTTGGTTTGCATAAAAGTACCCTCTATAAATTATAAAAAAAAATAGGAATTAGTATTTATTCTACTAAAATTAGTGATGGCAATTAGTTCTCTGTTAGTTTCTTAAGATTCGGTAAGTCAGTTTAATAATTTTGATTTGTCATTTTTTTTTATTCACCAGTGGATAAAAATGAGGTAGAATGAATTTATCCACCACTAATCTATTTTTTTAAAAATAAAAATTTTAACAATTTTTTTTATATTATATTATTTATAAGATGTGAATATTTAAATTATTAATATTTATAAATTATATTTTAATCTTTAATTTTAATTTATATATAAAATGTTAGATATATTATCTTTATTTTATATTTATCTTTTATCTTTAGTTACTTTGATATTATTTCTTATTTGTATTTTGGACTTAGCCAATATTTCTTCTATTATAAATAGAGAATCCTATGTGTGTATTCCAATATATAATTTTCATTATATTTAACATGTTATCATAGCCTAAGATTCCTCTAAGGTAAAAAGTGTCTGGTGTTTCTACCACTACATCCGCTGCCGGCGGCGGGGCCATCTACCGCTGTCGGTGGCGCCGTCGTCTACCTTGTTGTATATTGCTGCCATTTTCGACCGACGATCACACATTTTTTATCGTCTCGGCCAGGTGACTACCATGCCATTAAGGACGCCTTCATCCATCGGAGTTCCTTTCAAAGTTATGGATTTGCTCCCTTTTTCGTCGTGCATTGTGGCATGTTTGGTAGTTATTTAGAGCATCGAGGTTGCTCTTTTTCTTTTTTTTGATCTTTTTCCTTTTTCAAGTGCCTTGATTAGAGAATTTTTTATTTTTATAATTTCTCTCTCGTGTTTATTCATGGCTTATTCCGCTGTTGTCTCTTCTGACCTCTCTTTTCACCATTACGTTTGACCCGTTTACATATGTTTTTTTTTCATGGAAAAGATGGTTTGTTGTTAGTTTATTTATAGCCGTGGTAGCTCTCCAACAATTACCTTTTTATCCACTACTGTCATTCTAAGGGCAATTTGCAAGAAGAGATTTACATGGAGATTTGTTGCTCAGGAAGAGTCTTCTGGGTTGGTATTTTGTCTTCTATGTCGTCTTGCAAATCATTAGCAATTTGGTGTCTCTCGAGTGTAGAAGCAGATATTTTCATTAAGTATTTATGGATTAGATTAGTAACAAGCTTGGTACATACAATTTGTATGCACAAGCTTAAGGAAGAGTGTTAGATATATTATCTTTAAGAAATAATAACAAACTAACTAAAGATAAAAGATAAATATAAAATAAAGATAATATATCTAACATAAATAATAATAAAAATTTTAATTTATCTAATTATTAATTAATCAATTAAAAAAATTTAAAGTATTTGTATAATTAAATGTGATTTTAAGAATATAAATATAAATAAAAAACAAATCTTTAAAGTATAAAATGTAAAACAAAAATTAAAAAATTGATGAATTGACTAACATTTTCAACCAATATAACTCATATTTCTCTAATTGAGACTAAATTATTATTAGAATATTAAGATAACTTCCAACGTGAGTTCATCAACAACATGTACATTAATTAATTTCAAATACACTATCTTTCTGTGAAACACTTGGTCAATCTCATATTATATTCATGAATCCATTCATCATGAAATACATTTTTTATTCAAATTCATGCTCATAGCTTAACATAGAATAATGTTCAAGTCAATAATATAATCAAACATATAAATCAATAAATACAATCACTCAAAATTTCAACCAATATAATCAAATATTATTAACAATTTAAATAATTAAAATATGACGTGGGATCATTATTCTCATTCTAGATCTCTAATTAAAGATCTAACTCTTCAAAGTAAATAACATCATGTTTAGAACTTATGGTTGACTCAAAACAGAATTTAATATGGGGTTGAGTTTTCTAATAAACCTAAAATAATTTCTCTAAATATAGATATCCAAATAAAAATTTGAGTATTCAAATGAATCAATGCAAATTTACCAAATTGAAATGAAACCAAGTGAGAATTGAGATTTTATCCAAGTAACCTAGAAATAAAATTAAAGTGATGATTAATTTATTCAAAATTGTCAAATTTATTTCTTTAAGTGCAATAAAGAAAATGAAAGTTAAGATTTTAACTTAGTAACTCGAAAAATAGAAAAATAAAGAATGTCAAGAAAAATCAAAACCCATAGGTAAATAGCTAACATTTCTAAAAAAATCATTTACTTTTTAATTATAATTATCATTTTGTAAAAGTCTATTTAAAAGGGATGGAACCCATGCCCCGAAAGCCGCTATAGTTAGGTACCATTTGACTTATTATAAACTTTTGTCTAACTTATCACTTTTCTTTAATATAATCTCATTAATCACATTTCTATTTCTAAAAAAATTTATTATTACTAATAATAAGATAAAATTATTTTTATTTATTACGATAAATATTTTCGTAGGTTTTACAAGTTAAGATAATGTGACTCTTGTCATTTGAGTTGTCTGTTAGTTTATTAAGATTTAGTAAGTTAGGTTTGTAATTTTGATTTGTCAGTTTTTTTCATCCACAAGTGGATAAAAATGAGATAGAATGAACTGATCCACTAATATGTTTTTTTTTTAAATCAAAATTTAAGAGATTATTTGTTTATTATATTATTTATAAGATATGAATATTTAAATTATTAATATTTATAAATTATATTTTAATCTTTAATTGAAATTTATATATAAATAATAATAATAATTTAAATTTATCTTATTATTAATTAATAAATTAAAAAATTAAAGCATTTATATAATTAAATGTGATTTAAAAAATATATATATATAAGTAAAAGAAAAATCTTTAAAATATAAATTTTTTAGAAAAATAAAATAATTGATAAATTGACTAACATTTTCAACTACGGTTCATCAAATTTCATTTGAAGCACACTAACAGCGTAGTCGAAAGAGGCTAGACTATGTCATTTTCTCATCCTAGCTAAATAATAATGGTTGGTATTTTAAAAGTGGTAGTAAGTTAAAAATACTGAGACTTTATTGTTTTAATATTAAAAGGTTTTAATATAAAATGAACGGTTATAAACGAATTTCATTATTTTAAAACACATAATCTCTCTAGAAACTACTTTTCTAGAGTTCTCTACCTTCTCTCTATGAGTTTTAACTCCTGAGTCATCTCTTTGATGATCAGGCAGTTCCTAATCGACCATGGCGACGAGGTCTACATTTCTATCAGATCAGTTTTTCAAATAGAGTAAGTCAATTTTCTACTATTTTTCTCTAGTTTCATGTTTTCCAATGCATGTGGGGTTTCGCTCTATCGCATGTATGGTCTGAGTTTTCTTTTAGGTTCTTTGTTGATAAGTGGTTCTAACAGAGTACCCTGATCATGATTTTGTGGTCTATAGGTGCAGATAGAACTCTTTGAGTTGTGAAAGTGGTATAAGGACTTCTAGAACAGTTTGGTCTTATTAAAAGGTAAGGGAAGCTAGTTTTATTTGATTTTGTTGTTAGGCAAGTTATAATTAATGTTGGTACGGTGAAATATTGATTGAATTGTGAAATTGCATTGAATTGAGAAATATAGTATGTTGAGTTGTTTGTATATGTTGTGTATTGATGTGAAAACTGATGAATGATGAGGTGAAATGTGATTTCTGATGTAAATGGTGTGTGTGATGAATTTGAGATACTAAATTGGATGAAACATGAGTTGTCAAACTGTTATAGATCATTGTTTTGTATTCAACAGAAGAGATAGGTAGTTTTTGGGCTAAAAAGGGGTTTTAACATGTGAAAAGTTAAGATAAAGGTTATCTTGAAAATACATTGTTTTAGGATTGGTCTAACGGTTGATTAAGACTTTTTTGAGTCATATGTTAGCAAATTTCTAATGTAGAACTGGTTGTTATCATTTAGTGTGTGTTTTGGTATAGTTTTTAGTTTACTTTTAGGGGTTTTCACTAGTGGTATTTTTATTTAGGAGGTCTGGACATAATGTGAGGTTTTGGGGCTGTTATTAAGTCTATTAAGACTTGTTCAAGTTGTTAGTTGCATAAAATTTGGTGTTAAAAGGTATAAAATTGAGTTTGGGGGTTTAAAGTAGTTAAATTGGATTGAGGTAGCAAATCTAAGTTAGGAGAGTGTTCTTCAATGTAGCTTGGTGCATACGAGATCCTAAGGATCAGTAGAATGTGTGGGGGAAAGTGTTCAAGTATAGATTTGAAATGTATATATGAAAGGTTAATATTTGCTCTGCGCAATTCCACAACTCATGGGAAAATCCACAATCTGCCTGTGGAGTCCTCTGTTTTCAAATTCGCACTTCATAAAGTAAATCCACAGGTCGTGGAAAAAGCCACAACTTAGTTTTTGAACTTGTTGGTTTTCAATTTGTTTCTCTTGAGATAAATCCACAGGTTGTGAAAACGTTCACAGCTAGGATGTGGAACTCTCTGGTTTCAGCTCTGCATCTTTGACATCAATTCTTACAAAGTTGTGATTTTGAAGTGTCTTTCTAGTGTATTGGTTTATGAGTTATGTTAACTTGTTTTCTTGTTATTGTTGGAGTCTTAGTACTCTATATATATGTGAAAAGTGATATGAGAATGAAAAGTGTGTTGTCAGAAGAATCTCGAGGAAAGATTCTATTTTCTAGCAAGTTGTAAGAGAATGTTTGATAGAGAGACTGCGGTACCCATGTATCCTAATATTCTACCATTTAACTCATGTAGAGTTGGATGGGGTGGCAGAGAGAATGGCAGGAGGTCTTCACCCAACCCTATGGGTTTTAGGAGTAAAAGATTTACCTCATGGTGAGTAGGTCGAGTTACCCTTGTTTATAACTCTACAGAGTATAAATACTACCATAAGTGCATGCATGCAGTAGTCTATATCAACATCATATCTGGATAAGTGAGTACAGTGGTCTAGTGGTTG
Source organism: Vigna reflexopilosa (assembly GCA_027742785.1). NCBI lineage: Eukaryota > Viridiplantae > Streptophyta > Magnoliopsida > Fabales > Fabaceae > Vigna > Vigna reflexopilosa. Next base: position 15,321,204 of record CM050914.1, read on the forward strand.
TATGAATTGGTTGTTCTTGAATGTTGTTAATTGTTGAACCAAATTATTATCTTAGTCTTTATTTGTACGCTATCTTACCCTTGCTTTTGGGTTGTCAGTCTCTGTGTATATGTTTCTCTTTTGCGATGATCACCTATATGGTGTGAGCTTAGGGAGACGTGTTTTTCAGTTGCTTCAGCGAGAGGTGAGGGTGTTACAAATGAGAAGTAAGATAGTTCTATAGCTATAGATCTTGTCCTTGTGAAAACTTTAGTTTTATATAATTATTCTATTATCATATGTAAACGATTCGTTTAACGATTCATTTTAGTAGTATTTTACTATTAAAAATTGGATGATACAGAAGTTACATCTTTCATTTTTTAAATTAAATATCTTGACACTAATATTTTTAATAAAGTAATAATTTATTAAAATGTAAGATGGATGTAAAAAAGAGAAGGGATATCAAGAAATCCATTATCCTAATGCTAGGATCATGTTAGGACCATACGATCTATATTATATCCCATTAGACATTTTAAATAATAATACTACTATGATGAAAGCAAACATTAACGAAAATTAATGTTATTATTTGTTTTACATGATTAGTTATGCATTTGAAGGGTTTTAGGACCAAATAGTATTCATATGAAGGATTTTAAAGGATTAGACGAGTATTGGAATATAGTAAATATGCCTTAATCAAAGATTCTTACACATTGGATTGATGGATCATTTCATGCATAGAACAAAAGGCATTCGCTTTAAAATAGACGCAGAAATCTGGAGGGAACAACCGAGAGGTAAAAGCATGACGTATAGAGTCTCTAAACTCCCAAAGTACAACTTAACGTTGACACAGCCAGATGGTGTCGTGTCATATCCCTTTGGAAACAGTTCACCAAATCAAGAACAAAGACACTTTCATTGTACATCCTATGAATCAGGTAAGTAAGAACTTTACATTACAATGTCAACGGCAAAATCATCACTACATTCGTATATTACTACGGGATGTTCATGTTCTAACATTTCTAAAGGCCAAACCTAAAGTCATGTGCCACGATATCTTTGGTGCACAACTCCAAACCAACAAGCGTGCATTCATTGATCGGTGCAGGTATTGATCTGTGCTAACTTCTCTGAAGAGACCTGAAAAACCTTCTAGACCTGTTAGTTTTCAACTTCATGAAAGGAACCTTGCGTTTTACAGCCTGCCAAATCATTTGCACAGCATCACCCTCCTTGGAAGGGAACTGAAACTCATAGAAACTCTCAACCTCTTTCAACCTGTTCCACATCCTGGTCCACTCTTCCTCCCCAATGCTCCTGATGAAGTCTATCAGATACCTCTTTTTCAGGGCATCTCTGGTGCGCACAAATATGCAGAACTGAGAGTAGTCAAGGACGTCCTCGAATGGCAACTCGATTTCGTCGCTGATTATCACAGGAACACAGTGACTGGCTATGGCATCAAACAAACGGTTTGATGAAGGGGTGTCTCCGGCTATGTTGAGGCAGAACTTGGAAGAACGCATGCCTTCTGTGGCTTTTTTAATTCCACCCTTTTGAACACTCCCAAATGAAAAATGCACATCCTTTTCGTTTTTCAGAAGATAGTATAGCTCGTGCCGAACATGACCTCCCTGAGTGAGTATGAGAACCAAAAAGGGTCAAGTTGAGCACAACAGATTTTCTGAACGAGAAGCAATATCTCACATGGAACAGTTTGATGTAGTTTCAAGAGTACTTTTAAACTTATCTGTCTAACAAGGATTATCTGTCTTTTACATGATAGATTTGAATACAATTTTTTTATAAATATATCAGTTTTCACTTTTAGCTCTTAATCTCCATAATGTTCAAGGACACATTTAGCTATTTGTGTCAATTAATGCTGGTATTAGAAAACTTATGTATGAGTCCATACGTATGTAAGTATTGTTCTGTAGTGTGGTAACTAAGAATGCCAAGTTTTTCTTACAATGGAAGGACCACAAACAGAATATTTGGATGTTGTGGGAATCACAAAAAAAATTGCATGGACTAAAACCTACAATAGAAGATATCAAACCTTATCCCATACACATTGGTGATAATGTGATGCAAATTTTGCTACAAATACAAGCATGGTATACATTTAACATTAGCTGATACCAACTGCATCCATAAATGAATGTTCACAGTAAACATTATTAGGGATTTGATGACACAACAACTTATAGGTCTGAAGTTTCAAACGAGAACCTGTGGTCCTCTGCACAAACTGAAAATATGACCTCATTCCATTACTTTCTAGTTTTATCAATAAAAGACAACTTTAGCCTCTTAATTTTTTTCCCCTTAAAGTGCCAACATCTAGTAGTTGTGTACACTTATTTAACAGAGCTGATCAATTAAAACACAGTTTTTCCAAAGAAAGAATTAGTTGTGCTGAATATTGCCATTGCATCAAACCAAAATGAAGAATGAAAGGAAAGAGATTCAAAAGCCTATACGTCTGATACAAAATTATGATGAAAGACAGAAAGGAAAGATTCAAGAAACTAAAAAACCAAGACATCAGATAGTGAGAGAAACATACATCTTTTCTGTATATTGCTCCTTGGAAGTAGAGCAATATTGGACGGCTACCAAAAGTGGATTGATCATTATCATAGGATCTAACCACATGTTTGTAAGGTGCAATCACATCTTTCTCAACATTAGCCACGTTGGGAGGATACCTCCCAAAATCTGAGAGAATGAAAGCTCCTGGCCACAACTTGGTTCTTGCATCTAACATACTATTTGGATGGTGAGCCAAGATGACATGATCCTTCCCCCCTGACCTCTTCCATTCCTCTTGTGCTTTAACATAATTCACCAACTTTTCCTGCAGCACCTGGTTCCTGCTCCTCTTCTCGTGTGGGCCAGTTTTAGAAAACCGATTATAACAAAGAGAGGAAAAGAATGGTACAAATATCACATCAGCATCACTAGAGTTTCTAACTCTCATCACACTCTTTGCTTTAGATTCTGCTTCAGCTTCAGTTACCTCTGAATCAAGAAGATCCATAGTAAGCCAATACTCTATACTATGCTGCAAATTCAACCCTCCAGGGTAATGGGGTGACACAGCTTTGATATCAGGCCAAACACTGTCAGCATTCTCTTGAGGTTTCCAATCCAACAGTCCAAAATGGAACTCAGGAGGCAAATCATACATGAAAACTCTCAGCACCCGTGGTTTGCATTTCACACCTTGTTCTTCCGGCACGTGTTGTAGTAGTGGTTGTTGTGCCACAACACGTGCTGTTGTCGTCGTTGCTGCTTCTGCTTCTATGCTGTCACCGAGTATTGCTCTATTACCAATCGAGGGTTCTACTTCTTCTACATCATTTTGCTGCACTGGATCAGAATATGAGTCGTTGAAGGAAGTGAAAAGGCTGGAGTTAGACATAGCATCGGATTGCGTGGAACGCAGAACAAACAACCACGACAACATGAACAACAACGTTGTCATTGCGAAGAAAAAACACAAGGCCTTCTTAGAAACAACCTTGATGGCAGAGGCAGGCATGGTTCTGTCGACCATTGTAAAAACAGCATTCCAAGCAATCACAGTTGGAAGCAAGGTGAAGTTTGATGTCTGAAACAGTGAGAATAACGTGAAAAAGCCATAAGGGTCCGTGAATGGTTGGTTGTGGTGACATAAGAAGAAGAAGAAGAAGAAGAAGAAGAAGAAGAAGAAAAAGAAGAAGAGTTTGTATTTGGAGTTGTTTGTATTTGTTTGTTGTGTTTGTGAGTGATAGATATAAGAGCGAGGGAATAGGGTCTAACTGTGGAAGCGTTCTCCATGATTAAAGGGTCTCCACGTTTTTGGGTACAAATGAATCAATGCATCATCGATTTCAGAAGTAGACAATTTGGTGATTTCAAAATAGTACAGAAGTTTAACGTGGAAGTTTGTGCTAATAATAGTTTAGTATTACAGATCTTACCGTGCCGTGTACTGTTATGTGAACAAAACATATTCCTTGGAAAAACCGACTATTTACAATTCTTTATCTTATCGCTAATTTTAAATGCATTACAATTACTACTATAATTTTGTTTAAATTTTTATAATATTTAAAGTAATCATGAAGTAGCTTTAATTATAAAGTTCAAACAAAAACTAGTGGAAATATTTTTTTGTATTAAAGTTACTTTTTATTATATTAAAAATAAAATATGTCCATACTTATTATGAGGTGATTATTTATTTTAAAATATATTTGAACTTTTTTTATTTTCTTTATCTTTTTAAATAGAATGAATTCGCATATTCCTTTTAACACCAACTTGGGAATCAATTAGATAAAATGCGAAAGAAAAATAGACAAATGATAGAATGTTATTTAAATTAAAACCTGAGAATCGTAATATAGTTTCGAATTAATTGTTAATTTTAAAAGCTAAATATCATTTTTTTCTTGTTTTTCAAAATTAAATGTCAAGTCTTAAATCTAAACCAGTCTCTATTAAAAAAAAGTTCACCTTGTTTTCCAAACAGAAATGCAAAACCAGTATCTATTCAGGTTTCAACCGTATGAATGAAATACAAAAGAAAAACATAACTAAAAAGATAAACTACTTTAAAAACTAATTCAACTTAAGATATTTTAAAACTGGAATAAAAAAATATTCTAACTATATTTCAATCCACGTGTTTTATTTTAAAATATGCAATTGAAAAATAGAAAGAAAACACGACCATTTTAAAAACTATTTCAACTAAAGATATTTTAAAATAAAAATCAAAACTATTTCGGCTCTATTCTAATCCAACATGTTTTCTTTCAAGATATGCATTTGAAAAATAGAAATAAAACAAAATTAAAAAGATAGGCTATTTTAAAAACTATTTCAATTAAAGGTATTTTAAAATTAAAATTAAAATTATTTTAGCTCTATTTTAATCTAATACGTTCAATTTTAAAATATGTATATTAGAATTTGAAAGAATCTAACAAATTAGCAGAGAGTGCCTCTTTCATGATCTTGGCTCGGGGTGCATTGTGAGGGGTGTATAGGTAGAAATGTGATCCTCGATGGATCATTTGGATGTGAACCATTTCCTCTATTGATTCCATCGATCGGTTTATTTCTTTCCTTCTTCTTACTCGTTGTCGTCTATTGCTGATTTCGTTGAAATTTTTGCATGTCCTCCACTCTCATGTGTTTTATAGCCCTTTCTGTCAGCTCCTCCATTGTCTTTGTTGGCCACATACACAAACTATCTATAAACGGTCGTGGTCTTAGGATCGTCACCACATGTTGCAATGAAAACTTCTAGTTGAGGTCCTTAAGTTGTCTTAAGGTCCTACCATAACAGTCTATGAAGGTTCGAAGGGGATCATCCTTCTCTTGATGTTCATCAAGGCTAGGGTGGTCAGATTCTTCATTTGGATCGTTGCAAACTATCTGCCAAACAAAGAGCGCACTCTCGAGAAGTTCTCTATGGAGTTTGGTGGCAATAAAATAAACCACGTCAAGGCTTATACCTTTAGAGATAAGGAGAAGCCTCACCACACTAGATCACTTGTGGTGTAGAACGCCATTAGGTTGACTAACATCCTCAAATACTCGTTAGGATTAGTTGACTAGTCATACTTCTCAGAGGTTGGAGGTGTCCATCAATCAAGCATGGGCATCTCCATGATTGTCGGGGTGAAAGGTAACAAACTAGTCGTATGGACCATCTGCATAGAGGGATTGCCCTTGTTGGCTCCCGTACTCCCTTCCCGTATCGTCTTGCACGATTCTTCCTTCTACTATTGGGAGAAAACTGACTTTGGCCGCCTAGACTGTTTGGCAATCTGCTCCTTACGAGCGGTTGCATTCTCAACCCTTAAAGCCCTTATTTCCTCTTTGTGCCTATGTTGCATATCCTGCATTTGGCGTTGCATCACTCTAATAGTCTCCATGGGATCCTGCTGGCTGCTTGATTATTTTGGTCCTACCATGCTCATGTTTCTTGTGGTCATTATAAGGTTGTTATGTTGAATTCTCAGTCCCAGGGTGGACGTCAAAATTTTTCAGGTGTGGAAGTCAAGGTTAATAGTTCACTATTGTTTAAGTTGTTGGTAGTTCAAGTACTCATCATCACGTTACTGTTTGTCCTTGTCGTTCATCCATTATGCTTGGAGGTTACCTACGAAAGGTACTAATGTTAAAGTCAATAAAGATTCATCAGCTCAAGCTATTAATGTGTATTATATTTATAGATTTTGAAATGAGTTTTTGATTAGTCGTAACTTAATTATGGTCCAATTGGTGAAAATTATGTTGTCTTAAACTTATCAGAATCAATATTAATTTCTCCTTTTACCTGACCATTCAGTCTCATCTCTCAATCATTCAGTTCAAAAAGAACTCGTGTGGAAAGGTCAACTATTCACTCCATAGTCATACATTACGAAAAAAAATACAAAAGTTATTGTTTTTATCCCTAATTGTATATAATCTATCCACTTAGTCTCATATGATATAAATTTACAATATAGAAAAGTGAAAATTGAGAACATGGAAAAAGAAAGTGTAATAGTAGTAAACCAATGTTTTTAACAAAAAGGTTGATACTTATAAAAACAAAAGGCAAGTAAAGCATGGACCAAATCTGTAATTTTGTAAGTTAAAGGATTCAATTTCCTAAAAGAAATAATAATAATTTAATTATTCATTAGAGTATCTTTACACGTAGTACAAAAAGAGTTAAATTCAAACTTATAACAACTTCATTCATTATGCATTGCTACCATTCATGAAAGAGTTAAATTCAAACTTATAACAACAACTTTATTGACACATATATAACCGTATCCATAAACATTATTAAAGTGCACAAAGTGCTGTATGCCATAATATTAATACGAAAAATTAAAATACAGAAAAAAAAAACTCATGAATAATTAAAGTGTTGTATGCCATTATATTAATACGAAAAATTGAAATACAGAAAGCACAACTCATGCATAACTAAAGTGCTGTATGCCATTAATATTGTATTATAAAATATATAAATTACACAAAATTGGAGGAACAGAATGGTGTCGTGTTGTAGTTGGTTATCACGTCAGTCTAACACACTGAAGGTCTCCGGTTCGAGTCCGGGCGACGCCAGTTTGATGTGTCATTTCTATAAATAATGTATGCTTTAAATAATTTTTGTTTGAAGTTTTTTTTTTTTTTTTTTTTTTTTAATTTTTAAACCTTTTAGTATGTCCTTACTTTCATAAAAATGCTTAAATGATGACATCAGAATGAAATGCTCAAAAGAAAACTAGAACACTGGAATTTGTTATATATTTTTTGTAACTACATAAGTCCTATTTGCTTAATTATCCTTAGTCTGTCTTTATTTAGTTGTGGTTTATATATTACCTATGTAGATGCTTGAGTATCTCCTCCCATGTTGTGGTATTGGTGGAGGTGTCTTCGACTATCTAGTTTGTGTAGGTCGAGGTATCATCTTCCTTAACTTCTTAGTATAAAATATGTAATATATTAATATGTTTTAACTACAAGTTAATGAATATTTAAACCACTAATTGAATAATTAAGCTACTAATAAAATATTAAGGTCAATGTGAGTATATTTTTAGAGTTTGTACAAATAAAAATTGATTAAAATGATATAAATAAGTGATTATTTCAATGTATATACTATCTCTTCATTGTATATTAATCATTAATTATTTAATTTGAATGTTGAACTGTCTTAGAAAATATATTTATCCATCAATTCAAGTACCAACCAAGGGTAGAATACCTCTCAAATAAAGTAGAGAACATTTTAATCTTATGAAAGTTACTTCAACTCTTATGAAAATATTTGCCACCTTCCATGAGACAAGTAAGGACTAATTCATAAAGCTTATTTTTAGTTAAAGTTCTAATGTAAATTCTATTTTGTAAATAGAAGGTTGCATCAATTGTTTGTACCCAAAAGTGTTTACGAGTAAAGTTTAAATTAGACATTATTCGTGAATATTTTTTGTGAAGATTTGTTTTTTCTCACCATGACATAATTTTGTTAATGTATTCTTGGAATAATGTTATGGTTAATATCATAAATTTTGCAAAAGACTCAAAAGTTTTCATTTTCAAATTCTCATCCACATTCGGAAGTATATGATGTGTCTTGTAATAATTGTATACTATTAAAAGAAAATATTACATAAAGTATTTAGGATACATTGTTACTATTTTAAATGTGTGAATCATTTAAATGTTCACGAAAATTTATAACTTCTATACAAAATTTGACTGATTTTAATGTTGTTAAAATGCTCAATTTTAAATTTTAAATCATATACAGTTGTGACTACGATTTTTCTTTCTTTGCACAATCCATTTAAAGAAATATTTTACTCAAGTAATGTTCTTCAGATTACATGCTTTAGTGAAAAAAATATATAAAATTGTTAAACAGTTTAACTTTGAACAATTCACATTATATATACTCAAATAGTTAAAGCCTATAATATGGATTTAATTAGTAGTTAGAGCATGCTCATAGGGGTACCCCTACCACCCTCACCCAATGAAGAACATAATCTCAACCTCCTAGTTACTTACCACTGGTTTGCTAGCTATTATATTTTTCATTAAATGAAAAATTTTATTTTTTTACATATTAAAAAGCAAAAATTATTACTACATGAAAAATTAATAGTACAAACAAGCATTAATTATATATATATATATAACATGTTTTTATCCATTCCCATGAATTAGTACCGTCTATCTTGTCTGAAAATTGAAGACTGATTTTAACTCAAGACCTTTGCATCTGTCTGAAAAATATGCCAAAGTGATAAAAAATTTAGTCAAAACTAATAAGTCTAATTTATAAATTGCAACTCTAGAACAGGGTAATATTATCAATCTCATTTCATACAAGAATCAATTATTTCAGGCTTCAACTCTGAATTTCTGTGCTAAATGCACTGTTGGTCCAATGCTTCACATATTCATAGCCAGGAAAAATAAAACAAATCGTTGTTCTAAGCTTTTCAATGGCCAAGGCCATGAAATGCATGCAATGTTAATCACCCCAATGAAGAATCAGAACTGGAACTGCATCTCAGGAGCATATTCAAGAGCATCAAGGTGTGCAGCCATGGCCTTGTTCATAGGTGGTGGCCCACATCTCAGGATCTGAAAATCCGCACCAAACATGATTAATCAGTTATCTTCCTTTTTTCACGTGATGATTAGCAAAAGAAAACATGGTAACACCATTTTGGAGTAATATGTGAAACAGTGAAACAATTACCTTAACATCAGAAGCTGGAGCAGGGCAATGTGCTTGAATCATCTCCTTAGTCACAAATCCAACACCACCATCCCAAACCTCCGGAGGCTAGGCAGATTACATAATTCAAGAACACATCAAAACAAATGACCATTAGTTATACCTGTTAAGAATTATAGGTTTAGGTTATGGATGAAGAAAAAGAGATAAAGATAATGGTCAAGTTCCACTAATTTATTCCACAAGTCCAATGAAGTTTTGTCCTTGCTGTAAATTTATAAACAAAATCTTGAAGAACTGCCTTTTTATAATCTTGCTGGCACTTTGTTATTTGATGCCATCAAGACCATGATTTTGCAAGGCCCTTCCAACAAACAAAGCAAAAGCAACTAATGAAATAGATAAGAAGAAAATTATAGTTCCACGTGCCATGAGAACTAACCTGATTTAAGACGTAGTATACTTTGAATTGATCTGGATAGTTAGAAGTAAGGCCATCAAGTTCTTCCTGTACATACAAATAAGTGGACTTTCATTATTTTGTGGTAAAAACTTAGTCTATGATGCATTGACAGAAGGAAATAACAGATGAGAAAAGTAAATATATCATGTGCAGGAAAGCAGTTGTTCAATTCTTTCACTCTATAAAAGTTTAAAGTATAGATTTCTACAGTGTTGGAAGGCACTCAAAAGCTCCTTCCATGAGTATAATGTTTGCTCCTGTGCGCGAAAAATGTATGGAACACTAACTGTCTGTTTACTTAACAAAACGTTGTCTTATTTCATTAGTTGTTTTTTCAATTTTAACCATAAAAATGTCACCTTGTTTTTGTTTTGTCTTTTGTTTTCAAAGTTTTAGGTAGAAAACAGTGTCAACAATCAAAGTTTGTCTTTTACTGTTTCCTATTCAAAACTTCAAAAATACAAAACAATATGGAATTTTTCTAAATATTGAATTAAAGTTTGTTATTTAATGAACAAAAATTGCACTTTCATTCAACATAATGTCCTAGAAAACTTATGGTAAGCAATGCATTCATCACAGATTCTCAAACTAAATGAGCAATGTCATTTACGAAATGAAAGGATAAATGTTAATTACCTTCAAAAGAATATCCTCATATGTAACATTGGCGTAGATAAGATGTACTTTGGTCTTGTCCTTAGGGTTTTCTAATATAGCTCTAGCAACCTTCAGCAACAAGAAACAAACAAATTAGTTACACAGAACTGTGATAGGAATTTCCTCTTAATGATGAACAAAAGACCAGTGTGTTAATGACATACTTGGAACATTGGGGTGATTCCAGACCCTCCAGCAAGCATGCCAAATGCCCTAACCTCACCAGGTTGGTATTTAAAACGTCCCTGGAAGCAATAATGTTAAAGTCCAACCATCTAAATAACAAGTCGTTCATTTGGTGGCAGACATTATGAATATGGAAATGCATACAGTTTGTTTGTTTGTTTTTTTTATTTCATCAACTTAATCAAAATGAAGTTAATTTTTCAATTTACTTCACCTAATATCAAGAAAATATTTTTCAAATATATTTTTATTATATAAGAACACACAATATGGAAATCATAATTTTACAGTACAAAAAAATTTAAATAATGCAAAAATATTTTCTATTTTAACAAATTATTTTCCCCATTTTTTATTCATTTGATTATATTTCAACACAGTGTAGCAACACATTGTCTACAAAATGCAACAAAACAGGGACTTGTCTGGCTTGACAAAATGTTTTCTGTATTCATTACCTATTTTTACCAATAACTACAGAAATATCACCTAGTTTTTGGTCTCTAACAAAGCTGAATGATGTCGAGTGATCCATTTAACTGACCTTAGTGAGAAAAGGCCTTTGATTTTGTGCTTATTTGTGAAAGGGTGTTGCTTCCTTCACCCCCATAATATATAAAGTGACCAACATGTCCCTATTATAACACCTCAATCAATTCGAAACATGTTTAAGAACATGTAATTTGGGTCATTTCCGGATTATGCAATCAGGAATTATCCCAAGTATATTTCGTATTATATAATTCAAAACTATATTCCAAAGTATGTAATCCGGAATTACATAGTCAAAAATATTGTTCTAGATTATACAATCCACAATCCAAAAATATTGCTCTGGATTGTCATAAATATTGTTCTAGATTATACAATCCAAAATACTGTTCTGGATTAGGCAATCCAGGATATTATTTTTGATAACACAATCAAAAAATATTATTTGGATTACAAGATCTAGAATATTCCAGATATATTATAAAAAGGGAACATAAGTCGTTTTTTACAATATGGGGGTGGAAGAATAAAATATGGAAGTGGCGGAAGAAAAATATTTTAAAAACAAACCAGAGTTTTCTCAAACTAGTTCCTCTTAAATGGTAGAAGAAACATTTACCTTGGGTCCTCTCACAGCAAGGAAGTCACCAACTCGCAACTCACGGAAATGGTGAGACATCCTACCTTGTGGGTACATCTAATAAATGCATATTTCAGACAGAAAACCGATTATTCAAGGGAGAGAAAGTAAAATAATGCAGAGTTAGGAAAAGCATAAGCATGAAAAATGGATTCTGAAAATACCTTAATAACTAGTTCAAAATGTCCAACATCAGAATCCAAAGTAGTAGGGGTATAAGGTTTGATAACCTCTTCACCTTGTGCATCTTTACCCCTGTTTGAAAAGTTTGTTTGTTCATAATGTGTCAACAAACATTGATAAATAAACTAAAAAAGGAAAGATTTTCTGCTATAAATATTAATTATCGATGTAATGATGCAATTGCAATAGCTATTCTCAGCCAGTATTTAGGGAACAAATTGTGCAGATACTGAATTAAACGCATACAAGTTGAACTAATCAGTGACAAGGAACATATACAAAAAAAATAAAAAATCAGACAACAGAACCTGCAACTTATGTGTTGCCCAATTGGAAGACCCAAAACAGATGTAGGTGTTGGGAGGGCAAATGTGAACTTTGCAACATTATGGCTCAGCTGTGAACGCTTAACAAGTTTGAACTGTTTAAAGTTCTCCGGGTCCAAGCAACCTATAAGCATGTGGAAGACATGAATTAACACTTTTAAGTATATAGTAGAACCAAATTTAGCATGTCCAAAGGTCAAGTGCATTTAGTTTTACATTATTTCAGGCTGCCACCAAGCTTTAGTATAACTTAGATTCATAGTCAAAGATTTATTTAAGATATTTCACTTTCTGAAGAGTAAACATGACTCCATGTAATGAGAAATTCTATTTTCCAAGAACAATGGACTCAGTGAAGAGGAAAGTACAATTTTTTGGCCAACTCAATCAGAAAATACCACTGCCAACTCTATCAGACAAAGCATGGTCACCCATTTATGTTATTAGTGATGGACTCCTGAATCATGACCGTATAATTCTGCCGAACTACCCCTAAGACACTAAAAGGAAACACAATCAAACCAAACAGAAACTATACTTTTGGAACAGAAATATAGAATAACCACATGAAAAACCAGCATGGAATAAACCTAAACTCAGAGCAAGGTTGACTAATAACAGGTAAAAGGCTGAAAGTTTTCCTTACGATTCCAAAAAAGTTAATATAAAAAAAATAAAAATAAAAATTCATGTGGTAAAGCATTATAACCAAAAATAGATAGAAAACCCCAAACACATGAGACATACTTTTGACATGCAAAATTGTGCCTGGATAAGAGACCAACGTATACTCACTGATCAGAAAAACAACCAGCCAAAACTAACGTAAGGAAAAACATGAAACAACAAGGTGCATGAACAGAAAATAAACTCAAAATATTACACAACAGATCCATTCCAACGAAAATCATACTGAACTTACTACACAAACACAATGAGCACTCTCCAATAATACACAAACTGAAGCAGTGTAGGGCTGGTAGGCACACTGCTTGAGATAGAAGTATGGAAAATATGCTTAGGAGAGTGATTCATCTCTTATTCATTAATTTATAACAGTTCCTTATATCAAACATACAGAAAAGCGGTGATTAATCCTACATATAAAGGTCAGGTAGGTAATGGTAGAGAAGCAATGTGGAAAGAAAATAAAGATACTAAGGACAAATGGAGGTGGTGAATATAACTCAATAGAATTTCGAGAGGTATGTGATCAATGGGGTATTTTTGATGGGGTAATAGTTCCATATACACCCCAACACAATGCAGTAACTGAAAGGAGGCACATAACTATGATGAATATCGTGAGGGCTTTGCTGAATAGAAAGTTATTGCCAAATAAGTTTAGGTAAGAAGCTATGAGCACAACTATTTACATCTTGAATAGAAGTGCAACAAGAAAATTGAAGTGAACAACTCTAGAAGTGAGGACGGGAAGATGATTATTTAATGGTATTTAAGTCTTCTTGCTTTAAGCATATAACTGAAGAGAAAAGGAAGTCATAATAGTATAATCCAATCCAATTTGGAGAGGATCAGATTTTAATCTTGGTCAAAAAGACGAGGATGGTGTAGAGAACTGTGATCAACACTCTAGACAAAAAAAACCTTTTGTGAGACCACAGAGAAATAGGGTGCCACTATGGCGTTTGCCTGATTTTGAAAGGTTCTCAGATAATGCATTAACAAGGGAAGGAGAGTTGCTAAACCAATTAACTTTGAAAAAGCCATTAAAGAACAGAAATGTGTAGTTTCTACGATAGTGGAATTGAAGTCGATTGAGAAGAACAATACAGGGGATTTCGTACCTCCACACAAAAAAGCCTATACCTGTGAAATGGATCTATAAAATCTAGGTGAATCCAGATGGATCAATTTCCAGACATGGAATAGGAGAATTGATTCATTCTTATCTGAAAAAGGCTTTGTGGAGTGCAAAAATGAGTATGAAATCTATGTGAATGGAATAATGGGTACAAGCAAGAGATTGCAGAATTCAAAAGGAAAATGAAACAAGAGATTAAGATGATAGATTAGGGAACACTCGTATTTTTTGGGCCTGGAATCTCTACATATTAGTAATGGATTGTTTCTTCATCAAAAAAATAAAGTGTGCATGTGACGTATTGAAGAGATTCAATTTCAATATGCATAACTGTAATCAAGCTAAGACTCCAGCAGAATCTAGAATTCCACATACTCAGATTGGTGTGAGACAAAGATGATAGGAAGAGTACAGGTGGCTATGTTTTTCAGCTATGAAACACTGCTTTATCATGGTGTTCAACAAAAAAACAATCAGTTGTAGCTCTTTCGTCGTGTGAGACAGACTATATTGTTGCATCACCAGGGGCATGCCAAGCTGTGTGGCTCCAAACCTTACTCGAGCACATGCACTTGGAAATGGAAGAACCAATGAAACCTGCTGTTGACAATATTTTAGCACTTAACCAAGCCAAAAATTCAGTAGCACAAGGAAGGACCAAACACAGAGACAAGATTGCATTACTTGAGAGACCAAGTGAATAACGGGAACATAGAGTTGGTCGATTGAAAGACAGAAGATCAAGTAACAGATCTCCTGACCAAAACACTGAAGATTGAAAACGCTGTAACTCTTAATAAAAAGTTGCATCATTGAGAAGTATGAATTAAGGGAGTGTGTCATGAATAATTCAGATTGCAAAATCTAATAACAGAAAGTTAGTAAGGAGTTAACTGTAATATAAGATCAAAATACGGCAAAAAATTCAATGACTCTTTTTTTCTCTTCCTATTCCCATCCCTTGCAATATGCTTTGAGTAAGTGGTTTTCTTCCCCTAACACTATTTAACCTTTCTTAGAAAATGAAATAACATCTTTTGAAAAAATAGAACCACCTCGTACACATCAAACTTCATTAAAAAAGGCATCTTGGATCTTCTCTCACTCGTACAACTAAGACAAAGAATACCCTTATGAATAAATCAAAAGAGAAAGCACAAATTCCAAAGGGGGAGAAGATGAAGCTGAAAAAGGTGAAACCTTTGCGTTTCTTAGATGAAAAGAGAAAGACAGCACCAATCCCCACAGCCACTACGGCCACGGCCACACCCAGAAGTATCTGATTTTCCGGAGATTGCAAGAAATCCATGATTTGAATGATGGGTGAGGTGATGAGGAAAATGGGCGTGCGAAGGGAGAAGAGGAGATGAAGTAGTATATAAGGAAGAAAATGGAGAAGTGATGGAATAAATAATATGAAAGAGAAAGGGTATTTATCGGCTTGCTGGTAGGTGAAGGGAGTGAATGGACTTTGGTGTTGAAGGAGTGAACCAATGGTGGTGACTGAGGAGAGGGATCTGGTGCAACAACTACCAATCTCTCTCACTTCTCTTGAGAAATGTGTTACCAAATCAATTTCACATCATTCTATTGAATTTTCGACAAATAAATTATATTCTACTAAAAGACAAAGAAATGCAATCATACAATAATTAAACGATAGGTCTGTTCAATAATTTAAAAAATATAAAGAAAACGGAAAAATTGTCTTGAAAAATTTATATTTTATAAATAAGTTAAAAAATATTTCTTTTTTAAATTTAGCTCAAAAGTTTTACTTTGTGTACAAGTTAATTTTAATTGAAAAATATTTTATTTTTCATTGATTAGTTTCTTAAAAATGTTTATAGAAAAATATTTAGTTTGCTGATTTTTCATATAGAGCAGGTTGTTGACATTTACATTAACAATTTTAACATTAATTTTTAAAGTAATCTTTAATTAATTGGCTGTGCATAACTTTTGTTTTGTATTTAGAATTCTTGAAAAATTAAACTATATTTTATCACCAACAATCGTTTTATTTTATTCTCATGTTGTCCATGTTTAACCTTTGAAAAGAGTTCGTATTTAAAAATAAATGTATTAGTGTATGACATTTTAGTATATGTTCAAATATAAAAGTATTATGTTATGTTTATTCTTAAAATCATAAGATAAGAAATAAAACATCTGACTTTCAATTATATATATATATAATACATGTTTATCGTTAAATAATGCAGACAAATACAAGTTGTGTCACCCACTTGTCCACTAGCACACATGGATTATATGTGGTTTAAAATTAAAATAAAAAACTTTTTAAAATTAGAATTTTTATCTTTTTATTTTCATATACAAAATTTAGAATTATTAGATAATTAAAAATCATTTTAACTATACTTTTTGAATGATTATTATAAAAAAAAAATCACTGGCTGCTATACTGTGAAAATAATCACATAGCAAGGTGGTAGCCGCACGTGGTTTTTTAGCATTGTCTTCTACGGTGAAACAAAGAAAATTTAACGTTTTAAATAAATCTACACTAAAAGCAAATGTATTTTCTTCAGATCTAAAAATAAATAAATTACACGAAAATTACATGTTTACCCTTTATTTGATTTTTAAATTAAAATGAGGGCTAAATGGTATTTCCATAAATAAAACATCCAATGAAATAACTTTAATTTGCATTTTTTGAATTGTCCAAAAGATTGTAACAGTTCAAAATTTTATGGGACACAAAAATTAAGTTTAATTAAAAACCAAACATGTTTGGCCGTTACCCTTTTAATGTTTGAATCTCCCTTTCAATGAAGGGCATGTGTCCCTTTAGAACCAACAACAAATTCCTTGGAGACTCACATGTGTCTAAATTATAAGAATAAATAATTTTGTTTATCTTAAAAAAAAAAATTTATATATAAATTAAGTAAAAAGTATTACAATAGAAAAAATTGCACTTCAAACAAAGTTATGATATTTTAAATGTAACATTTTATTTTAATAATATAAAATTAGTAAAATAAAACATTACAAAACTGATAATAGAATAATAAGATAAAACTAACCTATCACAAAAAAAATAAATTATATAAATAAAATTATCTAATGACACATCTTTAAACTCACACCAATTAAATGATCATTAAAAAAACAAATAGTCAATATAAAAGTAAAGATAAACTAGTAATAAAATAGTTTAACATGATAAAATAGAATTTCTTACATTTCACACAATTAATTATTTTAATCAATATATTTTAATATTCATGGAATTATATATACCAAATTATATAATTTATTCTTAATCATTGTATTAACTTGACTCTCTTTTATCGTTGGTTCTGATCCATTAAATTGTTTTTTAATCACCATTATATTTCAATGGTTTTGTGAATTAATAGGATCAATAAGTGGAACAAACTTTCCACTTTTTTTATCAATGACAAGAAAAATTAAAGGAAAAAAGTGAGTATTGTATTACCTAAATAGGAAACTGTCCCCACCATGTGACAAGGCACGTGACAACATAAGTTGCTATTCTGTTAGGTTTCTGTCTTCATCATAATCATAGACAAAAAATTCCCAGCCAAAGAAAATTAAAACAATATTATTGGTGTAGAAAAACTCACTATGCATCATGAAGTTAATTGATATTTAAAAAATAGTATTAGATTAGTAGAATTTAAAAAATATATCGAAATATTCACAATTCACTAGATAATATAATCTAAGATTATTTCCATTCTAAATAAAAAAATATTTTTTCAATATTTTAATAATATAAAACTACTAAAATAACGTTTTAAAAATAATAATAAAACAATTAGATAAAATAAACCTACTACAAAGAAAAAGATATACACCCATATAATTATCTAACTACACATTTGTTTCACCCTCCTCTTTTGTTGAAGCAACTGAAAGAACATCTTTATATGATAATTAAGGTGATTATTACAAATAAAGAGATGACAAACAAACAAATACATAAGCAAAGGTAGGTTAGTGATAAAAAGAATCCATTCATGGTATATTAAGATATCATTATATTTCACATTGGCTAATCAAACATCCTAGTCATGACATAAACACATACTTAATCATCCGGATATAGTATGAATGTCGAGCTATGGTGGTTTTGCACTTATGTGGTGGAACAATTGACCTACTCAAAGCTACCACACAAGGTTAGTCCGTTAAATCGCCCTTTGCCAAATGGAGAAAAGCCTCCAGACTATTATGACCTCCTGTTACTCATCACGACATAATTCATCCTTCTTTACTTGAGACTTGATGATTATTAGAGTGTCAAGATAATTCCCAACTGAGTTTTCCTACATTCATATTAACAACACCTTTAACCACCAATAAGAATTTCCTCAATGAAATTCTTTTCCACACTTTTTCATTCACATATATAGTTTCATATAAACACCTTAGGCAATCACATGCAATCACTAAACTTCTATCATAGTAACAGAAAAATTCCAAGAGAATCACAAAACAAAATAAAAACATCCTAAACTAAAGACCTGAAAAAGGGCGCCCAGCGATGGAAATGGGACACCAAAGTACCAGACTCACTAGAATGTTAATGTTCTTTAATATGTTGTGTTGTGAATAAATGTAGATATAAGGATAATTAATTCAATTATGTAAGTATAATGTAATTATATTGAGTCTTATTTATGAAAGTAAGTCATTTTAACTCTATTAATCACCATCAATAATTTAATAAGCAACTTATCCCTATAACATGTTCATGACAAAAAAATATCTTTGCAACTCAGTATACTTTATTTAATTATGTGGAAACTATTTTTAAGTTCTTAAAATTTGTTTAGAAATTAAAATTAATTTGCATGTAAGATAATGAAAATATCCTACAAATTACTAAATTAGTGTATGAAAATATTTATTCCGTATTTTTCTTCTTTTTTTTCATTGTAAATTGTTTTGGATGTGTAGGGTTAGGGATCACAATCAAAACATTCTTTTATACTTTTTTCTGTGCCTCTCGATGTTGTCTTCAATTTTGATTATACTATTCTTCCAAATTCTCAATACTGTGTCTCAAAGCCATCAGGGATTGTACCTGTTAAAAGTACTCTGACGTTCAAGTTAGTATTTAAACTATTCAACCAATACAATAAAATCTTAAATTCACATAGTAAATACTTTGTGATTAACATGATTTTGATTAAATGTTTATATATATATATATATATATATATATATACACACTCAAACATGCCACTAAAATATTATATAGCTTTTTGGAAAATTGTTATTGTTATAAAATATCCGTGATCTTTATAAATTTAGTTTGTTGAGACATATGTATTTTTAAATATTTTAGTGATTTGTACCATATAAGTTTGTAGTTTTTACTCATTTATTCCTCCTATAAGGGATGGGAATATTTGAATGAAAAGATGGGCATGATGGTACTTTCATATGACACACCTAACTATTTCCGTGGAAAACGTTGTAGCTAAAACCCGTTCTTTTAATTCAAAAATCATTTATTATAAGTTGGAAAATTTGAGGTGCATGATTGGTTGTTACATTTGAAAGGCATGGTCTTCATTAATGTTGATAGAGACGTCAAGGGTATGAGAACAAAATGGACAGCTCTCATCCATTGCATAAGATTGTTGAAGTGCATGTGCTGCAGAGTATGAAATTTATTCATACTTACTATACTCTTTGCTGGGTAATACATATAATTTTATGTTCTACCTTTTAAAACTAAAAAATAAATATAAATATAATTAATGATTTAATATTAAAATAATGTTTTTTTTCATGAGAAAATAGTTCACAGATTCACTATATTATATATCAAAATGATAATGAAAAAATTATAAGAATAATGATAATGAAAAATTTATAAGAATATTTAGAGCTTTAATTACGAAAAAATATTTAGAACGTTAGTTTATTTAGATTTCAATTGATTTTTTTTTTGGAATTAAAGAAAAAAAATTATAATTAAATAAAACTGTAAATCAACTCGTGGTGAATGAATCATATTCAAATTTTTAAACTCATTAATAAATAAGTTAGATTAAACTAATTCATTAAGTAATTAATTTATAATGGACAAGAGTAGATAACTTTATAATAATTTATGCAAAATTTTATTTATACCGAAAATAACTATAAACCTATAATAACTATAAACCTATAATGGACAATTCAATTGTTTGCATTTCAATGTGTTTATTTATGCTAATAAAAAAAACTGAAGAGAAAAATATACAATGTGATCACGAGAGGTAATATGATGTTTCCATCTACTGCATCAAACAGATGAAGGCCTTATTCACTTGAATGGATTTAAGGGAGAGTAATTGAGTGATTTGAGAGGATTTGAAGATAATTTTTGTTGTTGTTTATTTGAATGAATTTGGAAGTAAACGAGAGTGGATTTGAAAGTAAATTTACACTAATTCTCACAAACTTTACTTCCAAATCTACTCTCGTTTACTTCCAAATTCACTCAAATAAACAACAACAAAAATTATCTTCAAATCCTCTCAAATCACTCCATTACTCTTCCTCAAATCCATTTAAGTGAACAAGGTCTAAGACTCTTAAACAAGTTTTGACAAAAGAAATACTCACCTTCTCTTATCTAATCATAATAATAATAAAAATATAGTTATATAAATTTTAAAAAAATATTAAATAAATTAAAAATAGTTTAATTATTTAAAATAATTATAAGTATGAAAATGCATATTTATCTCCTATTTAAGAAAAAGTAAAATATTGCTCTAAATAATATTCTATAGTTGGAATTAATTCAAGTTCTATATTAAATAAAAATAGAAAAAACTGATATACAAGAAAAAAAATTAAAAATTTATTATATTAAAAATAATAAATTAAATATGTTTTTATTTTTAAATTATGAAATAAAATTACACTTTATTCTTGTTACAGATTTTGATATTATTTGACTCAGAACTTGTAAAAATAAATGGATATAATCATCATTTTTAAACAACTTTAAGGATTTATTAACATAGCAAATGATATTATTATGCATATGCACATATTAACATGTGTGTATCTTCATCAACACGTAACACACAAGACAATCTCTGCATCAACATATCTTTAATGTTATTTGGTTATCAAGATTACATTCATTATATCATATTTGAGAATGAAAATAGTTTAATTTTTTGAATAGGATCAAAATCCAATTTCACATGAAAATAAAAAAATAAAAAAATATTTAATTTTTAAAAAAAGTTAAAAACATTTTAATTTTTTAATATATTTATATTTATAAATGTTAATAGATATGTTTTTACGTAGAGTAAAATGGTACAAATGAATTTGTTAATTGATTATTAAATAAAATTTTATATAATACTATTTTTTGGTTAAAGCGTAACTTATCGTATTGATAGCTTTAAAAACTATATATATGATAGATGTGAAAATAATGAATTTATAAAGTAAAATATGTTTTTAATTTGTTAATATTCATTCGAAAATTATATTTTATTCTTTTATAAAACTTTTAATCATCAAAGTTTATTAGACTTAATGACCCAATAATGTTAAATATTTATTAATGTGACAAACTGCATCATGTATTAACGTGAATACATACGTCAATAAGTAAACACATATTTTCATATCACTAATCCTAAATGTCATTACATTCATTTATTTTTAAAATTTGAGAGCCAAATAATTTTAAAATTTAAACAGAAACAAAATTTAATTTTACATCTTAATTGAAACTAAAAACATATTGTTTTTTTAAAAAAATATAACCTTTTATATATGTATGCTAATTATTTATTTAATATTAAATCTATCGTGTGTTTTCTCAATTAAACTCTTGAGAAATTTTAGCATTTTCCTACTTAGTAAAAAAAAAACTATAAAAAAATTCTAATATTTTCCTAGTTAAGTAAAAAACAAAACTATCATCTTATAACCATCAAGACAATCCCATCATCCAATCAAAACCACACACTTTTCACATTCACGATTTCTTTGGATACACTTTTTTAGTACTTCTAAAGCAATTAAATAAATAACTTTTCCATACGCTAAAATTCAGATATACAATTTATAAACCACGATTGTTTCAAACTTCTTTCCATTCCTGTACAAATATCGCAAAAGACTAAACTTAAGCATATAAAAAACTGTTAATCATATTAAAAGCCTTATTTGAGTTTTTCTTCCAATTCTATTTTAGAATTGTTGAAAGGGAAGCATTAAACTCCAAACAAATTGGTTTTTATGATGAGTGGTTGATAATGAGTAGAAAATATTTTAATCATTCTTGTATAAGATAATTAGTAAATAAATGTTTAAAACAATAATAAATATGTATTAGATGTGTAGATCATGAGTTGTCAAATGAAATAGACTTAAACAATTTAAGATTATATAGTTATGGTAGTAATAATCGATTACATAAGTAGTCTAATCTATCAAAAGAAGTCATAACTCAGAAAACAAAAACAGAGCAAAATTGTATGTTATAATTGATTATATAAATAGCATAATCTATTATGCAGATAGTCTAATCTGTTAGACAATGTGAAAAGAATCAAAACAAGGCATAATGTCACTTTAATCGATTATATTAGTTATCTAATGGATTAAAACAGAAACTTTGATCTAATCCATTATGCTAACAACCTAATCGATTATCAAAAGAAGCAGTATAAGGCATAACAATCATTTTAATCGATTATATTAGTGACATAATCGATTAAAACATAAACAATTACATAATCGATTAAGATACTAATTTAATCGATTAAACTATGACATAATCTGATTTTTTATATAAATCAAATTTGAAACCTGACTCAACACATTATTCATTTGCTATACACAGACATTTTCATTGAGTTTGAGTACAGACACATTCAAGAAGAGTTCTTGGAGATTTCAAGCTACATTGGTGAAGAAGAAAACAAGAAATCAATCAAGACTCAAGGGAGCTTACATGTTCTAAATCATTTGCATTATTTGAGTGTATTTCTTTTAGGTACTTTTACATTGCTTTGATTTGTTACATGTGCTGGGTAGGCCAGGTTGGAGTGAGTGAGTGTGATTCTCTCTTGTATTCTTTGTATTGGATTTGAGTGTTGGTGAGGATATCAATTGAATGTATCATTGTATTCTTGAACTCAAATCTTGATTAATGAATTACCCCCAACTAAGGTTGTTAATGGAAGACTGAATGTAGGCTTCTTGTAAGGGTTATTATCCCCTGTTCGTCCGTTTGAAGATCAAAGACTGCCTGAGTGATCTTCACGACGAGATCTTTAAGTCTAATCGATCAGTTTCTCAAATAGACTAAGTTGGTTTTCTACTCCTTTTTTTTGGGTCTGTTTCATTTTTCCTACATGTTAGCCCTTTTTGTGTTGCATGTGAAGTTTGAGTCTTCTATAAGACTCCATGGTAATAAGTGGTTCTAACGGTGTACCATGATTGTGTTTCTGTGGTTCGTAGGAGTAGATAAGACTTCTTGTGCATTTTGGGCTTTAGGCTTTTTAGAGCAGTTTGATCATCTCTTAGATAAGATAAACTAATATTACTTTAATTTCGTGTTAAGAAGTATGTAATTATGTTTGTAGAGCGTGAGATGTATGTTTGGTTAAATCTATTACAATTTGCGTGATGATTGTGTTTGGCTAATTGATGCATATGCCATGAATGATTGTGAATTAGTACTTGTATATATTTTGAATATTGTTGTTTTAGAGTGTAAATTGTATAAAATTGATGTGTATTGGGAAGCAGATAATAGGTTGAGTTATAGTTGGGTTTTTGGTCTACAAAGGGGATTTTTATAGGCGAAAAATTGAGGTAATGGTCAAGTGGGAGAAATTGAGTTCTTGGGTTTATTTTAGGATCATTTAAAACTTGTCTAGACTTCTAGTTAATAAAAAATCTATTATTGAGTTGGTAAGTAGTTAATAAGTTGAGTTTTTGGTTCATTTTAGAGGTTTTAAGGTGAAAGTCTAAAGGAATAGGTTTGAGATGAAACTAAAGGTTTATGGTCTGTTTTTAAGTCAATTGTGACTTGTTTAGATCCTTAGTTCGTTAAATTTTGGTTTATAATGTGTAGAATTGGTTATAGGTGTTTTCAAGTGGTTGGGTTGATCTAGTGCATCTTGTTTCTGACCAAATGAACAAAGAGGTACTTAATTTCATCAATAAACATGTTTTAGCATCAAGCATAGTTCAAAGAAGTCGATTTGATAATTTGGATAGGTCTAAGGTATTAAAAGGTTTAAAGAATAATTCTGATGTATTATTTCAAAGAGTAGAGTACCATATATATATATACAAGGATCCTATAATTCTTCATCTATTAAAGGAATGATAGGTACACAAATTTGCACAAATTATAATAATATCTAAATTATAACTAAAACAATATTTGATTGCCTAATATCCTTTAATAGAATATTTGACACATTTTAACAGTCCCCTCTCAAGTTGGTGCATGGATATCACACATTCCCAACTTGAATAGAGACTCATTAAACAATTTTCTTGACACTCCTTTGGTGAGAACATCAACCAACTGCAAATCTGATCTTACAAAAGGAAATGAAATTATTTCAGCTTCAAGCTTCTCTTTGGTGAAATGTCTATCAATCTCCACATGATTTGTTCTATCATGTTGCACAGGATTGTGAGCAATTACTATAGCCGAAGTATTGTCACAGTACAAACTCATAGCTTCATTTTGTTTAAAGCCCAAATCTGATAGCACATTTTCAATCCACAAAAGTTCACATACACCTAGTGTCATGCCTCTGAATTCTGCTTCAGCACTAGATCTTGCTACTACTGGTTGTTTTTTACTCCTTCAAGTTACAAGATTCCCTCCTAATCAGTGTACCCTTTTACCTTTAAGTTTCCATGATTTGATAATAAAATTCCTTTTTCAGGAGCGAACTTCAAATATCTCAAAATCCTTTCAACAACATCCATATGAAGCTTTCGTGGGTCATGCATAAATTGACTAACAACATTCACTGCATAGGTGATATCTAGACGTGTATGACATAAATAAATTAATTTTCCCACCAGCCTTTGGTATCTTCCTTTGTTTATGCTTGCTGAATTTGAGCATTGAAGAGTTTATGATTTTGTTCAATTTGGTGTATCAGCTGGTTTACTCCCAAGCATCCCAGTTTCTGATAGTAAATCAATAGTATATTTTCTTTGGCATAGAAAAATACCATGTTTTGATCTAACTACTTCAATACCCAAAAAAATATTTGAGGTTTCCATGTTGTTTCATCTCAAATTCAGATGCAAGGTATTGTTGTAAACTAGAAATCTCATCTTGGTCATTTCCTGTAACAATCATGTCATTTACATATATAATTAAAGTTGTAATTTTTCTTTTTCCTCTCTTAAAAAAATGTGTGATTAGAGTTACTTGCTCTATATCCAAAAGCCTTCATAGACTTGGTAAATCTTCCAAACCATGCTCTTGGGGATTGTTTTAATCCATATAGAGCCTTCTTTAATTTGCAAACCTTCATTCCATTTGAATCTGTCATGCCTGGTGGAGAATCCATATAAATTTTTTCTGAAATTTCTTCATGTAGGAAAGCATTTTTCACATCAAATTGTAGAAGAGGTCAATCTTGGTTTGCAGCTAGCGACAAAAGTATTCTCACAGTATTGAACTTGGCTACCGGTGCGAACGTCTCTTGGTAATCTACACCATAAGATTGAGTGTAACCTTTAGCCACAAGTCGTGCTTTATAGCTCTCAATAGTTCCATCATCTTTATGCTTAATTGTAAAGACCCATTTGCAGCCCACAGTTTTCTTCCCTCTTGGTAAGGACACAAGATCCTAAGTGTTGTTTTTTTCTAAAGCCGCCATCTCCTCAACCATTGCTTTGGTCCATCTAGGATCTGCCAAAGCTTCTTGTATATTACTAGGAATAGAAATTGAAGATAATTGAGATACGAATGATGCATATGACTGGGATAACCTTTGAGATGACACTTATTTACTAATGGGACATTTAACTTTGGCTTGGAGGTATAGTTCATATTTAGCTGGAGGTTGACCACGGTTAGAACGAGGTGGGAGAATATATTGAACAGTAGTAGACTCAGTGTTTGGTGTGCTGGTGGTCTCATGAAGACAAGAATCAATTCCATGATCAATTTCATCTAAATTAGTATTATCAGAGATAGGATCATAAGGTACCTCTGAAGAGTCAAGTTGAACCTGTGGAGAAGCTTAAGCCAGTTGGTTATGATCAAAAGACATTATATTATCCAGAAAAGAAATGTCCATATTAAGGATTGACTCACTTCCTGCAGAATGATCCTCACATGATAATTTATCTTCACAATCAAACATACTAACATCATGATTATGCATTTCACTTTCATTGCCTCCCTTAAGTGGAAAATCAACATAAAAAAATTCATGCTCATTAAATGTCACATCCATAGAAATATAAAATTTCTTTGATGGTGGATGGTAAGCCCGATAACCTTTTTGAGTTAATTCATACCCAATAAAAACACATTTGATCGCTCGTTCTTCAAGCTTTGTATGTTGATGTGGGCGTAAGTGAACATATATAACACATCCAAAAATATGAGGTGGTAAATAAACTATGGGAGGAAGGATACAATGATCAGACAACACATCAAAAGGCCTTCGAAAGTTAAGCACACTAGAAGGGGTTCAATTAATTAAATAAACGGTAGAGCTCACAGCCTCACCCCATAAATGAGATGGGACATTACCATCTATCAAAAGTGATCTTGTCACCTCTAATATATGTCTATTTTTCCTCTCAATCACTCCATTTTGTTGTGGTGAATAAGGACATGTAGTTTGATGCAAGATGCCTTTAGAGTTCATGGACTCTATTAATTCAGTCTTAAAATATTCCCCTCCATTGTTTGATCGAATAACCTTAATAGATGTGTTAAATTGTGTGACGATCAAATCATAGAAGGAACGAACCACATCACACACATCACTTTTATGTTTAAGCAAATATACCCAGGTTACCCAAGTACAATCATTAACAAAACTAATAAACCCTTTCTTTTCCATTATGTGTAGATTGTGGGGCAGAGCCCCAAACATCTGTGTGAATTAATGAAAAAGGAAAATCAGTTTTGTTATTGCTTAAAGGAAACACAACACGATGATTTTTTTTCCATAACACAAGTTTCACAAAAAAAAATAAAAAAAATTGCATTTATGAAATAGTGATGGAAATAAATTTTTTAAATAACCAAAAGAGGGATGCCCCAACCGTCTATGCCATAACCAAATTTCCTTTTTGTTTTTATCTTGTATGTGATCATTCGCAAGACAAGCCAACCCTCTTTTATGGGTTTGTTGTGAGACATTTTCAAGATAATACAGACTTTCACTTTCTCTACCACTGACAATCTTCTCCTTGGAATGAATGTTCTGAAAAAGACAATGAGTTGGGTAAAACAAGGCAACACAAGAATGTGATTTGGTTAACTTACTGACGGAGATAAGATTACAGTTTAATTTAGGAACAAATAAAACATCAGGAATTGATAAGGAGGGTGAGAGATATAAAGTACCTATACCTTCAATAAGAGATGAGACCCCATTGGCATTAATAATAACGATTTTAGAATAATTAGAGGAAAAAATATATGAGGATCACAAGTCATATGATCAGTAGCACCTGAATCAATTATCCAATTACTATGCTGAGTAACAACAGAAATATTAAGGGCAGAGTTAGATATACTTGACTTGGTCACAAATCCGGTAGTAGTAGAAATATAACTCTTGGAAGCCGCGGAAGTTCCAGAAATATTCAATGTAAAAAAGAAGCATTGATTCCAATATTGTAGAGGATATCAGTGTTTGGCTCTTGATACCATATTAAAAGGTTTAAAGAATAATTATGATGTATTATTTCAAAGAGTAGAGTACCATATATATACATACAAGGATCCTATAATTCTTCATCTATTAAAGGAATGACAGGTACACAAATCTGCACAAATTATAATAATATCTAAATTATAACTAACACAATATTTGATTGCCTAATATCCTTTAATAAAATATTTGACATATCTTAACATAAGGTGCATTTAAATAAAAAAATAGGTCATTTTCATCTAGCATGACGTTGAACGGCCCTAAGTGGCACTCAACATTGCCAAGTCAAAGAGCCCATTGTTATTTGGGTGCTGAGCGGTGCAAACCCGAGAACAAAATTCTCTTAGGGGCGTTGAGCGGTATCTTTGGCATTGAGTGATAATGACATATTTTGCTATGATTTCAGTATTGAATTGAGAGAAAATATCAACTCTTTCTTAGCTTTATACCTTCTTTATGCCTCAATTTGTTAAGTTTCTAAGTAGCTACATCTTGAGTTGAATTGATTTAAATTTCATCACTAATCCCCACTTTTTGGTTGTTAGATCATGTACGTGAAGCTTGTTGTCCAAATTGAAGAATGGAAGAACCACATAAGCAAGAATGAACGTAAAAGAAGAAATATTGAGCAAAGATTGATGTTGCCGCTAGGGTGCAACTAGGGTGCAGCTGAGCCCCATTCTTCTCTGGAATGTTGTAGCTGGGGTGCAACTGAGGTGCAGCTGAGCGCCCTGCTCTCTAGAAGGCTGCAGCTGGGGTGCAACTAAGGTGCAGCTGAGCGCCCTGCTATTTGGAAGTCTGACGCTGGGGTGCAGCTGAGGTGCAACTGAGCACCCAGCTCTTTGGAAGTCTGCCGCTGGGGTGCAGCTGGGGTGCAGCTGAGCGGTGGAAATGCTGATGTGGAAAAATTAGGTCTTTTTAGGCCTAAAACGCGAGGGACTCGGGATCTTTTGCGACCTAGACGCGTTTTCTCTCTGTTGGAGCTCTTGGAGGCAAGCTTGGAGCTGTGGGAACAATCTATCTTCATCCTTGGGTCTTCTTCCTTCTTCCATTTCCTCCATTTTTGTAAGCTTGAGCTCTCCATTCATGGAGAGCTAGTTCCATTATTGTTGGGGGATTGATATAACCATTAAACTCTTATGTAAAACATTTTGTTTTGAATGAATATATACCTCTTTCATTGATTGTTAGTGTTTAATTTCTTCTCTTAATGCTTGTTATGAAGTTGCTACCTATGACATGATTTTAGGGTTTACTTGATATTGGAAAATGTTGGGTAAATCTTGACTTGGGTTAAACACCTAAAAGAAAATAGTATCTAGGGATAGAACTAGGACCTTTGGTTGTCTTAAAATCTCATTTCTTAATGCGGAAATAATCGTTAGGTTTTCCAAGGGATTGAAGTCTAATGAAGAAGTCTAGACTCTTTCTACCAAGGGATTGGGGTTTGAGTAAATTAGTAGATTGACATTGACATATTAATGAAGAGGAAGTGATTTTCTATACATAAGAGTGAAGTAGGTGAAATCATACCCCCAACAATATCATTCCATATCATTTCTAATCCTTTCATTTCAAAGTGTTTGAGTACCTAAGATCACTTTTATCATTTATGTTTCATATTTACTTTAATTGCACCAACACCCAATTTATGGAAGAATTCTTTAGTCTAGGTTAGTTAGAAATTATATGATTGTCTAGTGAAACGAGTCTCTTAGGAAACGATATCCGGTCTTACCGGTTTTGTTACTTAAAACGATTTGGTACACTTGTCAAAGTCACAACACTAAGCGCCACTCTTCTAGTGGTGTTGGTGCTAGGTTCTTGGTTGGGTGCCCTGTTATTGGTTTTGGTTGTTTTTTTTTGTTCTCTTATTTCATGTTGAGCTTGAACTATTTTTAGTACTTTGATGGATGTTTAGTAATATTTATGGAATTTTATGATGGAGTTTACATGAGGTTATACATGTGGATAAATGTGATTAGGAAAGAATTCCAAGGAGAAAATTAATGATGGTGGTTCCAATTAGAGTGATGTATTGAGGTAAGGACTCAGGATTAGAAGTTATTCTGACGCTCTAATAATTGCTCCATCAGACATAGAAGGAGATTATGTGCTGAAGAGTAGCAAGAGGTCCTAGTCTATGGTTTGATGTTTTTTGTCCATAAGTGGTAGACGAACTAGCCTTGTGTAGTAGCTTGGGGTGGACCAGCTGTTCCACCACTACAAGTGCAAAAACTTTTCATAGTCTAACATCAATATATACATTTGGATTGGTCGAGTCTAGAAATCATATGTATGTTGAGATCTGATTTGATTTGAAAATGAATTATATTTTATTATATTTTATAATTGCATGAATGGAGTTCTTTTATAATATTAGCTTAATCTTCTTATGTTGTTATTGACTTGTGCTTGTTTTCTTTTTTGTAATGATAATCTTAAATGATGTGAACTTCAAAAATGTTTTTCAGTTGATATAGTGTTAGTGGGGTGAAGGTGTAACATTGTTAGGTTTTCATTAAATTAAATTATATGTAAACTTTTTCTTTTATAAATCTCTAGGTTTTCATGTTAATTATGATTTTTGTAACATTTTATTTAATAATTTTATATTATTGAAATAGAATTTTACATTTGCCACAATAAAACAATATTATCGATATAATTTCTCCTATGTGTTTTTAAAATATAAAATGAGTTGCTCGGTTAGATGAGGGAGTAAAAGGGATAAATGTTTCTCCATAATTAATTTATTTGAAATATTAACATTATGAAAAAGAAAACTATTTTTCTCTCTTCTGAAATCTCATCTTTTGTTTTTTTATTGTTATTTCATTTTTGTTTTTTTTTTCATTTCTAGGAAAAAATGTGACTCATGTTCTTGATCTTATTTATTCAATTTGCATTAGTATTATTTTTTGTTACGCAGAGAAAAAATATATTTTATTTTATTTTTCACCTTTTATTTTTAGGATATATCTTGTGTGAATTGTCAATTCTTGTATATTTTAGTTCACATGCTAACGGTTATCTTTTACTTGCCCATAGAGTCTATAAGAAAAACAAACAAATATTTTATAATATTAATAAGAAAAAAATAGATATCGAACTTTTTTATTTTATTTTATTTCTCTATTGCGCTATGTAAAAATAATAATCTATTTTATTATAAATTTTTGGACTAAGATTATAATTATTGAAAAGGAACATTTTTTTTCATGTATTCCATTTTAGATAATACTTAAGCTTAATTAAGTCTTAACGGATAAATTTGGATATTTTAAATTAAATCTTTATTAAATCATTTTAAATTATTTATTTAATATTTTTATATAGTGTTTAATTGAGTCACTATTATTTGATTTTTCTGTTAATATCTCTTTGTCTTCCTTACTTGTTTTTGTTTTCGTGTATTAAGAAAATTCTAATTTAAAATAACCAATGTGAATTTCGAACGTATAAAAAAGTTTATCTTTCCACGCTAAAATAAAGAAGAATAAAAGTTTTAAATAACTTTTTATCTGTTAATTTTAACATCTTTTCTTTTTGGCACTGAACATTATTTCCTTTTTTGAATTACAAAGAATTTTATTCACAAATATTTGTCGTAAAGGAAACGATAGTCCAACAAGTGTATCATTTGTACATCAAATTGGTATGTAATATGGACCCGGTTAATAATCCGTTAAATATTAATTAATTTACCATATAAATAATTCGTATACATGCCATATTATAAAATAAAAAAACTAATAAATATATGTATTATTGGTATGAAACAATTTATAATGTCACTTAATTAAAAATGAGTTTTGATATAAATTTAATAGCTATGAAAATGAATGAATTTACATTATTTATATTGTAGATGTATATTTTTGTCTTAAAATCATATATTTGATATTTTGTGACTGAAGTTTAGAGTTATAGAATTAGGTAGCACGTGGTTTTGGGCAGCAGTTTTCAGTTTTGCACGTGGTTTTAATTTAACCAGATTTGTTTTCCCCAATCCCACCAACCAAATACGTTCTGTTATCCATATTTGAATTTTGAGTTGACGATATAAAGGGGAATGGCCACACTGAAATCTGTATGGCGAGGCATCACTTATAATATGTTCATTCATATTCATTAGGTTATCTGGATTCGATAAAGTTGACTTTTATTTCTCTATATCTATAAAAGTGGTTTAAAATATTTATATAATTAGTATTGATATTATTTTCTATTTATTATTATTTTCTTTGAGTTCTTTTTAAAATAATAATTCTAAAACTTTGTTGGTTTGTAAAACAATATAACGTTGACTGTAACACTCAAATTTTGAGTGTCATGGCTTATTATAAAAACCTAACATTTTAAAATATTTTTATAATGTGGAAATGTATTTTCTTAAAAATCTCAATATTCCAGCATTCAAAAATAAATTAAATTATATTAGTTCTAAAAGCAATATTCCATTAGATTGTTCAAAAGAAATTTATCAAAAAGAAATAATAATAATTCCAAATTACATTGTATTAAAAGGCTAATTAAAAACAACTTTAAAGTAAACTTCAAATCTTTTCCGTCATCTCACGATTCCTGTCACATCATTTGCTCACGTATAATTCGTTATACCATCATCACCAATGATATCAATCACAAACACAAAGTATGAGATAAACTACCTATAAAACAAACCATAACAATAAAAGATATAATTAACAAATAACCATACATAACATCAAGAAGCAACCCCATCTTAATCACTAACAATACAATGAATTAGTAATTTCATCGCCAATTCAAATCAACAGTGATCCTTTAATCTTTGATTCCATCACACACATAGACTAGTGATCTTTCCATTCATCAACACCTATGCTAACTACACCACCAGAGTAACAATCACTAACATAGCCACGTCACTATCAACATAGCGTTCTTAAGAGCATCTTCAACACCATGATCATCATCATAAATATGTCACCATAAATTGACTTTCTTGAAATCAATAAACAAATAGCCATAAATCAACAAGTAGAGAAAGATCAAGCACACAAACAATCTATACTGGTTCAACTATCACAAGCCTACACATCTAGTCCTCCTTCAACAATCTTAGTTGAAGGAAATCCACTATAATGATAAAGTATACAATAGTTTTATGATAACATGTATGAATAATGAATGATGTAACAATATGCAATTTCAGAATGCTTTTTAAACTCATAGTGCACAACTTTGATCTAGAATGCCTAGTTCATTTTTTATTGTATAAAATCTTTCGTTTGACAACAGTTTTATAGAGATGTGAGCCCATTTGTGCAAAGTATCCACAAATTCATTTTTCTTATAATATGTTCATCCATGTATAATGTATCTCATTCATTGGACTAACTTGGATTCGATAAAGTTGACTTCTATTTCTCTATATCTATAAAAGTGGTTTAAAATATTTATATAATTTAATACTATAAAAATATAGAATAATAATATTATTTTTATAATTAATATTAATATAATTTAATTAGGTTAGATTGGATTAAATATTAAGTTTAATATCCTGACCATTTGTGATGTTGTAAAAAAATATATAAAATACTATACTATTATTTGGTTATTTTCTAAAATTATAATAGGTTAGTTAGGTAGTTTATTTTTATAAATTTTTTATTTATTATTATTTTCTTTGAGTTCTTTTTAAAATAATAATTCTAAAACTTTGTTGGTTTGCAAAGTAATATGACACTCACAAAGAAAAAAAAAGGATTCTACTCGATTTTATATTATATATTGTTAAATATTTTGGACATGTGAACATGAAAAACTAAGGGTAAGCAAGATTGTTGGTGAAATCTGGTCGGAGATTAATACCAGTTGCAAGTTGAATTTAAGGAATTTTGGAAACATCCTTGATATTTGCCTTAACTTGATGTCTATACAAGTATTTAATGAAGATGATTATCATAATTTCTTTGATGAAGGATAATGAAAATGCACTAAAAGAAAATTGGTAGTAGCAAAAGATGAAAAGCAAAATACTATGTATTGTATATCAACAAAATTATCTACATATCAAGTGAGTGAAGTTGAGAGTTGTTCCATAAAATTATGGCATAAAATACTTGGTTTCTTGAATGAGAAGGGCCTTGCTATACTTGAAAGACAAATGTTTCTTTTTGTTAGAGAGTCTGGAAGGGGAAGTATGTTTCCTATATTCATTTGAGAGTGTTTGATTGTAAAACATATGTTCATATGATAACGTCCATTTTACCTATTTTTGTGCGTCTTTTGTCATTAATAAATCAACTATTTCTTAGCTTTAATATTGTTTTATCCTCAAGTTTAGTGTATTTTGAATTTTAGTTGTTTTAGGCTTAGTTTACCTTTAATCTCCTTGTTTATAAGTGTAAAATAAGTAAATAGAAAGTTTTTGTGGTGGAGAAAAATAAGTTTAAACTCAAGAAAACATGATTAGACAAGAAATAATTATTTTTAGATAAATACCCACTTTAGGGACACTAGAATCACACCAAGGCTGCAAACATGAAGAAAAAACTCACTTGTAGGATTATACTACCATGGACCACCTCCGGACAACCAGAAAATCACCATCTTCTCTTTGGTTTCCATTACTTCCCTATCTCTTTAATTTGTAGAACCCTAAGTTCTCCACCATGGATGCCTATTCTTATTTGTTGATATTAGTTATAAAACATGAAACTCTTGTGTAATTTTGTGCTATTAATGATATATGTTTTTCCTATTTATGTATTCAATTTCCATGCTTAATGCTTGATGTTGACTGTTCCAATGCTTGATTTGTGGTTCTTGAGGTGTTGGGAAATACCTTTAGAATCTAGACTTGAAATTGAATGCCTAATAATACTTGTATCTAGGAATAAAACTTGATTCATTAGTAATATTGGACTCTTGAACTTAATGCATGGTAAAGATTCAAGGATTTGGAACTTGACGAGTTATCATAGACTCAAAGGCTCTATGGATATGATTTGAGTATGTTTGTGAGTTGATTTTGGCATGAACATGGATTTGAGATGCTTGTCAATGCATGAGAGTGAAGTGGATGAACTTTAATCTTAATAAATTGTAAATAATTTATGCTACATTTCCTTGTACACCAACTGTGTGGTGAAAATATCAAAAAGAGTTTCTTGTGTTTTGTGAACTTTGTGGTCTAATTGAGTTAGAATGCAAGAGTTTTTGAGTGTTACACAAGTCTCTTAAGAGAGAACGATATTTATTACTTACTATATTGCGACTGATGCACTTGTCGTTGGTTTAATAGCCAACTACATCCTTACAAATGAAAGATCTAAGCTTGATAGGAAGTCTAAGTAGGGTATCTTCTTAGGTTATGGTCATGATAATTTTGGTTACATATTTCGGGATTTAGTTGTAAAGAAGATTGTTAGAAGGCAAGATGTTATTTTTCTTGAGAATTAAACCATTGAAGATATTGACAAGAAAGAGAATCCAAAACAGGTTACTCATGGATGCAATAATGTTGAGCCAGAACCTCCTACAATAGTTGTTAACCTTGAGGGAGATATGAATACAAACTTGGAGAACATAATTGATCTGCCTGAGACTCAAGTTGATGAATCAATTGAATTAGCTCCTTATAAACCACTTGTGGAGCCTCTCTTGAGAAGATCTACTAGAGAAAGATGTCATTAGAAATATTCACCTCATGAGTTTTGTTTTGTTGACAGATGAGGGAAAGCCTTTCTATGAATAAACTATGTCACGTGAAGAGAAAGATAAGTGGTGCAAAGCCTTGGAAGAGAAGATGAAATCCTTGAATGAGAGCCATATATTTGAATTGGTGAAGCTGCCTTAAGGCATGAGAGCATTGAGAAATAAATGGGTATTCAAATTGAAATTAGAGAAGAATAACTCAACCAAGGTATAAGGTAAGGTTGGTTGTGAAAGACTTTAGTTAGAAAAAGGGAATTGATTTTTGAAAGGTGTTTTCATGTGTAGTTAAAATGTCTTCAATTAGAGTTGTACTTAGCTTAAAAACAAGTTTAAATTTAGAAGTTGTCTAACTTTATGTGAAAACAACCTTCCTTTATGATGACTTGGAGATGAGATAAATATGGAACAACCTAAAGGTTTTACAATCAAAGGTAAAAAGAATTTTATTTGCAAGAAAGAGCTTGTATAGACTCAAACAAGCTCCAACGTAGTGATATATGAAATTTGATTGCTTCATAATAGATCATAGGTATTATAAAACCTCTTTTTATCATTGCGCTTTTGTAAAGAAATTTTCTAATGGAAAATTTATTATTCTCTTACACTACATTGACGACATGTTGATTATTGGTCATGACATGAATAAGATTAAAAGTCTCAAAAAGGAGTTGAACAAGTCCTTTGCAATGAAGCATTTGGGTCTTGCAAAACAAATCTTTGGCATGAAAATTGTTCGTGACTAGAAGAATGGAAAATTATGGCCATCTAAAAAAATATATATTGCAAAAGGTATTATAGAGATTTAATATGGACAACTCTATGCCTGTTAACACTCCGCTTACAGGTTATTTCAATTTAAGTTCAAAGTTGTGTCTTACAAGTGGGAAAGAGAATGAAGAAATGTAGAAAATTCCATATTCATCTACATGTGATAGTTTGATGTATGTTATTGTGTGTATAAGGCCGGTCATTGCTCACGTTATTGGTGTTGTTAATCGTTTCCTTGCTAATTTGAGAAAAGATCGTTGACAAATTGTAAAGTGTATAAGAAGGAAAAGTGCTTCTAGAGTTTGTTTATGCTTTGAAAGTGGTAAGCCTATGTTGAATGGTTACACAAATGCATACATGGCTAGTGGTGTGGATTTTAGGAAATCTTGCTATATAATGACTTTTGCATGAGGAGCAGTGTCATGGTAATTCATACTACAAAATTGTGTTGATCTATTTTCTATATAGAGGCAAAATATATTGTTATTACAAAAATTGCTAATGAGTTCTTATGGATGCAAACATTACTACAATAGTTGGGATTATCACAAGAAAAAGTACAATCCATATAAGCAAGAATCTGACGTTCAAGGTCACAGAATATTGAAGTTTGATACCATTAAATAAGGTTGCATTAGAGATGAAACAACTATAATAGAAGAAAATCCATAATAAAAAGAAATATGTCAAATATTATGACAAATATCTTACTTGTAAGAAAACTTGCTATTTGTAAGTAGAAAGTCAATTTTCTAAATCTATTTAACACCGAATAAAAATTTAACATTTTTACTTTTCTATTTAAATTTTTCTAAATCATTTTATATTTTAAAATAAAAATATAATTTTGTTAGTATTGTGTAGGTGTGGACTAAAAAATAGAGTAAACATGTATCATAATTTTTTTTAAAACTTCTATTTCAACATGTTTTTAACACCAGACTTCACCTCAAACTAGAATAATAGTACACGATTTCTATTTTTTTTTCATTTTTTCCCATCAATTCCAACCATTTCACTTCATCTTTTTTCTCTTCTTTTTTGGTGTCTTAACTTCATCCTTCAATCCAAACAACTTAAAATGTTTACTGAAGTTGCCAACTTTGTGATGGTCAATAAATAAAATTGATACAACCCAGAGAAGCAGATGAGTCTCCCCTAAAAGAAGATAAAAGCAAAAACCTATGCTCCCTTGAAAGCTCAAAGAGAAGCCAAACTTGAGCAAGCCATTTTTGCAACTCTAGTTGCTGCTCCAACTATCCAATAGACCATCAATTTCACACCCATTCTAATACATAACCATCAAATTTACTTACTTCAATCACATCTTCACCTTCTTCTAACCTTCTCAACCAACCTTACCTATAAATCAAACCTTTTGGTTGCATGCCTACACCAGATAGCCCCATGTCTATCTTAACAACACAAATTCTTCCAACACCTCTTACCAACTCTTATCAAGACAAATGCTTCGTTAGGTCTTTCTCAAACCTACAAGTCAAATTCTATAATCGATACATATTTTAGAAATAGATCACTCGAAAGACACAATATCAATCAGACATAGATTTACTTAACATAAAAAATTAATATTATTTCCAACCCAAAAATTTATAGATAATAACCATCAATAACCAACTCCACTCAGACAAAAACGACGGGTCTTTTCCTTTGTAAAAGTAACTTACTTTAGGCAACATCTTGGTTATATTGGACATGCACATTCATTAATAAAATAATTATCTACTCATTTCACAAACTCAATCTTAAGAATGCAACAAATAACTTTCCAATACAAACATTACATTTTCAGTTTTTAGATTAAACAATTTAAAAACACAAAAAGTAAAAAGTTCAGTTTCTCTGACAGGCTGCATTTTGGCTTTAGAAGGGAATGTTGTATTTTATTTTATTTCTCAAACAACTTCTACCATGAATGATACAATTTCATCATTCATCCCACCTTCATCTTATAAGTTTATCCCTAATTAATGCAAAGGATTAATATTTCATATCTTGCCAGTTATCCTAGAATTGACATTAACTTCTATCAACAGCAAGATTCCCATATATGCTCTAAACTAAGTGCAAATTCTTTCTCTCTGCCAAATAGTACAGTCCCATGGTCTGCATTTGGAATGATGTTGATTTCAGCATTAGGAGCCTTCAACTCGAACTTACTACAACACTCCTTTGGGACAACTTGATCCTTTTCACCTTGAATCACATTTATTCTCACTCCAACTCTGGTCAAAATGATAAGGTAACTGTCCACAAATTTTGCTCCTCCACATAGCACATTATGCATGGAACTCCAAGCTGAATGATGTGTGTGCCTGGTCATGTCTGTGGTCAAGAAATGAAGATCCCTAGGAAAGGAAAAGAAAGCATGCATTATGTGTATCATGTCTATGTCCTAAGTAATATGTGAAAAAGAAACTTGAAACATGTGGTATGTTATTCATTACAGTGTTTCAATAGATGTTTTGTTACCTCCTGCGAGTAATGAATTTTAGAATGCTCTCCCATATTCGGTGATTTCTGCAATAGACAAGGCAAACTGTACGGCCCAGGTGTTCATACCAGGACATAAATGAAGAACCAAAAGACAGTGGAGACCACAATTTCTTTCCAGCAAGCATTGATAGTGCATTTAAACAAGCATCACCCTCAGAAGAAGTGTATGGCTGCCACCAAAACCATTTTGAGAATGAAGAAATTCATGAGACATTACCGGACAAAGAAAAGAAATAAGGGCCCTGCTGACCAATGATCCAAATTCAACATTAAAAAGTATAACACTGTATTAATAATCTTTTACTTGTCTTTTATTTCTGAATTTGAGAGTATATGTTAGTGACTGTTAACAAAAATAAAACACATATTTTGATTGCAGAATGAAGGTATTATTGAATCCAAAGCACAGAAATTGTTAATTGAATCTGAGAAGATCAGTTCTCAAACCTAATAAGCAGCAAAGTATTCAGTTTGGTCTAAAGTACTTACAGGAGCAACAAGGGTGATTGATTTTACATTCTTTGGGTACTTAGCAGCCAAGGCCAATGCAATTATGCATCCCATGGAGTGTGCAACCAAATGAAAGGTAGTCATCTCCAATGGTAAAACCACAGATTTCTCAATCATTTCCACATGATCCTGCAAAGTGTATGAACAATCTGTAGGCTTTGGACTCTTGCCAAATCCCAGCAGGTCAATGCCAATCAATCTGTACTCGTGATTCGTCTTTTCAGAAAAATATGGAAACACTGTCTCTGTCCAAAATGAGGAAGAACAGAGAAATCCATGTAAGAAGATCACATTCTCAGAAGGTTTTCCCTTGAAGTTCTCACCAGTGACTGTCAAACACCAATTGACAACAAAAACCAGTCACAGAGAAAAGTACATAGAAACATGAAAGTGGGCATCAAATAATAGTAAGACAAAACATAAATGTAGTTGCATAGTTGAACTTCAATTCTGATAGTAAACATCATTGAAAACAGCAATGAAAGTAAAACTATACGCAAGTTCTGCTTGGAAAAAAAAAACACAAATCAGTAGAACTAACCTACCCAACAAGGGCTCCTTCACAACAAAATGAAGCTTATAGTCACTTCCATCATTCACCCATGAAAGGCAAGAATCACAGCCACAATCAGACCAACGATTCACTGACCTGGCACTACCTTTATCACAATTTGTATTGGAATCTTCTCGTTTTCTCTCATATCGAAGGAACCCCATTTCTCTGAAAATGTTCCTCCTCTCATACAAGCTATCTGATATATCATCATCTGTCACATTCATCGACCTCTTTTGCCTCTTTTGCCTCTCCCAGTTAGAGCAGCAACAAGGCGAAGCCTCTCCTTCAATGAGTTTATCCAGATATCCATAGATAGCGCAGAAAACAGAATCAAGAAGATCAAACATGAGGAAAACAAGACAACACAGAATGGAGATGAGTGGTTGAACACAATTGGTCAACCATTTTTGGGAAGAAAGTGGCAGAGACATGAACCTGGATGGAAGTTTAATTCACCTTTATCTCCTTAAACCATTGTTTGTAAATTGTAATGGTATAATTTTACTTTCTCAGTTTTAAAACACTAAATACAAAGTTTAGCTTAAAAACAAGTCAAAGCTTTCTTAATTGTGCAATCATGGAGATTGAAAAACTGGATTTGAGTTTGCCATTAAGGAGAGAATATGAAATGGTGATTGAGGTTTGGCCACGTAAGAGGATAATTGAGCTCTCTCATTCACATATTCACATTCGAAAAAAAAAATGTGTATTTCATACATTATTATTTTTTGTAAATAATTAAAAAATAGTTTAATAATCTCATTTTCTTATTTTAATCTTACTTTGATTCTCATTTTATGACAATCCAACCCTTTCAATCTATATCTCAATTAAATTTAAATGATTTTTTAGGAAAAGAATTGTTAATAGCTAAAAATACTTTGGCATCACAATTTAAATCATTCCTTGAAAGTTTAAAGTATCATGTACATATGTAAGTTAAAGTAATCTTATATCGTAAGTTAAATTGTTCACCATAAATAAAAAATGTAATTTATATATTCAATGAAATTTATCTACAATAAATTTTAATTATATGAAAATAAATGCACGAGCTTAAACTAGAATAATAATTTTTTAAGCTTGCCTGCCTTAGGCCCAAAGTCATATTATCTTTTAAGAAAAGAGCAAAAGAGATTTTATTTATTTATTTATTGAAGCGTAGGAAAAAAAGCTATGGAGGTGTAGGAAGAAACTGGCTGAAGTCTACTATAAGCACTTCTTAGTTCAATGGATTTCTAAGCTAATTTAATTGAATCCTCTCACAATTTTGTTAAGTTTACTGAGAATAAAGAAAGTGATTTATGGGATAAAAAGTAATAAAAAATTTATTACTCAAATACAATAAGAGGAGAAGTTTTACAAATAGTTTTAGAAATAATAATAATAATAATAATAATAATAATAATAATTAATAAGGATGGTATTTTTGCATAACCGAAAGTATTATGCAAAGTTGCCTTCTATTTTCATGAGTTCTCTATTACCCAATTTTAGTCATTCATTATCAAATGATAGGGTATCCGCAAAAGATTCTTCGACGCTCAAGTTAGTATTTGATAAAAAATTTTGGTTAAATCTCAATTAAATGCAAAAATGAAAAACAAACTATGATTATAATACTATTTATAAGTTTACCTCATTGACCTGGGCCCTCACTCGAATGGGTCATAGTTATGGGTCCATTAGCCTAGAGGCCTAATGACCAACTTACCAACGAGAAACTGAGATAGTTTTAGCTAAGTTATCTAATAAGAGAATGGCCTCGGTAGGCATGATGAGAGACCGATAGACGATATTCTGGTTTAATGAGTGATGTTGTTATCAAAGTAAATGCAATCTTTGGCGTAGAAAGCATAGTTCCCAGCACCTAGTGCTTAGTGTTTGACTAAGTGATCTATTCATGGAGCATTCAATAGTCGTCTTATTGCTTGCAAGCTATCTTGCACTAGGTACTGGGTAAACGGTATCATGTCTTTGTCATAAGTAACCCCCTAGTATTTTCATGTCAAAAAGGCATGCAAAGAGTGTTAGTGCCCGATTTGTAGTTGAAGTAAGGTGTCGACATTTGGTAGTTAAAATGCTTGATCTTGAAAAGAAAATTCATTATCTTTGGTCATAATTCTACGGGTATAGTAGTTCCTAAGCCTTAAAGAGTATAGCGATGAAGAGGTATGGATAATGGGATGTTAAATCTGAGGGAATATGAATATGACTAATGGTGGTAAGTGTGGTGCAGAAACTAAAACAGTGACTTAATAAACGTAGTGCAGGTTCAAAAATGAATTGCTGCTTTTTAGGAGGGGGGGGGGGGGATGTTGTTAAATCCGAAGAGTTGCCTTGGATGAAGCGTTTCATGGGCCAATTTGTGATGGGTTTGGCCCATCAGGTCAGAAGGCAAACCATCACCACTAAGTTATAAATAGGAATGGAGTTGGTCGTAATTTGCCACCAATTTATTTGAATTCTTTGCTATTGTTTGTGATTACAAGAGAGGTGTGTTGTTGTTGAAGTAGAGTGGTCATCTTATTTCGAAAGGTATGGTGAGGTATGATAGTGGTTGTAGTGTCAGTAGTCGGGTGTCGGTATCATTATACGTGTAAGTGCAAAAACTGTTAAAGAAAACAAGGTTTATCCTCCTAAAGAACATGTTGAGACTGAGTGAAAAACAAATGATGTTAAGACAAGATTGTCTATGAGACAGAATCGTCTAGCACCTCCATATGTTTAACAAACAACGATAAACTAAATGAGTACTTGAAAAAGTATTATCTCTCTAAAGAGAATATCGTTGAATGAAAAACGTGTCATGACAAAGTTTTATGAAATATAATTGTTTTTGA
Source organism: Vigna reflexopilosa (assembly GCA_027742785.1). Taxonomy (NCBI): domain Eukaryota; kingdom Viridiplantae; phylum Streptophyta; class Magnoliopsida; order Fabales; family Fabaceae; genus Vigna; species Vigna reflexopilosa. The sequence continues at coordinate 15,364,070 of CM050914.1, forward strand.
GAAAATTCTTAGTAAACGCACCATCAAATGAATTCATTATAAACATGTCTATATTTCATGAGAGTTTTACTAAACACTCTTGCAATGCATTACTAAGCAATGCTCAATAAGCTATCTATATGTTAAAAGATGTTTTTGGAAAATGCGTTAAAAGTTATAATCTAAAAACATATGTTGAAAGATACCTTGCTAGACATGCTCTTCAATTAAACAAAGATAACTAAAAAAAGCGTTTTTAGTAAGTCTTACATAGGCTATATAATATCTTGTGCTAAACAATTTCTTTCATTCAACAATGAATATCTTATAAACTACTTGGTATCTTGTTGAAATACTTAAGCAATTAAATTATGCCTGAACGATAGAAAATTTGTAAAGTACTTTGTTGTTCTGAACACACATTAAAAAGCATTAAATGCACAACATTTAAAAACAACAAAAATGATAAGAAAAAGGACATATATAGTACATGCATATCTACACTACTCTTTCTAGATTGTCTATTACAAATATCCACCTACTCTATCAAATACAAGTTAAAAGTGAACCTTATAGACAAAGAAGACATTAATAGAATGTTCTCTCCATCAAAAGTCGTGTCAGAAAGATCGTACTACCTATTTTTATCAAAGTAGTGAAAAAACATATTTGTCCTGACAAGTTGACTTTAACCTACAACTGCTACTTATAACAAGACTTGAAGATCCAAAGATCAAAAGCAAAACTCTATCTAACAAATATCTTTTTGAAAAGCCCTTAAATAGAAGATCATTCAGAAAGAAGATTAAGAGGATAGAATCAAAAGAATAGGCTCAAGCGAATAGACTCATGAAAGTAAAATTCAAAATCTGAGACAAAAAGGAAAAGACAAGAAAGAAAGATCATACTCTGAGCTTCATAGAATCATAAACTTACAATTGTAAGAAGAGAGAAATATTTTGCATTGTCTTCGATTGAATTGTATTGCAACATATCATCTCTACGAGAGTAATCGTCTAAAGACTTATATGCGATGATTGCAAATTCTAAAAAATATCAAAATACTTAACCTTGTTGAGTTAAACGTCAAACCTCAAGAGTGGGTGAAACTCTGTATGATACCGGGAGTGTCTAACTATAATCAAAAGTGGGTGAAACTCAACTAGATAGAGTAACAAGAGTTACCGGGATTGTCTAGCGATAACCAGAAACAGATGAAACTCGGTCTAGACAGAGTATTAGGAAGATATCAAAAGTTTCTAGGAAGAACTAGGAGTGAATGAAACTCAACTAGGCAGAGTATCAGGAAGATATCAGGAGTGTCTAAGGATATTGAGAATGATAAAGAATACTGTACAACCAATAATGAATTATTTGTTTTTTTTTTCTTTAAAGACAAAACCTGTACCCTATCGTAAAGTTTTACCAATAAGATACACAGATTACAAATAATTGTCTGAATATACTCTCTAACAGAATATTATAAACTCAAATTGATTGAAAATCACAATATTGTTATTCCGATTTTTTATTTAAGGAGTCAAACTCATAATTTTATAACTTTCGATAAATTTTAACCAATAATAGAAAGTGCGTTACAGCAATTATTTTTAAAGAGAATGCTTTTAGCACCATTTGGTTAGTTATCACCAATATTCGCTTTTCTCCAAGTTCATTCTCACACATAAAGATACTAAAGAATTCTAAGTATTCGGCTGCTGTAAAATTCATTCACATGAAGTTTAATACATGAACACACATATCTAGAGACTAAAACCTTAAATAAACCTAGGTCAAAAATTGAGCATAATTAGACAGATAATATTCTTAGCATGAAATAATCCCAAGTTATTTGATTTTGAATTGCAAATCTGATTTGCAGAAGATAATAAGTGGAATCTTAACACAACTACCTCTCAAGAAAGTGCACACCATAAGTTGAATTGCAAATCTGATTTTTGATGTGGTCACTTTTAAGGTACATATAGACCAAAGTGCACACCCCTTAAGAAAATAAAAGAAAAACTTTCATAGCTTGCCATGATCTCAACATAAAAAAATCCAAAAAAGAAAAAGGAATATTTTAATTTTTATAAGGATCACAACTTCACTTCCACGAAAACCCAGAAAACAAATTTGAAAGAGAAAACTCATTGGATCAAAAATTCCGAGGCAACCTACAATGGAAAAGGGAATACAACAGAAAACTGAAATCCTACATCGGAAACGAAACCAGAAAATAGAAAAATGAAAGGTTTTAGTACTGATTATTTCCAGCATCTTATCATCCATTTTCAATATTTGCCAACAACATTTTAGCTTCACAATGAAAAAAGGAAGCAAAATGGTAAAAATAATTAATACTACAACTACTTTTCAGCTCCCTTCATTTTCGTTTTTACTTGGATCTGAGCTCACAGTTGGTAGATTTCTTCTGTATTGCTGAGATGTCAATCTCCTTTCCAATGGAGTTTTCCTCTTGCTTACAACAAATCTGTTCACCCCTTTGCGCATAGGCATTATTGAAGGAAAATCTTCATCTGGAATCTGACTGAGCTCAGATATATCCTTAATTTGTGCAACACGCCTGAACCACCTCTCTGCCTTTGCCTCCTCTGACATGTCCAAGGGATCTGGTTCCTTCACGGCAGACCCCTCCAAACTCTTCCCTGTCCACTCTGCTTTATCACTCTGGTTGTCAGATGCTACAACTGGGGATGAACTCCCAGTCAAATTGGGAACATGATCTTGATTGAAACTCTGCCTTGAATTTCCACTGGTTCCTGACCAAGACATAGAGCCAATATCATTGTTATTTGAGCTCTGTTCAGAAGACTTTGGACTCTGTTCTGGTTGAGCTCTAGCATCATCCGATATCTCTGAAGCCTTCTCTGCCACCTCAGATATGGAAGATGTACCGTCATTGGACCTATCCATTGAATCTGTTCCATCTGCCTGCGGCTTGTCCTTTTTAGCAAAGTAATCTGGGGGGAAGGGGACAAACGGAACAAAGTTGGTTTTGCTAGCTTGTTCCATGGCCACTTGTCTCTTATATGCTGGTGTTGTTAAAGAACGGTCTTTTTTCTTGCTAACAACAAATCGATTTTCTCCTTTACGCATGGGCATTATTTCAGGGAAATCCTCATCGGATATTGCATTTGTCACATCTGGAAAATCATTCAGCTCAGCAATCTTTCTTAACCATTTCTCAGGTTTTTCAGCTTGCTCTTTCTTCTTATCCTCTGTGATATTTGTAGAATTATTAGAAAGTTGTGAACTGTCTCCCAAACTAGCATATCCAGCATCAGTGTCTAACACCACATTTTTGCTCTCGTCTGATAGCAAGTTCTCAGACTTCGGGCCAAGTTCATCTGCAGACAATGGACTGGGAGAAACAGTACTACTGTAGCTCCCTCGAACATTTTTAAAATGTGAAGTATTTCTATAGCTACCAAATGAAGGTTGCCTGTCTCCGCCAGCATTTTGTTCAGAAACAATGTCGTTATTACCATATTGAGGAAGGCCAGCTGAATGACCTAGCATGTCATCCAGACTGTCGTGGGACTTGAATGGCTCCCCAGCATTAAAATCCTCAGTCCCAGAAATGTCATAATTAGACAAGTTTCTCTTATATTGAGCGTTAGCCAACCTCCTCTCCAGTGGAATCTTTCTCGTGCTCACAACAAATCTATTAACTCCTTTCCTCAGTGGCATTATTTCAGGAAAATCTTCATCTGCAATCACACTGTTAATATCAGCACTTCTGTCTAGTTGAGAAACCTTGCTAAACCAGCGCTGTGCCTTTTCTTCATTAGCAGCTAACCTAGCATCAATATCTGAAGTATTAGGATTGTTTCCATTTTCGTACTCCATATTTGACATGGTATTGATGGCACCTAAAGATATTTGTCCAGGTCCCTTGCAATCACACCTCAAGCAACTCATGTTCCTCCCATAGTTATAGAAATCACACCTTCATAACGAAAATCCTGTTAATTGGATGTGTATGACAAGTCACACGGAAAAACATTTTAAGGGAGGGTAATACTTACTGAGGACATTCCCATTCACCTCCGGCGAGTTGCCTTTTTGGCCTTGCTTCATCACACTCAAGACACTTCATGTTTCGTGCAAAATTCATGAAATTACACCTGCTCAATATTAGAGAGAAACAGACTTATCAGAATGGTGTACAATATTTGAGGAGACAAAATTAACTATAACAATTGCCTCATACTCTGCCCCCGGTGTTCCACCATTACACAAAGTAACACATTTGATAGTTCATTGGGACTATAGTTAAAATTAAAAGTAATAAAATAGGACCTTGAGCAAATCCAATCACCCCTCTTCATTTCAATATTTTGTGCAGGAGGCTTTGTATATCCAAATCTTCCAGTCATTTGACTTTGCACTGAATCAAAAGAATTTGATCCAGGTGCACTATAACTCAGTTTGAAAAGTTCATCAAAGAGATTTCTGACAGATGATTCAAGAAGATTTCTTTCATTGAGACTGTTCCCTTCTGAAGGGACATATGGATCACTCGCATAACTCAGCAAAAACTTCATTAGGTCAACCGTATTTGCTCTATCAGTGTCCAACACCTGTGAAGAACATATTGAGCACAGCTGAATCACCAACAGTTTCGATGCACTTTTCAAAATTTGAAATTAAGTGTTAATACGTGACAGAAAATATGTTCCATAGATATCATGTACTGTCTCATTTATTTCGGAATGATTTGAAACGATGATGCTTGGCATAATCAAGCTTGAAGTGAATCTCCACATTTCTTTTGACCCAAAAGGAATATGTATTTAAGAAAAGGCTACACTGTCGAAACTTCCAACCACTATTTTTTTTTTTAAATTGCTTTCTAGTTGCTCGTTGCAGACACCAATGTGTTACTTGCACTCATACATGATAGCAATCATGTTACATTTGCAACATGTCATATTGAGAAATAAGAACAAACCTAGCTCTGAACTCAAAGTCTTATAGTAAAACAAACTCACGGTTGAAATTTGACGATTAATAGATCAAATACTAACTACAAGCAATAAATAATATTTTAATTGTCAGCAGAAACACAGTTAACGCGATTGTGAATGTTAAAAATTTCTTACACCAAGCAATTGCTCCTTAACACCGAGCAAATTAACATTCTCCACAACCAAGTACTGAGAAACAAAAAACAGAGAATAACTAAGAAAGAAACAAACTAACATTGACGTCACCGTTGGACAGAAAGGACTTCATCTTCCTGACGGAATCATCTGCGTAGCGGAAGAGAAAGGGGGAGCCGTGCTCAACCACGGCCGCAATATGTCTCGTAGAAAGCAACCTACCACCATCCAATCCAATTCATTTCAATTCAGAATAGAATTCAACAAAATCGGATAAAATTTGAGGGGGAAAAAAGAAGAAAGGAACCTGAGAAGGTTAGGGCGGTCGCGTGCGAAGGCCAAGCAAGCGGTGGCGTCGCGGAGAAAGGAGTAGGAGAGATGTTGGGCGGCGGCGGTGAAGGCTTCGTCGGGGAGGGAGGAGAGGTAGCCGGCGGAGGATATGTGAGAGAGGAAAGAGGAGTACTCAGGCCAGGGAGAAGAGTAGGCATAGGAAAACTGGGAGGCTCTGAGTTTGAGTGGCAAAGGTGAAGATGAGAAAGAGAAGGAAGAAGGTGAAGCAGAGAGGCGGAGGGAATGGGAAGAGAAGAGGAAGAGGTTGCGGTGGTCGTGCCGGTGGCGGCGGAGCAGAGGGAGGGGAGTGGAGAGGAAGAAGAGGAACCTTGGGGCCACGCCACTCATTTCACACACTTCAGCTAAATTCGTTGCACTTTTAATTTCAAGATGATTGGTTGGCTGATACTTGTGTTCTCCATTTGATACAACTGATTTAATTTGAATTTGTTTTTGGCTTAATTACTTTTTAGTCTCCGTGGTTGAATTTTTGTTTTGTATCGCATTTAAAAATGATGTTATTTGATTATTAGTTTATCAATTTTGAATGAAATCGATCCATTCTATTAAATAGATAGGAACGATGTTAACTGATACTTACCTGGTTACATTTTTCTTCTCTTTCATCTGCTTTCCCTGACACTTTTATATTTCTCTCTGTTTTCTATTTCTCTCTCCTCTGCACTTCTGCTCTACCTACCATCCACCTTTATACCATGAACTTCGATCATTTCCCTAAACAAAGTTAAAGCTTTCATGGGCTTATTCCTGCGTGTGTATCCATCAATAACAAGGGTCTATGACACTACACTCCGAGAAGGCATCTGATTAAACACAGAAAGTGCAAGTTCAACCTCACTCCATCTAATCAAACCAGTGATAAAAACATTCCAAATAACTAAGCTTCTACGGGGCATTTGGTAGAACACTTGTGCAGCTTCAACTAAAAGACCCCAACTTGAGTACATTTGCAACAACCCAGTTTGCACATACATATGAAACTGAAACCCAACCTTGAAAACGAGGGCGTGGAGTTGAGTCCCAAAGCGCGTGCAGTTTGGATTAGCAGAAACGTGGGAAAGAAAGGCAAAAGAGAAGGTGTCAAGGGAAGGGTATGTGAAGAAAGTGTGAGAGTGTTGGGTGTACCTAAAGAAGTGAAGAGCTAGGTGGGGGGAAGGACCACGGGAGTAACAGCGTATGACGTTGTTCAAGAGGAGTAAACAAGTGGAGGTGTCGTGAAAAGGGTAATGAAAGAGGCCAGAAGTGATAATGTAACAGTGAACTTGTTGAAAAATTTGGGGTTGATAAGGATGTTTGAGAAGAAGAGAGAGCAAGTGTTGTGGGTGTTTAGGTTTGGGAGAGAATGAAGGAGCTGCGATTTCAAGACACGGAAAACGGTGAGAAATGGCGGTGCTGGATATGGCTGCCGCTTACAAAACCTGTAAGGGAGAAAGGGTGCTTTGGTTTCAAGAGTGACATTTTACCAACCATGCTCCATAAAACCACGTTACACAAAACCAAGGCTAAAATACGTGTAATTTCTATTATTAAATAAAATCATTTTAAATATTGTAGCTTTTTTTTTACTTCTCTTTATTTAATCATAGTGCAGATTCAGTGATAGATAGAAAAAAAGAGCACAAGTGCATAGGAGAGAGAAATAGAAAACAGAGAGAAATAAAAAAATGTCAGGAAGAGCATATGAAAGAGAAGAAAAGTGCAGTCACGTAAGCCTCAGTTAATGTCGTTCCTATCTACTTAACGGAAGGAACCGATTTAATTCAAAATTGGTAATCTGGGAACCAAATAACATCATTTTTAAAAGCGGACAAAACAGAAATTCAACCCCCAACTTGGGGACTAAAAAGGTAATTAAGCCTTTGTTTTTTTACCACAAACCTAAATAAATAAAATGTTTAATACCTATTTTGATCCCTCTTTTTGTAAGGTCTGTTCAAAGTCGTCCTTCCTTTTTTTAAAAAGTTCACTAAAGTTCTATTTTTTTGCAAAAACTGTGGAACTTAATCCTTTTTGCTTGGGTTAATTTTGCTAACGGCTGAACTGCCTAACTGAAAAATAATTGATGAGTTGTAACGTTTTAGTTGTGCTGGCACTGTGACTTCATTATATGTGTTAAAATAAAATAATTAATTGTGACGTGGAATTTAAGAAAGTTAGGGTTAAAATAAAATTTGAATTTGGGATAATTAACTGAAGTAATTATTGAAGTAATTATTAACTGAAGCAATTTGGGGTAAAATCAACTTACTTGTGATTTTCTGGGCGATTCAGGGTTCAACAACCAGCTTCAACAATCGAGAGATTATTGTTGAAGTTGCAGCGCGAATCACGCTTCTGATTTGAATGAGATTTCTGGTTCCTTTGGTTTCTTCTTGCAGGTCTCGAAAAAGAAGATTGGGACGCGAATTGCAGCGGCGAAATTGGGTTTTGTTGTTGTGTTGGCTCTGTGCATGGAGGTGCTCATGGTTGTGCGTCAATGAAGAAAGGTTCGTGATTTCTAGGTGGTTGTTGGCTCTCGCAAAGAAGTATGATGGAGAAAGTTTTCAAGTTTTTTTCTTTAAATGTTAATTTCTAACCCTTTGGACCTAATTAATTTTCCCATATCAGTTTTCCCCTAAAACTTCATTAAATTCTTTTATTTTGTTAAGTTTGAAATTGTTAAGTCAGAGAAATTCTGACTATCCCTAATTATTCCCAAATTGGGAATTTCCATTCTCAAAAATCAAAAGTTGGGGAACATAGGCTCTGTGACGCGTGTAGAGGTAGTGTCCTCTTTATGGCGAGAGCGATGGTGTTGCGGAAGCGCACTTCTTCCTTCCATTTTCGCGTGTTGGTTCAACATGCAGGGAATCCTTCTTCTTCCTCTTGTTTATGTCGTTTTCTAATGCAAAGGGGATGTGAGACAATGACTCAAGCGTGAACCTTTTTGTCTTGGCGCAAGGGTTTCCTTCACCTCGCTTCGCCCTCTGACGTCTTTGTGGCGTAAGGGTTCCCGTTGGATAGCGTTGTCGTGGGGATGAAGATCGGTCCTGCGTTTCGGGGTGGGGTTTCAGTTTCTACGTGAAAGAGCTAACGTTTCTGAGTTGCACGAAGATGGCGACGACATTAACACGGTGGTTGGCAAGGACAACGATGACTTCGTGACTAGGGTTTCGATTGGGGTTTTGGAATTCTTTTTTTCCTTTGTTTGGAGAATATTTGACGTCTTTGTGGCGTAAGGGTTCCCGTTGGATAGCGTTGTCGTGGGGATGAAGATCGGTCCTGCGTTTCGGGGTGGGGTTTCAGTTTCTACGTGAAAGAGCTAACGTTTCTGAGTTGCACGAAGATGGCGACGACATTAACACGGTGGTTGGCAAGGACAACGATGACTTCGTGACTAGGGTTTCGATTGGGGTTTTGGAATTCTTTTTTTCCTTTGTTTGGAGAATATTTGACGTCTTTGTGGCGTAAGGGTTCCCGTTGGATAGCGTTGTCGTGGGGATGAAGATCGGTCCTGCGTTTCGGGGTGGGGTTTCAGTTTCTACGTGAAAGAGCTAACGTTTCTGAGTTGCACGAAGATGGCGACGACATTAACACGGTGGTTGGCAAGGACAACGATGACTTCGTGACTAGGGTTTCGATTGGGGTTTTGGAATTCTTTTTTTCCTTTGTTTGGAGAATATTTGACGTCTTTGTGGCGTAAGGGTTCCCGTTGGATAGCGTTGTCGTGGGGATGAAGATCGGTCCTGCGTTTCGGGGTGGGGTTTCAGTTTCTACGTGAAAGAGCTAACGTTTCTGAGTTGCACGAAGATGGCGACGACATTAACACGGTGGTTGGCAAGGACAACGATGACTTCGTGACTAGGGTTTCGATTGGGGTTTTAGAATTCTTTTTTTCCTTTGTTTGGAGAATATGATTGTTAAACTGATATTGGTCGGACATTGCTAACAGGATGATTCAGCAATCCAGTTTAACACGTCAACCAAATTTGTACAACTCATCAAATATTTTCCAGCTATGCAGCTCTGTCGTTAACAAAATTAACGCTGTTAGCAAAAAGGACTAAGTTCCACCGTTTTTGCAAAAAGTAGAACTTTAGTGAACTTTTTAAAAAAGGGAGGACGACTTTGAACAGACCTTGCAAAAAGAGAAACCAAAATAGGTATTAAACCTAAATAAAAATTTGCATTGACATAGATATTTTTCCTAAATATTCTCAAATTCCGATCACCTATATATAATCTATTTTTCACTTTGTTTTAGTGAACTTTTTAAAAAAGGGAGGACGACTTTGAACAGACCTTGCAAAAAGAGAAACCAAAATAGGTATTAAACCTAAATAAAAATTTGCATTGACATAGATATTTTTCCTAAATATTCTTGAATTCCGATCACCTATATAATCTATTTTTCACTTTGTTAATTTATGTCACGAAAGAGTTTATCAGGCCTAAATTAAGATATTTTACTATAAACTTTTCAAAACATTAAAATAATCTTTTTAAAGTATTTAAATTTTGAGAGAGGCAAATATTTCATTATATATTGAGAGATTTTACAATATCTTATAATTTTATATTTGTATATATTATTTTTCAAAGAGTGTATCCAAACTATTTTACCCCAACCACTTATTTGAAAAAACAATTTATATAGTTCATCAATCTTATATAGGATCCTATCAAAAGTTAAAAGATATCTTAGAGGTCTCATAAGCAACACAATGTGTCTTCAAGTAAAAGTTTACATTAAATATTTCATGAATAGAATCTAATGCAATTATCAATGTTTATGCTAACGAACAAATAACTTGTATTTGCTTTTCTGAGAAAAGAAAGGCAAGTTACTTCCTCATTTGTTTCCACATTTATGTGAAGAAATGAAAGCATAAATTTGAGTAAATACATTTCGAGATTTCTTATATATATATATATATATATATATATATATAGGGTTTAGGACCTATTTTTCAGTTACTACATTTTAGCAATGTGTACCGAGTTTTAGTAGACAAAAATACCCTTATATATCATGGATTCTAAGTTGCATAATGACATATGAAGGAATTGGTAATTTGTCTGGAAAAAAATCAGAAACACTCACTGTTAAACAATTTCTTACAGAAAATGATTTTATAATGAATTTTCATTTTATAATTTTTGTCTTATCTAATTTTATCTATTTTTCACAAGCATAATGACATTAAAGGAATTGGTAATTGACCTGGAAAAAATCAGAAACACTCGTTGTTAAACAATTTCTTACAAAAAATGATTTTATAATGAGTTTTTATTTTATAATTTTTGTCTTATCTAATTTTCACAAGCATAATGACATCAGAAAAAATTAGTAATTGGCCTGGAGGTTTTTTAAGAATGATGATTCAACATCTGCAGATGATGAAATTAGAGAGGTTAGTGAAGATGATGAAATTGAAGAGATCTTGAATGAACATTTGCCTGAAGACGAATATGTCAATGACTCAACTCTTTACAAAGGTAAATTGTTTAACGACGAGTATTTCTATTTTTTTTTCATTTGGATCTACCATAGGATGATAGATAAAATGTTGGAGTGAGAGAGATGAAAGAAAAAGGGTTGAGAGGAAAGAGGAATGTGAGTATGGGTTTGGGGTTTCTTGTTTTTTTTTTTTTAGTTTTGAGAATTAAAATTATTCAAATACTCTTGACTTTAAAATTTAGAATCCATAATATATGAGGATATTTTTGTCTACTAAAATTCAGTACACATGACTAAAATTTACCAACTAAAAAACAGACATACGCACATTAACAAACCCATATATATATATAATGTACAAATAAAATATTAATAAAGAGATTAACAAATAATTATTATAATTGATAATAACTAATATTATTATAAATAAATAAAATAATTTATATTAGTAAAAGTAATTTAGTTATTTTATAAACATATAATTTTATAATTTCTTTTGAAATTATTATATTTATCAAATCATTTACAAATTTTTACTTATTTCCTTCTATTTTCGATCCTCTTTTCCTTGATCTAAGCTCATTTTTTCACTTTTCCACTTCTAGAAACAAATAGAGGCTACAAACTAGTGTCACACCCAGAGTTGCCCATGTATCTCACTCTTCCACTCCTGTGTTCACTGACTACCAAACTCATTCTCTCAGTGCCTTTCACTCATCACCGATATCACTTATCACGGATTGAGCATTTGGTGTTCTCCCTAACGCAACTTTCTCTCACGCCTTTGCCTCCTTTAGTCTAGGGTTTTCGAAAATGAAACAAAAACAAAAGGAAAGAAAGAAATGATGAAAAAAGAAAGGGAAAAAACTCTCATGCTTCGCACTTCTAATAGAAAGGTCAGCCTTCTTTTCTCACGCTCCACATCGATCATCTACTTTGACTTCACCGGTTCAAACTCTTCTGATCACGTCCAATCTTCAGTTAAGTGGCAGCCATGGAGTTCTTCCTTTCTTTTTTCTTATCTCGTTCTCTCTCAACCCTAACCCTAGCACGAAGAGTTGCTCTTCCAAAATGAAATGATCGACCTTTGCAAAATTGAAATCAGAGAAAAGGACCCTAATGCAGCAGCTGCCTTTGCTTTGATTTACTGAAATGCACCGTTTCATTTAGTCTGCTCCCAAACCAGCACAACAACAACCCACCGCGTCAAATAACAAAGTTACCTTTGATGACATTCACACAAATTGGACTCCACCGTGTGTCAAATGAGTGTGAATCACTTTAACCGTGTCAAAGTATTGTTTTCCTTTGCATGGTTGAAACACTTTGTATAGAACATGAATTTAAATGCTTTTTCTTCAAATATGATGTAGTTCCGGTGATATCTAGTAATTTGGTGACACTTTATGCTTTGAAGAGCATTTAAAGCAAAATCAAACACTAGAGAATAAATATCATTGTGCAACCCAATTTATTCCAGAAAAAAAAAAGAATATTACAAACAGAATAATTATAATTAAAATGACAGTTATCTCTTCTCATAACTAATCAACAAATTACTGGTGAAACATGGCCCGACACAGCATGGTTTGGGCGAACAAGTGCTAAAAGCTTTTGTATTTTGTCGGAAACCTTTTCTCCATTTCTCTTCTCAGAGCATTTATCATGCACGCATAGTATTCCTTAAACCTCCAAAACTGGAAGCCAACATAGTAGGATAACATACCACAATGCCCAATGCAACAATAATCACTACTATTTTCTGCTGATTATTTATAAGATACGCTCACTATTAACTTCTATCTTCTACATAAAAAATCAAGGTTTGGCGGCACCTTTTCAACAGCTTAGGAAAGAACGACAGCTTTGCCACATAACTGCTCCAACTCACCTTCCAAGATTTTGTACAAGTTTGCTTTGCTCCGTCTATAAATCCAAGCCTTGGTATCCCGATCCCAATCAAACCTTGACGGACCACTGCAGAAAACAAGTCCGAGAGATCATTGATACACGTCATCCAGATAATCCAGATAATTCAAGGTACCTACTTTGGTCCATGTAAATAAACAGTAGCAGAAAGTTATTAAAATAAAACTGCATTTGAAGTCTTGGAATCACATAAAAACCGCAAAGATATCACTGCTACAAGCATTCAGGGTATCACTTCAGATTGAATATGATCTACACTACACTGAAGTTAAAAGCAGGGAGGGTACATATATGACTATAAGGTACCATCCGCTTTAGTACTAACTGACAGGATTGGGCATAACTAATATACATACGGTGATATCATCTCTAACATGCAAAGGACTGTACCTATATCATAGAAAAGATACTCCTCTGGTCTCAATTTATAAATGAAATGGGTATGTGTTATTTGTACTTTGTTCCTAAAAGAGAAAAACCTACATGCGGAACAGTTTAAACAAAGAAATTAAACTAATAATACGATTTTGCAAAGTTCTACCGCTAAGATATGCAAATTACAAAGAATTGTCTCAATACACTCCCTAACAAACTCTTATTAACTCAAATTGATTGAAAATCACAATATTGTTGGTCCCATTTTTCATTTAATAAGTCTAACTCATAATTTTATTATTTTCAATAAATTTTAACCAATAGTAGATTGTGTTACAATTACGTATTTTTAAAGATAACGTTTTTAACAACATTTGGATGGTTATCACCAATACTCTTTTCACCAAGTTCATTCTCTCACACAAAGATACTGAAGAAGTCCATGTATACCGCTCCTGTAAAATTCATTCACATGCAATTTCTGACATGAACCCACATGTCTAGAGACTAAAGCCTTAGAAAAATCTTAGCTAAAAAATTGACCATAAATAGACAGATAACATACACAATACCTCAGTGGAGAAGACAGCCAAAGTTGTCGATTTGGAGTTTGTTTGTTCAATACATAGGTGCCAAGATCGCCAAGCTTTACAGTCAAAACATCATTCTGAAATGGAAAGCCTTATAAAAAATAACAATACACCACCACCATGCAAAGAAGCCACTTCAAAGTAGTATGAAGAAAATAATTAAAATCTTGCAAGTAACTAGAAGAAAATAAATAAAATCTTAGAAGAGAAAAGCTAAAAAAGATATTTATTTTCTAAGGACCAAATAGAAACACAGAATTTTATTTAAGAAAATCTTATCATGTTAAATTTGATTGTTCAAAATAACCACCTGATGAACAATACAACTTCATGTTTTACTTCTAATATACGAAATGTTCTAGGATAGTATTTTGTTGACAAGTAATTATTATTATCTATTCTTTATTTATAACTTATTGTAACAAAAAGAATCCTTACCCCATAGTCTATGTCAAATCCATCAACTTCAACTAAGTCTCCATAGTCCTGTCAAGCAACAAACAAAAAAATTAATACCAAAAATGGCTTAAAATTCAAATAATAAGAATTGAATGTGTTGTGGCTGTCAACTCCCACCGCCACACTTAGACAATCTTCCAATGATTGGCATATTACAAATTTAAGTTGGTGCAAACAACAAAGCATTGCGAAAGATACCTCTAATTTCTCTTGTACGCTATGTATGGTGGAATCAGCCAGTCTATGGAATTCACTCTCATCCAGTAGAGAACTGCATTCATACTAATAGTTAGCTAAGTCATTTCCCCCTATTGAAAAACAAAATTGTAATATGTACATTGAATGGGGAATTAGCACATGACTGACATGAATTCTTAGAAACATGCTTTGAGAACTCCTAAATCCATCATTGTCAAACCCCAACTAGCTCCAAAATTAATTGAATTTTAAAATTATCTTCTTTTTTTTAAAAGGAAATCATTATTGAAATTGAAATGCTCAACTTTCTATGGCTTCCAAGAACCAAATCTTACTATTCAATCCAAGATTGTGGGGCATTGTTGACTCCAAAACCACTAAAGCAGAAACATTTGGCACACAGCCCATTTCTACCACAACCCTAATTCACTACCACCAAGATCAGACAGCTCCCTCCTACCTACTAGTCACCACCTCTTGGTGGCAGAGCTGACAGTAGACAGAACAGACACTGACAGGAGATGGTGCAGACACTTTCTGGAGACAGTGATATGCCGGATCATTGGTTCTATTGACTACATAGAATTATCAAATAAGAACATATTGGATGAAAAACAATTACATACCAGTAATCAACAGTCAGGGGGGCTTGAGATTCATCAAGATTAAAACTGCCACAGCACAAATTTCTAGAATAAGATGATTGAGAAGGAAGAAGGCTATTTTTCCTGCAGAGGGACGTCCATTCTGAAGCTTTTACAGAAAGGAATGGGACCACATGAGTGGAAGAAGATGAAGAAGGCGCTAACAGTTGCAAAAACCTGAGGAGCCTTCTCTGCAAAACCAACTTTGAGGCCATAGCTTTTTTCACCTCAGCTGCAAATGTTAAAAATATAACTTGTAATAATAATAATAATAAAAGAACCCAGCAAACATAGTTTTCCAAGAAATGAATATACCTATGGGTGTGTATAGGTATGTTTAGCTTTAGGGATTTGGCAAGGGTGAAGACTAAATAAAATGGTACACCTGTAGACTACTATTTATGACCTGTAATAGAAGGTAACAATTGGTTAGCTTAAAAATTTTAATTTTCTGATTACTTGTGTTTAAAGACAAGGACTTATGTGAAAAATACTATATGGCAGTGAAACAAAGGGTTGTTGGTCAAAACAAACACAATCAGTAACAGTGCACGTTAATCCTAGAGAGAGGTACTTGAGGGGGGTGTTGCCCCAGCCGACAAAGAAGCATAAGACAGTTTGCATTCATTTTCAATGAAAAAGGGACAAAAGTAGTCTCAGAAACTAACATCCATAACTACATAAGTAAACTTCAGAAAATGAGATACCAATAAATCACTTGTTAGTATGAGCTATGTGACGTCTGGAAAATTCATTTGACACCATCTCATAACATATTTCCTTCACAATATTGTATGCGAACCAGTAAGCACGAACATCCAATTTGCAGAAAAAATAAGTAAAATCTTAATACAACTTTCTCTCAAGAAATTTCAACTAATTGATAATGTAGTGGTTTCAACATTGTACGTGACTTGTACAATATTTGTATGCAGTAACATAAGAAACCATTATACCTTTCAGTAGCGCATATACAACAACAAATTTGGACTTGGCTCTCCAATAAACCGTATTCTTTTCAAATATTTTATCAAACTGTTTGGGGACATCTTTGATGTGGTCACATTTAAGGTATTCATATACTAAAAAATCACCATAACAAAATAAAAGCAAAACCTTCATAGCTTTCCATGATCTCAACACACGTAAATCCAAAAAGACAGGAATATTTTAATTTTTCTCATATTAACAACTTCAACATAGTGAAAACCCAGAAGACAATTTTAAAATAGAAAACACATACTGGATAAAGAATTCAGAGGCAGCCTAACACAGAAGAAAATTGGATCCTACATAGGAAACAAAACCTGAAAATACAAAATTAGAAAGCGATGCAAGAAAGTGGATAAATTTAAAGTCTTATATCTCAAAAAACAAAACGGAAGAAAATGAAATGAGAAAAAAGAGATATTTGGTGAGCACAGCTGCATAGCTAGGGGGATTTCTTCAGAATCTGATTAAGCTTGGTTGGAAAGTTATATCTGTTTGTAGGGTTGGTTAGCCTAGCCTTAGGCCCACGAATTAGTAAATGAGTGAGTTTGGTGTATTCTTTCTCTTTCACACAGGGTATTCCCTGTCACAACAGTCACACAGGGTATATTTACTACAACATTAATAAGGTTATATGAAAATGCTTCTGCAAGAAAAACAACTGTGAATCTGTGACAGCAGAAGAAAGAGAGAGGGCCATCAATGCTTCAAAAGCATTATTTACCACCAAATCCTTTCTGTCAGGTATGCATAATGGTGAGACATGAATTTGAAATGATACATATTACTTTTCATTCTTCTTATTAGCTTATCTAGTATACTAAGAACACCTCTTGGTGGCTTTTTCCAGTATCTGTCATCCTGTTTTGCAGAAAAACATTTCAATTGGAGTTTTGGGGCTTATTAAACTTCAGATCTCTAATAGGAGAAGAAAGTGTCCACTTTGCTGCCTTTATAAGGGAGGTAGAGCCAAGTTAGGCTGGGGTGGTTTGAATTGTCATTACAGAACAATTTAGGAGAAGCTGACATGTGTGTGTGTGTGTGTTTGAGCTTCTTTCAATGAAAGTAGTGCTGCAAGTTACCATCTTACACCTTCCAAATCTTCTCTCTTGTATTGATTATAATTGACATGACTCCTTATGTCTTTTGACTCCTTAGGTTTAGGCTTCTAAAGTAACCCTTTTAAGAAACATATTTCCAAAATTTCTTTGAATTCTAAAGAAGACTGTGATTACATAAGATTTACTGTGGAAGCAGCGAAAAAAATAGACTTTAAACAGTAAGCAACCAACAATCACTTTCCATATATGATAAACAAGCAGCAGCAGCAAGATTTACCAAGCATGAAGCAGAATACTTTTAATTACAATTGATCATATATGATAAATGAATATGATTTTTTTAGTTGATTTCTTTATGCATAGGTTTTAAACTGGATTGGTTTTACTTATAACTAATCCAATCATCAAATTACTTCTTCCTCTCATGCATATATTATTTGGTGAATATTTTCTTTTGTTGTGTTTGAAAGTGAAAATTTACAAGACAAAGTTACAAGAGCTATGCCACAACAGAAAATGGGGTTTGCATAGGTACTCTGCCACGAAAGATGGTCCACATTATATACCAAGCTTTAAGGCTTCTGTTTATGTCAAAGGTGCCATCTTCAGTTCTTCTAGCGCATCTAGTTCCCTTAAGGATGGAAGTTAGCATTCTTTCTTATATTCTACAATTATTTAAATCAATGCTGCCAAAAAAGTGTCTTAATGGTATGCATAATAATTTCATTCTTAATAACATGCCTTGTAATCTCAAAATTGTGCAGAAAACAATATCATGGTAAAACCTACTAATGTTACATCAAGTTCATAAGGTTGTCAAACTCGAGTTAACTCGATAACTCGTACGAGTTTACGTTTTTACTCGGAAGCAAACTCGCTTTTGGTGTAAACTCGGTAGACTCGGGATTGAACTTGGTGAAGTCGCTCAAACTCGCGAGTTTGATACTGAGTTGGCGAGTTCGAAGGAGAAGTTTTTTAAACCTTAAAACGGCAGCCACCATAGCCGTTTGGTGTGAAAAACTGAAGAAAACTCACCTAATGTAGGGTTTCACTTCTACATCCGTTTTTGTCACCGTGCCATCGCGTCTCCTTGCTATGCTCCTGTTCAATCGCCACTCCTCATGCTGCCGTTCGGTCGCCGCTCGTCGTACCGCCGTTCGCTTGCCGCTTCTCTCCGCTGGATCGCGTCTCCTTTGTTGTGCTGCAGAGAGGAGGGAAAGTATCGCATTGCACTATATAAAATATTATATTATTTATAAATGATTTTTTTAATTGAATTGTGCAGTTAGGAATTAAGGCTTTAATTTCAGATTTTAATTAGGAATTATTTTTAATTATTTAATAATAACATAATCCTGCTTGTTAATTTTGTAGTTGAAAACTGAAATCAGATCAATTTAAAGTATTTCTGGAAATGGATCAAATTTTAATTCAGAGCAATCCAAATGCATTCTCATCTATTTTGTTTAATTATTCTATTCGTGATAATTGAATTTATAATTTCTTTTTTATAAAAGGTAAACTCTTACCAGTTTACGGAATTATGAGAAGTTTACGAATAGACGAATTCAAGAAAATTCAGACTTTCACAACGGTACAATACGTTCACTTCATTTTATACGATTGTTGGCTTTCATCCTTATATTGGCTTTCATCCTTAAAGAAAGAAAAACAATACTTGTACTCTATGGACATTCCTCAGGTTAATAGATAGGATGAAAAAACAATCAGTAACTGATAAAGAGAGTCGTTAAAATAATTAAAGAACAATTAATAATAATAACAGTAATGACAATTAATTAATGAAATAATGAAAGTTGAAAACTTATTTTAAATATATATTTAACAAAGCATCAGATAACTAATTTTGATTATTAATCTTTATATAATATTATTACATGCAAAGTTACTGATTTGAGCAGAGAGTCTTTTGTAGACATCTTTCCGACAACTAGAATAAAAAAGAGAGAGAATAACATAATTTAAACAGAAAGTCTTCTGCAGACACCTTTCCGACAATTAGGATAAAAAGAGTAACTTAAAAAATGGAAGATACATTTTTAAATGTTGAGTAAAGAACCTCAACCCTACTTAAACATACATTTTTCTTTTCTTTTTTTACTTTCATTTTAGTTCCATTATGATGAAAAATATATTCTGATGAACCCCTCCAAAAACGACCTTTTGTTGTTAGTAGAGTATATCCATCAAAACTGTCTGCAATCATTTTAGCTTCTTCAATTACGAAAGTTATAAGATGTAAAACATCACCGATTAATTTTAGAAATTATTGTCCTACACATAAAAAACTATTTGATTTAACGAAACTGATATTTGTATATTATTTAGAGTGATCAGAGTTTGAGGATGCATTGATGGGTCAGCTTTTCATGAATAAAAAAGCATTACAATTTGGGATGTTGTGTTATGTTCTTGATATGAGTGCTGAGATTTAGTTGTGTATTGTGTGGGAGATGATTATTTATCTGATGATGACATTCTTAACAGTAGTAAACCATGTTATTTATAATTAAATAGCATTAGTCATATGGTTCTTTATCACTCCATTATCATATATTAGGTTGTAGATTAGTTTTCACATCTGCTACTGTTATGTATCTCAATTAATCACTGCATGATGGTTAATTAAGTCAATATAGCAAGTTGGATCATGCAGCAATTTTCTGTTACAATAAACCTTAATTATTGTAATGTACAATCACAGGCTAGCTATTGTCAGGTCTAGAAAATTTGAACGTTTCAAAATGTATCGTTATCCTTCTTCATATGGAGGTTTTTCTGAAGTGTTTCATTCCTGACCAGAAAGTATTTCTAGTTATTATATTTAGCAGGTTAGAAATAAAGTAAGTAAAATAAAATAATAAATCCACAAAAATAAATAATATAAATAAGAAAAGTTAAAACTTTTATAATATAACTTCCAACCTAGAAAATAGAGTATTAAAATATATATGAGTTTTAAAATAATAAGACCACGTTTTATAATTTAAAATAAGTCGATAATATAAATAGAATTTTTTAAACTAGTAAAAACTTAAAAAAAAATAGAGTATTAAAGTATATATGTGTTTTAAAATAATAAGATTGAATTTTATATTTTAAAATAAGTTGATAATATAAATAGAATTTCTTAAACTAGTCTGATTAGTTAAAATATATCTCATCTTTCTATAATTGTTTCTCTCTATTTCCTCTCATTTCTCCCTAAGAGTTATGACTCATAAGTCATCTATGTGACGATGAGCTCTTTTTCCTCTTTTGTTCTTAATTTACACTAGTACAAAAATCACGTTTTTTGGGTTTTTAACGGCGAATTCGCAAATGACGTCATATTATGAGATGTTAAATTGACGTCGAATATTCGACATTGAATTTTGTCTATATACGACGTTAACTTAACGTCGAATTTTTTCAATATACGAGGTTAATGTCGAATTTTTTCAATATTCGACGTTAATCATTTTTTTTTAATTAATTGTGATCTTTTTTAACAACTCTACGAGATCTGAAAAAGCAGAAAAATAACAAATTTTAGTTTTTGGTATTTTATAAAGCATGAACTTTGATCAACAACAAACAAGTTCAATCAAACAACAACAAACAAGTTCAATCAAACAACAACAAACAAGTTCAACCAAACAACAATGACAAACAAGTTCCACTAGTGCAAAAACGCTATTTAACGTCACCCCTTGGACGTCGGTTAAGAGTAAGCACGACGTATATTGATGACTGGTGGCATTTTCGTAAATAAGTTGGTCATATAGACGTCAGTTAGAAGGTGCCCCGACGTCTATAATATTTTAGACATCGGGGCCCCTCCAAACTGACGTCTATATGTCTGACAGGTGGGTGAAAGTCATTTCTTTTAGTCATATATACGTCAGTTAGGAGGGGCCCCGATGTCTAAAATATTATAGACGTCTGTTATTGGGGGAACCGACGTCTAAACCCTAAACCCAAAAATTTAAAAAGTCACTTTTTGACTTCATTTTAATGTCTGATCCCGCCACTCCGACTTCTAAAGCACTTTAGACGTCTGTTGTGGAGGGAATCGATATCTATAGACGTCTGTTATGGCGGGAACTGACTTCTAAATACTCAGCCCGGAAATTTAAAAAGTCACTTTTTGACTCCATTTAGACGTTTGATCTCGTCACTCTGACTTCTAAAGCCTTTTAGATGTCCGTTTTGGGGGGAATCAACGTCTGTAGACGTCTGTTATGGGGGGAACCGACTTCTAAATGTTTGCATTAAAGCACTGCGAACGCGAGGCAGCAGTTACGCGCACTCATTGTTCATCATCGTCCTCACATTTTCTCTCCACGGGCTACGTTTTTCAGGTTCCTTTTCTCACTTTTGCACCGTTTAAAATTAATTTTACTCCGATTACATTACTCTTTGATGAATTATCTTTCATTTCAACCGATTAAAATGTGTTTTCGTTGAGTTTTGACCAGTTTTGCTCGTGTCCTTGGGCAGCGTTCTTGGACGGCAATTTCTTGCGTTTTGCACTCCTCTAATTCCCTCCACTACATTATTAAAACCATCCAATACAAAAAAAAAGTACAATCCATTCTCTTCAACTAAAATATAAAGTTGTAAACTCGACTCACCATAAGCCAGGAGCAACTCGAGAGGCCTCCAGCGGAGAAAGATCCTATCAAATACGACGACATTTTAGACGTCTGACCTATAGAGTCTGACGTCTATATAGACGTCTGACCTATATAGTCTGACGTCTACATAGATGTCGGTCATATCCTGATCGATGTGTATTTAACGTCACCCGAATAGACGTCGGTTCCATATGTGACGTTAAAAGCCCAAATAATTGACGTTAAACAGCGTTTTTCCACTAGTGTTCAACCAAACAACAACCATAAACAAGTTAAAAAATAACAACAAACAAGTTCAAGAAATAAGTTCTTCAAAATGAAAACGAAAATTAACCTTCAAAAGGTGGGTTCATCGGAATAAAAGTGTCGTCACCCGTGAGAGAGAAAGCAGAATGCGTCTATGAAGGACAAGAACACGAAAATAATCGGTCAAAACAAACAAAAATTATACATAAAGTAGTTAATTAACATGCATTTATATCAAATGAAAGAAAGATTACCTGTGATGGTCGTCAAACTTCGTTCAAGAAAAGTTTGAGAAGAGAAGAGGGTCTCGCGCGCTAAAATTTTTATTAAATTCACTAACCTTTTAACGTCTAACGCTGGGGAATTCGACATTTTATATCCTTTTACATCGAATTACAATTATAAACGACGTTTAATAATTGTATTTATTTACAAAAATGTCACCGGTCATTTTTAATGTTGGCTATTTAGTGGTTAGACGTTGAACGCGTGACGTTATACGTTGTTTTTGCACTACTGCTAAGATCATGCGTTGTAATCCTTTGTTGCATGTGATTCATTATCTATTTTCCTAAATTCTTAGTCAATCTAAGGTCTTAAGGACTATGTCCGCTTCCAATTTGATGATTTGTAGGCTTTTCTAGAGTTCCTTGCGGTGGAAGCAACGGTCGGATATTCTTAGAGCTGTAATAGTTTCCCCTAAGGTAAGAGAAGCTAATTCATCTTTCATATATGTAATAGGAAGTTTGTAATCTGTTATTTGGTGTGTATGTGATTATATGATATCTTGGTTGTGTTGAATTGAGGAAAATATTTCTTGTTAGTGAATTATGATAGGTCTTGAGATTTTTGAATGTATGATTGTCTTGTAAGTGCATGTATGATAAAATGGAATTGATTTTGATGAAAAATTGTGATGATGATGGTGTTAGTGAAAAGAGTGGGTTGAAGTACTACTTTAGGGTTCAAATTGATGGTGTTAGTACACTAATTGTGAGAATAAGGAGTTAAAAGAGGAACCTGTAGTTTGGTAAGTATTATAGGGTCTTTTGGTAAATGGTTGATGTCTTTAAATGGGTAAAGTATGAAGTTAATTAGAGGGAAAGAATCTGAGTTCATTTTATACTTGTTTTAGAGTGAAATTGAGGGGTTTGATAGGTGAGTTTGTGAAAAAGGGGTTAGTAGAGAAAAACAGAGGTTTGAGGACTGTTTTGAAGTAAATTAAGACTTGTTGGAACTTTAAAACCAGTAAAATCTGGTATAGAATGCAGTAAAGAGTTTGGGAGTGTCTATTTGCATATATTTTTTGGTGCAAATAAGGGGGTTTGAGTAGTAAATTTCTAAAGGATTAGTGATGTGATGAATTGGAGGGTTTAGAGTCCTCTGTTGAGTCAATTATTGTCCATGTTGTTGGTTTACTAAAATTAGGGCTAGAAGGAATGGAAATGAGTTTAGGTAATCTAGTGAAGTGAATTTTGGTTTGGAGTGGTCAAATTGAATTAGAGGTGTGTTTTAGGAGGTTTCTCAGTGATTAAAGAGTCCTGGGAATCCAAAAAAGTGGTGGGAAAAGTGTCCAAAGTCAGATTATAAGTGGATGAGTTGTTGTCATGGCGCTGAGTGCCACTATCATGGTGCCGAGCGCCATTATCATGGTGCCTGAGCGCTATATCTCTGGGATCTAGCGCTGAGCACTAGTTTTTGGGTGCCTAAGCGCTAGCTCGTTGGTTTTAGGACGTTGAGTGCCAGTTTGGGGCGCTTGAGCGCCAGTCCATAGGTTCCCAAAAGTGTGTTTTAAGTGTTTTGTAATACTTTATTTAGTTGTTTCTTATTCTTTTGTGGATGTTTCATGAATCCCCCCATGTTTGGATGCAATGATTTGTGATATTATCAAAGTGTGAATGAGAATTCCAAGGAGGAATCTCTTATTGGTGGTTTCATGTGGGACTAGTATAAATTGTAAGAAGTCAGTATGGGGATTATCCTCACACTTTAATGATCATCTATGCTCAATTAAAGAGGGACGAGTCATGTTGTGAGAGGAGTAGAAGGTCCTAACCTAGGGGCTTTTCTTCGTGGTGGCAAGGGGCGTTTTAACAGACTAACCTTGTGTGGTATCTTTGAGTGGGTCAATTGTTTCATCACATAGGTGCAGAACACTTACATGGCTCGACATTTATACTAGATTGTAAAGAGTTGACCAAGTCTGAGTCTTTGATGTTAATGGGAAATATGTTATATCTACGTGTGAAATGAAACGTATGATAAATTATATTTTACTATGTGTAATTGTTTTATAATTAGCTTATCCTTCTTGTATGTTTATTGGTTTTGTTGCCTATGTATTATTTTCTTACAACGATGATCATCTGGTGGGTGTGAGCAGATCATGATGATGTGACTGTTGAGCAAGCTTTAGGTGGTGATGGACCCGATACTTAGTGGCTTTAGTAGTTTGTTTTCTCTAAGTAGTCTTTTCTTTTTGATGTTTTGAAAACCCCACTCCTATACATGATTTTGATACTTGTAGTTTGTATATAAAGTTTATTTTATGATTATTTTTGGATAATGGTAAACTTTATTTTATAATTCTATTTATAGTTTAATACTATATTTTTGGAATGTTACATCCACAAATAAAACTGAAAAAAGATGGATTTAAATCTATATAATAAAATAGTTACAAATAAAAAAAAATTAAATTTCTAGAAAAATAATAATCATTAATAAGAAAAGTTAAAATCTTCCGTGCAAAAACTTCTATAACATAAATAAGATATTAGAGATCGATGTAAATAATTTATAACAAATGTATAAGTAGAGATTTTAAAAATTCCGCAAAAGTTATTTTGTAGAGAATAAAAATTCCACAAATTAAAATAAAAGCTTTCGAAAAATAGTTTGTTTTAGTGTTTATATTAAATTGGATATATATTGTAACATCCCAGATTATATAAGTTCTATATAATATAGAAGTCAACAATTATAATATTGTAGAACAGTTTTGAGACTTGTAAATAAAGTATTTAACTTACAGTTATTCAAAATGGCTATAAATTTAATTCTTTAAGTACAAAGAGTATTTCAAAATATACAAAACATCTAAGGATCCTAACTAAGCTAAGCAGCAGCGTCGTCTGCCTCTAATGCATGCTCTAGAGGCACCTCATCTACCTCTGCTCACATCCAAGTGGGTGATCATTGCAAATAAAAACACACACAGACAAGACACAACCACAGAAGCAAGGGTGAGCTAGGTATAAAAATCATGTCATATCAATCACACACAATATGCAAGTTAAAGCAGATATACTATACTACACCAACATGACTTGTTCCACTTTAAACCGACTCGTCCGGACTAGAATGATTGTCGAGCTATGGCGGGTCATGCACTCGTGGTGGCCTCTACTACTTTGTAAAGTCGTTGGCAATGGGTTTCACCTTACCACACTCACGAGGTTAGTTTGTTCCGCGCCTTGGAACATACTGGAAGCCTCCAAGACTAAGACCTCCTACTACTACTCACCACATGGTTCAATCCTCTCTACTTGAGAATGATTGACCATTGTAGTTTCAGGATAACCCCCAAGACTGAGCTTTCATGCAAAACATTCTAAAACACACTAAAAGGGCACCACCATGGATCCTCCCTTTGAGGATCATGGAATTACGTCCAAACAGGGTACCACCATGAATCCTCTTCTTAGGAACATGGAATTACGTCCAATAAGGGCACCACCATGGATCCTCTCCTTGAGAATCATGGAATTACGTCCATGAACCACACTTTGTTACTTTCAATCATCAAACATACCTCATGCATTTACATACTTTTAATCAAATACATTACAATTCAATCACATAACTTTAGCGCCATCATACCATGCATTTTAGTCATTACACATACTCATTTCAATCAACATAAGAGCAAAAGATGAAGATCCACACTTAAGGGAGTCGCACAACGCACCCCTTTCTTCCAAGGCGAAACAGAATTGTTTCGCATAGCGCACACCCTGAATTCGCAAGGCCAATTAGCAAACAGAGCTGCCAGACCCCAAGTCTCTCGCATAGCGCACCCAGGTCGTTATGTGAGAGCTCAGATAGAGAGCACGCCCTAAACCCTTTTCACTTTGCGCCCAATCTCGCTTTGCGAATTAACAAACTTGAATACACCAATTCTTCGAGTCGCATAGCGATATGATTTGCTCTGCGAGTCACAAGACAGAGAGCACCCTCTACAGGGTCTCGCTATGCGAAATAATTCGCATAGCGAGACTGCATAATCTGCATAACGCAATTCTGCAGATTTATGCACTCACACACCATCTTACCAGTTCTATTCATTTTTATCAATTTATAACACCTCTAATTTAAGTTGTATACTAACTTTAACATATCTAATTGATTATAAACATTCCAACCACTGTTCTAAACTGATTAGGACTCAAACTCTACTCCAAAACCTCAATTTCAATGACTTAAGGGCCTCAAACTCAATTCCACCATATTACACCTGTTTTGTCCAACTTAGTGACTCAAACAAGTCACAATACCTTTGATAAGATTGTCCCAACAACCCAAATGCACTCTAGACATCAGTTGCTCAAAATCACTATCTCAGTTCCTCTCAAATCGACCTAGAACATTATAACTCAGTGTGTGCGTGCATGTGTGTGGAGAGAATATTTACAAGCAAAAACTTAATTACATCTTGTGTTTAAATTTGCACAAGGTTTTAACAATTATAACTTATTGTAATTTAAAAATTAAAAATCACAATATATTTAAGTAGCATTAGTATTCTTAATAAATATGAAGTTAAGTTTAAACTAAAAAGTTATAAATTATTAGTTAAAAAGTATTTTTATGTGTAACTTATCCACGTGATTGGTATGTATGTGTGTATTATTATTATTTATATTTTAAATGATCTGATCATATTACTTAACATTTTATTTGTCACATAATGATTTTAATTTAAATATTAAAAATAATAGAATTTTATATTAGGGAATAAAATAACATTCTAATAAGATATAGTATAATACAATAAATACATTAAGAAAAGCACTAGGTACTTGAGCCCTTATAAGTTGATATATTGACCTTAGAATATAGAATAATTGGTATGTTGAATGAGACAAATTTGAATGTCATATCCTTAAGAAATAGATCCACCGCCCAAGTCGAGCTTTTTGTGCCACCATTGCTCCCATCTCTCACTGTCACTTCTTACTTGTTTCTTCTAACTTCAATTATGGCATCCCAAGATTCCATTCATTCTTCTCTCGTTACCTTCAAACAATGCAACCAATTATTGACCATTGAATCCTAACTCCTTTGCTATCTATTTATGTGAAGGAATTTATTTGCCTTTCATGGAGGAAATTCATCTGGGTCTTGTCTTTTTCTATCCATCTTAATGTGACAAGACTTCACACGAACACAACTAAACATCTCAAAGAGGGTGGCAAAACAAGACATAAGTTGATAAATAAAATACTCTTTTCAATGTTTAGATAATTCCTTCGTTCTCCTTAGCTTTTTTTCAAAAAAAATTATTTCATGTTATATGCTCCAAATATATATACATATCAAGAATTTGATTCTTTTAACTCTAGGGAATTTGAAACTCTTTTCTTTTTATTTGATTGTACTTTTCAAAAGTTAGAACAATATTAGTTAATTTTTTGTTATTTTTTTCACTTAGTTTTTAATTTATATATATATATATATATATAATATAAAATTAATATCTGTTTTTTTAATATTATATATCTTAGTTTTTTAAAATAATAGTAAATGACATTAAAGAATAGAAAAAGTGACTGTGGATTGTATTTAATTAGATTTTATGAAGTGTTATTAGTTCAAATTTTGATTATTTGAAAATTGTTATATAGTCTTTTATCTATTGATTTTGGGGATTAAAAATAATAATGATTTTATGTTTTATATGTTTTGTAATAATATTGAATATCTCTCTAATACATTTTTTTATTGTTTTATTGTTATACGGTTTAGATATGGTTGAAGAAAACTTTTTAGGATCTGTAATTTTTTTTTTCGGATTTGGTTGTTCAGTTTATGAAGTCTGTTTATAATTCTTTACTTAAAGATATTGAGGAGGTTTTATTACTACTTGGATGATTTAGCGATAGAAAACATAGTAGTTTTTAGGATTCAATTGTGATTTTTTTTAAACTATTTTCAAATTAAAAAGTTAGCGAGCATGACTGAAAATAAATCTAAAAAACATATGAATAATATTGTTTTTGATTTTTTTTTGTGCTGAAATTTTTCAATATTCAAACTAGAAAAGATAGAATGGTTTCATTTATGGACGTAATATATGTCAAGTTTCACATGTCAATTGGCTTAAGATGAATACTATGGTGGAGTCACGGGTTCTCTGATTTGATTTCATGTGTTGATATTTTTAGAAAAATTTGAGATAAATATGTGGGTAAATTTTCAAATTTTTTATGGGTATATAAACTTTTATTTATGGTGAATATATGGGGTTAATTTTTGCATTTGAGTATGCTTGAAAAGAAGACTTTCAAAAACTTTAGTTGGAGAATGATTCTTCTTTAATGTATCATAGTTTTTTTGGATTAGTGAATGATTTCTTAAAGTTTTAGAGGTTGATAAGCTAGTTAATTTAACTTTGATTTATAGAAATTAATATAAGTGACCTAATATTTTTTTTCTCAATATATGTATTTATATTTTTTTTCATACTAAATATAATTTATATATGTTTCGTAAAATATAATCACGAATTTAACGTGGTTCCCATGCTCTCTATTCTTTTATTTTATTTTTTCTTTTTAATAAATTTTGATATGATAACAAATTATTTAAAGCTTTTGAAGTGTTAACATAGTTAAGATACAAAATTAATAATAAAAATGATGTATAACATTTTAGTTATAATCAAAAGAAACTGAACCATAAAATTAAATATTTGATAAAATATAGTGTAAGAAAAACTAATTTTTTTTTTAATTTATATAATAATTTTAATTGTTATTATTATTATTTTAGATAATTAAAGAAAGGTAAAAAGAAGTTAACAGCAATTAAATGATTGATGATATTTTCGTAAAAACAGTTAAGCCTTTCTATTATCTGTATTATTAAAATCTTAACCATGAATAGGGTTGAAAATAACAGTTATTTATTTAAAAATTTATAAAGTAAAAAGTAGATTATGTTTTAAATAAATTTATGTTTTTGTTGGCTAAAATCACAACAACAAAAAATATCATTTTAATAAGAGACATTTGGGTTAACACATTAAAAATGCTTTGATAAATGGTATGAAATGTCACTTTCTTTAACAGTCAGAAAACAAAAACAGTTATTCTCAAACAATTTTCATTGTTTTTAAAAGAGTGACGGTTAACCTATGTCTATACATTTATTGTGTTAAAATTAAAAGATATTAAACATTACTTTATTTTTTATTTTATTTTTATTTCTTACCGACCAATTAAACAACTCTACTTTCTCAATTCTTTACTCATTTAATATTGTTTTATTTCTTTCTATTTGATTTTGATTTCTGTCCAATAGTGCGATTGCAAGTAAGTGATGAACATGCATGCACCAAAAGTGCTTATGTTTTACATCAATCAATGACAAGGTCAGAAATAGGTAATTGATTGCCTGAAATAGGTGGTCAGTACCATAGTCTATGGAAACAGAGCTTATCCACTCCTCAATCCTTGCTATCCTAAGTACAATAATTGCTAAATATTATATATAGAATTTTATTCTTGTTTTAATGGATGAATTAGATGCAAATTAGATTTTACTTAAAAAAAGTATATATATTTAAATACTAATTACTTAATTAAAAACAAGAAATTTATAAGATCCCATTTTAGTAATATAAAATTATTAAAATAAGAGTTACAAGAAGATAACTATAACAAACTTAAGGTTTTAAGAGAAGAAAAATCTACGTCTGAAAAGCAAAATAGGCTAACTATACTATTGTTTTACCACCAACCCTTACGCTAAGACAACTGGAAAGATGCTCTCCTAAACTCACACTCATCAAGGTGATCATCGTAAAAGAGAAAACACACAAACAAACAAAAACAAAAGCAAGGGTAAGCTAATGATAAAACAATTTAACATGGTAAAAATAAAATTCAACATACAATTTCAATCACCCAATTAGTAGAACATCATCTCTCATTCACACCTATCAAAAGATCTTTCCCATTCACACCACTGACTCAGACTTAGCCAAACCCTTTACAATATAGTATAAATGTCAAGTCATGGAAAGTTCTGCACTTGTGTGGTGAAACAACTGACCCACTCAAAGTTGTCACAAAAGGTTAGTCCTTAAAACGTCATTTGCCACCATAAAGAAAGGCCCCCGGGCTAGGATCTCCTGCTTCTCTCACGACATGACTTATCACTCTCTAATTGAGCATGAATGATCATTAGAGTGTCAGGATAACTCCATATCGGTTTCTTACAGAGTTTATACTATTTATACACATGAATCCCCTGAGATATTCCTCCTTGGAATTCTCCTTTTCCAACCTTGAAAACCATTTGAAATCATACATATGTCCATACACTTTCACACTCGAATAATACACCAATACATGAGAATACTGATCATATATTAAAGAAATAGAAACATCCATACAAGTTCTCAGAAATCATACAATAACACAATTTCTTCATGGCATATTGATACTCATATTTAGGTAAATGTTTAAAGTTTATCTGCTTACTTGTGTTTATTCACTAATGTTATTTTCCTCCATAAGTTGTGTTTTTATCCAGATTATTACTAAAAGCTTTAATTCAAAGGAGTTTTTGATCATCATAAAAAAAAGGAAGAATGTTAGCAAACTGATGAAGATGAAGTTTTGATGATGTCCAAATCAAGTCAAGAGAAATCAAGATTCAAGAATATCTTATGAAGACTTGTATTGCGTTGAAAAGCTTTTGTAATAATTGTAGTTTATTATCTAGGATTTAGATTTTCATTGGTTTTGATTCCATGTACTTTCATACTTTGTAATTGATGTTAAGAGTCAAAATCGCATTGTTTTAATAGATTAAAACTAGTATTAATCGATTAAAACGAGTAAAAGCTAAAACCCCAACTTTCTATGTTTTAATAAATTAAATTTTAGTTTATTAGTTAATCGATTAAAATACATTTTAATCGATTAAAGCTGACCGTTGGAGTTTTCTAGCTTTTGAAAACTAGTCGTTGCACTCATTTTAATCGATTAATAGTAATATTAATCGATTAAAAGCGTTAAAAGGTCAGTTACGAAGAATGAAAGAGTATTTGCTTGAGTCTATAAATAGGCTCTCTTTATCCATCATCAACAGCTCTTCCCTTGTGCTAAAATACTCAGAACTCTTTGAGAAATGTGTGCTCTTGTTCCGCTAAGGAAACTTTTGTCTGTGGTGCTGGTACATTGCTACTATGGTGACGGAGGAATAGTTGGTTCATCCTTGGTGCATCTAAGGAGGTGTGTGGAAGAGGATCATCCTTCGTGAAGTATTCAGAGGAGGTGTTTCATCCTTCGTGAAGTATTCGGAGGATGTGTCTCATCCTTTGTGAAGATTCAAAGGAGGTGCAGGTTCATCTCTTGTGGTATCAAGAGAGATGGTTTCTAAACTCTTACAAATTGTTCCTTTGTGATTGTAATTTGTAATTGTTTTGTGATTAGTGAAATGTTTATCTTGGTTTGAGATAAGTGACTGGACGTAGGATTGGTAAGATCCGAACCAGTATAAAATTCATCTGTGCAAATTTCTCTCAACCTTACTCTTTTATTTATACTTATTATTTGCATAGTAAGATAAATTGAGAAGAAATTAAAAGGCATACGTTTATATTAACCCCTTTTGGTTTGTTATTCCACGCTAACCATTCCACTGTAGCCACTCTGACAGAAAACAGTTCTGAAACCCTTACCAAAAGCTCCGAAAGGATCCAAAACGACTTAAAGAACGTAAAAAACGGACACATGGAACCCCAAATTTGAGATCCAACAAACTAAAAAAAAAATCTGCAAAGTTGCACCTAGCGCCCCAAAAAGGGGTGCCAGACCCCTAGAACAGGGACGCTGAGGGGGCTCCCAAGCGAATTCTTCTCGCAAAAACGCCGAGGGGCCCTTTGGAGGGCGCCTAACGCTACACCAGGTTCTCAAATTCACCTATTTAAACTTTGGTGACCCTTTATACAAGTTTGAATGATTCCTAAACACTCTTAGGCACTGGGAAACATTTAAAAACAGACCCCTAACTTGAATTGACTACTCCAAGCCCAAATTGACCTATGAAAACCCAAATTCACTCCTCTAAGCTACCCAAACTCAAATGTACACTTTCTAACCCCTATCTCAGTTTCCCAATTCCATAACCAGGTCCAAATACACTTGCTAGTACACCCCAACACCTCAGATTGCTCACAGTCCCTCAGTTTCAAGATCTCACCATTCAAAACCTCAAATTAGGTCAAAAACCTCTAAGAACTCACCCTAAGATAACAACAATTGTCCTATACCAAAATTTTCTCATTTAACAGCCTGGACAAGTTCTAATGGGTCTTATAACACGCTACCAATTGTTCAAAATAGTCAACACCTCTTACTTCCAATTCTCACTACTCAAACCCCCATCCCCTTTTCCACTAAAATACTTCAAAACTTCAACAATGAACCCTAATATACGCTCCATATCAGTTTTCAACCATCTAACTCTTTTAACAAGTCCCAATTAACTACATAACAGTGCTAGACCAGTTGTCATCTCACTCCAATACCAAATTCTCAGTTTCACTCACCAAAACCTCTCTTTTAAGCTTGAAACTCAAATAACTTGACCAATATTTCACACAACCACTTGAATTTAGTTTCAAACATTTCAACATCATCATCATAATCAATTATAACAGTATTAATCATCATAATCACACTATACTACTTATATTCAACATCACACTATCAAAATCACCAATCAAACATATATTTTATACACCCAATCATATCAATTTTCTCAAAATCATCTATAACTCATAGAGATGCTAAATTTATAATATAAACACTACTAAGACAAGTTATATCTTCTCTTACCTCAAAATAACCGCTCAACTCAAGGAAACGTTCCGTCGATCGCTTAATATGCAAGAAATCTCTAAACGAACCTACGAGACACCAAATTGGAAACGGACAGAGTCCTTAGAACTCTAAATTCACCAAGAACAAGAAAAGAGAGCTAAATGATACATGCAAAACAGGTTCCATGCATGATCATAGACCGAAGCGAAAAAGGTAAAAATGAGTAAAAACTTACTTACTTTAAAACAAAAATTGATCGGTTAGGTTTGTAGACCTTGACGCCGTGATCGTCTAGGCACCTCCTGATCGCCAAACAAATGACTTAGGAGTTAGAACTCTTAGAGAGAAGGTAGAGAACTCTAGAAAAGTGGTTTCTAGAGAGATGGTACCTTTTAAAATAATGAAACTCGTTTATAACAAAACTATTTATAATAAAACTATTTAACATTAAAATAATCGAATCTCACTATTTTTAGACTACCACACTTATAAAATACCATTTTTTTTCTAGGGTTTTACATTCTCCCCAACAAGAAAAAATTTCGTCCTCGAAAATTCACTCATCAGATAGAAGGAACAACCTACTCTCATCACATCCTCTATTACAACCACCTAGTTGACAAAGATACTACTCCCCAAAAACCTTACTGACATGAAAACCTTGTCTCTGTGCTAAAATGCTCTAGTGTTCAATAATGTAATTGGTATAACCATTATTCTCAAAACAAATTTGAATCCCTACACCTCAGCTTTTAAGAACCTTTCTTTCACATAGTCAACCATATTGTGTTTGCCATACTACCAACCCCTCATCTACCTTTCGTCACTTCTCTTAAATCTCTTTTAAAGCCTCCGCTAGCCTTGACTTAAGATCAACCCTTGACTGATACTCTTTTACCTCCTCATGCTTCCTTTACGAACCTTTATACCACTAACCTAATCACCGCAACTTCGTATTTAACTACCAACTGTTATGCTCTTGATCACCTTTAAACACACCTAAACTGAGGACTTCACATTGCTTTACTCTTCTCCACTCTTGAGTAACATAGTTTCAACTATGTTATCCCATTACCAAACTAGAAGTCTTACGTTGCAGTGCCAAAACCAACTTGAGCACTACATCTTCACTTCTTCAACTTTCCAACTTGACCCATACTTAGATCTATATCCTTCTCAACTTGAAATCACTAGCTTGATCAGTACTTATCCACCTTAAGATACCTCTCAAACTAGGATTTATCCAACTGTCCTAGATAAACCACTTTGAGAAACTCTCGAGTTATAGTACTTTAACTATACTAACTAGTTCTCAAATAGTACATTATTTTGCGAAAAATGTTTTTAACAATAATTAAATAAGGTTTTTAAAGACAATTTTTTAACTATTGTTATATTAGACATCGCTAAAAGGTTGTAAAATTCATGATGATTTTGAATTGTCGTTAACATTTTAAAAAATGAAGATGATTTTAGATTTCAACCTTCATTAAAAATTTAGGGTTTAGAATGCAAAAGTTGTGTAATTTTTCTCATGGACGACTCACAAAAAGTATTGGGTTTCACATGGTCCGCTTATAGAGGTCTAACACTACAGAAGGTCATTGGTAGAGGTACAATGGTGCAGTGTAAAGAGGAGTTACGAGAAATGTGTGATGTTGTACATAGGAGCTTTACAAGATGTAGAGGTTGCATGACACAATGCGGCAGAGCCTCATGGGTTTATAGAGTGCGCGATATGGTGCGGCAGATCTTTCCAAGGTTTGGAAATTCATGTTCACATGGTGCGGGGTGCAAACTAATGACGACGAAAGTGGGGTGTGCGAACAAACGATGACACGAGTAGAACACGTAACAGTGACGACATGACTATAACGCATAGCAGCACAATGCATGAATCCAAACGATTCACAATTAAAATAAAGAGATAAGTGATTGCATTTATTGCGAACTTAAGACTTTATTGTACTAACCGATCAACTATTTTACTGACTGGAGTATTAGAGTGCATTTGATTGAAAAAAGTGTAAAAGAGTATTTTGAAGAAAAGTGTAAAAGAATATTTTGAAGAAAAATGTAAAAGTGTAAAAGAGTATTCTTTCCTCGATCCATTTTCTTTTATCTATTTTGTAAGTTTCTCTATTTTCTACCTGTTGTTTTCTTGAGTTACAAAAATGAAACTTTAGAAAGGAATTCTTCAATGCTTTTAGAGTAATAGTGGAATTGGATTTTGGATATGACATCTAGCATAAAATATAGAACTAAAATTATATTGTAATTCAATTTTTTAAACTTTTAAATAAAGCATTTATATATTTAAAATTATTATTAATTTTTTACATTACACTTATATTTTTTTCAAATACAACAGATATGTTACACTAATTATATCTTGTGATAGGGAAAGCCATTATAATAACAACCAAGAAAAACAAAAGATGCAAGTTTCTATCCTGAAATATAATATCATTTATGAGAAAAATCTTACTATAAAAAATAAACAAAAAAAATATTCCTGAACAAAATCAATAAATATTTGGCATCAATATAATGGTGATAAAATAAAAAATTCCAAAACTGATCCTTCCTTTGCACGACACCTAGGAAAACCCGTGAACTCTTCCAGTGGTTTCTGTTCCACATTCAGCTTTTAATTTGCAACAACTTTCAATCCATCCAAAACTATTGTTATCTACATATCGTCTTAACAAAAAAAGTCTGTCCTATAATTTTCACGTATTATTGGTATAAAGTACTTCCCCTCTCTCTCTTAATTTAAAAAAAAAAATTCACACAAAAATTAAAAGAAATTAATTAACTATATTATACATTATTAACCTCTTAATATTTAAATTAGTTCTTGTTCATGGACGGATCTTAATAGCAATAGGAATAGCTTTGACCTTTATATAATTGTTCTCCTTCAGAGAATAATAATTACGAAGAATACAATTTTTTTACATATATTATTCTATAGTACAAAGTAATAATAGTACTTAACATATGAGAAGAAGAAAAATTAGCTTACACTACTTAATAGACTATAAGAACTTTGACTTTATATAAAAATTACTATAAAGCTATACTGAATTTAAAAAATATTATTTTGATTTCAAAATTATTGATTAAAACTTTTAATACCCTAATAAAAACAAATCCAAAGTAGAGCAGTGATGTGTGGGTAAAGGCACATTGATTGTGGTAGATGGACATGAAAGTTGAAACACATCCACATAAGATTTCATTTTGAAATGCTTTGGAAGAATCAATAATTAATGAAAATGTTAAAGTTTAGGTTGACTTTGGATCAAGCAATGGTACTTGTTTTCTCATTAAATATTGAATTAGTTATTCCCTCCTCCATATAAACACCATTTCCAAAGTATTCCATAAAATTTATCTTCTTCAATTCTCTCTCTCTCACCATTTCTTTGTCACCTTTCAGATCCCTCTTGTTCATCTTCAACATGAACTCCAAATCTCCTCTGCAATTGCTCCTTATCCTTCTTCTGGCCCTTTCTTTTGTTATGTCTTCTGCTGCTGTGCAAACCAGTAAGAATAATAATTAAACTTTTCATATAATTAATATACAACTAATATATATTCTATCTAGATCTCTTCTCTTGTTTTCATAATTCATTTTAATGCTATGTGCAAATTTTACTGATTGCAGGAAGGCTTCTGCCAAACAAAGAAAATCTCTCAGCTCAAATTTCATCAGATAAGGTTATAATAATTTAGACCCTTATGAATGAACTTAATCTAATCCTATTCCTTTCAATCAGATTTTAAGTTTCAAATAAGTGATTGACAAAACAAAACCATTTTGATTGAAAATTAACACCAATGCTATAATACTGTCTTAAAGTTTTACCTTCTGATATATTCTGATATTCCTGTATTGAATCTGCATGCAGCAAAGGGGTCTGTAATATAACTGAAAATACAATTTCTGAGTCTATGGTTTCAGGGTGTTGAGGAATTGAGAAGTGGAGAAGATTTGTTTGATCTAGCAGAAGAGTTTATGGAGAGAAGGATTGATTTTGAAAATAATGATTATCCAGGGACTGGAGCAAACAACAGACATGATCCAAAGACACCAGGAACACCTTGAGCAAATGCATAAACTTTGTGTAGATTTTAAGGCCTAAGAGAATGAGTGCTATAAAATCTTGAATACTGTTAATTATTGCTGGTAGCTGATAGAATATTCCTTCATCCCCAATATTTTTGTGCAGTAGAATGTGTCAGTCTTTAGTTTTTGCTTTGGCTGAATCTGTACACTTTAGAGCTCAAGCAAATAGTAGCAGAAGTTCCAAATCTCTTAAAAGCAGTTTAATATTAAACACTTGTATTGTTTACATAGTAAAATTAGGAGATTAATAAATGGTATTTTTCTATTTATATCAAAATTTTCAATTATAAAAATTGGAAGATTTCAGTTTGTTGCTCTTATCCAGCCGGAAAAAAGAAGGCACCAAATTAATGTTTAATAAAGTATTGATTTGACTCTACAAGGAAATGGTGTGAATTTATTTGAGTGGAAGAAAAAAAAAAACAAGAGAATGGGTGAAGGACATTTAGAGGTGGAAGGAACAGTGCATGCCTTGTGCTTGCCACTAATTTAGCTTTGGGAAGTTAAAATATGAAGTCCACGAAATATAAGACGGTGGAGTTTTGTATATTTGGTGCATTGAAAATATTAAATCTTTAAATTTTATTAACTAAACTATTTTTAGATTGAAAATAAATATTTTATTTTTGTCACTATTAAAACATAGATCTATACATAGGGACTTGTGTATCATTTTTGGATGAAAAAAAAAAAGACAAAAATATTTAAGAATTTCTATAACCTCATAGAAAATGCTAATGAAATAAAATATTTATGTTCATGTAAATGTTAATTTTATTAATTAGATCGAGAGATATGTGTTATTGAGGTTCATTGCACTCAATTATTTTGTCCAAATCTATCCGTTTTACTTGAATATAAAATGAATCAGGATTTTTTAAACACACTTTTAATTTTCAGGTCAACTGTATGTTTAAGTTGTTATAAATAAAACAAATATATTTTTAATCTTTGAACTTATATGTAAAATTAAAATTCTTTTATCTTTCAAAGTTTATATAAAAGCCATTTTTATATTTTAGAAATTAGTAAATACATCCATCACTTTAAATTAGAGATGACAATAACGTATAAGTAGACATGTTATATTTGACACATGTTATGTATTTTTAAAAATTTTCCTCTCTTCCATTCATTCATGGTCATCACAAGAATCTCTATATTTATCTTTTTCATTACCATACCTAAAATCCTACACAATAGTTTCAACATGCTACCCAATATTTCTTTTCTCCTCACTATTATCATAGTTTAGTCCCTCCATCATCCCACTAGTGCAAAAAGTCCATTTAATTTCGCCTAATGCATTGGATTTAAGAAAAATGAAGTCAATAAAAATGTGATGACACTTTTGAAATTACTAGAACGTTTAGGTTTTAGTTCTCTTAAAAATCGAAACCTATAAATGAAAATGCTTTAATTATCTAGAAACTAAAGCTTAAACATTTTTAGTAATTTTAAAATTGGCATTATATTTTGTAATTCTTTTTTCATTGCATTGGTTCTCCTAAAACCGAAACCTAAAGGGGAAGTAGCCTCAATTGTCCAAGAACCGGTGCTTAAAGGTTCCAAAAACTTCAAAATTGTCACTAAGTTTTAGAATATTTTATTTAATTAGCATTCATTTAGGTTTTAGTTATTTATAAAATCGAAGCCTATAGATGAATAGACATGGATTTTACAAATAACTAAAACTTAAAGATATGCTTAGGGTTAGTTTTCACAAATGCAAGACCCACACTCCTTCATTATCCTCCCTTACTTGTTGTCAAACGTTACCACACTATCGCTTTCACTATCATTGTCCTCCCTTTCCTTCCATTTTTTTGTTGTCGTAATCACCAAACGTGAGTCACCGCTGCTACCACTTTTCCACTCTCCTTCCTTTCCCTTCCACGTCCCCAACGTGAACCTCTCTTTCTTCCTATTTTGAAAGTGTTTTGTTCTTTTATTCTGTTTTATAATCCTTTCTTTCTAATGTAACTATTTTTTGTTCAGGTTCTTCACACTACACATATTTCCTTAATATTCCGAACATTTGAAAGGCTTGCGATTCCAACTTGTTTTATGCTCCTAGGTCCATAAGATTTTTTAATTTTTTAGAAATATGTTTTAAATAATTTTTTGTATATTTATATTAAAGTATTTTTTTATGTTTAATATATTTTTTTTGTATGCTTGATATATGTGGTAGTATTTTTGTTTTTATAATTTGTAATTATATATGTTTAAATTTGTTTATCTGAGATTGTTATTGAGTTAACCTTATAGTTTACTGCTTGAACATTTAAGTTTTTTGAAGAAATTATATTTTTTAAAAATTAATGTAAGAGGAGACACTATTAATTATGTATTGAATCTTGAATTATTTGGTTAGAAAATTTAAGAAGATTAATCTTTTTTTAATAGTTTATTAGTACACTCACATATTGTGTGTGTGTCTCTTAAAATTCATGAATATTTGTTAATTGTATTTTGTATTGATTTTCGAGTGCATATTTAATTGTGGTTGTTAATTACTTTCATTTCATGTAACCTGAAAACCAATGGGAAATACAGGAAAAATTTTGTGAACTACAAGAATGGAAAACCACTTTCAAGACCAAGTTTGGTTTGTATAAATGGTTAGTCATGCCATTTGGTTTGACCAGTGCCTCTAGCACCTTCATGAGGTTAACGAACCATGTCCTAAGGGAATGCATAGGGAGGTTCGTTGTAATATACTTTGATGACATCTTAATATATAGTAAAGGTCTCCATGAACATCTTAGCCATCTTAGGCAAGTTTTGATTCTTCTAAGGGAATATCACCTTTCTGCCAACTTTGATAAATGTGCTTTTTGTCAAGATAATGTCATTTTTCTTGGATTTAAGGTTGGGAAAGTGGGAATGCATGTTGATCCTGAGAAGATAAAGGTTATACAAGAGTAATCCACCCCTAAGATAGTGGGAGAAGTGAGAAGTTTTCATGGTCTAACAAGTTTCTACAAAAGGTTTGTAGAGAACTTCTCCACCATAGCCACTCCTTTGAATGAGCTTGTTAAAAAGGATGTATTTGTTTAGGGTAAAAAAATAAGAGCTTTCATTTAAGACCTTGAAAACTAAGTTAACTCATGCACCTATTCTAGTATTTCCTATCTTTTCCAAGAACTTTTAACTAGAACGTGATGCATCTCGGGTAGGTATAGGAGTTGTGTTAATTCAAGGAGGTCATCCTGTGGCATATTTTAATGAGAAACTTAGAAGGCCTATCTTGAATTATCCTACCTATGATAAGGAACTATATGCCCTTATTCGTGCTCTTAAAACATGGGAGTATTACTTGGTGACTCTAGAATTATACACACTGATTATGAGTCTTTCAAGTATTTAAGAGGGTAAAGAAAGTTGAACAAAAGGCATGCCAAATGGGTGGAATTTTGAGCAATTTCCTTATGTGATCAAGTACAAAAAGGAAAGTACTAATGTTGTAGCTGATGCATTATCTAGGAGACATACATTGTTAGTTAGCCTAGCTAGGTTTACAAATTTTAAGCTTTTATGACATTAAGGAATTGTATGAAAATGATGCACATTTGGAAAACTTTAGACTTCATGGTTTACCTAAGACCATAGTTTCTATAGAGATGTTAAGTTCCTAAGTCATTTTTGAACAACTTTATGGGAAAAGTTAGGAACTAAACTTCTATTTTCTACCACATGTCACCCTTAAATTGATGAGTAAACTGAGGTGGTGAATTGGTCTCCATCCACACTATTGAGGGTAACACTAAAAGGGAATAGAAAGTCTTGGGATGAACATCTCCCTTGTGTAGAGTTTGCTTATAATCAAGTAGTCCACAAGACTACTAATCTTTCTCCTTTTGAGGTTGTATATGGTTTTAACCCTATCACTCCTCCTGATTTACTTCCACTACTAGACACATCTTCTTGCTTACAAAAATAAAGGAGTGTCTAAAGCTGAGTTTATCAAAAAGATGTATGAGAATGTTAAACACCAAATTGAAAAACAAACTCAAAAATATACTTAGTACAACAACAAAAGGATGAAGAAAATAACTTTTGAGGAAAGTGACTTAGTTTGACTCCACTTTAGAAAAGATAGATTTCTTATTCAAAAAAAGTCCAAACTAAGTCCCAGAGGAGATAGTCCTTTCAAGATAGTCCAAAAAATCAAAGATAATACATATAGATTAGAACTTCACCCAATTTTGAAATCCAATTAAAAAATTCTCTGAGATTTCAAAATTCGATTAAAAAAAATCATCAAATTTTCAAATTCAATTTAAAAAATCATCAGATTTCAAAATCAAATTAAATAATCATCAAATTTCAAAATTCAATTTAAATATTCACAATACTTTTATATAAAATTAAAATTCCCACTAAATTTCAAAATCCAATAAAAATATTAATAAACTTTCAAAATTCAATAAAAATATTAACCAAATTTCGAAATTCTTCCTTTACCATTTCTTTTTCTCCAGCATTCTCTTCCTCTTTTTTTTCGTTTGCATTCTCTAACGAAGTCTCCGCACCCAGTCTTTATCGCGCTCTCGCCACTGAAAACATCTTTGCTTAACTTCACTGGCCGTATGCTTGATTGACGTTCAATCGAAGTTCACTCGATGTTAGCTCGAATGAGACGAAGCTTGGTGGAGAATGTCCGTTATTATTTACTATGTAGAGGTATGTGAATCGAACCCGATTTCAGTTTCTAAAATGTATTTATATCTTAACAATGGCTTTCTCCATTTGCATCAAATCTGAAAATTTTCTTTGCAGGGTTCATGAAGTTCTGAAAGTCCCCAATTTTCAAACCTAGGGTTCTGATCCACCTAATGGATTGTTGGACACAACAAATTCCTCTAATGAGTGTGTCTTTTGCAAAGACAAGGTCAATCCACCAGTGAATTTTTTATGCCTAAGGTCCACAAGGTCAGATTCTTAGAGGTACCATGTAAAATCCATTTCGGGTTTCCACTTTCAATATATATTCCTTTTCTCCACTTCCAGTGCCAGATTACATTTCAGGTTCTGGTGGAGAAACCAAGATTGACATTGCAATGTGGAAGCGCAGGTATGACTTTTAATCGCATTTTGTAAACTCTCAGGCTTCTTTATTTCCTGAAGAAATAACCTTTTGGATCTCTAATTCATATGAAGAAAAAGTTGGTTGTGTATTGCTCTTGAATCTGATTGTTACTTTGGATATCAAATAAGCACAATTGTATTAAGTAATCGAAACATATCGAAGACTATGTAATTCTACTGGTTTTAAAATTCGTATTTTTGGAGTACTAATGCTTGTGAATAATTAGTTTGATATTTTTCGTTATTGTTTTGCACGTCCATATGGCGTGGCTCACTGCATATCCCCGACCTCTGTTTCAGTGAGTTAGTCGAATTGATCGTCGACGACTGTCAGTTTTTATCAGACGCAGTGCTTCCCTTCCGGTTACTTTCTTCTTTACCTTAACTAAGGGTAGAGGCACTCTTGGTTATGCTGCACCAGAGCTTTGGTTGCCAAATTTTCCCGTAACTCAAAACTGTGATGTTTGCAACTTTGGGATGATATTATTTGAAATCCTTGAAAGGAGAAGAAACTTTGAGATTGACCTTGCTGAGAGCCAGGAGTGGTTTCCAATGTGGATTTGGAAAAAAAAATTGAGGTTGAAGAAGCAGAAGAATTGATGGTAGCATGTAGGATAGATGATCAAAATAATGAGACTGCAAAAAGGATGATGGAGGTAGCTCTGTCATGTGTTCAGTATAAGCAAGAATCAAGACCTGTAATGAGTTTTGTGGTGAAA
This sequence comes from Vigna reflexopilosa, assembly GCA_027742785.1. Classification (NCBI taxonomy): domain Eukaryota; kingdom Viridiplantae; phylum Streptophyta; class Magnoliopsida; order Fabales; family Fabaceae; genus Vigna; species Vigna reflexopilosa. The sequence goes on from CM050914.1 coordinate 15,407,166, forward strand.
ATGTTAAAAGGTTCAGTTGAAATTTCAAAACCTCTAAACCCTTTTCCACACCTTATTCATATTCCACTACCAGAATCTGGCAACACTTATACAACATGAGATTCTGATAGAACTTACAAAGTTTAGGTTAGAAAAAAGGATGTTAGAAAAAAGGGCAGAAATTAAAAAGAGAACTGATTAGGCACTTATAACACCAGCTAGGTGGTTATAATGCCTAATGTTGGTTATCTTTTAAGAGGGGAGCATGTCGGGTGGTTAGGGAGTTAGGTATTTTGTTCGAGCAGGTTATGTCCTGTGTAAAGGGAACTACTTTCCTTGGATGTTGTTGAATGTTTTCTGTATTTTCTGTTCCAATAAAACACTGTCTTATTTTGTTGGTGTAATTTCTGTGTTTGATTTCCTTAATCTGATATAGAGTTTAGGTTTATTGTCACCAAGAAACCTAACAGATTCTTTATTTATATTTTAGATATGATTTGATTTCTTTTCAGGCAATGACACTTCTTGGTGATTATACAGTTAAAGAAGACACATCAATCAGGATTGGTGTTATAATGGGTTTGGGTATTGCATATGCTGGTTCCCAGAATGAGCAGGTGATATGTTTTCTCTATATTTTGGAAAATCTTGTAATAATATTTGTTGCGAATCGAGATACACACTATATGCAAATGTGTAAAGTTTTTAATTTGTTTTTGCTTATTTCAGTTACCTGAGAAATTGACAGGTGTACTGAATGATTTTAAAGCATCACTTGATGTGCTTGCTTTCACTGCTATTTCTCTGGGCTTGATCTTTGTGGGTTCTTGCAATGAGGAAATTGCCCAAGCAATTATATATACAGTCATGGACAGGAGTGAGTCAGAGTTAGGAGAGCCCCTTACCCGACTTTTACCTCACCCGACTTTTACCTCTTGGCCATGGTCTTCTATATTGGGAAGCAGGTAATCAGTTGGTCAGCAGTCTGTTGTTTTTATTTCTTGAATTAGAGTTTATTTTCTTCTCACCTCATTAATCTTATTTCTTTAGTTTCTGAATAACAATTGATATTGTGCGGGTCCTGCTATTGGGTGAGGTCAAAGTTGTTAAGTTATAATACTCACTCTTCATTTGTGCTTTGTTACTGCAGGACAGTGTTGATGCAACTGCCGAAGTTTCAAAGACTTTTAATGAAAAAATTAGAAAGTATTGTGACATGACGCTTGTCATGTGCCTATGCTGGAACCCAAAATGTTCTCAAGGTACAATGTTATGAGGTTTTTAAAAAACAAAACTTCTGCATCACCTTTATATGTTCATAATTGTGTATGTATGTTTTTATGTTTGTATTTTCTGGATTGTAGGTCCAGAATCTCTTAGGTCATTGTTTGCAACATCTTGATAAATGTAAAACTCACCAAGGTCCTGGTGTGCTTGGAATTGCTATGGTAGCCGTGGCTGAAGAACTGGAACTTGAGATGACAATTCGATCATTAGAACATCTTCTACAGTATGGAGAGCAGAATATTCGTAGAGCAGTTCCTCTGGCACTTGGTCTACTTTGCATATCAAATCCAAAGGTAAAAAGTGAACTTTGCATTGTTAACTTTTAACAGTGTGAAAGTGAAACAAATTAACCGTGCTCTGAAAAACATGACTTGTAGTTCAAACTATTATATCATTGTATGGGTGCAAGACGTTACTTTTTATAACTTGTGCTAAATTTTTACTGAAACATTACAGGTCAATGTTATGGATACCTTAAGCAGACTGAGCCATGATACGGATTCAGAAGTAGCTATGGTGAGATGTCAAGTCTCTTTGAACATTTGAGTATATATACCATTGCTAATTTGTAGCTAAAACAATTTATATGCTTTAGGCAGCAGTAATTTCCTTGGGTCTAGTAGGTGCTGGAACGATCAACCATATGTTCATTCTGATATTTTTACTAATGCGTTGAGACATTGAGATTTTTTGTTTTTTTAGAGAACCAAAATCATCTGAATAAGTTCCCTTCAATAATTGATATGTTAATCAATAATTGATAAGACATTTTGTTAATGAATAAGACATTGAGATTGTTAATGAATAAGACATTGAGATTGTTAATCAATAATTGATAAGTTCCCTTCAGAACTTCTCCCACTAGATTGAAAATTCTGTAATCAGATTTTTCAAAGCAAGAGTGGAATGATATGTGAATAAGAATGTTTAGTGAGAATATAGCTTATCAAAGCTTACATGAATGACAACTGGATAGTCAGTTGAGTGACCTATAAATGAATGGAAGTTTAAGTAGAAAATGGCACGATCTTCAGGAATTGAAAATGGTCCAAATAACATTTCATTGGAAAGTACGTGAATTATAAGCTCTCATCGATGCAGACAAACCCCAAAATACATACCGAAAACATTTAGTAAGGATGAATAAGTAATAAAATGTTAAATTTATCATTGGAAGTATAAAGTGCCTTACCAAAAGGATCATATAGAGCTTCTAGAAGGTCTTATAATAAGGACTGGATGGAGTAACAACGTATCATGGCATATGAACGTTTGTATCTTTTATAGTTTGATTGTATTTTTTGTTTTGCAATTTCATGCTTTTTCATTTGGTTTTTTTATTTCTATGATGTCTCTATATTCATTTCCAAATCCCTATACCTAAATATTTAGTAACTAAACAATCTTAGTTTATCTTCCTGGTCTATTCTATTAGTGATTGAGTGTTCCAATACTTTGGGAATGAGAACTGCTGTTTGCTTAAGTTGTAGCTGGATCTCTTACTACAATTGTGCTAAGGATGCTGTAGATTGGGAGTCTGGTTTTACTGACAATTATTTTTTTTATAGTTAAAAGAGGTTCTGAAGCTTCTGGGTTTGGTGTTGAAATTTGAGAGTGATGTTTTATTTTATAATAATGCGGAGATTTATGGGTGTATTTATGCAGAGGTTCAATTCTCAGAGTGTGTATATATATAGATAGATAGATAGATATATGAATCAGGAAATATTTATCTTTTGTATCTATTACTGTGGCTTGAAACTAATTAGTTGCAGTGTTGTGACAGCATGTGTGAGAGAGGTGTTCACCTCATGTAATGATGTGCTGCGAAAAAGTCATTCTGTTACATGCTTGCACGTCATGTAAGTCCTGCATTCTGTTTATTACTTTGTAAAATTATCTTGGTTCATGTTTCTTTGTGAGGTAGCTGTGACCCCTAAGTTTTTTAACAGTGATGTTATTTGGCCTAACTTGATAAGTATATATATATATATATATATATATATATATATATATATATATATATATATACTGACAAGATTCCGCTATCAAATTCTTTTGGGGCTCCTTTTTTATCGTCTTGTGAGATATTGATTGTTGATTATTATTTATCTGCAGGGAATTACTTTTGAGCTTGATGAGGAGATGGCTGCAGATGATGGCAGAGAAATGTTTTAGGATATCATCAACAATTCTAAGTTAAGTGAAGGATATCTCACCCTTGCCCGTGATATTGAAGTTACGGAGCCCAAATCCCCTGAGGATATATACAAGGTGTAATTTTGGTGATAATATAACTTCTGCTATAAGGAACTTTGTACCAGATATAACATCCTGTGCATGTATAAATTTACATCTAATGCTATGATATCTTATTTTTACCTGCTAAATTTTGGTTCAAATTCATAAAATAATAAGGCCTGATCATTTTTAATATACATTAGTTTTTGCAGGTTTTTTTACGGTTGCTTGTCATATCCAAGAAATTGTCAATAGTTATGTGTATTTGGTATAGGTGAATTCTGGTTTCTTATACAGTGAGCCTTCACGGTTTTGGGTTAGAACCTGATATGCATCTCTATTTCTCTTTTCTTTTCTCTTTGTGTTCCACTATGCTGGTGTTTTTAAAACCATGTAAGTGCTGTGTTTCTCTTGTTTGTTGGAACGTTGCAGGATGGCTGTGATTTGATCTATGAATCTGTGATAAAAGCTTTTGATTGTTTTTCATGAAATTATGAAATATGAAGGTGTTGAATTTTTCTTCATTTATTTTTATTCTAAGAGTTGGTTTGAATAGTATTTATGCGAAATCCGCATCTTGATATTTATAAATTAGTATGCTTATTTATAGTTGTCATAGATATTTTTTTTTGAAGAGAGCAAGTGCATCCTATAGATAGACTGATAGAGAACACATTTTGTAGAAAAACTGTCTTTCTGAAGAATACTAGAAAGTGTTTTTGCCTGCAAGCGCTGGCTATAGAATGTTATTAGATAGCATTTTTTTATAAGCTTTCTATCGTTTTAATAATAGCGCTTAAAAAAACACAATAAAAAGTGCCCAAAAAACGTTATCTATTAATAAAATAAGTGCTTTTTATTAAACATTTGGCTAGTATAGACTAGTTTCTTCTCATGCCCTTTCAAAAGTTCCAGCAGTGGTTTCTCCCGAACCTGCTATTCCGGTGGAATAATTATTGCATTAATAACTTCATTGGTGCTTTATTAGCACATTGTAATATTATTGCTTGTATTAGAAGGATTATTTGAGGGACATTAATGATTTGTCTTATTCGTTTAATTTGGGTAACGAGGAGATACACTTTTTACATTTCTTTTTTAGTTTTTATGATTCTGTCTTATTTTAAAAAGATAACCATAACAATATATTTATTAATATAATAATTTATACGACAAAAATGTGTTCATTATTATTAAGCTGCCATTAAAATAGTTTGTGTAAACATGATTATATTGATAATTTGTTTGGACTCCGAAATGTATAGTATTTCAAAAAGAATTAACGAATTGAATTTTAAAGACTAAATAATAGTAGCCATTTTTAAACATATTGTACATAAAATAATAATTCACCTTTCGATTTGAATTTATCATTACGGACAAAAACAATGACAAAAGAAGAACACATTTTGAGGCTTTGCCTTTTTGATTATTTTGCAAGTTGTACACGCATGCATCTGTATTATCTAACCTTATACGGCAGAAATTAAGAATCATCATAAATGGTGCACTTTAAGGATAGTCATGCAGATACTGGAATGGATTATGACATGATTCTTGGAAAAAATTATACATAAAGAAAAAGAACTAATTCACACTTCTTCACTGCATGCATTGAAAATTAATAAATATGCAGCACATATATATGATGCTGTGTGAACCATGTTGATTTCAGAAACATGGTGGAAGCACTGTCAGAATAATAGCATCTGAAGCAGTGAAAGATCTTTGTTTTGCTTGTAGACAAAGATACCTTAGCCAAAGTAACTTCAATTGTTGTTCCTCTTTGTCAAGCCACATGATGAAGCTTGAAATTTCACCCCAACATTGAGGTCCAAGTGATGTCATAATATCTTGTAATTTTACCCAGCCTTTCTTGTTATGTTCTTCTTTTTCTTTTTTGGTGGGGATGCCTCAAGACTAATTTGCATTATAAATGGCAAATTAATATGATTAAGATTAAGATGTTCACTCTAATGCACAGGTGCATATGCCTCACCAAGTCTAAATTGATGTTCCTTTTTGGGTTTATTGTGCTCTGTTACCTCTCTTTTTCAGTATTAATTAGTGTAAAAATCAAAAGTCAATAATGACAGCGGGGTCATCATAAGTAAAAAGATTAAAAATTTAGATAAAAAATATTAGAATAAATTAATGCTTATACATCACATTATAAAACAGTGCAACATTATCAGTTTTGTTTTTTAAATCATTGGATATTCCACTTGTGCACATTTCATGAATCTTATCATTTAAGTGTTTAAATTCCTGCGGAAAAACTGATGTGCTAGAAACAAAAAATGAATAAAGTTGTATTATGAAAATTAAAAACAAAGATTTTTTTTTTTAAAATTTATTGGAGTTAGAATTAGCTAGATATTAGAGTTTAGGGTAAAATTATTTAAATTATTTAGTGTACAGTAAATGAGGAATTATTGGTATGTAAACAGGAAGGTGGTTGACAATTACACAATGGTTACTTTGATTCATTATTATGCTTCCCTATGAAAGGGAAAAGGTAAAAAAAGGAAGAAAAGAAAGGGCATTAAAAACATGCACTGTATGGGTTGACAATTAGCCATGCACTGTAAGATGATTGACAATTAAACATGCTAATTTGTTCAACATCATCAAAATTATGCAATTAAAATTTTAAAATGATGGTATTTCACTTTTTTTTATTTTTATCTCATTAACTCCTTTTATATATATATTAATGAAGCAGGAAATAAGTAAAGTAAGGTATAGGAGATCTGGGTAGGCTAACCTTATTGTGAATTTGAAGTAATTGGTAAGATGAAAGAAATGGAGAGACAAAAAGAGAGATATTGATGTTGTTGTATAGGAACACACAAGGCTACTTGGATAGGCAATGACAATGATTTTCACCAATAATGTTTCACGTGCACAATTTTAAGTTGGACCCACCGTTAAAATAATAATGACACTTCATTCGTTAAAATAAAACGAATTTTGTACTCTTTCCTGTCTCAAAATGTCCAAAGATTTTCTTTCACATTAAAGTCTCATTTTTTATTTTTAAAAAGCTATAATGTTATACAAGGTATAAAGGCTAACAATTAAAATATAATTAAATGAAACTTTAATAACTGTTTTTACCTCTTAGGTAAGTGGTAAAATATCAACATTCTTTGGTTTGTGAAATTAGATATATTTGCGAAATTATTTTAAGACTATGTTTCACAAACTTTTCAATTAGGTTTTTTTTATTGACACTTGATATATATAAAGAATATCAGTGATGGTTTAACTCTTACATAAAATAAAATATAATTATGTGTTAGTTGTGACATTCCAAATATATATATATATATAAAGACATCATATAAATAATATTGAAAAGCAGTTAAGACAAGAAATTAGAGTATTAGGATTACAATCATCCGAATTAACTCCAGAATTTAAACTTTTAAAAACAATGAAGTACTTCAAAATGACATAAGTTTGAGTACCGCAAGTGGTACGAATATAAGAGTGTTTCAAAATAACACAGAGTGGATAAAACTCTTAAGAGACTAGGCTGCAGCATCTGCAACCTCCAGTTCTTGCTCCAAGGAGACCTCTTCAACATCTGCTCACATCCAAGTGGATGATCATCGCAAAAGGGAACATACACAAACAACACAAACAAGCAAGGGTGAGCTAGGTATAAAAAACATGTTATCAATCACACACAACTTACAAAGTTCAAACAAATATACAAGATCACATAAAATGACTTGTTACATTTTAAACTGACTCGTCCAGACTAGAATGATTGCCGAGCTATGACGGGTTATGCACTCGTGGTGGCCTCTACTGCTTTGCAAAGCCATTGCCAATGGGTTCCACCCTACCACACTCACGAGGTTAGTCTGTTCCGTGCCCTGGAGCATACTGGAAGCCTCCAAGACTAGGACCTCCTGCTACTACTCACCACATAATTCAATCCTCTCTACTTGAGAATGATTGATCATTGTAGTTTCAGGAAAACCCCCAAGACTGAGCTGCCATGCAATCATTCTACACATTAAAAGGGCACCACCATGTATCCTCCCTTGAGGATCATGGAATTACGTCCATGAACCATGCCAACACGTGTAAGACCATCCAAAACATTCCAAGATCTCATACTTGTAGTTTAATCACATCACAACATACATACTTTGCATTGGAATCATCACACATACTTAAGTCAAACCAAACAATTCAATTTAGAGAAACCTGACTCAGTGAATTCACACAGCGCAGCCAGGTCGCAAGGCGAGACAGGATAATTTCGCAAAGCGCACCCTTCTTGTGTGCTAGGCAAATCAAACAGAGGAGAGCCACCCATAATTATTCACATAGCGCACACTCCCTTGTATAGCGAAACAGGGCAGTTTCGCACATCGCACAACATGATTCACAAGGTGAATTATCAAGCCCAAAACCCCAATTCGACCTAGTCACATAGCGAAAATGATACGCTATGCGAATTTCAAGACAAAGAGCACACCCCTAGAGCGACTCGCTATGCGAAACCATTCGCATAGCGAGTCTGCATGATCTGCAGAACGCATGATTCTGCAAAATCATGCGACTCACACCCCTCCAACCAATTCTATCCTTCCAACCTAACTTCTAATACTCCTAATTCATGATATGGACCTATTTAACTTGTCTAGATAGATTTTAACAATTATACAATGGTTCTAAAGTGGTTTAGGTTGGAATTTAACTCTAGAACACTCAATCTCATGACTTAGGGGCTCCAATCCAATTCTACCATTTTGAACATGACTTTACTCAATTTTAGGTCCCTCACCAGTTCTAATTAACTTACCCAGACTATCAAAACTGTCCAAAAGTACTAAAGACCCTTAATGTGAAAAATCACTACTTTAGTTCCTCTAAAAAGGGCCTAAAACCATACCAGTTCATTTTACTTCTTCATAACAGCTTCTTATAACTTGATTTACACACCCTCAACCAAATTATTCACAGCAACACAATTTCTCCAAACTGATTCACAGGAAGAAGTTTACACATTCACAGTCAGTTATCATCAAGACATGGAAATCTAGGATATGCATACCAAATTATCAAGTTTAGCTCAAACAGCCACAACATATAAAGTCAGTCTCACACATACAGTGCTTCACAAATTCAAACAGAATCCCCCAACCAACTTAATCACATAAACAAGAGTCAAATTTTTACCACCCTAATTGGTCACCAGAGAATAATCAAATGCTTGACGCATCAAGCTCACAATAAACGCCAACACATATGACTAGTCACAACGTACTGGATCAGACCAGGGCTGCTCTATGATCAGTGATGTGTTAACTCCAGTTTTTAAGATTCCTCTATCATACCAACGAGGTGTTTTTAATACAATATTCTCAATCACAACCAACATACTCATCCAACTTAATTCATGTTCAGTACATCAAATTTCACAGTTTCATTTAACGCCACTCAACATGCTCAAAACAAAGGATGAAATATAACAGTACAACAGAGTTAAATATATCAAACAAGCACATCATAAAATCACTTTTAGAAAAAGGCCTAACTCCCCTTACCTTTTTGGTCTCACAGCTTACTGGAACATGTCCTAACTGTGCCCCTCACAGTACAAGACGCAATGGAACCTATAAACCACCACATTGGCGGTAGGGAACAACTCTTAGAGCTTGATTGGGTAGAAAACATGAACAGAAAACCAACCTAGTTACATGCAACCAGTAAAGTTGCATGCCCTAGCTTCAAGAACAGTGAAAGAAAAAGGGGAAAATCTACATACCGGTCAGATTGGAAAAATATTCGGTTCAAAATGAAGCCCTCGGTGTAATGAACGCTTGAGCACCTTCAAATCAAAGACTGAACGGTTCAGTTAGCTGAAAATCTAGAGAGAAGGCAGAGATAATTTAGGACAAAATAGTTTTTAGAGAAAGAAAGCTTTCAGCAAAAATGAACCAGACTTGTTGAGAAGCCCCTCCTAAGACTGGGTTATCCTTAGCTTCATGGGCCTGACTGCCTCACATAAGGTCCAACAGCCCTATGTTTTTAAGGCTCTTACACTAGTTTCTTATTTATTCTTATATACAAATATGATTGATTTGTTTGATATTATTTTTTTACCTTTTAAAATATTTTAAGTTAGGAATATATTATAGTAAAGGTTAGAAATGAAAGTAAAATACGATTTTATTTTATATTCTAGGTAATTAAGAAAAGATATAAATAACATAATAAAAAATAAACACAAAAAGCATAATCAAATTTAAGGAATATTTAGTGTGTTTTGAAAAATATCATATTATCTAAATTTTAAAGGTTTAATATTTTTGACATCTCTATTTTAGCAGAGAGTTAGCTGGTATAATACATTTTAGTTGGTGAAATTACGTGAAATTTAGTTATTTAAAATTTTAAAAAAGTAAAATTTAATTAAAAAAATGTGTTATACTAAATTAAGGATTTTTTTTTCACAGAATGTTCATTGTGCGAAAGTAGCGAAAATAGGTTTTCAATTTATTGGATTATTTCTTTTCATTAAAAATTGGGGTTGATTCAATCAAATTAGTTGTCCATCAACAAGATTTGGGTTTTGTTGGGGAAATTTATCGTGATCTATCAGACGTTCTTCACTAGAACTGCTAGGTTGTTAGAGGTGAATCATGTGGAAGGTTAGTAAATGTTGTATTGCGGTTTTGAGTTTATTGTTTGATGATTTTGTCGTTTTATGCATTTCTATTTTGCAAACGTCAATATGGGAGTTGTCCCACAATGTTGAATGTTGAAATGTGTTTCCTTATTGATTGAAATGTGGTCCCTCATGTCTAAAGTGATGTTGGAGTGTCTCTTTTAGTGCGTTGTGCTTTTAATTTATTTTATTTTTTTGTCGTTATTATATTATTATTTTATAGGTTAAATATTTTTATACTGTTGTACGTCATGGAGGATGATTTTGAAGTTGTTTTCCACCATGGAGGAAAGTTCTTAAATGATGGGAAACTAAAGTATGAGGGGGAAACTTCAACAATATCTTTTGACCCCGACATTTGGAGCTACTTCCTTATAGTAAGTGTAGTGAAAGGGTTGTGATATGATGACTTTAAAGAGTTATGGTATTGTGTAGGAGGGGGTTCTGTCTTGGGTAACAAGTTGGAGCCTTTATGTGATGACACTAGAGCCATGCACATGGTTAACTTAGTTGTGGTCAGGTTCATGTATTTGTGGTTCACACAATGTTTGAACCTAAGGTGATACAATTGCTAGAATATGTTCCTATGATACACTTGAAGTAGAAGTTGAAGTTGTGTTGCCTGATAGTGGTCAAAGTGTATGTATAGATGATGGTGAATATGAACATCAGGGTGAAATACAATCTGAGGTGCCTCACTTTTAAGGTCAGAGAGGTCAATGTGATGGTGATAATGAATGTAAGAGTGAAAGACAGGGTGTGGTGGGTGACTGTGAAGAAAATGTTATTGTCTTAGAAGATAGAGGTCAAGGTGATCTTGTTCAAGGTGAAATTGAAACAGAGGTTGAGGTGGCTTTGTGTGAAGGAAATGTTGTTGATACACAAGATATGAGTAATTATGAACTTACATCTGGAGAGGAGGAATTTGATGTTCGTAGTTGGAGTTCGAGTGATGATGATGGCAATGTGGATGTTAATAGTCAGTGTATGGATGAGCTAATTGATATAAATGTTGAGTGTGATATAGAAGATGAGTTAGGAGATGGAGATTGGTGTGGTAATGTGGAAGTTGATGCGCAAAGTCTTTCAGATGAATATGGTGGACCATCGTGGACTCAGATGTCAGATAATGGTTTTGGTGATAGCATAAGTTGTAATGATGATAAAGGTTTGTCTGATGATGATTGGCAATATAAAGAATTACTTACTACAATAGAAAGTGATGAACAACATGATGAGGAAGAGGGTTATGGGAAGTTCCTAACATTTTCTATGCCAAAAAGTATGGTTGATTTTAAATGGAATTTAGGGACGTATTTTGTTGAGAAGCAAGACTTTTTGGATGCCATAAAAACCTATTCACTAGAAAATGGTAGAAATATCAAATTTGTTAAAAATGATATGAGGCTGAAATGTATGGGTTCAAAAGGAAAATGTCTGTGGATGTCATGTTGCGCTTATATGGATGCAGTTCATACATGGAAACTAAGGACTATTGTTGACAATCACACTTGTAATAGAGAGCACAAACTTCGATTACTTAATGCTAAGTGGTTGAGTAAGAAGTTGGAGAAAACCGTGAGAGAAAATACAAAAGTGAAGGGAGGGGAAATTCGTGAGAAATCAATAAAAAATGGAACATAAGTATATTTAGGTGTATGGATTACAAGGAAAAAGCCGTTACTTCAGACCGAGTTGATAGGTCATTCAAACTCCAGTATAAAAGGATATATGATTATGCCCATGAGCTGCTAGCTCGTAATCCAGGATCCATAGTGAAAGTGAAAGTTGAAGAGAATGAAGGTGGACTAATTTTCAAGAGGTTTTATGCATGTCTCAAGGCATGCAAGGATAGTTTTGTCTCATGCAGACAGATAATTAGGCTTGATGGAGCTTTCATGAAAGGGAAATATGGTAGGGAGTTGTTAACTGCTGTTGGTAGAGACACCAATGACCAAATGTTACCTGTTGCATATGTCGTGGTGGAGGTGGAGAACAAGGATAAATGAAGATGGTTTCTGGAACTTCTAGTTTTAGACCTTGGTAGGGCTCCAGTATGTTCATTATTTACATTCATATCAGAACAACAAAGGTAACTCCCATAAAAAACCATAACATTATATTGGTGATATGTTGTCGTTGAAGTTATCTTTCAAGGCTTCAGTATTGCCAAGTTAGTAGATAGGGTTAAAGTAACCCTGAGTCGTCTCCCGACGAATACGGAATTGTTTTTCAATATTTGACTCTTATGAATGCTATGCAATGCTCAAGAATAAAAGTGAGAAATTATGCTAATGGAATTAATGTTTGAAGAATGTTTGAGTTTAAGTGAAGAACAAGTAGAACACTTAAACAATTATAATGAAATAGGCTAATTTCACTGCTTTTCGAAGATAGAATCATCATCAATTATCCATAGATCATTGTTCAATTGATTATTGTTCGAGTTTCAAATTAATTAAAGTACATTCTCAATTAACTTGAGGGCGACCATGCAATTAACCAAAGTAGATTCTCAATTAAATGCAAGACCTTTCTAGATTATTCACAATAAATTCAACCAAAGTACATTCTCAATCAAATCCTATTGTGTTTAATAATGTCTATTCTTAAATTTCCTAACCAAATTAAAAGCTAATTAATCAAAGTAAATTCTCAATTAATTATAGTTGAAATTCTTACCACCAATCAAAGTACATTCTTAATTAGTAGCAAAAACACATTTAATCGTATGAAAGTTCCTAAATTCAATCAAAGTACATTCTCAATCAAACCTAGAAACCCTTGAACTTGTATGATCAATATGCATGTAGATTCAAACACCTTATGATGAAAAAATTATTACTTTTAATATGATTGAGAGATGAAAGACATAGAAGAAGAATAACTTAAATCAATAATCAAAAGAAACAAATACATTAATTCAACTTAACCTCAGAATCCATAATGAAATCACAATGGAATAGCCCTATAAGCTTAGCCCTCCATGAATGGAGTGGAATACATGGTAAAATAAAAGTAAGAGGAGTGGTGGATGATTGCTTCCAGTGGAGTAGTCTGAATTAACGAATGAGTTATGATTTCTGCCTCCCTTGGGTCTCTTTATATAGGGCTTGATTGAGCTTGAACTCTAAATATTCTGTTGATAAGATTTTTTATCTTATATCTTTCAAATTATTAAAAGATTTAGATAATTATAAAAATATTTAGAGGATATTTTTGTTGATATTTCTAGATTTAATTAATTATCTTTAAAATATCAACTAAATTATCTCCTAAATTCCATTTACTTCCTTCTTAATTTTCTAAAATTGTAGAGATGTCCAAAAATTTCCTCTATTTACACTTTAGCCCTTTCTCTCTTTTTCAAAATTGTAATTCAAACTTTAATTTCAGTTGCATAAAAAAACATTAGACTATGCAAAATAATTTATGCAACTAAAATCACATTTGAAGCCTCTTTAACTCCTAAACCCGATAAAGTCAATCATCACAAATCTTATTCAAATTAATCATTTAAGCACAATTATTTCACTAAAAATTTGAAATTAAATATAAAATATGGGCATAAATATGCACTAATCACACTCCCACACTTTTACCCTTTTGCACTCCTAAGCAAAATTGTCTAATTTCAAGACTTTGTTTTGGGTCATTTTTGTTGATAGGGGGAACTATGTGAAAGCTAAACCCAAGCTAAACCCTTGTGTGTTTTTGATGATGACAACAACAGAAATTTTTTAATAGTTTCTTGCACAACAACTAAAATGTTTAGCTGTGTTTATATGCTTGTTTGTGCTTGAACTACTTGGTTTACATACTTACTATGATCGTACATAAGTTTATATCTGTAGTATGCGCTTTGTATGATAAAACACTTTGCACAATGCATATCTGTATGAAGTAATCAATTACAGTGCTTATGTAATAAGTTAGATTCATCAGATATAAGCAAAAACTTATCTGTAGCAAGCTGCAAGTTTTAACCGATTACATTAAATGGATAATCGATTAAAACTCATGCCTTAGCTAACAACTGATTGATGAGTATAGTGATGTGTTTTCAGTTGTAAATGTTTTCAGATTTGCTTAAGTGTAATACTTAACCGATTATACTATTTTATTAATCGGTTAAATCTGTGCACACTGAAAACTGTTTTCATGTTAAGTCTTAACTACCATAACGGTCATATTTTGAATTTTTTTGACTTACATTAATTGTGCAATCGATTACATTATTATGGTAATCGATTAAAGTGCGTCAGACTTGAGAAAACTATATATTGACGCATAAATCTATGCATAAAAAACTTTTTGATATTTCATTTATTATAATCTGATAAAGTTTGTTGAGATAAGAAATTGTAGGGGTGTTCTTTCTCCAAGAATCAAGAAGCGTTTAGTTTGGAAGATTCAAAGAATTCTTGAAGGAATTGCTATGTGTTTTCATTGGTAGATCATCATCTGCACTTTGAGGTGTTCTGAACCATGATCAATGTTAATTTTGCAATTCATGGATTGTGGTTTCCCTGTTGCCGATGGCTAGAAAGAGAACGTGAGATTTTGGTTTCTTTAAGGGGTGTCTCAAAGGGTTTATGTAGAAATAGGATTATTCTTTTGTGTTGTTGTTTTCTATATTAGATTTGGAGTTGGAGAGGAGATTGCATTGAGAGATGGTCTTTGTAATTCTTGTTGTATAACTCAATATATATAGTGAAGTGACTTTCAATCTCAGGTTGATTGAAAGGAAACTGGATGTAGGCATTGAGGCCGAACCAGTATAAAAACTTGGTGTTTGTCTTTCTATCCCTTATCTCTTTTATTGCATTATATTATTTATTTGCTTGCATTTTAAGGAAGTGCTAAAGATTTTCCAAAGGTTTAGAAAAGAACAAATTTTTTAATGCAAACCAATTCACCCCCGCTCTTGGTTGGGAAATAAGGCCTTTCCTTTTCTATAATTTTATTCCATATTTGCATTTGGATCAAAAGAATGAATAGTACCAGATACATATAAGTCATCTAGAAATCAAGTTGTCATGGACATGCAAATGAAATCACTCTATTCTTCACATGTGAGTTGACCTTTTGAATTCACAAGAAAATCAAATATGACAAGTCAAAATGATCAAAGATTCTGTGTTAGGCACCTATATGCCAACTTCCGGAAAAAGTACCCTAAAAAACATCTAAAGCGTATAATTTGGAGGGCAGCTACAACAACAAACCCACAAACATGGGAAATAGAGACGAGAAAGATAAAAGAGCTAAACGATGATGCTTTTAAATACTTGATAAAAATTGCTCCAAGGTTTGTTATAGTTTCATACCTCTTAAATGTCTTGTTTTCTGTTAAGTATTTATGTGGTTGCTGTAATCAGATTTATCATTTAGTTGTAATGTTTAATGGCAATTACCCGAATTGGATAAACTTGTACCAACAACTAATATTTTTGATTTAGTTATAATAAATTTAATGGCAATTACCTCCAACACTAATATTTATGATTTAGTTGTAATAAATTTAATGGTGAACATTACATATTTAATGGATGCTTCAATTTAGTATAACAACAACTAATTCACAAATATTCTGCTTAGTTTAATTGCCTAGATAGTGGCAGACACAAATCCTATATTTTCTGAATCATGTTTTTCTTTTCATACATCCCATGGAATGGCCAATGCTTTTTCACTTCACTTTTCTCAATAGTTTTCTTTTTCCATATGTAGCAGAAAACAGTTGAATGATAGATAATTGTAAAGTTTCACACTCTGATTATAGCATTGTGATACATGAGTCAAATTATTGCTGTTAATATTTCTTAACCTATTCCAATTTAGATATTGGTCACGATCAAGGTTCACCACCACAGCTCAATGTTGGTAAACAATATGTCAAAGGCCTTCAACGGTGTATTGGCACATACAAGATCTAAGCCCATAATTACCATGTTGGACGACATCTGACTTTACATGATGAAGAGATAGGCAACAAACAAGACAAAGATACAATCATTTTCTGGGGTCATTTGTCCCAAAATCATGACTAGACTTATCAAGGAGTCACAATTAACTAAATATTTGATTTCTAGGTAACCTCAATTTATTATTTATGATTTGTGTTAAAATTTTTTGTGGTTCATTATTAAATTTTTTTTCTCTTCACGGCTGATTGGCAAACAAGTTGTTCGAAGTTCGCCATGTGTCACAATTTGGGGATAAGTTTGTGGTTAATATAGACCAATTTTTGTGTACATGCAAGAAATTGAGTATCACTAGAATTCCATGTTGTGATTCTCTGACTACTATGAAGTTTCTAAATATAGATGGAGAGGACTTCATACCTTGTTGCTTTAGGAAGTCAACATATTAAGAAATATACTCATCAATTATCTATGCTATCAATGGTAACAAAAATATTTCATAAAAATATGAACTTTAATAAAAATAGAGGAAGATATCTAGTTTTGAGAGTCAATTATCTATACTATAATGAGTGAGTTTATGGTGTATTGAACAATGATTTGATGATATTATCTTGACTATGCTAGTATCTAACTCACATAGAGGAAGATATCTAATTTTGAGAGTCAATGGATGTTTCAACAATCTGGTGCTTCAATATGAAACAAGATTGAACCATGTGGGTATAAGAAATTTACCCTGACATACTTAAGAAGGACACTAGTTTTAATTCATTTATTGATATGTGGGATTGGGAAATAGCATGACAAGTGCAAAATTTCTAGGTCTACTTAATATGTATCTTTGAAAGTATAGTCAAATGTTTAAGTTATAAGATTCTTATATGCTAAACCAGTTGGACTGTGATTGTGGTGATAGTGAGGACACATGTTATATTAAATTTTTGTTATATGTAATTTGATGGTTATGATTATAGGAATTACATTTGCTATAAAATTATTATATTTTGTATGTTCTATTATTTTACACTATCTTACTTTATTGTTTTTTAGGTAGTAGTTACTCTATTTATTATAATCATGTTATACGTGAGCATATAATGTAAGTGAGAGTGATAATGAAATAATTTATGGAATATATAAGGAGAGGAAGTTAAATATATATATATATATATATATATATATATTGTATTTAACAAATTTACTCCTTTGAAAGAGTTTTATATTTTAAAAGAATTTGTAATCTTATATAAGACGATAATACATATTAAATACTTATGTAATTTTTTATATATAATATCAATTATACGGTGTTTTAATGAATAGCGTGATGTTTTATATATTTAAGTTAAACTTTTATCATACACATAATAAATTAAAAATGAATTTCTTTACGCAACATAAAATTTTGAATAATCTATAAGATATAATTAATAATATGTTGATTCACAAAAATTGTATAACTATATGATGTGATATGATAAAATGAGAAATGGGGGTGGCACCAAATTTCCGTATGTTGTCAATAAAGGCTGCGTTTTGTGCTTCTTTTTCTTAATATTGGAGAACAGACTTTAACTAATCTAAAAAAGGTATCACAAACATCTATAAAGACCAATGTCTAGTGAGTTGTGACCAACGAAGACCCTCCACTTCTTTTTATCATAAAACCATTGACGGTTTTCCAAAACTCATTCATCAAATTCCAAATAATAAGTTAGATATTAGGAGAAGTTATGAGATCATAAGATTCTACATGAAATTCTAGGCTTCTTACCTACTACACTACCTTGTGTTTGTTGAAAAGTAACCGAGACAGTGGTAAATAAAAAGGAATTAAAAAAGTTTCAATTTCAAATGTGAGTGTTTTCCTTCATAACTAATTATCATATTAAAGAGAGAAATTTTCAATTTTACTTGCATCGTATACTTATTGCTTGACATGTGAGTGTTTGATAGAGAAATATTATTGCCTGGCCTTCTCAGTGAAAAGTTTCCAACCCTACCAAAACTTTACGCACGTATTAAATATAAATCACATCTTGGCATCTAATCTTTACTTTTGGTCATTCTAAGGCACCAAAATAGGGATTGACACCATATATTAATTATTATACTATTAAAATGCCATTCACAAACTAATGTAATGATCACTTTCTATTAAGTGCCGTAGATGGTGACCCTTTAATAGCTTCCAGCATTACATTTTGAAGGTTATTGAATTTAACTATTTCCATACTAACCCTATTTCTTCTGGTGATAATAAATTATAAGCTTCACTACTTCTGTGATTCATGCATGGTTGTTCCCAGCATACTAGTTCAATGTAGTTAGCATTCACTGTTAAATTAATAATGCATTTATATATATAGTAAGAATAAATCATAGGTTTAAAATGGAACAGTGGCTGCAAGTTTTGTAATACATCATACATGCAACTAGCGAAGTGTTGATAAAGGAGTTTCAAAAGATGAAAAACAAAGTAAAAGGATACATGATTCATGAATGTAGCAATATATTAAGTTTACGAAAAGTGTTGAAAATCGTATTGTTTTGAATAAATTAAGCTTGGTTTGTACTATAACTGAGAAAAAAAAAACATAACAGAGGAAGTAGTAGTGAAAACCATATTGATTTTAATAAACCAAGCCTTGTTTTGTATGACCGACAAAAACCTTGGTTTGAAGTTTGAACCCACAATTCATATTGGTTTCACGGGCTCCACTATAGCGATTAAATTATTATGATTTTCTGGTGATTTTCCACTGCATGTGTTGAGAAACAAAACCGCAATAACGTAATCATCAATTGAATCAGATTTTGCCATAACCAAAATCTTAAATAGTTTCTACAGATAAGAGGTAACTACCATGATAACGATTGTAATTTGCAGTGACTTAGCAACCTAGGCAATTAATTAGTCAAAAAATACTGAAACAACTGATTGGGGGAGATTGATGATTTTAACATTGTTGGTGTCTGAAATTTCTGTTCATTTGAAAAAAAAGAAAAGCAAAAGGTTTCACAAAAAGACAAAGAGAGTGTGGGGTTTATCTTTTTTAGCCCAAAGTCCAAGAGTGTGTGCAGAGAGTGCAGAGGAAGGAAACAACATCACCCAAAACAAAACATTAAACATTGCGTTTTCCTTAGTTTATTGACAAGCCACACGAGCGGTTCTCGAACTGCATGCACTGCACACATCATGGACTTTTCTAGAGAGAGAAATTGAAAACCCCCACACACTAACTCGCTCACTCACCACACTATTTAGTTGTTGCTTTCTCACTGTGAGATCAGTCTCAAAATAAGAACCTTGATCTCATTTCACTTCCTCTCTTTCTTCACACAATGTAGAGAGAGAAACGTCAAAATATATTCAGCAGAATCGCGTGGGCTCACACATTCTCAACCTTTTTCTCATTGCTTCCTTCTCTCTCATCTTTCAAAAATTCTCTTCTTTAAAAACGATCTTGTTTTAGCTTTTTCTTCTCATTCTTGTAACCCAACCCCACTCTGTCTTCTCTCTCCATGTCCCTCTCTTTTTAAGGGACTTAGTCTCACCTCAGTCATTGATATGGAACAAGATTGTGAGAGTAACGGTTTTCCTTCCATATATTCTCGATGATTCTGGCATTGCGATAGTTCATAGGGGAGAGAGAAACCCGTTTTTGTGAACCCTTTTGCTTGTCTTTTGCTTTTGTTTTCTTTTTTCGGTTTTTGTCTCCATGGATTCTTCTTCATGGTACTTCAATAATGTTGTTGGTGAAGGTTTCAATGGAGTCATGAGTTTCATCCCTTCTTTTCACGTGGGTTCTCAAGCTCCGCCCTTGGGTCACGGCAAGGGGGTTTTGGGTCCAAACCTTGAGATGGGTCTTCAGATGTTGAGCCCTTCAATGGTTCAGCAGCAGGAGGGTAGGGGAAAAAAGAGAACAAGTGATGAAGGGGTTACAAACAAGAACCTGTCTTTGAAACGTGAGGAAGAAGAAGAAGAAGCTAACGGCTCCATTTCAGGGAAAAACGGGTTCACCAAGCTTTGTGCCAGAGGTCACTGGAGGCCAGCAGAAGATGACAAGCTGAAGGAGCTGGTGGCCCAATATGGTCCCCAAAACTGGAACTTGATCGCTGAACATTTAGAAGGAAGATCAGGTGATATTATTAGCTAAAATCTACTCTTAATTCGTTTCAAAGTTTGTGTTTTTAGTCATGTTTCTGAGGTCTGTGTCTTTGTATAGATTATGGAAGGAGTCTGATGAAACTTGCATGGATTTTCTTTTATGTTTGGGATTGCAGGAAAAAGTTGTAGATTGAGGTGGTTTAACCAGTTAGATCCTAAGATCAACAAAAAGTGTTTCTGTGAGGAGGAAGAAGAAAGGCTTTTGACTGCTCATAAAATGTATGGCAGCAAATGGGCCATGATTGCAAGACTATTTCCTGGAAGAACAGATAATGCAGTGAAGAACCATTGGCATGTGATGATGTCTAGGAGACAGAGGGAGAGGGAGCAGTCTAGTGGCGTGTATAGAAGGAGAAAACCTGTTATCAATGAACCTCTTCCAAAGGGTTTGAATCTGACACTGTCTAACAATGCAACCAGTGATGAGTCAACCATCTCAAACACCATTGATGAATCTGCCTCAACTTGCACCAACCTCTCTCTAATTCCCTCTTCAGCCAAGTTCACTCCTTTTGGACTCTTACACCAACCAGGTACGCCATAAAATAGTTTAAATATTTTATTGCTGGAAAAAAAATGTTTTATCAGATTTTTTTTAAGACATTTTTACACAGGTTTGTAGTTAATTCTTTGTTTCACTGGTTCATTCTTTATACTGTTATTTTCTTATTAGTTTATTTTGTTTCGTTATTTATATTTATTGTGGCAAAAAAAAAAAATAACAAGGATGTTTGTTGTGTTAAAAATGTTATAAAAAAAATAGAATAATATCTTCCCTTTATTGTAGGGAAAGTTTCCTTCCAGATAAAACTATATTTCCACATATTTATTGAGTTTATTTGTGATTTCAAAACCATTAAGAAAGATGATATTAGGTTACATATTGTTTATTTTAAGAAACTCCGTGTACAATAGACACGTGATACAATCACATGTAAACGGAAAGATTATTAAAAACAGTGAAAAACAAGGATAAAAATCAGTTGTGTAATAAAACAATTAAAAAGATTAATTGAAAAAAAAACAACGTAGCTATCTTGTAGACGACTTCCATCATAAATTATTCTTAATTTTTATTTATAAATAAGCTGTGTATGTATGCAATAAGGAGTTTTAGATTTTGTATTGAAATCATCCATTTCACTTTCTGATTAAACGAATGATGAAATCCTGAAATTGAATGGTGATTAGAGATATAATTTTTGATGAAAACATGTGGTTCGAAAAGCGCTTTATATATTTGATTATTTAATGAAAAGCTATCTATTTTGGAGAAAGAAGAGGAAATTAGAGAACAAACGTAAAGAGGCCTTTTTTGGTGTTATGCATTTATGAATAGTTTTGTTTGATGGATGGTACAAGTTCCCTATTTACCTTATCTTCTATTACTATGTGATTTCAGGAGAATCAAGAGAGGAGGATGTGTGGTTGAAGAAGTATTTTGGTGGTTGGAAAGGGTCAGAAGGTGTGGGAAAAAGGGTAATGGGAGTGGACCAGTCTAGTTTTTCAGATGCAAATTCAGAAGTATCAGTATCTGAGTCAGGTGTCACCAATAGGTCTAATCTCTCAATTTCTGAAGAGAAAGAGAGTGATAAGATTAACAACATCTCATTCATTGATTTTCTTGGAGTAGGAGCTACTTAGCTAAATTGCTGATGAAATCTCCACTAAGGTGTTGTGTTGTGTTGTGTTGTGAGGAGTGTTGTATAACATTCCCTTTTGTACAGTTGCTTCCATAAAAGGCAAAAAGGTAAATGGTAGAATAAATAGATGGAAAAAAAATGAGAGATATAACTTAAGTAGTGAGGTTTTGACTGGGTCTTGTTATCAACTTATGTGATTCAAAAAAGTATAATTATATTTAAACTTTTGGTTTTGGATTGTTCCTGTCACAGCAGAAGCAGAGACTTGTAAGCCTGTGGCACTTTTGTCACTTTGTTAATCAGAACCCAAATTTTCATTACAGTTTACTCTTCCCACTGCTATGTCATGTCTCTGGTTTTTGTGCATTATTGTCTGACATTGTGTTTGCTGGCACTTCCACCATATATTCAACATACACTAATAATAACTCTTACACTAACAAATGTGTTTTTTTGAGGTAAATAACTGGTTTAGCCAATGATGGGAAATTGTGTCATGACAATGATAATATAAAACTGAAGAAACTGTCGTGACAGAAAATGTAAAGAAAAAGAAAGTAAGGGGGTTAGGCAAAACAGGTAAATGTGGAACCCACTTGTGTGCTTCAATGATAATGTACAAAAAGATTAAATATAGTTTTGTTCAAATAAAGTAAAATCTAGTTTGACTTTCATTCGTGTAATTTTTTTTTTATCTTTTTAAAATTAAAAAGTATATTGTTTTTAATTTGTGGAATTATATGCTATGGTCATTAAGTGCTCATGAATCAAAGCTTAGGAATTAAGTTTCAAGTAGCGTTGATTTAGTTTATGTGATATATTGTTAACATTTAACACTTATTATATAAAAAAAATATGAGATCTATAACATTCATTTGTTTTTTTTTTTTAATTTTAAAAGAGATATTGGAGACTGAGAATAGTTATTTAAAATTTTAGAAGAAAAAAAATCATAAAAAGATATGTTCATACACCAATATTAGATTCATCCTATTTTATTGGATCTAGAAACAACGCAAATTTTATGAACGGAAAATATGGAAATTTTTAATATAGACTAAGATCGAAATAGATTATTTAAATGGACTAAATACTACAAAACATATTAATACATTAAATTGTAAAAGAAATATTTATCTTCCTTATTTCATAATAATAAATTTTTTAGTATTTTTTTATTTGAAATAGTATTTTTCTTACTTTCTGTAACATTCCAAAAATTATAGTATAAAACTATAACAGAAGTTAACATATAATAATATTATAGGATAATCATTGAAATTAAAATAATATTTACATATGTTCAAGAGTACATGAAAATTTAAAACTTTACAAGGAACATAAGTTTAATTACAAAAACAAAAGATCAAACCGAACGGTTCTATCTTAATTTTAACCGATTGGTCATATACTACACTTCAGGGTTCTCTCTCTCTAGCGCTTCCTCCAGTGAGCACTCATCGCCTTCTGCTCACATCCACAGGATGATCATCGCAATGAAGAGAACGATCGAACTGATAGACATAAATAAGATAAAAGAGTAGGGTAAACTTATGTAATTTAATTAATCACAATAAATATACAGATTCATTGATATCATACGCAATTCATACATACATTTCAAAACATATCCATTCAATGAAATACAATCAAGGACCTAACACTCAATACATGTTATGACCGACTACTGACTTGACTGA
Source organism: Vigna reflexopilosa (assembly GCA_027742785.1). NCBI lineage: Eukaryota > Viridiplantae > Streptophyta > Magnoliopsida > Fabales > Fabaceae > Vigna > Vigna reflexopilosa. The sequence goes on from CM050914.1 coordinate 15,430,811, forward strand.
TCCGGATTGTATGAATTATGTAGTTACGAGGTTTGTGCACCCGGGTGGATCCTAGTTGGGATGCCCTCAACATCTGCCATCCGAGGTTAGTCCAGTGAAGCTTACCTCGATACACCAATACCATGAGACTAAAGGACCTCCTGCCATTCTCACACATGAGTTACTCCTCTCTATGTGAGAATGAGTAATCACAGAATATCAGGATAAACGATAGCTTAGCATACCTACATTCATACTTTACCATTCAACAACCATCCATGAGATATTCCTCCTTAGAACTCTCTTTCACATCCATGTTATTTATTTCATATAAATCTTTAAATACTATCATACTTAGTCATCAATATAATCAAACTGAACAGTATAGTAAAATCACAATTATGAATAAGACCTAAACGAAGTAGTACTATAGCCTATGAACATGACTGAATGGTAAGAACACCCATATCTTAAGAACATGACCGAACAGTAAGTAACAAGATAGCTACAGTATGAGCCGAATATAGTCTAAGACCAAACATTAATAAGCTTGAGTCGAATACTAAATACCTAGACATAATACTTATACCTTAGGCCGAGCACTTTGAGCTTAGGCCGAACACTTTGGACTACAAGACTGAGTTCTCTTCAAGAAACCGAGTACCAATATAAGACCAAACACTTTTTAAGAAAATATATATATATATATATATATATATATATATATATATATATATATATATATATATATATCTGTGTGTGCGTGTGCGTGTGTGTGTGCGTGCGTGTGTGTGTGTGTGCGTGTGCGTGTGCGTGTGTGTGTGCGTGTGCGTGTGCGTGTGTGTGTGTGTGTGCGTGTGTGTGTGTGAGACCGACATCGAGAATATATTAACGTTTATTCACCTACTTGAGACAAATATAATATTAAATTTTTAACTTATTTTGAGTACTTTGACTAGGCTGATTATTGAGTGAATATAGAATACCTTAATTATATTAGAATACTTATTTTCACATGCTAGTAGAAGACCGATCGGTCATCAACTGGAACTCTTCTTCAGAAAGAGAATCCAACCAAGACCGAACGCACTAAGGTCAAACCGAACGGTCACAGAAAATTCTCGACCACCATTATTAAATTCTACAAAAGACTATAGAACTAAGATCAGACCCTATTCATAACAAGTTCATGTCCTTTCTAAATCATCAAATAATCAAACAAAACATACTTCACACATAAATTCATTCTAATCAGAGAATCATAATTAAATTATATAAACTTCCCTTACCTTGAAACCCAAAAAAATGCTAAGCTTTCTTAGTATTGTCTACAACGCAATTGACTCTTAAAGCTTCCTACAAGCTTCTGATCGGTGAAGAGGAACCAACCATAAAATCAAAGGCAGAGAACAACGTCAGAGAAGGAATTGATGAATACATGCAAGCCAAACAACGCTCGCATGCATCAGAAACATGAGTCCTCAAAGGACGAGGGAAATGTTGACCGATTAAAATGAAAGCTCTTGATACCAGGGGAGCTCAGACATGATCTGTCTGGTGATCGGTAGTAACGAGAATGAGAATTTTTAGAGAGAAAAAGGAAAGTTTTAGAGAGAAAGAGGAGAAACTGAAAATTGCAGAATCTTTGGGAAAAAAGATGCATGCAGGAAGTGACGGAGATTTTAAATCCCAACATATATATTACCGTCAAAAACCGCTTGGCCCACTCCTTAACATACACCTGGATCCCACTCAAGTGCTGAATTTAAGGGTCTTGACAATTTCTAAAGTTTTTCCATACTCTTAGATATAATTAAGACTGGCTATAGAAAATCACTTCTATAAAAGGAGACACGAAACTAATTAAAAAATTAAATTCCTAATAATTAAATTTGTAATCGAACTTTTTTATTTATTCTTTTATTAACATTCATCAAATTCACTATTAGTTTGAATAATTTGGCAACAACAAGAACGTGGAAAAACCAGGTTATCTTAAGTTGATGAAAAGTGTTGAAAATCGTATTAAAACAAGAAATTAATCTTCTTTGTACGTACGACCGACAAAAGGAAATTTAAAATTCAGATTGGTTTCACGAGCTCCACTATAGAGATTAAATTATTGGGGGGTTTTGTGTTGATTTTCATAATAAGCACACGTTTAGAAATAAAACTGAAAACATAAATAAATTGAGCTAGATTTCGGGCAGAAGAAACATTTCATAAATAATTTATACTAAATTAAAAATAAATAAAAAAATAAGCTTACAATTAACACGTGAATTGATATTATTATTATTATTATTATTATTATTATTATTATATTGAAAACACATCTGTATTTACTTTTCTTTATAATAATAAAAAATAATAATTTTATTATTATTATTATTATAAAATTAAATATAAATAATTTTTATAATTTTGTTGTAAATAATTTTTATTTATTTAGTACTTAATTTAATAATTAAAAAATAATTAAGCTTAAAAAATATTAAATTAAAAAAATCAGTTGAATTTAAAAGAATAAAATTGAAAAGTATATATGAAGAATTTCCTATTTATATAAATTATTATTTCCTCGTGAAACTGATTATAATAAATATTTTCAAATATATCGTTTGTATAATTTAACATTCCAAATAGTTTTCATCGGTAGCTGTTCTATATAAGCTGCAAAGAACATTTTATAAAATCTCATCACCACTTTTTTTATTAATTTTAATGTGTTTGGAGGTGCTTATTGACAAGCCTAAACATTCTCTATTAATTTGTGTAGTTTATTGATTTACATTTATTTATTCTATTCATTTGAGCTTTTTATTAATTTGTATATTTTTATTTATGAGATTACATGTGTTAGATTTAGGGATAGACAAAATTAATTGTATTATGCATGAATTGAATTGAAAATTAGTTTTGATTAATTGAAGTGAACAATTTTTTTGTTTTAATGAACTAAATTGTATTGAAATTTGAATGAGTTGGCCTCCATGAAAAATCTATTGAATTTGGCCAAGATAGTCATGACTAAAACTTGATGGAGTTGATTGGTTCCTATCGAAATTTGGTCGAGTCGTTCGTAACTGAATTTGACGGAAATGGACCTCGGTCAAAACTTAGACGATATGGTTTCGACGAAAATTTAATTGAATTTAGTTGAATTGGCCTTGATTAAAAATCAACCGAATAAATCACAATCAAAAGTCATTCGATTGGTCTCGACTGAAATTCAGCCGAGTTAATCCTAACAGAAAATCAATCAAATTTGATCGAGTTTGTTTAACCAAATTTTAATCGACTGACTAATATCTAAACTAAAGTGCAATTTTAGAAACTTTTAAATAAATAAAAAATTTGAAACAAAATAATTTTAAGTTAATAAGTAGTTAACTAAATTATAAGTTTAAAAATTAAGCTTTTTGATACAGTTAATTTTTCTAAATACTTCAGTTCCTTTTTGTGTATCTCTAATTAGATATAAACCTCCTAAATTAGTTCATGATAGCGACTATAATTTGGAGTGTTGTATTAAGATGCGCAAATATTAATTAATCATTAAACACGTCAATAAACAATTTAGACAAATCAGAATGAGGAAGTTTCAGCCGACAGGATTGAGAACGAGGAATCTCTCTCATTCAAGAGAATGATGTTATGAAAATTGACAAAAAAATGATTCCAAATACATTATTTTTATTTTCTAAATAATCTTATATGAAAAATTATTTCTTCAAATTTAGATTTTCAGAAACTGAAATTCTTATTTCATCAAAGTGATCTACTGAAACGTATCGAGGTTAAGTAATCGACGAATCAATGAAAATATACTTTTATTATTAAAAACTATAGTAAAATTGTATTGAAAACGCAGTAATTCATATTTCGTTTTTCTTTTTTTCGATTTTTGGCAAACGTAAACTAACATCCCAAGGATGCGGATTTAGACATTACAGAAGACCAGTTTTTTTATTTTAATTTTTTTTTTATCAAAAGTGGTATTAATATATTATGATCTTAATTTTGGATACACTTGGCACATGTTAAACACATTTGTTACGATTTTAGTAATTAAAGTACACATGAATGTAGGTCTTGTGCTTAGAGTTTGTCGGTGTAGGTATAAATGGATGTTTGTTTTCACTTGGAATGATCTCCGACCAAGATTTTTGTTTGGACTTGAAAATTGAAAGTTCTTTATGCTTTGAATGTACGTTAGGTTTTTCTATAATGGAGTAGTTCTTTATCCTTGGAAACGTAATTTTACCTTTTACATATTGCTATGCGAATAACAAGAATTGAAAGAACCTATGTTTAATTGTTATTCTCCTACTTCTAATATTTGGGAATAAGATCTTGGACATCTCTAACTTGATTAATTAGTAATATAATTAAAATAATTTATATTATATATATTTATAATTAAAATTAAATTTCTACTTTTTAATCAAGGGAGAAAAAGGGTAGCGACTAATTGACCTTAGAAAAACATTAATAGTAAAGTCAGGTATAAATTCAGCAATTTCAAATTAGGGTTAGGTTAAAGTGTAAGTGATATAATCATAATCATAAAACATAGACACAAATTAGTAGTGTAGGTTCTGTTGGTTATCGGTATCAATCATCAATCGTCATGTAACGTATACATTTTCCATCTAGGTTTGAATAGTAAATCCCAAAAAGAGAAAACTTTATCACATAATATTCTTTAAAGTATTAAAATTTTATAGGTATAAAACGAATAGAATGTTTATTGATTAATGATAGTCAATTATCAAGTAATTTGTAAATTCTTCCAAATACCTGCACTAAATTTCAAAATCAATGTTTAAGATATGATATCATTTACTAAATTAAAAATAAAACTAATTTATTTTACATTAACATTCCAAATTATATATATCTATATAATATATAAAGTCCACGTTTAAATATGAGAAAATAGTTAGAATTTAAACTTTCAAATAAAGTTTTAGGAATTACAGTCATCCTCAAAAGAAGCCATAATTTAAAACTTTAAGTACTAAAGAGTATTCTAAAACACATAAAATAATTAAGAAAATCCTAAACAAACTAAGTTGCAGCATCATCTCCCTCCAATGCCTGTTCTAGGAGTACCTCATCGTCCTCTGCTCACATCCAAGTGGATGATCATTGCAAAAGAAAACACAACTCAGACAAGGCACAAACACAGAAGCAAGGGTGAGCTAGGTATACAAAAATCATGTTATACAATCACACACGACATGCAAATTACAATCAAGTATACTAAATCGCACTACAAGACTTGATACACTTTAAACTGACTCGTTCGGACTTAGAATGATTGTCGAGCTATGGTGGGTCATGCACTCGTGGTGGCTTCTACTGCTTTGCAAAGCTGTTGCCAATGGGTTTCACCCTACCACACTCATGAGATTAGTTTGTACCGTGCCTTGGAGCATACTGGAAGTCTCCAAAACTAAGACCTCCTGCTACTACTCACGACATGGTTCAATCCTCTCTACTTGAGAATGATTGACCATTGTGGTTTCAGGATAACCCCCAAGACTGAGCTTCCATGCAGATCATTCTAAAACACACTAAAGGGCACCACCATGGATCCTCTCCTTGAGGATCACGAAATTACGTCAATGAACCACACTTTGTTACCTTCAAGACCAACGACAACCTTTAGGACCACATACTTGCAACTTAATAACATTACAACAATCATACTTTGCATTTAAATCAGCACACATGCTTAGTTCAAATCAAAACAAGTAACTAAAGAGTAAACTAAACTCAGAGGATTCGCACAACACACCCTTTTCGCAAGGTGAGACAGGATAGTGTCGCACATCGCACCCCTATTCGCTATGCGAATTAACTCGTTGAGGCTACAGGCCTCAGGTCTCTCGCATAGTGCACCCAGGTTGCTGTGTGAGAGTCTAGACAGAGAACACACCCATTAAGCTCTCGCTATGCGTCCCTTCTCGCTTTTCGAATTAATTAAACATGTTTCCCAAACCACTACCAGTCGCAAGGCGACATAATTCGCTATGCGAATCAACAGGCAGAGAGCAACATCCCCTGGTCATTCGCACGGTGCACCAACTCGCACAACGAATGACCCAGACAAAGAGCACCCTCCTACAGGGACTTGCTATGCGAGCATTCACATAGCGAGTCTGCATAATCTGCAGAACTCAATTTCTGCAGAATCATGCAACTCACACCCACTTTACCAATTTCACTCACTTTCCCCAACTTCTAACACCTCAAATTCGTAATTCATGCCTAATTAAACTTGTATAGATGTTCCTAAACCGTCCTACTACAATTCTAAAAGGATTAAGACTCAATTCTTGCCTTAAAATACTAAATTGTTCCACTAGATGACTCAACTTCAATTCTACTACTATGCACATGTTTTAGACCAATTTGACGCACCTAACAAGTCACCAATGACCTCTCTAAGTTCTCCTAACATTTCAAAGACACTCTAAACCACATTTGCTCAAAATCACTATTCCACTTCCCTAAAATCACCTAAGACATTCTAACTTACCTATTTCCCCACCCAATAACTTGTATCACAAATTCTACAACATTAACCCACTCAAATTTAACAGTGCATCATATCCAAACCAATTTACAAACACAATTCAAAATTTCATATCTTTATCATTTAAGAGACATACAATTTAAACTAGCAATTTACCCAATTCAACTCAAACAGTGACAACATACATAACATACTTCAGACACATGCATTTTTCATAAATCAAGCAGAAACCTAGTACATGCACACTCTAGTTCACTGAATAAAAATCAAAACTCACCGGAGATGCCCTAAAAGTGTCTTACACATCAGGACTCAACGAAACCCTACAAACCACCATATTGGGGTAGAAAACAACTCTTAGAACCAAACTTGAGCTAGAAAGTGGAGAAAGGAACTACTAGCTACATGCAAGACAGAATCATTGCATGAGCACAACCATAAAGCACGAAGGATGAGAAGAACCACTTATCCACTGGAGAATGTGAAACTAATCGGTCAGTTGGGAAGCCCTTTGCGTCGTGGTCGCTTGGGTAGAGAAAAGGTAGAGAAAGCCAGAAAGTAAGGTTTCTAGAGAGAGATGGGAGTTTAAGCTAATGCACCAAGGTGTTTAGAAAACTTCATATATACAGTGTGTATATTTTATTATTAAAGGCTTGGCGTCATTAGCATAACACACCTGTCCACTCTTTTAATTTAAATTTTCAAATTCTCACGAAGTGTACTTTGTAAAGTTTAAACTAGATTAAACTCCAAATTGTAAAATACTATCAGAAGAGAGTTTATTTTAACAAATGTTGCTAGTCTATCATATTGTTATTAAAATACTTCCAAATATTTAATTCTTATGTAAAATTAAAAGTATATAAGAATCAATGGAATTTTTTTTTAGCAAAACCTCCTCATTAGTGTTATTTTTTTTAGCATTTAAAATAAATTTACCTATTTAGTTCACCATCATTTCCCCAAGTCCCCAACTACCCTAAACTAAATGAAAGGAACTAGCTAGGGATGCCTTTTTTTTTCTTTTGGTAGTTTATGGAGTGTGGCCAAAGATCCAAATCATAAAGTTGTCCTTCATGCATGCTTACAACAAAAATGTGAGTTATTATAACATAAGAACCGAAAGACAAAGGAAGATTTTAGACAAGAGAATATGGGGTGGGACATTTGGTCCTTGAAAGAGACCTACAAAGCCTTTGTTAACGGCATTGCTTTGCCTTTGGAGTGACTTTAGTATGATCTAAAAAGTGCCATATAAATCGTTCATAAAGTATGAAAACTATATATACTTTTTGTCACTTTATATCATTTACTTTGCCTTTTCTTTTAGACTTCCTTTTAACTTTTTATATACAAACTTGCACACGTACGTGTGCAATTAAAGGATATAAACAGAAAAGAGACACAGCACGTTGAATTGGAAAGTTGTATCATTGTTACTAAATCACGCTTTTAGTATATTTTATAGAAATTTAAATTATAACTCATTAACCTATACCTTCAAGAAATTATACTTTTGTTAGAAAATCAAATAAAAATACTAATATTAAAGGATTCCCTATTATCTTATGTAAGTTTAAAGTTAGTATCAAATGTCGCATTGGTGATATGTTTCCTGTAAATCTTCACCGTTAGGTTTTACATATTTCTTATTATTGAGAAATTGTGTACTTTGCATCTCAACAAGTTATTAATAATTTTGCAAATATTATTACAAGATACTAGAAAGAATAAAATAATATTATTGAAAAGGTGATAACACAAGAGAGTAATTGATTCTAGTTATATCACTTAAGTTCCTTTTTCTATATTCTTTCAAGTTTTTTTTCTACTAATGACCTTTTATTTAATCAATAATATTCTTTCTTTTCTATAGTTTTGCTTTCTATTTTTGTTTATGTTCTCCTTTATTACTTGACAATTAGAGTTCTTTATCGTGACTTTATCTACTTTTTCTTTCACTTCCAAATAAGAAAATTTCATTGTTCTCTTTTCCTATCATCCACATATTTTGAATTCACTTATTTCTCTCAAGCTTACTACTAAAAATTTCTTGATCTGGAAACAATAAGTGCTTGCCACCATAAAAGAATTATAATTCTTCCATTTTTTTATGGACAAGACACACCACCAAGATACTTCTCTTTTGAAGATGTTATTCACAACATTTTCTTTCATGTCTACATTCAATATGAGCAACAAGATCAACTCTTGGTTTCTTGGGTCCTTACTTTTATGGATACGTCTGTTCTCACCCAAATGATTGGTCTCACTACCACTTCTCAGATCTAGAACAAACTGCATGTTTGTCATGCATCTCAATCAAGATCAAAGCTCAAATTTTTGAAGATTCAACTTTGCAAACCCAAGAAGGATAGAAACGTTGTCGCCTATCTTCTTTGACATAAGGAAGACTATGGACACTTTGATATCAATTGGATATCCATTTTCCACTAAAGCTCATGTTGAAGATATTCTTGATGGTCTTAGAAGAATATGACAATTTTGTCACGTCCATCCTCACAAGCAGTGACCCATATACTATTGAAGAAATAAAAGCTTTGCTCTTATCACAAGAACATCGTCTTGAAAAATATAAACAAGATGAATTTATTATCATCAACAATACTATCACCACTGGATTTGCCACCATTTACAAAAACACAGAAGGGTCTCAATCTTATTAGAAAAATAACAGAACCACCAATTGCTACACCTTTTTCATCAAGAATTCAAGATTTCCAAATAAGAAGAATACAACAAGAACTTCCTAGTAGCAACAAAACAATAGTGTCAAATCTATTAGGTTTATCGATGAGGAGATTCACTACGAAGATACAATACTAATGAGATCTGAGCTCAACCACATAATGGATTGACAACACTCTCAACCCAAAACCTTAAGACTTTGGGTAGAGAGTGTGTCAATCCCTTATGTCATTGGGCTCAGGGATCATTGGTGTTATGTCTCCCTAGTGAACCTCCTTCATTAGTAAACCTAACAAGTTGTATCAGAATTGATGGTTAATCTTTGGTGATAGGCTCAAACAAGTACAATATGGTCCTTGATCGAAAGTCTTCCTAGCAAGGCTTTTATGTAAACTTGTCCTGTTAAGATGAATGAAGGTACGAGAAGGGGTACTCGTGGTTGGAAATACTTTCGTTGGAGGAGGAGTTTGCGAATGTGGAAAGGACTCGCCCTTGAAGGGGAGATTGTTGGGAATCCAAGTGTGAGCCTAAGTCCCACATTAGATAGAAATGAGAAAGTGGAGCACCATATAAAGGTAAAGACCATTAGCCCATTACCTTAAGATTTTGGGTAAAAAGTGGTGTTAATCCCTTATGTGCTTGGGTTGAGGTCTCATTGGTGTTGTGTCTCCCTAGTGAACCTCCTCCTTAATAAACTTAATAAAATCTACAATTAATATGGTTGTGTAGCAGCACAATGCTGACACAAGTTTCATCATGATTTTCAACCTTATGTTAATGAATCTTAATTTTGTTCCTAAGAAATTCAAGATGATACTCCCTAAATTCTAGGAACTCCTTCCACCTTATTGAATAGAGCACTTACCACTAGGCCAAAAGTTATACTCATTAGTTAAGGTATAACTCTTTATACTTAAAAGTGTAAGAGCCCAAGCATCACAATTTGACTATGATTCGACCCACTTGGCCTCTACCACAGGACAATTGATGCACCCTACAACAATCTCCCCTTCAACAATTGTCCTGTTGGGAATCAAACTTGTAACATGGCTCTAATACCAATTGTTGGATCGAGCGCTTACCACTAGGTCAAAAGCTATAATCATTAGTTAAGGCGTAACTTTTTCTACTTAAGAGTGTAAGGACCTACGCGCCACATTTCAATACTCTGCTCACTTGGCCTCCCTAACAGGACAACTAATGCACCATACAAAACATCCTAAATGATCCTCTATGGTACTTAGTGGTACAACACACCATATAACACATGATCAAAATAAATTTTCAAACAAGTAATCCTACACCG